>JAOWCC010000936.1:3695117-5056329 GCA_030867875.1 Actinernus sp. WN-2022 | reverse complement strand
TATCGGCAGACCGTCGGTCGACATGCGATACGTCGGCCGACATTGCGTACAGTACGCATGATCCGGGTTATAAATTTTCGCAGGTATATACACAAGAAGAGAGATTAAATGAGATCAAGTTGAAATATTTATATGAAATATAAATGGTAATGATAGGTTTTTGGTACTAATATTAGTCCTCCTCCTCTGTAACCCACTCAGCATCACTATCCATAGTGGGACCAGTTTGTGTTTCATCGCTTCTGCTGATAGAGGCCAGATATCTATGTGGTGATTTCTTGCTTTTGTTACTTTGACTGTACTTTTCTCCTTTTTCTCTTAGCCTGTTTGTCAGCCACAGAATATCCATGCTTTGTTTTGGCCTTTTGCCATTAATTATGTGGCTTTCTTAAATTTCCAAGGCCCAACCAGGAATGCTACTTGAGCAAGCGGGAGTGCGTGCAATGTAAAAAAGCAGTCGCGCTAAAAAAAATTATAGGATTGTTGGTACAAAATATATTGCATTAATATAACTGAAAAAATCTTTAGGTAAGTTCAGAAAAAAATATCGTGCAAGGTCATGGTGCTTTAAAAAATATCGTGCAGCGCTAGAATCATAAAAAAAAATATCGAGCAACTAAAATTCACGCAAACCCCCCATCAATAATCTAATGGTCCGTCCCTTAGCTGGATAATAAAAAAAGGCATCTGGTGTACACGAATTGCGCAAGAGTTCCTTGTGGTGTCCTAGTTCCTTTATTCTATCTTGTTTCGGCATTCGGCGATAAGTAACTTTAGATGGCGGTAAGCAGCAGAGTAAGAAATATAGTTCCATCGTCGATAGAATTTCTGGGTGTCTGTGTATATTGGCGGTTTGCGTGGAAGTAGTGATGTTGGGATATAATTGTGTTCTTTGTAGAAGGTGTAGTTCGGAAGGTGATGTTTAAATCGGGTGAGTTTGAGTTGGATCCTTTTCGTTGTGTTGAAAAGACCTGTGTATGGGTACATCGTCGGAAGGTTTGGAATTGAGGAGTCGGCATCTGTTGTAGGTTGTCCAGTAGTAGTAATGGGTCCGGGGTTGAGTTCGACATCCATACAAATTGTAAGGGATGAACCTACTGATAAACATCAACATTTACTCTATTCGTCTTGCCATCCCCAACATACCAAAAAAGCTATTCCTTTTAGCTTAGCCCTCCGTTTGCGACGTATCTGTTCTACCGACGAATCTTTTAAGACCGGTACTGCTGAATTAACTACATACCTCCTTAAACGAGGCTATAACCGCACCTTCCTTACTAGACAAATACAACGCGCTGCTGATATTCCTCGCACTCTCACTTTACAAACGAAAGACGCACACAGTTCTAACCGTATCCCTTTTGTTATTACTTTTAATCCATCCCTTCCACATATCTCTAACATCATTAGGAAACATTACAGCCTGCTGCTCTCTTCTAACCGCTGTAAGAAAACCTTTCAACACTTGCCCATGGTAGCCTTTAGACGTACCACCAACCTGCGTGACCTACTCGTTAAAGCTAAACTCCCTTCTAACTCGACTAATTCCCAGCTCCAACTCCCACCTGGCTCGTTCCGTTGTAGGAAGAACTGCGTCACTTGCCCTTACATTTCTGACGGACTTACTAACTATACTTTCTTTGCTACCGGTGAAATGCGCTCTATCAAATTTAACCTGACCTGTAACACCAAAAATATAATCTACATGATTCAATGTAACCGCTGCAATCTACAATATATAGGTGAGACTAAACGACGCTTAAAAGACAGATTTAACGAACACCGCCGGACGATAGATAACTCTAACAACAAATCTAAACCCACAACAGTTGCCGAACATTTTCTTAATTCTCCTAATCACACTGCCAACGACATGCAACTTATTCCTATCGAAAAAATATTTTCTAAGAGAGACTCTATACGTAAGGCCAGAGAAGCGTTTTTAATCGCACAGGCGAGAACACTCGAACCTCATGGCCTTAACATCCGGGAAGAGTCATACTAGATATCTGTTTTCACTTTCTTAACATTTTTTCACGATCTATCATATTGTTATCTGTTTTATGACAGCTCAGTATCAAGTTCAAAAATACACGCCAATGTAAATTTTCTTCATTGTACCTGAAGAAGGCTGGTGTGGCCAGCCGAAATATTGTACCACTAATTTCAAAATTCTACGTTGTATCGGTCTTTGCTTCTTCATAGTTATTTTTTATTTGATAGCCGATTAGATCACTAGTTTGATCCAACGTACACCAGCAGGGTTGTCGTTCACGGTTGCTTGCTTGAACAATTTGTCATTAATAGAAGAGCTTTCTCATTAGGAATTACAATTTTTTTTCTTGCTATGAAATTTATGTTTCATTTCACATTTATTCATACAGTTTTAGCCGGACATTTCCTCGAGTTTTTGATCTATTTTCAATCAAATTCAAAGTCTGAATATGTCATTGTATTGCATTTATACACTTGAATTGCCAGTATTCTGTTGTTCGAATCCTGCGTTATCATAGTCATGTCATAAAAGCGATTAATAGACCAGTCTGTTTTTATGACGTTCTCACTGGCGAATTAAAGCACGACTTGTTACTAAGAGGATTTCAAATGAAAGTGTATTTCATCTTCAATCTCATGTGGCCCGAGTGAAAGCCCAGATGGGCTCTTGTTTATTTTTATTTCGTGTAGCAAACTTTCTGCGCATGCGTTAAAGGTCAAATTCACACCAATCAAATTGCACTGTGCTTGTCACGCAACAATCGCAAGGTTAATTTATTTACATAATTTAATACAGTAAAAGCAAGATGGTGGAGGACCCGCGAGGAACTTTCTCTATAATTTGGAGTCCCATCTCGTGCGAAAGCCTCCCAACAGGCTCAGGATACTTGTTATTTATTTATGCTGAACCCGAGTGAATGTGCGATTGAATAATATGCTTGGCTTGTTCGCTGCATTGAATATTTGTGCTGTTCGGTTTGCCGATACCAAAACTGCAAATGGTCAAGATGCTATAAATCATACCTGACGGCTGAAGAGAAAATACATGGATATGAATATTTCAGTGTGAGTTGTGAAGAAGCTTTTTAAATACTACACGTGTGCATCGTGGTGGTTTAGTCAAACATGGTCTGTTTTGTCGGCGCGGTGACGACACCAGCGAAGTTGAACAGAGAACTGAGTCAAATCAACTCACCATAACTTGTAAACAACCGAGTGAATTCTGTAACTGGCTTGCTCGCTGTACTGGATTCTGCTTTTCGCTGTTCATACAGATACCGAAACTACAAACAGTAAGATTACCTGGCTGAAGAGAAACAATTAAGGTTTGAGTTTTCTAGATACCCGTAATCGGCGTATCTTGTGTGAGTTGCGACACTGTGTACATCTTGGTTATACAAATATTTAACGGATTCAAATTAACACTACATTCAGACAGAGAGTTAATCTATACCGACACTTTGATATGCCAAGGAACTGGAATATCAACACAGTACAAGGTGAGGGAAATTTAAAGTACTGACTTCATTGCTGTGTTCAATTAATCTACACTGAATTTCTAACGGACCTGAAACAAGGCTGATCAAAGCGATCAAAGCACTTCCCTGCTAGCAGAGGTCTCTCTCTGTCTTGGTTAAAATGGAAGGCGAGGGAGAGACCTCTGCCGACATCCGACGCCTTCTCTATCGCGCATGCGTGAAGTTTCCTTGGCAACAAGTGACGCGATCTCACGTGTACTTATGAGCGCACGAAATAACTGTAACAAACAACTGATGGGTACAGCTATTTCCGGTAAGACGTGTTTTCAAAACTGGTTTGACTCGTCCATAAATGTGGACGGCAAGCGTCGGATGTCGGCAGAAGTCTCTCCCTCGCCTTCCATTTTATCAAGACAGAGAGAGACCTCTGCTAGCAGGGAATCAAAGTACCAACATTGACGATAAATTATTCTGGAACTAACAATGGCGCTCAATATTCTGCAACCAACCTTGTTCTCACTTGAAAAATACCCGGGAAACGTAATGTGAATGATCTGAATCGAAGGAACTGCATGGGCTATACTTTATACACATCCATATATAGTTTATGTTCTAGGAACTGGAATTCAGTTTATACACATCTGAATAGTAATATTTATTTTTACGTCCTTTATATTAATCCCTTTATATATCCTGTAATATAGTGTCCCCAATTAGCTTTACAGCTAAATACTATTGACACTCAAATAAAGTTCATGTATGTATGTAAATGTATGTAGCTAGAGCCTGAGTTGATTTGTGTTCTACACTAACTTCAATTATTGCTTTACACTGTATACCACACAGCAAAATGTGCTACTAATCAATGCCATAACCATATAAAACACACATGTATACAAATAGCCCCATAAGCATCGCATCCAATGATTTAATGTTACACAAAGATAATTACAGTTTTATACTCAGATGCATCCCCTTGTATATTAACATATAAGTCAAGACATGAAAATTTTCACATTAGTTAAAAACAAGCACTTTTGATCAGGATTACGTACACCGTCCACATCATTGCAGCAATTTTCAGCTTTTCAGACTGTTACCACAGTTCTTTCTCTTTCAAAAATATGTTGAACTAACGCACTTTGATAATCTATGATTACTTCTAGTAAATAAATAAATATGAAGAGAAAGGGTACAAACTCAGTCTTATTTTTTCTAGCATAATAGGTTTTTACTTTTAAAAAATGCATAAAAGCTAATATTTGCTGATAAATATGTCCTATCTCATCCAGAATGAAAGTAATACTGATCAGTCCTGGTTACAATATATTAACAACACCTCTCCCCCAGGGCAAATGTGCAGCATTTGGCAGTTGTAGTTCATTATATATCCATTATCACTTATCGCAAGAGCATGAGTAGTGAACCAGTATTATTCTCTGGCTATAATAATAACATTTATTTATGACAAAAACTATGCTAAAACTCCATGGACTACATTTATTCAATGTCTCAGATCATAGTTAATAGAGTGGAATGGTTATGAAACCCGGCAAACTTCAAAGGGGCTACCAAAGGCGCTGAGATTTATGTTGGAAGGGGGAAAGACAAAAGATTGTGCAGGGTCATAGTTCATTAGCGTCCCCTGAACGACTGAACTCACACGTTTCTATTGGCTGATTGATTAACACATTGGAATTTCTATTGTGTTTTGTGCAGGGTCACGGTTAAAAAAAGCTAACAAAGACATATAACAAAGAAGGTCGCTGGGTTTCATAACCATTCCACTCTATTAACTATGCTCAGATGTATTTTTAATAGAATTCGATTAATTTTATCTGAACAAAATTTGGCCCATCACAGAACCAGTACGCTCAGTGGTTAAGTGTCAGTCTGTTGTGCAGGAGGTAGTCAGAGTTCAAATCCAGGTAGGACCTTAAAATAACTGGGAGAACTGGTACTGCATGCCTTTGCTCTGACATCTGCAAATGGTTCTAAAAGCTTTGTGTCTTCTTGGATCACAATGTTAAATTGTAGGCCAACACTGAGAATGTAACCAAATCTCTGGTAGTGACCACCCTCAAGTGTAGTGGACTTATATAGTTGTATAGATATAGAGATTAAATAAATTTGTCCCCAATTATAGCAATACCATGCTAAATACATTGACTCACTCTCTCTTCTGTTAGTAATAGTAGTACTACTTCCCTTGGTGCCAATATATTCATTTTATATATTTTAAATATACAGGCGGCTAAATCCAGTAGATTACATACTACATAAAACATAATCATGACTGCTGCCTTACAAAAAATCTTTTTTATTGTTGTTGTAAATGGATGGGTAAATAATGCATGTATCAGCAGCTTCCATCAGGGGTGGATCCATGGGAACCTTGTCAGAATTAATTGTTTGCTGCCCATTGGTGAGGGGGGGGGGGGGGGGGGGGTAGGGTGGGAAGCTCACTTTGGTCCATGGATTAGGAACCAAGGGCCGGGACCAACCTTGTATGCATTTTTACTATTTGTTGTGCCCTATACCAGGGGGTTTGATTGGGCATTTGGACAAATCCCCAGGGTACCTGACCCCTGGTATAGAAGCCACTGATACATGCATGCATAACACTGCTGTGGTAGCTGCCAGTAAATATGCAAAGCTACTGATACAGTTCAAAACTGAATGCTAAATTACTGGGAGGAAGTTAACATGAACATTGCCTGTGTTATTTTAAAGACTTGTTGTTGAGGTTGTACTTGGCTTCTTGTTGTCATTACGAGACAAGCAGATATAGATCGATGGGTCATTGTCAGAAATCTATTCCCGGGCATAACATTAGGCAATCTGTCAATGGTAAAACTGTTGACAGTTTGGGTCAGGTCAACTACACAGCTAAGGCATGTTTTACGACAGAATAACCTAGCTAGAGAGTCTACTGGATTAAGATACTGTTACATGTCTGTTAATATGGGGAAAACGGAAGAATCCTTCATTTAGCTAGCCTGCGTAGCAGGCGTTTTGGTGGATTCGCAACCGCCGCCATCTTGGCCTAGAGGGAGAGAGGGAGAGCTGGGGAGAGGAAGAAAAAGAGGGGGAGAAAGGAACGAACTCCCCCTCCCCTCCCCCTCCTTTTCTTTCCCCTCTGCCTCTCCCCAGACCTCGTCAAGGCTCGGCCAAAGATGGCGCCGGATTTCGATGGCCGCGCGCGATATATAAAAAATCCCACGCCTGCTACGCAGGCTATCATTTAGCTTGATAACCATGTTTGGACTTGGAAGCAGAATTGAGACTTTAGATGTATTTTGTGAGTCCCAAATCGCTAGTTCCCATACAGTCCATATAAGTCATACAAACACGCGGTTTTTTGCCAACTACATTATATATGCAAATACCTAAATGACGTCGTGTTTACAAACAGTAGTATCGCTACAGCAAGAACAGCAGATAAAGTTACATAGAGGCACACACATTGACATAGCTAGCCCCATCACAGGATGGACAGGATACAACTTATAATATGGTACAAATATAAACATACATTTGAGACAATCGGAACCTGCAGTATAACAGAACAGAAGACTAAATTGTAAATATGTGTTACTTGAATAAGTAGTGTTTAAATTAAAATATCAACTTCTTTAATTTACATACGAGAAAAACAAAAATATTAAAATACATATATACTAGGGGAGCAGAGAATGAAAGTCAGCGCGCTACCGGCCATTCCTAAAGACTTCTAAATTCAGCTAATAATTCTTCCCTTTGGTTATTACTAAGAGGATTTCAAATGAAAGTGTATGTTATGTTCAATTTCATGTGGCCCGAGTGGAAGCCCAGATGGCTCTTGTTCATTATGTGAAGTTGACTGATAAAAATAAGAAGCGTGCCCCATTTAAGGATCGGATATTTTATTTGAGGGTCAAAATGCAAAATACGGTACCCTATTTAAGGATCAGGAGGTTCTAAAACCAGACCCTATTCGGGGGCACATACCTATATAGCGTATATATGGGAGTATACCTATATAGCGCCTGAGTCGTCAAAGGGTTGACCAGTTACGAAGCTGTGTATAAGTGAAATGCATTAAGAGCCGGAATGATAGCTCTATCGTTTGTCAATTTACATTTATTTCTCAATATTTTACACACTTTTTAAAAGTACAATTTGTTGCTGTTAACGAGTTTCACCGAATGCTAGAGAATGACAGCGCAACAAAGAAGAATGTGCTTGATGATACACAATATTAATAGAGCAATAAAAGGCATCGAAAGTTTAAAATGTTGGCATGTTTTTATCGGTACCTTTTAGGGGTCAAAATAAGCTTAAGCCACGCCCATTTTAGTACCTCTTAGGGGGCAAATCGAAAATGTCCGACGAGCATCCTACCCCATCCTGCCCGGGCAAAGGGCATGGTGGCCATGTTGGTGCCCCAATAAAAGAAGCTAACGAGGAATCTATTGTTTAAGGGCACCAACATGGCGGCTATGACGTCAAGTGAAAGCCAGCAATATATGTATATGTATGTCTGCCTGTGTATAACTCGAACTCCCAAGGGAACCAAACATAGTTCGAGTTAGCAGGGGTTCGAGTTATCGGGGTTGGTGTAAATACTGTATATCAAGAAGAATTAAATTGAGTTTTACTAATGGTCGTGGGTCGTGGGTACATGTCGTGCGTCGTGGGTACATGTCGTGGGTACAAGTCGTGGGTAGGGCTTTTGTCTTTACTGCCAATTAATGCTAATATTAAATACTATTTTTATTTTATTACTATTCTGTACTGAATAACTGCGGCCGGTTTTTGCCATCCTTAATTCCGAAGATAAACTTGAGAAACGGCAAAGAAACAAGTAAACAATAATTTGATAAAATCCTTGTTATTTTCATGTTTTCTAAAACGACTTAAATTGCCAGGTTTTGGCCTGTAGTCTGTAGATTTTACTGACCACCGGTTTCGATCGCCACTCTCGACAATTTGGTCAATCGAAAGTGAGAAGTCTTAAATAAGCCATTCGAACCAAAGTTCAAGTCAACTGAAAACTTTATTATACTTGGTACGAACCAACTGTCAGTGTTAGGCGAGGTGGGCTGGGGAAGAGCGTTACAGAGAGGACGACACGAACAATATTTCAATATAGAAGATTCATTTATTTGACTCATTATACGTACAAAATTAGTTAGATAAAGAAAAAAAGCTAACTAGAATGACAAGAATACGTTGGAAGGCAAAACAAAATGGGGTGAGGACAAAAAAGGAAGGAAGGGGAGGGTACAGGAGGGAATGCCTGCCCGTAACTGAGTTATTTAAAAAATCCGTTCGTCAGCTGGGTTTCTGATTGGTGTAGCCTGCGTAGCAAGCCCAGGGGGAATTGGGAAGAGGAGGGAAGAGGGGAGAGGGAGGGAATTGGAAGAGTTCCCCATTCCCCCTGGGCTTGCTACGCAGGCTATGATTGGTGCGGTACTGGCAATATTGATTGCCACCAGTCATTCATTCGTCAATATCGAGGCAGACTTCACGGCGAAGAAGACTGAAATCGCGCTAAGAGAGATCGATTCTTATATCATTATCTTATCAGCTTGGGGGAGACTTACTTGCTATTCTTCCAACGGGTGTTTTTTTCCTATTAAATCTCAGTTTGAGAACTCCTTGTTTGTGTCAGGGACAAAAAACGATCGAAGAAATCCTCTACTAGTGAAGTCTAAATACAAGGCTAGACCAAGTGAAAGTTCATTGGAATTCAGTGAAGGCTAGATATACCACAAGAACAATAACTCAAATCGCTTGACATGATAGAAGTTATGTTTAGCATTTTAAAGTTAATATAAACCTGACTAATTTTGGAGAAAACGTACATTTTGTGTGGTGTACAAAACGCGCGGAAAATTTGTTATTTCACTTCGATTTATGAATTTATTTTGAAAGTAAAGTGCTGTTTTTGTGAACGGAAATGCCGCGAACGTGCTACTGTTCACAGGAAATTATATGCATGCGGTATGTTATTTACCAAACTGAAATCTTGCCAATAACGTGCATTTTATATCACAGAAGACCTTTGGCTTGTACTCAGGGGCATTAAGGCATGGGTCTCAAACTATTTCAATATGGCCGCCGCAAATCAAGAGGGGGCGGTCTATCTCTTCGTGCTTGTTAGATATAGTCTTTGCACCTTTACAGATTCCATAAAGTCACAACCTTGATACCTTGTTGTGGAAGTTTCCATGGAAACGTGTTATGTGACCTTTGAACTCTAATTTTAAGGAAAATTGGGAAAAGCCTCCTGGAGGTCGGTAAAAGTTGTTAATATAGTGGATATTTTCATGCAAGTGAATCAAGGTTAGTGCACACGTTCCTGCTCCAATTTGAAAAGTTGGTTATTTTAAGGGGAAGACAATTTAAGGCAATTGTGAAATTTGATATCCTCAAATTTCCACCGAATTAACAGACATTCCAATGATAACCAACTTTTCAAATTGGAGCACCGAAGTGTGCCCTAACATTGATTCATTGGCATGAAAATATATATTATATCAGCAACTTTTACCGACCTCCAGGAGGCTTTTCCCAATTTTCCTTAAAATTAAAGTTCAAAGGTCACATTACACGTTTCCATGGAAACTGTCACAAAAATGTGTTAAAGTTGTGACTTTATCAAATATGTCAAAGTGTCAAGAATATATCTCGCAAGCACAAATAGATAGACCACCCCCTCTTGATGTGTGGCGGCCATATTGGAGACCCATGCCTTAACACCCCTGAGTAACTCTTGTTCCAAGTTAAAAATTAAAACCCCAATAATATATTTGGCTTGTCGACAGAGCCGAGATCACGAGACCGGGCCATGCGATAATCTCAAGGTCACCCCTCGTGGGGGATGCACTAATCTCCAGAAATCTCGGACATTGAGCCCTCGGTACGTAAGCGGTTTCTAAAATAAATGACTCTAAAATGTCATGAAGCATAAATCAATTTTCACGATTTCAAGCAAATGTAATTTTCAATCCAAACTTGCCGGACCGCCGATACAGTTTTCTAGTTATCCCCTTCCGGTTTATGTTAAAATAAACAACACATGAATGATATTTCCTTTGCCATTTGACTTGCTCCATGTTGGTAGAACGAACCCATACCGTTTACTGTTAATTATTAAGAAAATACGCTTACATGAAGAATTGAAAACTCCATACCTCAATGCCTTTCATAGATATTCCATTTGACCCCGCGGATTCTTGTATCAGAATATCCCAGTAGCTGGTAAGCAAAAATTCAGGCCTTTAGGTTTGCAATTTATCTTGCCTTTAGTGGACTTAAAAACACTCAAAATCGCAAAATTACGAAACTGCCCATCGCTCAGTGCCAGCGAGCTTCCAGTTGAAGAATCCACGTCCACAAAGTTCCATCGAAATCCCTTCAAAATGAAGCACTTTCGCCTGTGTTTGGTACCATTGACTTCCTCGATTTAATTACCCTCAGTAGTCTATGTATTCCCGCGCACATACATAGAGCTCTGGGATAGCTGTTAAACTGTCCTTTCGGTCAGCAGTTACAGCTATGATATATTTTTTTGCGCGAAAACCAAAATAACTCACAATTTCCATCTCACTCAGGAGAATAAATACGCTCTTTTTCCAAATGTCCGATGTACCTAATATTTACAACCGTGAAAGATATAAGTATCGTATGAATATTGTAAGTGTCAAAAGCCTTCGGTATGTGAAAAATAAGCGTATTTACAGGGAAAACCGCTGACGTACCGCAGACTCGTCCTGACCTGAATAGTTGGCGATGGTATGGTCGACATCCGGGTATGTTTCCATTGCAACTACCTTTTTCGCGAAAACCGGCCGCAGTTATTCAGTACAGAATTGAATAAAATAAAAATAACGTTTAATATTGGCAATAATTGGAAGTAAAGACAAAAACCCTCACGAGTCACGACTTGTACCCACACCCACGCCTTGTACCCACGACGCACGACTTGTACCACGACACACGACCATTAGTCAAACTCATTTAATTTAAATTCGGATTATACTATGTTTGTGTTAGTGTACTAGGCATTAATTAAAAATCGTTATCCTGTGCGGTCAGAATGTTAATAGTGACCAGATTTAGGTCTTTATATATAAATGGGCTTGAATTGCTGTGACCTAGTATCAATAAAGATTCAATATTCCGAAAGTCTGACACTCTGAAGCTTCCCGAATGCTGTTCTAGAAATAGAGTTCGAGTTAACGTGGCAAATTTTAGCCAAGGGAAATTAAAATTAGTTCGAGTTAGCGTGGAGTTCGAGTTATCCGGGTTCGAGTTAGCCGATAGTAAATGACTGTAAAAACAGCCGGGGGAAAACCAGGGGAAATGAGTTTGAGTTCGAGATAGCGGGCAGTTCGAGTTAACCGAGAGCGGGATTCTACTGTATGTATATATGTAACAAGCAGAATAGATGTGAAAGAGAAAATATGCACTGAGCGGGATTCGAACCCACGGCCTCGATCACATGCCGATGTGTAAACCGTAACTACACCATCAGGACGACCATGCTGGTAAATATCAAGACAAGATGAAAGGCTGATTGTACGGTACTGGGAATATATATAATTACTACCGATATTTCGGTTGGCACGGCCAACCTTCCTCAGGGTACACAAGTATATACTGTATATACTAATATCGGTAGTAATTATATATATTCCCAGTACTGTACAATCAGCCTTTCATCTTGTCTTGATATTCGTATATTTTTGCTGATGAGATCCCATCCAAGGTGATCCGGTTCCTGCACTTCGTCCGAATTGGTCCTTGCATTCAGTACATTACATGCTGGTAAAGGCTGTTTTCCATATCGATGTAAAGGCATCGCAAACAGTCGCAAACTGTTTGCGTTAATGGAAATACCTTTTGCGTTGCGTTGCGATGGTCGCCGACGGATCGCAAACACTGACTGTTTGCGATGATTTTCTATGTGATTCCGAGGGAATAGCGAAATGGAAATACGATCGCAAACTGTTTACGTTCGATCGGCGTCGATTTGGTAACACGTAAAGGCTGTTTTCCATATCGCCGTATAAGCCATCGCAAACAGTCGCAAACAGTTTGCGATGGCTTTATCACAAAGCTATCGCAAACTGTTTGCGATGTGACAGAGTTAATGGCAATACAGTTTACGTTGCGTTGCGATGCGATGGGTCGCAGACAGATCGCAACGCAACATAAACTGTATGCCATTAACTCGGTCACTCATCGCAAACAGTTTGCGATCAAGCCAT
Source organism: Actinernus sp. WN-2022 (assembly GCA_030867875.1). Classification (NCBI taxonomy): domain Eukaryota; kingdom Metazoa; phylum Cnidaria; class Anthozoa; order Actiniaria; family Actinernidae; genus Actinernus; species Actinernus sp. WN-2022. The sequence goes on along the minus strand of JAOWCC010000936.1, from coordinate 5,043,596 downwards.
CGCCAAATGTTTGCGACTGTTTGCGATGCCTTTACGTCGATATGGAAAACAGCCTTTACATGTCTTGACGAATCAAAGCCCGGCATCGCAAACTGTTTGCGACTGACCCAGTCACATCGCAAACAGTTTGCGATCTAGCCATCGTAAACTGTTTGCTACTGTTTACGATGCCTTTACGTCGATGTGGAAAACGGCCTTAACGCCAGCCGTTTTGTGATTAACGTTATCGTAAGCCTTGCCTTTCAGGTTCGGGATGGGTAAGCCCGCGTGACATCTTAAGAAATGGAAAAAAGGAATGAAAATACTATGAAAATAGATATTATATGCCTCAATGAAATATTAATATTAATAAATTAATAGGCCAAACACACATTATGAATTTTATTAAATAATTCAGAAGTTAACACGGTGCATACTCGATACACTTTCATAAACACTTTTAACACTTTCATAAAGAGAGAAGTACAATTGAAACGAAATTATACCCAGGACAACAGTGCGCCCTCGTCAATTCTAACGTTATTATTTTCAGTAGTATTATATAAACCCGAAAATCCCGGAAAAGTCAACTTGTATAAGTTAAAGAAAAACGTAATCCTGGAATTCAAACATGGAAGCCATTCAAGCCATTTAGGCTTTGTTGGTGCATTTGTTCCAATCAATCCAATGAAAAATAAAGTGACCATGATTCCAAAGTCATGGTTCGCTTTATTCGGTGGCGGCAATTAAAAACTGGCTGTGTCCGAGCCCATGAATCATTGCGCGAAATATTTTGATTAGTTTGTTTATCAACGGCCGCCGCATACGGCTAGAAGGCTAGGTTTTAGTCTATAAACTCAGATGATCTTGATTGTTTATTGGTTTCATAAAAGAGGTACACATAGGCTTAGGCAAATTTCATAATTTCTAGCAGATTAAATTGAAGGCCCAATCGAGCCCATGAATTGTCGCCAGATGCTTCTCATGTGATTTGAACAGTACTTGGTAGGGAGCCTTTAGATTCGAGTACGAGTGCGACTTTTAACAATCGAAGAGCAAACAAATAATCATGGTAGCTTGTTTTCATGTTTCCAGCATTCTTTAGCTGCGTTTGAAGATCTCTACTTTCCTTGCGAATGAAATATTTCGAGTGCAAATGTCGTACTCGCACTCGAGTCACAGCGAAGAAGATTTGTACAATAATAATAATAATAAATAATAACTTTATTACAGTGTCAATGTATTTAGCTGTTCAGCTAATGGGGGACACTTTAACAAAAGATAGAGTAAAATATACCACCGCAGTATCTTTTATGAAACCAATAAACAATCAAGATCATCTGAGTTTATAGACTAAAACCTAGCCTTCTAGCCGTATGCGGCGGCCGTTGATAAACAAACTAATCAAAATATTTCGCGCAATGATTCATGGGCTCGGACACAGCCAGTTTTTAATTGCCGCCACCGAATAAAGCGAACCATGACTCGGTGGACTTTGATACTGCGGTGGTATTTCTGGAAGCAAGACTTTCTGGGTGCTTCTTGGTGTAGCAGATTCATTGTTTGATTCATTGTTTCTGGGGTTCGGATTCTTTGTATTTCAGGGTATTGTTTTGCTTTAGAATTAAGACGTCGTTAAGACGTCATGTCGGGTGATCCGCAACACCAAGAAACCCCCGACTTTCTGGACTAACTTCAGGAGATAAAAACTGTGAAGGGCATTGCGTTCTTTGTACCATGGTTCCAGAGGCTTTCTCCGTTCATCTGAAGTTTCACACATAACTGGATATTACTTCTGGAGCTGTGCGAAACTATAAATCTTCCGCGCCGCCTTGGTTACTTTGTCTTTCCAACGAAGCCGGCCAGTTCTCAGAGCAGCAAATCCCCGGGAAACTCACATAGTACTGAGTCATTTTGAACCGCAAGTGTTCTGGCTTGTAGTATATAGAAAGCAAAAGGTGGCCTGCTGAAGGATCATTTGTCGAGTCACTTCGCTTCGCCTCGCTCTGTCATTGTCTTTCTTCGGCCTTCGTCTACTCGCCGCTCTAGACCGAAATTTCGAAGACATATTCGATGAAAGTTACATTTGAAACGGTATATATACAAAATTTAAGATAAAAGAAAGTCAGTTAAACACATATACTATGGAAGTAAGCACACAATGGCCCAAAATAGAGATTGATATCGAAAGATTCGAATAGACTGATTTAGCTTGTACATTTGTTGTCCCAATGACAGCTCTCCAGAGGATTCAGTGCTTTGTTTTCCAATTAGAGAAAGTAATACATTTCCTCTTGAGATACAGAAAAACGAAAAACATTACTCAAGGGAAAAGTCAGGTGACCTGAATTGGGCCAACAAATGTACAAGCTAAATCGGTCAATTGAGAAGAACAAACATTGATTTCACCCTCACCTTTCTGCTTATGTTATTTGTGCCATAGATATATGCAAGTCATTCTCATATTCATCGTCAAAAAGGGTACAGGTATATTGCTAGTCATGAAGTTGCTAGTTGCGAGTTGTATTTTTAAATGTAGGGTTAGGATTTGGATTAGCGGTGATGTATTTATAAAACCCAAAATTAGCGACTGCCTCTAAACACCCTAAATTAGTTAGCCACCCGTTGTCGACCGTTAGGATATTTTTAAATGTAGGGTTAGTCAAGAAAAACAATATTTATGTAATTCATGATCAGGCTCATTAGATTAAGTGCAGAATTGAAAAGATTCCTGTGTTTCACTTCATGAATACGTTTAGCACGCTAGTTTAACTATATATAGGCAAACATGAATTTAAACGTTATTTTAAGCAAATATATTCTAACATTTATTTTGCATACCGCTTACCGTGGTGATTACTTGTAAAGTATAATCAGGGACGGCGGAGACTTTTTTGTCAAAAATATATTTTGCCTAGTTACTTCTCAGTCAATTTAAGACTATAGTTTGGTCATACCAGCTAGGCTCTTACCGATAGTGCTAGCACCTTTTTTGGCATTATTTGGCTTCGCGAGCATTTTTTTTTACATTTTATCCCAAAAAGCACTGCTAGCATTATTTTGGATTTTCGACTGATTATTTGTATAATTTTGTGTTAAAAAGCACAATCTGACTTTATTTATGTCGTCCAAAGCCGCATTTTGCCCTCATTTTAGTCAAAGGAGCCGAGGAGGCCTGGGGAATAGGTTTGATAGGTCAGCGGTTGCCTTCTAGAAACCCAGTGCATCACACTCGTTCCAAGATGGCGTCATCCACGTTGTCATCGAGGAATAATGGAAGTCAGCCAGCCAAGGCAGAGATAGCTCGAGAGCGTACTCTGCCATCAATCAGTGGAAAAAATAAGACTAGGGGGAACTGTGATGCAAAAAACATAACCATACATGATCGGATTCAGCAATATCCTATCAATCAAAGACGGGAAGTTGTTTTGTCTGGCATGCCGCGAAATAGTGTCTACAAAGAAGAGTATTGTAATTACACACTTGGCTTCAAAGAAACATGGAAATGGTAAAGACAAACTGAAGAAGTCTAAGCTGAAGGATCAGACGATTATGGAGGCTTTTAGAGCGGGGGACAGCACGCAGAAAGACAGCACTCTACCCATAACTGAACGGGCCTACCGACTCGAAGTGGTCGAAGAGTTTCTGAGGGCTGGAATCCCAATTGGGAAAATCGACATGCTACGGTCCCTCTTAGAGAAGAATGGCCACCGTCTCACAGCAAGTGCTCATCTTGGTCAGTATATATCAATTGTTTCCAAGCAGGAAGTCGAAAGGATCAAAAATGAATTGACTTTGCCTGGTCAGACTGGCATGACAAGAGATGTTTCGATGATTTTTGACGGAAGTACACGACAAGGAGAAGCAATTGCTGTGATCGTGCGTTTCCTTGACGATAATTGGTCGATTATTCAACGTCTCGTCAGAATTGATATATGTTCCAAATCAGTAAATGCCGATGATCTTGCACAAGTGCTTAATCAGTGCCTATCAGTTGATTATGGAGTCAAGACCAATTCGTTGCTCGCGGCCATGAGAGATGGTGCAAGTGTGAACCAGGCAGCGTTGGATAGGATTGCATTTATATTTCCTAAAATGCTCAACGTTGTGTGTTTCTCACATACGCTTGACAATGTTGGGAATCATCTTGTCATTCCAACTCTTCTAGAGTTCGGTAGCGTATGGATTCGCCTGTTCCGCCATAGCTACAAGGCAAAGCTGTTGTGGAAGGATCTGACTGGCCAAAGACCAAGATCATACAGTGAGACGAGATGGTGGTCAAAGTGGGAAGTCTATCAACAAATATTAATGCAGTTTGGAGATATTGAGCGATTCTTGATAGAAGCAGAAGCCGCTAATGTCGGTCCACAGTTACTCCCTCAACTTCAAGCAATATTTTCCGATCCTGAGCGACTAATCAACCTGAAGCTCGAGCTCGCCATCACTATCGATGTTGGGGAGCACTTTGTGAAAGCGACGTATTTCTTGGAAGGTGATGGCCCTCTCGTGCTCTCCTGTTATGAGAAACTCCATGCTGTTGCCCGAGCCTGCCAAGCCCCCCACTTTCCTAACGTGCATGCAGTCGCGGCAGCAATCGCCGAAGAAAATCCTGCCCAAAACGTAGCAGCCCTCGAACAGCAGGCAAAGGCATGTGTCCAACCAGCCATAGATTGGTTTCTGAGAAAGTTCAATGTCCAACTATATAACACAGTGTCAGCGTTCAAGGCTGCGAGGTATATGTGTCCTGTCAGCGTCCAGTGGCTGAAGCCAACTCAGCAATCAGTAGAGGCCTTGCGAATCTTCCCTTTTCTCGATGATGATGGAATTATCAACGGCCTAAAAGCTGAACTCCCTGCTTACTTAGCTGCCACTGAAGATGTGGTTATCAACACAGAAGAGCGAAAGGTAAAATGGTGGCACAACCACAAGGATCAGCTCCCTCATTGGGCATCTGCAGTGAAGAAAGTGCTGCTGGTGCAGCCATCCTCGGCTGCAGCAGAAAGGGTATTCTCTATTCTCAAGTCCTCATTCAACGATCAACAAGAGCACGCCTTAGTTGACTATCTGCAAGCAAGTGTGATGACCCAATACAACAAGCGATGATTAACTTCTAGTATGGGTAATGATGACCCAATAACAAGCGATGATTAACTTCTAGTATCAGTAGTATGGATAATTTATAGAAAACCTCAAACGTTGTGTTGGACTAATGGAAAAAAAACATTGATCGTTACATTTTGTTGTTGAAAAATGTAACTGAAAATCTGAAAAATGTAATATTCTATGTTTATAAAAATCGAAAAAAAGTGAGCATTTTTATGTAACCCACGAGCACTTTTTAAAAAAATTAGCATTATTTTAGCACTTTTTTGGCAAAAAACAAGCACTGCTTTAAGCATTTAATGCTTTTTTACGAGCACTATCGGTAAGAGCCTAATACCAGCTCAATGACCATTTTAATTTAGCCCCCCCCCCCAACTTGAAATTTCGCTCTGCCGTCCCTGATTATGAAAGCAAACCGAACTCTTTTCTCAGTATTAGTTGTTCTCCTTAATTAACGGTCTAAATTAACGGCTAAACGTGTACATAATACTAACATCACTCAAAAACTTTCAAAATGAAGTAATGTTCATGTAGACAAATTGCAGTTATTTAACTCTGCGCACGTACCTATTTCAAAATAATGTTAGATCAAAACGACAAACCAAGAACGAAAAGGACTCTGGGTTTGATGTCTTTTTGAATACTATTATTTAAAAAAAATATTTTTTATGTTCATAACTGCAAACATGAGTTACCAAACTTCGCTCCGCAGCCTTTCGTTTTGGTAAAAATACATGACAACATATGCTCATCTGAATTAATTAATTTCGAGCACAAAGAACGAACAACAGCATGACCCTCTTGGCGTGTTGATTGCTATAATAGTAACACCACTCAGAAACTGTCTTTCAAAATGAAGTAATGTTCATGTAGACAAATTGCAGTTATTTAACTCTGCGCACGTACCTATTTCAAAATAATGTTAGATCAAAACGACAAACCAAGAACGAAAAGGACTCTGGGTTTGATGTCTTTTTGAATACTATTATTTAAAAAATATTTTTTATGTTCATAACTGCAAACATGAGTTACCAAACTTCGCTCCGCAGCCTTTCGTTTTGGTAAAAATACATGACAACATATGCTCATCTGAATTAATTAATTTCGAGCACAAAGAACGAACAACAACATAACCCACTTGGCGTGTTGATTACTTTTTTAAAATAAGTGTTTCATATGCATATTGTTATTCTACGATCAGGGACGGCCGGTTAAATTAAAAATTGTCATCGAGTCGGTATGACCAAACTACAATCTTAAACTGACTGAGAAGTTCTAGATATATTCGACATTTTTTCATGATATCAGTTTTTTCATTAACAGATAGTATGGATAGCTGGATAACTAGTGCAGGTCTCCGTAAGCGGGAACATTTTACATGTTTGATTTTTGTCAGCTATATCAGTTTTAAGCGCGCTTGGTCTTTGTAAGAGGAACATATTTGTTTTTGAATTACCGAAGCTACCTTATCGAATAAAGGTAAAACAAACAATAATAAAATTTATGGTAAATATAATTTCCATGAAGACAAATGAATGAGCAGAAGTCGTTATCGGCATTCTTGTTCTGCACATAAATCCTGAACAGATGTTTTTATTCGGAACTGAAGCCTCTTTTGAACCAGGTTCAAGAACAAACTGGAATATGTGGGAAATTATTCCTTGCATTAATGTAACATCAACTCCGAATATAAAAATTAGCTAGAAACTGCAGCCATTATAATCAGTGCCTGAGCTGAGCTAGGCAGTGTTACTGGCGATCATATGCCCGATGGCACACTACAAAAAGGCAGCGACCTTGTCTATCAAAGTAAGAAGTCTGCAGAAGACAGAATGTAAGAAGAAAATCGATTTCTCTTCAATGTCGCTTGCAAAAAAAACAAGCATAACCCAATCCACCTACAGGAAAAATTGTACACTTTGACCACAATTCCTTGCGAACCTAACACGATCTAAATAATACGTAGAAATAATATATTCTCTTAAATAACAGAGGATTGGCAAAAGCATTCGTACTTGCTTGTTTTAAAGATTTAAAACCTCTCTACCGCGATTAAAGTATTTCGCGCGCAAAGGATTGTGGGTAAAATCACAAGCCGCCATCTTTTTCGGTCAGCGGTGGATTGCAGAAGTACATACAAAACCCACTGCAAGGTTCTAGGGCTGGGGTCGAATCATGAGAGCGAGATCGGTGAACAATTTACCTGTTTTCGTACTATTTCCGACATTTAAAGTTGAGAAACAAATCTTACAACAAATAGTAAGGGGGCGGCAGTCAGGGCTCTTGTCCAATCGAAAAAGGCGTTTTAGTGACTTGGGTGGTATAACAACAGTTACGGTTTAATAAAAAAAGAGCTGACTTCACTTCTAAGTGAGGTTCTGTCAACAGACAACTTGAGACAGCTGTGCTTTTTTTAGATAAAAAGTATGAACTGGCCACATTCTGGAAAGGAGAACCCTCGTTAAACATGGAAGAGTGAGAAAACATATTTTGGAATATGAGCAAAAACTGACTGCATGCATATCAGATGTTCACTTGAGAAAGAAAAAAGACGACAAGAAGAGCCGTTTCAAATTAACACAAATTTAAAGAGAATATCAAGAGAGCTAGCGTGAAGCGTCGAAACGTCATTTGAAAGAACACGGACTGAAAAGTAGCAAACCAGAAGTCGCCTTCGTAAAACATGAAAAAAAGATATCGGAAGGAAAAATGAAAGATTGAAAGATAGGAATAACCATCGTCTCCCTTCAAGGTGAAAAGAGAAATTAAGAGATAACAAGCTAAGAGAAAGGCAATTCTACGTTTACTTCAAGACTCTTAATTACCAGCGGCAAGAAGGAAAGCACGAATAGCAGTCACTCTAGATCCGAAGGAGGAAGATACCACTTTAATTTTCTCTTGTTAATTTTCCATCGGATGTCAAGACATTTTAACCACCCAGTTATTATAAGTACAGTGTAATATAACAAGAATTGACAATAATTTAACTGCGGCTATTACCGTCCAGTTATTATTGTCTTAATGACAATGTATGCAGCTTTATCATGAATTTGTCGCGTTTCATAAACCCGAACATATACTATGCCAACAACTATGAGCCGTGGTTCTGGGTATTACATGCGATTATAGCGGTCATTACTGTTGTAGGAAATGGCCTTGTAATATACATTATCTGCTCTAGGAAGCATCTTCTTGAACAAGTCTCGCCAAATGGCCGCTTCATTTTATCTTTAGCAGTGGCAGACTTCTGTGTTGGGATATTTAATGCTTCAGCAAAGTTCACATGCGTATTTTGGTACAATTGCAATTACATTGTCTGGGCTTTTTATAGTTTATTTAGTAATACTTTCCTGAATACTTCAGTACTAAACCTGTGTGTGTTAACATGTGACCGTTACATTGCCGTTGTTCATCCATTCAAGCATCAAACGTTACTAACAAGACCTCGATCTGTTGCTCTGATACCAACAGCCTGGCTGATATCAATAGCAATACAGATACCTGACTTAATTAACCAGTTACAAATTAAACAGCTTGAATATCTCGAGTATAGAAACGTAATATTCATAGTTTTATTAAATATAACCCCCATATTGTGGATGCTGTATGCTTACACTCGAATCATTATCGTTGTCGTAAAGCACAGAAGACAAATACAGAAACAACAAAAACAACTTGCTTGTAATAATCCTGAAGATCACGCTTCTACAAGAGCTTACACCGCAGCAAGAGCAAACGGCTTCAACGCTGTAGGAGTCATAGTACTGATATATCTTGTTTGCAACAGTCTTGATATGTACTTTGTCATATGCTATAAACTTGTTTCATCTTGTGGTGTGTCGGTGACTGCCACAGCGATTGTAGTTTTGTTCAGGAATGCCAACTCCGCGGGAAATTTCTTTGTTTACGCAATTATGAAAACTGACTATCAGAGAGAGCTTCGGAAAATTTTCCGCTGCATGAAGTAATTAAAATTATGATATATATATACCATGTGTTTAAATACTTTTTTTCGGCTTAGACTACAAAAGGGTCGACTCTCCTAGCCAGCCCAGATTAAACTTTATAGGTCGATACCCTTGAATGGGTGTGAATAGAGAATATATGGACACTTTATTTAGACAATAGGATAGCGAACGAGCAAGTAGGCAGCGAGATGTGGGAAGGGACGTTATTTATCAAGATTCCTATAAGAAGAAGCTAGCAGCCTAAATTAATGTAACTGTTCTTTTATTTAACAAATATCATGTTTCCCCATGTACTATACAATAAAATAACGAATGCGCAGGATCTCGCTAAATTGTGGTGCAAGGCGTCACGCGAGTGCGTTTAAAGTGCGTTAAGTTAAAGAGAGGGTGGCATTTTCCGTTTGTTGATATCTCATCTCGTTCCAGAGATATTCATATTTTTGCAATATACAAATGAGATCACAGGTACCCCAGGCTTATTATGCGTAACGGTTATTTCCGGCGATATTTGAAATTACAGTAAATGTATGGAGTTTTAGTTCGAATGCCCGTTTGCTCTAAAATAAAATTCAATAAATCGTCAAAATATTCTTACTTGTATCTTGTATATTTCTTTCAGTTTCTGTGATGTTTCAAGCCATTCTGTTAAATTTTGAGGGAGTTACAGTAAGTTTCCTTCCCTTAGTATAATTATTGGGAAGGTAGCAAACTGTACGCCGATCAGGTGCAGCAAATCGCCTCGAATTCGCATAAAAATCAGTTCCGTACATCGCCAAAATTCCTTCAAATAACGGTTGCACAAAGACAGGTCCTTCACCACACTCAGCTTCCCTTTCACTGGTTTACTCGGCTAACCGGAGAAAAATGCCACGAATTTGCAGTTTTCGAGCTTCTCAGATGTTCAAAACCTCAAAACCACCTGTGCTGCAACGAGGCGACAAACAGTAGACCGTCACTTACGCAGTGAATCTGACACTCATTCAAATCACTTCGTCGTTCGTTTAGTTCCTACTTTTTAAATATTAGAGCCTTTTATGTTTATATCTGTAAATAGTAATATGTTATCAACATTGAGGAAAAGAACGCTCAGTAACAACGGCTAGTTACCCAAAGTTCACGGACTCAGAACTCATATACCTTATTTTGAAAGCGGTATTTCAACAAACGGTTCAGGTAAAGTACCCTGGGTGCCAGAGGTTCTACTGCCCTCTCTAAGCCAAAGTTTAGATTGACGAGAAGGCTTCTCGTCGATCTAATCTTTGGCTTAGAGAGGGCAGTAGAACCTCTGGCAACCAGGGTAATGGTAAAGTGATTTAGATCACGCGCTTTTGATCCAACGACCGGAGTTCGAGTGCTACACCAGGCACTAAAATATTTTTTGTACTTCTTTTTCTCCTTTCTTAGTTTTATTTAATCTTTTCCTCTATTTTAAACTATTAGAGCCGCCTTCTACACTAAAAATAAATAAAACATTGTTAAAGAAATGGTAAACGTTATAGACGCACGCGGGAGGTTGCTAAGCACGAAAGATGCGTAAGAATCGCTCGAGGCAAAGCCGAGAGCGACTCTAGCTTCTTGAGTGCTTAGGCAACCTCCCAAGTGCGTCCATAACTCGATGAACGCACAGCTGTGGCGTTTACCATTTCTGTTATAACATAACCACGATAATTAAAGAGCAAATAATGTTTTTGTTGGTGATGAAACTATAAATTCTCAATACATGAAGCGCGCGAAAAAATCGCATAAATTAAGCTGAGCGCTGGCGTGACTGTTCCAGTGCAAACACAAGTCATTCATTGATCTCTGCTCAACAAAATGTTTATTCAAACTTAACCTTGGTCTCAAGGAAAAGAGAAGATCTAGCCAGCTAAAAAGTTCTCGAACTGCAAGAAAAATACATTTATTCAGTTCCTTTTGTTGGAAGCAATCGCTTTGGTAAAGCAAAAATTAAGAAAAGGGTTCATTCGTCTGTTGAAAACTGAATAGCTTTCGGCGGAATTAAAAACGATCTGCACACCAGAGCCAGAGGTTTGGAATTCGTCGTTGGATTGAACTGTCAGCTGAATCTCCTGGTTTTGGCTTGTTGCTGTTGCCATTTGTGCCAGTACAGGATGGGTGTCTGGAAAACGAAGACCTAGCAAGCGAAGACCGAAGACCGAAGTCCTGGAAAACGAAGACCCAAAAACGAAGACCCCCATAAATAATATAACATGATATGTTAATTGCTGCTGCTATTGTTAATTGGAAATCGCGAATCGCAGTTGAGCCGTAAAAGTGCGTTGGGGAAGAAAATAATGAACTTTGTTTTACGGATCTGAAATATATCGAAAATATATATACGTCGGTTAGACACATGCAATTTAATCTAAATTGGATATAGGCACGAATAAAAACATTATCTGTGTGTCGGTTAGACAGAAAGACCCTAGCGTAAACAACTGCAGATCGTGTTTTATTCGTGCTTATATCCAATCTATATTCAATTTGTGTCTTCCCGGCTAGTCGCTCGAATTCTCTAGCTACCATACAGACCATATTTACGATTGTTCAATTTAAAAGGGGGTCTTCGTTTTCCAGATCTGGAAAACGAAGACCCTAGCGTAAATAACTGCAGCTAATGTTTTTATTCGTGCCTATATCCAATTGAGATTAAATTCTGTCTAACCGACACACAGATAATGTTTTTATTCGTGCCTATATCCAATTTAGATTAAATTGCATGTGTCTAACCGACGTATATATATTTTCGATATATTTCAGATCCGTAAAACAAAGATCATTATTTTCTTCCCCAACGCACTTTTACGGCTCAACTGCGATTCGCGATTTCCAATTAACAATAGCAGCAGCATTTAACATATCATGTTATATTATTTATGGGGGTCTTCGTTTTTGGGTCTTCGTTTTCCAGGTCTTCGGTCTTCGCTTTCTAGGTCTTCGTTTTCCAGACACCCAGGATATCCTTGAGACAAGTAAACTAAGTAAGTTTGTTTGTTGTTCTCTAAAATTGTAAGTTCAATTACTTTCACATCCAAAAGTGGCAATACAATTATCTCGTTGTATAATGAACTCACTGAATGTGGAGCTTATTCATTATTCTGTAGTTGGCATTAATATCAGTACACTAGAGAACGTTTTAATGAGGTTTATTCGTTTAATTCCACTATGTACACCTCTAGCTCTTCGGCGGTTTTCGACTCGACTCATATAATTATAAGCTTTAAGTTTCTACCAAATAAACCATTGGCATTGTGGTTTCTTTTAATTAGCTCATAAAACGCGTCAGGATTTTTTTAATAATCAAAAATGCTGTCCCTTTACCTCTAAATATCGAGATTGAACAGTTCGTCGTCTTTTTTTGTCCGTCCTTTGTGAATGTTTCAGGATCCAAAACTCAGTGCTAAAGCTCGTAAATCTTGTTCGTCGTTCGTACAGATTTGCAAGCCGTCTCAACTCTTCCTTTTCTGGTACGGTGGCTCGGAAATAAATGAAGCTCAAAATTTGCCAAGACAGTCGCTGAACAAAATTTCCTGTTCACTTGGATTATAGTTTTTCTCTTATTGTTCTGTAAAATTGTTTTCGTGGGAATAGAAAAGAACAATTTGGTGCAATCGTGAAGAAAATCCGACGTGAGCGTGCAACCCATGGGCAAATGGTCCACGGCTATTAGCCAATCAGAGCGCTTGGTTTATTGTGGTTATATTATAATGTGTATTTGAGACTATTATGAAAAACTTTCTTTGAAACCAACGGACGTGAGTGGCGGCGCGTCACGATACTAATTATGTATTCAAATTTCTAGACTCTGACTTTGGCCGAAAAAGAAATAGCGCAAAATTTCCTGCATTTCGATTGATAGTTTTATAATCTAGCCATAAAATATCATTCAATTCTTTATCCAATACCATGAAAAATACAGCCAATCAGAAGCCGTTGCATATTTGGCGGTCTCAAACTCATGACTAATTCATGAGAATATTACAAAGAAAATCACAAGCGTGAAAGAGTTTGGATATGTGATGAAACACTTGCATAAATTATCCAAACTTTCTTCTCCGTTTTCTCTTCAATGGTAAATTCGTTGGAGAAGCCATATACAACACTGTCAGCCGTGTTTCATCACATATCCAAACACCTCGAACTGAGTTTAAAAAACTCCGCGTCGTTTTTCAAGTTCAGTTCTCAGTGCTTGGATATGTGATGAAACACGGCCGACAGTGTTATATGTGCTAGATAAAAAACGAGAGCTAGTGTTTTACCAGGGGATCCAAACTTACACTGAGAAAGATGAAAGCACGAGGCCGTTGGATTCCCTGGTGAAACACAAAGCTCGAGTTTTTGATATGACTTCTCAAGCGAAAACAATACCTGCATTCATAAATCATTAGAAAGTATTGTTGCCTGGAATTTTATTGCATGCAATTATAGTCTACAATGGTTGTGATTGTTATTTTGTCACGATCATTTCAACAAAAGGCCTGATAGCGTAGTGGGCAATATAGCGGACTAGTATAGTCAAGAGCAGCCATGAGGATGATGGTTGGAGTCACACTCTGGACACAAATTTTTATTTCCGTCTTCTCCTTCACTTCTCCATGTACATGCAAAGTCATACTTATGCTGTAATCCTTGTAGCTTAATTAGGATGAACAGATGAACATCACTAGTGATGTTCATCTAGTAGTGTTTCATTGGGTATCAAGATTCATGCATGTGACCAAATGCAGCCCTCTGATTGACTAAAAAGCTCATGAATTATTAATGAGTTTGAGAAATGTTACGTCTCCAACGGGTTGTATCCCATTTTTATTTTGTAGTTTATTTCTAGTAAAAAAAGTTTATCGTTAAGGGAGCAGGTCAAAACACATGCCCTCTCGACGGACCCATTTTGGGGTAGGGGGGTGGGGGCTGCTGCCAGCCATCTCCTCTGGAGAGAAAACTCAAAATTAAAAATAATTTCTCCTTAAACTAAAAGGCATAATCTAGAAACAAATGCACTGCATGTTTTGTCTTACGTTATCATTTCATTTTTGTGTTACAATTACCACTAGGCGCCCCAGAATGGAAAATAGATGGTCAAAAATGGGGGATGGGGGTGGTACCCTGCGCTGACAGCTGTGTCTGTTGAAAAAAAATGGGTCCCTAAACAGACAAAAGGCCTGGGCAACACATCGAAGTGTGAATGAAGTAAACATGCAATAACTTTAGTTTAGTAGCTTATCGTTAAAAGATTCAAGATTCTTTATTGCACGCTATTTACAAATTATTTAATTACAGTGCATGTAGAAATTTTATATATGAAAAAAAGGAAATAAATTATTAAATGTCTTTGAGGAAATGTATGTAGTGGTCAAAGGAGCATGAAGCTTTTGAGTTGACCACTACCACGAGAAAAACAAATAAATGAGTACAGCATAAGTATATTAAAAATTAAAATAAACAGTGCAGGTGATAATAGAGTTACAACAAAAAGGAATAAATATACATTACAATTATATTGGGTTGTTTATATATGTATTATTATAAGTATATTGAAAAATATAATACACAAATTACAATTGATCACAGTGCAGGTGGGATAAATATACATTACAATTGAATTTGTATATATCATCTTATGTTTTAGGCATTTGAAATGTTTGGGTATTTTCTCCCATATCCTAGAAGCGGCACTTTACCGTAAAGGGAAACACATTTAAGTATGAATACCGTGAATAAAGTTTGAAGTAAATATGCCAGCGAGGGGAAGGGAAACACATTGAAGGCAAGGAGTACTCTGTAGCAATTAAATAATAGTTAAAGGGTAGGCTTGTGACTCAAAAATAGAAGGGGAGGAGTGACCAATAGAAATTAAATAAAGGTGTGTCCTATAGTAGTTAAATAATAGAAGTTAGAGGGTGGGCTAGTGAATCAAAAATAGAAGGGGAGGAGTGACCAATAGATTAAATAATTGAAGTTAGAGGTTGGGCTCTATTGAATCAAAAATATAATGCGAGGGGTAGACCATTGTAATTGAAAAGTATATGGCCTATAGTGATTACATAATAGAACAGCTGGGGTACCCTATTGTAATTAAAGAATAGAAGGGGTATACTATAGGATTTCAAAATTCAATGGGGTGTGGCCTATAATAATTAAACTAGTATACCTAACAGGTAGTAAATACTGCTCCGCTCAGTTAAGGAAGTGTATTAGAAGAGGACCTACAGTAGTACTTTGGCAGGAAAAATATATTACTGGGTGATAAAAATGCCAAGGTGTTAGATGAATATATGTTGTAGTTTTGGGGCTGAATCCTGTTTAAGCTGTGGTGTGTATCTCAAAACTTGTCCCGATTTATTTTCATTTTGTCCCGACAAATCAACGATCTCCCGGTAAATCCCCTGAGCCTACCAATTCCCGACATTTTCTTAAGATTCCCGGCACAAAAAACGTCTGTTCTCCCCGGTGAAGTTTAAACACCGGAAATAAACTGTAATTGAGAATGTAATTGTAAATGCTAATTGTATTTGAACCGGCTGCTTGACTTTATCGAAGGTCAATAGAAGAAAATTATTTGCTGCTTACCATCTTGATAACAGGAGAGATCTTGCTCTTTGGAAACTGATAGTTAACACAGAGTTCGCCTACATCTCTACACGTCAACAAATTCATGATTACACAAGGATCGCATACAGAAATGCATTAAAGAACGGTTGAACGTAGTTAGCTTCCACCTCGTGTAATGTCACGTGACGATCAGATCCGTGCAAGGCATTGTGGTAAAAAAAGACATTAGAACTACTGCCTTGCTCGCTCGCTTCAGGCTCACTTGCTGCGGCAGCAATAATAAGAAGAGGAGGGGTAGACTAGTGATTCAAAATTAGAAGAGGAGGGGTGGCCTATAGTAATTAAATACTTGAAGTTAGAGGGTGGGCTAATGAATGAAAGGGGAAAGTGTCCAATAGAAATTAAATAATCGAAGTGGACTATATGTAGGCTATATTGAATCAAAAATATAACGAGAGGGATAGACCATAGTAATTCCAAAGTCAATGGGGTGTGGCCTATAATAATTAAAGATACAACAGGAGGGGCACCCTATAATAAAATTATATAAGGGGAGGTTTACCCAAATTTATATTCTCAAAAAACATATAATGGTCGCCGATGTTCGCATTGCGGACCTATTTTTAAATAAATTTAGAGTGATCAATGGTCATTGTTTTCACTTCCCCCCCCCCCCCCCCCCCCCCCCCCCCCCTCCTCCCGATACAATGTTGGTCGGGTGTGGGTTTGAAGCAAAATTCTGCGTCTTACTACAACATTGTACACTGAGGTGGGGGTAGGGGAGGGGAACAAAAACATCAATTTTCTCATGCCTCGCGTTTTTTCAAATTACACCCTAGTTCTCTCATTAGGTTTTGCGACGGATTGGAGGTTTCTTTTTATTTTATTACTCGGGCTGCCTGTGGCAGGTCCGAGTTGAAATCTGCAGGCCGTTTTTGTTCGGTGCAACAAAATTTCTGCGCATACGTTAAATTATGCATTAATTGACCTTGTGGCACTAATCGATTTCGCCATCGGACGGTATCCTTGTTTGAGGTACGTTTCGTAGGTTTTATGCCACATTTCATTTTACTCTCGGTCATAATACATACCAGGGCAAACACCGTGATCTGTAGACCAACACTAAAATAATTTTGACCGTGTTTTTGGTTGGTTTACCGATCTCGTATCGAGACCTCTGTACGTTATACTCTACAGGTATACTGAATAGCTGATTTATAGCGAAATATAGCGATTTACTAGCAAATCTATATATACTGTGGTTGTCTATGAGCAGTTATGGGTTTCTCTCCTCTATCGAAGTCTGAAGACATCTGAACTCCTGAACTGTGAGAGCCCACACTGTCGCTCGCCATCACGAAGCCAGAAATACCGCGGAGAAATAAACACCCAACACAGAATAATTTATAATGACCGAAGCAATATTGAACTCTCAAGGTAAACAAGAATCCTCTCACGGCCGAGGTTTTGGTTCGAGAAATTAAAGGCTTCCAACAGTTCCCTTTATAGTTCTGTATTATAATGAGCAGACTGCAGTTTTGGGAAGGAGGGTAAATGCTTATAAAAAAGAGATAACCAACAGGCATTTCAGTTAATAATCTTTAATCCAACCGAAATACCAATATGGACGCGATCATCAGCAAGCTGCGATAAAGAGCCGCAGGGTAGAAAGAACAGTAGAGAAATATAGTGATAGCTCCATCATATGCATAGGTGGACAGGATACAACTTATAATATGGGACAAATATAAACATACATTTGAGACACTCATCTATTAGTACTCTGAACCTGCAGAACAGCAGACTAAATTGTAAGCGTGAGGTCAACTTCTTTAAATTTACGTACACGAGAAAAACAAAAATATTAAATTACATATATATTACTAGGGGAGCAGAGAATGAATGTCACCGCGCTACCGGCCACTCCTAAAGACTGCTAAATTCAGCTAATAATTATTCCCTTCGGTTATTACTAGAGGATTTCAAATGAAAGTGTATTTCATCTTCAATCTCATGTGGCCCGAGTGAAAGCCCAGATGGGCTCTTGTTTTTTAATAGGAAACCAACGTAATTGGCTAACGCTGTGTTGGTTCTCCTGGCCTCTATATTTTGCTTGTTGCATGTTTTACTTTACTTTTATATTGTATATTTTATTATGGCCGAAAAAAGATAGAACAAACTAGAAATGTCGTTGCATGCACCTGCTGGAAAAACCGCTGAAAAGCATATCAAAGGGAAGCGTGAAAATGTTGAGAAGATCTAGAGTCGCTCGAGTCATGTTGACTATTTTGTTCTTTTATTGTTTATGTTTGAGCAGATAATATCCTGAATGTACCGTTTGGAATTTAGAAATCATTACTGATTTAAACTATAGAAAGGCAAATAAATAATTTTAGACGTCATTTAAGGCATTCAAATCCAATATTTATTGATCTAACTGCTGTGAGAACTATCTAACTGCTACAAGAACAGATGTTCTCATTAACCGAAGAGTAACGGCTACACAGAGTCAATACACTACATTACCCGGCATGAAAGATCTTCATAAAACTACAAGGAAATGTTCAGCTCAAAACATACATTAATACATACTAAGCCGTCTTCGTATAGAGAATTTGTAAATTCAACAAAAGATTTTAGTCCTGTTGTTTTCCTTTACTCAGTTTTATGTGTAGAGAATTAACAATTAATTACCAAACCCGATATACGACATTCGCAGCAAGCTTTGCACGTGACGTCATGTTGGTGTACAGTTAACAATAGATTCTTCGTTAGCTCCTTTTGTTCTGTACACCAACATGGCCGCCATGCCCTTTGTCATTTGAATCTCTGGGGATTGAGTGCGAACCATCTATTATAAAGCCTCCACAGTGATAAATGTCTGACTGAAGAAAAGAAGTACTGAATAGAAAATCTGCATTCTAAACTTTTGGTTTATTGCATGCTAGCTGAGTCTTTCATAGACACAGCTGGTCGGTATCTTCCGAACGCCTCGATTGATGTGACTGTATGTAGAAT
This sequence comes from Actinernus sp. WN-2022, assembly GCA_030867875.1. Taxonomy (NCBI): domain Eukaryota; kingdom Metazoa; phylum Cnidaria; class Anthozoa; order Actiniaria; family Actinernidae; genus Actinernus; species Actinernus sp. WN-2022. The sequence goes on along the minus strand of JAOWCC010000936.1, from coordinate 5,024,979 downwards.
ATACAACATAAATATTTTCTGTGCGGTGGAGCACAGCGACAGAGCATAGAAAAAAGGATTATTTGTCATAAGTAACTTGCGCCGTACTGGTTTATAAACTACGAGTTTGTTAGTGGTCAGCGTTAACCGCCATGGTGATCGAGCTGACATGTTGAGTGGTGGCAGCGCACGGTTGAGTGGTGGCAGCGCACGGAACGTCAGCTATAACTCACTTCCCATACTCAGCTATAACTCACTTCACCCGCTGAAGCGCGCAGACCGGCTTATATTAGATTCAACAGATACTAGTTGTTTATTGTGATTGAAGAAGTTGAGTCGACAATAGAATCTTAGTAGAATTAACTGCATGGGACTATAGTGATCTTTAAGATATAAAGAAAACATAGTAAAGTTCCCCCATTCAATAATTGAAGTAATTTTCGGAGGTATTATGAGAGTTGTAGGGATATTCGTAAAAAGGTGCGCATTTCTAATGCTTTTAGGAATCGCGGAAGCAGAAACTGACGATCTGAATCAATTAAAAGATCCAAATATAACGTAGTGGAACTGAAACCAAAATTTAAAAAATACATAACTAATATTCCTATAATGCATTATTAAGAAGGCGCTGTTCACTTCTGTTACGTTAGGTTCTGCAAAATGATAATTTGAGACAGCTGTCACACAAAAAATATATTTAAAAATGCCATCTTTCAAATTACGAAGAGTATAAGGGAAATGACAGTTATTATTGACTGAATCTTTTAGAAGATCTCGCTGATGAAAAGGAATTCACTGCCCAGGGATATGTTTGCCGTATATATGTCGAGGCCAGGAGCGCAAACTGAAGCCAGAAAGAAAATTGGAGAACATCAGTTAAAAACTGTTCACGCAGTCGGCAGAGATAAAACGACAACCGTTAAAAAAACAATATTGAGAGCATTTGAGGGAGGAAGCTGTTCAAAGCGTTGAAATTTCACTGAATCTAGGAAAACAAAGTAGCGATTACAAATACAAGAACAAAGAGGAAATAAAAGAGTGAAGAGTCACTGTGTATTTTAAAGGCGATAGGAGTGGATCTGAGGGGAATTAAAGTACAATTCTGGCTCGTAATTCAACACCCAATATAAGCTGAGCATATACACAAAGATGATCCAGTAGTAAAAGCTCTCTTGTATTATACTTTTCCATTGATGTCAAGATAGTTCAGTACAGTATGAACAAGAAGGACAAATGAGAGCCCACAAGAAATTGATATTTATAGTAAGTCTGAAATTAGACGCAGGAAACCATTTGAATTGCATTTCTTATCAACTAAGACCGTGATATTTCAAAGTTTGATATACATCACAAAGTATAAAAAAACACCAAAACTTGTAGATTTTACATCTAAAGGACAAGCAAGGTTTATTCGTATCCCGTTTATATTTACCATGAATGCGTCGCAGTTCACACACATCACCTTTGATAGCGGATTATATAATCATTAAAACATTCAAAGCCTAACACAGACTACGTCAATAACTATGAGCCGTGGTTCTGGGTCCGGGTTCTGGGTATTACATGCAATAATTGCGATCATTACTGTTGTGGGAAATGGCCTCGTAATATACATTATCTGCTCTAGGAAGCAACTTCTTGAACAAGTCTCACCAAATGGCCGCTTCATTTTATCTTTAGCAGTGGCAGATTTCTGTGTTGGGATGTTCATTGCTCCAGTAAAGTTCACATGTGTGTTTTGGTACAAATGCAATTACAATGTCTGGGAGTTTTATTTATTTTTTCATCTTACTTTCATGAATGCTTCAGTACTAAACCTGTGTGCTCTTTAATACGTTTGACCGTTACATTGCCATTGTTCATCCATTCAAGCATCAAATGTTACTAACAAGATCACGATCTGTTTTTATAAGCCTGGCCGATATGGGAATCCCATATCCCCGAGTTTGGAATCGAGTCCGAGTTAGAGTTAGACTCGAGTTGGAATCCGAGTTAGATTCCGAGTTAGTTTCCAAGTTGGAATTCGAGTTAGATTCGGCGTTTACAGTAGCGAAATTTGGAATTTTAGCCGGCTTTCATTGATAACGGTCTGAAAGGTTTTCCATTATCCCCGGGGTCAGTACGAGGGCGGTCATCAAAAGTCGAATTACAACAATTCAAACGTTAAATGCCATTAAGGCAGAAAATCAAACTGAGTTTCGCTTTGAGCAATTTCGCTTTGAGCACTTTTGATTTGAGCACTTACGCTTTATCGAATTTCGCTTTGAGCAGTAGTGTACTTTTGCCTTATCGAGTTTCGCTTTGGGCACTTTAGCTTTATCGAGTTTCGCTTTGAGCACTTTCAGTTTCAGCATTTTCACTTTTGGCACTGCTAGCGTGGCCGAGGGCAGCCAAAAACGCGACGTACGAAAAAGGTCTGGGCTCTTCTCCAGACTCACTCATTTTGGGAACGGTAAGCACTGGTTTACCATCCTCAAAATTGGTTTTGGGCTTCCTGTGGCTACGGTTTTAAATGTATTTTGCCTTGTTTACCTTGCGAGTGGGGAGGCGGTAGAGGAGGAGGAGAACGAGAATGGAGAGAGGGGAAGAAGATAGTTAGTGCTCAAAGCGAAACCCGATTAGGCAAAATTAAAATTTGATAAAGCGAAAGTGCTCAAATCAAAAGTGTTCAAAGCGAAAACTCTGCTTGAGTTTCTGCCCTAATGCAATTTGACTTTTGATGGCCGCTTGAACCAAAACATAGAACCTCTGGTACCAGGGTAGCTCTCGACCATCGTAGATGAAACGCTGATGAGGGTGGTAAAGGAACTAGGATGCCCCTATATAGAGGGTGGTAAAGGAACTAATATGTTTCTATATCATGAGTGTGATAAAGGGTATTTTTGAGAAGCGTGATTAGCTATTTATTTTTTCGTTAACTGAGAAACGGCTGTTTATTTGCCAGTGAATCGTGATTTATTTAATTTCCGAGACTCGTGAATTGCCTTTTATTGTGTTCGTGAATTGAGTAATTAATTTACCGTTAATTGTGGTTTCCGGCAAATGTCGTTTTCATCTGTTTTCAAATAACGCTGATCCCGTAAGCGACGCAGACAACCTCGTTCGCAGGCTCTTTTCTTTCCTCGTGAAATGGCCATTTTATTATCCAGTCATCGTGACTGAATGGGCATTTAATTTCCTGTTGTGTGAAACGTGATCAGACCCCCTTGCACCCTCTCTCTCTATATATACAGTCAAACCTGTATATAACGACCTTGTATTAAGCGGCCACCCTGTGTTAAACGGCCAGTAGTGAAGGTCCCGAATTTTCTCCTTGTCAAATACTGTAAACTTTGCCTGTATTAAGCGACCACCTGTATTAAGCGGCCGCGGCCACTTTTTACAGTCCCGTTTATGCTATTTCTTGTTATTTTGGCCTGTATTAAGCGGCCAGGCTATTTTTTTAACAGAACTTTGGTCGATATTAATGAAAACGACCAAGTTCATACACGTATTTTTAACCATTTATTTCAAAATAATTTATTCTAAACAGTGTCACTTCTCATCAAAGTTGTTTTCAATGAACTGACCGGAAACCGTATCTCTAAATGTTTGCTCTCTCTTTACTTGAACACAAATCCCTCTTGATTCAGCTTCGTCTTTAGCCAGTTGATCGAGAATATATCTCCGTTTAGCAAATATTCAACAGTATTCAACATGCGTTAATACATTGTTAAATAAGCAATAATAAGTTGATAAGTTCTGGTGAACCTGTATTCAGCGGCCACTTACTCATTCCCCGAGGGTGGCCGCTTAATACAGGTTTGACTGTATATATATACACTGTACGATCATATAATTGTTTTGGAATGACAATAGAGCATTCAACAAGGCATAGGAGCCTCTCAAACAGCACATATGATCAATCAATCAATCAATCAGTCGTTTATTTGTACCGAGACTTTGATACAAATATAAAAAAAGAAAATGAAAGATTCCGATAAGAAAGGTGCTGGGTACCTAACCAGAAACTAATCGAGCTAAGTAGCCAAAACTATCAGTATTAAAGCCCGCCTAGCATGCGGCAGTAGCGACCATATTTTCTATAAAGGTTCGGCGGGATTTAGCAAATGACCCTTTAAACTGGTACGCATGAATTAACAGAGCATTAACTATTATCATAATGATTGTGAATATAGCGATTCCACACTTGAGGTTCTACGTGAGTTTTGTGCTACGTACTTCTAGCTTCATAGACTGCTAGCAAGTCCCTTCTATGGTCAATGTACTATATTGGTCAATAAAGTTATAACATCTTATAACGGTTACGACGGTTTCTGCAGCTAACCAAACATGTGGCAGGATCAGTTTCCCCTATAGTGTTGAATAGAGCTGTGAGACAATCTGGTGCACAGGTATTTCTGACTTTACACATCATAATTGCTTTTTGTTTGGCTCTTCTTTCAATGAGCCTTTCCCAACCCAAAAAAAATCGAGTTTAGATTGTGAGCAGGTATATTGTGTATTACAATCAGAAGAATAAGTCTCACAGCTCTATTTTGCAATTTACTTCATTATCTTAGGAGCTCATCCACAAAATTACTTTTTCCCCGCCCAAAGACGGCTGTTTCCGCAGGCTAAAAAAATGTGCAATAAGAATAATGCCATGCACGTCCCTGGTTTCATTAAAAAAGACAAAAGAGAGGGCCGACTGTCGGTCATTCTCCTTAAACTGTGCAAAATTACAGGGAGCATATTTCAATCTGATTTGGGGCCACGTTAGTAATGTGCGTCTCATCGGCTATGATACAATACGAAAGAAAGAGCACTTTACAATCTAATAGGCCTTTTGTAGGAAATGTAGGAAACAGTGTGTTCTGATATATCACTTTAGTAACGAATGAATTGAGCTCCAAACAATCTTCAAAAACGCAGTTTAGAAAGAGCGACAATCGATTGGAGATAGAAAATAGCATTTACAAACAGGTTTTGCTAATAATACTACCGATTTCGTACAAGTGCCTTTTAAAAATAAATTGTATTTTTGCCGTCTACTGCAAAAGGCCCATTCTGAATATTCCAAAATAACCAGGGAAATCAATAATAACTCGGAATCTAACTCAGAATCTAACTCGGATTCCAACTCGGATTCCAACTCGGAATCTAACTCGGGTTCCAACTCTAACTCGGACTCGATTCCAAACTCGGGGATATGGCACTCCCGGCTGATATCAATAGCATTACACATACCTTACTTAATTAACGAGCTACAAATAAATAGAGGAGACTATCCGGCTCCAATATTATAAAGTGATACGCATAATTTTCTTAAACATTTTCCCTGTGTTCTGGATGCTGTATGCTTACATTCGAATCATTATCGTTGTTGAAAATCACAGAAGACAAATACTGAAACATAAACAGCAAAAACAACTTGCTTGTAATAATCCTAAAGATCACGCCTCTACAAAAGTTAACATGCACATCACAAACGGTTTCAAAGCTGTAGGAGTTGTTGTAGCAATATTTATTGTCTTTAATAGTCTTGATGTGTATTATATTATAGTTTCATCTTTATTATAATATATTATAATTTCATCTTGCACTTCCTCGGTGACTTTCATAAGCATTTATGTGTTGCTCTTGTATGTTAATTCCGCGGCAAATTTCTTTGTTTACGCAATAATGAAAACTTACTATCAGAGAGAGCTACGAAAAATGTTCCGCTGTTGGTTCCGCTGTCTTTGATTACTTTTCTTAGAATATTAACTTCAAAGCTCGGTTTAATAAGCTGCAGTGAAACAGATGTCGAAGACAATGGGTGGTAACAGATAATGCCGGACTTCTGGTGGTGCAGTCAACTCTCTCTAAGACGGACACCCTCAGGATCAGCTCTAGCTCCGCCTTAGAGAGTTGATGTAACCTGACACCAGAAATCCATGACGTCAGAACTGGAACAAGATCTTGGATTAAATATTTACAGTCCCTTTCCATGCTGAACAGTGAAAAAATAGTTTGATTTATGTAAAGTGCACGGTAATTCCTTCGCGTACTTACTGATGCACAATGACTTATGCCGAGAAAAAAATGCGGCCTATAATCTATTGCTTGTGCATAAATTCAACGTGGAAGCGGTCCAATACTGATTATAGTTGTAGGCTTCAACGGGAAAGCGGTCCAACACTTATTATAGCTGTAAGCTTCAACGGGAAAGCGGTCCAACACTGATTATGGTCGTAGGCTTCAACGGGGATGCGGCCCAACTATGATTATGCATGGTTGTTATGTTTCAAGAGGGTGTCCTTAAGGATCTGCATTTGGACCTTTGATATGAAACATTTTTCAAAATGAACTGACATAGTGTAAACCCAAGCCTCAACATATATGCAAATGACCACCAGTTCTAACTTGCAGGCAATACTATCAATTACTGATGTGCACGATAATTTGACAGCTAGTGCTGAATCAGCCTCCAGGTGGTACAGATCCAACTTCTTAAAGGGGAACTTTGACAAGTACTATAGTATGACACTCGGAAATATGACCCCATGAAAAGTATTAACATTGATGATCATGAAGTTAAATCTACTAACTGCTTAAAACTTCTTGGGGTGTCACTTGACGATAATCTTCGATTTGATGAACATACATGTATAAGCAATATCTGTAAGAATAGTAGCCAGCGTGACTAGGAGTTCTTATGAGGCTTAGGTATCTGATACCTACATATGCTAAGCTGCAGCTATTTAAAGCAGCTATTCTTCCGTATTTAACCTACTGTCACCTTGTCTGGCATTTCTGCCGGGCAAGTGATGTTAGAAAGTTAGAACGTATTCAGAAGAGAGCACTTAGGGCTGTCTACTGTGACAAGTTGTCAAGCTATGGTAAATTACTAGACATGGCTAGGCTATGTACTTTACTGAATAGAAGATTACAGGACATAGCCATTATCATGTATAAGGTTAAGAGAGCTCAACATGCATATCCCCTAAGGGACCGGTCATGCATTATTTAAGGGAGTACCGGGTTAGATAAAAATCGTACGGGGTATGATTTTTTTTTGCCGGAAAACCTACGGGGTATGGGATTTTTTAATCAACTATGTAACGGGATATGAAAAGTTCAGGTCAAAACTCATACGGGGTTTGAATTTTTTTGGAAAACTATCCGACGGGGTTCGCAAAAAAAATCTGCAAAAAAATGTTTTTATCCAACCCGGTACTCCCCTTAAATAATGACCGGTCCCTAACTATATCTGTAGCCTTTTCCAAAGTCCCAATACTAACTTACCCTGGATGCCCGAAAGGAGAAGCTAATGTGATCTAGGAGAGGCGGTTTCCAACCTTTGATCCAGGGTAATACTAACTATAATTCACTATAATTTATGGGGAAGCGGTCCAACACTGATTATGTGTGTAGGCTTCAACGGGCAAGCCGTCCAACACTAATTATGCATGGGAAGGAAACCTATTTTGCATCATTTTTCGCTAATTTCAACAAAATGAATAACTTGAATATAATTTGAAAGTATCCAAAAACAACCTCAAATAAAAACAGCCACTTTAGATAATGCGGAAGAGAGTGTTAAGATTCGGACTTGCCTAGAAGCCGTGAACTATTAATTTATAAATGGAGCTCACTTATAGGTTTGACTACACAAATTTGTATACTTTATATTTCAGGTTCATAGCCGCAAATACACTGACCACATTCACATCTGAATAAACCAGTTACAAGCACAATGTACCGACATCCTTTTCAGTCTTGGCTTGTCGCTTGTCGCTTTGGATCGGACAACGTACCTTTTTGAAAAAGGTGTATATGTTGTAATTTAAAAAATACTTCAGGTTAAATTTGTCCAAACTAGTTTATTTTTGTCCAAACTACACTCGTTGCCAAAATACCTTGGACCGAAAGAACCCTTTGGATACTTTTAGGGATTTTATAACATATCATGCCCCCCATCCCCCCTGTTTCAATGTTGGGAGGAATTTTCGACAGCTGATATCATGCACATGAAGGTGAAAACCACTTTTCACAATACCTGGATCAACATTGAAACGGGGGGAGGGGACAGAGGACCAGTCCAGGTGATTAGAATTTATTCAAATTAAAAAAATTTGGTTATCGGTCCAAGCATTTTGGCAACGATTGTCTGAGAGTTGGTTTTTCTTCTAAAAGTAGTTATTATTCATGAATCGCTTTGAAATTTTAACCCAAAGCAACAGACCTCATGAAAAACGTTTTTCTACAAAGAAAATTGTACAGCGGCTTTGCTATGTTGTGGTTATGACGTCATACTTATTTTAAGGTTTCAGAACAAAGTATTAAAACGTTACTGTACGGACGTATACGCTTATTTGGTAACGGTTCTCCAACGGTACTCCAACGGTACTCCATTGTTTCTTTGTGTATCTTGACATGATAGATATGTTTTGTTCATTACTTCCATTGACAATATTGACTGTAATAGAACAAGAATCAAGTTTTACTAAAGGGTTTAGGAAATTTGTCAACTTTTCAACATTTTGACAACGGTTCTCCACGGTTCTCCACAAAATTAGTTAAAACTAAGAAGATTCTATCTTTTATAACTCCGGTTTGTGGAGAACCGTTGCAAAAAAAGCACAAATCAACCTCCCAACCATTCAAAATTGTATCAGTATGAAAGGTATTGACATCAACTCCGTAAAAATGTAAATGAACACATTTTTTACTGAACCATTAATTTTAATACTATCTTATTGCGCATGGAGTACCGTTGGAGAATCGTTGGAGAACCGATGGAGAACCGTTAGCAAATATATGTTTTAAAGTGTATATGAAATGAATTTTTTTTTGTAGTTTTTCTATCGTCCATTATCTCCTATTAAACATCAAAGCAAAAGAAAATTGCGAAGAAAAAAATTATAAAGCTGAGATTTCGCTTCGCAAAGTTGTCATACATGCACTGGAAATATGGTCAGGAGACTGGGGCGAATCAAGCTCGTGATGACGTAGAAACCGTGAGACACTTGATAGCATATCGCATAGACGTAAACAAGCTCGATAAACCTGCGAACCGTCCTTGCTCTTCGTTGCAAAACTAAAGTAAGATGTCAGAAAGCGAGCAAAATTATCTTCATCCTCGAGTTCAGAGAGAGTGGAAGCCACGGATTTTGATGAAGATGAGCCGCTTGCGGGCTCGAGCGATGAGGAAAACGACGACGAAAATTATGTCTCTGGTGGTGTTGTGCTCTAGATTCGAGGGCCAAGTCCCGGTAAATCAGTGGATCACTACAGGAAGCCTTTGTATCGGAATCCTCCGCTCTTCGGGAGCAACTACAGAATGCAGCCCCGTCATATTCATATTGAGCTCGTTTGCTCGTGGCCCTGTATTATATTCTGTAGTTTAGCCTCCCCAACGCGTTTTCGTCAACGTATTAAAACGTGACAAAGCACGAAAACTTCCAGGTTCGCAGCAATGACAAATTCGCGTAGGTCCTCTTTTGAAACTGAGACCGAAATGGCAGAGGGTACCGTCGTCGTGCACGTCAGTCTGAAAACGAGTAAGTGATTTTTTTTATATTCATGTTTAATTGGAAATGACAGTACTCTATACAATACGTATTTGTGGCTGGTCTTCCCTTTGTCCCTCCCGGCCCTGGGGGTGAAAATGGGTAGGATTTCTTTTAGTTTCAGGGTTTGGTTTTTAGAAGGTGTGTATGAGAATTTGAGAAATGCATTATTAATGAACCAACTTCGAAAGATCACTTGAAAAGCCCTAAATAGGCTTACAATTAAATTGTGTAAAATTATCTATTTAGCTCAGATGTATTTACACTCGTTCTTAATGAATGATCTGGAAATGGGTAGGATTTTTTTAAATTTCAGGGTTAGGTTTTTAGAAGGTTTGTATGAGAATTTGAGAAAATGCATTATTAATGAACCCAGTGGTGGGGTATTCTGCAATTGCTCCAATATGGCATATTGTACATGCCTTACTATACTGCACAACAGGTGGGGATATTACCAGGCAATAGTGGGGAAATACCAGGGTTTTGCATAGTTTCTTACACCGACCCTCAAGCATTTACCACATATTTTAGGAAGTTGTCTGGGGCAGGGGCAGGGGAATTACTGAACATATATATGCATGTGACAAAGCAAAGCACTCTAGCTACTGGAAGTCAAGGCAAATTCGGCACTCTTTTAGAGGCTTGGAGATGAAAACGTAAAGTATATCGACGGACAGGTTTATCGGATTCCTGCCAAATAATAAGCAGAGTAGGTGAGTCGTGAAAACAATGAGTCGTAAAAATCATGTTTACGATTACGACTTGCATGATGTTAATATATTATGTGAGTCCTAAAAGTAACTTCATCCTTGCAGAGTAATGAAATATACAGAATAAGTACATGTACCTAAGTTAGATATACAAATGTGGCTCCACCTTTTGCACAAACAAATAAATAATGAAATACAAATAACAACATTACTATGATAGCAACTATTCTAAGGGAAAGCCTACATTAAATTTATTCTTGTAGCTTCCTATGAGCTGTTGCATACAGATGGCTAATCTGCTGAATTTGTAGCTATATGGGCTGGGACAATACCAGGCCATTGCCAGCCAGCTGTGTTTATGACATACGGCAGAGGTTTCATACACGCCATCACCAAGCAAGCAGTTACCAGCCAGCAGAAGCAAGGGCACGATAGTGTTGGTGTATTAATTCATAATGTCCACAATAGCTAACTTTATGCATTGCTGCATGTTATTCAATGAAACTTCTATCAACATAAATGCATCAATCAATGTCACTTATTAGCATTTCAAAGAGAGGTACTAAGTTAAAATGGAAATTATATACATGTATATAAAGTGTATATATATATAATAGAGAGTTTGCACAATGCCAAGTGGTAATAATGTGCATGATAGATCCTTAGCCTCTCTTGGGTGTAGAAAAACAAAATGCTTGTAAGTTGTATCCACTGTTACTCGCTATAAGGATGTGCCATGCATACAATTGTGCCTCCGTTAATTGAATTTTAAGCATGCCTGATGCCCCTGGGAATTTCACTATTTATAATATTTCTTGCAAATGTTCCACTGTCGGACTTACAAAGCCTTACTCAAGTACTGTAAAAAGTGTTAAAATAAACAAAATCCCCAGGACTGGTTGGTTGGTTGACCAATGCCCCACCCTTTCCCGGATAGGGGGGATTGGGCACACTTGGAATTGATATACATTAGTGGTGGTGTGTGCTTTACAACTGAGGCTTTCTTTGGTCTGGCTGTTAGACAATATGACTTGCTAAGATTATAGTGATATCACTCTACCAGTTGTAAAAGGCTAATATAATACAATTTATTATTTACAACTTTGCTTTTTGATAGTGGGGGATGGTCAGTTATATGGTCAGTAACTATTCACAAGAACTTTTAGGGTGTCCCTTTTTGGGGCTCTCCACATTTGCTGCACACAGGAGCCTTTCGTTTTTGGGTAGTTTTGTTTGTGGCTGTTGTCACAGTAGACTGGATGTCAGCTAGCTTGTAAAGCTCTTGTTCTTCGGCTGTTAGACATATACAAAACATGTTGACTTATACAGTAAAATACAACATCTTAATTGCCCATCTTAGAATAAATATACAATAAATTATTGTTGTATCTACATACACCTAGGTGCATGTAGATTTTAACTTATGTATTTTCAAGTACCTAACATTATTTGGAGAATTATTTCCTTGGGAATCCTGATCACTTTCTTCATCATCCTCTACTATCGGTTTAGGAAGGAGAGTATCCTGGTTCCAGAGGTTTTCTAGAAAGAACAGCCGCGGAGAAAGAGCCGTTCTCTCTCTAGAAAACCTCTGCCTCTGGAGAGCTTATGCAATGTTTACATTTTGCCTCATTAGCATAAATCAAAAAAACTTCAAGAATCAAATTAAACTTAAAGATACAAACAGACAGACTCCACAAATCGAAAGAGAATGCCACACTTAGTAATCACTGAAACTTTGAGAGTAATATATTTAATCTTTTCGGATAAATTAGCTTATCAAAACAGTAATGAGTATTAAAATTTACAAAGATTATTGTAAAAGTAGTACGTACAATACCCTTTTTATTACATAATTTCGGACATCCAATATTCAAAAGGAAATAACCTTTACTTCCGTACTGCGTACGTTAGTTTACAATCTATTTCAAACAAAAATAAAGATGCTTTGGGCGATGTGCACTGTTTTACAAAGGACATTAGACTTAGAGGGATTAGAGGGACATTAGAAATGGACTTACCGGTACTTGTTTTCGCATCGAGCACTCGGCGGCGGAGAGGACACATCGCGACTAGAACGGCATCCTTGGTCGGAACTGCTCCCCTGATCAATTTTTTTTCAACTGCGGAAGTTGTTTTGTAGTATCTGACGGACCAGAGAAAATGATCGACCTGTGCTCGTAGCAGCTCTGCTCAAAGTCAAAGTGAGCCGAACAGAGTTCTTTGATGGGGCAAAACCCTTCCAGTGTTTATGAACAAAACGCGCCACTGCTGTTTCACAGCTTCTTCCTTTCGGAAGTAGTACATAGATATGCCTTCCGTATAGCTGTTGTTCTTACAACCGACCTTGTTAGGGCCACCAGCCACACAATAATCACGCCTCTACAAAGGTTAACATGCACATCACAAACGGTTTCAAAGCTGTAGGAGTTGTTGTCGCAATATTTATTGTCTTTAATAGTCTTGATGTGTATTATGTTATAGTTTCATCTTTATTATAATATATTATAATTTCATCTTGCACTTCCTCGGTGACTTTCATAAGCATTTATGTGTTGCTCTTGTATGTTAATTCCGCGGCAAATTTCTTTGTTTTCGCAATAATGAAAACTTACTATCAGAGAGAGCTACGAAAAATGTTCCGCTGTTGGTTCCGCTGTCAGTTTGATAACTTTTCTTAGAATATTAACTTCAAAGCTCGGTTTAATAAGCTGCAGTGAAACAGATGTCGAAGACAATGGGTGGTAACAGATTATGCCGGACTTCTGGTGGTGCAGTCAACTCTCTCTAAGACGGACACCCTCAGGATCAGTTCTAGCTCCGCCTTAGAGAGTTGATGTAACCTGACACCAGAAATCCATGACGTCAGAACTGGAACAAGATCTTGGATTAAATATTTACAGTCCCTTTCCATGCTGAACAGTGAAAAAATAGTTTGATTTATGTAAAGTGCACGGTAATTCCTTCGCGTACTTACTGATGCACAATGACTTATGCCGAGAAAAAAATGCGGCCTATAATCTATTGCTTGTGCATAAATTCAACGTGGAAGCGGTCCAATACTGATTATAGTTGTAGGCTTCAACGGGAAAGCGGTCCAACACTTATTATAGCTGTAAGCTTCAACGGGAAAGCGGTCCAACACTGATTATGGTCGTAGGCTTCAACGGGGATGCGGCCCAACAATGATTATGCATGGTTGTTATGTTTCAAGAGGGTGTCCTTAAGGATCTGCATTTGGACCTTTGATATGGAACATTTTTCAAAATGAACTGACATAGTGTAAACCCAAGCCTCAACATATATGCAAATGACCACCAGTTCTAACTTGCAGGCAATACTATCAATTACTGATGTGCACGATAATTTGACAGCTAGTGCTGAATCAGCCTCCAGGTGGTACAGATCCAACTTCTTAAAGGGGAACTTTGACAAGTACTATAGTATGACACTCGGAAATATGACCCCATGAAAAGTATTAAAATTGATGATCACGAAGTTAAATCTACTAACTGCTTAAAACTTCTTGGGGTGTCATTTGACGATAATCTTCGATTTGATAAACATAAGCAATATCTGTAAGAATAGTAGCCAGCGTGACTAGGAGTTCTTATGAAGCTTAGGTATCTGATACCTACATATGCTAAGCTGCAACTATTTAAAGCAGCTATTCTTCCGTATTTAACCTACTGTCACCTTGTCTGGCACTTCTGCCGGGCAAGTGATGTTTAATAGAAAGTTAGAACGTATTCAGAAGAGAGCACTTAGGGCTGTCTACTGTGACAAGTTGTCAAGCTATGGTAAATTACTAGACATGGCTAGGCTATGTACTTTACTGAATAGAAGATTACAGGACATAGCCATTATCATGTATAAGGTTAAGAGAGCTCAACATGCATATCCCCTAAGGGACCGGTCATGCATTATTTAAGGGAGTACCGGGTTAGATAAAAATCGTACGGGGTATGAAATTTTTTTGCCGGAAAACCTACGGGGTGTGGGATTTTTTAATCAACTATGTAACGGGATATGAAAAGTTCAGGTCAAAACTCATACGGGGTTTGAATTTTTTTGGAAAAATATCCGACGGGGTTCGCAAAAAAAATCTGCAAAAAAATGTTTTTATCCAACCCGGTACTCCCCTTAAATAATGACCGGTCCCTAACTATATCTGTAGCCTTTTCCAAAGTCCCAATACTAACTTACCCTGGATGCCCGAAAGGAGAAGCTAATGTGATCTAGGAGAGGCGGTTTCCAACCTTTGATCCAGGGTAATACTAACTATAATTCACTATAATTTATGGGGAAGCGGTCCAACACTGATTATGTGTGTAGGCTTCAACGGGCAAGCCGTCCAACACTAATTATGCATGGGAAGGAAACCTATTTTGCATCATTTTTCGCTAATTTCAACAAAATGAATAACTTGAATATAATTTGAAAGTATCCAAAAACAACCTCAAATAAAAACAGCCACTTTAGATAATGCGGAAGAGAGTGTTAAGATTCGGACTTGCCTAGAAGCCGTGAACTATTAATTTATAAATGGAGCTCACTTATAGGTTTGACTACACAAATTTGTATACTTTATATTTCAGGTTCATAGCCGCAAATACACTGACCACATTCACATCTGAATAAACCAGTTACAAGCACAATGTATCGACATCCTTTTCGGTCTTGGCTTGTCGCTTGTCGCTTTGGATCGGACAACGTACCTTTTTGAAAAAGGTGTATATGTTGTAGTTTAAAAAAAACTTCAGGTTAATTTTGTCCAAACTAGTTTATTTTTGTCCAAACTAGGTTATTTTGGTTCAACCTAGTTTATTTTGTCCAAACTACACTCGTTGCCAAAATACCTTGGACCGAAAGAACCCTTTGGATACTTTTAGGGATTTTATAACATATCATGCCCCCCATCCCCCCTGTTTCAATGTTGGGAGGAATTTTCGACAGCTGATATCATGCACATGAAGGTGAAAACCACTTTTCACAATACCTGGATCAACATTGAAACGGGGGGAGGGGACAGAGGACCAGTCCAGGTGATTAGAATTTATTCAAATTAAAAAAATATGGTTATCGGTCCAAGCATTTTGGCAACGATTGTCTGAGAGTTGGTTTTTCTTCTAAAAGTAGTTATTATTCATGAATCGCTTTGAAATTTTAACCCAAAGCAACAGACCTCATGAAAAACGTTTTTCTACAAAGAAAATTGTACAGCGGCTTTGCTATGTTGTGGTTATGACGTCATACTTATTTTAAGGTTTCAGAACAAAGTATTAAAACGTTACTGTACGGACGTATACGCTTATTTGGTAACGGTTCTCCAACGGTACTCCAACGGTACTCCATTGTTTCTTTGTGTATCTTGACATGATAGATATGTTTTGTTCATTACTTCCATTGACAATATTGACTGTAATAGAACAAGAATCAAGTTTTACTAAAGGGTTTAGGAAATTTGTCAACTTTTCAACATTTTGACAACGGTTCTCCACGGTTCTCCACAAAATTAGTTAAAACTAAGAAGATTCTATCTTTTATAACTCCGGTTTGTGGAGAACCGTTGCAAAAAAAGCACAAATCAACCTCCCAACCATTCAAAATTGTATCAGTATGAAAGGTATTGACATCAACTCCGTAAAAATGTAAATGAACACATTTTTTACTGAACCATTAATTTTAATACTATCTTATTGCGCATGGAGTACCGTTGGAGAATCGTTGGAGAACCGATGGAGAACCGTTAGCAAATATATGTTTTAAAGTGTATATGAAATGAATTTTTTTTTGTAGTTTTTCTATCGTCCATTATCTCCTATTAAACATCAAAGCAAAAGAAAATTGCGAAGAAAAAAATTATAAAGCTGAGATTTCGCTTCGCAAAGTTGTCATACATGCACTGGAAATATGGTCAGGAGACTGGGGCGAATCAAGCTCGTGATGACGTAGAAACCGTGAGACACTTGATAGCATATCGCATAGACGTAAACAAGCTCGATAAACCTGCGAACCGTCCTTGCTCTTCGTTGCAAAACTAAAGTAAGATGTCAGAAAGCGAGCAAAATTATCTTCATCTTCGAGTTCAGAGAGAGTGGAAGCCACGGATTTTGATGAAGATGAGCCGCTTGCGGGCTCGAGCGATGAGGAAAACGACGACGAAAATTATGTCTCTGGTGGTGTTGTGCTCTAGATTCGAGGGCCAAGTCCCGGTAAATCAGTGGATCACTACAGGAAGCCTTTGTATCGGAATCCTCCGCTCTTCGGGAGCAACTACAGAATGCAGCCCCGTCATATTCATATTGAGCTCGTTTGCTCGTGGCCCTGTATTATATTCTGTAGTTTAGCCTCCCCAACGCGTTTTCGTCAACGTATTAAAACGTGACAAAGCACGAAAACTTCCAGGTTCGCAGCAATAACAAATTCGCGTAGGTCCTCTTTTGAAACTGAGACCGAAATGGCAGAGGGTACCGTCGTCGTGCACGTCAGTCTGAAAACGAGTAAGTGATTTTTTTTATATTCATGTTTAATTGGAAATGACAGTACTCTATACAATACGTATTTGTGGCTGGTCTTCCCTTTGTCCCTCCCTGGGGGTGAAAATGGGTAGGATTTCTTTTAGTTTCAGGGTTTGGTTTTTAGAAGGTGTGTATGAGAATTTGAGAAAATGCATTATTAATGAACCAACTTCGAAAGATCACTTGAAAAGCCCTAAATAGGCTTACAATTAAATTGTGCAAAATTATCTATTTAGCTCAGATGTATTTACACTCGTTCTTAATGAATGATCTGGAAATGGGTAGGATTTTTTAAAATTTCAGGGTTAGGTTTTTAGAAGGTTTGTATGAGAATTTGAGAAAATGCATTATTAATGAACCCAGTGGTGGGGTATTCTGCAATTGCTCCAATATGGCATATTGTACATGCCTTACTATACAGCACAACAGGTGGGGATATTACCAGGCAATAGTGGGGAAATACCAGGGTTTTGCATAGTTTCTTACACCGACCCTCAAGCATTTACCACATATTTTAGGAAGTTGTCTGGGGCGGGGGCAGGGGAATTACTGAACATATATATGCATGTGACAAAGCAAAGCACTCTAGCTACTGGAAGTCAAGGCAAATTCGGCACTCTTTTAGAGGCTTGGAGATGAAAATGTAAAGTATATCGACGGACAGGTTTATCGGATTCCTGCCAAATAATAAGCAGAGTAGGTGAGTCGTGAAAACAATGAGTCGTAAAAATCATGTTTACGATTACGACTTGCATGATGTCAATATATTATGTGAGTCCTAAAAGTAACTTCATCCTTGCAGAGTAATGAAATATACAGAATAAGTACATGTACCTAAGTTAGATATACAAATGTGGCTCCACCTTTTGCACAAACAAATAAATAATGAAATACAAATAACAACATTACTATGATAGCAACTATTCTAAGGGAAAGCCTACATTAAATTTATTCTTGTAGCTTCCTATGAGCTGTTGCATACAGATGGCTAATCTGCTGAATTTGTAGCTATATGGGCTGGGACAATACCAGGCCATTGCCAGCCAGCTGTGTTTATGACATACGGCAGAGGTTTAATACACGCCATCACCAAGCAAGCAGTTACCAGCCAGCAGAAGCAAGGGCACGATAGTGTTGGTGTATTAATTCATAATGTCCACAATAGCTAACTTTATGCATTGCTGCATGTTATTCAATGAAACTTCTATCAACATAAATGCATCAATCAATGTCACTTATTAGCATTTCAAAGAGAGGTACTAAGTTAAAATGGAAATTATATACAGGTATATAAAGTGTATATATATATAATAGAGAGTTTGCACAATGCCAAGTGGTAATAATGTGCATGATAGATCCTTAGCCTCTCTTGGGTGTAGAAAAACAAAATGCTTGTAAGTTGTATCCACTGTTACTCGCTATAAGGATGTGCCATGCATACAATTGTGCCTCCGTTAATTGAATTTTAAGCATGCCTGATGCCCCTGGGAATTTCACTATTTATAATATTTCTTGCAAATGTTCCACTGTCGGACTTACAAAGCCTTACTCAAGTACTGTAAAAAGTGTTAAAATAAACAAAATCCCCAGGACTGGTTGGTTGGTTGACCAATGCCCCACCCTTTCCCGGATAGGGGGGATTGGGCACACTTGGAATTGATATACATTAGTGGTGGTGTGTGCTTTACAACTGAGGCTTTCTTTGGTCTGGCTGTTAGACAATATGACTTGCTAAGATTATAGTGATATCACTCTACCAGTTGTAAAAGGCTAATATAATACAATTTATTATTTACAACTTTGCTTTTTGATAGTGGGGGATGGTCAGTTATATGGTCAGTAACTATTCACAAGAACTTTTAGGGTGTCCCTTTTTGGGGCTCTCCACATTTGCTGCACACAGGAGCCTTTCGTTTTTGGGTAGTTTTGTTTGTGGCTGTTGTCACAGTAGACTGGATGTCAGCTAGCTTGTAAAGCATCTTGTTCTTCGGCTGTTAGACATATACAAAACATGTTGACTTATACAGTAAAATACAACATCTTAATTGCCCATCTTAGAATAAATATACAATAAATTATTGTTGTATCTACATACACCTAGGTGCATGTAGATTTTAACTTATGTATTTTCAAGTACCTAACATTATTTGGAGAATTATTTCCTTGGGAATCCTGATCACTTTCTTCATCATCCTCTACTATCGGTTTAGGAAGGAGAGTATCCTGGTTCCAGAGGTTTTCTAGAAAGAACAGCCGCGGAGAAAGAGCCGTTCTCTCTCTAGAAAACCTCTGCCTCTGGAGAGCTTATGCAATGTTTACATTTTGCCTCATTAGCATAAATCAAAAAAACTTCAAGAATCAAATTAAACTTAAAGATACAAACAGACAGACTCCACAAATCGAAAGAGAATGCCACACTTAGTAATCACTGAAACTTTGAGAGTAATATATTTAATCTTTTCGGATAAATTAGCTTATCAAAACAGTAATGAGTATTAAAATTTACAAAGATTATTGTAAAAGTAGTACGTACAATACCCTTTTTATTACATAATTTCGGACATCCAATATTCAAAAGGAAATAACCTTTACTTCCGTACTGCGTACGTTAGTTTACAATCTATTTCAAACAAAAATAAAGATGCTTTGGGCGATGTGCACTGTTTTACAAAGGACATTAGACTTAGAGGGATTAGAGGGACATTAGAAATGGACTTACCGGTACTTGTTTTCGCTGCGAGCACTCGGCGGCGGAGAGGACACATCGCGACTAGAACGGCATCCTTGGTCGGAACTGCGGAAGTTGTTTTGTAGTATCTGACGGACCAGAGAAAATGATCGACCTGTGCTCGTAGCAGCTCTGCTCAAAGTCAAAGTGAGCCGAACAGAGTTCTTTGATGGGGCAAAACCCTTCCTGTGTTTATGAACAAAACGCGCCACTGCTGTTTCACAGCTTCTTCCTTTCGGAAGTAGTACATAGATATGCCTTCCGTATAGCTGTTGTTCTTACAACCGACCTTGTTAGGGCCACCAGCCACACAATAATCACGCCTCTACAAAGGTTAACATGCACATCACAAACGGTTTCAAAGCTGTAGGAGTTGTTGTCGCAATATTTATTGTCTTTAATAGTCTTGATGTGTATTATATTATAGTTTCATCTTTATTATAATATATTATAATTTCATCTTGCACTTCCTCGGTGACTTTCATAAGCATTTATGTGTTGCTCTTGTATGTTAATTCCGCGGCAAATTTCTTTGTTTTCGCAATAATGAAAACTTACTATCAGAGAGAGCTACGAAAAATGTTCCGCTGTTGGTTCCGCTGTCAGTTTGATAACTTTTCTTAGAATATTAACTTCAAAGCTCGGTTTAATAAGCTGCAGTGAAACAGATGTCGAAGACAATGGGTGGTAACAGATTATGCCGGACTTCTGGTGGTGCAGTCAACTCTCTCTAAGACGGACACCCTCAGGATCAGTTCTAGCTCCGCCTTAGAGAGTTGATGTAACCTGACACCAGAAATCCATGACGTCAGAACTGGAACAAGATCTTGGATTAAATATTTACAGTCCCTTTCCATGCTGAACAGTGAAAAAATAGTTTGATTTATGTAAAGTGCACGGTAATTCCTTCGCGTACTTACTGATGCACAATACTTATGCCGAGAAAAATATGCGGCCTATAATCTATTGCTTGTGCATAAATTCAACGTGGAAGCGGTCCAATACTGATTATAGTTGTAGGCTTCAACGGTAAAGCGGTCCAACACTTATTATAGCTGTAAGCTTCAACGGGAAAGCGGTCCAACACTGATTATGGTCGTAGGCTTCAACAGGGATGCGGCCCAACAATGATTATGCATGGTTGTTATGTTTCAAGAGGGTGTCCTTAAGGATCTGCATTTGGACCTTTGATATGGAACATTTTTCAAAATGAACTGACATAGTGTAAACCCAAGCCTCAACATATATGCAAATGACCACCAGTTCTAACTTGCAGGCAATACTATCAATTACCGATGTGCACGATAATTTGACAGCTAGTGCTGAATCAGCCTCCAGGTGGTACAGATCCAACTTCTTAAAGGGGAACTTTGACAAGTACTATAGTATGACACTCGGAAATATATGACCCCATGAAAAGTATTAAAATTGATGATCACGAAGTTAAATCTACTAACTGCTTAAAACTTCTTGGGGTGTCACTTGACGATAATCTTCGATTTGATGAACATACATGTATAAGCAATATCTGTAAGAATAGTAGCCAGCGTGACTAGGAGTTCTTATGAGGCTTAGGTATCTGATACCTACATATGCTAAGCTGCAACTATTTAAAGCAGCTATTCTTCCGTATTTAACCTACTGTCACCTTGTCTGGCACTTCTGCCGGGCAAGTGATGTTAGAAAGTTAGAACGTATTCAGAAGAGAGCACTTAGGGCTGTCTACTGTGACAAGTTGTCAAGCTATGGTAAATTACTAGACATAGCTAGGCTATGTACTTTACTGAATAGAAGATTACAGGACATAGCCATTATCATGTATAAGGTTGAGAGAGCTCAACATGCATATCCCCTAAGGGACCGGTCATTATTTAAGGGGAGTACCGGGTTAGATAAAAATCGTACGGGGTATGAAATTTTTTTGCCGGAAAACCTACGGAGTATGGGATTTTTTAATCAACTATGTAACGGGATATGAAAAGTTCAGTCAAATCTCATACGGGGTTTGATTTTTTTGGGAAAAATATCCGACGGGGTTCGTAAAAAAATCTGCAAAAAATTGTTTTTATCCAACCCGGTACTCTCCTTAAATAATGACCGGTCCCTAACTATATCTGTAGCCTTTTCCAAAGTCCCAATACTAACTTACCCTGGATGCCCGAAAGGAGAAGCTAATGTGATCTAGGAGAGGCGGTTTCCAACCTTTGATCCAGGGTAATACTAACTATAAGTCACTATAATTTATGGGGAAGCGGTCCAACACTGATTATGTGTGTAGGCTTCAACGGGCAAGCCGTCCAACACTAATTATGCATGGGAAGGAAACCTATTTTGCATCATTTTTCGCTAATTTCAACAAAATGAATAACTTGAATATAATTTGAAAGTATCCAAAAACAACCTCAAATAAAAACAGCCACTTTAGATAATGCGGAAGAGAGTGTTAAGATTCGGACTTGCCTAGAAGCCGTGAACTATTAATTTATAAATGGAGCTCACTTATAGGTTTGACTACACAAATTTGTATACTTTATATTTCAGGTTCATAGCCGCAAATACACTGACCACATTCACATCTGAATAAACCAGTTACAAGCACAATGTACCGACATCCTTTTCGGTCTTGGCTTGTCGCTTGTCGCTTTGGATCGGACAACGTACCTTTTTGAAAAAGGTGTATATGTTGTAGTTTAAAAAATACTTCAGGTTAAATTTGTCTAAACTAGTTTATTTTTGTCCAAACTAGGTTATTTTGGTTCAACCTAGTTTATTTTGTCCAAACTACAATCGTTGCCAAGATACCTTGGACCGAAAGAACTCTTAGAGGATTTTTGGATACTTTTAGGGATTTTATAACATATCATGCCCCCCATCCCCCCTTGTTTCAATGTTGGGAGGAATTTTCGACAGCTGATATCATGCACATGAAGGTGAAAACCACTTTTCACAATACCTGGATCAACATTGAAACGGGGGGAGGGGACAGAGAACCAGTTCAGGTGATTAGAATTTATTCAATTTCAAAAAATATGGTTATCGGTCCAAGCATTTTGGCAACGATTGTCTGAGAGTTGGTTTTTCTTCTAAAAGTAGTTATTATTCATGAATCGCTTTGAAATTTTAACCCAAAGCAACAGACCTCATGAAAAACGTTTTTCTACAAAGAAAATTGTACAGCGGCTTTGCTATGTTGTGGTTATGACGTCATAATTATTTTAAGGTTTCAGAACACAGTATTAAAACGTTACTGTACGGACGTATACGCTTATTTGGTAACGGTTCTCCAACGGTACTCCAACGGTACTCCAACGGTACTCCATTGTTTCTTTGTGTATCTTGACATGATAGATATGTTTTGTTCATTACTTCCATTGACAATATTGACTGTAATAGAACAAGAATCAAGTTTTACTAAAGGGTTTAGGAAATTTGTTAACTTTTCAACATTTTGACAACGGTTCTCCACGGTTCTCCACAAAATTAGTTAAAACTAAGAAGATTCTATCTTTTATAACTCCGGTTTGTGGAGAACCGTTGCAAAAAAAGCACAAATCAACCACCCAACCATTCAAAATTGTATCAGTATGAAAGGTATTGACATCAACTCCGTAAAAATGTAAATGAACACATTTTTTACTGAACCATTAATTTTAATACTATCTTATTGCTCATGGAGTACCGTTGGAGAATCGTTGGATATGAAATGAATTTATACTTTGAGTTTTTCTATCGTTCATTATCTCCTAAACATCAAAGCAAAGCTCTTCGTTGCAAAACTAAAGTAAGATGTCAGAAAGCGAGCAAAATTATCTTCATCTTCGAGTTCAGAGAGAGTGGAAGCCACGGATTTTGATGAAGATGAGCCGCTTGCGGGCTCGAGCGATGAGAAAGACGACGACGAAAATTATATCTCTGGCGGTATTGTGCTCTAGATTCGAGGGCCAAGTCCCGGTAAATCAGTGGATCACTCTGACTGATATACACGCAACTAGAAAACTGAACCACAAATATCATACTTTCATACCGTTGGATAATCGACAGTAGTCCTTGAACAGCCAGAGTCATCCGCTAATCCACCAGCTATTTACAAAGGTTTCTTTACAAATGTACTCAGAAAAGCAAGAACGCAGAGTACTCTCCAAACTCACCGCAGTTGCTTGTGGTTCCCTAACTGGAAGATCGAAGAATTATCAGCGAATGATCTTCTTACCTTCGTTTTAGGAAGGAAGACAGACCGTGACAATTTTCTCGGACGACAGTTGTTCTTCGCTGGCACCATCTCGGATTTCCTAGGCCGTTGGATGTCACACAAAAACTGTCAGCAAATTTTGGTTCAATATTTAAAAGAATGCCCAAAATAAGTTCTTAAGAAGAGTATTCATCGTATATGTGTATATAATAGTAACTATCAGCGGTAACAACAACGATGCAAGCAGATTCTTTACATGTATACATCGCCGGTCCCAGAACTGAATTTCGTGTGGTTTTCGTGCTAAAGGGTCTTTAAGTCACAAATTAGCGCTATAAACTACATATAATTTACAAACTGTTTCTTTAGAATGTGCCCCCTAAAAAAACTAAACCCCATTTTTTTATGACTCCTCAAAAAGAAAGGATCCCTTTTTAGAATGATTGATATCTAACAAAAATAACCTAAGTTGACAAAAATAAACTAGTTTGGACAAATTTAACCTGAAGTTTTTTTTGACCTGCAACATATACATTAAAGTATAGTGACACTGAACTGGCTAGCGTTAGACTGTAATATATGAAATGCGAAAAGGTGATTACCAACACCGTGCGCGAGGCCAGTTGGGTTCAATACCGTATACACAATCCACCATACACAATATACACAATCCATGGTTCAATACCGTATACACAAGGTGATTACCAACACCGTGCGCGAGGCCAGTTGGGTTCAATACCGTATACACAATCCACCATACACAATATACACAATCCATGGTTCAATATCGTATACACAAGGTGATTACCAACACCGTGCGCGAGGCCAGTTGGGTTCAATACCGTATACACAATCCACCATACACAATATACACAATCCATGGTTCAATACCGTATACACAAGGTGATTACCAACACCGTGCGCGAGGCCAGTTGGGTTCAATACCGTATACACAATCCACCATACACAATATACACAATCCATGGTTCAATACCGTATACACAAGGTGATTACCAACACCGTGCGCGAGGCCAGTTGGGTTCAATACCGTATACACAATCCACCATACACAATATACACAATCCATGGTTCAATACCGTATACACAATCCACCATACACAATATACACAATCCATGGTTCAATACCGTATACACAAGGTGATTACCAACACCGTGCGCGAGGCCAGTTGGGTTCAATACCGTATACACAATCCACCATACACAATATACACAATCCATGGTTCAATACCGTATACACAATCCACCATACACAATATACACAATCCATGGTTCAATACCGTATACACAAGGTGATTACCAACACCGTGCGCGAGGCCAGTTGGGTTCAATACCGTATACACAATCCACGGCAATCCCTTTATGTAGGACGACACGAATTTTTAGCAAAAATACAATAGAATACAACACAATACAATTCAATACAACAATTGAACGCAACACAATACAATACAATAGAATACAATTTGGTAGCATTTCGTGTCGTCGTACATGAAGGGATGGCACAATTCACCATACGGCAAAAGATGGCGACTTGTACTCGTACCCACAATCCGTTGCGCGCGAAAAACGTTAAATTCGTTTTAAAATCGAGGTAGAGATTTTAATTAAATCATACTAGAAAACAAGCCAACACAAGTGATCTTGCCAATACACTGGCATTGACGGGAACATGATTTATACGTGTTGTATTTCGATTCTGTATGATTTCTACGTGTTTTCTTACTGTGTTAGGTTCGCAAGGGATTGTGGTCAAGTGTACATCCGCCATCTTGTGGTGGATTTAATCATGTCTAAAGCTTATTCGCTTTATCAAAGGTGCATTTGGAGAAATCGGATTCAGATTTACAATCAGATTTTTTCAGCGAGTTCTTCTTGGTTACGAAAAGTTCTTCAAAGTTCTTCACATCCTCAGAAGACAGCCTGTGTACCGGCATCCACTGCTGACCCTCAAAAATTGGGAGAGAGCGTCTGCGATGAGTTACGTACGTTAATAATTTATTCACAACATTACCATGTTCAATTACCCGTATCGCGTTACTCCATTTCATCCGCGTATGGTGGATGGTAACTTCACAATGATGGCTTGTACATATTTATGACAATGTGCGCATCAGGTAATTCCTAGGTCGAACTGGAATTGCTCTCCCTAAGAACCGTTAATTCACATACCACGGCTACCAGATCAGAAGAATCATTTGCATGTATGGTCTAATTATACTTAGATAATTTAGAAATTAATTTGAAAATAATAATAAAGTGAAACGGATTATAGTGCTTTTAGTTTGAAAAAGGTGTATACATTAAAGTATAGTGACACTGAACTGGCTAGCATCATATGCATATCGCCTATTTTTAGATTTATAAAAAAATGGAGAAAAAGGCTATGATCCAGCTGTTATGTCTACTATTTATATGGTACCTGTTTCCACTGGTGCAGCTCTATTTAATTTCCAACCAAGTCGATGCAGTTCCCCGACCTGATTTAAATCTACAGATGGATCTCGTTGAAACATGTTGGGTATAAACTGATCCCGGTTGTGGAAGGGCTCACTTAATTGTTGGATGTTTATATAGGCACCCCTCTATATGACTTTTCACGTAATCTTGAACAGTTAATACAAATGTTAAACCAATGCAAATACCGAGTGTTTATATTAGTTGACATGAATATTGATTTCCTGAACTATAATGTGCACTCTAAAACTGAAGACTATTTAGACATGCTAGGCCAACAAGGCTAACCAAGCACACTACAACTTTAATTGACCATATTTACTCGGGCCAGCCTGTGGCTGGTGCGAGTCAAGGTTTCCCCTTGTTTTTTTTTCCAAGTCGAGCTTTTCCGCCACCGACCAATGAGATTGCGCCTTCTTGTTCTGTTCGATGGACAACACGTGACAGGATCAACCAATCAAATTCGACACCGCTCGGGGCACTTCCGATATTTGTAGAGGCAAAGCTAAGTTCGATAATTTCCCAGATTTGGGCAATTCTTACCCATTATTTTGCTGAAACCAAAGGTTTCTTCGACTGAAATAGCAAGATGTTCAGTTATTCTAGGGCTAACAGGACTTTTAGGGGCTTTCGATGGAAGATTCTCACATTTACGATACGAAAGGGAGTGAAGGTTTTGGTCCAATAATCCACGGAAACTGAACGAAAATGCCTGTACTGCTGCATCTAAGTGCCATAGGATTGGAGTGTTGCGTTGTTGATATTGGTGAAACGCTCTTCGTTTATACCATCACAGACTGTGAAGAGGTCAAATGAGGGATTTTGATTGTTTAAATGTTAATAATAATAATAATAAATAATAATAACAGTTCTTATAGCATTATGCATGCCTCAATGCGTTTACAAGTTTGAATGTAGTATAACTAATAATATATGATGTAAAGTGGTAAGTTGTAGTGCTATGTGTGCCGTGACCCCATATAACGCACCAATACCCACGATTGCTCTCATCTGACTTGATAGCTCAGTTGGTAGAGCGCCAGACATGCAACCTGGAGGTCGTTGGGTTCGAGTCCCACTTGGGTCAGAGATTTTTTCTATTTCCCTCGTAGGGCGTGCACACATAGCACTACAACTTACCACTTTACATCATATTAATAATAAATAATAATAACAGTTCTTATAGCATTATGCATGCCTCAATGCGTTTACAAGTTTGAATGTAGTATAACTAATAATATATATGTCAAATTTACAATGTCAAGTATATATATGATATAAAAAGATATAATGTACATACACGAAATTAAACTATTCTATAAGAATTAAAAAGGTGGGTCTAAAGAAGATATATAATGTACACACACGAAATTAAACTATTCTATAAGAATTAAAAAGGTGGAACTTAAGAAGATATATATATCAACGCTGTTTTCAGAAAAAGAGGCTTCCAAGGATAATACCCATTTCGTGAAAACACCCTAGATCTTAGCACCTGTCTTTAGCAAACGATTAATGTGCCTGTTTATATACCTTCAGTGTCCTTTGCAATAACCCACTCGGCCCTCTGCCCAGTCTCCGCCGGGCGCTCGGCTTAGAATGTCACTGTTCTTGCGTCGCCCATCTGCGCAGGCGAGGATTTGCACGCACGGAGATTCCTACAAGACATACCGCATTACAATTCAACACATGTAAGTTACTCCAATCCAATAGACAGCAATACTATCAAAAGGACTAACCTGTACAAAGTTTAATGAAACGCTTTGCAGCACATGAACACTAGCACAGAGAACAGAGGTCAGCACGCAGGCGCATTAGAGGTGCTAAGATTCGTGGAGAGGCGTGGCCTGGGTGACGATTTAATTTCAGTCTTTTGTGCATCTATCTAAGGCTATATTCGTCAGTTCTGTTAGACACGCCTCTACAAGATCAACGCTGTTTTCAGAAAAAGAGGCTTCCAAGGATAATACCCATTTCGTGAAAACACCCTAGATCTTAGCACCTGTCTTTAGCAAACGATTAATGTGCCTGTTTATATACCTTCAGTGTCCTTTGCAATAACCCACTCGGCCCTCTGCCCAGTCTCCGCCGGGCGCTCGGCTTAGATTGTCACTGTTCTTGCGTCGCCCATCTGCGCAGGCGAGGATTTGCACGCACGGAGATTCCTACAAGACATACCGCATTACAATTCAACACATGTAAGTTACTCCAATCCAATAGACAGCAATACTATCAAAAGGACTAACCTGTACAAAGTTTAATGAAACGCTTTGCAGCACATGAACACTAGCACAGAGAACAGAGGTCAGCACGCAGGCGCATTAGAGGTGCTAAGATTCGTGGAGAGGCGTGGCCTGGGTGACGATTTAATTTCAGTCTTTTGTGCATCTATCTAAGGCTATATTCGTCAGTTCTGTTAGACACGCCTCTACAAGATCAACGCTGTTTTCAGAAAAAGAGGCTTCCAAGGATAATACCCATTTCGTGAAAACACCCTAGATCTTAGCACCTGTCTTTAGCAAACGATTAATGTGCCTGTTTATATACCTTCAGTGTCCTTTGCAATAACCCACTCGGCCCTCTGCCCAGTCTCCGCCGGGCGCTCGGCTTAGAATGTCACTGTTCTTGCGTCGCCCATCTGCGCAGGCGAGGATTTGCACGCACGGAGATTCCTACAAGACATACCGCATTACAATTCAACACATGTAAGTTACTCCAATCCAATAGACAGCAATACTATCAAAAGGACTAACCTGTACAAAGTTTAATGAAACGCTTTGCAGCACATGAACACTAGCACAGAGAACAGAGGTCAGCACGCAGGCGCATTAGAGGTGCTAAGATTCGTGGAGAGGCGTGGCCTGGGTGACGATTTAATTTCAGTCTTTTGTGCATCTATCTAAGGCTATATTCGTCAGTTCTGTTAGACACGCCTCTACAAGATCAACGCTGTTTTCAGAAAAAGAGGCTTCCAAGGATAATACCCATTTCGTGAAAACACCCTAGATCTTAGCACCTGTCTTTAGCAAACGATTAATGTGCCTGTTTATATACCTTCAGTGTCCTTTGCAATAACCCACTCGGCCCTCTGCCCAGTCTCCGCCGGGCGCTCGGCTTAGAATGTCACTGTTCTTGCGTCGCCCATCTGCGCAGGCGAGGATTTGCACGCACGGAGATTCCTACAAGACATACCGCATTACAATTCAACACATGTAAGTTACTCCAATCCAATAGACAGCAATACTATCAAAAGGACTAACCTGTACAAAGTTTAATGAAACGCTTTGCAGCACATGAACACTAGCACAGAGAACAGAGGTCAGCACGCAGGCGCATTAGAGGTGCTAAGATTCGTGGAGAGGCGTGGCCTGGGTGACGATTTAATTTCAGTCTTTTGTGCATCTATCTAAGGCTATATTCGTCAGTTCTGTTAGACACGCCTCTACAAGAATCTTAGCACCTGTCTTTAGCAAACGATTAATGTGCCTGTTTATATACCTTCAGTGTCCTTTGCAATAACCCACTCGGCCCTCTGCCCAGTCTCCGCCGGGCGCTCGGCTTAGAATGTCACTGTTCTTGCGTCGCCCATCTGCGCAGGCGAGGATTTGCACGCACGGAGATTCCTACAAGACATACCGCATTACAATTCAACACATGTAAGTTACTCCAATCCAATAGACAGCAATACTATCAAAAGGACTAACCTGTACAAAGTTTAATGAAACGCTTTGCAGCACATGAACACCTAGCACAGAGCACAGAGGTCAGCACGCAGGCGCATTAGAGGTGCTAAGATTCGTGGAGAGGCGTGGCCTGGGTGACGATTTAATTTCAGTCTTTTGTGCATCTATCTAAGGCTATATTCGTCAGTTCTGTTAGACACGCCTCTACAAGATCAACGCTGTTTTCAGAAAAAGAGGCTTCCAAGGATAATACCCATTTCGTGAAAACACCCTAGATCTTAGCACCTGTCTTTAGCAAACGATTAATGTGCCTGTTTATATACCTTCAGTGTCCTTTGCAATAACCCACTCGGCCCTCTGCCCAGTCTCCGCCGGGCGCTCGGCTTAGAATGTCACTGTTCTTGCGTCGCCCATCTGCGCAGGCGAGGATTTGCACGCACGGAGATTCCTACAAGACATACCGCATTACAATTCAACACATGTAAGTTACTCCAATCCAATAGACAGCAATACTATCAAAAGGACTAACCTGTACAAAGTTTAATGAGACGCTTTGCAGCACATGAACACCTAGCACAGAGCACAGAGGTCAGCACGCAGGCGCATTAGAGGTGCTAAGATTCGTGGAGAGGCGTGGCCTGGGTGACGATTTAATTTCAGTCTTTTGTGCATCTATCTAAGGCTATATTCGTCAGTTCTGTTAGACACGCCTCTACAAGATCAACGCTGTTTTCAGAAAAAGAGGCTTCCAAGGATAATACCCATTTCGTGAAAACACCCTAGATCTTAGCACCTGTCTTTAGCAAACGATTAATGTGCCTGTTTATATACCTTCAGTGTCCTTTGCAATAACCCACTCGGCCCTCTGCCCAGTCTCCGCCGGGCGCTCGGCTTAGAATGTCACTGTTCTTGCGTCGCCCATCTGCGCAGGCGAGGATTTGCACGCACGGAGATTCCTACAAGACATACCGCATTACAATTCAACACATGTAAGTTACTCCAATCCAATAGACAGCAATACTATCAAAAGGACTAACCTGTACAAAGTTTAATGAAACGCTTTGCAGCATATGAACACTAGCACAGAGCACAGATGTCAGCACGCAGGCGCATTACAGGTGCTAAGATTCGTGGAGAGGCGTGGCCTGGGTGACGATTTAATTTCAGTCTTTTGTGCATCTATCTAAGGCTATATTCGTCAGTTCTGTTAGACACGCCTCTACAAGAATTCTTAGCACCTGTCTTTAGCAAACGATTAATGTGCCTGTTTATATACCTTCAGTGTCCTTTGCAATAACCCACTCGGCCCTCTGCCCAGTCTCCGCCGGGCGCTCGGCTTAGAATGTCACTGTTCTTGCGTCGCCCATCTGCGCAGGCGAGGATTTGCACGCACGGAGATTCCTACAAGACATACCGCATTACAATTCAACACATGTAAGTTACTCCAATCCAATAGACAGCAATACTATCAAAAGGACTAACCTGTACAAAGTTTAATGAAACGCTTTGCAGCACATGAACACTAGCACAGAGAACAGAGGTCAGCACGCAGGCGCATTAGAGGTGCTAAGATTCGTGGAGAGGCGTGGCCTGGGTGACGATTTAATTTCAGTCTTTTGTGCATCTATCTAAGGCTATATTCGTCAGTTCTGTTAGACACGCCTCTACAAGAATCTTAGCACCTGTCTTTAGCAAACGATTAATGTGCCTGTTTATATACCTTCAGTGTCCTTTGCAATAACCCACTCGGCCCTCTGCCCAGTCTCCGCCGGGCGCTCGGCTTAGAATGTCACTGTTCTTGCGTCGCCCATCTGCGCAGGCGAGGATTTGCACGCACGGAGATTCCTACAAGACATACCGCATTACAATTCAACACATGTAAGTTACTCCAATCCAATAGACAGCAATACTATCAAAAGGACTAACCTGTACAAAGTTTAATGAAACGCTTTGCAGCACATGAACACCTAGCACAGAGCACAGAGGTCAGCACGCAGGCGCATTAGAGGTGCTAAGATTCGTGGAGAGGCGTGGCCTGGGTGACGATTTAATTTCAGTCTTTTGTGCATCTATCTAAGGCTATATTCGTCAGTTCTGTTAGACACGCCTCTACAAGATCAACGCTGTTTTCAGAAAAAGAGGCTTCCAAGGATAATACCCATTTCGTGAAAACACCCTAGATCTTAGCACCTGTCTTTAGCAAACGATTAATGTGCCTGTTTATATACCTTCAGTGTCCTTTGCAATAACCCACTCGGCCCTCTGCCCAGTCTCCGCCGGGCGCTCGGCTTAGAATGTCACTGTTCTTGCGTCGCCCATCTGCGCAGGCGAGGATTTGCACGCACGGAGATTCCTACAAGACATACCGCATTACAATTCAACACATGTAAGTTACTCCAATCCAATAGACAGCAATACTATCAAAAGGACTAACCTGTACAAAGTTTAATGAAACGCTTTGCAGCACATGAACACTAGCACAGAGAACAGAGGTCAGCACGCAGGCGCATTAGAGGTGCTAAGATTCGTGGAGAGGCGTGGCCTGGGTGACGATTTAATTTCAGTCTTTTGTGCATCTATCTAAGGCTATATTCGTCAGTTCTGTTAGACACGCCTCTACAAGATCAACGCTGTTTTCAGAAAAAGAGGCTTCCAAGGATAATACCCATTTCGTGAAAACACCCTAGATCTTAGCACCTGTCTTTAGCAAACGATTAATGTGCCTGTTTATATACCTTCAGTGTCCTTTGCAATAACCCACTCGGCCCTCTGCCCAGTCTCCGCCGGGCGCTCGGCTTAGAATGTCACTGTTCTTGCGTCGCCCATCTGCGCAGGCGAGGATTTGCACGCACGGAGATTCCTACAAGACATACCGCATTACAATTCAACACATGTAAGTTACTCCAATCCAATAGACAGCAATACTATCAAAAGGACTAACCTGTACAAAGTTTAATGAAACGCTTTGCAGCACATGAACACTAGCACAGAGAACAGAGGTCAGCACGCAGGCGCATTAGAGGTGCTAAGATTCGTGGAGAGGCGTGGCCTGGGTGACGATTTAATTTCAGTCTTTTGTGCATCTATCTAAGGCTATATTCGTCAGTTCTGTTAGACACGCCTCTACAAGAATCTTAGCACCTGTCTTTAGCAAACGATTAATGTGCCTGTTTATATACCTTCAGTGTCCTTTGCAATAACCCACTCGGCCCTCTGCCCAGTCTCCGCCGGGCGCTCGGCTTAGAATGTCACTGTTCTTGCGTCGCCCATCTGCGCAGGCGAGGATTTGCACGCACGGAGATTCCTACAAGACATACCGCATTACAATTCAACACATGTAAGTTACTCCAATCCAATAGACAGCAATACTATCAAAAGGACTAACCTGTACAAAGTTTAATGAAACGCTTTGCAGCACATGAACACCTAGCACAGAGCACAGAGGTCAGCACGCAGGCGCATTAGAGGTGCTAAGATTCGTGGAGAGGCGTGGCCTGGGTGACGATTTAATTTCAGTCTTTTGTGCATCTATCTAAGGCTATATTCGTCAGTTCTGTTAGACACGCCTCTACAAGATCAACGCTGTTTTCAGAAAAAGAGGCTTCCAAGGATAATACCCATTTCGTGAAAACACCCTAGATCTTAGCACCTGTCTTTAGCAAACGATTAATGTGCCTGTTTATATACCTTCAGTGTCCTTTGCAATAACCCACTCGGCCCTCTGCCCAGTCTCCGCCGGGCGCTCGGCTTAGAATGTCACTGTTCTTGCGTCGCCCATCTGCGCAGGCGAGGATTTGCACGCACGGAGATTCCTACAAGACATACCGCATTACAATTCAACACATGTAAGTTACTCCAATCCAATAGACAGCAATACTATCAAAAGGACTAACCTGTACAAAGTTTAATGAAACGCTTTGCAGCACATGAACACTAGCACAGAGAACAGAGGTCAGCACGCAGGCGCATTAGAGGTGCTAAGATTCGTGGAGAGGCGTGGCCTGGGTGACGATTTAATTTCAGTCTTTTGTGCATCTATCTAAGGCTATATTCGTCAGTTCTGTTAGACACGCCTCTACAAGATCAACGCTGTTTTCAGAAAAAGAGGCTTCCAAGGATAATACCCATTTCGTGAAAACACCCTAGATCTTAGCACCTGTCTTTAGCAAACGATTAATGTGCCTGTTTATATACCTTCAGTGTCCTTTGCAATAACCCACTCGGCCCTCTGCCCAGTCTCCGCCGGGCGCTCGGCTTAGAATGTCACTGTTCTTGCGTCGCCCATCTGCGCAGGCGAGGATTTGCACGCACGGAGATTCCTACAAGACATACCGCATTACAATTCAACACATGTAAGTTACTCCAATCCAATAGACAGCAATACTATCAAAAGGACTAACCTGTACAAAGTTTAATGAAACGCTTTGCAGCACATGAACACTAGCACAGAGAACAGAGGTCAGCACGCAGGCGCATTAGAGGTGCTAAGATTCGTGGAGAGGCGTGGCCTGGGTGACGATTTAATTTCAGTCTTTTGTGCATCTATCTAAGGCTATATTCGTCAGTTCTGTTAGACACGCCTCTACAAGATCAACGCTGTTTTCAGAAAAAGAGGCTTCCAAGGATAATACCCATTTCGTGAAAACACCCTAGATCTTAGCACCTGTCTTTAGCAAACGATTAATGTGCCTGTTTATATACCTTCAGTGTCCTTTGCAATAACCCACTCGGCCCTCTGCCCAGTCTCCGCCGGGCGCTCGGCTTAGAATGTCACTGTTCTTGCGTCGCCCATCTGCGCAGGCGAGGATTTGCACGCACGGAGATTCCTACAAGACATACCGCATTACAATTCAACACATGTAAGTTACTCCAATCCAATAGACAGCAATACTATCAAAAGGACTAACCTGTACAAAGTTTAATGAAACGCTTTGCAGCACATGAACACTAGCACAGAGAACAGAGGTCAGCACGCAGGCGCATTAGAGGTGCTAAGATTCGTGGAGAGGCGTGGCCTGGGTGACGATTTAATTTCAGTCTTTTGTGCATCTATCTAAGGCTATATTCGTCAGTTCTGTTAGACACGCCTCTACAAGATCAACGCTGTTTTCAGAAAAAGAGGCTTCCAAGGATAATACCCATTTCGTGAAAACACCCTAGATCTTAGCACCTGTCTTTAGCAAACGATTAATGTGCCTGTTTATATACCTTCAGTGTCCTTTGCAATAACCCACTCGGCCCTCTGCCCAGTCTCCGCCGGGCGCTCGGCTTAGAATGTCACTGTTCTTGCGTCGCCCATCTGCGCAGGCGAGGATTTGCACGCACGGAGATTCCTACAAGACATACCGCATTACAATTCAACACATGTAAGTTACTCCAATCCAATAGACAGCAATACTATCAAAAGGACTAACCTGTACAAAGTTTAATGAAACGCTTTGCAGCACATGAACACTAGCACAGAGCACAGAGGTCAGCACGCAGGCGCATTAGAGGTGCTAAGATTCGTGGAGAGGCGTGGCCTGGGTGACGATTTAATTTCAGTCTTTTGTGCATCTATCTAAGGCTATATTCGTCAGTTCTGTTAGACACGCCTCTACAAGATCAACGCTGTTTTCAGAAAAAGAGGCTTCCAAGGATAATACCCATTTCGTGAAAACACCCTAGATCTTAGCACCTGTCTTTAGCAAACGATTAATGTGCCTGTTTATATACCTTCAGTGTCCTTTGCAATAACCCACTCGGCCCTCTGCCCAGTCTCCGCCGGGCGCTCGGCTTAGAATGTCACTGTTCTTGCGTCGCCCATCTGCGCAGGCGAGGATTTGCACGCACGGAGATTCCTACAAGACATACCGCATTACAATTCAACACATGTAAGTTACTCCAATCCAATAGACAGCAATACTATCAAAAGGACTAACCTGTACAAAGTTTAATGAAACGCTTTGCAGCACATGAACACTAGCACAGAGCACAGAGGTCAGCACGCAGGCGCATTAGAGGTGCTAAGATTCGTGGAGAGGCGTGGCCTGGGTGACGATTTAATTTCAGTCTTTTGTGCATCTATCTAAGGCTATATTCGTCAGTTCTGTTAGACACGCCTCTACAAGATCAACGCTGTTTTCAGAAAAAGAGGCTTCCAAGGATAATACCCATTTCGTGAAAACACCCTAGATCTTAGCACCTGTCTTTAGCAAACGATTAATGTGCCTGTTTATATACCTTCAGTGTCCTTTGCAATAACCCACTCGGCCCTCTGCCCAGTCTCCGCCGGGCGCTCGGCTTAGAATGTCACTGTTCTTGCGTCGCCCATCTGCGCAGGCGAGGATTTGCACGCACGGAGATTCCTACAAGACATACCGCATTACAATTCAACACATGTAAGTTACTCCAATCCAATAGACAGCAATACTATCAAAAGGACTAACCTGTACAAAGTTTAATGAAACGCTTTGCAGCACATGAACACTAGCACAGAGCACAGAGGTCAGCACGCAGGCGCATTAGAGGTGCTAAGATTCGTGGAGAGGCGTGGCCTGGGTGACGATTTAATTTCAGTCTTTTGTGCATCTATCTAAGGCTATATTCGTCAGTTCTGTTAGACACGCCTCTACAAGATCAACGCTGTTTTCAGAAAAAGAGGCTTCCAAGGATAATACCCATTTCGTGAAAACACCCTAGATCTTAGCACCTGTCTTTAGCAAACGATTAATGTGCCTGTTTATATACCTTCAGTGTCCTTTGCAATAACCCACTCGGCCCTCTGCCCAGTCTCCGCCGGGCGCTCGGCTTAGAATGTCACTGTTCTTGCGTCGCCCATCTGCGCAGGCGAGGATTTGCACGCACGGAGATTCCTACAAGACATACCGCATTACAATTCAACACAACGCTCACGTACTAACAACATGCGACACTACAGATCTGACGGATATAGCTTCACTGGACTGGTAATCCCGCATAAAATTTTGGGTAAAATATTATCCTTAAAATATAATTATCCTTAAAAATATTATTATTTTAACTTCCCCACCCCTACCCCTGAAAGCACTATTGGAATTTTTTTTTCTACCAAGAAAAGTATTCCTACGCTGTGACAAAATTGAACACGACTTATTTTGTTAGCAATGGTCGAAGGGTTTCATGCAACGTAGAAAGCTACCAACTAGGATGCATTTCGTAATATCTTTTATTTCGTGCGACCCGCAAACAGCAGAGAAGAACACAATGTATACAGCTGTCATTAGCAGACTTCACGATGCTCTGTGGCTAGCTCTCTTCCAGCTATATTTCTAGCTCAACAGCATATTTATTAAGCTTAAGCCTACGTGCAAATAAGTGTATATTTAAAATCAACATTACCTGCAATAGCGAGTTCGACGACTTGCGACGGACATTGGGTTGTTTATCTAAATTAGTAAAAATGTAAATAATATAAACTGAATAACTCAATTCGGAATGAGAACACGAAGACATCATTTGTGCAAACATAAAAATCAAACAACTGAATGTTCCTGAAGTATCTTGTGAAATCAAGTGCTTCAACAGGGAATTAAAATATCTGATTTCAAGCCGGTTCGAGATGAAATTATAAAACTGAAGTCATAAAGAACCTTCAAGTAAGCTACAGTTTTGTGATAATCCAATCAATCTTTGACATCTCTTCTCTCACGTAGTTAGAAGTTGGGGCTTTTAATAGTTGGGAGTCCTGTGTGATGTATGGCGCGTTCTATACCTGCTCTAGGCCTAGTATTAAATTTTGAAAATTTCAAAAAGAAATATTGAAACTAGTGCGCACCGTATATTACACAGGAACCCCATAGATCCCAGGGTACAACATTTTGAGTCTTCATTACAACTGGTCAGTGGTTATGCATCATAATAGCGTGTTGTGTCGAGCCACACACCGTTCGAATTAAAGAAAGATGAACTAAAGTAAGCTTTTAAAATTTGGTTACTACTTTTTTTAGTGCTCATATGACTGTTATCTAACTGACACAAATCTGTTGCCTTTCTAATAGGATTTTGAGACACGCCAGAGGAAATGAAGAGAGGACATTTTAATCATTAATGTTGGGACGACAATGCCAATGGCCTCATTCATAAAGCAAGCAGATTATTGATTTAATGCCATGTGCTTAGCCTACTTTATGACTTCTGGAGCTATTTGAGTTTATTTCTACGCTACATCATCATAGGTAAGATTTTTATTAGTTAAGCTCTTTGCTTTAAGACTGGCAGGTAACAAATGCAGACTGCGAAATGTAGAGCAGAGAAATTATGCAGACTTGTGATTTGCAAACCGATCCAATATATTATGTCAAAAATTATGTAGTTTTAAATATGTTCTTTGTAGTCTGAAACACAGCTGTGACTTAATTATCTCTTAAGTGTTAGCATGCATTTCCAACTTGTTTGACTGAGCTTGATAAAGGCTGGTTTCCATGTAATCGTCCCAATCATCCTGATGGCTTGATTCTTTTGTTCTGTGTATTAATTTACGCTTTGATTCACACCAAACAAAAGAATTCAGCAATTGTGGCAATTGGGCAATTATATGGAAACAGTCCTTAAGTACCATATATATGAGGTACTCCACATTCATGGATTGTATGGGGCCAGATGCTCCTTTTCTCTGCCTGCCATTTCATAGCCTGCACATGCGTCGCATCCGAACTGAACCCCAGTTAACGAACAAAAGCTTGTTCTAGACCCCCAGCGGAGTAGCATGATTATATGTACTCTATTGTGATTGGCTTTTAAAAATCCTTATTATTACATGTCTCCTGACTGGCTATTCAACTGTCACCAGCCTGTCACCAGTTAGACCTGCGGCTAATTATTTAGATTTCAACATATGGCGGCTTTTATACATGTTGAGAAAAGCAATATCTGTACAATATCAGTTTGAAATTGAGATTCATTTGCTAGAACAACTAAACAGTTGACCGGCATTGAGTTCAGATGTGGCACATACTAGATCTTTCCAAGCTGCATGGGGGATTTATTTCTGTTTTCCTCGAACTACATTTTGTGACGGCAAGTTTCCTTTCGTCTGACACTAAACCATGGGCAGCCTATTATGTCACATTACTTCAAAACCTGTGACCTGAAATTGAAGTAAACCTAACATTCTCCAATAGTAAAGCACAGGGAAACGACGAGAGCTCTTGTCTAGGGTGAGAAATCCCAAGTAAACAGCTAACTCACATGCCAACGACCAGTTTCAACCAAGCGGCCTCTGACATGAACTGCCCATCATAACAATCTCCACGAGGCTGGTGACAGTTGAATGGCCAGTCAGGAGACGTGTAAGAATGAGCATTTTGAAAAGCCGATCACAATTGAGTATATATCGCGCTACTCAGCTGGGGGTCTCGAACAAGCTTTCGTTCATTAATGACTGCAGACATAGTTAACCCGGGTTCAGTTCGGATGTGACGCAGGCTACCATTTCAGTGATTACCAAAACGGAGCCTCTGTAAACAGGGAATTCAAAATCAAATAATAAAATAGGTTAATTAATTTTTAATTGATATTCACATTTTTTTTCTTCTATCAATAATTATTATTGTGATCAAATAAAAATAAATCTAATCAGTTAAAAATGACATGCCAATGATGTTTTATGTAGCAATTCCATGATACCAATTAATCAGTTGTACCAATCAATTGAATGGGTTCACGAGTGCAGGAAAGAGTTAAGCGACATTTTTTGGGGATTCCCCCCCCCCCCCCCCTCAAAACTGTAGCAAGCTTGTTAATTTTGTACATTACTCCTGGCAGAGAATACATGCATGGCTGATTCTGAATCCCTGATGGGGTCTTAGTTATTCATTCATGGCATGTTTTTCTTAGCAATAGCCATTGGTAGGAAATCAGGATCTCGTCACTACGGGCAATTTACAGGGGATTGCATTGTCATATTGCCCACAAAATACTCAGCTCATT
The DNA here is from genome assembly GCA_030867875.1 of Actinernus sp. WN-2022. NCBI lineage: Eukaryota > Metazoa > Cnidaria > Anthozoa > Actiniaria > Actinernidae > Actinernus > Actinernus sp. WN-2022. The sequence goes on along the minus strand of JAOWCC010000936.1, from coordinate 4,985,210 downwards.
ATTTTTTGTCACTGTGGCCTTGTTTGTGCTTTTTTAAAAGTTTTTACCAAAACTTTTTTTCAATAAATAATTGTCACTTAACTCTTTCCTGCACTCACCCCTTCCACCCCAAATGACAAAAGGTCATTTGTTAACATTATCAATTATTTGATTAATATCAATAAATTTATTGGTATTATTGATTATTGATTGAATACCCTGGGTTTTGTGGCCAAGGAGTGGTATGGAAACAGGTGCTATAAAATGAAGGGATGTGTGTCACAAAGGCCTAAGTGACTCCTGATCACATTCTAAATTCTCCCTTTAGAAAAGAAAGAACTCGAAGGAGAATTTGAAAATGTGATCAGGTGTCACTTAGGCCCTTGTGGCACACAACCCTTCATTAATATAGTAAAAAAAATCATTTGATAGAAGATTAGGCTGAAAAATCATGAAACACTTCCCTCTAAATATGATTGGTTATATATATTAAATCATGTGCTTTTCTTGATTGGTCATTAAAATATGCTTGAGAGAGAAGAGAGTTGATATGTACTATGGAAGGGATCCATGGGTATAGGGTGATTGCTTGATGCATTGAAATTTGTTAGCATTTAAGAACAATAACTATTCTCTTTATTTCCAACTAGGCATACACTGTAGTCATTACAAGAAGTCAAAGTAGTCACACCCACCTGGAAGATGCAGGCCCAAATGTGAAATTTCTGATGCAGTTTTCTGCTGCAAAAAGACTGTTGCCCTCTACTCTCATCAAGGCATCCTTCAGGGCAGTTATTTGTGCCTCAGTAAACTGGTTCGTCCAATAGGTGTTGTTATAGGAGTACTGCGTTAAGAGCTCTTCCCCAGGCTTTATGCCTCGAGTAGCCTTGAACCAGACTTCTCCTTCACGCAGCATCCATTTGCAGTTCACTCTGCTTCTCATCAGTGTGGAAAATTTCTCAGGGGCCAAGGAAAGTGGAAATGTTCCATCTTGTATCAGACAGCCAATTCCAATTGGACATAGAGTGCCATCTAGTTCACATTCTATACCATTTCTCACTGTTGTCAGTACAAAATCGGTCTGTTCATGGTGGATTCCACGACGCATGGGTGCTAGAGGGGCATAACTAGTTATCCATACATCACTTGGGATTGCCTTCAAAGTATATACACCTCGTCCAGTACTGGATCCTCCAATTCCAACTACGCTTGAATGGCGAATCTGTAGGAAGGCCTCGCCAGTCTGGATTGTTTGGTAGCTATGTTTGCTATGGAGAGAACTGAATTTATATAATATTATAATAAATTATTGATCTTAATAATAGTATATATGTTTCAGTTAAATTTTTATTTAAGAACTTTTTTCTGTATCATCATCATTGTTTCAAGGCAGAAAAAAAACACAATATTAAAGTACAATACATGTAACTTAGTAAAAAGCTAACTGAAATCAAAAATTAATAGCCCTGTGAAAAGAATACATTTAATGTAGCACGGAGCCTCCTATTGAAACCTTTGTGCGTGACAAGTAAAGCAATATAAAATAAGAAAAATTGATGTCAGTTAGGGTGTTAGTAGGCCAGCTGTGGCAGTCTTTCATAAAATGGGTACTGGTTCTCTGCATCATGGCTTGCAGCATTTTGCAATGTCACACAGGAAGTTTATAGAAATGTTGCATGATCATGTGACACAAATGGCTACCAATGCTATACCACCATGCTGTATGGCATGTACCGTAGAACCAATATGGTGTATGAACAGACTGAGAAACATGATTCAGAGTTTGGTACGTGGTATATTCTGGCCAAAAACAAGCATAACAAGCATGATCGTGAATGTCCTATCATGACAATAATCTTTCATTTGCTTAGCTTGTTGTGTTTAAAGTGAAAAAAAGGCCTGCAAGGTTATTATTGATTTGAAATCTCTGAATTAAGTACAATAATATTATGGATTGCCCCCAAAAAATGGATTTGGTCTCGTATACACCCCATAATCATGCCTTAAATTTTGCACATCTTCCACGCCCATTCAAGTTGGACGGGCACTGGGAGAATGGGTTGATTCCTGGTTTTACATCACAAACTACATTGTACGTGTATGTATTATTGGGAATTTGAAGTTATATTTTGCTTTTCTTTTGAGCTAAAATCTTCAGCTGTTCGATGTTTGAGGAAACTTGTCAGAATACTTACAGGTCACTTTGCATCTCAACTATGAAGCCATATGGAAGGCTGGCAAGGCGATTCAAATGGTGGTTATACTGTGTGCGTGTGCCCTTCTCAAGCTCTTTCTTTTTTGATCTTTCATACCAAGGCTGGAACCTTATAGCTTCCTTGTGGAGCTCTGACTCGAATATCTTTAGTGGATATCCTTTTTTCTTGGCATCAGTCAGGTTGAACTCATCCAAATGCCTCAGGCTCTCGTCAGTGTCTGTATAGTCTTGCTGTTTGGACCCCAGTACTATTTTCTTTGTGATCCCAGACCAAATGGAGCCAAAGTTATTCTGCTTAGCAATAGCTTGAAGGCGGAGCAAATTCTCATCTGGGCTGTATCTTAAAGAATAATTTAAAAGTCCAATAGATATGCTGTTAGATTGAAGTAACCATGCATGTATGCATTTTTATCTGGCAATTAATTTTTACTTCAGTTATTTTGTTCTAGTTTATTGTTCATGATTCAGATAATTATGTTCTATTGTGTCTTTGCCTTAAAACAATGATCCAGAAAAATTAACTGAAATAAAACATTAACTGCAACACATACATCATCATGATTGTATATTTAACATTTTACTTTTTATGTGGATAGAATTGAAGCTGTGGTGTGGATAATTTAGAGTTCACATCTTAAATATTAGATTGGACATAAATTATGACTGTTTCTAAAACTGAGAGTGCCAACCAAAACTAATGATATTGTACATCTCTGTAAGAAATGTTATATTGATAAACAAGCCTCTATTAATATAGTGTGACTCCACTAATCCATCGTGAAAAGGAGGCCATGCACTTGATAGAGGTTTTAATGTACATGTAGTACTATTCTATGTCAGATTCAGGTTAGAATTTAATAGTTATTTGAAATACTAAAAATTAACAGAGTTTGTGAGGCTGACTGCAGGCATATGCAGGTTGCCAGGTTGAACTCTGTTAAATTAATTAGAGATTTTGGAAATCTGCCTTTGCTTTTGATTTAAAAGATATGCATGAACACAAAACTTGTGGTGTATGCGAATATTTTTACTGAACATTTCCAATTCTCGCATTCTCAGTGTGCAAACTTGTGTAAGATGTTTTTATTGACCTGTCAGGTTTTGATCATGTGACCTATTGATATTATAAATCAGGAACTACATACTTAGTGAAAACAAGGCAGAATCCTGCCAGCACAAGAAGAGCATTCAGGTTCATCAGAAATGGCTGCTCAACAGTAGCATCCATAGGACTGTGATGTGACATAACTCTGGCTTTGACATCAGGTGGTTGCCCATCTAGTGTACTAACAATCTCTGCTAGGACTGAAAGTTCTTTCTGATTTGGTCTTTGTTCCCACACAAACCAGAATGAAGAGATCTCTCTGTTGTATTGATCTATTAGATCTCTATCTTCCAATGCCTTCTCTTGACAGATGCTGGCAGTTCCATTAGGTGTGCCAAAACAGTTCAAATAGAAATTCAGAGCAAGATGTGACAAATGGCCATTGCGCCTCTTATAAACATGTGGACCTGATGTTATGAAATGAATTGAGTACAACTCTGGGGCATCTACTGAGTGTAGCCTGTGGAATTTTGCTGTGGAAATAGCATCAGGTTGGGTGGGGTCATTCTCTAGCTGCACCAGACCATCTCCATCATTTGGAAAGAGTGACAGTAGTGGAATCGGTTCTGTCAATGATACACTGGGGACTATTTTAGCTGCACTGGTGACATATGGACTGCTCTTCTGATAGGCTTCACTTATGGTGCGAGGCACGGAGCATGTTTCTGTAAAAACATCAGATATTACCTTAACCAATGGACGCACCAATGGATGCACCAGATGCGAAATAGGCTCATTTGCAAATGACAAAAGTGGAAAATGTCCTATTGTGATAGCTAAATAAGCCATCTCTCTGATGCTTGCTTCTGATACCCCAACCAGCTGTTCTTTGTTAAGCACCTCAAAAACACTTGCTGTACTTGGCCTTCCTCTGCTAGATTGGCTTTGTATTGCATCACTGTTGTCATTGATGTTCTTTTTAAATATTTCATCAGCTTTTAAGAGGAGCATACCTATTTTCCCAAAAAAGAAGAAATAAAAATTATATGAAAATGAGCTGATGTATGTCGTCATTTGATTTGCACAGCCTGAAGATAAATAGCAAAATGGGGAATATCCCTGTAAATAAGTTGCAAAAACAAATGAAGCTTTTCACACAATGATCACCAAAATACACATTATGTAAGTTATATTGTTGCCATGGAAACACACTTTGATCCAGCCTCTTCTAGTGCCAAAAAATAATCCCTAATTTATCCTTTGCAGAACAACATTTACTGCATAAGATGAATAAGATGAATTTTCCCAATGTAGTCATTGTACGTGTGTGGGTTAAACAAAATTATTTTGCATTATGGAGACAGAAGTGACAATTTTATGAAAAAAAGTTATGAGTCTGGAGCCAATAGTGTTTCCATGGCAATATCATGATGTGCATAATGATGTGTGTTTTTCTTATCACTGCACATGAGCAAAGTTTCATTTGTGTTTTGCAACTTTTTCTTCATTTTGTTATTTGCCTCTAGGATGTGCAAATCATGTCATAGATAATCTAATTTGCATATCATCTGCATATTTAAAAAAACTTGAAAATCTCTGGAATGAGATAAGGTATTGACAAATGGAAAATGCCATCCTTCCTCATTTTGAAGGGGTTTTCAATTGAGTTGAACTTATTCTTTAATGCCATATACACTTTAAAGTTGAATATAGCATTATTTACTCTTAGATATTCATTCTTTATCTGGACCAACAGTTTCCTTTGAGGTAATAAGTATAGATTTTGCAGTTATTTTTCATATATATTTTTCTGAATCATTGTTACAAGGCAAAGACACAATATAATATTTTAATAATGAATAAGAACAATAACCTAGAAAAAGTTAACTTAAATAGAAAAGATAACTGCAACATGGATACTAAAGATCTTACCTATCTCATGTGCTTGTTGTGAAGTCAGCTGGAACTTCTGCTCAAAAGCATAATCAAGTTTAGTCAGAACCTAAAAGGTTTAGAAAAACAGATTTACCTATAGCTAGTAATTTTTGGCATGTGATTTGTGATTATTTGATAATGGTAATGTTGAAATTATTTGCATGTCCTAGCTTCCTTGTTATTGCTGGTGTGCACATGATGTCATTGCTGCCATCTTGGTTAAAGTTAAAATATTTTTCATTAGGTTTTTTTGTTAGTTCAACCAAGATGGCTACCATGGCTTGTATCTTCTTGGTATGCACACTCACCTAAATGCTTGTGAATGTCAAGGAAATACCAGTGAAGCATGGGAATGGTATACATGCCAAAATCAAGGTCTTCATTATATGATTGAGGTCTGCATTGTGGGGCTAAGTACAATCCCACATGGGTCAAAGTGCCTGGGTATGATAACTGTAGAGACATATAGGTAGTTCTATCTCTTCCCAGGCCTGAACTACGTCTCTTGTCAAAGAAGACTACCGCCAATTTTCTGTGGGTCTTGCACTTCACGTTGGAAGATGTCATACAGGGGAGAGAGGGACTGAAACGAGGTCTTGATATGAATACGAGACCTCCCAGCAGGTCTTGTATTCATATCAAGACCTCGTTTTAGTTCCCCTCTCCCCTGTATGAGGTCTTCCACACGTGGTTCAAGATCTGCATGGAACAATGGAATTGGGGCGTGGTAGGTTCATAAACTTACAGTAAAACCTCTTAAAAGGGTGTATAGGCACTTTGATTATCTTGTTTAATACAAAGGGCGTAGCCAGCAGAGGTTTCCAGGGGTTCCGGAACCACCCCTTTTCTCGGTTAAAATACTGTAGACCCCTAACCTCTCGCACTCTAGACCGTGCTCTACCCACTGAGCTAAGCGCCTCACTGGTTAGCTCAGTTGGTAGAGCACGGTCTAGAGTGCGGGAGGTCAGGGGTTCGAATCCCGGCCGCGTCCTTGGACAGGGACGTATAAGACGGTGGCCTTGTCTCCTTCCTGTTCTAGACGTGAAAGAACCTGTTGTGTTGTTTCGAGAAAGAGTAGGGGACTGTTTCCCGACAACAACTTGATATTCTGAGGTACTAATAGTCACTCATGATTGTAAACTGCACGGCAGCACATTGAGCCACAATAGTAGTCCGTATCACAGAAATAACCTTGTGAAGCGCTTTTGAATATATCCATATTCCATATAGAAATTGCGCTATATAAACCTTTAAAAGAATTGGACCAGCTTCGAAAATAAATTGATGGCGCATGACATTTGGAACCCCCTAACGGCAAGGCTGGCTACGCCCCTGATACATACAGTGTAGTGCTAATGATACCTGAGGTGTTTCATTTGTTTCTTGGCCAAGTTTCTTCTCAGTTGCCCAGTTCCCAAGGGTCTCAGCCTCTTCATCATTAAATGTAATTACAGTTCTTGGAGAAAATAAAGTGTTGAACTTGCAGTGTTTGAGGTAATGAATGAAGACCGGTATTCTTAACTCGTTGCAGTCTTTCTTCGAGAGTTCTGCCGAAAGATATCTCAGATCTTTATTTCCCATGAAATCAGAATGATCTATTGGATCTCCTTGTTCTTGAACGACAGTCTGGAATAGAAAGTAGTTGTAAATTAAACAATCGTATATTATAATGCTAATAATGGTTAGGACAATGAATAATATCGTTTTTATTTGCTTTTGCATTATCATCATCATTTATATTTGGTCGATTTCCTTTTATGCATGTTTATATATGGACCTATTGTACGAGTACAAACCTACCTGTATACAGACTTACTGTACGGGTACGCACCTACCTATATACAGACTTATTGTACGGGTACGAACCTACTTGTATACAGACTTACTGTACGGGTACGAACCTACCTGTATACAGACTTACTGTACGGGTACGAACCTAAAGATAGTAAGTTCATTGGCTTTAACCTGATTGTATTTTGATTGCAAAGTATGATACGAGCTTCCTCGATGATACGGAACCAATTTTCGAACGATTTTTATCAGCATTAAACTTTCGAATAATGTTACAAAGGCACTGACAAATAATAAACTTCAGTATTTTTCATTTAAATGGAACTCTGGTTTTAATTTAAGATAAGGTTAGTTTAAAAAAAACGTACGTGTTTGTAAATTGTTATTGTTAAAAAATGTAAGTTATGTTTTTGTAAGTTGTTATTTCAAATAAAGATTATTTAAAAAAAGTTTATATGGATCGAGTCTGAGTCGAGGTCCATAAACACGCAAAATAAAACGATTTATTATATGACCTATGCAACTGAAGCCATGTAGCCAATCAAATTGGCCCGTTGCAGAACTGCAGTCATATCAGTTCTGGTATAATACTTCGTTAACGAATGAATTGAGCAAACAGGTTTTGCTAATACAGTCGAAGCTCTCGTAAGCGGCCACCTCGGGAATTCGTAAAAGTGGTCGTAACTAGAGCTGGTCACTTACGAGAATTAGTTGTGACACCGCATTTTGTTTTTAACAGACTGCAGTTTAAATATTCGTAAGCAATGTACATTTATATTTTAATACCTTCCAATACATCATAAAGCTTTTGGAGTCCCTTTGTTTTTAAGCCAGTCGCTTACAAAAGTAAGAGTTTCATACCGAGAACCGAGGTTCTAAGCCCTAAACATCCCGAGGGCCGTAGGCCCCGAGGGATGTTTAGGGATTAGAACCGAAGGTTCGAGGTACGAAACTGACTTATATCACATTTGGCGAGGTTTACTCAAATAGAAAGGAGGTTTAAAACTGAGTTATAAACCTCCCTGTAACAGTTATAAACCTCAGATTGACGATTTAATTAGTCTATTGTTCAACGGGTTTATACCAGAGTTTCACCCCTATGAAGTACAAAGAAAACCGTGTCAAGTGTGATATAAGCAGAATTTTGACCTTTGAAGTCGTCTAAAGTGACCTCCCCATTCCAATTACGCCATAATTTCGATCGAGGAAACCACGCAGCACATAACATGAAATCGAGACAACTAGTTCAAATTTCTCCCCACCCCTCCCTTCTGGTGTCAAATTCCGTACCCCAAGGATAGCTACCGATGTCAAATTCCCTACTCCCCGGGCACGAAAACGCGTCAAAAAATGCCCGGGGATTGCCCGCGGTTGGGTGGGAGGGTGGGGGGGGGGGGGGGGGGGGATGTTGATGTTTCGAATTGATCGGGGGGGGGGGGGGATGTTGATGTTTCGAATTGATCGGTACATTAGCTTCACTTATCATTTCCACCAACATGACCGCCACGGCTTTGTCATTCAGCGAACATCGGGCCACAGATGTGAGCCACCCTTGCTTCTTAGTTCTCATTTGGCAAGGTTTAATTCACAAAAGGATTATAAATGTACGGTCTTTATGGATAAAGCCCAGTACTGTATTCGTATAAAGCCCGCGCAGTTTAAATGTGTCGGTTTAATTATATTCTATTCAAAGAAAGGAAACCGTGTCAAATGAGAACTAAGAGGAGATAATACCTGCTCCTCATGTGTGATCTATATACATTTTAAATAAATAGCCAAATAGACCAATTCGAAAAAAGGCCAACTTAAAGGGGCTGTGTCACGGTAAGACTTTACATTCGTTTTTCCGGGCCGGAAAGAGCTATTTCCACCGATTTTGATATGAACTAACGAACCTCTCGGCCATGTGGGATGCATAAATTGAAAGCAAATATACAAAAATGACTAACAAACAGTGTACATAAAAAGTCTCCAAGGAAATTATTGAAAATCCTTTCACTCAAGCATCGAGGAAGGGAAGTTTAACTGTTTGTATCCAATTAACAGCCACTAAACGAGCGATTACTCGATACATGCGCAGTACCATGACATAGCCCCTTTAAATTGGTGAATGATTGTCATTACAATTTATTTTTAAATTGAAATACGATTTAAAAGTATGAAAAACTTAGCACCTACGTTGTCAGTTTTTTTGGATACGCGCCGTCTTCTCTTATCGATTGGTCTGGACCTCTTTATCGGCGGTTCTTCTGAGTGACGGTCACACGGCTCTGTTTGCTGCAGTGCGGGCTGGGCCTCTGCAATCACTTCAGGCGGTTCCTCTTGAACACAGCTGCTGGATGACTGCCCTATCTCTATTCCAACTAACTCCGCAACCTCTCGTATCTTATCAGTTACTTCAATAACTGCCCTGCGAGCATTGGCGGGGAGATCTATAAGCGTTCCCAGTCTGTTATCAATCAGCGAAAAAAGATCTTTCAAGACTCTTACTTGAACTGTAACGGACATTTTGTTTCCAACAGTCGAGTGAACCGTGTCCAGTAAAACCGTTGGATTTTTGAAAAGTTGCGCGAAAGTTTAAATGCTAACACGTGGTTCCGTATGCCAATCAAATCTATCAATATGTACATTTAAAAGGATTCAGACAATACATTTGCCACTGACCAAGAGACCACTGACAGGAGACGGTTCCCACGCTTGAGATGATACTCATTTGTACATGTCATGTTCCCACGCTTGAGAAGATACTCATTTGTACATGTCATGTTCTCTCTTATGTTTATCCTCCGAAAGCTCAATGAATCTAAATCGAAAGCTATATAAGACAAACAGCATAAACAGGGACCGCGGAGTGCCCTTAAAAGTGGTAGGGCTAAAACAATCATACAATGCAACGAGCACCTAAGGCGCGAGCTGCTAGGGGGTATGCTCCGCAGGAAATTTTGAAATCTAGAGCCTCGGAAATGCCATTTTCTTCGTTTTCCATGGGACTTTCTCGCTAAATCTTGGTTTTTGTCACATTTCCCTAAAAAAGTGGTAGGGTTGGTTATATAGCCCGACTTGCCCCACCCCCTCCGCGGTCCCTGATAAACGGATTGATTCAAATTTTGACTACCAGATTTTATGAGATTCTTAAATCTTCCCGCCAACCAGATGAGTTCGCGACGGTTGGCGCGCCAATTCAAAATAAATTCTAACAATTGCTCTGATTGAACAGAGAAAAGACAAATATTCTGGCATCACTGCTTGCATCATTAAGGTTCTGGAGTTAAGGGATCGTGAAAAAAATACGTATGGTGTAAGCAGGCTAAGTAAAACCATAATACTACGCAAACAAAACATTTATCTCTTCTGTATTTGAGGTGGAATATTAAAATTGCGTGATCCCAACCCCGTTAGCCTGCGTCGCATCCGAACTAAATCCCGGACCTAACCAGGGTTCAGGTCGGATGCGACGCAGGCTAAACCTCGCGTCTATATGAGCCACATTTAAGCGAGAAAACTCACACGATTTCTTAGCTTTATATAAATAACCTGAGTGAGCGTTGTCGTTCGAAACCATTGCTTTCTCTCTGTGAAAAGAGTGACCGCTGATTGTGCTCGTAGCAGTAACAGTGCTCTCAATTTTACGAAATTTATATGACAATTAATGCCAAGATCTTGAACATTATGCAACGATAGTAATTGTCCAAAACAAAAGGTGTGTGGTACTCTCTACAGTCCGTGCGAAAACCATATATGTACGTAGACTGTGTTTCAGAAAGAATTATAAAGAATGTCTTTTGCAGTCTTTAGCTTTTGCAGTGTATTCACTAAGTAAACTTTTTTATGGAATCACCTAATTTCGATCACTACTTAACTCCAAGTAGGACTGAGACATCAGTCTTACCAAACCGCAAAATTTAGATCCCGCAAAACGCGAAAAAGGCTAATACGCAAAATAAAGCTCCCGCAAAATTTCCATGTCCTACGGTATGCTAGCAGTGCTACTTTGAGAGAAATTATGCCCCAATTTTTTTTCCCAGCACAATCGACAAAGGCCTTAACCCTGGGCGTCTCCCTCTCTCTCCTCCAAAACAATAATAAAATTAATTAATAATTTTCACAAATAGAACCTTTATTTATGACTATTTACTATCATGTACATTGCAGGTTAATTTATAATTTGGCATTTCAAACGTTTGCCCTTAGTTCTGCATTTGTTACAACCCCTTAAGTGTATACCTTAAGAGTAAAATGTTGAAAAAAAAAATAGTATGACAAAGTCATATCCATGCTGGTGGAATCAACCACGCCACACTATTTTCAGCGTTTTTGGTTTTGTAAAGAGTTTTAATATCAAAATGACAAGCATCGTAATGTTTCTCGGCTTTTTCGAGGTGCTGATCTTTCAGCGTTTTTGCGCTATCGACTTCATTTTCGTCTTTAGAATATTTGATGATCACCGATAAACTGTCGCACTTACTACATGTGTCAACATTGGGTCTTCTGAAAGAAAGTTTGAATGTTCGAAATATTTTGCGAAAACTACTAAATGAAAGAGGCCGCTTAGATCCTGGTGGTAAATCCTTCTTTGTTAGAAAATCCCTCCACAATCTGCTAATGCTTAAGTTGGGAGCAAGATACTGTTGCTCTTTAGTGAAATCCCTTGCGTAATGCGATGTTTGCCGTTCATAGCTTGTTATGTGTGCCACTACCTAAGTGAAAGAGGCATAAACAAAGTCAAGAGTTTTTCAGTTGGCAACGGCAAAAACAAGCTTGGTGCTGTATGATTATGAAATAAAATAAGTACTAGCAAAAGTCACACCTCAGCTTTCAGGTTGATGGGGAGTCTTTTCTCATTCCTTCTCAAACGTCTCTGATCGCCTTCTACGCTTCCAGTGTAAGGTTGGATCTTTCTCAACAATACAGCTATTCGTTTCTTTCCGATACCGAAGATCTTCAGAAATGCTCTCTTGCAAACAGCCACTCTTTTCAGTCCTGATATGTCTCTTATGTGGTACGATATGGTGTTTCTTTGAATTTTGAAGTTGATCTCAATAAGAGAGTTCAGGTAGTTGTTTTGATCCTCGTAAAGCATTTCGTCGAATCGTTTACGAATCACTCCTATCAAGCCATGTGTAAGGTTTATGAGGCAGGTCCTTGCAGTGCAGCACTGGAGAGTCATATCCAGAACATTTGAATGAGGTCTGTTTTTTCTTGGTTTTGCAGCTATCCTTCGCCGACTGGCAACATTTCTTGTCCTCGTGCGCCTTGGCAATCCTTTGTCTCTCTCAAAACTCGTAACTCTACTTCGTCTCCTCAGACTCCTTCCATCCACTTCTTCGTCAAAATAATAAGCAAAGCCAGTACTATCTTTGTCCATAATCAGAATCACTATGTATCCCTCATTGACGAGTTTCAGTTAAGATCAGGCTCTTCACACTTAAGGGGTTGCAACAAATGCACTGATACGGGAAAGGGTAAACCGGTTTGAGATGCCGAAACTGAGGAGCTAGCTAGCCGATTGCATGATTTCTGGTCGCTATGCCGATAAAGACAAAACAAACAAAACAAATTTCCCGCGCCGGAAATAGGATTACGTCAACTGTTAATGAGGCCGCCTCGGTTTAAATCGGATCTTAATTCGGTTTCTCAGAAATACGTTGCCTTTGTCGCTATCACAGTATCGGCTCTTTTGAGAAAAAAAGGCATGTAGAGTAGATAACTAGTTCCTTTAAAAACTAGTGTTCTTCTACTGTCGTAAACCAACTAATTTGTTCGATGCATTCTCGCTGAGTCTCCGTAGAAAGTGAATAGCTGCTGATGTTTTGCGTGATAATCTTTCGGCATTATTATTTGCAAGCGTAAGAGCTCGAAGTGTCGGCAGCTACTCGCTTTCTTCCGCGGTTTAGCATACGTTAATCAACTCTCAACTGGATTCCAGACTTAACCAGGGTTTAGTTCGGATGCGACGCAGGCTAAACCTCGCGTCTATATGAACCACATTTAAGGGAATACGTTAATCAACTCCCAGCTGCGTGATTACAAACCCGTGGGGTTTTTGGTTTCGTTTTAATGAGGGTTTAATTTGGAGCAACTGATAATCAGGCTAGTTAAAATTTTTAAACCACATTACAGAAAGCTGTTTGGATAATAAATAAGAACAAAAGCTTATATGGCATTAACCAATCAAGGACCGCGCGAGAACAATCATAGGCAGTGTGATCTTTACCGGGACGCGGGATTTATTAGTTATCTTTCTAAGAGGTGACATGTCAGCAAGGAACTGTCCTCTGTGCAATGGAGTATTATCATTCCATATTGACTTCCAGAAGAACCAGTCATGTCCAAAATTAACTTGCCAGGGGTTGTAACGAATGTACTGATACGGGCAAGAGTAAACCGGCTTGAGATGCCGAAACTGAGGAGCTAGCTAGCCGATTGCTTAATTTCTGGTCGCCATGCCGAGAAATACAAAACAAACAAAACAAATTTCCCGCGCCGGAAATAGGATGACGTCAACTGTTAATGAAGCCGCCTCGGTTTAAATCTTAATTCGGTTTCTCAGAAATACGTTGCCTTTGTTGCTATTTATCGGCTCTTTTGAGAAAAAAAAGGCATGTAGAGTAGATAACTAGTTCCTTTAAAAACTAGTGCTGTTCTGCTGTCGTAAACCAACTAATTTGTTCGATGCATTCTTGGATCTCCGTAGAAAGTGAATAGCTGCTGATGTTTTGCGTGATAATCTTTCGGCATTATTATTTGCAAGCGTTAGAGCTCGAAGTGCCGGCAGCTACTCGCTTTCTTCCGCGGTTTAGCATACGTTAATCAACTCTCAACTGAATTCCAGACTTAACCAGGGTTTAGTTCGGATGCGACGCATGCTAAACCTCGCGTCTATATGAAACCACATTTAAGAGCATACGTTAATTGAACTGCCAGCTGCGTGATTACAAACCAGTTGGAATTTTTAAACCACATTACAGAAAGCTGTTTGGATAATATATAAGAACAAAAGCTTATATTCAATTAACCAATCAAGGAATGCTTATATGCCATTAACCAATCAAGTACCGCGCGAGAACAATCATATAGGCAGTTTGATCTTTACCGGGATACGGAATTTATTAGTTATCTTTCTAAGAGGTGACATGTCAGCAAGGAACCGTCCTCTGTGCAATGGAGTATCATCATTCCATATTGACTTCCAGAAGAACCTGTTATGTCCAAAATTAACTTGCCAGGATCACTATTACGCTTGTAAGCTTGCGACGTACGGATTTGGAGTACATAGCGGAGAGACTGGCAAAGGAACAGTTTATGTTTGGCCAGAGACTATTGCACCAAAGAATCCTGACACCTTGTTATCATGCCTGGACTTTCACTTGCGAGAAATCGAGGGAGTCAACAGAAAATGGAATATCTTTTGGGCGGACAACACGAGATCTCAAAACAAAAACTATACTGTTGCCCTTTATTTCGCTCACCTTGTCTCATCAGGTGTTAGAAGCAGAATTGACTACAAATTTCTTATTTCTGGACATTCTTATGGCGATGTAGATAGAGATTGTGGACGAGCTGAAAGCATCATAAGGAAGAAGGAAATAATTGAAACTCCAAAAGATTATATTGAACTTGTAAACGCCAGTGCTGTTAGTGCTAAATTAACCTGGATCGAGATGGAGCAACATCGATTTAAGTGCTTCTCTGAGTGGCTTCGAACCAAATTCACTGATCGAAGGAAGGACCAGGCAGGTCGGCCATTCCGCTTTAGTGACGTTGTGCACTTCAATTATGGAATTGGGGAGCGTGTAGATCCCACTGATGGAGTACTGAAAACATTCAGCCATCCTAATGTTGTTTGGATGAGGAACACTCTGGATACTTTGGAGACACCGATTGAAGTTGACTTTAGAACAGACCGGCAAAGTCCAGCGATCCTGAGTACTGACACATTGGCTGTCTTAAACGAGAGCATAATCAAGCTAAATGGCAAGAAAAGTAAAGACCTGTTAAGGTTAACTAAATTTCTAAGTCCACGTGGAAAAGAATATTACGAAAATATCATAGAATTCACGGAGTGAGTCGTAAAAGGACGGTTTACCTTTTGCCAGAGATTGCCTGGGCGTTCAAAAAAAGAAGAGGTATAAACAGGAGGTTGTACAATTTAGATATATCAAAATAACACAGAGGACAGCTCCTTGCTGACATCTTACCCAGAACGATAACTGTTAAAATCATGTACTTTCAAATTAATTTTGCGGTAAACAGAAAGTGGCGCAGTTCAGATCTTAAAATACTGTAACCCAGGGCCGGGTTGTTCAAAGCCCGATTAGTGCTAATCCAGGGTTAATTTCCATGACAACCAATAGGTTTTGTGCAGAGTTCATCCAGGATTAACACTAATCGGGCTTTGAACAACCCGGCCCAGAACGTTACTGCGACTTATCCACTTCGCCCAATGAACTTGTGCCTGTGTAAAAGTATCAGACTAGAATGATTTTTGTCATATTACCGTAGGCAAATATTGAAAAGTAAAACAATAAACTATCAGACGCAAGAAAGACGAAACGATTATTTGTGAAACTGTTTTTTATTTGTAGTTACCATCTGTTTGGTTTGTTTTCGACGTTTATATTCTATACAATACCAAAAAGACTTTCAGCTGTTTTGTTCCAGGATGAAGGAATTTGAATTGAAGTTCAGTAGAGTTATTTATTATGTGATCGTTGAATTTATCTCATCAAGGGCTGTAAAATAAGTATATTGTATATATTGTAATAAAGTGTTTATTTTTAAAATAATTTTATTTGGTTTCTTTATAATGATAAAGGCTCCAACAAACACAATTTACACATCTCAGGCTTCCGAAGACTCAATCCGAAGACAAACAATTAAAAAATATTTTGTTTATAAAAAAGACTCTACAAAACGATTAAAACAAACCTGAAATATCCGACAGCAAAGCTAGGTATCTCCTAGCACTTGTTCTTAAACTTCCGCAGCACAAAACGGAGCTCAGTTGTACAAACATGTTCAGAAAATGTTCTGCTCTTTGACCTATGGATTATCAAAGTTTTCTAAAATATTGTTTGACAAAAGTCCTATATCGATACTTTGCCGTTTCTTTATAATTCAGCTCTTTTCAGCAAGGTCACAAAGTCTCAAATTCCTGTGGAGGACTGCCTGCAAGAAGAAAGTAAATAAAAATAAATGTTACTCCAATCCAATAGACAGCAATACTATCAAAAGGACTAACCTGTACAAAGTTTAATGAAACGCTTTGCAGCACATGAACACTAGCACAGAGAACAGAGGTCAGCACGCAGGCGCATTAGAGGTGCTAAGATTCGTGGAGAGGCGTGGCCTGGGTGACGATTTAATTTCAGTCTTTTGTGCATCTATCTAAGGCTATATTCGTCAGTTCTGTTAGACACGCCTCTACAAGATCAACGCTGTTTTCAGAAAAAGAGGCTTCCAAGGATAATACCCATTTCGTGAAAACACCCTAGATCTTAGCACCTGTCTTTAGCAAACGATTAATGTGCCTGTTTATATACCTTCAGTGTCCTTTGCAATAACCCACTCGGCCCTCTGCCCAGTCTCCGCCGGGCGCTCGGCTTAGAATGTCACTGTTCTTGCGTCGCCCATCTGCGCAGGCGAGGATTTGCACGCACGGAGATTCCTACAAGACATACCGCATTACAATTCAACACATGTAAGTTACTCCAATCCAATAGACAGCAATACTATCAAAAGGACTAACCTGTACAAAGTTTAATGAAACGCTTTGCAGCACATGAACACTAGCACAGAGAACAGAGGTCAGCACGCAGGCGCATTAGAGGTGCTAAGATTCGTGGAGAGGCGTGGCCTGGGTGACGATTTAATTTCAGTCTTTTGTGCATCTATCTAAGGCTATATTCGTCAGTTCTGTTAGACACGCCTCTACAAGATCAACGCTGTTTTCAGAAAAAGAGGCTTCCAAGGATAATACCCATTTCGTGAAAACACCCTAGATATATATATATATATATACAGCCGTTTGCAAAAATTCTGACCCCCCCATGAAAATTATATACTTATATCGGTTGCATCATGGGTAATCCAAAAATGTGCTTTTAGGTCATTTTTCTAACAAAAAATATATCAGGTAGGATTGAAAAATGTACGAATAAAACATTTTAGGTTCATATAGGTCTATCAGTTAAAGAAAACAAGTGCTATTTTCAGTTTTAGTTGTACTAATTTATTCCATGCGTTTGCCACAGGGTCCGGTCGACCGAAACGCTGCTATGACTTCAAGGAACTCACTATATTCTGAACTTTACTTTCTCCACGTCGCACTAGCTAGGTTTATTCTATTTCCCTAAATGAGGCTGAAGTATTCACTAAATTGCATTCAAACCTTGGAGCCTAAGTTTAAGTTTATTATCAATTTGAAACACGTTCTATTTTATCTTATGGCAGTTCCACCAGTCGTTTGCAATTCTGCCAAACAAACTGAACCAAATTCAACACTTCAAAGCCAAACGCAGCTAAAACATTGTTGCCGTTATGAAGTCTGCAAAAGAGCTAAAATTTCACTGGGAACACACCAGTTTTCTTTTGTGTTTTTTTTTTGCCACGTAATTATTTCGCATATGAAGTATTGAGCAAACATATTTTATTTTATTCAGAATTGAATGCGGGCGGTTTTCGTTTTGATGTCGTGATGCATATTTAATTATATTCTGACATATCTTGCAGTTAACGACGTTAGAACTCTACGCGAGATAAATTGTAAGTTATATAAAGTGGTTAAGATTTAATCAAACTGTGTATCAGTTGATTTATTTTATTACTAAAAATTATCTTTGAATGATTGTCGGGAATACCAATAAATTTACAACCTAGTGAGGCCAAAGTAAATAATAGGTTTACTTATGAATAAGTCTCAATGTGAGTTTAACTGACGACCAATTGTAAAATTTAGGCAACACGCAGGAGAAATTATTTTTACACAAGACCAAAACCATTTAATTCTGGTCCATAATTTAAACAGATTAAAACAACTTCGGTTCTGATCTTTCTTTCCTTTCCAATAACTAAATGCGATGTTTACAACCGCATTGCGAACTTCATAAAAAAATGTTCTTAGCTACGCTGTGTTTAATTAATTTGGTTGAATGTTTGGCAGAATCGCACACATCGAACTACCATAATATAGAACGTGTTTCACAATGATAATACGCTTAAACCTAGGCTCCAAGTTTGAAATCAATTTAGTGAATACTTCAGCCTCATTCAGGGCAATAGGGTAAACCTAGCTAGTGCGACGTGGAGAAATTAAAGTTCAGAATACAGTGAGTTCCTTGAAGTCATAGCAGCGTTTCGGTCCACCGGACCCAATGCCAAACGCATGGAATAAATTAGTACAACTAAAACTGAAAATAAAACTTGTTGTCTTCAACGGATGGGCCCATATGATCTAAAAATGTTTAACTCGTACATTTTTCAATCCTACCTGATATATGTTTTGTTAGAAAAATGTCTGAAAAGCACATTTTTGGGTTACCCATGATGCAACCGATATAAGTATATAAGTATATAATTTTCATGGGGGGTCAGAATTTTTGCAAACGGCTGTATATATATATATTTAATGTTCAAATTTCGTGCATTGTACAAAATCCAAGCATGTGATTGGCTAATGAGCGTGCATTATTGGTGACCACAGCACTCGACCCAGACCCTCTCTTACCTAGGGAAAGGGAGACCTAGTCCTTCGCTTAGTTACGTGTTTGGACGGCTTGGAAAACCTCATCGCATATTAAACAGTGAAAATGCAGACAATTACTAGAAAGGTAACGGCAGGATTGAACTCTGTTGCCTGTGTGACAGAAGATATATATTTTGAGGCGAACATTTGCATAATCGCTCGTTGGAAATGGCTGATTTGCGAGTGCTGGAAGTACAACTTTACAAGTCAACATGTGTCCGAGTGAACAAAGGTTTCTACAACACACTAGTAGTCTTACTTAAGAAATGGATTGTATTTCCGAGACCTTACTCGGTCAACAAGAGGAGAAAATTAAGCGAGAATTCAGTGGATGGTTCGAAAACCCAGGATATTTGATTTGGAAAATGTTTGCATCGGAGCCGAGCACATGGCCGGAGGCCGGTTTCGAGTCAAGATTTCAATTCACTCACTGCCACTGGAATCTGCAGGTTAGTTATTTTCGAATGAAAGAAACTATTAAAGAAAGCAGACTATCTAGGAGTTAAGCCGGCTAAATAATTGATATTTGAATACATGGCTCCAAGAGAAACGTTTTCGAGTTAAATGTACAATCATACTATTCGCCTCACATTATGTTTTCAGGCAAACATTTGCATAATCGTTCGTTAGAAATGGCTGATATGCAAGCGCTGGAAGTACAACAACTAACAAGTCAACATGTGTCTGAGTAAACAAAAGTTTCTACAACACTCTAGCAGTCCAAACTGAAGAAATGGATTTTATTTCCGGCGAGACCTTACTCTGTCAATAAGAGGAGACAATGAAGCGACAATTCAGTGGAAGGTTCGAAAACCTAGGATATTTTTATTTGGAAAATGTTTGCATCAGAGCCGAGCACATGGAGGCCGGTTTCAAGATTTCAATTCACTGGAATCTGCAGGTTAGTTATTTTCGAATGAAAGAAACTATTAAAGAAAGTAGACTATCTAGGAGTTAAGCCGGCTAAATACTCGATATTTTAATACATGGCTCCAAGAGAAACTTTTTCGAGTTAAATGTACAAACATGTACTCGCAAGGCGTCAACTAAACTGACCGAACGCCAAAGTAAATTATTCTTTGCAAATTTATCTACTTCTGTTTTTATTCATTGTCTATTGAAATGAGGTTTCTTTGTGGAGATATTTACCGTAAAATGATTTAATTCATGCGAAATATTTGACTTCTTTATGAAATTGTTATTGACAACTGATTTCAATTGAAATTCACGGCTGACAGTGCACTCAGTTTGAATATTAAAAGGATTAGAGACTTTATGTTTGTACTTTATCGGCAAAATATAGTCACTTGCTGACTGTACGATGAACTCAAAATTTCTTCATACTGCATTCGGCCTTCGGCCTCATGCAGTATTCATTATTTCTCGTTCATCGTACAGTCAGCGCGTGCCTGTATTTGTCGATAAAGAACTCACAAGCAGTCTCTAACCCTTACATATATATATATATATATATATATATATAGGAATGAATAAAGTAAACTTGGCTTTCCAACGATGATGTCGCTAGATAGATATATATATATATATATATATATACAAACTTAAAGTTAATTAGCGGTAACTTAAATATGCTTATATTAAGTAATAATTAAATACTTACACAACAAACTCTCTACAACATCCTTATTCAAGCCTTCTTTGCCATTGCTGCCAGTGATGTTTTTGCCAATGAGCTCTTCCTGTTTGTAAAAACAACTCAACAAAAAGCAGGCAGTTGCAGTTTTTTTGGAGAAAGCTTTTGTTATCAGGCTTTCATACACATAAACCCTGTGTCCAGGTGATAGCTCAATCATCTGCAAAGGAAATAATATAACAGCATATAATTATTATGTACAAATTACTGGTAACCAGGTGGGGAGATCTAAAGTGCATGGTTATAGATATAAAGTGCATGCTGGCCATATAGTCCAATCCTCAGAGCCATATGTTTTTTTGGATAAAAGAGTGAGATTATATTAATTAATTTTAATTAGAAAAAAAATGTATGGTAATTATAAGGCTCAAATAACAGAATATATGGTTCCAATTTAAGTGTGGCCAATTTCAATTACAGTTACATTTCAATTCATTACTGAAAGTTTCACAAGTTTCAGTTTTGAAAAACAAACATTGAAGTAAACAAGAGGATCACCAGAGCAACTCCCAAATGTGAAGAGAATCAATTGAAGAAGCTGATTGTGCATCTGCACAGTGGTGAGTAATTATATGAAGGGCTGTGTGCAAAAAGGGTGTAAGTGACTCCTGATCACATTCTAAATTCTCCTTTAATTTCTTTGTTTTCTAAGGGAGAACTTAGAACGTGACCAAGAATCACTTACGCCCTTTTTGCACACAGCCCTTAATTCATATCTAAGTATGTATGTTACAGAGCAGAATTTAGTTGTTATTAAAACAAGACCTGTACCATATATCTAGTTGGAACTTAATTGTCTTTCTGTAGGTATGGATACCACACATAATTAGCATATTCCAATTTAGGTCTGACCAAGCTATTGACTCTTCTTAATATCTATGCAAATATCTAATTCACTACTCGAAAACGAGGCTATATATCCCCGCATCGGGGATGCCGCAACATCCACCTGAGTTCAAAAGGACAATTCAGGATTTTTCTTTTTGTCTCCAATGCATAGAAGAACACAGCAATGCTCCGTCCGCGACGCCATTTTGCTTTTCAGCTAAGAAACGATGCGGGGTTAGCCTCGTTTTCGAGTAGCTAATTGTATGTGCATAAATATTAAGAAGAGTGAATATTGTACATGTACAATAAAGCTTGGATTTACAAACTGCGGTTGTACATTGTATGCCTAAAGTTCCTCCTGATGACCCCAAGCATTTGTTTAGCACAGCTCAAACAATGTAGTTACATGTGAAATGTGCAGATTGGCCCATTTTAGATCTTTAGAGAGTATAATGCCTAAGTACATGTATGAATGATGGTGAACCTATCTAATGTATGATAGTTCAGGGTATATGATTTTGTATTGGTGACATTCTTTGTGGAAAAGCAGATTGTATGACATACATATAATCTATCCAATCATTGTATGAATTATAAAACTCACTTGGGGTTTGCTGATTTTGAAGAAAGCTGATTGAAAAAGCAACTGCATGCAGTGCCCACACTTCTGTAAATCATAGTGTGGTCGTTTTACACTTGCAACTTGGTTGGAAATCAGCTGTACATGTATTTTTGTGTCTGAATAAAGTTTTTGTTTTTTTATCTTCCTTGTCAATTAAGGTTTGCAAGATCCAATAGCCTTTTCTTGGCTTGTGGTTTGGAAGTGCTAAACCAGATTTTCGAACTTTTTTGCAACCATTGAGCAAAGAGTTCCAGGATATTTATACCAAAGGTATGACATTTTCATAAATTAAAGTGCAAAATATGAATTAACATTTGTTATTAAGTATATACATGTACATGTACATGGAATTTTCCCTTTGTTGACATCTCTTTTCATTTAAAGAGACATTCAAGGTTTTAGTACATGTATTTCGAATGGTTTGACTTTGAACAGCAAGGAGCCAGCAAACAAATTAGCTTATATCCGTCTCTACCAATATAATATTAACTAGAAACTGTTGAAATGTTGCACAATCATGTATAATGTTTATGCAAATACATGTGTACATACTTCACTATAACAGTTATCTGTAATTGTTGCCATGAAAACATTCTTGGCCTGAGGCCTTTTTCAATCAGTTCATCAATTTCCTTCTTTGCATGGCAGGGTTGATAGATTCAGTTAGGGGGTTGAAACTTGAAAAGCCATTGTGTACTTAGCATGTGGGTGATTTCAGCAAAGATGGAACAGATAGATATATTAGAATTTCATGCACTACATACGGAGGGCCTGGAGCCAAGTGTGTTTCTATGGCAACACTCTAACTGTTTATAGGTACTTTTCAATCTGTCAAGAACTGCAAGACAAAGTGTGTTTTATCAAATTATTTAAAATACAGTATTTACATGTATGTGCTTAAAGGCGATGTGTCAATAATATCATTGCAAGGTATTGCACATTATGGATTAAATGCTTGATGAAGTGCCTGGTAATTGGCTAATGACAGTTTAAGTCCCTTAATTCCTGCCTGAAATTTGAAAGGATACGATATGCACAATTTTTTTTGAAGACTAGATATCAACACAGTTTGTCAGTCTTTTTTTCATATATTTGCTGTGATTTTAACCACCCCACATGTGCAAGCTCTTTGTCAGTGCATGGATATAAAAAATTCTGAAAATAATTTTGCACAAAACATAAATTAAGGTGTGGTTCAAACTCACCATATGTCACAGCCCCGTTAATTATGCAACAAATTCTGTAGATACCATTTTACTCTGATCTGAAATGCATATCCAGGGGTTTCATATATGTAGTCTTGCAATTAGCATCTACATGTAGGGTGCTTATACATTTGTACTTAATGAGGGCTGGAGTACATAAAATAGTACCAGTTTGGTTCAAGCATCGGTTACATAGTTCCTATTGAAACCCATACATGTATATAATGACTGTATAGAAGATGTCAAAATAGGATATTAAGAACAATTAAGACATGTACATGTAACATACAGTTATGTACGAGTGGTCTAAATTTATGTCTAAACTCTACACTACATGTATGTCTTAATTTATGTATAATCTTTCATGTGGTACATGTAGCGTGGTTTTATTTTTCACAAGATGACCATTATGAATGACAGAGGTCTATTTTGTGTGAATGGTGATTTCTTGTAATTGTCTATACTGTAACATTTCAATACACACAGCTTCATCAATCAGAACATATATATATGCATAATAAAAAGTGTAGGAGCTTGTGCAAATGAGTTAAGTTAATTTTGCTAAATTGTTCTTACATCTGCTTCTACAGGAGTGGTGATTACCTGTACCAACCATGAAGGGAAAGAAAAGACATTGAGAGCAATTTTGCTGAATGGTACCATGGATGCACCAGCTAAGTACTTGATGCAAAATTGTGTTCAGTTCAATGGTTTTTATGGCTGTCCAAACTGTTTACATAAGGGGAATGTTGTGAAGACAAGTGCAAGGGGTCACACACTTGCTTATCCATATCAGAGAGCAGATCTTATGAAGGGCTGTGGAACAGAAAGAACTCATGAAAACACTCTTAAACATGCTTATGAAGCTGAGAAATCAAAACTGGAGGGAACAGTTAAACCTGTGAGCGCAGGTGTCAAAGGATACTCCTGGTTCATGTTTATTCCAGGATTTGATATAATGAAAGGCATTGTAATAGACTATATGCATTGTGTGCTATTAGGGGTTACCAAAATGCTTATGACACTATGGTTTGACAAGTCACATGCATCTGAAGATTGGAACATTAGCAAGCAAGTGGAAGACGTTGACAGGCGGCTGTTAAATATGACTCCACCAAATTGTATTTCCAGAGCACCAAGAAGCATTGCAAAAGATGTTGGACATTGGAAAGCTTCCAAATTTAGATCATTTCTGTTTTTTTATAGTATTCCATGTCTGTGGAATATTTTACCGGATGAGTACTTCCAACATTTTCTTCTACTTATTTAAGCAATCTGGTTATTGAATCAAAGTTCCATTTCCCCTCAGGGTTTACAAAAAGCTGGTAACCTCTTGCAACACTTTTGTTTGCGAGTTGAGGCTTTGTATGGAAGCCGTTATGAGACATTTAATGTGCATTGTTTGTTACATCTGCAAGATTGCGTCATGAACATAGGTCCTTTGTGGGCTTGCTCTTGTTTTTGGTTTGAAGATTATAATGGTGACTTGAGAAAATTATTTCATGGAACACAGAAAGTGGAACTACAGATAGCATTTTCGGTGTGCATACAACAGAAGATCCCACAGCTGATAACTCTTCTTCCTTGTGGCTCATCTAGCAAAGAGTTTTATGACCACATGACAGAGGGAAGATATTTATTAAAGTGTAGGCGTGAGGAGGTATCAGACAATTTATTTGCACTGGGTGTCATGTCATCTGCTGTCTTAAATGCAACCCTAACAGCTTATATTGAGAGCAAGATAGGCTATATATCAAAAGCCTTATCATTTAAACGAATTCAACTTAACAGATATGTGATTCATAGCAAAACATATCTAAACGTTTCTCGAAGGAACAGCTACACTGTTTTTGTAAATAACATAGGATTTGTTCAAGTTAAGGTTTATGTTAAACTGTATGTTCAATGTCCAAACATTCTGTTCTGCACAAATGCATGCAGATGCAAGTCTCCAATTTATTATGGAATTGCTGATTCCTGTTTAAAACCAGCTACAAACATCAGCATTTCTTCAGACTCCTTTACTGACTGTAATGTATCACACATTATTCCTGTAAAGAGAGAAGAATGCAGCAATATCATCTTTCCAATCACAAGCATCAGAGCTCTCTGTGTATTTGTTGACAGCAAACATAGTGAATGTATGTTTGTTTGCAAACTGCCAAATAGATATGAGAGGGACTAATTGTATTGTATGTTTCAATGTGAACACACCAACCTTGAAAAGCTTTTCCACTTTAGTGCATGTGTGCTTCAATCCATACAGAGGTTCAGACATTTTTATTATAATTTTGTTATTAGTGCACAGTTACCTAAAATGTATATTGGCAATGAATCAAAATAGGTAAAGATGGTGTTAATTGTTTTAATTTTGGTTCTGAGCACGTGTTAATTGAATATTGACAACTAATATGTTGTCCTTATTGTAATTTCCTGTTCTGACCATATCTGCCGTACATTTCTTGGTTTACTAGAAACATGCAAGTAAATGTCTGTCTTACAGAATCTGTTAGTGCATGTCATCCACTTGAAATTTCTACATGTAGATCAGTCTGCTAATGACTGGAGAAAAGCTATGTAACTATATAAATTTCAATGACTGCCATCTCTACTTAAGAAATAGAAAACATTTTCCGTGTTTCTATAGAGTTATAGAAACACGAGTGGGAGTTTGGGAGAACGAGAAATGGCAGTGGGAACACGAGCCCGAAGGGCGAGTGTTTCCACAGCTATTTCGAGTTCTTCCAAACTCCCACAAGTCGGTTTCTATAACTCTATAGAAACAAGGGGAAATGTTTTCTATTTCCTTTATAAAATAACCCACAGAAAATAAGTACAACAAAGGAAAATCGCGCGTTTATTGTGATCATCAAAACATAAATTCTCCTAACTCGTGCAGTCGTACGTCATGAACTTATCACATGACTAAATCAGTCAGTTTTGTCAATCCGATTCAGTGAGTTTGAAAACAGCCTAGCTACGAAAAACCAAAATTACACAGAATGATGAAGAAAAAGAAGCTCTATGGACTAATGCTAAAATTGGATTGACAATACACGGAAGCACGTAATGTTCAACAGTTCATTTTGCCTCAGACTTCACGGCGTGGATCAAGCGGGCGCCGGTTTTCGTACCAAACTGCAAACAAAGTTTGCAGGAGATCAAGAAGTATTGCAAAGAAAGGAGGATATTTTGGATTTCTCTTTAAAATCTAGAGCTACAAAACATGGAAGTCATCCCTCGGGTCATCAGTTGTTTTGTACATTCTGTCTTCCAAGGACTAGAATAGTTCTTCGTCGATTCGCCGTGTGTCGTGCCTCATGAGGTCGCATACGGACGGCAGGTTGTTTTCATCAGACACTTCAAGCTTGATCAGATTTCCTTGCCCTTCTCATCCTCTACGGCACCTGTAGAGAGTCATACTGAACCGTACATTCCCGTTGGATGGAGTTTTAGCATCTGTACAAGACTGTAGCACTTGGATGTTGATTAACTTTGTCAGGTTTGTGCTCCACATTTTGCTGTACTTTTGATTTCCATTTCTATTTCAACCTCTATTTTGTGCATTTAGATCATGTTAGAAATATTTAAGACTGGATTTTTTTAAAGTTCTCCGGCTTTAATCTACCAAACAATAGTCTTTAATTGAGCTTAGTCAGCCAAAATAGACTGTTTTGGCGAAAATGATTGTTTAATATCGCACAAATTTGCGACCAACTCAACTTTGTCCACAAAAATGAATGTTGTAATTCGTACTTTGAGATTGTTTTGAGTTGAATAAAACATCGGCTTGTTCCTAAACTAACAACACATTGTCGTTTCTTGCAATACTGTAGCTGGTTCTTCGTCGAATTGAATTTAGTGCTCAATGTTTTTAGAAACGTTTAGGAATTATTTCGCTGAGTTTCAAATTGAGTTCAAGGCCACGATGCCGGCATAATTTGCCATGTTTCTATAGAGTTATAGAAACACGGCTTTCAACCAATCAGCGCGCGTATTTTCTGTGGGTTATTTTATAATGCATAATAAAGTAGCTATTGTTTTACATTAACTCGATTCTAAACCAAGTAATGGTGGATAGTCAGCTGGAAATTAAAATAATGATACTTTATTTTTTATATTGTGATTTAACAGTTAATTTCAAGACCCTTTTCTTGTAATGTCCTGGTGTTTTTCTTGCATAGACCAGGGAGGTGAGAGGAGGGAGGAGAGAGGTACATTCCTTTTATAGTCAATTATATTTTGATGTATTATTATTTTCCTTAAAAGTATATTTGTATAATGCATCTATTTGTCAATGCATGCGAAATTATGAATTGAATGAACTGAAACAAGACTGCAATTTGCAGGGTTGATGCAGCGCAGGTGAATTCATTAAAAGTTATTGAATTAAGATTCTCCTGCATTAGCTCATTCCAGTTCTTCCGTGGGAATTGTCAATACGAATATTGTCTATTAATACATTAACTTTATATAGTTACTGATATTTTGCTGTTAAAAAGTATACTTTAAGTATACTTCACTTTCTGAATGAAACTGAAATATTTGAAAATAGATACTTTATTTATACTTTTCAAACTTGAAAATAAAAGAAGTATACTTGAAGTATACTTCTCTTTTTTTTAAGTATAATTGAAGTATACTTCATTTGTACTTTCTATTTCAGTAGTATATATGAAGTATACTTCATTAGTACTTCTTGACTTGAAAGTACAAAAAAAGTACACTTTTACTACTAGTAAAAGTATACTTTAATGTACTGAATTTCTACAAGGGGTAGCTTCTCAGTTCTGACTTGCAGAAACATCGAACTTCTTTGCTGTTAGTCCACGGCCATACATGACACTAGTACTTTTGTCAGGTTTATGCTGGGACGCTATTGAAGGGGCAGGGTTGGTATGTGTTGAAGATTCCGGCTTACATGTTCCACTTGATGGCCTTGCTTTATCACCAGCGTCTTTCTTCGATGATTTCTCTGTATCTCTGCTGGTAGCCATCCCCATTTCAGTAGCAGATCGCTTCTTTGTCTTCTCAGGCAATGGCATGCAACATTCATCATTAAAGGTACGCTCCATTTCTTCTTCAACCACAGACTTCACTCGAAGATTCCAATTAAGGAAATGGAACGCCTTCATAGAATTGTGAGCCAACGACCTTCTCTTTGCGTCTAATATGTCGTTATAAGCGGAAAACGAACGTTCCACGTCATACGACCCAATTGTTGTGGTACAATAAGTGGAAGCTATCTTGTACAGTTCAGGAAGGGCACTGCCTTAGCCTTCCAGAATTCCTTCAAATCTAGTTGTCCTGTATTGATATTCTTGACAGCTTGGGGGGCTATCTTGTTCACATACAAGTTCCACTCTTCCCTTGACACAGAAACCATGCCTGGAACACTGTCAATCGAGCCGTAGGTGCGGTCACAGTCAACAAGATTCTTAGGGTCTATAACTCGAACTTGCTCCAAAAATTGTGATGCTGGTTGGGCACCATCGATCACATACTTTGACAATTTCGTATGTGCGGCTTTAAGGGCAGATTTAGCTAGCAAAATTCTTCCTGCTTCCCTTCGGCATTCACTTGCAAGAAGTAGAGGGGATGCCCCATTGTTTCATGCACTGCTGTTACATTTGGCATAGCTTCTTGAAAAAAGTTCAGGCAGCTCAGTAAGGTGGGAGCCTTGATTTTAACCAAGGCGAGTTCTGCATGGAGTTTCTTCATAAATGCCGGGTCGTCATATATTTCTTCAAGGCGAAGAAGGGAAGCGCTTGCTGAACTTCTACCTCGATTGATTTCATCGGCGATAAATTCTTCAAGGATCTGGTAGTTGTCAGTGAAGTAAATGGCGGAATCGAACCAAGCGCTCCATTTCTTGGTCATCGGGTTTGGTGGCATTCTTGCATTTTCACCGGTGCGACGTGCAGGAAATTAAGCAACCTGCTTTTCCTGCCACTTGGGATAAAGAACAAATTTCGAAAACATTTAATGAACTCGTTAAGCTCAGTAAATTTCTTCTTGAAGTCGCCGGCTACGAGATTAATTATATGACTGTTGCAGGTTATATGAACAGCAAGCGGAAAAAGATTTGACAGTGTATCCTTGAAGGCTTTCTTCATATAGGCAACGTTATCGGAATTAAAAACGCGTACACTGTCAAAGTCAATGCCAAACTCATTAACTGTCCTTACTACCGCTTGAGAAACCGTTTTGTTGTTGGTCGCGGTCAAAAAATGAGTGTCAAGTAAATAAGCTACAGATCGGCCAGCTGGTGAAAGTTCATCAAAATCCAATATCACCGCCATTACATCTAGAACGTATCTTCCTTCGTCGTCACTCAACTCGTCCACCATCAAAGCGACATTTTTACCTTGAAGTCGTTCTTTCAGCTCCGCCTTCTCCAACTCATAAACATCGAAAAGATAATAATCTCTTAGCTGTGAGCATTTGGGAATTGCACCTCCATTAGTAACCCTGGATTGGAGAAAGTTCCTTAGTTCCTTATTGTCCGACTTGTGCAGAGGTATGTTTGCCGCGCAGCACGCCTTTATCCATTCTTGGCAAATCTTGATTTTCTCCGATTGTGCTGGTGTCTTGCATTCGAAGGAGGTTTTGAGTGTCTGCTGTTTCCCTACTGCTGTGCGTGACTTCTGAATATGTGCAGACGTGTTGAGATGCTTATCGATCGTGTACTTTCTTGTGTGATCGATTACGACATTGCAGGCAGAACAGAAAAGAAGGCCGCTGTCAGCATGCAGTGTCCCTTTTGGATATTGCCTGGCTCTGTCCGCTGAGGTAATTTTCACCGAAGTGTGGCTATCTTTAACTTTCACAAATTTGTCCATAATATTGCCGTGGATTACAATTAAAACACCGTCATGTCACACCATAGATCGAAATACGAGAGCTACATACTTCAGTGTGGCTATTTTCTACATTGTAAATTCTAGATTTGATTCGAATCGACAATAATTTTCACTGATAAACCTGAGAATTCCGCCGATCGATTGATAGCACTCGAGAGAAGGAATAACATTATTCCTGCCCCAGTGAAGACCACGAGGAGCTATATAACAGACATTTTGATTCGCTTTCTAAAATAATGTGTCAAAATTCAGCCAACCAGAAAACGCGTTAGACTAAATGGTCCCAGGCCTTCGCGATAATATTGGCAGGAACGCCTAGTTGTTAATATTCGCCGACTCTGGCGATATTATTTCGATTTGAAGCTCTTTTCGCGAGGGAAATTGCATATGAAACCCCTAAAAAGGTAAGAAAAATATAGTTCCCCATGCTGAATACCTTCTTCAAGCAAAGTTTCATGAAAATATACCGTTTTGTCGCGGGATTTTGCGGGTTTTATTGGATGTTGCGGGAAGTTGCGGGTTTGGGCAAAAGTTGCGCGTCCGCACCACCGCACTTTATCAGAAGCCGTGCTATTAGTAAGGAAGCACGTAATCTCGTAGTTATTTTCGATAAATATCTCACTATGTCCAGACATGTTAATAGTGTCTGCCGCTCTGCTTCGCTGGCTCTCAAAAACATCTGGAGGGTCAGGAAATATCTTGATCAGTCTAGCACAGAACGTCTAGTCCATGCCTTCATAACATCAAAGTCAGATTATTGTAATAGCTTATTATATGGACTACCAGCAAAGGAAATAGAAAAATTGCAGCGTCTGCAGAACTCAGCCGCTTGATTAGTGACGAGAACTAAACTCAGAGATCATATAACTCCTGTCTTGCACAAATTACACTAGAATCCCCCTGGTTACACGCAAAATGTAAACATTGAGATGTGGACCTTTTCAATCATTTATTATAATATAATCATTAATTTTCTTGCAATGTCTTGTGTTCTGTATACCAACACATTGATGACATTTTTTTTTACAACTTAAAAACATTGGTAATAACAATTATGTTAACAATATTTTTATATATAAAAACTGTATAACTGGAAAACTGTATACAGTCAATATAGAAAAGGTTGTCATTATTCCTAATGGTATGCCAAGTATGAATACTTATGTTGTAGATATATTTCCTTTTTATCATCTACACCAGACAAATAATTTTCAGGTGGCCTTTGGGCTAGGTGATATGAGAAAAATATCCCATAATTCTAGCTTGATCTTCTGGTATTTTATGATTATTTGGTACTTACTGTATGTAAGTGTATATGTATTGCACAACTTTTTTGACATCGACTGTATACACATTCAATTTTTAATTTACAAGATGTACAACACGATTGATATGTGCCTGTATATGTATGTATAATAATTCATAGTAAATATAATTCATGGCTAGAAATTAATCACGTAAAAATCAAATTGATAATCATCACATAAATAAATCATTTGAATAAAATGTGTTCTGTGCACTATAAATTCTATAGAGCATGAAGATATATTAAACTGTAACAATGTAAACAGAAACACCAAACAAGTTGCATCAAACTGTAAAAACAAAAATGTCTTATAACTGTTTGCAGTTGCAGAAAACATTCCATACTATCTATTAAAAGTGTTTATAAGAAAGTTACTCTTCTAACCCACTACAGTACACACACAAAAATGTGAGATGTTTAAAAATGCAAGGGAATCATTTAGAACTATATAGCTAGGAGGGAATTGATTACAAATTACTTTAGGTTACTGATTTAGATATTGAAAAAAACATGTTTCTTAGGGTCTAATACAGAAGTTCTAATAAATGTGTCTACAAACTAACTTCTAGTCTGGTAATTACAATCATAGTTAGCCAAATCATGATGTAAGAATAAAATGAGCCACATTTGAACATATACATAGCTATGTACTGTACTATGAAAATAAAAGTTTCAAAATTCTCCTTAACTATTTGTGTTATTTGTAATTCTTGGCAAAAAGCCAGAAGGTATTTAGCTGTGCATAAACAAGTAACAATTTGGCAATCAGTGGGTGTAAAACAAAGACCTTAAACAAAGGCCCTTTAAATGAGGGTCCCTCTAAACATACCACCATAAGGAGCTGTGTAATAAACACCCTTTGGAAAACTTGAGAAGGGTCTTCAATTTGAGAGGAGCACATATATGCATAGTGTGCCAGCTTGTCATTTTATCTGCTATCAAACGTCAGATTAGACTACTCAAATTTATATTGGTAATGGTTGAATTGTATGAAAACAAGAAAAGCATGCTACACATTGGAGTCGAGTGTTCTCCTTTAAGGTCTTTGTTTTCGACACACCAAGTTAGTAAACAATGCTTCAAATTATATTAAATGTCCATGCAGCAGTTTCTCTCAAAGTGCTAGTGAACTCTTCTGAGAGTTCGTTATATGACTGATAACTATCAGGAATCGTAAGCAAGGGACTACATGTGTGGGCAACTGGCCTACGTGCAGCACCAGTTTCAGATGTCAAATTAATATCAATCTTATCAACAGTGATTATGTTACTTCCAGTAACAAACTGAAGGAACACACCCAAAATGTTGTCATCTAGTGACTTGACAAACCTTTTTAAATGAGTCAGACATTCCCTCTCAATGTCATCAGAGGATGTAGCTAAAAATAGCTTACACTCTTTCTTTGGAGAGGGCATTGTCATCTCATAGAGGGCTGATGAGGCCTGAAACATTCTTGAATTCATCAAAGCCCGTGAACTCCCCAACAATAGGTGACCATGCATTTGCAATGTATTTTGTGCGTTGGATAAGCTCTTGGTGGGCCAACTCTTCTATTGTTCTTGGCATGCTTTCCTTGGTCGCCTTTCTGTAGCATTTGCAGCTGAAAAGCACCTCCATCATTAGATGGATCACTTTTGACAAGCGTTTCATGCTCATATATTGAAATGTACTGGTAAAATGATTCCAGTAGCCATTTCTTGGGGATTAATTCCTCTCTAAACAAGCAGGAAGCTATAAATGCCCTTGACATAGCAATAGGAAAATATTTTTTTCTTTTTTAAAGCCACCAACAAGCACTCTCGCTACACTCTGTCATTCTTGTTTCTGGTAATCATGCCGGATGGAGGCCACTTTCTCAGCAGCACCAGTAGCAAGAGACCTGAAAAATGCCCGCCTCTCTAGTGACACCAGAACCTTTGCTCTCCTGAATTTCACCTTTGTCATTAATACTATGGATGTCAGTGAACTGTGGGTTGACGAATAAAAAATACATCACAACCCCGCCCCCTAACGTCTGTCGCCCCGCCCCCAAACGTTGCTAATTATACTCTGCATTCTTTAGTCCGTGTACCTCGAAGACTTGCATTCAATTCAGTTTGAAAACTGAACTTGAACAACCATGGCGGATAGCTACAGCGAGAACAGAAGCAAAAGATATGAGTTTAAAGTTGAGTACGGTTGTGGCAGAGAAAAATGGACCAAGTTTTTCCTACAAGAGGGAGAAATGAACAGGTTTGCGATGGATTGTTTACTTCAGCATATCCGAGAAAAGTGCAAATTTAGTTGCAGCCAAAGCGGTCTTAACATAAAGTACATGGATACCGCAAAAGACTGGATTGATCTGAGACATGACGACTTTGAGTCTCTTGTTGATATGGTTGAAATGGCAGAATTAGTTCCAGAGAGGGAAAATATTTTCAGAATTACGCTGAAAGTATCAAACATGGCGTCACCATTACCGGAAGTTTTATATGGCGCCGCTTCCAAAAGACTCCACTCGCCATCTCCTGGAAAGCAGGCGGGCCAAAAAAAGAGAACTAGAGGTAAACTGACCTATGACAAATGTGACAATGCATGTTCCAGTAACGATGAACAATGTACTGAGCAGTACAGAACTCCCACTCAGAAATATTTTGAACGATTGGAAATCGACAGGTCACAACTACAGACTAAAATAAGGGAGAAAGAACGAGAATTGACTGAACTTGAACAGAGTTTCAAGGATGAAAGAGAGAGCTCCAGAGTTCCGCTGTGTTCAAACTGCCACACTGGAGGTCACAACAAAACCAATTGTCTTTTTCCATCTTGTGTGTCAGCTTCTATTTGTCATGATATAAAGCGCCAGCCTGATGAAAGTAAGTTTTTGAGAGAAAAGAGAGACGAATTAAAAATCTTGAAGGCTAAATTAACTAAGACCCAAGAAGATTAAGTCCAAGGAAGAAGTTTCAAAGGCATTCAAAACACATTTGCCGCCAGAGTTCAGAGGGACGTGTTTAATAGCGATACGCAAAAGTACCTGCGCAAAACTACAACAGGTCAGTTAGTTCCAAACTGGTTATTGGTAAATTCAGATGTCAGAAGGTTACAAAGAGTTTGCCACGGAAAAATACCATCGAAATCAGACATTCCTAACTTAATAAAACTGTACAATGAACGCTTTGATATTCTTCGTCCTGCTGCTACGGATGGCACAACTGAGAATGTGCATCAGAATGTGAACCCAGTCAAGGCTCTGTGGGGAAAAAAAGGGATAAAGTTTCCCGGTCATGGACCCGTTCCAAACAACCCTATTGAATCCAGGCCTGCTTATATTCCTGGTACTGTAGGGGAGCCTAAAAGCAAATCTGAAGAGGATTATCTGCTACAGATTGGACTGAATCAAAGTTTGGAATTATCTCGTTCTCGACATGACAACATGCCATCGGGAAGTTTTGACACGTCTGCTACTAACGATACAAGCGATACAGAATTTGAGGGTTTAGACTTACTTTTTGAAGCAGCAAAATTTCTTGAAGACAATTAAAGTCAAAGAACTTACACTTTTGTCTTTTAAATTAAAAATGAAAACAAAACGTTACTGATCAGTGGAGAACTTAGTAAACAGGCTTTGCTTGCGTTGGATATTCACATGGCATGACACTATACTAGTACTATGTGACTGTGCAGATATGTTGTGTTGATGTATTCATGTTCAGATTTATTATGATATTTTCTTAGAAGAAAAGAAACTCAGCTTTACTTTTGAAAGAGGTTTATAATTATCAATTAAAAGCATTAAAGGAACATCAACCAAGTATCGAATCGATTCGATGTTGTTTTGATCTGTTTACACAAACAAGACTCAAGGCGGGCCAGAAATTTGATGCGCGCAGTTCATGTTGGAATAATAAGTTCATTAGTTTTAAACAAAGTTTCGAAGAACTTTTCCTTTTATTACCTCAATTGTGGCTTTACTTACATGTGCATTTGTACTGATTTATATCTCAATACACAGAGGATCAAATGCCCTAAAGTGACTTAGCTTGTTATATGAGAGACGTGGAATGTTTTCAAATATCAATGTATCCAGTGTTGCGATAAAAAAACCGCATATCCGCCGATGTTATTTGCTTCAGCCCTTCGTATACAGCAACATGCAAATTGTCCCTTAGCAACTCTCGATATTAGATTATTTTCAATACTGTTTTTAATTTATTGAACACCAATTCTGCCGGATTAAATTCCGGAGAATAAGTCGGTAAATAAACAAGTGTGCATCCCATGTCATCCAGCCATTCTCCTAGCGCCTGGCCACCCTGAAAATGATGAGTGGGACAGTTATCTAGAATAATATGATCCCCATACTCAAGAATGGGCCTTCCATCCGGCTGAAAGTTCTGTGATGCCTCGGAAAAAAAATCCAAAAACTTTAGAGTATTAGTGTGTGTATACATAACTTTGTCCGCTCCACACAACAGATTTAGCGTTATATTTGGCGATTGTGCATTTTTAAATATTTCAACACATGGAGTTCCCAGCAACGAGTGACCATAATTCGGATTTCCGACATCTGGGAGCTTTACCCCAGATTCATCAAAAAACTTGAGCCTGAAAGGCGCCACTGTAAAAATGTAATCTAAAAAATCTTGGCAGTAATCAATGTTATTGGCCGTGAACTTCTCAGCTGCTGGCCTAACCATCCTTTTCCACGACCATTTTCCCTTGTGCATTGAATTTCGAACCGCTCGGTTTAAAGCCTCCTTGCTTGTACCGCCTGGAATAAAGCAGTATTTATTGACTTATTTTAGCAGTTCCCCTGATGTCATTGATGGTCTATCAGTCTTCAAAACTTCAATAAATTCAATGTCATCTCGCTGGAGGTGTTTAGGACGAGCAGCGTGAGACTTTGGTCGTTTGTCTGGTGACGGAAAATGTTGTCCATATCTTTTTAACAGTGTCGCTCTTTAGTTTTAGTTTTGAAGCTACAACGTTCCCTGGAAAAGTTCCCTGGAAAAAATCCTGTTGTTATATCGCCACCCATCTCTACAATTTCATCAATTACTTGTGCTCGAAAATCATCAGAAAGAGCTTTTCCTCGAGCGTATGTTCGCCCGTATTTACTCACTTCGGCCATTTTCCCACATTCAGGAATGCAGATATAATTAGCAACGTTCGGGGGCGGAGTTGCGGTTTGCTTTTTATTCGTCAACCCACAGTTCACTGACATCCGTAGTAAATACAATTTCCAGGCCATACTGCAAAACATCCTCTGCTTGAAATTCTTTAATCATATCTTTGAGGACATTATTTCTATGCAATGCAATTTCTCTAACCGCTTGTATGCTTTCAAGAAGAACATCTGGTGGTGACAGTGGTATATCCCCATATACATCATCAATATCAACAATGGCTGTGGAATATACCAAAGTGGTAAAAGTATAAATACCAACAATTAATTACAATTAATACCAACCTCACGAATATATAATATATCATGCATACTACAAACAACAAATCAGTTGAAATCAAAGATTATCTGGATTAGTTGTTGCCTGTGATGGCTCATTTGGTTGAAGATACTTGATTTGCTCATCTGGTGGGATAATCTGGCCATGTGGGATGATGGGCTGTAGAGGTTGAATTGGCTCGTTTTGTTTAAGAGCTTGCCTGTGTTGCATTGGCTGGCTTGACTGGTTTGGTTGTAGAGATTGTGTTGACTGTACTATTATTGAATGACATTTTAGAAATAGAAAATGTAGTTTGTACATTAAAAAGTACCAAAAATTTGAAGGTTGCATGCCTAATGCTTTCAACCATTCAAGGGCAACCATTCAATTTGCCAACCATTATCACAATAGTTTTTGACACCTGCTTTCTTTCATCAGCAAATCGATCTCTGGTCAGCATATTATTAACAATGGCTCACATCAGTAAACATTGATATATCACAAATTCTTTTACCTAGCTGTTGTACTTAGTTTCTAGAACACTCCTCTGTCTCTTCAGCTTCCTGGATGACTTCTTCTTAACAAAAGTACATGTAGAATTTATTATATCTCTACCATCAGGGACAATGCAAAAAACATTTTCTTAATCTTTTTATATTATACATATGTAATGTATGCATAATGTATGCAGGTGACGATTGATGCAAAGCATGCTGGGATCAACGAGTGAACCCGCATGGCCGCCATTCCAGCAGTTGTTTATCAGTTCAGTGTTGATCTCCGC
Organism: Actinernus sp. WN-2022; assembly: GCA_030867875.1. Taxonomy (NCBI): domain Eukaryota; kingdom Metazoa; phylum Cnidaria; class Anthozoa; order Actiniaria; family Actinernidae; genus Actinernus; species Actinernus sp. WN-2022. The sequence goes on along the minus strand of JAOWCC010000936.1, from coordinate 4,947,814 downwards.
CGGTTAATACACTTCATATTGGCGACGAGGAAATAATGGCCTCTTTTTGGTAGAGTAGATGCTTTTCATGAGAAATGCGAAACCTGGGAGCATTACACAGAAATATTAGGATAGTATTTCGAAGCGAATGAAATAGGAGATGAAGAGGCGACTGCTGGGTGAAAAAGAATTAACATTTCATAAGGCATATGAAATTATGGCGGCAAAGAACATGGTGGATCTACAGGATTCGAAGTTGTCCGAGAGTGTGAATCAGGTACGTGACACAAGTGATGTATAGAGAGGTACGGGCCAAAATCAAGGGGAACAACGCGGACCTTATTTTAAACCGTGGTTTAGGTGTGGGGGAAATCACAGTTCACAATCATGTAAATTTATGGAACTGAACTGCTATTCTTGTAAACACAGGGGTCACATTGCGGATAAATGCCCCAATCGTAGTGCAGGCCAGGCAGATTTAGGGGGGCAAGTACCCCAACACCATATCAGAAATCGGGGAAGACAGTTTAGTTGGGAAAAATCAAATAACTGACACCATGTTGATGATGATAAGGAAAATAATTGTGATGGTGAAGATATATATAATCACCTGTTTGTTGTAAGTTCAAGCATGTTTCACTGTCAATTAATGGAGTCTAGTTACCCATTCAAAAAGCATATCAACTATAGTCAAAGCATATCAACTATAGTCTTAACAGTATCGTATTACCATTGTTATGCAACACGTCGATATTTATATACTGTATATATTCAATTTTTTATTAGCATATATGATAGATTTAGACATACTATACATACTACTTAGTTAGGATTAGTATGTAAGCCTATAGGCATTTGTAATGCGCATGTGAGCATCTTCCAATGGAACACACGCAATATAAATATTAAATTAATTATTACCCATGGAAATTGATACCGGTGCATCCACAACTGTTATTGGTGAGGCAACATTTAACAAGCTGTCCAAAGAGGTCAATATGTTAACGCTGGAGACCATGCACACCAAGCTGGGCACTTATACAGGAGAGGTTATTCCAACCGTGGGCCAGTGTGAGCTGTCAGTAAAGTACAGGAGATTTCAAGGGGTGTTACGTGCAGTTGTTATTTGTGGAAAGGGTCCATGTTTGCTGGGTCGCAACTGGCTTCAGCATATTTGTGTGAATTGGAGTGAGATTTGCCATTAAGGATGTAAGGGAGATTTTGGAGACACACCCATCACTGTTCGATGAAGGTCTTGGAAAAGTCAAAGGAGTAAAGGCAAAAATGTTTGTGGATCCAGCTGAAAGGCCAAGATACTTCAAGCCCAGACCAGTTGCATATGCACTACGGGAAAAACAATTGAGCTTGAACTGGACCGCCCAATTAAGGAAGGAACAATAGAACCTGTAGAATTCTCAGAATGGGCGGCACCCATTGTCTCCATCGTGAAAGAGGATGGCACCATCAGAATCTGCGGCGATTATAAAGTAACGGTCAATCAGGTTTCCAAGTTAGACAATTACCCCATTCCAAAGATAGAGGACTTGTATGCAACCTTGAGAGGGGTATGGCATTCACAAAACTGGACTTAAGCCACACTTACCAACAGTTAGAATTAGATGAAGAATCTAAATGCTATACAACCATCAACACGCATAAGGGCCTCTTCCGGTATAATAGACTGCTTTATGGCATTTCATCGGCCCCCGGAATCTTTCCACGCACAATTGAAAACCTAATTCAAGGGATACCACAAGTAGTAGTACGGATCAACGACATCCTTTTAACAGGCAAGACAAGAGAGGAGCACTTGCACACCTTAGAGGAGGTTTTAGTGCAATTGGACAAGGCTGGAGTGCACCTAAAGCAAAAGAAGTGTATCTTTCTGGAGCCTGAAGTGATTTACTTGGGGCATCGCATCAACAAAGATGGCATCCAACCAGTAGAAGGAAAGGTGAGAGCCATCCAAGAGTCCCCAGCTCCTACAAATGTCAAGGAACTTCAAGCATTCCTTGGAATGTTGAATTACTATGCTTGTTACTTACCACATTTGTCAACCATCTTAGCAACATTACATGAACATTACATATGATCCTAGTAAGGAACTTGTTCTATCTTGTGATGCCTCACCCTACGGACTAGGTGCGGTCCTATCACACAGGATAGATGGACACGAGAGACCGATTACTTACGCATCCAGGACATTATCAGCTGCAGAGAAAAACTATGCACAAGTGGACAAGGAAGGAGCAGTTGTAGTATTTGGAATCAAGAAGTTTCACCAATACCTATATGGACAGAAATCAGATCTACACTGACCACAAGCCCCTTCTGGGCCTGTTCAAGTCAGAGAAAGGAGTCCCTGTGATGGCTTCACCTAGGATTCAGCGGTGGGCCTTACTTCTAGCGGCCTACAACTATGAACTTCTCTACAAAGAGGGAAGTCAACATGGAAATGCCGATGGCCTTAGTCGGTTACCATTGAAGGACACTGTGACACAGACACCCATTCCCGGTGAAATGATACTCTTGATGGAGCAGCTGGAGTAGCTGCAGTCCAAGACAGTTAGTGCTGATCACATTGCAGAATGGACAGCTAAAGACCCAGTGCTGAAAAGGGTCTTGAGAAGCGTTCAACATGGTTGGAGTAGTAAATGTCCGGATAGGAGCATGCAGCCCTACTATGTCAGGAAAGATGAATTAAGTACACACAATGGGTGTATATTATGGGGTAATCGGGTGGTTATACCCAGGCAGGGTCAGGAGAGCCTTCTGGAGGACTTGCATTCAAGTCATCCAGGCATTGTGGGGATGAAAAATCTAGCCCGCAGTTACGTTTGGTGGCCTGGGCTGGACGTAGACAGGAAAAGGTCAAAACGTGTGAAGTGTGTCAACTTCACAGAGCAGTACCGGCTGCTGCCCCACTCCACCCCTGGGAATGGCCTGAAAGGCCATGGTCGCGCATACACATAGATCATGCAGGACCATTTATGGGACACTTGTTTTTTATTGTGGAAGTTTACCTGACGTCTAGTACAAGTGCTGCTGCAACCATGAACAAACTCCGACAAGCATTTGCAACCCATGGAATACCAGAGATGTTAGTATCTGACAATGGCACAGGGTTTACCAGCGTGGAGTTTGCTGAATTCATGTCCAAAAATGGCATTGTACCGTTAAGACAGCTCTCAGACATCCTTCTTCTAAAGGGCTGGCTGAGCGTTCGGTGCGAATCTTTAAGGAGGGAATGAAGAAGCTGGAGAAGTCAGGAGGAACACTTCTGGTAAAACTAAGCAAATTCTTGTTAGCTTATCGATCCAATGCCACAAACAACGCCAGGGTTGACACCAGCAGAGCTCCTATTCAATCGCAGTCTGAGAACCCGACTTGATCTCATCCGGCCAGAAGTCCTTCAACGAGAGGAAACATAACAGCTCTCCCAGAAGGATAACCATGATAACAAGATGAAAGGACGACAGTTTGCAGAAGGGGAGAGGGTACTGGTGAAGAACTTCAGCACAGGTCCGAAGTGGAGGAGTGCTCACATAGAAAGTAAAACAGGCCCACTTTCATATTCAGTCAAATATGAAGATGGTGTAGTTACCCGTCGACATGTAGATCATCTACTGAAGAGCCATTGTACGCCAGCCGTTAGGAATGAAGATCCGCCTGACGTGACTGCAACCCAAGAACCAAACATTGTGGTCCCTGTGGCAGAGAAGCATCTGCATGGTACTCCTGTTCTAGTATCTACACCAAGTTCTGAAGAAGGGGCTTGGAGGCCTGTCACTGCCTGTCAATTATTATTGTTGTTGTTGTTATTATTATATATTGCTATATATTATTATATTATACATATTGCTTTCTTTTTAAACAAAAACATTACTGGCATTATACGTATTTTTTTATCTTTATACTACCATTTTTCAAAAAATTAAAGGATTTATTTAAATATTGTTATCATCCTCCCATAATTATTGATTTATATGGATTTCAACATATTCTAGTAAAAGAAATAGAAAGTCAAAAACTTTAAAAAAGGAAACATTTACCTGTGATAGACCTACCTTATTATAGGAAATTAACGCTCCATGAAATTAACGCGAATCTTTAAAAGTCGTGTTAATTTTTGTGAGCATTAATTTCCGCGACCTTAATTTCCATTTATTTTATTATATTTTAACCCCAAATTCTGGATCCTGTCCAGACACATGTGACACCTAGGAAACAACGGCTTTCTATTTTCTGCACACTGTATTGCGATCTTTTACAATGTAAAAGCATAAAAGTATATCGGTTACAATATTTCTAGTTCATTCTCGCTTCCAGAAGAGCAGTTCTAGACATCTGCTTCTTGTATTTCGGCCAATACCTTTGTGTCAATCGCGTTAATGTCCTTTATTTTGAAATTTTACCTCCTCTTTCGCATTAATAGAGCTAACGCTGTTGCCACCCAATTCAGATCATGTGATGTAAACAGATGCTACTCTGGGGAATTATTCCTTTTTCATTCTAATCGTAATGCAGTCATGCCTATCTGAAATTCTCCAGAGTAATGTGTATTTACATCACATGATCACATCACATCAGCCGATTACCTCTATTTCCTTTATGCGGAAGTAATTTTCTCTACTATTCGCGTTAATTTAAGTCGGGTTAATTTCAAATACCTTAATTAACACGCGTTAATTTCCTATAATAAGGTAGCAACAGTTCCTGACTCAGCCTAACGTAGACAGGCTTATTTCTAAAGATACGATGAAGAATAACGCCATTTATTCCTTGTTGGCCTGGAGCCAAAGCTGGTTGTGCACATACATTAACATTTCCACGTGCACATTACTAGGAGTTTTCTCTCCGAAGGCCTCCAGGATTGTACACTCCACCTGCACTTCGTTCATGCCTTTCGTAAATCGGCAGGCAGAGAGCACGTGGCCATTCTCTATCAGAGCAACTCTGGCCCCCTGCCGAAGAACAATGTTGGTTGTTGGGCCAGTTAGCAGAACTAGGTCGCACATAAATGCACTGTTGTCTGGCAGTTTTGGCCTGTTTCTGCTGGATCTGCTACTGTTGCTGTGCCCAATCTGCCTCATATTTGCCGAAATCTCGCCTCCTGATGCAGACATTGCGGCATTTGAAGGGTTTGATGAAGTCCCACTCGAACTGGGGCCGGGAATTGAAGAAGTTATAACTCCGCTGGGATTCCCGAAAACCCGAGATACTTCAAAATTTTGAGACCACAGCTGATCGCGAGAGCTCATTTGATCAGACAGCTCTCTCACGGTGTCAATAAAGTGCTTAATCTCACTAGATGTATAATTATCCGCCATTTTGAGGTTTGTTGGACACTTCGCTGGCTCAGGAAAGGCCCAATCGATATTCTCGAATATAAATCGTATAGTGATTTCTATTTCTCGAATGGTGATTTGTAACTCATTACACTTTTGCCATATTTGGTAGTTGTTTTTTTCTTTGATCGGGAGACATGTTTATTAACTTTTTTTTTATTGTGTTAATTGCATCTGGCTTTATCATGTATGTTTTTGTTTGGTACAAGGATGTCATCCCAGTTAATTGAGTTGATATCGTGTAAGAATAGTTCACTATTAAATTTGGAATAGTCTCAGTTTACCATTGTCAATTGTTTTCACTTGGATATCAGTTACACAGAATACCGGCAAGTGATCAGATATACCAATAGTTGCAATACCAGCAGTAATTAGGGAAATTGGGGAATTTGCATAGATATGGGCAATCAATGTTGAGGTATGATTAGTCAATCGTGTTGGTTTAGCGATAATAGGAAGAAAAGTATTAGTATAGAGCATGTCTAAATACTCTTCAGTTTGAGAATGTATGTTGTATTTAAGAAAATCGATGTTCATGTCGCCTAAAATCGTTAAGGTTTAGTGTTTTAAAACTTTTTCTAGTTGATTAGTAAATTCTGTGAGGTTAGAAGTTGGGTGCCTATATATGCATCCAACAATAATGTGTGATTTATTGTTACCAGGGTCAATTTGCAACCAGCATGATTCCACTAATTCCATATCAAATTTAATATCAGGTCTAGAAGTTTTTAAATTATTAGATACGTAAATACCTGCACCGCCAGCATGTGTTACTGATTCGGTGTGACAAAAGTTGTAGGATAGTATGTCAATATTAGTTACTGAGTTTTCACTTAATTTTGTCTCTGTTAATGCTAGTTAATCTCTGTTAATGTCAGGTTTTAGGTTTTTTGGTAGACTCCTTACATTGCAGTGTAACATTCATAGGGATTTTGGTCCAGCTTAATTTAGAGGTTGAATAGTAGTCGGAGTTTGACAAAGACTACATTAAATCCAGATCACATTCATCACATTTGTCCGGATTACAAAGTAAATTATAAAAATAAAAATCTGGGTTAAGTTTACTAGACCAGTTGCCAGTCATATCATTAAATTCCTTATCTGATAATGTATAGAATGTTACTGTTGGCCTGTTGTGCACTTGTGGGTCAAGTGCTGTATACATGTACGTAAATGTAAAATACATACATAATGTTCATAAGTTTCTAATTAATACTGTGCCTGGCTCTCATCATAGGTTTTGAAGGACAACGAATGAGAGGTGTCAGACTCACGCAACATGATTCTACCATTCACCGTCCATACGTATTTCAAATTGTGGTCTTTCTTGTACGTATGAATATCTAGGAAGTGAGGCTTTCATTAATATATATTCTTGCAATGCGATTGGTAATACTTGATCCCAGCTCTTCATCTACAGAGGGAAGGTTTTGCTTTTGATCATGCTCGCTTCTTGTATATTTCCTCTCTTTTGTCTCGTTGGGATATTTTTAGTCGGCGGGAGTCTGTGCGCAATAGAAATATCAGTTGTCTGGGGTTATCATTAGGTAAGACGGGTATTCCTGTGATTTCCAAACAATCTCTTCTACGGTATTGTTGTAGATCGTCCATTGTCGTAGATCGTTGCACTCATTATTATTATTTCTGTAACAGTAGATTGCTTTTTAGTCTTATGGTTGGTCAAGGATCTTGTCATATTTAGCAGAAAGAAAGTTATGTGACTGTTCGATATCATTACACTTCTGTGTAAGTTGGTTGATGCCGATGCTAATAGCGTTGATTTCTACTTTAATTTCGTGGCGAATACTAGGTAGAAATTCCTTAGTCCACAAAGTTGTCTGCTTGTAATAAGTAGAAACCAACTATTTGCTCAATATAAAAGGTTGGAGAGCGTTGCATTTTTGCACGCATTTCGCAAAGAGTTTCCTCGATCTAACAGCCTTTGAGTCGTTCTCTTTTTATACCATTTGTTTTTTATCGATAATGGCAAATGAATGAGGAATACGCAGTGAACGACTACAGTTCAGGGCCTTAAAGGAAAGTAATCCTGAAGGTAAGAATAATGGCTTTATATTTTTGTGCCAACCTAGCAATGTCCGCAATCTGATATCTATAAGTTTCAAATCTAATTTCATACGATGATTTTTAGGCCATCAAGGCCGCTTTTTTATCTATAATTGTATAATAATGACTGAACTTTTATGCAGTGCAAGTAGTTTTTTTAAAATAGCTAAAATTTGGAAATTGACGCTTTTGATAACTGATTTTGCCCTGTAAGCAGGCACAATTTATACTGCCGCATGAACGCCACCTGTACAAGTTTCATCAGTTTTCCTTTACAGAAAATGCACATATGCGAGATAAGTAATGGTACAGTTTTGAACATTGGCTTGCACGGTTTTGGAGAAAAATGTTAAATAATAAAACCGTTATGTTAATAAATTTGTTCAATTAACACCTAAGGCTAGTGATATCACTGAAAAAATGGAAAGTTTAACAATGCTTAGCTTAAATTTATTCTTTGAACTTTGCATCCAAAGATTTACGAGACGTCAAATGGGATGTTTGGTAGCTTTCTCTGCCTTTTGTTTTGAACTCCAAAGCGTGACATGCGTAATCCCTCAGACAATGATAACAATCACTTTCTTGAGTAGAAAGCCCTAAGGTCAATAAGGTTTGAATAATAAATAAGTTAAATGAGTAGTCACGCAATTCATAGAAATCAAAGGACTCCTAAGGACTCCATGTTTAACGATACCACATAGCACTGAAAAAGGTCATTATTTTGGGCGCCATAACTAGTCTACTTCACACCTTTCGCTTATGGCATTATGCTTTGAACACGTTCATAAAACTTAAGCTTATTTTACTGTCTTATATTTAAAGCTTTTTTACCCCAAAGCTGTTGGAATACGTATAAAATATATAAATGTTAAGGCTATTATCAGTTCCCGTTCACCGTACATTCTGATTATCTAGTTCTTACTCTGATCACTAGAGTTCCGAAGAGAAGAGACCTCACATTGACACTGGTCAAACACCAGACAAGCCAAAACAAAAGAGGAAGAAGGAAACTCCTAAAAGTAAGAGTTCGTTATTTCAACCCGGGTTTCGATCATCTTCAAAAAGTCCATCTCAGCAGGTTAGTACAGTAGTGAAACAGTTATTTATTTACAGTACTTGGCCACTCATAGCTTATATAATTCAGCCCCGAAATGCTGAATTGAAGACTTATAAAATTCACAATTTTGTCCCTTTTTAACTAGGTTGCTCGGTCTATTCTTAGAAAGGCAAGATAATTGGCATCTCCAAAAGCCCTCAGATCATCAAAGAAAGTACTACTTGTACGCTGAAAGTGGAGTACGGCAGAAGTTACCGCTCTTGTACAATACATAGCCTTGTTCAAGGGTGATAGTATTACAAAGACAACGTGGCCTTCAATGCGAGCTGAGCATACTTTCTGGAAAGATGCATCTGTGTTCATCAAAGACGCAATACGTTCAAGTTATTTACGACCTGATCTGTCAGTCCGTCAGCGTAAAAAACTGCATCTAAAAAACAGTTAGTACCTATAGTTCATCCTCCAGATGTAGTACAGAAGTACATTGATCATCTGTCACAGTCACAGCTGAAAAGTGTTATCAAGCAAACTATGCTAACGCTAGGGAAACATGATAACATCGAATATCTCAAAGGTCTTCTTGCCTGTGTAAAAGACAAACAGTTCTTCCAATACATTTCTAAATCTGACATTGCTGTTATGGATGCAGTTGCTGATTAACTGTTCTTATCTATTGCGATGAAACGACTGCAAGATAACAAGAAAAACAACTTGATCTACAAATTTTGTGAGATTGTAGACAAAAAAGACCAGGAACAGAAAGCCCACTAATTCCACTGGACCGGATGCCATTTGGACTTATCCAATACAATATAGAGTTCTTTGCTGCCACTCATGTGAATCAGGTCAGTAGAAGCATTCAAAGAATCTTAGTCCAGTTGTTGGTTTCAATACATGTATAGGTAGCAGTAACCAATGATTTCATCTGTCTACTTTGTACATGTAGATACAATGTACATTAGCAATTGTACACATACTTGTCATATCATTGTAAATAGATGAATGAGAATTTTATATGCAATAGCAGATAAACATTGTACATTTGAACTTAGGCATATAGCAGGCCATTTATATAACATACATGCTGACAGCATGTACTTATACAATGCACTTTAGGTATTGTATGTGGTCAATTGATTAATAAATAGTCCCCCGGTTGTGCCATACCAATATTGTAACAAATGTAAGTGCAAGGACGTAATTACAGAATATCAGTGTCTGAAGTGTTTAGAATTTAGCAAACTACTCGAGGACACTGAACTAAGAAGATATATAAGTAATTGCAGAATACCCCTCCAATGGCTCATTATTCATATCTCAAACCTTCATACAAACCTTCTAAAACCTAATCCAAAAATTGCAATAAACGCTAACCATTTTCCATCACAGTCATTCATATACACCAGAACTAAAATGGAGAATTTAATTTAATTTTAATAATGCCGTTTTCAAGTGATTTATTGAGCTGCAACAACTATAAATTATTATAATATGAAACTATAAGCCAGTGCGAGCTCGTCCAGTCCTAATATTAATAGAGTAAATATGTGTATTGCCGCTAAATTATTTTCACATTAATAATAAAATTAACGAACGTCACTAACCTTTGCAGTGCTGCTAGATAGAACATTTATAACAGCAGGGCAATGAACTCCTCCGAGTTTAGCTGTTAATTTCGCACTTTTAGGCACCAGAACCAAACGGCGCTCATCAATGCTATTTAGAAAGCTCACATGTCCCAATAGCACGTCAAATGACAAGAAAAGACATTTCGGAATTATAGTAAATTGAGTAGGGACATCATTGCAATAGAGATATATAAGAGAGTGTTCCTGAAAATATTCGTGCTGTTAGTGGTCTTCCCTCACGGCATCCATGTTGAAGTGAGACTTCGCGGGGGCATTACGGTTGATAATATGGTTTGCGCGCAAGGGATGCTGGGAAGGGCTTGTAATCCTCCTTTATTCACGTCCAAATTTTGCCACAACTCTGCGAATTTGACTTGGTAAATTTTATTCTATTAACCTTCGTGAGGCTTATTGACCAACCAAAAAGATTTTCAGAAGAACAGCAAGTAAGATAAGAAATTGGATGACAATTGACAAACACAACTTGGATTGCGGTATTGTTTGATCTTTAATTTATTTCCTCTCCTGACTGGAAAATAGGGGACACTTATTCAGGGGGGGAACCTGAATTAGAAAAAGCTTATTGCATTAAAAGCTTATTATTCACCGTTGCATTGTACTAGGAGCAAATTTGCACCTCTAACCAATCAGCAGCTGACCATTGTCTTACGTATGGGCTCCTTCGCCAAAAGGCCTGTTGATTTCTTGTACGTTTCAGTCTGTTCCCTTTGTTACATTTCCACATATTTGTGTGCTGATTTGCAAGCTTACTCATTGCTTCACTGCTTCCGAGATGTGCGCTTGACTGAGTTTTATAAATTAGCACAACGTTTGGTCACGCAGTCAGTAACGCGCATGCTATCCCAACAAGCAAAATGGGTAGAATTGCAAACGGCTGCAAAGGAAACGCGATAGTTCTGCCTCAAAATCTTAAAACTTAGTCAAGTGCACATGTTGGAAGCAGCGAAGTGCAAATCGGCACAAAAATATGTGGAAATGTAACAAATTAAAGGAGAACTGAAGGCTAAAATTGACCAAATCTTATTCAAAAGTAAATGGACTGAAAAACATTATTTTCTAGGTAGTTTCCGAGAAAAATCCATTTGAAGATGATACTTAAGCCCTTGGTACGGTGGCCCGGAAAAAGGAGTCAGTGTATATTTTTGATTTTATGACGTATAATTTTAAAATTAAACGAAACTTACCTGGAAGTTGAAGTTTGATTGCGATTCTATCAGTCACCTACAGAGCAGAGATTCCACGAGATACTACGCATGCGCAAGGCTGATCATATTTAAAAACAAGAGTGGCCACATGAGGCCTGAATATGATTGTGCAGTTGCAAAAACTGCAGGGAGGAATATATGGGCGGGCGTGTAATCTCTGCTCTGTAGATGACTGATAGAATCCCAATCAAACTTCAACTTCCAGGTAAGTTTCGTTTAACTTTAAAATTCTATCAGTCATCTACCGCAGAGATTCCACGAGATTTTAAAGTCATGTGGTCACTCTGACACACAATATATAACAATAACAGCACCTTTATTAGCTGAATCAATCCCAATACAGGTGCAAGGAAAGTCCCATAACCAATGGCTACTGTAAACGTAGCAAGACCACAATAATGTGGAGATAAGGTACGAGTTATATAGATTACAGTACGGCAGATAGGATTGCATGTCCAAAGCTCTCATATGGCCTCTGTGGTTCTATGGGTTTGCAGTAGAACCGGTTAAATACACAATCACTATTCCAACTGGCTGATATCATAATTGACGCCAGAGAGACCTTGCAGCTCCTTGCCTTACTTGTCGATACTGCTCGAGTATTGTGTGGTTTGAAGACAGACGTTTCAATACCAGCCTGCTGCATAATTGTCTTTATCCACCTGGAGATCGAGTCCTTTGATACTCTGTGGTGTGGTCTAGTAAAACTAATAAACAGTCTTCCTCACCCCTAAGCGGTGAGGTGGGCCTTATGTATTCGTCAAGAACAGAAGCCACACAAGCAGTTATCTGCAGGAAATCTGGCTAGGCTCAGGACCGGTTGTTGTTTTCCTGGGGCAGACTGCTTTACAAGTTGTTCAATATGGAAAACATATGACATGGTGGTGTCTATGTGCATGTTCTTTAAATCCATGCAGTAAAGCGTTTGGCAGCGTTGCCCTGTGACTATAGCGCATAACATAACTAATTTGTATGTAAGCTTTTGCAGTCCCAGTTCTTTAATAGGATGAAGTTTCTTTAAAAACTGGAGAACTACAGAAGTATCCCATGTGGAGGTGTAACGAGATAATGCTGGCCTGGTTTGAAACACCCCTTTGATGAAGCGTTGTACAAGTGGGTGAGTCCCAACTGTAATGTTGCCTTCTAACACTATACATGACGATAATGCACACCTGGCTGTAATTGATAGTTTTCTCTATTTCTTTCTTTTCCATATTCTTGACAAACGCTATCTCGCTTACAACTCTCTGATTGTCATAACGAGCATTTTCGATACGCACGAAGCTCACAGAAGATCGGTTGATACGATACTCTCAGCATTGGAATTTAATGTCTCCAACTCCTCTTCAAAATCTCTTATGGCAGCTTTTTTCAGTACCTTTTTTCTTAGATTAAGAAAAACCCAAACTCTTTTCTTGTCCTTTCGAATTCTAGTTTTATTCACTTGACAAACCTCGGCGATAGCTTTACTTATAATAGTTGCCGTTTTATTGCCACTTCGTGTTTCTCCTATGTTTTCTTCCTCTTCTAGTGCATGACTTATCAAGTCGTCGCACGAAGTACACTTTCCATTGTTGAATTCGTAATTCAGCAGAATCCTAGGATAAACAGCATCCTGATTACATTTAAAACTTAAATGCTGACTGAATTAGTAGTGCCGCATTGAGACACGAAATCATCTGGGCCCGGTTGTTCGAAGCAAGGTTAAGCGCTAACCCAGGGTTAAATCGCTAACCCTGGGTTAAACTGTACAGATTACAATTACAGATTTAGCGCTAACCTAGGGTTAAAGTTAACCTTGCTTCGAACAACCCGGCCCAGATCGTTTACTTACCAAGCTCTGATTGAAGCGTAGAATACAATCGAAACCGATTTCCTTTTCTTTTCCCATTGATATGGGTCAGCTCCCTCCCTGTTCAGTCGTTTAAGAGGCTTTGACAGTGACATTTCGAGAGTATTAAGGACATAACAGTATTTCACACAGCAGAAGAAACGATGGGTCTATCCTAAGCGATTTGAATCTACCTCAAATCCCCGAACGAGTTTGTAATTGGCCGATATGATACAATAGGTAGGACATTTTTTAGCATACCAGGGTATAGTTAGTTGATCCTAGGCCCGGCCGCATGTTTAACAGCTCGCTGTTTTTTAGGCGACGGATAAAATGGCGTTCTCCGGAGTGAATTTGTCATACTTGGAGGAGGCTGGTGACTTGAGAAACGCGGCTGGTTCAGATTGATTGGGGATATTTACATCGTAAATCTATCACTTGGATGCGTCTTACCTAGAATAATTCACCCCGAATTGGAGTAGTTTGAAGGTAAGTTTAGCGGTCTCGCCTCCTACCTTGTCTTTCCTTCGTATGGGTTAGGGTTTTAAGGGAAAATGTTGCTTAAATTCGCTGTAACATGGAACAGACAAAGTTAAGGAACACAAGAAGACACTGTATAGGGTTTTGTCGAGTTTTATTCAAGATTTAGGTTGTACTTTTGAGACTAAGAAATCCCATGCGAATGCTGTTAAATATTATACGGATCTCAAGCTTGGGCTACCTGTGATATGAATGAAATACGTATAAAATTGGGTTTGAGAATTTAGAATTTAGTGACATTGCAATAATAATATATCAGATTTAATAGTCTGCTTGTGATCAGTAGAAACCAACTATTTGCTGATTATAAAAGGTTGGAGAGCGTTGCATTTTGGCGCGCATTTCGCAAAGAGTTTCCTCGATCTAACAGCCTTTGAGTCGTTCTCTTTTTATACCATTTGTTTTTTATCGATAATGGCAAATGAACGCAGTGAACGACTACAGTCCAGGGCCTTGAAGGAAAGTAATCCTGAAGGTAAGAACGATGGCTTTATAATTTTGTGCCAACCTAGCAATGTCCGCAATCTGATTATCTATAAGTTTCAAATCTAATTTCATACGATGATATTTAGGCCATCGAGGCCCCTTTTTTATCTAGAATTGTATAATAATGACTGAACTTTTATGCAGTGCAAGTATTTTTTTTAAATAGCTAAAATTTGGAAACATTTGGTATTTGAACTTGACGCTTTTGATAACTGATTTTGCCCTGTAAGCAGGCACAATTTATACCGCCGCGTGAACACGTACACACAAACTATCAAACTTTTAAACCGAAATTGCAAACGCCCCCTGTATAATTTTCATCAGTTTTCCTTTACAGAAAATGCACATAAGTTCTCTTTTTTATGCGAGATAAGTAATGGTACAGTTTTGAACATTGGCTTGCACGATTTTGGAGAAAAAATTATAAATAATAAAACCGTTATGTTAATAAATGTGAAATCACTGAACCGAACGTATCAAAAATAAATAAAGTTTACCCAAGGAAAAAAAATTGCAGCTATATTGGTGGAAATACGTCTAAATATTGTTCCAAAATGACCCAAATTAGCCTGGCTAATACCTTAAGTCTTAAGGTTTACCGGATACCTTCAAAACGAAAAAGATGGGAATTTTTTTTCTCTCACAGAAATGTAGTTTTAGTAGTAGTGTCTCGTATACCAAAAACTCCGTTGAATAAAATTTAATGTTGACGGAGAAATACCAAAAGGAAGTTTTTGACGGAAGTAAAAGGTTCCGTTTGATTGACAGCAGATCAATATAAACACATGACAAGTGCTCACTCGCCCGTAACGACGGTGTGAAAAAAGCTGGCGATGTTTACGTTTATTGAGAAACGTTTTCCACACATGATTCCATAATTCCATCGGTTGTTGGCCTTATGCCTTCAAAAAAGCAAGCAGGATGCCCTTAGCTTGGAAACAAAGGCAAAAGAATAGCAAAACAAGGCCAAACAATGCATACGACTACAAAGCCAAATAGGAGTCCTCGTAAAACCCGACAAGGGTTCGTATTTTCACTTTCAGACAGAGTGCCGAGTGGCCCACATCTGAACGTGAAGAATTGATAGGAGCCAGCCGATAAAATATTTGTTTCCAAGAAAGCTTAGATGGAAACGTAAAGTCTGACGGTGACTCTGAATCGGTTGAAACCAACACCACGATCTTAGCTCGCTATTGCCCTGCTGTTTCAGCCGCCTGCAAATCGCTGTCTGCTCTACTAACTATGCTAGCATTCAAGGCGTCTCTAGGTGTTCACCTTGGCTTTGTGCCTCCAGGTCTTTTTGTCTTTCCCATTTTTCAAGTCACACAAGAAAACTAGAACAACCAGCTATATTAATATTTTCTCGATGCGGCGCGAAGCTTTGATCGGAAATCAACATTGGCGGGAAATCTTGAGAGATAGTTGAACTGTGATGAGAAATGATTGGCCAAGAGCTCGCTAATTGTTGGAGAGGCGGGCTTCAGATTCACGCACGACAGACGGCTAGATTTTCTAAAATGCTATTTTCTAGGCTTTTCATTTTCAACCAAAACAGAGTTTTAAAAAAGCTCCCACTCAAGAGGAATTTAGTCGATTATTTTGAAATTTTCACAAAATGTCAATTGATATCTCCGCTACAAAAGGGTGTCGGGGAATTGGAAAATTCTAAAAATAGAGCTCTTGACGGCGTTTTCAGCAAATCTACTCTGATTATTTTTCGCCTTTTCACGGAGAGCATGATAACTTTTGAACTAAATCGAATTTTGAAATTCCCCGACACCCTTTTGTAATACGATTCCTCTGAAATGCGACAAAGCAAACAGATTTTAAAACTTTTAAATATTTTCGGAGTCGGAGCTTCTGAAAGCCATCTCACTAGATCCGAGAAACGGGATCGCGGAAAATTCGATATTTTCAAAGAACTCAAAACTTTTTATGTATTCTTGTAGCTAATTTTATATGCTTTAAAATGATACATGGATGATTTATCTACGATGTTTATTCGAGGGGCTACATAATTTAGACTGCAAACGCACCCGGAAGGTATCCGGTAACCTAAAGTTTAATTGTTACAAAGCCATAAGTTTTCCAGACACAACGCAGGCTCTCATTGGCTGATTCAGGGTTAAAATCCAATGTTTCCCTCACAGGCAACAATTCATTAATTGTTGCCCGCCACGTGATCACATCGTGACAGAAGATGGTGTGATGTGTCGCGCGTGCCACTGCCTAGCTAACGGCGGGAAATATTTGTTTATCAAAATGTCTAGATCTAAACCAAAGCTGACCATTTTTCGTTGAAAGAAAGCATTCAAAATGGAACCAGCTCCAAAGAAACAATTTACATCTTTATCAAGTGCAAGAGAGTGAAATTGGTAGCTAATAAAGGATGCAAGAAAAACAAAACGATGCTAAAAATGCGGTAGCGACGCTGGTAGTGTTTTGAGTTGAAAAGCAGCTTCCGGCCGAAGAGAAGACGACAAACCTCACTCGTATCAGGTAGTAAAACATGTCTTTATAACAAATCACTGTCCCTTCGGGAATCAGTAAGTTTTGTTTCCCCTCGATCCTCGATGTTCCCACTGATTCCCTCAAGGCCAGTCATTAAGTGTTTATTATTGACCACCTAAAAAGAAATCAAATGTCTTCAAAACATGAATGAAAACTTTGACAATTTTACTTACCAAAAGTTTCTAAATTTTCTGTTTCTATTCCGATTTTAAGAAAGAAAAACAAGTCATATTTCAGTGAGTGTGAAAACGTTGTAACACATTTTTGCCACAACTCCACGAAAATTGATTGATACTTCTTCGAATTTGACTTGGTAAATTTTATTCTATTGACCTTCGTGAAGCTTATTGACCAATGAAAAACATTTTCAGAAGAACAGCAAGTAAGATAAGAAATTGGATGACTATCGACAAACACAACAAACTTGGATTGCCGTATTGTTTGATTTTTAATTTATCTCCTCTCTTGACTGGAAAATAGGGGACACTTATTCAGGGGGGGGGGGGGGGGGGCACCTGAATTAGAAAAATCTATTCACCCGTTGTATCGTAGTAGGAGGAAATTTGCACCTCTAACCAATCAGGAGCCGAGCATTGTCTTACGTACGGGGGTTTTAAAGAGTGGAAGGGACTCAGCCGGAAATCGTAAGCTCCTTCGCCAAAAGGCTTGTACGTTTCCAGTCTGTTCCCTTTGTTACATTTCCATATATTTGTGTGCTGATTTGCAAGCTTTATCATTGCTTCGCTGCTTCCGAGATTTATGAATGGGAGGTTATTTAGCAAACATTAATGATCCCGTCGCGAGATAAAAAAAATATATCAACTAGTTTTTCTATTAACTGCATTCGACACAGCAGTACTACAAATTTAGACAAAAGGAGCATATTTACCATCTTACATATTACAACCTCGACGGAAATCAGAGAACACGATTTGCTTCAAACTCTTTCTCAAAATAGCCTGAAGCCAAGGGTATCCTAGGAAATAAAAACATTGCTTCAATTAGCCCTATTATTCATGCCTAAGGGAAATCAATATGAAATCGCTAATTTTAACAAAGAATAAAAGCGCCTCAATGTTCTCGAAAACGCTCTCTTTTATTTTGTCTAAACTAAGTATTCTTGTAGCCCTATACCTCTGCAGTATAAGTATGTACGATAGATGGTTTTAAGAGTTTAGGTCTGGTTATCAGTAAAATAGACATCATACAAATTTGATTATGTCATTGCTGTGTTGCTATAGTAGCACCAATGCTGACCAAACCAACTTTATGGGAAAGTTTATTCTTCGACAAGTTGTGTGTTAACGGCTAGTCCATCTGAGCTATATCAGCGAAGTAGTGGGGGCTCAAATGTGAGCCACCTTAAGCTGTGCTATTTTTGGAACCCAGTGTTTATTCTGGGCCTGGCATTAAATCAAGAAAACATGGTACATTTACATTAAATGAAAGGTAGAATATCACTTTTATGGATCTACTTTTTCTCCACCCAGGAGTAGTAACTTTTTCAAAATTTAACTATATTCTTTAAGTAAGTCAAAGTGTAACAATAGCTAGTTTTTTTTGTTCTATTTTTTTTTCATTTCCATAGGCTATTGCTATGAAGTTTAACGAAGCGCTTCTTGACAAGAAAAGTGTTTAGACACAAGGAACAAAAATAATGAAGTGTAAACTGAATGATGATCAGTAAAAAAACTTGTGCAGATGATGCACAGATGACATCACAGGACTCACGTGATAGCGTCAACAGCCTGTGCTCTGCTAAATTTGTTCAGTTATAAGCTTGGCGATTATCATATAAAACAAATAGATTCCATATTTTCATGTGTCTGTCCTCTTATAGATGCACAGAGCATGTCAAGAACAACAGTCAAGCCATTTGCCAGTGTCTCGTGGCATACTTTTTTTTTGACACACTGTGACGACATATCTGTGCATGATATAAGAAAACAGATGCATGGAAAATTGGTATCTATATTTGTTAAATTATTATACACAATCTGCTGTTGTCAGACCATGTCTTTTCTTTACAATCAATGCTAGTTGATCTTGTACCCATTGTATATTGGCAATTCAAGCTAATCAAAGTAAAAAGCTGCAGAATTATCTTAAAAGAAGTAGTAACATTTACAGATTGTATGGTAGTGCATTTGAAACTCTGTTTGTGATTAAATTATTGTTCCTGTTATGCTGCAAAATTTGTGTCATAATTGCTCACTCGTGTACATGTATACATAAACAATAGCCTACTCGTGGTGCCTGAATGTATGCACTGATATATTTGTCCACAGACAGTTCTGAAAAGACAATAATTCCCAAGGACAAATATCAGTGCATATTTCAGCTCGTTAATATTTTGCACATATTTAAGATCGCGCAGGTTAGACAATATGCACTGATATTTGTCCCCAGTGCTGGCAGACTGTCTGTCAAATGACTTAACTGACCAATCACGTGCTGAAAAATATGTGCTGAGCTATAAATAATTTATATAATTATATATAATCTTATAGGTTAATCTTATAGGATCGTACTTGAATCATCCGAATGTTATTAGTCTTTAGATATTAAGTTTGTACATGCATATATAAATTGCAATTTATAGCAATGTATAATGCAAAATGACTCGAAGTTCAGTAATTGAAATCACTATTGTCCTATGAAATGCATTTGAAAACTGACTAACTGTAAGATCTTAATAAGAACCAGGGAAGATCTTAACATGGTATACTCTTAATAAGAATAATTTGATAAGATGATTTTAATAAGAACCTGGTAAGATCTTAATAAGAAAAAAGTAAGATCTTAATAACAATATAGTAAGATCTTAATAAGAAGATTCCTATAGATCTTATAAGATTCTTATAACATTCTTAATAAGAGATTGTTTAAGATGTTAATAAGTTTCTTATTAAGATTCTTAATAAGATTTCCACCTGGGCAGTAATCTCAAAGACCACTTTGTTTATCGATAGGCTAGTTCAGCAGAAGATAAAACGGACGAAGATTCTGATTACACACCATCACGATGACTGAACGTGATAGTAAACAAGAACCTGGAGCCATTAAGATCGATGGAAATCGAGCGAAGGATGTTTATTTGCGAGTCTATGCAACTTGTTGATTTAAGATAGGATAATATATTTATTTCAACTCGGGGGGTTGAGGCTTGTTAAAACCTCTAGCAAGTACATGCTAATTTGCCGAGACAATGGAGTGAAGGCCATATTTAGTTGTATTACATTTAGGTATATAAGTTTACGCTGTCCTTTTAATTTCTTAATGTTGCAGCGCTCTGAGAACATAAACCTGATATACATAGGCGATTGGCCATTGCCTTATAGACTAGGTCCTAACTTATTAAGCAAACTTTCGTAGCTTGTATTGGAAAAATCATTATAGACATATCTTAATGCTCGTTAGTTGAGTTTCTCGAACTTAGAGGCATTGAGCACAGAACAGTGTAGCCAAACATAACTAAAGTAATAAAAAACAAGGTAGGATAAAAGACATAATATAGGTTAAAGACATAATTTAGTGTACTCGGACAATATGTGTTTGAAGCGGCTTATGACTTCAACTTGCTTACACGCCTTTTTAGCAATTTTCGTAACGTGACTATTAAAGTTTACTTGGTTATATATTATAACCCCTAACAATTCAATTTCTTCTATGGCCGGAATAGGTTCACACTTAGCATCACACTTGGTCGTGTATTAGACCTAGAGAGCACCATAAGTTTGCATTTGTCGGGATTAAGCTCTAGTTTATTGTAGTTGAACCACTCTACAGCTCTAGCTGTTTCTCTTGACAAAACGTTGGTCAAAAATGATGCATTATGATGGCTAAAGTATATTTGATTATCATCTGCATAATTTGAAAGTTTAGCTTCATCAATGAAAAAGAATAAGTCATTAATAAAAATATTAAAGAATGCCAATCAAGATTAATGCTTTGCGAGCCCGTGTTTACATTTGAACAATAGAACACCGTTACAGTACGAAAATGGCGATTGTAACGGTTTTCTATTGTCCAAGCTCGCAAAGCATTAATCCCGATTGGCATTCTTTAAGAAGGAATGGGCCAAGTGCTGAACTATTGGAAACACCACTACGGATTTTGGACCAATCAGAAGTCGAGTCTTCAACTTTCACTCTCTGTAGTCTGCCGTGGAGATAGCTCTCTAAAATATTTAGGCTGCTCTCAGATACACCATAAGCCCTTAGTTTCGCAAGCATTAGGTTGTGAGGGATTCTATCAAAGGCTTTGCTTTGCATAACTTCGTACAACAAATAAATGCCACGTCTAAATGATCTACACCAGATTGTAATGGTAATGATTGTTCCCCCTTCTTAGAATGTTGGTTTCAATTAGATAAAAAAGGCTCTTTGCTTGTTGGGCTAACTTGTTGTTTGTTTGCTATCTTACCTATTATGTTCCTGAACCACAAAAGATTCAAAGGGAAAAATAGTCCTACCTGATATGGTATTGGTTTGGTTAAAATTTCAGTTACAAGGGCTAGAGTTTTGTCTAAACACACACATTCGCTATTTTATGGCGTACGAATTACGAAACGTAACTAGATGTACTTTATATAATCACATATGTTATTTTCTTCTGTCACGAACCATTATGCCCCAGAGCCTCGTATTGATTCCTTTGTGTGTGGCCACTGAGGCATATATCGAATTGAATTGACCCCTGGTTCTATAGTTCACTGGAAATGATATATAATGTAGAATTCGCTGAAATGTTTTTTTTTGCACAAATATTACATTTTCAGTAAATGCTAAGGCAACAAACGCAAAAAAGACGAGTCTCACAGAAGTGAATTTATGTCCCTCCGCGTTCACACCTACGGACGATTCGGCTGCATAATGTCAATCAGCACATGATGGCCTGTGAAAGTGTGTGAGCGTTTTTTAATATTTTACTTTGTTCAAATGCAGTTCATCTTCAAAGTTTCAATCGAAATAGTTTCCGTGTTTCATCACGGCCAGTACTCTTATAAGAAATATAATTAAAATATCGCTAAACGCTCACAATCTTTGGTTCATATGTAGCTCCTCTAACACTAGGCCAAGTTTCATCAAGATCTGACAAGTCTATCGGCGTCTTTGGGTTCTAAAGGTTAGGAAACACATCACACCTCGGCAAAGCAAACGTCAACACTTAACCAACCAGCCAGTTATATGTAAGGATCCCCGGAGCTTTATTATGAATCAAGTCGAGAAATTCGCGGGAAATTAGTACGTGGCTCAAATTGCATAAGAAACATACATACTAGTGTCGTGTCACAAATATTCAAAAGAGCGTTGTGTTATGGCCAAAACTAGAGATAATGCGCAAAAGGGGAAAAAGAAAGGTAAATCAACGGGTTGTACCAAGAAGGGAGAGGGCCGGATATCGAAAACTAAATCGCGTCGAAAGGCAACGCCGCAAACAAGAGCGAAGGGAAAAGCGAGTGGCAGGCAACCTCGTGCTCCGAACGTTGATGTTGGTCCTAAACCTGCTATGTTAGCTGCGATGATTCCTTCAGTTCCGCAAAATCGACAGGCTGAACTTCGCTCAAGTTCACGATTTAGAACTCCTGGATTGACCACGGCCCAGGTTGGAAACTGCGAGTCACCCAAGACATTAGAATCGGAGTCGGATGCGAACTCGCTGCTACTCTCTGAATCTTCCGTCTCTTTTCTTGTGCCTGGCAAAAGTTTAAGCCTACTAGCTGAGCAGCTTTCCGTCGGAGTTGTAGCAGTACTAATAGAACTCGAAGTGGGAGTCGTCGAACATGAAGGCTGTTCGAACCACGAGCCTTTGTCGCTTTCCGCGAGCATCACTTTCTTCTTCGTATTGAAACTTTGCTCCTTCTCGAGCTCATTCTCTTCAATCTTCTTGGGGCCTGTCTTTTTTTTTAAACTTTTATCCAAGGATTATTCTTTTCTCTTCTGGACATATCCACGATCAATATACCGGTAAATTAAACGCTATAAAATCACTAAACTCACGAGTCACGGCTCACTTGAGTCTGAAGCTCCGGATGCAGTTTCCCGCAACAATTCAGCGGGGTGCCTGTGGCACGTAATGGGATCAGAGGGATTTATCACGCCTAAGCGATTTATTTACTTTCCTTCAAATGACGTTTTTTTCTAATATCTCGCAAACTTTTGCATGTTAAAAAAAACATTTTGGTGAAAGATGAAGATCAATCCATCAATTTCAAAAGAATTTTTTTTAAGAAAACATGCCGCGAAGGTATACGGTAACCTTAATGAACCATTGAACTTTTGTATTCACAACGCCATGCAAAATATTCGAGTAATCGGCGCCTGCGATTACGAACATCTCAAGGGAATGACATGAAGAAATTACAATGCTGAAAGCATTGTGGCAAAGAACAAGCTTGGGCTAGAAGCTGCACTTAAAGGATTTGGTGTCGTGGCTGACATCGATAAAGTACAAGACTTGGAAAGCGATGTGACTGACATGACGGCAGACTCTAAATTTTTGACTCCGGCACAAAATATGAATGGATGTTTGTAAGTTTAATGAACGTTTTTATTATTTTACGGCTTTGAGTTTGATTTAATACTTGGAACAGTGGCTCGGTAAACAAGTAATGGTAGTTGGATAACTTCATTTTAAAAATATCTGTGTATCTGCTGATATCAGTAAATTTAGTGCAAAATGTATTATCTAGGTACCTTATGTTTCCTGTACTTTTTGCTATCTTTGGGTCTTTATCAGTGAATTCTTAATTAAGATGAAACTTTAAATAAAATGTCATGTTCATTAGTATTCTTTATATAAAACGTTCATCCTAATTAGCAATTCAATGAGAAAGCTGAAACATCAATAGAAATTCCAAGAGTTGCAAGGTGCTTATCCATTGTCTCAATCATTAACCCCGTTTCCCCCTGGGACAGAATTCAAATCCCTCCGCGGGCTTTTTAGAATGATGAGATTTTATCAGGTATAAAGGAACATGCACATGACTGATTTGCTTCATCTGATTGAGTTTTTGAACCTGTGTTATCATTTCCTAGGGATCCTGATCCCTGACATGACAAATTTTAAAGCTAGGGCTGAGAGTTTAGGATAGGACTAAACTCTAATTGTGCAAACAAGTCCTCTTCAAAAGAAATTTTACAAATACATAGAAATGTCTGTTTGACTGCAGTTAGCACATGTAACATTAAAATTTGCCATGAACATAAAATGCTGCTTTAGTCTACCATGCATCAGGAACACAAATTAAAAGACCAACATGTTTTCAAAATATTTTATTTAAATGTATATTCATTTTTGAAAAATAAATCTGGTGAACTGCAACATATGCACAGATGTTTTTTGTTATAAATATAATAATATAATAATTTGAATTTATTAACGTTGCTATGATATTTTTTTTTGCTGTGCACATTGAAAGTTACTTTTTTAAGTAACAGGTATACATAAACAACAGTAACAAATATAAAATGCCACATAAAATAATACTGTGGTAGGTTATTCGACGTCAGTTTTAGTAATAATCTGGACCTATAGGTTGTCATGGAAATGACTGCAGGGTTTATAATAATTATTAATCTGGAGTCAAAACACCCAGCCCTCAACTGTACATTTTCCCCTGTCGACTGAAAGTAGATAATTATGTGTTAATAGCAGTTTAAATGGCATTCAACCCTTGGCCAATACTAAACAAGCTTTGAATATCTCACAATTCTATTATATCAATGTCCATTACTTGCACTTGAAAAAAATCATAAAATACTGTAAATAAAATCAACAGTTTTGATCTTGAGAGTTAGTATTCATCAACTTTGAGATGGTCGTACCAATGTGTTCAATTTACTTTTGACCAAACCTGTTCATAAACGTTAACATCATGGCTTAGATCCTACTCCTCTTTGCGAGTCTTCTCTAGGATTTCGTTTTTCTCCCTTAAGTAGACTAAGCTGTCACTACCATTAGATCCCCATCACTATGTTTCCTCTTGCTGGTCTGACTCAGCCTTTCCATAGCATGCATCCCCATGTCTTGTGCTATTGCTCATTGAAACATTTGTTTTCTTCGGTATTGTCATGACTTGTGGCTTGGTATGTATAACTTACACTATATTTTCACTCCACGGTAATTTGCTGCCCTTTTTCTGAGTTTTATAAATATATTCGTTCATTTATATCATATCACAAATATAGTATATAGCTTGCTTGGTGTACAGACAATATAATGCCTTACTCCCTTAACACTTTGATGCATTCTGGACTAAGCATAACAGTCCTTACATTATCAGGGGTATGAACAAACTATATTTATCACTCAGTTATTAATTGTGGAGCTAGACTGGAATGATTTTATTGTCTGCCTCAAAACGATGTTATTTCATTATTTTAAAAAGAAACTTAGAAACAAGGACAATGAACTTGTGCAGTTTGACTTTCAGCTACTTTTAAATATCAGTAAAATAACATTTTAGTAACTGGTAATTAGCCCTCCTCTAAATAACAGTTTCTCTTTTCATACTGTCGAAAAGAAACCTAGAAACAAGGATAACATATTTTGACTGTACACTGTAATTCCAATTGTCAACTTCAATAATTACATCATGTTTAGGAAGCGTTCATAATTTGTCTAGTGGGGGGTGGCTGGGCTGGGCTGGGCTGGGCTGGGCTGGGCTATGTTGATTTCGAGGGGGGCACCATTTCCTCAAGAACAGTTGGGGGGCTATCGAAAATATTCGATAAATGGGGGGCCAGCAAAATATCAGTTGAAATTTTGAAATGCACATAGCCTCCCACTAGATATATTATGAATGCTCAATATAGGCATGTAAATACACACATATAACAATAAGTTATCCCTTGCTTTGCAGTCGTCAGTGCAATCACTTTAAGGATGACAGTAGTTGAATTTGGATAGTAGTATAGAGGGTGAGGGTACCGGACCATTTTCCATCATATGGTTTCTGATCTCATACCCCCACCCTATTATTTATCGATCGTATTTTTTATTCTTCTCAAGGTCAAGGTCGAATTCTCCATAACCGGTTTAACCAGTTCAATCTTTGGATGTCAAATTCTTGGAAATCTCCATAACTGGTTTCAATCTTTGGATGTCTAAAGGCTTGATCTATAGTGATGTGTACGTATATTTTCGAAATGTGTTTGAACCAGCCGATTGATGGTTCTTCTCTTCGTTCTTCTCATACTATAGTATTCAACTTTTCATAGTTGTATTCTAGGCTATCCATTCTAATGGCTTCATTGCCTTGCCTGCTATCCGCTATTGCCATATATTGGCTTCTGCGAGTTTCTTCTATAGTATTTTCCTTTCTTTCTATTTCATAGTGCGTTCGAGGTATCCTGCATCTTCTCTATGTAATGGATGCTGGTGCATGGTACTCTATATTTTATATCTAATATAGTAGTATAGGATGAACTGCAATTCAGAAATCCATAATGAATTTAAGAATATGGGAGATTTCGAATGTCCTTTCTGCAATGAGCAATTGATAGATTACGTACGCGAGAAAGAGAGTGAGTCGTGTTGTGGCAATACAGAGATAATTAATGATAATGGTATGTATGTTTGCCAAAGCTGTGGTGTAGTTCATTCATATGGTTTGGTGAATGGATATATCGATTACTACGAAAATAGGTATCGAATAAGACGTAAGTCTATCTACCATCGAAAGTATCATTTGGATAACGTCCTAATCAAATTCGATCTACGATGTGATGAACGCAGAGAGATTCTTAAGTATTTCAATCAGCTTGAAGACGCTATGATTAAATTAGGATCTAGGAAGAGATATCCAATTTTAGATTACATTTTTTATAAGCTGTTCCAATTGAAATTTCATGAAAGTCAGAATTCGAATTATAAAGCTAATATGGCTAAATGCGTAAGACCCATAGGTAAGAATACCATTCAACGATATGAAATACTATGGAAAAAGGTATCCAAAATTAATAAGTGGCACTGTATGAAGACTAATAAGGATGCTTTTATGAAGAAAGTCGGCAAGAAGGTTAAGAAGAAACTCGAGAAAAAGATTGCCATAGTTTAGGTAATTGTATACTTGTTATCGTATTTAGCTTTGAAGCAATCGACTAGTGGACATAGGTCTGATACTTGATCATCCAACCAGTTCAACTCTAATGCAAATCTTTCGATGTCGAGTTCTTCTCCACGCAGATATGCCCTTATTTTATTCAAGATCTTTTGATATGATGTGTATGCAAATTTGCTCAGTTCGATTTTGGCATTGTAATTCTTCATCTTTAGAATGGCTTGAAGCAATAGTCCTGATCCCGAGATTGTACCAAGAATGATTGGATTTAGTGTTATAGACCCAATGATTACGCCTGTACTTGTGAGACCAATTGACGATAAGTGTAGAATTGTATTAACCTTCTTGAATCGTTTGTATGCTCGCTTGTGGCAGAAGCATTTTTTGTGGTAGTGTGCATATAGCTTCTTTAGCATTTCGACGTCTGCTTCACTCAAGTCCTTATCGATATGATTGAAATTGAAAACGTTAATATTTTTTTTAACCGTGATTCTTATATTATTTGATTATATAATTTTAAATTATTCAGATGTGTATACCAAAACACCATATGATGTTGACTTAGTCATTCCTACGATTTCTTCTAAACTCATTTTAGACACAGTGTAGCCATTCCATGTTGCATTTGGATTTCTGTACGTTTTATTCATGGTTACGTTGCCACCATCGGTTATCTTAATTTGCAATTTATATCTGTGTGGTTGTGTATCAAGTGGTTGATGGAAGGTCGTATCTGATACGCACACCATTGCTTCGGTATCCTTAGGCAATTGGCAGCCAAAACCACTTCTATTACGAGCTAAAAGTGTTGCATTTGGTAGGTTGTTAGTGCCAATGTCAGTGTGTATTCTAATGTTAATTTGTGTTGTAAATGACAATAATACCCACTTAAACCAAACATTTGCACCACCGCTATCATTGCCCAAATATAAAACGCATGATAATCTTATCATATTGTTAATACTTTTAGGTGTGTATCGAATTTCAAATTCAGGTAGATCTATCCATCCAGTGTCGCTATGACTCCATAAATTTGAAATCTCTCTTACGATATAGGTAGCCAACTTAATAGAAGCTGAGTCATTTATCACCGTGATTTGTGTTTCGCAAGCAGGTTTCTTGATATTTAAATCGTTAAATACTCCCATTGATTATATAGTTTGGTTAGATTATTCTGATGAACATATCACATCCCCATTACTATCGAAACTCTTCGTTATCCCAGAGACTTCCTCTACGATCATACTTGAGGTAACATAGCTATTCCACTTAGCATTTCCATCATTGTATATTTTATTGATTGTAACGGTTCCTGTGTCTTTCACTTTTATCTGTAATTTATATATGTGTGGGGTTTTATCAAATGGAACATGGAATGCCTTATGGGACACGCAGGCAAGAGTTTCTGGATTGATCGCTAATTGTGCACCAAAGCTAGCTCTGTTACGGGTTTGAATGATACTATTTGGTAAAGAATTCGTACCGATGTAAGACAGTAATCCACTACTCGAATTTACGACGACCCATCGAAACCACACATTAGCTCCTCCTGTGTCGCATCCAAGGTAAATAGTACACGATAATCGAATTAAATTTGTCGTTTCCTTGGGAGATATTGTGATTGAGAAACGTGGTATGTCTCCCCACTCCATGTCTGCGTGACTCCATAAGTGTGAAATCTCCTTTGCTATGTAAGTGACTGTCTTGATAGGAACTATTTCTTGCACTCTTTGTTCAATAATGTACTCATTATCATCGAAGACAGTAGGATTCACGAAGGTATTTGCATCTAATGCTCCAGCAATGATTGCAACATAGATAGTTATTAGCTGATTGGTTGACTGATTATGACTCAATGAAAATGATAGTTTGCCAGTATCATTGACTGATGTTGTTATGCTTAGCTCTTGGAAAGCAGTGTTTGTAGATCCTATCCTTCCACTTTTTATTGTGTTTGAGATGAAACTTAGATTCTCTTCGATTGATAAAGAGCTTAGTATTATGGATCCAATGTTGTTTGCATAAGCTTCAACTCGAACTGTGTAGGTGCTGTTGCCTTTTAACCCTAAAGTTGTATTATCGTTTTTTGGTATAGTCATAGTCAACGTTTCTGTTGAGTTCGGTTTAAAAGTCTCTAGGATCCTAAAACCACGATGTTCTGGAGTGATGTTATTCATAGAGTATGCATCATCTACAATCATAAATGAGCTTACACTGCTTGATGATGCCCAATTACTAGACTTCATAAGGAAATTACCACAATTGAATGTTAGACTACTATGCATAACACTAGACCTAGGCCCAGTGTCGCCTTTATCGCCTTTCACTTTCAGACCCAGTAATTGTTGTGCACTGAAATCGCTATATCGAAATGGCTCACCCTTATCGCCTTTCACTTTCAGACCCAGTAATTGTTGTGCACTGAAATCACTATATTGAAATGGCTCACCCTTATCGCCTTTCACTTTCAGACCCAGTAATTGTTGTGCACTGAAATCGCTATATTGAAATGGCTCACCCTTATCGCCTTTCACTTTCAGACCCAGTAATTGTTGTGCACTGAAATCGCTATATCGAAATGGCTCACCCTTATTGCCTTTCACTTTCAGACCCAGTAATTGTTGTGCACTGAAATCGCTATATCGAAATGGCTCACCCTTATCGCCTTTCACTTTCAGACCCAGTAATTGTTGTGCACTGAAATCGCTATATTGAAATGGCTCACCCTTATTGCCTTTCACTTTCAGACCCAGTAATTGTTGTGCACTGAAATCGCTATATCGAAATGGCTCACCCTTATCGCCTTTCACTTTCAGACCCAGTAATTGTTGTGCACTGAAATCGCTATATCGAAATGGCTCACCCTTATCGCCTTTCACTTTCAGACCCAGTAATTGTTGTGCACTGAAATCGCTATATCGAAATGGCCCACCCTTATCGCCTTTCACTTTCAGACCCAGTAATTGTTGTGCACTGAAATCGCTGTATGTGAACGGTTTCCCAGGAGGCCCTATTTCGCCTTTTGAACATCCCTTTGGATCTTGTTTTTCGTTATCCAAATCGTTGAAAATCCCCATTATATACTATTTGATTATATTAAACCTGTCCATAGAAATTTGTCTTAATCGTTTTCATTGGCTTATCAACATATAAGAATGAATACGGTTCTCTAGTAGCGCCTCCATATTGCTCTTTGCTTACTCCCAGTTCTCGAGATATGAGGCCTCGTTCATTAGTGCTTGGAAACTCGAATACACAATAATGAGAACAATTCAATCGTATATCTTTTGGAGTCTTATAGAAGCTCTGAGATAAGTAGATCACACTACAATTTTTGTGTCGACCCCTAATGAAGTAATCGATCAATGGTTTCTGGTTCTTTTCACATACAAAATCGTCAAATATAACGAGTTTTTGACTATCGCTATCGATTTCACTAACAGGAATAATATCATCATTACCACACTCAATGACGTCATAACCCACGTGATTGCTGATTTCATTAAACTGTTTTGCCAAATCCTGATACTTTCCTTGTTCTAAGTTCTTAGCGTATAGATAGATTTTGTCATAATACACTAGTGGTTTTCTGAGCATATGTGTCAAAACGTTAGTCTTACCGCAGCCACTCGGTCCAGTAATTAACATTCTAAAATTGTTTTTCGGCATGAATGGATGAAGCTGCTTATAGTTCGTAACAGCATCATTTCCGTTGTCGTAATTTGGAATTTCCATCTTATCTATACATATTAAATAGACTATTTAACACTGCGTTCTTGATATATGTCGTGAAAAATATAAGTCGAGATAAGTTGATATAAGTTGAGATAAGTTGATATAAGTTATGTAATGTATATGTATAAATGGATATAGCTGAGTTTAAAAAGCACGTCATTCCGAAGATCGAATCTGGGAAAATGGTCGATATTGTCCGTAATACCATAAAAGATGAAGGAAATACTAAGCAAGACAAATATGAAAAACAAAAAGAGGTGTATAAACCACGTGTTCAACAACTGGAAAAAGAGATTGATGAGATAAGTGGTTTAAGGGAAGAGTACGTTAAGTCTGCAAATAAGCCAATCACATACACTCAACAAGTTCAACAACTAGCTATAAATGATGGAAAAAATGAGATGAAAATCATAGCTAATATGGATAAAGGGTTTACGCCCGAAGAATTCGTCATTATGGAGAAATACAATCTACCATTACCCTCTAAGGTTCTATTAGACACACTAAAGGATGATAAAACAGTTAGTGATGTTTTGAGAGAAAGTAGCGATCTTAATAAACTGTTAGGTCAACAACAAGGTCATATTTCTACAACGAAAAAATCTCGAAGTCAGAATAAAGATGAAATAGCTAAATACAAGAAGGAGATTAATGCAATAAAAAAATATAGAAAACGAATAGGTTTTACTGAAGAAGGAATAAAGACAATACAAACAGGAAAGGGTATTTACAATCAACCAAAAAGGAATGCTTACAAGATCACAAGTGGTGGGCAATATGGCAACCTAAGTATAGATGTACCCCAACTGTTTGGTCGACTTAAATTGATAGCGAGTAAAGATGGTAAGAATGTATATAATACGATGGTTGATTTTGACACTCTCGATTTGCTCACGAAACGCTTTAATAGTAAGAAAAAATACAGCGATCTCTCTAAGAGTGTTTTCAACGATCTCAACGATCTATCCGAAATCCCAATACATAGAACATCTAAGAAGTACTCTAAAATAGGAGCTGGAGTATTATACTATAATGATCCACAAGATCTATTGAATCGTTTGGAATTGCTTGGTGGCTCGATTGCGGCAGGTAACGATTCACTAAAAAACGAGTTCTCGGAGGTTGCACACACACTGAGACGGTTGAATGTATTTTCTAATGACCATCTCGAGAAATTGTTGGATGAATATATTATGTAATCAAATAGTATAATGTCGAATGTAATAGAAAGAGCAATATATATCTCATCTGTTGATAGAGAAAAGCGTGGTGTGAGTAAGTCTGAAGATTTCACCATAAAATTTAATCCTTCAATAAAGCTTCCTTCTGACAAGGAACACGAAGTGGCCGTGGATAAAATATCAATGACATACTCATGGCAAAATATCACTCCAGAATATGACAACAACACCATAAAATATAGTCATGACGGAAGTACATGGACTACAGTGATATTCCCTAATGGAATGTATTCTTACCTTGACATAAATGACTATGTACATCAAGTAATGAAAACAAATGGCCACAAGACCACAGTCAATGGTGTAGATAAGTTCGATATTAACGTAATCTTCGTGTTAACCACATACAAAGTAGTTGTTGAAATTAGTAATAACTACCAATTAGACCTAAGAGGATCGAATTTTGGAGAACTCATTGGATTCAATAAGAAAATCGTCAATACGACTGAGTACGGATCCAAGCTACCGAATATCACAAATAGTATCGACACGCTACACGTGAATACAGATATTATAAATGACAGCATCGTTGGAGGATCTAATAGCAATACTCTATTCGTCATTCCAACAGACGGTTTCACTCGATCATACCCATTTACTGTTGAGCCAAAAAGAGCATTATTCAATTCAGTTTCAACAAACATCATCAGCAAAATGCGTTTCTATATAACGGATTCAATAAGAAGACCAGTAAATCTAAATGGAATTGAATGGCATATGACTATAATATTGAGATCCACTACATTATAATCTAACGTAATATATATGAGACATTGTGAATACAAAAAGAAATACGATCCTTCCATAGGAAAGCGCGTCTATAAGCACGTTTACGGCGATGGTATATTCGACTCGGTCACTAATTTTGCACGTAGAATGCTTGGTAAGACCATAAAGAAGACAGTCAAAGATGCATCGAAGAAAGTCGCAACAACTGTATCGAATAAAGCTGGAGATAAAATTATTAATCTATTACAGAAGAATAGAGGAAATGAGCCTGAGCACGCTATCAATCAACCAATCAATCAACCAATCAATCAAGATGCTCCATCGGATTATGAGATAAACGAACGTGTTCAGCGTCTATTAAGTGGATCTGGAAAACTTCGAAGGCTAAGATTGTAATTAATGCGATCGTTTTATCTAATCTATTAATATAACAATGGAAAGCTTTAGAAATCCTAAATATGTTCAAAGGTATGAAGATGTCTCTTTCGATCTAGAAACGCCTCTAGTAACGCAAGTAGCTAATGGAGGAAGTCAAGTCAAAACTGGATATAGATTTATTGGTGATAATTCTGGTGAAATAGCTCCTTTTGATTGGTATAATGCTAGAATAGAAACCGACTTTAAGGTTCAATTACAGGTTGATGGTGGAAACATAGCTATTGATGACCATAATGGTATAGTAAATGGATCTCATTCATTGATTAAAGAAATCGTCATTAAAGTAAATGGCATACAAGTATACGACAATAATAATGCAAACCAAACCGTAAATATTAAGAACCTACTTGAATACGACGCTTCCTTTGCTAATAGTAGTGCTACAAATGAATTCTACTATCTCGATACTAGTAGAGGTGCTGAAGAGAGAGTCGCACAGGCAGCACACAACATAGGTTTTGCCCGCAGGAAGGCATTGCTTGGTGTGTCTTCAACTGTGAATACAGAAATACCTCTTAATAGGTACTCATTTTTTGAAGCGTTTGAAGACGAACTTATGCCTAACACCAAGGTCGAAGTACAAATTACTCTAGAAAGTGATGCCAATCTAATTTGGCAAGCTGGTGCTGCTTGTAGAGTTCTTATTACGAAGTTCAAATTATGGGTGCCAAGAATCATCTTCACACCTGAAGGAGAGAGCCAATATATGAGTAAATATCTGAAACCACATAAATGGTCTTATCTAAGGGAGATGGTTGAGAGAGGCAACTCTACTAGTCAACAAACAGGTACATTCAAAATATCTTCAGGAATCAATAGGCCACGACATGTATTTGTATGGATATCAAATGACGCAAATCAAGATTTGCAAACAGCGAATCCATTTCTATACAACACTTTTTCAGTATGCGATGCAAAAACACTTACGAGTTGCTATCTCGAAGTAGGGAATGGTAATCATTATCCCGAAAGCGAATACATGCCAAATACAGAGATGTCTAGAGTTTATAGAAGTGTGTTGGAATATGTACATGCTAAGAATGACTACAACGGAGGAACTCTTTTGACTAGGTCGAATTTTAGCACAATTTTTCCATTTATTTACTTCAACCTCGAAAATCAGAAACAAGATATTAAGGATGGTACTACGAAAATCGCATTCAAATACAAACTATCAGCAGCGACTAATGTAGACTACAGCGTGTATGCACTTGTTTTGTACGAACAAGACATTGAGCTCACACAATCTAATGGTAAGCTACTATTGAGATCGTAGTTTTTTATGTAACGTATTAATATAACAATGTCGTATTTCAAATACAATGTAGATCTAACTGATGGTCAAAAAGAAAAATTGCTTCGATCATACCATAAGCGTGCACCAATCACTCTTCGACTGAAAAACGATCAACTAAATGGTTCAGATACTATACTATTAACGAAAACTCAAGTAAACAAGATCCAAAAGAGTAAAAGAGATGGTACAGGATGCGACATAAAGATATCTCAAACGCAGATTAGGCATCAGGAAGGAGGGTTCCTCGGATCTCTCTTACCAGCATTGATGAAGGTAGGGTCAATGGCACTTCCGTGGCTATCTAAGGCTATTGGACCGCTTGCTAGTGGAGCTCTATCTGGAGCAGCCTCATATGGTGTGAATAAGGCATTGAAATCAGGTTCTGGTTTGTTCAATGTCCCTCAAAATAAGGTCGACAAATTGATACAATACAAAGATTACCTAACACCTGCTCAGAAAAATCAAATCGTAAGTGCACTTCAAAGCGGTTCTGGTATGACCCTAAAACTGACTCGAAAACAGCAGTCAGGCGGCTTTCTCGGAACCCTCTTAGCTAGCCTAGGTATACCGATGCTTATCAAGGCTCTCGGAGGAGGCCTTCAGGTTGACCCACGTGCATCAAATTCAAGCACACAGAATGTGTACGTTCCTCCAAAACCCAAGGGAGGATACATCAATCCTCTTATGCTTCAGCCTCCGCCATATATAGGTAGCTGGGGAGACAATTTGATGACGAGAGGTTACGGGATTAAAAAAAAGGCCAAAAAACGAACGGTCAAAAAACAAAAGGCAGCAGGCTTGCTATTAGGAGAGAACAGCCCATTCAACGGCATCCCGATCCTTGGGGCGCTCCTCTAGACAATTCTATGAAATTCGCTAATAAGCCATTGTCAAATATCGATATAATGAACTGGGCTAAGCAACTAAAAATCACACATTTTAGAGGAGTGTTCTCGATAGATAGCTTGCCAAAGCTCATTAATAAGAAAGAATGTGGGGTAATCAATCTAGATACACAAAACGGTCCAGGTACGCATTGGGTTTGCTACAGAAACGTTGGTAAGCATTGTGAGTATTTCGATAGCTTTGGTTTGACTATGCCGAAAAAAGTTGAGCGATACCTATCACGCAGCAAAAAGCAGATATTTTACAGCGGGCATGAGATACAAGACCGTTCAAGTGTTCTATGTGGTTATTGGTGCTTGTATTACCTATTGGAGAGACAAATGGGAAAATCGATTTTCGATGTGATCCATAATCCACTGTTCGATATGAACAATCAAAGCATCAATCGTAGATTCTTAATCAATTATTTTAGTCTACTCTAATTGTATATGAGATCATACTGTATAAAAGAAAAGGAAGTAACCGATTGCGTTCCAGGTAGTGAGAGATATGAAAAGGCTAAGAATGGAAGACTGATGTTGAAATGCACATGTGCTAGTTGTGGTATTACTAAATCAAAATTCGTGAAATCTTCACAGGGTAGTGGTATAGGTGATGCGCTTTTTGAAGCAGGTATAAAAGGGCTATATCAGATGGGTAAAATAGGTGCAAAGCAGGCTATCAAAAGTGATTTCGCAAAAGAGAAAGCATCATCATATATTAAAAACCTAGCTAATAAGATGATCGATCAGGGTGTTTCACAAACATTAGACCAACTCGGTTCAGGTGTCGTAAACTATCCAATGACCATGTACACAGATGTAACGGATCCAGCATCTGCATTTCATTCTGACTATTATTCTAATTATCATAAAAAAGGTGGCAAATTAGATATTCAAAAAGCACTGTCCCCTTTTGGGGAATTACACATGAGAACGAAACCAACGTTACGCCACCCTTTAGGAAAAAAGTATAATTTTTGTGGGCCAGGAACTAACTTAGATAAGAGGCTTGCTCGCGGAGATGTAGGAATTAATAGATTAGATGAAACATGTAAACAACACGATATAGATTATAGAGATGCTGACGACGATCTAAGTAAGAAACACATTGCAGATCAGAAAATGGTTAATGCTATCGATCAATTTGAAAATCCTACATGGACTGAATGGGGTGTCAAAAACGCTATAAAAGCTAAGAAAAAAATAGGTATGGGTGCTAAGAAGCCAAAAAACGGGAAAAGCCGTCGAGTGAAGAAAACTGGCAAGTAAAACTAGCAAATGAATTGCATAGACCAATAAGACGTAAATTCACTCGGCGGCGTGTTATAGCTAATCACATTGATGAAATATGGTGTTCTGATCTCGTTGAGATGCAACAGTTTAGTAAGTGGAATAAAGGCTATCGATACCTTCTCATGGTGTTAGATGTCTTTAGCAAATATGGCTGGATCATTCCGTTAAAAGATAAGAAAGGTGAAACAGTTATGAAAGCTTTTCAAAATATATTCAAGGAAGGAAGAATACCAAAATACCTATGGGTCGATAAAGGCAAAGAGTACTATAATAAACATGTGAAAGAGCTATTGGACAAGCACAGTATACGAATGTATTCAACTGAGAACGAAGAGAAGTCTTCTGTCTGTGAAAGATGGAATAGAACAATCAAAACCAAAATGTGGAAGCAATTCACTGTCCAAGGCAATACGCAGTATTTAGATATGCTGCCTAGAATATTGAAACAGTACAATAGTACAAAACATTCAAGCATCAACATGACTCCTATCGAAGCAAGCAAAAAGAAGAATGAAGGAACCGTGTACTTCAATCTATATGGTGATATGGAGTCATTACAATCGAAACCGAAATTTAAGGTTAGCGATAAGGTTCGAATAAGCAAGTACAAGCGTAAGGTATTCGACAAAGGTTATACTCCAAATTGGACTGAAGAAGTGTTTACAATCGATAAAATCCAGTATACGAATCCCATTACATACAAATTGAATGACTTGAATGGTGAAGAAATACAAGGTTCTTTCTATGAACCCGAATTATCGAAAGCAACTCTAGAGATTTTCAGAATCGATAGAGTCATCAGAAGGAACTACAAAAAGAAGCAGGCTTTAGTATCGTGGAAAGGATATAGTGATGAATTCGATAGTTGGGTGCCATTTAAGAATCTAGATGCGATACGAAAATAATATAAGCATACAATATAGATGCATGCTAAATTACTCAAATTACTTGA
Source organism: Actinernus sp. WN-2022 (assembly GCA_030867875.1). Taxonomy (NCBI): domain Eukaryota; kingdom Metazoa; phylum Cnidaria; class Anthozoa; order Actiniaria; family Actinernidae; genus Actinernus; species Actinernus sp. WN-2022. The sequence goes on along the minus strand of JAOWCC010000936.1, from coordinate 4,910,506 downwards.
TAGCATAAGAAAAGTAATCGATACTTGCGAACTCTTAATAAAGTCAATCAAACGAATTCTATCCATAAACAATCGACATGTCAGAACAGAACAACCAAAAAACATGGGAAAATAGACTAGATACGATTGCATTAGGCTACAGTATATCAATACAGCTCCAAATTAATCAAATAACGATTCGACTAGGAAAGATGAACCACGTTTAAACGCACATAGTAAATTGACAATAATTTATATATATAGTTGGTATATACATGAATGATAACAACACCATAGAACCAATCAAAAGATCAAGAGGTCGACCACGAATGTACGACGACATTGAAAGGAAGCATCGAAAAACTAAGTACATGATAAGTAAATCATGGTTCTGCTTAACGTGCGAAATCTATAAAGACTACACGATGGCTGGTAAATCAAGTCATATTAAGACCAAGAAGCACAAACGCAGCCAAACGCACCTAGATTCAAAAAAATATTTTTTTATCTATAGTTAATATATAGAATGATGAATGCTAGCGATCTCAAGAAATTGTCTAAATCGAAACTTATCGAATTGCTATTGAAACAAAATGCTATAAGACGCCCAAAAATTGAAATCGTAGATGACTACAAACCAGTTCCTACTCCACGAAAAAACATTAAACGTTCTGATGAAAATATCTAGAATGATGAATGCTAGCGATCTCAAGAAATTGTCTAAATCGAAACTTATCGAATTGCTATTGAAACAAAATGCTATAAGACGCCCAAAAATTGAAATCGTAGATGACTACAAACCAGTTCCTACTCCACGAAAAAACATTAAACGTTCTGATGAAAATATCATCCTACCACCAGTTCCTACTCCACAAAGAAGTGTTAAGGACATGATCAAACACTATGAGGAAAACATCATCCTACCACCAACTCAATTCAGAGATGACTACAAACCGATCCCAGCTCAGAGGACCATTAAGAATACAACCAAAAGACCGGTTCCTGCTCCAAGAACTAAGATCATACAACTAGATAGAGCTATGAAAGGTTCAATCAGATCACTCGAAGTTACTATCAAGAACAATAAAGACCCACTAGTACAACTAACCACTACGAGAAAAGGCATTCAGACTCAATTCGAAAAGCTATTGATTGAGACTAAAGGCTATAAATTCGTTGAAACGATAAAGGTCACATTCGAAAAACGGTTAGACGAAGACAAAACGACCATTAAAACGGCATATTTCAATAGTAAAGCCTTTACGATTATAAATGAAAATGATATCATGGAAGGACTACAATCATCTGAACAACAGATAATAAACAAAATAGCCCAATGGATCTCCGAAGGTTCTGGATGGACCATAGAGACAATCGACAAACACTACATCAACATAGTCAAATATGAGCCTATGAAAGGAAGCAGCTACATCGAACTACCAACAGAGCTCAGAAATTCATCTAAAGGCTTGGTCAACATGCAGAACGTAGACAATGAATGCTTCAGATGGTGCCACGTAAGACACTTGAATCCACAGGTAAAGTACCCTCAAAGAATCAAGAAGAGCGATAGAATATCCATGAAGGATATAGACTACTCAAACGTCGAATTTCCAGTAGCTACTAAGCATTACAATAGAATCGAAAAGCAAAATAACATAAGCATCAACGTATTTGGATACGAAAATAAGAAGCCATATCCACTATTCGTATCGAAAGAAAAGTACGATGACCATATGGATCTGTTATTGATTACTGAAGATACGAACAAACATTACGTTCTAATAAAAGACTTCAATAAATTCATGTACAACCAAACGAAGCACAAGAATAGAAAGCACTTCTGTAGACATTGCTTACAATGCTTCAAATCAGAAAGAGTCCTAATCAACCATAAAGAAGTATGCATTGAAGTAAATGGTGAGCAAGCAATCCAAATGCCTACCAAATCGAACAATATGCTACGATTTAAGAACTATAACAAGCAACTACCAGCTATATTCGTTATCTATGTAGACTTCGAAAGCATAACACGCAAAATCGATGGATGCATGCCTAACAATAACAACTCATATACGGAAGCATATCAAAAGCATATCGACTGTAGTTATGGATACAAACTCGTTTGCCGTTATGATGATCGATACAGCAAGCCATTGAAAACGTATCGAGGAGAGAACAGTGCATACAAATTCCTTGAAGAAATGCTTAATGAAGTAAAATGGTGTCAAAATATAATAAAGAACAATTTTAATAAAGATATGGTGATGACCAAGAAAGACAAACTAGACTTCAAAGATGCTACCAAATGCCATATCTGCGATATCGAATACCTAGTAAACGACATCAGAGTTCGAGATCACTGCCATATCACTGGAAAATACAGAGGATCGGCTCATCAAATATGCAATCTCAACTTCGACATAAAAGCTGAAGAAATCAAGATCCCAGTCTTCTTTCACAATCTTCGAGGATATGACTCTCATCTAATTATGCAACAGATCGGCAAAGTCATCAAGAATCATCCATATATAGACAAGAATGGTAATAAAAAATACCATAAGCTCAACGTAATCCCTAATAATATGGAGAAGTATATGGCATTCATGCTAGGCAATAACCTCACATTTCTCGATAGTTTCCAATTTATGGGTCAATCACTTAGCACATTAGCAACTAATCTTCCAGAAGACAAATTTATATACACCAAGAAAGACTTCGCAAACGACAAGCAATTTGAATTAGTAAAAAGGAAAGGAATCTATCCATACGACTTCATGGACGACTTCGAAAAATTCGACTACAAACTACTTCCAATAAAGGAGGACTTCTATAGTATCCTAAATGATGAACACATTTCCAACGAAGACTACGAACATGCTCAAAACGTCTGGAATTCTTTCAAAATGGAATCAATGGGTAATTATCATGACATCTATTTGAAAATCGACATACTTCTCTTGGCAGACGTCTTCGAAAATTTCAGATCTATGTCGATTTCGAATTACGGCCTCGACCCATGTCACTATTTCACGACTCCCGGTCTAAGTTTCGATGCTATGCTTAAAATGACCAAAGTCGAATTAGAGCTGATCACTGACATAGATATCTACCAGTTCATTGAGAAGGGCATGAGGGGTGGCACTAGTTATATAGCTCATAGATACGCTAAAGCTAATCATGAATATCTAAACGATTACAATAAAGACGCTCCAAATAGCCATATAATCTACCTCGATGCTAATAACCTTTATGGCTATGCCATGAGCGAATACCTACCTACTGGAGGATTCAGATGGCTAACCACAAAAGAGATCGAAAATACGAATCTAGCTAAGTACGACGAGCATAGCAAAAAAGGACTCATAATCGAGGTCGATTTAGAATACCCTAAATCTATACATGACGATCATAACGACTATCCGTTAGCAGTAGAAAAGATGTGCATAGATAACGACATGCTATCAGACTATTGCAAAGACATCCAAAAGAAGCACAATATGTCAATTGGTACTACACGCAAGCTTGTTCCGAATCTAAACGATAAGACTAAATATGTGCTTCATTATAGAAATCTACGATTATACACCAGCCTAGGAATGAAAATCATAAAAGTTCATCGAGTTCTAGAGTTCAACCAAAGTCCATGGCTAAGAGAATATATCGATTTCAACACTCAGAAGAGAACCATAGCTACGAATCAATTCGAAAAAGACTACTATAAGCTTCAAAACAACAGTATCTTTGGTAAGACCATGGAGAACGTAAAAAAACGATGCAACGTGAAACTACTAACCGATAAGAAAAAACTATTGGAACTAGCTAGCAAACCAACATATGTGAGCAGTAAGATCTTCAATGAAGACCTAGTAGCTGTCCACCAAATCAAGAATACGATAACATTGGATAAACCGATATATGTTGGAATGTGCATACTAGACCTATCCAAAACGTTAATGTACGACTTCCACTACAATTACATTAAGAAGAAATACGCAAATCCTCAACTACTGTTCACAGATACAGACAGCCTAATGTATCAGATCGAAACTAAGAACGTATATAGAGATTTCCAGATCGACAAAGATAGATTCGACAACAGCGACTATCCAGTCGATTGTCCATTCTACGATAAGAATAACAAGAAAGTAATTGGTAAGTTCAAGAACGAATGTGCTAATGGCTTCAAACACATAATCGAATTCGTAGGATTGAGATCAAAGATGTACAGCTATATGAAAGACGACAATTCAAATTCGAAAACGGCAAAGGGCATTAAGAAGAACACCATCAAGAAACAAATCAAACATGCCAACTATAGAGATACATTGCTAAATAGGACTAAGATGTCACATACAATGAAGACAATTCGAAGCGTGAATCATCAATTGGGAAGCTATGAGATCAATAAGACAAGTCTATCATGCTACGATGATAAAAGATACATATTAGAAAATGGAATTGAGAGTTACGCATATGGACATTATAAAATACAATAAACTAAAATCGATCTTCGATTTCTTCATTCATTGCTCTTTGATTTCTTCATTCGTTACTCTTTACTCTTTGATTTCTTCATTCATTACTCTTTCCATATGCTAGCATTCATCATTCTTTCGCACACTACTCTTCGCTCTTACCATGCACCAGCATCCATTACATAGAGAAGATGCAGGATACCTCGAACGCACTATGAAATAGAAAGAAAGGAAAATACTATAGAAGAAACTCGCAGAAGCCAATATATGGCAATAGCGGATAGCAGGCAAGGCAATGAAGCCATTAGAATGGATAGCCTAGAATACAACTATGAAAAGTTGAATACTATAGTATGAGAAGAACGAAGAGAAGAACCATCAATCGGCTGGTTCAAACACATTTCGAAAATATACGTACACATCACTATAGATCAAGCCTTTAGACATCCAAAGATTGAAACCAGTTATGGAGATTTCCAAGAATTTGACATCCAAAGATTGAACTGGTTAAACCGGTTATGGAGAATTCGACCTTGACCTTGAGAAGAATAAAAAATACGATCGATAAATAATAGGGTGGGGGTATGAGATCAGAAACCATATGATGGAAAATGGTCCGGTACCCTCACCCTCTATACTACTTTGGATCGAAGCAAGTAAACTTTCTCCATCACAACTTCGCGGTCTGAATTTTTCTTATAACGGCCATACGTACTGAGCTCACCCCGCTCTCGCATCTCTGCTTCAACCTCTCCATTCCAAAATGCATTTATAACATGTTTCTCGCTAAGGTTGGAATCTGCATTTCAGAGTTATGATTATCAAATAATAAGTCTAGAGAGAGAGATTACGCAACACTTTTGAACTATTGTAGTAGTAAATTATATAAGCATTTTTTACGACTTACCCATATTTGAAAGATCGTGTGCCTCGTTGTAGGAAACTAAAACTGCTTCGAATGAGACCCAGGCACGGTTTCTTTAAAATAGAATGTATATAAACATAGGAATTAGAATCAGCCTATTAGTATTAAAGAATAAAGGTAAAATCCGTTTCAACCGAACTTACGCGGGTGAGATCTGCCATCTCAGGAGATCACTTTCGACGAAACAGATATCAGTTGCTTCAACTGCAAGCCTTGGTGCGTCGTAGTAGCACCATAATTCCTCTGGGTTACCGTAACAGACATATCCATAAAACGTTTTACAGGGCACACACTTTAAAGATGCCTCGATTCTCCTCGAAAAGCCACAGCAACTGAAATACTGTACTTCCACTGGGTCATTGTAGCCGGTCAAATGCCGTTGGCACTTTAAACAACGACCCGAGCTACTACTTCATCTAGCTGCACATAATGTCCCAACACAGTTTCTCGAAGCCCGCCTTAGTACCTCCTTTCACCTCCTTATGCCTCCTTTACGCTCCTTAGACGTCCTTATCCCTCCTTGGGCCTCCTTTACGCTCCTTCGACCTCCTCATCCCTCCTTCGACCTCCTCATCCCTCCTTAGGCTTCCTTTACTTTTTCAACGATCAAAACTGGCTTAAGTAAGCATTTCGCCATTACTAGTACTATTCGTGGTATGCTTATTCCCACATTTCTTACGATTTAAGGTATAAAAAAGTATTGTCAAGACAGCAATTGCAAGTTCTGGACCAATTGTTGTTGAGCCTGTCATTAAGCACCTATTAATGTACCGGTGAAGGTTTTCATTTCCTTCAGTTCCCTACCCAGGTTCAATTCCAGAGGGGCAACCTTTTCGTACATGGACTAGACGTTTTTCAAACTCTTCACCAGTGCGTGAACACTCATCAATGACACTTTGCCATTTAGTAACAAAGTGGTTGATGTAACTTTCCAGTTTTCTGGACTGGGAGTGGGCTTAGAGCGAACTTCCCCCAAATCACCATCAACTCTTAAACACCAGTAAGAGATCGTATAGTAAGGAGAAAATAGATCCTTGTTTTGGTATTTGCTACCTCTAAGATTATACACGTGCACCTCTGACGTCATTTGAAATAGCTTCTGTAAGATTAAACCTGAATTTTGCTGCGAGAACATAGTGATTCCGAATAGTGAGAAGATCGAACTACTTTGGGTTAACGTTGATGATAAATTAAAATTTGATAAACATGCTGCCAAAGTCTGCAGGAAAGTATCCCAACAGATTGCTGTGTTAAAGCGCATGAGGAACATGCTTCCTTTCGATGTAAGAAAGAGTATTAATACATCTTTCATTGCTCCACACTCCACACTATTGCGCTGAGACCTGGCACTTCTGTAACAAGACCTCAGCCGACAAGCTGGAGAAAGTAAACGAACACGCCATCGCTTTGTCTTTAAGGAAAATATCACCTCGTACGAGGAGCTGCTTAATAAATTGGGGAGTACTACATTAAGTCAGCAGAGAGCCACAGAAATTGTTAGTACTGTATATAAGTTACTAAATAACAGTAATTCTCCAGAGTGCCTTAAGGAATTACTCGAACGTAGACAAAGTGTATACACACTGAGAGGAAAAGATATATTGAATATGCCGAAGGCCAATACTACTACGTACGGGCTTAAGTCTTGGCGTTACCAAGCAGCAACGTTATAGAATGCTCTCCCAAACACAGCGCGACTGGCACCCTGCTACAAAGCCTTTTTTGAAAATGCGTCAATGACATTGATTTTAATAGTTTTAGCTAAATTTCTACTTGTCACAATTAACCACTACCAACGTGCATTTGCCAGTAACACTCGCATGTTCAGTATTTTTATTCTAGAGAATTTTATCAAGTAAATTACTTATATAGATTACATATTAGGATTTTATATATATAAATAGATATTATTAGCTGGATTATTATTATTATTAGCGTGATTGACTCAGGGACTTTACTCAACTTTGGCAAACTCGGCGACATACCAAAGAAACAACGAGTTATGGGAGGAAGTGTGTACTCTTCCAAGTTGCCTTCGGCCTGGCAGGCACAATCCGCTTCCGTAGCAGATCCAAGGTGGAATCGTGTCTGTGGGGAATGCTTGAATTCACTTAGCTATCTCAAGACGCGATCGCTGAAAAAGAAGAACTTGGATAGCTTAAAGCGCTACCAACGTCAAAAGCCAAATAGCAACTATTGTTGGAAAAACCTCTCTCCCGGGAGCAAGCGTAAACGCAGGCAAAACGTTCTTAAACAATGGTCTCGATTGATGAAACAAGTGGCTACGTTTTATCGGCGCACCAAGGTTGAACTACCTGAAGAACTATCAGAGGAACTTTAGAAAATAGAGGCAATAGAAATTTCAGAAGGTGGACAAAAGGCGTTAGAAGACGTTAAGAAGAAAGGCAACAAAATTCCAGGACAAAAAAGGGGTGAAGCCTGGTAACTGCATCATGGAAGTCTGGAAAAGGGATCGGGAACGTTTTTAAAGACCAAAGAAAGAATGGTAAGCTAATCTTATTTATCAGTCTATTTTCTGATACTGGGTACATATTGTGCAGTTCCGCAAAATATCCATACCTCCCCCAACCCCACAGGAGGGGTTTGTTCTTTGACCCCCTCCCCTCTTGTCTTCCAAAATGGGCATCCAAATTACTGTAAATGTGGGCAGATCGAACCCTCCCCCCCCCCCCCCCCCCCCCCCGGAATTTTCAGTCCCTTCTTCCCCACTGGGAAGAGAGGAATAGATGGTCACTGGCAACAATAACAATTGGTATTTTATTTTATTTTCGTTATTTGCACAGAAACCCTCATATGTTGGTAATTCAGCGAAGTTGTCCAATCAGTACTGTAATGCTCCAATAAGATATGTTTCCTTTAAAAAATATTTCAGATTATTTTATAAACTTCTACTTTTACAGTTTTCTTATACAAGGACCAGACACCAAGTGACTGGTCAGTTGGGCTTGATATGTCTGAGAATTTCACTTCTTGGGAGTGCTAGAATTTTCAATCCCTAAACAACTTAACACAATTGTGCAAAGCCTTAAGCAAATTACACCTTCAGCTCTTTCAGTGTATAGCCACAGTCCGTCTGCGTTTGAGGCTCTCAAGAAGGTGAAGATACTATAGCTGCCATGCTCCAAGGTGCTCAAAAAAGTCCTGAAGGATGGCTCTGAGAAGTCTGGAATAGATGAAGGAACAAGTTGAAGCTAACATAAATGAAAACTTTACATTAATATTTGTTTCTTTGGTGGGATTAAATCAATTGAACACAAAATGAAAGAAAATGATTGAGCGAAAGAAACAGCGCATACCAGCCATCATCGCAAGCAATCAGAAGTGATTCAGCCGCGTGAGATCACTGCATTGTCACGTGCAAACAATGTGATATCCCATAGTGCGCATACTCCACTTACTATGAAACTCGCCGTAGGCTCACAATGATGATGTCATTCACTAAACACGTGAGCGTTAGCAACGGAAATCAACATCGTTTTTCTCAATTCAATATATATATTTTTTACCAGGATGAAAGAGTATCCTATTAGGAATAACATGATAAAAGAAGATGGGCGTTTTTTTCTCCCCTGACCCTCCGGTAATACCTTAACTTCATTACTATAATGAATACCTCATTAAACCAATGCTGCCAAGAATGGAAGTGTGCAGTGGCTTAACCTTACACTTGTCTTCAAATCTTCCGAAGGGAGGCTCATATTCCTGACTAGATTTCTGACTGCTAGCAATGAATGTGGTGACTTTGGTACGAGCCTTTGATTCCTTGTCAGATAATGTTAACTTGTACTTCTCAACAGCCTTTGCTACTTTAATCCTATCTGAAATATTCCAAGGCTGCCAAGTAGCATTCTCTACCCCTATTCTACCCTCCACAGTTGTCATTTTTTCTTATTAACATTGGCGAAGGTAGAAAAAATAAGTGGCAGCGTTATTCAGTTCTCCTGCCATACACTCTATCCATTTCTGATCAGATGGAATTAGCTCAAACCTAAATGTGACCTTCATGTTCTCAATTTCATATTCCTTACTCTCAATTGCTTCCATCTCTTTGACAATATGTTTGGTATAATTAATCATAACTGGATGACATTCATCACTGTGTGTCACGTGACAGTTGTGTGAAATTTACTTTTCATTCTCCGTCGCTACTCGTCCGAATGAAAATAAAGTTCCTAATCCCGCTGATTACACAGATTAAATGGTAGGTCGTATCATTAGCAATGTACAAACCGCGTTTTATTCTTCCACCTTTTTCATTACATCTTACAACATTGATAACAAAATTAGAGTTACAATTCTATAATCCCCAAAACTCTGACACTTTCAACCTTTCCAATTGCTCTTTAACGTACATGTCTTTGGCGTTTTCCGATTTCCACCTTCCCTGTAATTTCAATAACCTTTCTTTAGAAGGGTCATTCTGCAAACCCTTGATAACGAACGATGCCCCACCTGGACGCAGTCTGTGTAAACCGTACAGCTTCTCATCGTACCCATATGACGAAAAACACTCTTTAAAGATTTATCTAAACCTGGTATAAAATAGCTTCCTGCTACCTAGAGAATATGTCTGCTTAGATTTGATTAATTTTACGTTTCTGAATATAAACTCTTCGCTGCCGCTTATGTCGATTTTTGTGTCCTTCATATATCTCAGTAGTAGTGTACATGGGCATGTAGACCGACCAGATTTATAAATGAAGACCTGTTGTCCTTGACTATAAACATCTGTTTTACTGGACGGTAAAGAAACAATCATATGATTATCAGCTAAGGAAATGTCGTTAGCTTTAATATTAAGTAAATCTTTTGATGTAAACAGTCCTGCAAAAGCTAGAACGCACAACGTCGCTGCTCTGAGGTCCTTTAAATTACACATACTCTGGGCATATTTCTCCACTATTAATTTCATTAATTCTATTATAATAATAAATACTTTATTTTACGAGGGTTAGCACTAAATAGTGTATAAGTAAGTAAGTAAGTAAGTGACTTTATTTAAGTGTCAATATATTTAGCTTTGCAGCTAATTGGGGACACTAGTCCTACGATTTTACGTCCTTATCCGAGAAGACGTGAAGGTCTAACCGTTTACGGCTGTATTATGTAAAGGCAGCACCTTCTACTCAATTATTTTAAGACCCAGAGTGTTGGTCCGGCCCGGGTTTGAACCCGCGACCTCCCGCTCGACAGACCGGAGCTTAATCACTGAGCTAACCGGGAGATGGTTGATCTATAACATGCACTAATAAACTTGTGGCCCTCAAGCTACGAATATAAGAATATATATAAATCAACTAGAGCATCTAAAAATTGATTAAACACAAAAACTAGGGATACCTATAAATTAATACTACACCTACGTTTTAAAAAGAGCTAGAGATAGTTGATCTAAAAAAAAATATTTAAAATTTGCCTACGGCTTAAAATGAGCTAAAGATAGCTGATCTTTAAAGTATTGTCTACGGAGGGCACTTTTAAAAGCTTTAAAAGTTGGCTGCTTTTTTACACCAAGTGTTAAACTGTTCCACAGTTGTACGGCCGTTACATTAAAGGATCTGCCTCCTTCCGTTACACGTTTATACCTAGGACAATTAAAGTTATAGTTGCATTATTTCTTGCATGGACATCACTGTTCAATTTAAGGCTTTCTATCAGAGACTCTGGAACACTGTGCATAGTTTGTTTATAAACTAGAGAACATGTAGCAATTTTGGCCTCGTTGTAAAACGGCAACCATTGCAATTTATTGAATAATAATACAGAAGATGATCTCGGCTCTGCATCAAGTATTACTCTTGCAGCTCTCTTCTGCAATCTTAGGATTCTCGTTAAATTTTCCTTACTGCAATTATGCCATACTACATTAACGTAATTCATAATAGGTCTAACCATTGCATTGTAATATAATGTTCGCTGTTTGAATGGTAGACAAGACTTTATCTTGTTTAGGACTCCGATTCTCTGTGATAGCTTTTTACACAGTTTGTCGACATGACAAGAGAAAGTCAGCTTACTGTCGACTTCTAAGCCGAGTAACCGCGCCGACTCAACCTGTTCGAGAATATTGCCATTTGCTGTAGCTAAACCAAGCCGTTGGTCTTCGGGAGCTATCTTCGTAGCCAAACGCTTGCCAGTAATTAAGAGAGTCTTGGTATTTTTTTCATTCAGAGGCAATTTGTTGGTTCTACTTGACGAGCTCTGTAGGTTACGAATGGCGCACACATCAGCTGATGTCAACGTCGTGTCGTCAGCGTATAGATCAACATCCACATCCGTAGATTGAATATGAAGAGGGAAATCGTTGATAAACACGACGAATAGCAGCGGTCCCAGAATGCTCTCTTGAGGCACGCCATGAGGAACATTCAAACAGCCTGATTCTTTCCCGTCAAGAGAAACAAACTGCTGTCTCCCGCTCAGGTAAGAACGAAACCAATTGGCGGAAATTTCACTCATCCCATAGGCCTTCAGTTTCACCATAAGAATCTTGTGGTCCACCATATCGAATGCTTTGCGATAGTCTATTAGTACCAAGCCACTGGTACGATTATCATCCAGATCGAAAGACGCTGATCAACAATCCTTATGAGAGCAGTCTCAGTGATGTGGTACTTCCGAAAGCCAGACTGTTGGGAATACAACTGGTTATTGTCACTAAAGGCTAACGTGCACATGCCTCTCCAATATCTTAGACAGTACCGGTAAAATAGATATGGGGCGATAGTTGTTAACATCTTCACTGTCTACAGACTTGTAGAGTGGCGTAACCTTAGCGGTTTTCCACCTTTGAGGGAATACCGCTGACCCAAGTGAACGGTTCATCAATTTAGTTACCGACGGGGCGATAATTGGTGCAGCGATCTTAAGGTATCAGGAGCGCTTCCCGAAAACGTTTAATTGCGCGCGTTAAATTCAAGAAAATCCCTACAAAGTATACATTTTCTGAAAGCTTAATAAACACAGATTCTAGAAAATAACTAAATTTTCCTTATTATCAAATACTCTTTTATTTATTGTGTTTTTAATCCAATTTTACCATACCTTATACCTGGAGCTCCTGTCCCTCGGGAATTTGACTGAAATCCGTGCTGAAACCACCTTCATAAAGTAGAGATATTGATCTAAAAAAGGGTGTCTCAGTTTTCTGATATCTTATTCTGTCGCGAAAATAATCAACTACAAAGATTTGGAATACCTTTTTTAGGGGTTGAAGAAAGAAACATAAAAGTATCTCAAGAACAAGAAAACGCATTAAAAAACTGAGACACCCTTTTTTGTCAATGCAGCCTTGATACATGTAGCTCAGCAAGAAAGCCTCTCAGCTTTACCTCTCCAAAATCTCCAAAACGAAGTCCAATTCGGAAGGTACGAATAGCTCTGTTCAATGAATGCATTTATAAGTTTATATATATTTTTAATTAATGAAATTGATGTTTGTTTGAAGATTGGGGTGCCAGCTTCACCTGTTAAATACCACCAATGGACTAGAGAAGAAGAAAGAGCACTTATTGAGTTTGTTTCCATTGCAAAGACTGATCCCTCATATGGTTGGCCTGACAAAATGGTTGAGTGGCCATCATTTAGGATAAAAAATGCCATCTGGGAGGATGGTGCCAAGCATATTCAACAAGCAACCTCTTCAAATTTCATCTTGATTAGTGAGTTCATTTCATAATCATAATTCATGGACCGCAGAGTGTGCGTGGGGCTCTTTCTCGAGAGCTTAATACAGCTCTTCTAGTGTTATGTTTATAGCGTCAGCACTTTTAGCCCCCGCCCCCCCCCCCCCCCCCCTAAAAAAAAGTAAAACCACTCTCCACAGTTACTTGTAATTAGAATCACCTTTGAATAATACAGTGCTGTGCAATAAATATATTGACTTATTCACTTTAGGCTCACATGACAGAAGTGTTGTACAGATAAAATAGAGTGGATCCAATCCATAACACATGTAGCAATAGTCCAACTCAACATCAGTTTGGCAATCTGTGTATATGCCAAGTACTGCACCCTGTGTTATTATACTTGCATATTACAACTTAATGAAAACATATTCTTTTATTTTCAAGGTAATCGTGTACGTGGACGCCTTTTAAACATTCTTAAGAAAAAAATACAACAGTGTCTGAAGCAGAAGAGTTTTATGGCTTGTCATTATCATATTACCTCAAGGAACTTGAACTTGAAGATTCTGAGAAGCAAAGGAAACCCACTGGTGTGAACGAATGTACCCAAACAAACTGTGAAGCTGACCAAGGATGTGATTTGAGAGGATTCAAAGATGTTCCAAGTCAAGAAACTCCTACAATTAATTGAACATCTGTCTACAGATTGTGCTCTTCATGTAGCTAATCATTTGTTTTTAAAGCTTGCTATTGCAAAAGGTGTCACAAATAACCCAGGTGATTTTGTTTCACTTTCTTTGGATGCAATGACAAGGCCCCGGATTCCAGAAACGGGAGAATTTTTTTGGGAGCTTCTTGTTGTAATAATTAGCAAAACAATCAAAAGTAAATGGACTCCACAGCTTCGCTAAGATTTCGTAGAACGCGGCGTGGTTCTGCCAATCATCGATATCGATTATTTTGCTCACCGCATCTGCTCTCTCATTCATAGACCTTGGAATCCATTCAATGAATAACTCAATACCACGTTAAAGGCATGAAGAAAAAATACCAACAGCTAACTTTTGCAGTTCAATCTTCATGCTTCCGACTTGTACTATTTTCGAAGTCGATTGATTATCGGTATACCATTTGATCTTCAAATTATTTAGAACAGATCCAAAAGCTTCGAGGCTATAAGAAATAGCTAAAAGCTCTCTATACGTCGAACTATACTTCTTTTCATCCTCCGTAAACATACGGTGACATGTAGCAGTTTGTCCTTGCATAATCACAGCCCCACAGGCGTGTCCACTAGCATCTGAATACACGATTTTGTTATGAGCTCTGGTCTTAAAGCAATTCTTATTGTTGCATTTCCTAATGTTGCATTTTCTAATGTTGGTTAACCAAAATTCCATTTCCGCAATACAATATTGGTCTAAGAATACCTTATTGTCCCATTCCGCAGCTGTCGCGATAGTAATTTGACAGTGACGCATCATTATTCTAGTTAGGTTACCGAATACCGCACTCAATGAAATAACTGACCCAGTGAAGGACACCAATTGTGTGGCTGACACGAAAGAACATGCTAACAATTCGTGCAATTTCTGTTCGATAACTTGAGTTCTACCTTCTCTTATGGCAATGCTACCATTTTGATAAGTTCCAACATATTCCCAACCATTCAATTAGTCTTACTAGAGACCATATACCTTTTTCTTCAAATTTGATGGGAAGCTTCTATAGCTTTATCTAAAGAGGTCTCTAGATTAATCCCATCGTCTAGGTATACAACACACCGAAAGCCTCTAATTCTCCATAATTTAACCAGTGGTTTCATAATTTGGGTGAAAATATAAGGTGCCGACGATAGTCCAAAAGGAAGAACAGTGAATGTGAAATACTTGGAAGCCCATCCAGATATGTCCATAAAAAAACTAAATATGACAAATACAGAAAAATTCTATGTGGTGATAACCGCCCTTAAGGTCAAACTTTGTTGCATATCCCCCTAGGGAAAAATAATCTAAGGCTTTTCTGTAGTCCTCAAACTTAAATTTCTTTTTGGAAATATATTGATTAACAAACCTTAAATCGAGTATCAATCTCTTTTTGCCGGATGATTGTATTGAAACAGCCAGTGGAATATTGTTTTCTAGCTGTTATATGATTCTCCCAGTAGCTAACAATTCCGAAATTGACTCAGTGACAAAATTGCTATTATTACGAGCAAAGAAATTATTTGTAAGGCCCTGATTATATGAAACGGGTTGGCCCGGTTTGCCCGGTTTGCCCGGTTTGCCGAGATCAATCTCAGCTCGTCTCAGGTCTGATTACATGGGACGGGCCAGCCCGGTCAGCCCGGTCAGCCCGGTCAGACGGGCCAGCCGGGCCAGCTCTGAGCCCGGTCCAGGCTACGCGCGAAAATTTGACTTTGTTTATACAAAATGGCGGCCGGTCATTTGAGGCGAAGGAAATTAGTTTCTTTATTATTACTTCAGTTCGGGGTGTTTTTCTCTTTGCTGCTCCAGCTTCATGGAGTGTTGCATCTTTATTTGCTTCGTAGGAAGCAAATAATTGAAAATGTTATAGCTTCCGTAGCAGCAACACGAAAAAAGATGCTGAGAAAGGCAAAGCTCCGCCGAATAAGATCCTCGAGACGCAATAAACGATCAACATGGTTTCAGCAAGACCGAACTGAGCAGTGGTGGTTGAATATGCTGCGTCCAGACACCACAGACGAAGAATGGAAGATAAATTTTCGTGTGACAAAAGAAGAATTCAAAGAGCTTTGTGAAGAATTGAGACCATATATTTATCCAAAACCCAGATGTCCAAATCACAGGGCAATGTCTGTCGAAAAAAAAGTAACAACAACTCTTTATTACCTCAAAGATACTGGTTCATTGTGGATGACAGCAAATACCTTTGGTATTCATCAGTGTACTGTTTCAAAAGTTGTTGATGAAGTTTGCTTTGCTATATCACGAAATCTAGGCCCTAAGTACATTCACTTACCAAAAACTGCAGAAGAAATGAGAGGGAAAGTGTCAGAATTCGAGTTAAAATTTGGTATGATTCAAGCATTCGGATGCATCGATGGTACTCACATCCGTATAAAGGCACCACATGTGAATTCACAAGACTATTCTTGTTATAAACAATACCATTCACTCAATGTACAAGCTGTGTGTGATTATCGTGGTATGTTTATGGATGTCGACTGTCAATGGCCAGGCTCTGTGCATGTCGCCAAGGTTTTTGCAAACTCAACTGTCAATAGAAAATTGATCAATGGAGACTTGCCAAGCACTTATAACAATTTGTTACCTGGTTTTGATAAAGTTCCACATTATCTGATTGGAGATCCAGCCCCTCTCTCCATACTGTATGAAGGAGTTCCAGACATGTTCTAACAATGCTCAAGTTGTGTTCAATAATTTGCTCCGTTCTGCACGAAACCCAATAGAGTGTGCCTTTGGTAGACTTAAAGCTCGCTGGTCAATACTCACAAGGAAAGTTGACATTAGCTTGGAATCAGCCCCAACTATGATACATGCCTGCTTTGTTCTTCATAACTTCTGCGAGTCTCATTGTGGCACACTTTCTGAGGAGCTTATGGGCCATTCCACAGTATTTTGAAACCACATAGGATTTTTTTGAAAGTATCCAGGTGCCATAAAAATGATTAATATGATAAAGCATATAGTCTGAAGTTTACTTTCCATGTTTTTAAAATTAAAATTTCATGCGACATGTATGCATAAATTATAAATTATTGTGCAAACATGTCAAGAAGCTGTTGCGGAGAAGACAAATGTTTTTTATCAATTAAATAAGATATTTGAATTTAAATTCCACAGTTGTTTCTTGAACTAAATGAGTAGTATAGTCGGCGTCAGTTAAATACCACTTTTTCTTGTACAACAAAACTCAAAAGGTTGTGAATGTTATGGACGCCTTGTTTTCTTGCACAAGGGGCGTCATAAAGTGAATTCAGAAATCCACTTCATAACGCCCCTTGTGCAAGAAAAAAGGCGTCCATAACATTCACAACCTTTTGAGTTTTGTTGCACAAGAAAAAGTTGTATTTAACTGACGCCGACTATACTACTATGGGGTAACTAAGGGTCATTCAAAGTGTCACTAGACATTCTTGTACGTAAAATCCAACTTGATAATCCTATTAGAGATATAATTACATATAGTTATATCGACATCGATTGCTTGTACATAAAATCCAACTTGATAATCCTATTAGAGATATAATTACATATAATTATATCGCTGCAACGTCCTTACACATAAAATCCAAATTCGAGTACCTGTTAAAGCTATCCTAACACATAGTTATATCGAAGGGAGAATGGTGAGACCACGTAGTGAACCACTTCCACGGAGTCTAGCTCGAGAGGCAGGTGCCATTCTAGAGGAGAGAGATGGAATGCTCGAGGGGATGGAGATAGGTCGCCGTACTATCCGATGGCGCTTCTTCCAAGGTGTGGCAGGAGACTTGACTCCTAGGATCATGGAAAAGTTAGTTGCAAAGGTAACCACCAGCTTCTACCTACGCTATAGCTACACCTATCGCATTCGCAATGTCAATGACGGACGCGTGATTCTATTCTCCAAGACTGTCCCAGGCTCTCCATGGGTGAACATCCTAGAAGATGCAGAAGAGTGGATCAATAGCAAGGAGACAGCTCGATTGAATCCCGACAACATCACTCGACCAAATACCCAATGGGCCTTCGTTCGTTGGATCTACGTAGATGTCAAAGTCGTGATCGATCGTCAGCTTTTGTTGGGAACAGGTCCACTGCCCCAATGGCTTCGCCTTAAGAAAGGAATGCTTGCCCTTGATCGATATGGCGACAACCTATGTCTTTGGCGCTGCCTTGCCATGCATGAAGGAGCAAGAGTAGATAGGTGTTGCGTCAAAGCTCGAAAACTTGCCCAGAACTTCTATCGCCTGACAGCACCCACACAAGACGTTCCCAGAACTTCCTTAGACCAGCTGGAGGAAGTCGAGTTACACTTTGGAATCGGTATTCGGGTGTATGAACCCACGGAGGACGGCGCTTGGCATCTGACGCGACATGCAGCTCACTACAAGTATACGATGACGATTGGGATATACGACGGACATGCCTTCTACATCAAGAACATCAACAAGCTAGGGCACATCTACGTATGTAACGATTGTAAGCAACGGTTCACGAAAGCCTCAGACCTTCACCGTCATGCAGATCGTTGCAGGCGTGGCGAAACAAAGATCGTTTGCCCCGGAAAAGTAATCACAGTACCCCAGTCGGCATACGAAAAAGCCTTCTGGCCAGAGAGCACAGCCAGCAAAGTCGCTTTATGCTGGTTGGAACGCGAAACCAAAAGGATTGGACAACACATTCATCATGCAGCTTGTGGGCATGGTGGAGAGCATTGGATCGAAGGAGCGCCGGTCGACGGCTACGAACCTATTTCGAAAACCATCTTTCAATTTCATGGATGCTATTTCCATGGCTGCCCGAAATGCTTCCCTAGGGAAAGGAGGCTCTATCTCAAGACCTGTGAAAGAACGGCAAAGCTACAAGGAGCTGGTTATACAGTAGTGGAAGCTTGGGGTTGCTCTACAAAGAAGAAAAACAAACCGGTCCCCACACCAACGCAAACTGTCTACCCACACTTCATAGTTTACGATTTCGAAGCCTATCTCGATACAACGAAAGGAAGACAACCAACAGAACACTTGACCATCGAAAACGTCCATGTCCCAATATCAGTATCAATTGCTGACACGTATAATCGAAAGTCAACCCACATCTGTCGACGCAATCCAAAAGAACTCATCGAAGCCTTCGTCGAAGAACTCCAGCAAAGAGCAGAGACAATCCAAGAAGTCGTTGTGGAACAGTTCTGCCCCAAGACACCTGAATTCTCTTTTGACACCCTACCAAAGAAACAACAAGCGAAGATCGACGAATGGATCCGCCAAGTTCCAGTAGTGGGATTCAACTCTGGCAGGTACGATCTTAATCTGATCAGGGAGCACTTCGTAGGAATCATTGCCGACACCTGTTCAAAGATCCTGGTAGCAAAGAAAGCCAATTCCACTATGTTCCTATTGACCCCAGATTTCCGTTTCCTTGATGTGATCAACTACCTTGGACCTGGAACTTCTTATGAACGTTGGATCAAGGCATATGGATGCGAATCGCAAAAGAGTTTCTTCCCATATGAGTGGTTCGATTCTCCAGACAAGTTGGATCACATTGGATTACCAGACTATCCAGAGTGGGGTTCGAAGTTGAAAAGAGAACATCTACTATCTATGTCAGAGTTCGAAGACTGTGATTGCACCTTTCTCGACAAAGGAATGGAAACCTTTGCAGACTGGCTACGATACTACAACGACCTAGATGTAGTTCCATTCCTAGAGGCACTCGAAAAGATGCGAGATTTCTATCACGAGAAAGGAGTAGACATGCTGAAAGACGCAGTGTCCATTCCAGGAGTCTCACTACAGTTCCTACTTCGAGGTAGTGTAGAAAGGGGAGCTGAGATGTACGCTCCAAGTAAGGAAGCCTACCGCATGCTGAAAGACGCTGTCGTGGGAGGTCCAAGCATAGTGTTCACCAGACTCCACGAATCAGGAGTGACTAAGATTCGTAGTCATCAGGGAGGAACTAAGACGTGTCGTAAGATTCTTGGATACGATGCCAACGCCCTATATCTTTCTACCATGGAATTCGAAATGCCTTGTGGAAAAGAAAAGGTTGTGCACTATGACGATCCAGGTCCAGCCACCAAAGGTTTCGTTGAATGTCTACTTGGTGGAACGTGGTTTGGATATGCAGAAGTAGACATCGAGATACCAAAGAAATTGTGGAAGGAATTTGAGGAGATGCCACCCTTCTTCTACAACAAGAAAATCCCCAAAGAAGCAATCCCTCCAGAAATGTTGGCCTACCTCACAAAGACAGGTAGAAAGCTCAGCGAGGAAAAGAAGCTAGTTGGGAGTCTCTCTGGAAAGAAGTTGCTACTCTATGCTCCTCTTCTACTTTGGTATGTAGATCATGGCGCAGTGATCACTGCTGTCTACCGCACGATAGACTACGAACCCAAAGAAATCTTCGGATGGTTCGTGGCCCAAGTCACTGAGGCACGGCGTATGGGAGATGAAGATAAAGGTGAGGCTTTGCTGGCAGATGTGTTCAAGCTGCTAGGAAACAGCGCCTATGGAAAGTTGCTCGAAGACTTGGGACGCCAAACAAAGGTCACCTATACAAAAGATGAGAAGGTTGTGGACAAAGCATTGCGAAGTGTTTGGTTCGAAGACCTGGAAGAGATTGGTGATGCATATGAACTCGAGAGCCGAAAGGACCAGATCCAAATCAAACGCCCTTTCCAAGTAGGTATCGCTGTGTACCAGCTCGCAAAGCTGCGTATGCTTGAGTTCTACTATGACTTCATCGACAAGTACATCGATCGCAATGATTTCGAATATATACAGATGGACACAGACAGTGCCTACATTGCCATCTCGGGAAATAGCCTCGATGAGGTTGTAAGACCGGAACTGCGAGAAGATTTCGAAGCCGAAAGGAATGAATGGCTAGCTTGGGACGAATGGAGCAGTCGTACGCCAGGACTCTTCAAACTCGAATTCGAAGGACATCGCGCCATTGCCCTATGCTCGAAAGCCTACTACGTCGATACAGGTGGCAGCAAGAAGTATTCCGCTAAAGGTATGTCTAGACGGCACAACGACATTTCGTGGGAACGATTCAAAGCAGCCCTCCAGGGTAGTATCGACATGGCGGAAAACCGAGGCTTCCGACTATCGCCAGAAGGCATAGCAACCTACGAACAACGGAAGCTTGGGCTATCGGCTTACTACGACAAAAGACGCGTTCTTCCCGATGGAATCCACACCGAGCCAATAGAGTACGCTGTTTAGCGTCTAGGTACAAACAGAATTCCTTTTGGTGGTAGTTCTGTATCCCTAGGAACGACTTGTAGCTCTTCACGAACGAATCCACGTTTGGGTGCATCCTTCTCCTTCGCAAGGTAGTACAGCACAGGCTGGCCCGAAGATACTACACTTCGTGAAATGGTGTATATTTGCAAACTCCACACAGGATCAGTAGCTCTACGTTTTTCACCTCCTTCCAATTCTCCTGGTGCATAAAGATATCGAACTAGAACGTCGAATGGTAGACGCTCTTCTCTCAATCCAACCGTGCGCGAATATGTAGGAGTCTTCAGATCTACTTGTTGCGCCACTACAGAATTCGAAGGCTCTTTACCAGTCAAACGAGTCACCTCACTGTTCATGGCTTTGATAACCATTGGTAAACGAATTACCCATTCTCTACTACGCTCATCTGATCCTTCCGAAGTAAGCACCATCTCTTGTGCATATTGATATCCAAACAATCTCTCAGCTAGAGTCCTATTTGCTCTTTCAACAAAACTTTGCGCTCTATGATTACCAGCCTCACCTCGTTGAACTTTCGTACCATGTAGTTCTAGCGTTTCAGACATACGTCCCATGAATTCTCTACCAGGATCTACTTGCAAAGTCTTTGGCCATTCTAGTGGACTACGTTTATAGATTCGTTCGAATGCCGCAGCAACTTCACCACTATCTTTAGATGCCAAAGGTTCGGCTTCTTTGTATCGAGAAGCTACGTCGATTACTACCAATGCGTACTTGTATAGCTTCCGTCCACGCCCAGGTCGATCGTGTGGTAGAAATATCAAATCAGCTTGGTGGACTTCATTTGGTTTCGATACAGTCCAATGTGGTCGTGGAATGTGTTTTGGTGGTGGTAGATATATTTGCCACATAGATTGCTTTTCCAACCAACTCCTAGCTACGTCTTCTGATGCTTTCGCTGCTACCGATAGCTTACCGATTGCAGAGTGACCTTTCCAATAGCCCATAGGACCATAGAAGATATTCGCAAGTTTAGAATCCATCATACATCTATACGTCCCAACCTTCAACAGATGAAAAAAAAAGGAAGAATAAAGAAAGTCGTTGCGTGACCCTCTTCATTCTTCCTTTTTAACTCGTGGATGCGCGCATGCGCAGGAACGAGTTTTTGCGTGAGGTGGGCGAATGATGGCTAGCTAGCTAGCCGTTAGCAAAAAATCAATCAATATCAAATCGTATGCTGTTCGGAATACGAGCGAGGAAGCCTCGGGGACGTTTATGGCACTGTGAGCTGTCGGCCGTCGGGCGAGTGGCATTCAGAGCTGCAGAAGTGTTTTACACGGAGACTACACACTGTGATGGCAGAAAAATCAACTTTATGAAATGATAGACTTGTTTACAAGGTTCTGTATTCCACAAAAGGTTTGGTTTCCCGGGAATATTGGGCCACTTGACTCGCAAACATATGTCGCACACCGAAGTCTAGCGTTGAACGGTTCTTGAAGGGGATGAGTCTCGAAGGCAGAATAAAATACTGGTGAGTGTAATAAATCACAAATATAAATGTATAGTTTAAAATTGTACCTCAATTCTATAGTAGAATTAGAATCCGTTTTCTCTTATTTACAAGTATTTGATCGAGTGTGTGTTCTTCGTGAAATTTTATGGTTGCTTTCCGAGATCATTCCGATCCGAAGTATAAGATCACAATGAAATGAGACCTTTCCCACGGTAATTCTAAGATGTCGATCACTTTATATTTTACTGGGCCTTCTGCCAACGAAATGAGACCTTTCTCGCGGTGATTAGGCATTACAATCTCAAGATGTCGATCAGTTTATATTTTACTGGGCGTTCTGCCAACTCAGGGAACGGCCCAGGAACGAACATGTTTTTTTTTAATTTTGAAATATAGAAGCTCTGAAATGCCATTTTCAGCTATTTCAGATAGGTTACATGCGTAAAACGTATGTAAAACTCCCCAAATGGTTAAGGTTACCGGATACCTTCAAACAGAAATGTAGTTTTAGCAGTAGTTTATCATATACCAAAAGATCCGTTCAAAAAAAAGCAGGTGCCCTTCGCTTGGAAAACAAAGAAAAAAGAAAAGCAAAACATGGCCAAACAATGCATGCGACTACGAGCCAAATAGCTAAATAGATGTCCTCGCAAAATTCGACAAGGGTTCGCGTATTTTCACTTTTAGACAGAGTGCCGAGTGGTCCACATCTGAACATAAATAGATATTGATAGGAGCCGGCCGAGAGAATATTTGTTTCCAAGAAACCCGGGCCAAGAAAGCTTTATAGATGGAAACGTAAAGTCTGTCGGTGACTCGATCTGAATCGCTTGAAACGATTGCCGCGCTGTTTCAGGCGCCTGCAAATCGCTGTCTCCTCTACTAACTATGCTGGCATTCAAAGCGTCTCTAGGTGTTCACCTTGGCTTTGTCCTTGAGGTCTTTTTATCTTTCCCATTTTTCAAGTCACACAAGAGAACTAGAACAACCGGCTATATTAACATTTTCTCGAATGCAGCGCGTAGCTTTGATCGGAAATCGACATTGGCGGAAAATCTTGACAGATAGTTGGACTGTGATGAGAAATGATTGGCCAAGAGCTCGCTAATTGTTGGAGAGGCGGGGCTTCAGATTCACGCACGACAGATGGCTAAATTTTTTGAATTGCTATTTTCTACGCTTTCGATTTTCAACCAAAATAGAGTTTTAAAAAAGCTCCCACTCAAGAAGAATTTATTCTATTTGTGTGAAATTTTCACAAAAAGTCAATTGATATCGCAGCTGCAAAAGGGTATCGGGGAATTGGGAAATTCTAAAAAGAGAGCTCGATTACATGGCTCCTGTTCATTCCAAGCATAATGGACCAGTGTTGTATATATACTTTTCAGATGAAGGCTTTTCTTAGCAATCCACTAACTTCGTCACTACATCCACGAGTTCACCATTGGGTGCCTATGTTTTTTTTAGTAGTAGCTTAGTAGTAGCTTAAGTAGCTTACTAGTAGCTTAGGTAACTTACTAGTAGCTTACTAGTAGCTTAGGGCAACTCACCAGTAGCTTAGGGTAACTTACTAGTAGCTTACTAGTAGCTTAGGGCAACTCACCAGTAGCTTAGGGTAACTTACTAGTAGCTTAGGTAACTTACTAGTAGCTTAGTAGTATCTATATCCATTTACTAATAGTGTATCCAACGCCTAGCATTCCACCCCCAACGTAGAGCAACTCACCAGTCTTCTGATTGTTTGAGGGTTTGTAGTAGTCAGATAAGCGGGGTTCTTTCATCTCTTTGAGATGTTTAAGCGCCTTACGTAACTTATCGGATCGCACTAAGGCTTCGTTGGTATCTCTTTGATCGTTGTGTGCTTTGCGTTCAAGACCTTCCTGCTCTTGTGCATAGTCATATAAGCTTTGACGTTTGATTCTATACGCTTTCATTTCACGTTCTAGTTTTTCGGTGGCCCTATCGTGTCTCTCTCGTTCTGCATCTACATCACCATCTTTTCCAAGCATTCTAGCTAGTATGCCACCACCAGTAAATGCCGTTGCATTCAATATAGCCCCGAGGAGGGCCATTCCAATTGCTGCCGCCATTATGGTATGATCTTTTGTTTCTCAAGATTTAGGTTTGGGCTTTTCTTTCTTTCTCAAGTTGTTTCTCAAGATATTCCTTTGCGTATAAGCTACCAAGTATCACGGCAGTCCACTTTGCGTAATTCGCTAGGGAAGAAGAAGGATCGCTAAGCATAGATTCCTTGGTAGTCTTTTTTACGATCCACCCAATACCAGCAGCGAGTCCAACGATTTTGACTGCATCGGTTGCCGTCTTCGTCAATTCCTTCTCCATCTAGATATATACTACTATGATCTCGAGTCTTTAAGTGTTACTCCATGTCTAGTGCCGTTGGCTTTGCCGGAGCTGCAGGTTGTGTCGTGCTAACGGTGGCAACACGCTTATTACCATCTACATACTTCTTGTACGCAAAGTACGTGCCAAACAATGTAGCGCCAGTACCAATGACTGCGAGGATAGTCAGGCTTTCGAACCGACCTTTCTCTACGTCGACTTCTTTACATGATTCGCTTTCGCGCATCAACTCTCTCTTTTGAGCTTCTTTAGCGAGTTTGTTGCTTAACGCTAGTGCTTTTCCAGCTGCGACGCGCTTTGGGTTTTTTATCTTAGTTGGTGCAGTCGTCGGAGGATTCGCAGTTATCTGATCCGTCTGTCCTTCCATCTTGCTTCGATATAGTAGGTATATGTGAAGGTTCAACAGTTGTACCAGGAATGACTACGTGACCAGATATGTGGAATAGGACGCTAGCTAGAGCTACAAGGCGACCGGCTTTGAGCGATAGTAGGCCAGTCGCAGCACTGATTTCGTTGCGGACTAGAGGGTCTTCTTGTAGGTCCTTGATCAGGGCTTCTTGAGAATCTATTGGTACTAGGTAGGCAACTAGGCGGGTAGCTAGACGTGTCACACCGTCGACTAAGCCTTTCGTTACTTGCTTAGCTAGAACGGCCTGATACCTCCTATGCAACTTGTCTACTTCTTTCTCAGGAAGTCTAGAGATGTCTCCTAGAGAAAAGTTCTTACCTAAGTATTCTTTCGTTACGCCTGTTGCGGCTAAGATCGAAAGTGATTCACGATTGTCTGATGTGACGTCTAGGTTGGTTGGTGGGCCTGTTACATCCTCACCGAATATCTCGAGTATTTCTTTATCCATGATAATATGTTGTAGGTGCTGGGAGCTCTAACACTACCTCGAAAGGATGGCGTAGACAGAAGCACATGCGAGCGAACTTATGGGATCCAAGTATCGTTCGTAACTCTTTACATTCTTGTGAGCCTCCATAATCCTCAAATATCTTTTTACCATCTACGGCCGATGCTGTATGGAATGCTACTACGATAGCTACGTTCTCACGGAAGGGCTTACATATGCTCGTTAATTGTTGGGACAGCACCCAAACGGAAATCCCTATATGTCGTGCAGAAAAGGCTAAGTCCACTAGCTTGTCAGTTCGTTTCTTGACGTCCTTCGATGCGGCGCAATCATCGAGAATCAATAGAGTATTGGTACCTGACCAAAATGTTGCGCAAATACTCAAAGTAGCATCGATGGCATCTTGTGGTGGCGATATGACGAAGAAATGAGGATCTCGATTTGCGAATCCACGATAAGTTTTGTTGTGGGCATACGTAGGACAAATCAGTACTATGTAATCGAACTTACCACGAAATGCTCCACGAAGTTGTTCTATGAGAAACGCAGTCTTCCCACAATTCGTTGGACCGACTATGAGTGCGTTGAACGGCACGTGCTCTACGAGAGAATCCATCAGTATAATATACTTTGCAGAGATCTGTTCAATATCGTGACCTGAGCATCCGCAAGGACATAGATGTGCATTTTCACATTTCCACTTCCCTTTGCAGTTCTATGTATGCGAATGTCGATGTCCTTTCCACTGCCGGTTTGTGCCAAGCCATCACCATGAACGGTGGAATCTTTTGCTGTGCGACAATCGATTAGAATAGAGAATCTATTTTCAAAGAACTTCTTTGGAGTCATGGAAGTATTGGGTGTACCAAACCAGCCTTTTGCAGCCTCCCAGAAATCTAGGGGAAGCATGCCGCTTGGAAAGAGTCTGTTGGGAATCCCATTGACATCTACTTCTACCTTCGAAATATCGGGATTCGAGAATGCTTCACTATCTCGCGTGCCAATGGTAGGTGGATCTATGAATAGTAGAAGTAGTCCAGCAAAGGATCGTCGTGGAACATTAACGTTTTGAGATATCAAAGTATCAGAGGTTTTAGCGATATCTACTGTCTTGAAGTGAACAGCGTAGTTGTATAGGAATGCAGCACCTATTTCATATTTGTGAAGTGCATTACTAGCCAGCGTTTCGTTCCTGATTGCTTCGTATTCTAGTTGGATGTTGGTAAGTTGGTACGTACCTATCTTCGTCGTATCCGATCCAATTACAACCTCGTTGGCAGACGCTAGAGTCAACTCGAATGTAATCGTACTTTCTAAGGCATGTGGATATAGAACTCCATGTTGTGTCAGAATGTCAACATCTAATGGAATCCTATACTTTGAACCACATGCAGTTAGGAGTGCGTTGTCTGCAGCAGATGAAGTACTTGCGTCACCAGCTTTCGAGCGTAGCTTATTCAAGTTCTCTGATTGAATGCCTTGTTGTATTCTAGACTCTCTCTCCTGCGTAGATAGGTATATATCGGAGTATGTTTGTAGGAGGTCTGGCCTGACAAGGTCTTCTACTGTTTCAGCTCCCATCCTACAGATTCTACGCATGACCAAACAGCGTCCAACGTTCGAAACGACTCTGTTATTCGCATGTCCACCAGATAGTACGATGTCGCCCAATAGCGCTAAGCTGCCCGGTACTAGTACTACATCTTCTGCTAGCTTTGGAACTTCTACGTATAGAGTCTCACCTGGATTGGCAGATGATCGAGTGAAAGTTTTCCTATACAAGTCTCGTGGAGCCTTGAGTGCATGAGGCTCTCTTCGTACTTGTGTGGGATCCAACTTCGATGAGATCATGTTGAATATAACTATATATATAATTATGTTTAACATGGCCTCTGAGGGTAGGTATGATGAAAGAACTGATGAAGCTGAAAGAGGAAGAGACTACGACAACGATGATACTGTCAATGAAGAAACACGGAAATTGGCGTCAGACTCTACGAATGTGGATCCTAGTGAATCACTCAACCTGAAAACTAGACGCAATTATAATGAAGAAGGTGCTCGACCGAAGTATCAGGAAACGTCATTGACAGATGGAGAGCTTAGTGAATTGCTGGATGAGGATAGAATCGAACGGCCTAAATTTAGCGATCGCCACGTATTCTTCGAAACAGGCATATCGGATAGAACGAAACAAATGTTATTCGATGCTGTATGGGAACACTATGCGGATGTAGGGATTCGTGGAGACCTTGAGATAACTAAAGTATGGGATGCCGATAAGGAACGGGGTAGAATCTACCTTCACGCACTTGGAAGTAAAGAGAAGCCCATACCTTTGACCACAGTGAAGGGTGAAAGATACCAAAGTATGGGTAAGGATCTCAAATTTGCCCTAGGCCCTACGGATGCAGAAAGAGCAGAACAAGTCCTCCAAGGTCAAGAAAAGGCCATTGAACATCTCGAAATGGAAGATAGTATACTTCAAGATCTAACGTCAACTGAGGACCAGAAGGAAGCGGCTAAGGAAGAGAAAATACACATCCATAACGAAATAGAATTACTCGAACGTCAAGAAGAAGCCATACTAAAACGTATGTCGCTACGTGAAAGGATCAAATACATTTTCAGAAAGCATGGAATGACCGTTCTTGCAGTAGTAACTTCTATTGGCGCTATCGTTAGTACGATAGTTTCCCTGTTGTCGAAATCCGTACCGAAACCAATAAAGACTGGTATTGATAAAGCAGCAGATGCAGTAAAGAAGGGATTGCAAACGACTGGGGGGTTGTTGAAAGAAATGGGAAAGAAACTTGGACAGATCCTACCTGGAATGATTGGATCGATTGCGAGTTTCATATTTACTATGGCTGGTAAAGCTCTGGGAGTACTAGCACAGAACGTTTGGTTATTCATCGTAGCAATAGTGGTGATCACTATAGAGCAATACAAACGACGTTAACGAAACAACATCCAGGCGATTCCAGCTGCGGCAATGGATGTCACTGCGAGATTAATCTCATGTTGTGGGGCAGCCTTTTGTACGGGATCTTGTTTCTTGTGCGTGACAACCTTTAGTACAGGATCTTGTTTCTTGTGCGTCTCGAGATGCGGCAACGATTTCGTATCTGATGATCCTTCCATAAGAAGAGGTGAGTGTCCTTTGCCTTCTACATTGATGTCGTTAGTGCCTAGCACCATATCTTTCGTAGCTTTCGGGATTGGATTCTTATAACCATCTTTCTCACTAAGAGAGTACTCTAGATCGCTTGGCAATAATCGTACGCCTATAGCTATCGCTAGATCGAGCCTCTTATGTGTTGCCGTTATAGCAGTAAGATAGTTTTTGTAGCTCACCACTAAATCGTTTTCGAGAATAGCGTCTTCGACTAAGCTCTTAAACTTTTCTTTGACGTTATGGCTACCTATGATGGATTCGTTCAAGTCGGCTTGTGCACCAAGTACGCAATGTCCAAAAGCCTCGACAGATCTATTCAACCTACCCAATCCAACATCTGTCAAACCCTTTCCGATTGGTGGTGTAAACCAATTGTATTGTTTTCCTTCGTGTTCATCGTTCCTAATAAAAGCTATCAGAGTGTCCTCCTTACCTCCTTGGTCTTTAAATAAAGTAGAGGCCGCGGGCCATGTGGTTGCTTTGTCGTAACTTCGACCATGGGCAGTTACATATCCGTTTACGTAGCCAGTTGATCCCTGGTATAACAGGAATACATCTCCTAATCCATTATTCCTACCTCCATGCCATCGGAAGTCTGGTGGGAAATCTGGTGTTCGAGATATACCAAATTCAATGCACAATTTCTCAAGAGCTGCTTTGTTATAGAGGTTATCCATTTGCTTGAAATGAGAGTTACCAGGTAAAGGAACTCCATTGGCACCACCAAGTTCATGCAGAATTCTTCGTATTGTGAAATAAACGTGAAATCGTAGGAACCCCTGAACGACTGGTGGATACGTTTTGAAAATAGGATCAAACAATGACACTCCACATCCAGAAGTCGCACACCACGTTGCGAAATTCAATTGTTGAGGCCAATATTTGAAATCCGGACCATGTAACCAATGGTAGGACTCATTTGCTGTCATATGCTTTACGACGGTCTCCTTGAATATGTTTCGAACGCCTGCTTTGAACCTATTCTTTGAGGTGGCATATATCCATAGATTAGTGAGATCGATATCTTGTGCCGGTCCAGTAGGAGGAACTGCTGTAATAGGATATTTCGCACTTCTATCTAGGGTCAACGTAGATGGGAAACCTTTATGCACATCCCACAACGCATTATCGATGCGTCTTTGAGTGACTGCAGGTAGCTTGGAGACATCATCGCCGTAAACGACATAGCTAGAATCTCCATCTCGAAACCAAATACTCGTCGAATATTTGCCTGGACCATTCACTTCCGTAGAGGCATAGAACTTGTGAATATCTGCATGTGGGTATCGTTTCTTGAACTTTATCCACAAATCAGTATTCAGTTTGGCAATCCTGTCGTTTTCATTGACAAGGAGCGCTGTCTGCTCAGCTTTCGAAAGCCTTGGACCACCCCTGGCAATCTCCGCCACGTCCTCAGCAGATAGACCCTCATCTTCGTATGGTAAAACTAGAGGCATCGTGTTGAAGCTATACGTATATACAGTTATACCTTCAACATATAATGACGATCCTTAATGTCACCACCACATCATCCGACCATACGGTCTACTTCGACGACCCAATTATTATCAATAATATTTCGCTACTCGAAACCACCATTGAGAACAGTTGGTTGAATCTAAAAGAGAAGGCCACGTTTCAGTGGGAAGTCAAGGGTATTGGGTTCCCACACGAAATCGAACCAGGGTCTTACAACGTACCTACCATCATGCCTCTCTTTAACCCTGCAGTCACTGCTTTTATCGTTAAATTTACGGACATACCCGGTAGAAAGTATTGGATCCTAGATGTAATGAAACCAATCAAGTTCAGTAAGAATCTCTGCAAACTATTTAGTATCGAAGGAAACGAAGAGGAGGACGGAAACGTAACACTAAAAGTGGGGAAGTACGACCTGGTGTTAAAAGACATCCAATCAATACGTATCCACTGTGATGCGGTGGATCCCAAGTTCTCACTCCTTGAGGGAAAACGCTCGACTGTACTAGCTAACTTAAAAGTACGAGGGGCCTGGTTCTTAGAAATGACCTATTCTATGACTCTCCTACTTCCAGTTCGAGCTCTAGGGACGATGAGAAACAGCCTTCGCCTGACAGCCCGCGATGAAGGAGGTAACGTCGTAGACTTTCTGGGTCGCCCTATACGATACGTGTTGAAGCTTGAGTAAGCTATACGTATAACGTACAATGGAAGGCGACTCGATTCAACCGTTTCCATCAGCACCAAGTATCTATCCACAGATCGCTAGTGACACTGGAAAGAACTTTAGACTGCAAACGATCCGAGACACGCTTTCGGACATAGAAGTTCAAGAAAGGCACTACGAAGGTGTGCGCAAGAAATATGCACGTTCTCAAGGAATAGTTCATGGCATCGCAGTGATAACTGGAGGTCTATCTGTGATCTTATCTGGATCTGGATTGGGTGCAGCGTTGACTGGGGTTGGAATAGTGATTGGTCTACCACTTGGAGTTATTGGTGGGCTATGTGGATTAATTTCAGCATCTACAACCCTTGGAGCTAAGAAGTTAGGAATGAAGGTTTCTAAGCATGAAAAGACAACTATGTTGGCAAAGGCGAAAATCAATACGATTCGTGATCTAGTATCGAAGGCCTTACGTGATGAAAACATATCCGACTCTGAATACAGTCTCATCCTGAACGAAGCGAATAAGTATGAGATCATGAGATCTGAAATTCGTCGCAAGGCTTCCATAGGTGAAAAAAGCCCGGATCGGGTTCGAGCCGAACTCAAGCAAGAAGTGCAAAAGGAAATGCGAGAAAAACTTGGAATGTAAGAATCAACGTTTCCTATGAAAGGAACGAACATGGTTCTCACTTTCACTTTGCCAAGTCCTACTGCTAGTTAGCCTATGTCTAGTGTAGATTGGTTCGAAGTGGGAATGGTAAGAAGACAACTCCTTGACAAAACGTTTGACCGCATTTCCAAATATGCCACATCGCTTAACGACATCCTTAAAAGACATAGACGATCCGGAGCGACGTAGCACCTCGTAACTTGCTCCAACGACTTTCGTCTTAAGCATTGATTTGGGGCCTATATTGTTTTCCATTGCCTTAGTAACGACCTCGTGGACTATTTGTTGAACGTCCCTAGGTACTCCTACAAGATCTAGTTGTAGGAAAGTCGTCGCAATGTGAGGAACTATGCGCTCAGCATCCAAGTCTACATCAATCTTATCGTCGTCACACAGAGAACGTATGAAGACCTCTCCATTATGGATGCCTTCGTTTCTTAGTTGCATGAAGCGAGCGACCTCACCTTTAGATCGGACGAATCCACATTGTATGCATGCATGGTAGAGTAGAGCAGCTAAAATATTTTTCTTAGCATCGCTACGCTTGAGACAAACTTTCATTACTTGGGTGAATGCGTCGGCTACGATTTCTAACGCGTTCATAGGGAACGATAGATCATAACTTTGTTTGTAAATAGTGTTGTATGCTCGTAGTTCTTGTAGTAGCGTTCGTCGTTTCAGTTCTATGTCATCATCGCTTTGCTTTGGTTTTGCGCGGTCTAGATCACTTTGATACTGAGAGCCATCCGGACCTACTATACACAGTCGAGTAGTAATAATATCGATCTTCGTTTCTTCACATGGTTCAACCTCGGAAACAAGACCACAGGTGGGACACACGAATTCCGTTCCTTGTATTTCAAAGGGGCAGAGACAATCAGGACATGTTTCACTGGTGTTAATATGTTCCACTTGTGGTTTGATATTCAGGCTTCTACGAATTCCAGGACCAAACAATCTGACTAGCTCGTCCATGATACAACTATAGATGTCGTACGTTCAATAGAAAAAAAAAAGGAAGAATGAAGAGGGCCACGCAACGACCTTCTTCATTCTTCCTTTTTTCTTTTTTCGTGGCTATTCCTAAGCGTCCTTCTCGTTCCTCAAGGCAGCCAACACCTCGTTGAGCGCATGGTTGAGAGACTCTCCAAGACCTTCCACTGGTTCCAGCACTCTTGATTCAGCGGGCAATGCTACCTCCGGTTCCACCATGTTTGGCTCCTCCTTTCTTGGATCCTCTAGCTTCTTGCTGGACTTCTTAGCGCGTCTTATATAGACACCGGAAGACTTCACCTTGATGGTGAGACGGTCGCATCTTGAGCAAAGCTCGTAATCAGTACGACATCCTTTACCGCACTTCAAGCATGGTACATATGGGGCACAGCCTTTTGAGATTTGGTAGTTGTGCTGGGAACAGAACTTCGTTGTCTTCGAAATCTTCTTTGGACATTTTGAGTCCTTCCCTCTCATCAACCAATCACAAGTTATTGCGGCGTCTACATTTGAGTTCTTCTTCGACATGTTTGATCTGTATGGTGTTAATGCGTACTAAGATGACAACGAATGCTAATGTCGTGGAATAAAGAATATATACTAATACCATTTAGTGGTAATATACAGTATAATAATCATTCCTTTAACATATACTTCAAGTTTGGATTTTTTAGGTGCGCGAATGTCTAGTGACACTTTGGCTTCCTACGTGGCAGAATGAGCATCCATGTAGTTGCGTAGTACAACCCTTTCGTCCTCTGTGAGCTGGGAGTACTGCCACTTAACGAACCATTTAGCGATATCAAGATGACCATTGTTACAGGCGTATTCTATAGCAAGATCAATGCATTCATACTCTAGGGTTATCTGAAAACGTCGCATGAGCCACTTAACGCTATTAAGATGACCATTCCTACTGGCACCTAATATAGCAAAACTGACGGCCTTATCCTCTTTGGTGAACTGGAAGTGCTTAATGAGCCGCTTAGCGATACCAAGATGACCATGCTCAAGGGCAGCGCGTAGAACGTGATTGGCGTGTCTATCCATCATATCGAAACGTAAGTGCTTGATGAGCCACTTAACAGCATTAAGATCACCATATTCGCTGGCGTAGAGAAGAGAAAAGCTATCGTCGATGGGGCTTGCGGAAATACCGAAAGTTCGAGCCAATTCGTCTCGATCGTCGTCACTATGAGTAGACCTCAAACCAAAGCATAGTGCTAGTTTACGGAACACTTGGTCTACGTTTTTGTAGCGCGCAAGAGATGCGGCATCGTTTAGGCGTTTCGATGTCCTTGAGAGGCTTGCGAATGACCAAGGATCTGCATGCTCTACGATCTTAGTCAGAATTTCTAGAGGGAGGCACGATATATAATCCATAGTGGAAGAGATCGATATAACTATATGTAATCATATCTCTAATAGGATTATCAAGTTGGATTTTACGTACAAGAATGTCTAGTGACACTTTGAATGACCCTTAGTTACCCCATAGTAGTATAGTCGGCGTCAGTTAAATACAACTTTTTCTTGTGCAACAAAACTCAAAAGGTTGTGAATGTTATGGACGCCTTTTTTCTTGCACAAGGGGCGTTATGAAGTGGATTTCTGAATTCACTTTATGACGCCCCTTGTGCAAGAAAACAAGGCGTCCATAACATTCACAACCTTTTGAGTTTTGTTGTACAAGAAAAAGTGGTATTTAACTGACGCCGACTATACTACTAAATGTCATTATAGTGTTCTTTAAGAAAAATATGCTTAGTATAGTTATTTGAAAATAATTGGTCGGAAATTCACATTCCAAAATCAAAATGTCTTCTCCGCAACGTTTTGACACCTATAAGTTTTAACTGTAAGACGACGAAAACCTGTTTAATCATCAAACTTTCCAAAGTTCCAATCTAAAGCTTGGGTAATATTGTCCTATATATGGCACGCCGTTTGTAGCAAAATTCAATGTTTAAAAAAACAATTCAATTCAATCAGCGTTCATTCAATTCAATCATTATATTCAATTCAATCCTTGTGTGACATTCAATTCAATCTCTTATATACATTTCATTCAATCTTCCAAAATACATTCAATTCAATCTTCCGAGATATATTCAATTCAATCTTCGATATTCATTCAATCTTTTGGGGAGAGCGGTCCAGGTTTGTCGCGTAGGGACTAAGCACCACTATATGTGGGCTACCTGTGGTTTCAGAATACAGTCGGATCGAGCTGGGACAAAATGGCGGAAAGTTTTGACGTTGAAGTTGACCTTGAAAAATTTCTAAGTTCCGTTCTAGAGAAGACGCATTTCATTTGCCAAGGGCCTTCCATTGATCCCGAATTAGCCGAGGAACATGCAGTTATTATTGATAAAAGCGTTTCCTTAATTAGATCGATCGTAGACTGTGATGGAATTGGGTTGACAGACAAAATGGAGCTGGAGTCACTGTCATTAGCTTTTGCCGATGTTTTGTCGTCATTACGCCATCAAATAACATTAAGTTCTTTGGTAAAACCAACAACTGTTGCTAATATCAATGTTTCTAAATGCAGCGGTGGGAAATTGAAGGTGGGAAGGCCTTACTTTGATATTCCTGCCGAGATCTTAGAGGAGCTTCGAGGCCTGGGATTTACGTGGACGAAGATCGCAGACATGTTGGGAGTTTCGAGATGGACAATCTCAAGAAGGGTGGCTGAATACGGACTTCAGGACTTAAAGTGCTTCAGTAATGTGTCTAATGAGGATTTGGACAAACTAGTCAAGGATTATATCCTTGACCATGGGACAGCTTGTGGGCAAGTGTACATAGCAGGACACATTAAGTCAGTTGGCCTAAGAGTTCAAAGGAGAAGAATTAGAGTGCATGGCCCGTGTGGATCCAAAGAACACTGCTCTGAGGTGGGGTGTTTTGGTTTCAAGAAGGACATACCAAGTAGCATGGCCAAATTCGCTATGGCACCTTGATGGCCACCATTCTTTGATACGGTGGAAACTAGTCATCCATGGCTGTATTGATGGCTTTTCACGAAGAATAATGTATCTCAATTGCAAGCCTAATAACCTAGCAGAAACTGTACTGGAATTGTTTCTGTCTGCAATAGAGGGCAGTGGAATTTGGCCATCAAGGATAAGAGTGGACAAGGGTGTGGAAAATGTTTTAGTGTGTGATGCAATGGTATGTCAAAAGGGTGAGGGAAGAGGAAGTTTCATTGCTGGCCCATCCACTCACAATCAAAGAATTGAAAGGTTATGGAGGGATGTTTTTAGATGTGTATGCCATATCTTTTATTACACATTCTATGCAATGGAGTCTACAGGTATACTTGAACCTGACAATCCAGTTCATCTTTTCACTCTGCATTTGGTCTTCATTCCAAGAATAAACAAGTGTCTTGCTGAATTTATGGAGGCATTTAACAACCATCGGGTAAGCACAGAACAGAACTGGACCCCTTACCAAATGTGGACCAATGGGATGATGCATCCAGACAACCCAATGGCAAATGGACTGCTTGAGGAACTAGAGGACTATGAACTGCAGATGTATGGCTATGATGCTGAGGGACCCTCTCCTGTTTCAGAGGATGGAAGTGTAGTTGTTGATCCAATTGAGTTAGATCATAAAGATCTGATTGCAGCATATGTTCTAGAGAGAGTAAATCCAGTGACGCAGTCATTTGAAATGGGAATAGATATCTTTACTGAGGCACTTGAACTTGTGAAATGTCAATTAGAACTGTTGTAATACAGACATTTTGCTACATTCTTGTATCCACGAAGAAGTCAAAACTAAGACCTTAATTTATATTAAAATATTAAATCTTGAAGACAATCATTCAATCTGGCCATGTAGTACACTGGCAAAGTATTGAATGAAAATAACATTAACATTGCTTGATTCAGCATAAACAATGGCACCAGGCATGTGTATGGTACAATTTGATCCTTTGTTCAATTTTGCCTATTCCATAGCACACCAGCAAAGGACCTAACTAAAACAGGTGATTTTGAACAAGAGATCTAATACTGGTACCACAACACAGTTCTGTTTACATTCTCTTAACAATAACAGGGTTCTCATGTCATTAGCCTGTGTAGCAAGTGTTTTTTTTTTTTTTTTTTTTTTCACGGAGAACCCAGAAGAATCGAATCAAGATTCCTTTACTCCACCCACCCCCCTCCCCATTTTTGGCTCGCCCCCATTTCTTTCGCAGCTAATAATTTGATTCTTCAGTTTTTGTGGGTTTCTCAGCGAAAAAAAAACAACAACACTGAATCGTAGGCTTATAATTATGTTGATAAAAATGGTCTAAATTGACCAAAATGCAATAATTGTCAGAAATAGGACTGGCCATTATTGAGAACGTAAAATATTTTGTACATAATATATGTTTTCACCGGCTTTTTATTCTATCGCGACTCTGCAAAAGCAAATAGAAGTCAAATGCATATAGAATGTTTTACGGTTTTAGGCATTTTTTTGTTAAATCAGATTAATTGAAAGCAGTCATTAGCATTTGTCGACTGGCACAAATTAGCATAATTTCAAAGGCTAGACACACCTTCCTTTTGCTTGATAAAATAAAAGGCCACTCACAGATTGAGACAAAAAGCTATATATATCTCAAATTAAAAACTTAAAAATGGCATATATACTATATAGTTATGCAATGCTTTTCTCATGGCATACTGTGGAATATCCCACGCGTCACTTGTATTTCCTTGGTATACACACGAGCCTTTAGGCGAGTGTGTATACCAAGGAAATACAAGTGACGCGTGGGATATTCCACAGCATGCCACGAGAAAAGCATTGCATAACTATTTTATACCATACCATAGAAAATACAGAGGTTGCAATGCATGATGGGAATGTTGAGTTGAATACTGACGAATATACAACAGCTTTCCTGCTTCCTGATTGGCTGTATTTTTTATGGTATGGTATAAATATATATATATATATATATATATATACAGCGGTTTGCAAAAATTATGACACCTTCAACATTATCAACACATAGATATATCGAGAGTATCATGGGAAGGCTTCCAGCTCAACGCATTGGTGCAGAACGCTACCCGATAGTCATGAATGAGCCTAAACAGATACAGATACAGATATTTTTATTAGCTCCTTGCACAACAAATGGTACATTGGAATATAGCGCTAATAAAATATAATTTAGTGTAAACATTAACATTTAGATGCTAAATCGATAAAATTGATGATCTTAAGATCATGCTCTCATAGACATACTTTGCTGCAAAACGAGCTACTTCCATGGGTGGATTTATGACCAAATTAAATAAATGGTCATCAGACATATAACTTGTATTGTATTTTGTATTAATATTAAGGGTGCAATGAAAATCGTTTCTTATCGTATCGTACGTTTCACATTTAACAATGAAGTGGAACTCGTCTTCTAAGTTTTTATTACAGGTGGGGCATATTCTATCTTCCAGTTTCGTGTAGGGCCTAGTGTACCTCCCTCTTTCGATTTGTAGGCAGTGATTACTTATTCTGAGTTTTGTAAGAGCGACTCTATGATTTATATTAGGGACAGCGTTGAGATATTTTTCTACTTTGTAATCCGTTTTAAACAATCTATATGTTCTAAGTTTGTTGCGGTGGTGGGGATTTTTTCTTTGGTCGTTAAATACGTCACTTAGCCAATGTTGGTATTCCATGTCTTGTAATCTCAATTTAATTTGAATTAAGAATCCCTCGTAATCAGATATGTCTTGTTGCGATAGCCAGATATGACCAAAGCCAAGTTTATAGATTTTATGTCTTATTTTTTTCTCCCCAGAATACAGGTTTTGGGGACTGGAGACGATCTATATAGGCAATTTTTGAAAGCTCAAAATTTTCCTTTGTTATTAACTTTGACCAATATTTAATGCTTCTAAAAGTAGATTCTAATTTAATTGGATATCTACCCAGTTCCGCTCTGCATCCATTGTTGGCAGATGTTTTACTGGTACCAAGCAACATTTTACAGAATTTTACATGTACGTTCTCGAGTGGGTCATTTTGAATCAGGCGGTCTTTATCATCCGCTCCCCATATTTCACTCCCGTAGAGTAAGATTGGTTTAACTAGCGTGTCAAATAGTTTTATAGATAGACTTATGTTCGATCTGAAGTGGACACCGGTTTCCTTCCTTATTTTGTACAATGCCTTCAACGCAGTTTTTTTTAGTTCTTGTTTGGCTAAACTAAAATTACCGAATGTACTTAGGGTAAGACCAAGGTATTTATACATTTGGGTATTTATTAATTGATTGTTTTTAAGGTAAAATTTGTAGTTATTCATTCTTTTGCCATTATTGTTGAAGATCATTACTTTAGTTTTTGTAATATTAACCTCCAGACGGTTACTGTTACAGTAATCCTCAAGTGTCTTTAAATGATCTTGAAGGCCTTTAGAGGTTGTTGATAGCAGGACTAAGTCATCTGCGTAAAGGAGGCAATTCACATTGTTATTTCCTAGTGTGACTCTCTCTTCGACACCCGATTGTTCGAATTTGTCGGGTAGGTCACTAATGAATAAGTTAAACAGCGTAGGACTAAGCATGCAGCCTTGTTTAACGCCAATATGGCATCTAAATTTCTCTGTTTTTACATTACCTATCTTAACTGCTGAAATGTCATTTGAGTACATAGTTCGTAGAACGTTATAAAAATTACCTTCGATTCCCGCTTTTTGTATTTTGTTAAATAGTTTTTCCCTAGGTATGCTATCAAATGCCTTTTTGAAATCAACAAAACAGGAAAACAGAACATTGTTTTTCTTTTTAGGCTTACTCTTAACGTATTTGTCGATGAGAGTTTTTAGTATAAAAATACTATCCACTGTGGAGTGGTGTTTTCTAAAACCACCCTGTTCTTTTTTTAAAATGCCATTACTCTCCAAATATTCGGTTAATCTATGGTTGAGGACTGAAGTGAATACTTTACTTAGCGCGGAAAGTAAAGTAATGCCTCTGTAGTTATTTACATCCGAACGATCTCCCTTTTTATGAATGGGGATTATGAATCCCATATTCCATTATTGAGGGTACTCGCCTGAGGCTAGAATTATATTGAAGAGTGATCTTAATGGTAGTATTAGACTATCTTTGCCATATTTAAAAATTTCATTTAAAATGTTGTCGTGCCCAGGTGCTTTGTTGTTCTTTAGTTTATCTATGGAATCTCTGATCTCCTTATTTGTTATTTCGTAGTCTAATGGACCTTGCTTTGTGGGACTGCTAGGTATAGGGTTTATTTCAGAAATATTTTGTTCTTTAAAATGTTTGTGAAATTCTTCTAATTCCACTGGGTAGCACTGTTTGTCCCGATTTTTGCCTATTTGGAAAATGTTTTTTAATTTCCTCCATAGTTTCTTTGGATTTTTGAAATCTATCTCTTTCAGGCGAGCATTGATTGTATGGGCTTTCTTATTTTTACACAACTTTTTAAAACGCTTCTTTTTTATGAATAGGTTCGTCCTTAGCTCATCATCGTTTAGCCTTACTATTTAAAACTATGGGATGTTTTTAGCACCTTTAAGTCTTCCCATGATACCCTTGATATGTCTATGTTGAAGGTGTCACAATTTTTGCAAACCGCTGTATATAAATGATATATATATAGACTATAATAACTAACCCAAAATGGCAATTTCCAAATATCCACCAAAAATGCTAGTTGCGGCTAGTTGTGTGTGTGGGGGGTGGGGGTTGAGGACATTGCCATTTAAGACCCCCCTGGAAATCCAGGCTTAAACCGAACCCCCCCTCCCATGGAAATTCCGAGCGCCCAGTACACCCCCTCCCCTGGAATTCCAAGCATCTATTACCACCCCTTCCTTGGAATTCCAAGCGTCCTGTGTACCCCCCCTCCCCTGGAATTCCAAGCGTTCAATACACCCCCTCCCCTAGAATTCCAAGGGTCCAGTACACCCCCCTACCCTGGAATTCCAAGCGTCCAATATACCCCTCCTGGAAATTCAGTGCCTTGAAACAGACCGCCCATGGAAAAAATCTGCATGTACTCCAGCCACCCCACCCCCCCCCCCCCCCCCCACCCCCCCCCCAGTGGTGCGGATAAAAAATGTGATTAGCCATTGTGTTAAGTCACTACAACCACTACGATTATGCCATACCGAAATAAAGTATTCCTGAATGCATAATCGTAGAGGTTGAAAAGCTCCTCATTTGATGGCAGTTCCAAAGGCCAGGCTGCATATGGAAGCTTGAGGGTGTTTGTACATGTGTTGGCCTTGGGCATGAAATCTGCTTTGATCCTTTTCTTCGGTGCCTCCTCAACCTGACAAGAGGAAAGCTTTAAGTGAATTTGAGCAAAAATAACAACACAGTTGAATTTCATGCACATAATTATAACAATGCATGCAAGTAAATTTGGATTAGTTGCTTTAAACCACAGTGGACCATGTAGACTGGCAGTTTCCTAACACATGAACATCTCTGAATTAGAGGAGTGTCACGATTTTAGCAACAATTTGAGAAGTGGGAAAATGCATAAATACCAAAGGAATAGCCTAAATATATACTGGTCTTGGTTTGTTTAAATAGCACTCCAACTACAAGATTAAAAGAAATGTAGGGTTTCTGCATCTAACATGGGAGTGAATTGAAACTGTGCTAGTGTCAGACATTACATAAAAATAAAATACAGGGAAGGGAGAATAAAATAAAGCGGTTCTTACATTTTTCAAACCTCAAAGACTGCCTTAAAGGATAATTTTTACAATGATGTTGTCATTAGATATTCTATTCACCATATCATACCTCATCTTTTTCGTCGTTGTCCTTTTTGTCATCTTTGTTCTCCTTAACTGGCTGCAGCTCGGCAATATTGAACTCGATGCGTGGATCGTAATAAAAACCGAGCTGGGGTGCTTCACTTGCACAAGTAACAAATTCCAGTATTTGCTCAAGGGTCACCACACGCCGCCCACTTTCAACTTCTCTTACATACTGGACAAATCTGGCATACACATCTTTCTCGCATTTGAGGGCATTAGAACCAGCTTCGGAAAATCTTGGCCCTAACAGTTGTATGAGCATGCGTCCATTTAACCGGATATCGGTAGGCCTAAGAAGATGAATGAAAATTGGAAACCGTCTTCCAAATGCAGCTAGTCCAAGGCTGTTTAGCCCTTTTCTTAGGTTTCTGATGCAAGGAGATGGTTGTTGGCCTGAAGAGAATACTGCTTCTATTATATCTTCAGGAGGTATCTAGGGGTCTGACCATTTTGCAACAAGGCTATGGCAAGCATTTGACCGACATAGTAATAGTCACTTGCCATGTAATCCTTTTGTTGTATGGCCTTGTTGCAAAGGCGGATCCATTCTTTCCGTGGACCACCACTGTCCACTGCCTTCTCCCCGAAAAACTGAACAT
Source organism: Actinernus sp. WN-2022 (assembly GCA_030867875.1). NCBI lineage: Eukaryota > Metazoa > Cnidaria > Anthozoa > Actiniaria > Actinernidae > Actinernus > Actinernus sp. WN-2022. The sequence goes on along the minus strand of JAOWCC010000936.1, from coordinate 4,868,402 downwards.
CGAAGGTGATTTGTGGTTCCTTCACGCATTTCAGCTCTGCAAATGTTGTGTCCAGGATTTTGTCCCTGTCTACTGTTATGAAGTTCACTTCACCAGTTAGGGATGTGGCCTCATCTCTGATATCAAGCTCTCTTCCTTTCCCTATCTTCATCTGAAGATATCTTAACATTTCAGTAGGATTTATAATTTCCTCTGGAAATGTGTCAATTATGCTGGTGAAGAAATCACTACACTCCTCACCAGGCTCTCCATCATCAGCGTGAGCAGCTGGGACAACAGAGGGTGTTTCAGGTGCTAAGCTTGTGTTTGACCTTCCACAACTTCCCCTCTTGTTGCCCCATTTGGCACTGGAATGTCCTGCTTGCCCTTGTCATCTGGATTATCTTCAGTGGCAAATACGGATGTCTTGAGCTCAGAGTCTGAATTTGTTTCTGCTGCATCGTCTATGAGGCACTGGAACTTCGGTTGCATTCTGATATACAGCAGTCCCTGACCAGCAAGTTTTTTCACAACACTGAAATTGTACTGAGAACCTTTGCCAAGATTCAGAGTGGAGATCGTTTTTTGGCTAACTTTGACAAATGAGAAGTCATGGGCTCTCAAAGTTTGATACTTCTCATCCAAAGATGACAGTAGCTTTTGCCTTATTGTCGCTTCATCGTCCTTCTCATAGATCTCGACAATCCCTCTTTCGATCACCATGTCTTTTGTCAAGCTATCTTCATCCTCGTCATCACTTTCTTCTTCTTTTGCTCGTAATAGAGCATACTCGAAGGCCTTGCTGTCCGGTTTTTTGTCTTTCTTTTTAGATCCTTGAGCCGATGTTGCTCCTCCAGATCTCAATCGTTCATTCCGCCCCAATCGCCGAAACATGCCGCCACTAGAACTGGTTTGCATCATGGAACGAGCATGATGAACCGTTTGTGAAACCCTGTGCGACACACTAGCGTTTGAAGAAACACTCGCGTTCGGAGAAACACTCGTGTTTGAAGTGCTTTGATGCATGCCCGATAGCATATCGGATGCCTGTCTAAGCAAATTCGCAGCTGCTCTAATTTTATCGTTCTCCTCCATTATTATATATTGTGATCACTAAAGATGGCGTACAAATGAGAACACGTGCGAAACCTCGACCCAGTCCCTGCAGCTCAGCAAATAGTGGTGCTTAGTCCTCCGCGACAAACCTGGACCGCTCTCCCCAAAAGATTGAATGAATATCGAAGATTGAATTGAATATATCTCGGAAGATTGAATTGAATGTATTTTGGAAGATTGAATGAAATGTATATAAGAGATTGAATTGAATGTCACACAAGGATTGAATTGAATATAATGATTGAATTGAATGAACGCTGATTGAATTGAATTTTTTTTTTAAACATTGAATTTTGCTACAAACGGCGTGCCATACCTATAGAAAAATTTTCAAAATGCCCATATCTTTTATTAAAAATGACATTTTTATTTCTGTTGCGGAGAGGACATTTCTGTTGCGGAGAAGACATTTCTGTTGCGGAGAAGACATCTATAAAATAATTACTTACAAAACAACTCATCTTTCTATGGATTCTATATCATTTTACAAATACTGTAAATGATTGAATAATCGCCCAGGTTTAAATAAGCACCCCCCTTTGAATTAGCGCCCCCCCCCCCCCCCCCAGACCTTGACAAATTAAATAAGTGCACCCTTTAAATTAGCGCCCCCTCCCCTCCCCCCCAAAAAAAAACACAGAACGGAACCAAAACCGATTAGAATGTTAACCACAACTAACCATGTACTATTTGTGTTTATACTTAAAAAATAAAGAAAATGAAATACTTGGATAAGCGCCCCCCTTTGAATAAATAACCACTCCCCTCCCCCCCAAAAAAAACAGAACAGAACCAAAACCGATTGAATGTTAACCACGACTAACCATGTACTATTTGTGTTTATACTTAAAAATAAAGAAAATGAAATACTTGGATAAGTGCCCCCCTTTGAATAAATGCCCCCCCCCCCCCCCCCTTGAATAAGTGCCCCCCTTCCTCCCAAAATATTAAATAAGCACAGCGGGTGCTTAATCAAGCATTATGGTACAGAGTACAGAGTAGGAGTAAAATAAAGAAAAGAGAACTGAATGCCATCTCTATAGCCTGGGACTAGTAGTGAGTACTGAGCATGTGCAGTAGAATGTTGCATTGTGGGTTTATCTTGTCAGCCATCTTTGATATAGCCATGTCAAGTAGCAGCGAGAGAAGTAGAAAGTACAGAGAGAGGCTAAAGAATGATGAGAAAAAGCTAGAGGAGTATAAAAAAAAAGATAGAGCAAGGAAAGCTAGGCAGTATATGAAACAGAAAGAGTGTAGCCATGCAGCAAAAGTAAAACAACGGAGAAAGCAAAGAAATTGGAAGAGGCTCTACAGGGCAAAAAAGAAAGCACAAACCAACACGCCGGAGAAAAATGCTAACTACCACACTCCTCAAAGCTTAGGAAAGGCAGTCAAAAAAGTCCAGAGTAGCCTTCCAAAGAATCCTTCAAAGGTCCCAGAAGTGCTAGGAAAGATAGTGTATTCAATGTCTCCAAGAAAGCGTAAAGCAGTTCTTACAGCTTGTGAGAGCAAAATCAAACGAAGAAAGGATGATGGAGACGTGAGAGCAAGAAGGTCTGATGCTCTAACAAGTGAGGAGCTAAACGAAATCGAGGCATTTTACCAGAGAGATGACATCAGCAGAATCCTTCCTGGTAAAAGAGATAGTGTTTCTGTTAAAGTAGAAGATGGCAGGGAGCATAGGCAAAAGAGGTTGCTGTTAGTAAACCTGTGCGAAGCATATGCTGTGTTCAATGAGGAATCTAACATTAAAGTTGGATTTTCCAAGTTTGCTTCTTTGAGACCCCCACAAGTGCTACCTATAACACTTCATGATCATGAAGTTTGCATGTGCAAATATCATGAGAATTTAGAACTCCTTCTGCAAGGAATGACCACAGGTGGTATTGCATCGACATGCTATAAAACAGCAGAGGATCTCCTGAAAGCTACTGTCTGTAGTCCAGATGAAGAAAAGTGTATGGACAGGGAGTGTTCTAGCTGTGGAGTTGAGCCAGTTGTAGACCAGCTGATTGATGCCTCAGATGATCTTCCTGTCTCGTACTATCAGTGGGGCACCAGTGAAGATGGGAGAGTAAGGAAGCTTCTCGTGGTGAGCACTTTGATGGATGCAAAGCAAGATCTAAAAACCCAGCTTGCTCCATTTGGAAGACACATCTTCAATATCAGAAGGCAATTTAAAGAGCTAAGATATCTCAAAGAGAACCTCCCTGCTGGTGAAGTAATTATCCATGAAGATTTTGCAGAAAACTTCCAGCTAAAGCATCAGAAAGAAATCATGGCAGCACATTGGTCTAATGAAATGGTGACCATTTTTACAGCCGTTGCTTACTTCAGAAATACAGAGGGAGTGTTAGAGCATGCCTCATTTGCTGTAGTCAGCGATGAGTTGTCACACGACAAGGCGGCAGTATATGGATTCAACGCGGCAATCCTCGATAGCCTTAAGGAAGTAACATCTGTAAAGAAAGTGCACTACTGGAGCGATGGTGCTGGGTCACAGTTCAAGAATCGCTACAATCTATCAAGTCTGTTATTCCATCCTGAAGACTTTGGCTGTTCTGCGACCTGGTCCTTCTTTGAAACAGCACATGGGAAGGGTACTTGCGACGGAGTTGGTGCAGAGGTCAAGAGAAGTGTGTGGAGAAGGATTCTGCAGAGCAATGCGGTTGTCACCAGCCCTGAAGAGTTCTTTGATACTGCAAGGAGGGTATGCAAAAAGATCAACATCCTATACGTTTCAGAGAAAGCGGTAAGGGAAATTGGTCAGAAGCTTCAAGGAAGATGGGAGAGATGTAGAGCCATTCCGCAGACCCACTCTGTCCACTTTGTTGAACCATCAAGCAATGTACATGTGATTGCAGCCAAAAACTCCCAGTTCCAGACACAAGTTGGTCCCTCAAAGGAGCATCTTTTGCTGTCAAAGAGCACTGTGCCCACTTCAACAGTGTCAAGTTCCCAGTCTACACCCATATTATTGGAAGATGAGATAACACCTATTATAGATGTCCCAGATAACCAGTCAGCCCAAGCCACAAACATCTACATAGAGTATGGACTGCCTCAGGAACTCATTGCTACATTTAGCAATGTATCAGATTTTTCCCTCCCAGTCCATAAAGCTGCAATAGTCTCGGCAATAGTCGAAGGGTTTGTAAGTTTCAAGGGGAAGGGAATCCTAGCTCAAGGTGATCTTAAATCTTTGCTAGGTGGTCAGGCAAAACCTGAAGATAACTACCTTACTAACTTTGCAATAGATTCCTACCTTGCAAAGCTACAAGAAGTAGACGGTGTTAATGTGGTAGTGATCCCCTGGGAGGATTTTGAGAAAGGTAGCCCTTCAACTCCAACTAAACATGTCCATGCAGGGCGAAAGGATCTTATTGAGTCTGATCTGGTTATAATACCCTGCAACCCCATAACGTCCAAGCACTGGTTTCTCTTGGTCGTATTCCCGCAGCAGCATATCATTGCTGCGTTGGACAGCAAAGCCGGACACTTTGTGAAGCCAACAGCTGAAGCCGCCATTGAGAAGATGTTCAGTATGCTCAAAATGGTTGATGGTGCTCAGAACATGAGCCATTGGAAGTTCTTTGCCAACCGTCCACAGGATATCCCCCAGCAAGATAACACGTGGGACTGTGGTGTCTTTGTTTGCGCTTACGCTAGGCATCTGGTGACCAAGGGCACCATGATTGCACCAAGGAGCATGCCTGAATACAGGAAGTACATGGTGCTAGAGCTGCACGAGAGAGCACTACTTCCCCTCCCTCCTGAAGATATCAAGAAAGAGCATTATTATGCTGTTGATTATGTCAATAAATATTATATTGGCAGGGCTCTTACATCTAATGTAAGCCAGTTTGTCTCTTTCAAATTCATGCATCGCAATGGTGCGTGTAAGTTTGATTGGCCGAAACGCAACGATGAGGCTTTGAATCATGTTGGTTGCATTTTCTATGGCCCTATCACCTTGCAAGGTAATGGTCCATTTGAAATTGCAGAGCTTCAGGAGCTTGATGCAGTCTTTCAGGCTACCCGCAGAAGAAGTGCAGGCAAAGTACCTTGATGTTAAGAGAGATAGTTACATTGATATTAGTGTCATGCTATTATGATTGTTCATGCTTTCTTGTTTGGTACATTTATGCTTTATACAAGCTCTGATTTACGATTTCATATGCATAATATGCAGATTGATGGCTTTAAAATAGCCTTTTTGAGACTGGTGTCTTATTCTTACAGCATGATATTGGCATTCACATTGAGTTAACATCTTGAAAGATGGATACAATATGTTTAATCAACTTGCAAGTATATTGCATTCTCAATGATATAACATTTAAATATGTGTTTTAGCCATCCTATTAAAGTGGCCTAGCATCAAATACCTGAGTTTTGTCATTACTTCACATTATAAACTTTTTGTCTTCTCCGCAACGTCTTCTCCGCAACACGATCAAACAAAGTTATAACTTAATATCAGTATATAAGATGAAGGTAAAATCAAAGATTATTGCACTGAATTATAAAGTATTAAATGCTCTTTCACTTCAACCAAGTAGGCTTTTGAGATGACACATAGATTCAGAGAAATTTGAAAGTGATGTTAGAGGAAAAAAAAAGAGGTGTTTTCTGAGTCTTCTCCGCAACAGCTAATCATTTGATGGCTGTGTCTTGCCGTAAACGTCAGGAGTAAATCCTTTCAGTGTTTTGTGTAAACCTATTTGGTATCTATCCAACACAAGTTGAAAGGATGTGCTATTCCATGTATTCTGTTTTCTGTATTAGTTTATGTGTCTTCTCCGCAACGACAATTTACTGTGGAATGGCCCTTATACAGACACAGGTGCAGAGAAATCTCACTGAGGAGATGAGCTACAAGAATATCCCAGATCCAGTTTACTCTTGCACATCTGCTGAAGGTGAAGTGATTAGAGAGGTGAAGTGATTGCTCACAATCTAGGAGACTAAGGAGATGGCTAATGAAAAAGGAATTTAAAATCTACTACAAAGGGAGAGTGAGAGTAAGTCACAAGCATATTTCCATGCATTTATTTAGAAATAAACATTTTACAACGTCTAAACAGGCCAAACATTTTGTTAAGACTGCATTCATTATGTATACTGCTCATACTGCAGAGTGGAGGGGGGAGGCAGGGGATTTCATTCACAGGCTCACTTTTTTAAGTTCCCTATGATGCAAAACAAAATTTTACATTCCCTACTACTCAGGAAATAGGAAAATAAAATGACAAACCCCCTTTTCCTGTTAATAAATCTTTAGATACCCCCCAAAAATCCTCTGCAGCTGCCACATCCCACCTGAAGTATTCATAATGAATGCAGCCTAACTTTAAAGTTCAGTTACAGGTAGAAGTGAATTATTAATCAAAGTCATAATGGCAATGAGCACTCTTATTGTGAATGTACCATATGTATAACACAACTAGTATAAGTGTAACAAAATGAATTTTTACCACAATTGCCGGTAATCTCGCGATCTGATTGGTCGATGTGCGGTGGTAAATGAGAGTCCAGACAACGGTGCTGATGCGAGCATGTCACGCAATGTCGAAAATAATATTTTTTTGCTTGCTTTAAACATGGTACTTTTGAGATTTTACCGAATTTTGAACTCGGTATAGATTTCGACAGCTTTTTACCAGAGTGGACGGACATAACGGACGACGAATTGATTGCACACGCGGAGATGGCAGAGTAAACACAGGAAAACCGGGTCGACAACGACAAGAAAGCGAACGATGCTGAAAAACCTCGCTTTGCAATGTTAACAGATGAGGACCTCACGAGCATAATTAGCAGCGCTGAGGCGAAAGGAACAAAGAAAAACACAAAGTGGTTGTCAACACAATCGAGGGTAAATATGTCATGATCAATATATTTAGAAACTGAAAGCGGACTACTCACGAAGTTTTGCTGTTCATTTCACAGTTCATTTTCCAGCGACCCACGCCAAAAGTCAAGGAATCCGACCCAGTGTGATATGAAAACAAGCCTTTGGGAGTTAACACACTGGCGAAAATGATGAGATAAATCTCGCTCGGTGCTGGCCTTTCCCAAATGTACGCAAATCACTGTGTTAGACTTAGAGCGACCGCCATCCACAATTTGGTGCCTTCCCGCCACATAATGTCGATCTCTGGTCACTCCAACGAACAGAGCATTGCAAGCTACAACTCGAGACCATCAGCTCAACAACTGAAGAACTGCTCTAACATCTTGTCCAATGCACTAGCTGGACGAACACCAACTTCAACTGCATTTGTCCACTTCCAGCGACACCTTCGACTTCGAGTTTGTCAGCAACCAACACAGTCCAACTTTCTACTTCAAACTCCAACGCTATGTCCTTCCCAAATGGACTCTTTCATGGCTGCACTATTGCGAATACTAATGTGTATGTTCTGCCACACAATCACAGCAATTTTGCTTGAACATTTGTTGTAAAATTCGCATTCATCTCTTTGTGAATGAACTGTCATGTGTCGAGCCCGCTTCGAGAACTTTGAACTCACCAAGTTAATTTATTCGTGTTTGTTGTAATGACCAATCAGAAACGCTCATGTGGTGCGCTTGAAATAATAAACCAATCAGATTGCAAGAAAGTTATAGACAATGCTGGCTCTTTCAAAGCTGTCACGCTTTGTAACGAAACTTCCTTGTACGTTTTCTAATATTGTTGTAAAAAACAAATTTCCTCTGGTTTTCCGTGGTGTGGACTCTTATTTACCACGATTTACGTCATCACATGGTAAAAATTAGTTGTGGACTCACGAGGCGGACAATTCATAAGTTCTCATGCAAAGGTAGGCATCTGAAAATCAGAGTGTCAATCATCATATTTAGACCTGCTGAAAACAAAGCTTCTTACGTAGAAAGCACTGATTGACACAAATGAACATCGACAAATGTATGTTTGAAGAACTGAAACAAATATTTTAATCTTTGAAATTAATTTCCTTGGAAAACAGTGGAGATTACTTTTGAATGCATTTCATACGGTGGCCCATAGGGGACACTGCTGCAAACTATTGGACATGCTGCAAACAAGACAAGTTGCTGCAAACAAAAAACGAGTTGCTGCAAATAAGACGAGTTGCTGCAAACAAAAAACGAGTTGCTGCATATAAGACGAGTTGCTGCAAACAAAAAACGAGTTGCTGCAAATAAGACGAGTTGCTGCAAACAAAAAACGAGTTGCTGCAAATAAGACGAATTGTTGCAAATAAAACAAGTTGCTGCAAATAAGACGAGTTGCTGCAAATAAGACGAGTTGCTGCAAATAAAACGAGTTGCTGCAAATAAGACGAATTGCTGCAAATAAAACGAGTTGCTGCAAATAAGACGAGTTGCTGCAAATAAGACGTAAAAGGCTGCGCGCGCAATATCCGGGTTAAGACTGGGAATGAATATTGACCAACTTGGCTATCATCGGCGGCCATCTTGATTTTCTTGTCAATTGTGTTGCTGGTGTTGCTCCCATAGTGTCCAATAATGTTTTGCATTGTTTGTGGCTTCGAGAATTCTTCCTTAGCCAGCTACTGCTCTTCGTGTGGAGTTAAAATAGCAAAGTCTTCAAGTAGTAGCATGGATAGCAGTACCAGTATTGCCGGTAGTTGTCGATCAAAACTGACTACCCTGATATCTTACGAAAATTTTAGGCGGCGCAAAGAAATCGACCGCACCGCAAAGTTTCCATCTTTTAAAAATGGAGCGAAAAAAAGGAAGGTTGAGGTTATGCAGGACGTAAACATCCAAGTTGGTTTGATGACCTCAAAGGACGGTAACCTCAGAGTTAAGCGAGGATCCAGTCTACCTTTAAAAGTTCCACCGTCCATAACCGAGCGTGATCTACTAGAAAGGGCCATTGAGAAACACAGCCGATTCAGCGTCGATGTTGTTAATAGTCCAGGTCGATATAAGCTCCTCTTTCCAGACAGAAGACAAGTTAAAACTGTACCCGGAAAAGATGACCCTTTTAATCTGAAGGAATATAAAGAGGAACTTGGGAAGCCTTACAGTAGAATCATTTTCTATTTATGCACAAATTCAGATTACTTTGACTACATTTCTTCTGGAGTTTTTGACTCAAACTCAGAAGACGAAAGTGAAAGGTACAATGAAAATACCACAATTGATGATACAACAGTACCTTCTAGTTATCTTCGACAAGGAAAAGTAACCTGTACTACTACATGTACAACAACTACTTCTTCCAACGATACCACTTTCACAGGCAAAGATGCTTTATCCTCGAACACAACAACATATTTACAGTGTCCAGTTGAACTTGAAGATAACACATCTAACTCTTGTGCAAGCAAAGGAAGCACTGACACCAGCTCACAGAAAATATCTATCACAGTATGTATTATTGTATATTTTATGACAAGAGGCTGTACCAGCCTTCACTCGGGCTGGATTGAAAATGTGCAATAAGGGCGTAAGTGACTAGTCCTGATCACATTCTAAATTCTTGCTTTGGAAACAAAGAATTTGAAGGAGAATTTAGAATGTGCTGAGGAGTCACTTAGGCCCTTTGATTACCGGTACACCGATGCTTGTTATTGATTCAGTTTTAATGAGTAACCCTCAATACTATGTAGTCGTAAACTCAGGTGTTGTTGAAGTCAGCCAAATTCCTAGAATATAGCTCTCACTCTTTTTTTATGCTCCTACTTTAGTTAGGTCCTCACATTGATCAGATTCAGCCTGTTGTTACAGGTTGCTTTAAAGTTAAGAGGTTTTTTTTCAGAGTCTAGAAAATTGCCCTCTATCTTGTTGGAAACAGTTATTTAGCTGTAAATTACCAACTACTTCCATTGTCAATTGAATGTACCATCTCAAAATAGGTGCTTTCATTTCCCATCTGGTGAGCTGCTTTTGCTTTTGGGTCGTTTTGCTCCCACTGAATTGGTACAAACTTTACTGGTAATATGATGTGCCGTGTGGACATGTGTAATCACAGGCACATCTGGTGACTTTTTTGGACTTGCAGAATCAGCTTTGAAGAATAGTACAGGAGTTCACTAGGCCAGCCTCGTATAGGGAAGTACAACAGTGGGAATAATAATTAAGCCTGCAAAAATAACAATATGGGTATCTAAACATAGTATGGGTATTTGACAGGCAAACCTACATGTAGTTAATACACAAACAAATATAAGTACTCTCCCTCTCCCTACATTCTATATTGAAACTTATGGCCTTTAATATGAGTCCTGGAAGCTCCATAATAAGTTGGGTAGGTGTGTGCCGCTGGGGCTTTGAAACCCTTACCCTGTTTAAGATTTAAAAAAAAAAAAACATACCCTGTTCAAGACAAAGTGTTAATTTTTTTATATCCCTTTATAAGACAAATAACAAATTATCTATACTTGGATGTCAGTGTTTATTGTGATCTTGTATAATTAGTGTCATAACTAAATAAGTCCTCATCAAGCACTAGACTTCTCATTAAGAGGTATCACAACTTAAAAAAGATATGACAACAGATAAATACCATACCTTGTTCAAGATCTGTCAATGTGAAAATATATGTAGATACCCTGTCGAAGACCTGAAACTCGAAAAACCATACCCTGTCCAGCGGATCATCCCTGTATAGTCCATATATGGGAGTACCCGAGGGGGGGGGGATAAACAATATGTATGTGTATACTAACTCAATGTACATGTATTATCTAGAAAGCCTAATACATACCGTATTCACTCACAGATAAGCCGCACCTTTTTACCCGAAATCTTTGTTTAAAATCAGGGGTGCGGCTTATCTGCGAGAACATCTACCGTACATACATGTAATGTTCCTGGAATTTCCATAAATTAGCATTTAAAAGAAATACTAAGCTATACTAATAAATACTACACCAAACCAAAAGAAAGTAAGCACTGGCCATTGCTTTTGCAAGTTTGGTGGCCCCTAACAGATCCATTTACGTTGTAAATATTTGTTCCTCCGCAAGAGATTAAATACCACGCTAAATGGACCAACGTTTCTTCGCTGTTGAGCATTTTAGCAGTGGCTTATCTGCGAGTGCGGATAAGAATATATCACTGAAAGCATGTAATGCATTTCAATAAAGAGTTCTGTAGACTGCATTAATGAAACAAAGCAAGATATAAAAAAATATAATGTTGAGGTTGAAATATTAGGAATTGGTTAAGTGCTTGCCTTTTAGTTGAAATAAAAATGATTGTAATGTCAATAAAATATTTAACCATTTTTTCTAGGTACCCAATCAAGATGGATGTAACTTCAATGAGAAATTGAAGACACTTGAAGATATGTTTCCTAATTTACCACTTTCAGTGGTTCATGATGCCTGGAACAATGCAAAAGAGTCTCTTGATGAATGTGTGCCTGTACTATTGGAAATGTCGAATCCTTCTACTGATGTTCAATAACTTCAGGATGTCTGTTTCTTGTTTGACATCAGATTGGGAGTCACATGACCAAGAAGACGGGGATACAGAGCTTCAGAATCCTGTCTTTGATTTGTTACCAAAAGATGTTCCCAAAGATGATGGGTGCCTAAAACAGGTATATTCATAAATAAATAAGAATTATTGAAGATGTAGTTTGCAAGTCCCCGGGTCAAATCTCTTCGTGTGAACCACTCTATTTTCATGAAAAATTGTTGCTCGGTTATCCCTTTGTGTGTACAGTACCAAAGTTGCTTATTCACTATTACATAATTTCAATAACAGAATTGAAGTCACACATTTACACACTCAGGTTAGCCAATTGGAAAGCAAAGGAGAGGAGCTTGAGTACAAAATCTCGCTGACACTCCTGCTCTTTGACTAATGTGATATTACTATTGTTCATTTGGTTTTGTTTACGGTCATTGCAAAAATTATTCTGAAAACACTCATGTACAGTTGTATAAGCTGCACCCCCAACTTTGAGGTAATATTTTGTTACTTTCAAAATTTGAAAGTCAAAACACCTGTGGCTTATATGTGGTAAAATGTGGTACATGTAAATACCATATCTTGATGAAGAACGATGATGTCATGATGATGATGATTACAGTAATTATTATAGTAATAATACTAAGGTCTTTATTGTTACTAACACTAAAATGATATCACCATTTATCTGCCCTGAAAGTTTCTCTTTTTTTTGCAGGCCCTCCAAGAGATTGCCAATCAGTTTAATACTGAAGAGTACTTAAGAATAAAAGTGAGAAGAAAGTTTGCCTGGAGAGACTTTAGAACAAAGATTGAAAAAGTTTCAAGCAATCTAAAGTTTAAACTAAAAGTACAGTTTGTTGGAGAATGTGCTATTGATGAGGGAGGGCCAAGGCGGGAACGTTTTTGTCTGATAGACCGAGTGACATCGTATGAACTAATGGTAGGTGAAGATGGGAAAAAAACCATTCATGCACAACATAGTTTCTCTAAATAAGAATGAATACTTTCTGTACGGGCAGTGTGTTGCTATGGCATTGTTGCAAGGATCACCTGGTCCTCAATGTTTTCCCCCCAGTGTTACCAATTACATTCTGTTTGGTGACTTGAACAGACTGAATCCATCATCAGATGAAGTTCCTGATTATGAAGTTCGGGATAAGTTGAAAAAGCTTGAAGAAACCTATGACTCAGAAACCTTTGAACAAGAAGCATCATTTAACTTCCCAGAAATATTTTCTGCTGGGTACTGTAAACTTCTAGTAAAAATCACTGCCAAAGAGGAACTCGGGAGATGTATAGCTCTTCACTATACAATTTCATCCTGCCAGGCTGAGCTAGATAAATTCCTTAAGGGCCTGGAACTTTATGGAGTTCTTAACCTTTTAAGAGCCCACCCAAACCAAGCCAGAAAGGTCCTCCAAGGTAATTATCAGCCCTTGACTGCAGAAGTTTTGGATGGCCTGTTCCATCCACAGCTGTCTCCTGTTGGCAGCAACAAAAGAGAACCTGAGGAAACAATTGCTTTTAATTTCAATACCTTTTTAGAAGATGTAGAGAAGGGTGAAATCTGTTACACTGGAGACAAAGCAGGTTTGCCAATTACTCTTGGAAGCATTTTAAGTTTCACCACAGGGGCAACAAATATTCCTGCCGTGGGTTTTGATACCCCCCAAAAAATCCAGTTTGACCATGATGCCCAAGTAGGAAGGAAACTCGGTGCCAACACTTGTGCAAACATCATCACATTCCCAGTTAATAAGTGTTACACTGATTATGAGTCTTTCAAGAATGAGATGATCATGTGTCTCCAGGGATGTCAGGGATTTGGAATGGTCTAATGTTTTATCCAGCCCATTCTTATTTACAGTATTTTGAATTTTGTGACAGCCCACCATATATTTCTGCTAATTTAAAATGTTAGACTTGATTTAACATTAAAAGTGATATCTAAAGTGTTTTGAAGTGAATGCTAATCACATTGCTGGGAAAAACAGCTTTATTGGTAGAGTCAATTTTCGGCTGCTATCTTGATGTACCAAAGTGGTACACCAATATGGCCGCTGCATACAAATTACACTAAAATGTTTGAAAATTATTTGTCCAACAGCTTAGTTACGAAGTAATATAATACACGACTTTCATAATGGCCGACTCCTTATTTGCATAATTTGGAAGATCAATCTCTAGAGGGAAACCAATGCTACCACATGAAAGATCACATTAAAACTAGTAATTGTTTTGAGTTTTAGAGCAATGAGGAAAGTTGCTGTTGAGCTATGAGCATTTGTAATGCAGAAAAAATCTTGAAAGCAAGGCTATAAAGGCCTCTATTGTTTTTCTAATACAAATCTCTCTAATTTCAACTTGATGTAACTTCATTGCATCACTGAACTTTCACATGGCAATGTTAATATTTTCTATACATGTGGATAAACTACTGAAACAGGAAATCACATATGCAAATTAGGAGGCGGCCATTCTGAAAGTTGTGTGCTCCAAAATTTCAGACATTTACATATTTTTACTTTCCCTTCACACAACATTAAAATATTTTACTACTATCAGTCTTTTTTTGAGGCAATTTTTTTTGGGACATCAGTGAAAACGATCTATATATGGCTATTTCAAATAATGTTGTTTGGGGTATAGGGCAATAGCTAGGGTGTTAGGAAATATGGCATTAGGGAATCAGGCATCTTTAAGATGTCTGACGGTTGTACACAAGCTAAAAGACTGGAAAAATTAACCGTAAGTTAGTCGACTAAGTAGTCCAGGTCATATAATTCATTTTGGTCTGGGAATACCCTAACCCCAATACCCTAATGTCCTTATTCCCCTTTCTCCCAGACAACATTAATTGAAATAGCTGTATGTTGACCATATCACTTTATATAATTTAATTTTAATCATGCATCACTGAGGTACAATGTAAGAATTAAGCTTGCACACATGCACATTATTGTAAATATGTCACATTTGATTGAGGTTTTCAGACTCAAGTTGTACCTAAGATACAAGTTAAATAATCTGTTAGCATATTGCAAGTTTGCGAGCGTTAATTTCAAGCCCTGGTATAGTTCGTTTTTTTGCCAAGTTTGTACTACCATTTCCTTTCAACCTTGAAGTTGCATGAACATTTAGTGTCAATTTATATAATTTGATACCCTTCTCACCATCAAACCTGTCACCATGACGAATAAAATTCATTCTATTGAAATGTAAATAATAAATAATAATTAATTTCATTGCTCAATGTGACATGTTCGATAGTGGGAAGTCATTAAACAAACAATGTTGCAATTTTTGCATGTTTAGTTTCTGTTCTTGTACGATGTGATGGTTATTAACTTTGGTCAAATAAACCCATCTTGAATTTCAGCATTTATATTTTTCTTTATGCCTCAAGCTGTATTTGTTTAAACTTCTGAAAAAGGCTGAAGGCCTCTTGCTCATTAACTGGACATTTCCACCCACTGCAATTTATTGTATGTTCAAAATATTCATTATGAATGTCCTCCTCTGCATCTATCTCACATTGATGATCCATTTCATTGAACCTTTCTTGTGAAACTGATACAATACAGTCAGTGGAACCTGAATTCTCTGGGAGGTAATAAAGAATATCTGGAACACCTGCTACAGTATCGTGCCTTGAGTGCCTGATGTAGTGACTGTTCCAGTGATCTCTGACTTTATCAAGTTCATCTTGTATAAGCTTTGAAAAACAAAACCACAGACATTTCATATGAAATGTATTCCCAAGTTCAAGCACTCCTGACTGAGCCAGATCCTTAAAAAAGTTTATCCACCAGTTTGATCGACTTCTTCTAAAGGATGACCACCATCCCTCTATCCTCTGGTTGGATGGTGAAGAGCCATACAGATGAGCCTTTGCTCCTGAAAAGTCATCAGTGCCATCTGCTCTGAAATAACACTGCATCCCAGCTATAACTACATTTTCTGAGCCACAATCAGATCTGACAACTCTTGGGCATCCTCCCAAACTTTGAACAGCATCCAAATATAACCTGCCTGTAATCTTGGGATTGTTGTTGGATTTTACAAGCTCCAACCAAAGTACTCTTCTGCTGTAGCCACAAATACACCCATGAATTGGGAAGCCATATGGCTTCAGCTTATCATAACCTTAAAAAGAACAAATATAAAAATATCAGTATAGAAAAATAGATTAAAAAACTTATTACATAAGTGTCATCAAATATTTCATTATTTTATTGGCAATTGTACCCACAGAAACAGCTTATAACATTCATATAAAGATTTTCCTAAAGTTGGCTCATAATGGTTGGTAAATATATTTCTCAAACTCATGAATAATTAATGAGATTCATCCAATGCAGGGACTCTATTTGGTTAGATACATGTGTCTTGATATCAGATCAAATATGCCATGTTTGGATATCTTGACGTGTTTCTTAATCTAAATATTCATGACGTGAAATTTAATCAAGTAACAGATATTACATCCTAACTTTAGATCGACATAAGGAGAAGTCAAAGAAAAGATAGAAATAAAAACAAGCGTCCAGATTATGACTCGAACCATTGACTTCATGAATGTCACTAGTAAATAGGAACTAACCAGAGAAAGCATTGTGATCAATAAACTGTATGCAGCAAAATACCAGACAAACAATACTCCCTAATGATAAATGAATACAAGCACTACTGGAAACCCATGGGTATTGTTTGAGAAGCTATTTCTCAAACTCGTTCTGATGTTTCATCAGGGTTTCTCAAATTCATTAATAATTTTGATATTCATCCAATGGAGGGACTGTATTTGGTCACATGCATGGGTCTTGAAACCCGGTCAAGCTTTGTCAGGTGGATGCATCTTGACATCCAATGAAACACCAGTTCCAAACGCACTACTGTTTGGAACAGATTTTCAACCATAGTAATCAATATTTCTTAATCATCATATTCATGAACCACTAACTACTTATATACTGATAAACTACAAGACAGTAAGAAGTGAAGAAGTAAAGATTGACAGAGAAAGAAAAAGTGTGCCTCCACTGGAGTTCGAACCTTGACCCTTCCGACTGCTTGTACTAACTCGTGGCCACTACACTACTTTATATATTTGGAACCCTTGATAAAATACTACAATTCGTGTTTGAAATAGTACTCCAAACACTGAGCAAGAAATGGATCCCTTGGGCTTCGCTTTGCCCCTCGCATTGCTTTCTCTGTATTTGGAAACCCAGGCGGGGGGGGGGGGGGGGGGGGGGGGGGGGTACTTGACCCATGTTTGGGTATAGTGGTGCCGCTGAAGGTTTGAAACCCTGACCCTGTTCAGGACAGAGGATAAAAACCGGACCCTGTTCAGGACAGAGGATAAAAACCGTACCCTGTCCAGTGGCACGTCCCCATATAGGCCATATAAGGGAGTACCCCCCCCCCCCCCCCCGGGATGAAACACTTTCTTCAACATAAAAAGTCATGTAATTTCATGCGTAAAAAATGGCAACATAATAAGACTAACCATCAATATGCCAGCAAAAAATTGGTCCACTTGAAACATAGTTTCTTCGTGTGAGACGTCTCGAAGCTCTCTCTTTTACTCCATTTGGGTCAATTTCTTTCATGATTCTGCAAATCAAACTGCGTGGAACCTGCATGTGATGCCTCAATCTAAGTGCATGCCAAATATATCTATACCCAGCCAATTCTCCTGCTCCTTGCATTTCCCGTCGGATCGTTTCTCTAATGATCTGTTCATCGTAACAATTTCCCCTTCTCTTGAGACCCAACTCCTGAAGTTTTCTTTTCAGTGTCCTCACGTGCATGGATATTCCATGGTGTTTGTGCAATAAACCTACGATAGCGTCGTAGCGATATCCACGGTGAAAGTACAGTTTTATCAGGGAGTCATTATCGTTGTCCAATATTAATTTTGTACCACAGGAACAGCAATAATTTGCGTTTGAAACGGTACTTTCAACTCCACAGACAACACAAAACATCTTCCACTTCCGGTTCCACCTGATAAGCAAGATGGCCGTTTGTGCCAAGGTATATAGGTTCCATTCGTTTCCAGTCTCAACCCGGATATTGCGTGCGCAGCCTTTGACATTTTATTTGCAGCAACTCGTCTTATTTGCAGCAACTCGTTTTATTTGCAGCAATTCGTCTTATTTGCAGCAACTCGTTTTTTGTTTGCAGCAACTCGTTTTATTTGCAGCAACTCGTCTTATTTGCAGCAACTTGTTTTATTTGCAACAATTCGTCTTATTTGCAGCAACTCGTTTTTTGTTTGCAGCAACTCGTTTTTTGTTTGCAGCAACTCGTCTTATTTGCAGCAACTCGTTTTATTTGCAGCAACTCGTCTTATTTGCATCAACTCGTCTTATTTGCAGCAATTCGTCTTATTTGCAGCAACTCGTTTTTTGTTTGCAGCAACTCGTTTTATTTGCAGCAACTCGTCTTATTTGCAGCAACTCGTCTTATTTGCAGCAACTTGTTTTATTTGCAGCAACTCGTTTTTTGTTTGCAGCAACTCGTCTTATTTGCAGCAACTCGTTTTTTGTTTGCAGCAACTCGTTTTATTTGCAGCAACTCGTCTTATTTGCAGCAACTCGTCTTATTTGCAGCAACTTGTTTTATTTGCAACAATTCGTCTTATTTGCAGCAACTCGTTTTTTGTTTGCAGTAACTCGTCTTATTTGCAGCAACTCGTTTTTTGTTTGCAGCAACTCGTCTTATTTGCAGCAACTCGTTTTTTGTTTGCAGCAACTCGTCTTATTTGCAGCAACTCGTTTTTTGTTTGCAGCAACTTGTCTTGTTTGCAGCATGTCCAATAGTTTGCAGCAGTGTCCCCTATGGGCCACCGTAATTTCATAGTAGTACATAAAACCAAAGAGCTGCAATAATATGATTGAAATAAATATAACTCAATATGAGTGTAATCTACAGATATGCACTAGCAGTTTTTGTGTTTTCCATTGTTTGCATTCTTAAATACAGTGTAATCCCTATTAATAGGGAGGCTTAATAGGGATGGTTCTGTAAAAATAAACTATGGAACTAATGAACAATATTTCTAACAAAGTTTGCACATTTTTAGATCTTGCAAAACCAATATCAACATTTAACTTGAGTGTACCATTTAACTTCAATGAGTCAAATAAGCCAAAATACTACCTAAGAGGAGTTAGGTCTACATATTGTGATAATAAGTGTTATTATCATGACAATTGTTGTCAGAATCATGATAGGCACCGCTATAAGACTGATTAATCATATATGGTCTTGCTTCAGGGTAAAACTGTTGAGTAGGTTGCTGTTGAGGGGATTGTGAAGGTAACTGTTGAGGACCCAAGGCCTGGGCCATAAACTCAAGTGATTTATTCATTGTTGATGCTATCGACATCATAGAGGCACTAACAGCCTGCATGGTTTCTGCAAATACAACATTAGATTGAGCAATTGCTTCAGCCAAATCTTTTTTCGACTTGTTTTCATCTCTTGCTTCGTTTACTAACATCTGATCACGCTGTGATGCTGACAGTTGCTTCTGCAGATGTCTCCGCTTATTATCAATCAAATTGAGTACTGGGTTACTGGTGACTGGTGATTTCCTTTTCTGACTGCTGTTGTCACTTTCTGAGGATGCTGTACATGAAGATCAAGGACTTTATTTATTAAATAGCACGTAACATTACAAAAGTGAAGATGAGTGATGGTACTTAATGAATGAAACAAAAACTACTGCAATCCTGGAATGATTATTGTTCTGGGACAGTGAGGAAATTAAACCCTCTGACATCAACGGTACGCCACTCCTCTCTGATCGTCCGTCCCCTCTCACACCCACCGCTCAATGTTGTTGTTCAGTTGAAGCACAGGAGGGCAGCATGCTCAGCTAACACCAACACTGTTCCAAGGGGAGTGGGGAAGGTCTTGGTAAAGTTCGGAACATTGCATCTTGCTTTATTTGAAGAACTATTTCAAACATTGCTGTTCCATAGATCTCGTCCAGAATTGTAGTTTTAATTAATTGCAATAATACGTTAAGTGCCATCACGCTAATCCATTTGTAATTAACTTACACTTTGTACTTTCATCCTCGGTGTAGTCACAATTTGGACAAACAAAAACATCGTCTTCTGCATAGACCTTCACGCAACCATTTTCACTGACATGTGTACCCGCTGTTTGTATTTCTACATCACTGTAACCACACTTTGGGCAATTTCTCTGATATGTACTGCCTTGGCCATACTTCTGGGTCAACTTAGAAACTGAAATATAATGAATGGATGAGGCAAATAAGTTTGAAGAAAGCAATTTATGGGGAGTAGCTTCAGAATACCTGGCCACCATTGTAATACTAGTGCAGCACTCTTTGAAAACAACGCAAGAATACAATAGGTTCTATTGTGATGCTTAAAAGTGGCTTGGTATTCTGAAGTTAAGTGAAAAAAAGTAATTTCATAAAATTGACTCATAAGATGAAGTTACAAATATTATAGTGATTGGAATATAGCAAATATATTTTGGTATGGGCTGTGTTTTTCGAGAAAAACTTCCAGCAAAGCGAAAATTGTATCACAACAGTAGATACCTGTACTAAGGCTCTCTGAGGACTCCGCTGAGTCTTGCTCTGACTCTATCCCAAACGGTAGAGGTTCAGTTGCTGCTGAGCCTACCCATATTTTCACCATTTTCTCATAATATTTCAAGACAATTTTCCCTGAGCCACTTCATCTACCAGTAGCGATGGCGTTGCTAAAGCGCTGTCGAAGCTCCTTTATTTTTTCCATGACTCTTGAGTAACCTTTCTTTATGTTCTTCTTTTCTTCTTTAACTTCTTTCAATTTTTCTTCCTTTTCTTTATCATCTACGTTGCTGGGAATTTAAGTAACACTTTCAGGACCAAAATGACTATACTTCTTGGCTAGTGCAACCCTGACCGCTTCATACTGTTTAACTTTATCTGCGTTAAAATCTAAATTCTGATAATCCATTTGGACCTTGTAGGCTTGTAATGAATCTAGTAGATCTTCTATCATTTCTGACTTCCATCGAAACCTCTCGGTACTTGCAGCAGCAGCATTTATAGCTTTAACATTTTGCACAGTTTCAACTTCATCCTCCGAGATTGCCGCCATTTTGAATTTGGAAAAGCAACTGCTCATGCGTGTAAGGCAACGCAGCTGACTCACGACCGGAACAGCTGGCTCACTAAAACGGGCCAGCCTGCTTGACTCCGATTATATGGAAAATTTTCACCCCGCTTAACCGAGATCCCGGCAAAGCACTGCCGGGATCTCGGTTAAGCGGGCTGAAAATTTTCCATATAATCGGAGCTGGGCTGGCTTGCTTTCCATGTAATCGCAACGATCGAATTTTGTGTGTCTTGTAGGCAAGGCGGGATCTCGGCAAACCGGGCCAACCCGGTCAATCGGGCCAGCCCGTTTCATATAATCAGGGCCTTAGACTTGCTTTAGGAGGCGTATAGAGTAACGGAAGCTTGTAACCTTCTTTCAAAACGCCAAAATAAATTGAGGCACTTGAATCTGTGACCAAACTTGTACGTGGCTCCGGAGCCTCCTTTAACATTAACGCTTCTATCGTTCTTTGAACCCACAGAGCTAATTTCGCCTTTAATACTACGATCTTCTACCTGTACTAATTCATCATCTTCTAAATTGTCTAAGTGCTTCTCCATATCGTCGCTGTTCTCAATATCCACATGGTACCCACATGTGAAGCAGACATCGTCTGCATGAGGTTGTCGACGGCCTTAATTACATAAAAAGGCGAAACAAACAAAATAGTTAAACAAAATCTTCACGCAATTAACGCGATCAACCCTGGTCTGTACTGCTCTAAGATACGTGGATACAATAACGCTGACTCATTAACCTTATATAACTGATATAACAAAGAAAAAATTCCTCTTACGTAACTTCACACGAACCATGTCAAATGTTTGTACAATCGTATCGGCCTTTGGTCTTCATCAGTTAAAAACGATACGAAGCTTAACTTGTCAATATAGGAAAGGATGGAGGGTAGGTGCCATTTGCAATGTAAGTGCTAGCAACAGGCAAGCAATGCGCAACTAAGGAGGGAACTATGACAACCAAGCCACGGGTGAACCCCCGGCACCTTTCACACTGATTTCACAGGTCTTAGACCTACCATAGTAGGGGCGGGTGGGTGGGGCAATCCAGCAAGCAAATGCGAACCAAGCAAGCTAGAACTGAGCACGAGGGAAAACTCGTCACATTTGACGACCTCGTTGCACATGCGCCAAATGAGCACTGTCCGCTGGCCAATAGCTATTTGCAAAGCGATCCCAAAATAACTCACCATGGGGGCAAATTCGTCACACAAGACGACCCTATTAAGCATGCAATTATGAGAACAATATGCTGGCCAATTTTCCAGTTAACTGTGATTATTAAATCTCATTTGCAAAGCGATCCCAAAATAACTCACTATGGAGGCAAATTCGTCACACAAGACGACTTCATTAAGCATGCAATTATGCGATGCTGGCCAATCTTCCAGTTAACTATGATTTTTAAATCTCCTTTAAAAATACATACCAAGTTACAAGGTACTATAGCTAAGTGTGAATACCAAAGTCCTAAAAATAACAAAATAGTTTTACAGGAATGGTATTGTTATCTTGAAGTAGCTAATTTTACGTTTTTAAGTATAGAAAACGTGACTAAAATTAGTTAAGAATACAGCGGTGACTCAGTGGTACTAATTATAATAACAATGCCTATGTTATAATTAGAAGCTAAATGAAATTGTGGATCTGAAAACGCACAAACTGGGGTGCGGTATACTCACTGCCTGCTAAATTTAGCTATTATACTGGATGCGGTTTTTAGATTTAAACTCCTGCCTTTTGTTGAGGCCATGGGGCTGATATGTAAATAGTTGTACAATCCAGTATGCCTCCCTATTAATCAAAATATCATTGGCCTTGGTACCGTCTGTGCAAACTAGTGGCCGGACCTATACCTCACGTCAGCAAGATCGAACTAAATCCCCAATTATTGTCACTACAACAAGGCAAGGTGGATGGCAGTGGCAAGAAAAGACTTATGAAAGGATATCCAAAATTGGGTTACAGGTTGGACACATTTTGCGACTTGTAAGGCAGACTTCGGGTAAATTTGCCATCTCGATATTTGAATGGCGACGAAATAACAAAGACAAGGTCATGACCTGTATTAGAGTACTACATCATCAGGAAATGTACAACAACAAATGATCTTTGTGTCGAAATTTTATGGTGTGAAGCAATATCCCATTTTGACTACCTTTCAAGATATCGTTTATATCCCCACATATTTTATAGTGCGACAACATTGGCAAGTCCATTTAACTGTAATTAGACAATCAGAGCTATCCTGATTTATAGGACCTCTCGTCTCAGTTTATGGGCCAAAAGCTGGACTAGCTTTTTCTTCATCTGCCATCTTCTTTGTGAACGTTTTTGCAAGCAGACTGTAACGATCTCTGACTGATCGTTTTTGTTTCAGTCGGTTAGCAAAAGCTGGTCTATATGTTCCCACACATGTTCCCACACATGTTCCCACACATGTCCCCACTCCCTGGTAAATGGCTTGTACAGGTAAGTTTCACTGATTATAATTTCTTGGATGGTATGTTCCAATTTCCACTCCATACTTAGTTCTAATTAACTCTTTGTCATCCTATCGTGTGTGAGCTCAATTGGTGAAATCCTGAGTGCTAACTCAACCCTCCCCCTCAATTCAGGTTTGGCTAGCCCGGGGTAGTTAAATACTGCTGACTTTAAGCTGAGGGCTCAAACTTTCCCCATAATACCATTCGGGAGATATCTACGTACTCGTCGACGGTAGGTATCGGGTTTCCAATGAAATGTGCTCTAATTTTGGAGAAATATGTCACTGTCAGTGCTTGAGGACATCATTGAGTCTGACGATGGCTGAAAAGTACTTGGTTTGCTTCTAGTAGGCTTTGTCACGGGATTTCACATGGTTTTCCTGTTGTGTTTGTGCTTTCAGACACAGGAAAAAAATATTCAATGAAATCCTTGGAATCCTGCAGTTGGCAGTCTTTTACCCCTGCTCAACCTATTAGGATGTGTTTTTGTCACTTTAAAGCAACTCCAAATCACCGCTCTTGGTTGTAGGGGTAAAGACTTATAAAAATAAACCTAAAGGAGTCCCAGAGGGGGGACCCCTTGTGAAATTTGTGTCCGTTACCCAGCATGCAATTGGAGGTGGGTACAGGAGAACGTTGTGGAGAGAAATGCAGTGACAAGAATAGAGCGGTTTACCGTCGGTTGGTGTGTTTTGTGCCAAAAAAACCTGGTGGTTGGAAAGATTAAAGAAGGTACTGTAACGACTGAGTGCTGATTTTGTGTTTGCTTTTGATTTCAAGTGCGAATGGGAAGGGTGTTTTGAGCCGATTTTTAGCTCCTAAAAATTCGTGAAAATCGAAGAAACAAAACGATCGCCAAAACAAATGAGCTTTTCTCCATTGTGAAAGAGTCGAGCGATCCCTATTATGGCTCTAACTTTGAAGCCATTACATCCCTTCGCATAATATCGCAACATCGTCTTTCCAGCATGTCTAGATTTTATGCAATAATTTTTCTAGTAACGGACTAATGCATCTTCTATTTACAGGCTCGGACGGTAAAGAGTTAATGTTTCCCGACCTATTAACTAATCATAAAATGAGTGCATTAATATTAATTATTACAATAGAATCCCATGTATTTAATCCCCGTGGATCGACTATCCATTATAACGGACTTTAGGGGGTGTTATACACAAAGGTATTAAGCACAGGGGTAGAGGGCAAAAAGAGGGAAGAAAACTGCCAATATGCTTGCACGCGTGTCCGTGCTTTAGTGAGAGTTTGTAAATTCCATAAAGCATGGCCACTGATTCTGTATTTTGGTTTGCTCACGATGTAGATTGAAATGGCAAACGTTTTTTTGCATTTTCTCCTTCACGAGAAGCCTTTCAAGGTTGCGGCTTTTCAGTACTCAAACTCTCTGGTGATCTTATGCATCTCTTTGCACTTACGCTTCCCAGAATAGAGTAAAGTAATTTTTTCCGGCTCTGAACATATCTGAGAACTTTTAAACAGTTCTCTTAATATGCAGCAACGTTTCGTAAAGTTTTCTACACGAAACGATCGGGAGATCATCTGTTTCTTGCACACAACTGTTGAAAACATGTCTACATTCTTGATACTGCCGAATTCGTTTCCTAGGAAACTGCTACGAGCATCAGGAGAATACACACACCGAGTTCTTGTTTCCAATTGGTTCATAGACGTCACGTGCACCACAGTTTCACTCCCCGCTTTTTTAGTTACACTCTACGCTTCGGGGATTGCTCGGCACTACGAGTCTCGTGCGCGCCAACATTAATTATTGTCAGCGAAAAGTCGCATTGTAGAATTTCAAGATGGCGGCTAAACCTGGAAGAAATCGTGAGTGAAACCTGAAAACAGGCAAGTCTGCCGTGCTCCCTTGCCTCACCTCGCATCCAACGAATTTGCCAGGGAAATTGTCACAAAATCACGTTAACAATAAAGTCCAATGTTTTGTTCCTTCAGCTGCATCACAATTACTTTTAAGTTTGGTTAATAGTCCACTTTTCCCAACCTTTTTCAATTCTGAGACCCTTGTGATGAACACCTCGGCAGCGACGTCACGCGTGCGTGCGCAAGGCTAAAGTTCAAAATAACTGCTGCACTCGCATTGGTTGATTTCCTGCTAGATTTGATCCTGCTAGGGTGTATGATAGTCGTGTTTGTCACAACTCATCGAAAACTAACAGGGTCGTAGTGATTGACAGAGAAGCCGAGGTTTTTCAACCCCCTCTCCCTGTATTTAGAAACTCACTTTTAAAACAAGCTCTTCGTGTTTTACATGGCTTTTCAAAACTAAACTTTAATGATAAAATTAGTGATCTAAAAGTCTTGAAATGTGAGCTGTATTTGGAAACGATTGCTAAATACTCGTCATGGTCATGATTTCTATTGTATTCACCTGATGAATTATTAATGAGTTTGAGAAAGGTATTTCCCGTCCAATCATAACAGGGGCAAAATGGGAAAACTCAACTTATGAAATCCAAATCACAACATTTATCAGCAAAGTTTTGTAACGTTCTGTTGTTTCAGAAACTCTCTTGCCTATAAACTACTCAATTCATTGAAAACTGAGCCAATACTGTTCAGGAATTAGCCTTAAGCGGAAGCCAAAGAATTGTAAGTGTAATAATGTTAGCTAAATTTGTGTAACAGTTATGTGCGCATCCAGTGGCGGAAATCGTAAAAAAAACGGCGATCCTATACATGAGTAATTGTAAAGAAACTTTTAAAAAGTCGTGCTACTACAATCGATAGTTTGTCATTTAATAAAGATTCATTAAAACCTCTCATGTGCGAAGGAACAACAAGCTAAGGTCCAAAATTGCAGAAACACAAACTTGGATCCTAAGCCTTGTCCCGATTATAATATTATGGCATTACTGTAGAAAGGTTTTCCTTTTTTCCCTTTGACTGACAGCTTGTAATGTAAATATTATTAATACTTATTAGAGGTGGCACAGTAAAGCGTGTGCCCAATTCAATTTTTGAAGATAGGGTTTTTATGTTTTAATGACAGGGCCGCTCAACGGGGAACTGTAAAGTTTGTGGCTCAGGGTCACAATTCTTAATAACTGGAATAGCCGGAGTAGGTAAATGACGCGTTATATAAAAAGTATAACATGAGAACGGAGTTCCCAACATCTAAAAGTAGTTGTTGTTTAATGCACCAGTCAATTCCAGCATTTGCACATTTTGAGATCGCGGGAGTGGGGCATTTTTAATTTTATATCGGCCCAGGTGTCGGGTATTAGACCGTATGGCAAGGGTGCCATCTTGGATTAGGCGCAAAGACACCTGGCTCTAGTGGATCGCTTGTAAACTATATGCTAGCGGTAATGTCTCTAACAATCATTCTTGTTATGGGCTTCAGACAGCCGATCAACCATTGAAACAAGTTGTAGAGAGAGCGAAGGAGGCAATGCTAAAGCTTCTGTTGTAAACAGATTACGTAATTCCGATATCATATGGGACGAGGCAAGTATGTCTAGTGCCAGAATGTTAGAACTGGTGAATTCCTTACACCACGAATTGGCGCTTCGTGAAATCTGCAAATGGTTTCCGTTTAGTGGTAAACAGATTGTGATCGTGGGCAAATTCCTTCAACTAAGACATGTACGAAACTCTTTGATGAAGGAAAGTTCATGTTCAATCCCCGTGTTTTCGCCAGTGCGATATATCATCGAATCAAACAGACGTCGGGATAAACTCGGAAGGACATGCCAATACCATATTAGTGGGGCGGTTATGTGCAGATTTTCGGCCGAAGTGTTCACTTTCTGTTAAAAGCACCAAATTTTCAGGTAATATAGTTCTGACCATACTTATTAATATCAGATATGGAGCCATCTCGAAATTTCCTGTTTAACGGGATTTTTAGGGGTTTTCCAAAATGGCCGCCATCTTGACCGGAAGTGAAAATTAACATAACCAGAAGTGCATAAAATACAACGAATTCAGATCAAAAACATAATATCCATGTTATTTTATGTTTTTTAAATATATCTTGTAGTAAAAACGAACTTTTTTATGTATATAGTGTTTATTTAAAGAGAAACCGGAAGTAAAAGCGTATTAACCGGAAGTAATGATGGATGCTAGAGTTCTGGAATGTGCTGCTGTCCTGAATGATGAAAAGCTGCTAGCTCTGCTTAGCAGTGGAGATTTGATTGCCCTCGAGGCACACTACCACGGGCCATGTTTATCAAATCTGTACAGGAACGCAGAGTATGCTAAAAGACATGACGTTCCTGAAAGTGAGCAGCCCCATCGTCTAGAAGGCAATGCGCTGGCGGAACTTGTTTCGTTTATTGAAGAGTCGCGTGGTAGCGGGGATGACCTGCCTATATTTAAACTCGCAGACTTAGCAAGAATGTATAAAGACCGCTAGGAGCAGATCGGAGTGGAAAGCACCACAAGAGTCAACGCTATACGCCTTAAGGAACGCCTTATTTTTCAAGTACCTGAGCTCGAATCGTATAGCGAAGGACACGGTGCCTATTTGGCTTTTCGAGAGAACATTGGACAAGCGCTGCATAAACTTCATAAGGAAGACTATTACGACGAGGCTATACACCTTGCAAAGGCAAATAAGTATACCTTTAATGGATCCTTTGAAGAAAGTCAACTGAGCTCTGTCGCTCCATCCTTGTTATCGTTTGTTAACATGACCCTTTATGGTCCAAGCATTGACACACAAGCAGATGACATTTCAAAAGGGCAGGCAGCTCTCACTATTGCACAGCTAGTTCAATACAACACTTACATCCGTCGTCGTGAAGCAGAAGTGAAGCGGGAACGGCGAAATACATCGCGGGAATCCCCTCTTCCTATCTATACAGGAATCGCCGTACATGCCAAAACTCGCAGCCGTGATCTGGTAGAGACCTTGCACAAATTGGGGATCTCGATTTCTTACGACAGAGTTTTGCGCATCTCAACAGATCTTGGAAATGAAGTGTGTCGCAGGTACAAGGAGGAGGGTGCGGTATGCCCGTCAAATCTATGTCTGGAGCTTTTCACTACCGCTGCAGTAGACAACATCGATCATAATCCCAGCTCCACAACAGCAAAGGATTCATTCCATGGCACTGGGATTTACTTGTTTCAGCATCCATCACCGGACACGCCTGGTCGGGAACGAGCACCCATCACCATTTCTACCAGCAATACCGGCAAATCGGTACAGGAACTACCAGCGTCATACGCAGAAGTAATACCAGTGCAAGCTCCTGCGAGTAAGGCCCAACTTCCCCCCACTGCATCGGAGATGAAATCGAATGAAAGCTCGTTTGACCGAGGTCTGAAGGATGAATCCACGTGGCTAGAGGCTGTCAACACTATCCTGTGGTGGAAGATAAGACGCAAGTCTCTTGGGGGGCATTTCATTCGCACCAACCATACCGTGCAACCCCTTCTTCGGTCGCCATTTCTGCGCTTTTACCGCTGTTCCCTGATCAGGCTAAGTCAGTTGCAATGATAAGACATGCCATGGACGTAATCAAGATCTCTGTCGATCACTTAAACCCTGGGCAAGTTCCAGTCATCGCCCTCGACCAGCCCCTGTAAAGAGTAGGCAAAGAAATACAATGGACTTGGCCTGACCATTATGGCGAAGATAAGTTTGTTGCATTCTTCGGTGGCCTCCATATCGAATCGGGGTTTCTAAAGGTGATAGAAGAGTGGCTTGAAGGTAGCGGATGGACTGTTGCACTTGCAGACGCCAATGTTGCCACAGCAGGAACTGCAGAGTCATTTCTAAAGGTAACCAGCGTGACGCGCACTCGAAGGGCCCATCAAGTGACGGCGTGCAGTCTATATGTTCTCCTAAAGAGAGCATATCAGAGGTAATAATATCAAGAATTCTTAGTAATAATCACAACAATTATACATCTAGAAAACACCATTACAATAATGTTCTTTTATATTTCTTATTATGAAGCCAATACCGTATTAAGTCGAAAGAATGGCAGCTTAAACTTGTACACTATACACTATTAGTAAGCTTACTGCCATACGATTCATTGATCAGCGCACGCATTGATTATAGCTGGCATCGTCCAGTTTAGCGTTTCAATGATCAGTGCTGTTCTGAATTATTTATTTGTTTTTGAGTTCGACAAATTACTAATTCGAACGCTGGTTTTGGGCCTTCGGGAAATTATTTGAGGGCGGAGTTTAATAAATGAAATATGTTGATGTTTTGTAGATATGCGGATAGTAATGCCGGCGCCCTTCCCTTTGATGCATGGTGTGGCCAACATAAGTCGGCAGTGCCCCAGTTTCAATATTGGTATACGGCCCTTCAACTGGAACTTCTTCTTTTTGTTTTCCTGAGGTCTCTCCGCCTAACTGACTTTGATATGTACGTAGATGCACTTTACAGGATGCTTCCCTGGTGGTTCGCACTAAACCACACCCACTACGCCCGTTGGCTTCCGATATATGTGCGTGATATGCGCGAGCTGGATAAGAAGGCCCCAGAAGTAGCAGAGGCATTTAAGCAGGGCTCGTTCGCCGTCACAAAGACCACTCGAAGATTTTCTGCGTTGGCTATCGATCAAGCCCACGAGCAAAACAATGCCATGGTTAAGGGAGACGGAGGGGCAGTTGGTCTAACAGAGAATGCAAGCGTGCTTCGCAGGTGGATGATATCTGGCCCTGAGATGGCACGGCTGGTCAATGAGTTTGAGGCAAGCATGGCTCCTGAGGTAGGTTCTGAGTAACGTTATCACCATGAAGCTCAGAAGAACTACCAAGTAGCGTACCACCAAGATGTCAAGTCCCTCGTGCAAGTACTTGAGGAACTGGGAAACCCCTTCGAAGAAGAAAGCACTGACCTGATCGTATTGGATACTAAAGTGGTGGCAGACAAGGACGGGATGTCAAGAATGCAGCAGATCGAGGAGCTTGGAAGGAAGCAGTGCGAGGCGTACATCTCAGAGCGTATAATACAGCGGAAGAAGCCTATATCTGACCCAATAACCAGAAACAAGCTCTCTTTCTTTGCAACTCCTCAGAAGAAGACATCCAAGGCTCAACAGCAGTTGTCTTCCATGAAAAGTGATTGTTCGCTTTTTTCACGGCTGTTCATCGCATGCCAGACCAGAAATGGTGACTTGGATGAATTTTTTCGACATGAAAACCAAGCATGCCCGCCATCAATATCTGATCAAGGAAATCTGCGCCTTCCTCGACAGAAAGCGGAATTAACATCTTGTCTGCAAGCTCTCGCCACCCCCCAGGATGTAGTTCCAGCCAATTGTGACGTCATCGTTATAGATGGAGCAGCATTGGTCAACATGCTAAAGCCTTCGGAAACGGATAAAACCTTTTCCGGGTATGCATCAGCCACGTTTGTCCCCTATGTCACTACCCAGCTTCGCCGCGTGAAACGGATTGATCTTGTGTGGGACGAATACGTCGAGAACAGCTTGAAGGCAACAACTCGGAGTAAACGCGGTTCCGGAGTACGTCAGCGAGTTGCATCTGATAACAAGCTTCCGAGAAATTGGAAAGATTTAATTTCCTCCGCGTGGATCGGAACAAGCAGGAGTTGTTTAAGTTTCTAGCACAGTGTGTTACATCTGTCGACTCGGGTCAGAAACAGGTGATCTCTTCACATGGTACAAACGTGCTTAGCAGCCTTCCTCGCGGTGATGTTTCTAGCTTGGCCCCAAGCACGCATGGAGAAGCCGACACAAGGATTTTTCTTCATGTTGCAGATGCTGTGCAGTGTGGCTTTTCAAGAATCACCGTGCGTACTGTTGACACCGATGTTCTTGTGCTAGCAGTCTCTCTGGTGCATACGTTGCAGGATGGTGTAGAACAGAGCATCGAGCTCTGGGTAGCTTTCGGTACGGGAGTAAATCTGCGCTACATTGCAGCTCACGAGATCGCGAATGCCTTGGATAGCAATGGCGCACTTGCCCTTCCTGCATTCCATGCATTCACAGGATGTGACACGGTGTCATGTTTCTATGGAAAGAGCAAGAAGACCGCGCTACATACCTGGAACAGTTATCCTGAAGTGGCACCTGTCTTGATAACTCTGTCTAACTCACCATCAGAAATACTGGAAGGGTGGATGTCCACCTTAGAGCGCTTCGTCGTCCTCCTGTATGACAGAACAAGCACTTCCTCTTCTGTTAACGATTTAAGAAAGCAGCTGTTCACACGTAAGGAACGGAAGTTTGATGGCCTTCCCCCTAAACGAGATGCATTACTACAGCACGTTAAGCGTACAGCGTATCAGGCGGGACACATCTGGAGACAGGCGTTAGTGCCAAGTCCAACACTCCCAAGTCCGCAAGATTGGGGCTGGGCATTAGAAGGCGGAGAGTGGCGACCCTTCTGGACGACGCTACAAGAGGTCACCAAGTCCTGCCAGCAGCTAGTGAAGTGCGGTTGTAAAAAGGGATGTCGAGGTGGCTGCAGCTGTCGCAAGGCTAGCCTAAGGTGTACAGCTATGTGCAAGTGTCCCGAAGAGTGCGACAATCGCGGATAGAGACAAGAGGAAAACCTCAAGTATTTTCTTGACAAGCACTAATCCAGATCTGTAGTGAAATAAACACTGATATATAGGAATCAGTTTTGATACAATCTCTTATTTTTGATACATGTTAGAAACCGTAAATTATGTGTATAGCTTTACAGAACCGAGTAAAGGAAAGAACGGTTGCGAAAAAGAGCCCTCTCGTATATTTATTTGTACCTCCAGCATTTTTGTATTATTACTTCCGGTTAAAACGGCCGCCATTTTGAATTTGTGTATTTTTATCGCAATTATTTGATTTTAATAACCAGCACCATTAAAATTGTGTTGTTAGGCGACATTTCAATGGCCTTGTGCATTTTGCACCGTTTTTCGGCGAAGATGTATATATTGTGCCATTTTATGCAAAAGTCAGTTTCACTTCCATTTTGAAAAATCCCCTTTAATTGAGGTAAACGTGATTTTTGGCGATGGCTCCATATCCTATCTTTATTAACTCATTGAACACTATCATTATGCCAAATTTGGTGCTTTTAACAGAAAGTGAACACTTTTTGCACATAACCGCCCCACTATATGTTGTACTGGCATATGCAATAATCTGTCACAAATCCCAAGGATTAACTCTACTCATGTAGAGTTGTGCACTGCTCAAGATAATTTGTTCCAGGTCTTCTATACGTTTGTACTTCAAGAGTCAATCATCTGATCATTTAAAACTGCTAAACTTCAAGCCAGCTGTTAAGACCAGATACAGATTTGGATACTCATCGGCCAACCTGTAGAATATCTAGGTTGCTGTCGCTACAAGTTCAAAGAGGAAGAACGTTATTTCGAGGTAGCCCTTACCAAACATAATTATTATATGGGCAACATCAAGGTTGGGAATGGTATGGGATGGTTGAATAATGATATCGAACTGATATGGGGTCTGATTATGCTGGCGTTCTAGGTATGGGAATGATATGCGATGGCAAGTGCATGTCTATCATGATATGGAAAAAGTATGGGAACAAGGTACCCATACATTTTCCATAGAAACAGGATACATTATTGGTACTTCTTCATATCGATGGAAGAATTGAGTAAGATTCGTATAGATATAGACTTTTCATAGAGACAGCTATAGGGTTTAACTATTAGTGCCAATCAATCCCAAACCTGCCCATCCCTCCCCCGGGTATACGTGGGGCATTTGACAACTCAGTCTGCTGGGGGTGGGGCATTTGCCAGCAAAGAAACATTGGACGGGGATATTGTAAAAAGAGTCCGAGATAAAAACAATTATCTATGATTATATCAAATTTGCACTCATTCCAAAGCACCACGGTGGGGCATTTACAATGTTCCGATTCACAAATATCAAATGCTCGGGGGATGGACAGGTGTGATACCATGAAGTAGACCAAAGTATCACACTTTTTATCACGTTTGCCCTTACAAAAATCATAGGTGTTGCACATATGTAAAATTGGTGTGGACTGGGGCTGGTAGATATGAAAAAGGTCGCTTAAAAATAGGTAATATTGGGGTATACCCCAAATATATATAATCCAATATTTTTCAAATTTTGACGTGCATCCCAATTTTTTTTCGCATTAGAGAAAAATGTTAGGAAAAACAAGTTAATAAAAAATGCACTTAGACTATAGCACAGGAATAATAAATATTAAGCAGACAAATAACGATTTAGTTTTATAACAGTGTGCTGTATGTATAAAGCTTACACATGGTTGCCCGATTTCAGTTGTTAGCGCTTAAATGAGACATTTTGACGAATTTCTTTGACATATTTGGTGGTAAAAATAGTTGGGACAACATATTTTCATTGAGCTCTGATCCCGAACAACCCAAGCCGCCATCTTGTCTGTCCTCTGTGAGGATTTCCCAGCATGCCTCGTCTCTATGCTGTGTTCGCGCGCTTTTCGATCCTTCACACTGAAAGAATAATTGCGAACAGTTCTGCAGTGTGTGCCGGAGTTTATCTACAAAAAGGAGAAAAACGAACCACTCACTAAACTAGGAAAGGTAAGGAAGACAAAATTAAGGCTGCTGATTCATTACTTGGTAAAAAAATTAGTTAAAATATTGTCAAAAGGTTGGTAGATTTCCGAGTTTTATAAGTGGGTTGAAAACTTGAATGTCGACTAAAAACCTGAGCTAGGTCAATACCTCAATTGCATGGTATTTCGTATTATTGGAATATAATCTTCAGTTATATGATTGATTGAAAATTGATGTGTCTAAAATGTTAGCTACTTGATGTATGGAAATTTGAAAGCCGCCAAAACTGTCCCCAAGCACTGGTTTGATCAAAGTATGATGATTGGGAACGACTTTGCTTAAAATTTAACTTATTATTAAACTTATATTAACCCTTTCACCACTACAGGCCTCAAAAGCGGCCAATATGAAGCATGTACCTGGGAAAAATTATTGCATCAAACCTAGACATGCTGGAGATACGATGTTGCGATACTATTTCAAGGGATGAATAACTTCAAAGTCAGAGCTATAACAGGGATCGCTTGACTCTCCCACTTTGGAGAAAAACGCATTTGTTTTGGAGATCGATGTTCGTTTCTTCGATTTTCGCGAATTTTGAGGAGCTGAAAATCAGCTCAAGAAAACCTTCCCATTCACACTTGAAATCAAAAGCAAACACAAAATAACCACTCAGTCGTTACAGTACCTTGTTTAATCTTTCCAACCAGCAGGTTTGTTTGCATAAAATCCACCAAACGACTGTGAAGCGTGCTATTCTTAATACTGCACTTCTCTCCACCATGTTTACCTGCTCCCAACTCCAATTGCATGCTGGGTAATCAACAAAAAAATCACAAGGGGACCCCCCCTCTGGGACTCCTGTAGGATTTTTTTTATAAGTCTTTTACCCCTACAACCAAGAGCGGTGATTTGGACTCAAGCCGTTGCTTTAAAGTGACAAAAACACATCCTAATAGGTTGAGCAGGGGGAAAAGACAACCAACTGCAGAATTTCAAGGGTTTCAGTGAAGAATTATTTCATGTGTCTCAAAGCACAAACACAACAGAAAAATCCTGTGAAACCCCTCACAAGGCCTAATAAAAGCAAACCAAGTACTTTTCAGCCGTCATCAGACATAATGATGCCCTCTAGCTCTCTTACAGTGGCTTATTTGTCCAAAATTAGAGCACATTTCATTGGAAATCCTACAGAAGAAAGCATACTTACCGCCGACAAGTCCGTAGAATTCTGCCGAATGGCATCATGGGGAAAGTTTGAGCCCTTGGTTTAAAAAGTCAGCAGTATTTAACTACCCCGGGCAAGCCAAACTGGAACTGAGGGGGGAGGGTTGAGTTAGCACTCTGCATTTCACCAATTCAGCCCAAACACTTCCAGTGGTGAAAGGGTTAAGCTAAGTATTTTATAAAATTATGTCATGACTTAAGAGTTACTACATGGCTGTTTAATCGCTGTTTTCCTAAACTAAAGCCAAGGTACTTTTGTCAATTTCTGTTACATTGAAGGTGAGACGGAAATGTTTTTAAATAAGAAAAAAAAGTTATGTACTTGTGAAAATTAGATCTTGGACAAAGAATGAACAAAATGCAAGGTGTAAAGCACATAAATAGTAAATCAAATTATGTACATTTGCATTTGAAGGCTTGTTCATTTTTTTTAAAGTGCCTGGATGCAGAAATCAGGGAAACAAAGCAGGAATTACAGTCACGTACAAGAAGCGGGATAAGGAGGAAATTACAGAGAGCTAGATTAGAAGAGAGCTCGTGGGCTATTATTACTGAAGGAGCTATAGAGGAGCATACACTGATTCTCAGCTAAAGTGCCCAATTCGGTCAAAAGCATGTCTCCTCACTTTGAACACACCCACCTGCTCTGGCTGGCCCTCGAAGAGCAACACGCACTTTTTCCTCTCTCGAACTTTTTTTGATCGTTTGTTACCTAAATGTAGTTAAATAAGGCATTTAGTGGGCCTATAACACAATATCATAGTGATAAATCATTTGCAAAACTTTATAGCTGTTACTCGTTGGATTGGCTTCGAGATATTCGTTTACAAAGTGACCTGGCACATGGTTCTGGACTGGATATAACATGGCCGCCGAGCATGCTTCAAGGAAACAAACTAGAGCGTCATCTAGAAGTTCTGCCGAGGCTGACGCAAGCAGTGGAATTTCCAGAAGACTCTTCAAGCTGAGCTAAAGAATTATTTAACTTTGTTGGTTTGATCAAATCATCCATAAACAATGTACTAAGTGCCATGGTCAAGACGGCCATTGAGCCTCTAGAGAGTAAAATCGACCTACTAGAAAAAAAAGTCAGTGAATTGGAGGAAAAAGCCAATGATAACGAGCAGTACTCTAGACAATCTAATACTAGAATGTATGGCCTAGACCAGCAACCAGCAGATGCCGAAGAGGTAGAGGAGGGAGACGAAGCATGGAAGGAGAACTGTGTTAACACAGTTATCAAGTTCTTCGATGAGCAACTGAGCGTATTTTTAGAACGTAGGGATATCGATCGAGCTCACAGAGTAGGAAAATCCAACGACGCGGGGCAGCGCGCAGTCATTGTCAAGTTTGCCTCCTACGGGGCTAAGATGAAAGTAATGATGCAGAAGAAGATGCTGAAGGGAAAAGGAGTATTCGTTAATGAAGATCTAACGTGGCGGAACCAGCAGTTGTACAAGAAAGCAAGGGAGTTGTGCAAGGGTACCGCTTACGTCTTTACGGCTGACGGGTATGTCTTGGTAAAATGGCGCGACGATTTTAGAAGCCCCCAAAAAGAATCCGCGCTGAGGCTGATTTAAAAGATTTCATCTAAACCGAGGGCCTCGTGTATCTGCCTTATCGAACGAAATATGACTTTATTTGTGACTCTATTTATGTCTTCAGTGTTTGTGTTCTTGGCCTTTAGATACTTAAGGAAATAGTCTCACGCTGCATTAAGTTCGACCAGAGGTAAGCCATTTTCTGTATTATATCACAATGAATGTTGACCTACAGCAATATCGCGCGGCGATTGGGCTTTTTAATAGTCGACTTATTCCAACTATGTTTAGATTTCTTGTGGGTTTCTCTTTCATAGAAATGCTAATCTCGTTTGTCGTCTTGATTTCCCTTTTGTTAATCTCAGGTACGATTCATCCAAACCCCGGACCCAGGCAGCCCAGCCTTTCTATTGCGCATTTGAATGTTCGTAGTTTTTGTGTTTCAGACAGCTTGAGTGACAAATTTAGTGAAATGTCCTCGTTGATTCTTTGCATAAATTTGACATCTTTGCCGTTTCCGAGTCATGGTTGACCAGCCGTATTTCCAGTGATCAATTGTTAATCGAAGGCTTTCATAGTCCCTTGAGAAAGGATCGTTTAGAGGGCAGGGCTGGGGGAGTGGCTGTTTACATTGCTGACCACGTAGCTTACACCAGAAAAACTGAATATGAAAGTGATGATATTGAATGCTTGTGGGTGGAGTTAACTATTGGTAAATTCAGAGTACTTTGCGGCGTCTATTATAGACCTGACTATGTTGCTTAAGAAGAATACTATTTTTTCTCCGTATTACAAGACTGCTTTGATTTAATCAAACATCGGGCAGAATGACGCGACATACATCCGAGACATTCTATAGTCATCAGCGCCAAATTCAAAAGCTACTCAATGAATCGTGATTAAATTTACAAAGAAATGGTCTCAAACGCGTCAGGGAGGTTACGGTTTCACTCATTTGCGGAAAAACTAAATACCGTATGCATTAGGCCCACACGGATTTTAGTAGAACAGATATCATTCGATCATTTCTGCTCAATATAAAAGTTTTCCGCGTATTAATAAGCTTATATATTTTGACCTAAAAATCGTTTTTTTCGTAGTATTTAGAGGGGGAAATGGCTAATGTGTGACTTTGAGGGTAATTTTCTCTTTGACTGATTGTCGTATTTCTTAGGCCCACACGGGAAAAGATAGACTGACATCTTACTAACCCGTGTACGTTTTTTCGTTTAAATCTGCCGGATATTATGCTTATATAAATCGTGTTTTCTAGAACGCATCTGGGCGCCACAAATTCGCTTGCTAAATTTAGGGTTTTTAAATTCCCGGGGGTCTTGCTTTGAGGCCTTAGCTCCTCTCCATCAGTCAATGGCACATACGCCGCCTATAATTACGGCTGTAATTAGGTTAAGCCAGTACTTAAGGAACCGTGGTGTGAAAACCAATGCTTTGTTCTAAAAATAAATAAGCGCTGGTGTATATGTTGTGGTTTAAAATTTTTATGGTTCAAATTTTTTTAAAACCAGTTCAAATTTTTTTAACCAGTTTATTTTTTAACATTCTAAAAGGGAAGTTATGTTAACTGATGTTAGGGTTATTTTAAATGCTGGATTTGGGATCCTAAATTAGTGACTACTAGATGTTATTGTTTCCTTCGTTCTATTAATGTTTGTTCTATTGTTTGTCGGTGAAGGTAGTAGCAAATTGGAGCAAATATTACGGGCGCTGCGAGGCGACCCAAAATTATTAGTGACTAGCTCTAAACACCCTAAATGAGTGAGCATCCGTTGTTGACGGGTAGGGTATTTTTAAATGTAGGGGTAGGGTTTGTATTAGTTCACAGGACCATCGAAGAAGCATTATTATTCTGAGTTGTTCAGTGATCTAGTTCTAAGTGTAGTGACTATAGCTCTAAACACCCTAAATTAGTGAGCATCCGTTGTTGACGGTTAGGGTATTTTTAAATGTAGGGGTAGGGTTTGTATTAGTTCACGGGACCATTGAAGAAGCATTATTATTCTGAGTTGTTCAGTAATCTAGTTCTAAGTGTAGTGACTATAGCTCTAAACACCCTAAATTAGTGAGTACCCGTTGTTGACGGTTAGGGTGTTTTTAAATGTTTTTTTGTTGTTTGGATTATAAGTCGTTTATGGCATCATAGAAGGCCTCTTTACTTACGCACGGTTCATCGGCCATCTTTGAAGAATCCGGTGCGCATTCGCGTATAAATTTAGGAGACTGGAAACAAATTAGCATAATGAGAGGGACTGGCTTCAACGACTAGCACTTATAGAATATACGGTGGTGTTCAAATCAACGATTGCTTCTGTGGCGCATTGCGTTAGGCGAGTGGATCATCGAGTAGCTGAAGTTAAGCCCGATCGGGCAGGGTTAGTGAGTGGATGGGTGACCGCCAAGGAAAGTGGTAAGTAAGTGGTACAGTAAGGTAAGTAGGTAGGGGGGCAAGGGGAAAAAGGGAATGGAATAGGTTGGCTTTTTTTTTGGAGGGGTGGGTAGATTTTTTTTTTCTTTTGAAAAAGATAAACCAGTTTTCAAAATTCGAACTGGTGTAAAATTTTTGAACTGGTTTAAATTTTTTGAACTAGTTTAAAAAATTTGAACCAAAATTTTTTTCCAACCACAACATATACACCGGTTACAGCGTCATTCGCTACCGTTGTCAACGCTGAACTGGAGGTCAACCACAATCAAAACAACAGTCAAACACAGTGAAATCATTCCAATTTGTTACGAGACCGAACTACACTGTGATTTATGACTTCCATATACGAAATGTCCAATGCCGATCGGGAGCTCTTTTCAGAGCTCAGAGAATCCCCGATCGCTCCAACCCTTTTTCGCATATCTCTTAACATTAACGGAGAGGCTCTATGGCAGTGGCAAATGAAGAGTTTGAGCGAGTTCAAAATTTTCGACAGCGTCCAGGAAACTTTACGTAGTATGGGATATGGTTTGGCTTCTTCCTCTTGTTCCCGCGTTGGAAAGGCAATGAAAAAAAAAGTCCGATACTTAGTAAAGAAAGTGCGTAAGACTACAAACACTAACCATCAGCAGCTATTAGAGAAAGAAGGAAGGCCGCGAGGCGATATGAAAAAACCAAAGCCCCTGAAGATTGGGAGCTAAAGAGAAAGTTGCGAAACGAGGCTACGAGGTTAAGACGAAAGGCGATAAAAAACTACTGGAACAGGAAGGCGGAAGATTTTACAAGACCTTCATGCCTTTCCTGGGGTCCAAGAAAACGTCTAAACAGAACACAACAGATTTCAGATTAAGGATCAACAATAACGTGAGCAGTGATAAGCAAGAAATAGTTGAAGTGATGGGAGATTACTTTGCGAATATTACAGAAGGACTAGGAACAGCAGAAATAGGAGAAGCCACCTCCGCTAGGGACTTTGAAAAGAGAGAAATTGCTGTACAAACTGCTAGTCACCACCCCTTTAAATTCGCAAGACTGGGTGTGAAAGAAGTCGAGGCAGCCCTCAAGGAATTAAACCCAAAGAAAGCCACAGGTTGGGACTCTTTATCACCTAAGGCCCTGAAGTTTGGGGCGACAGAGTTGGCAACACCCCTTACAACATTGTATAACTCATGCATCAGAGAGAGTCAGTGGCCCTCCGATTGGAAGAAAGGAGAGTGGGCGCCGATTCATAAGGATGATCCTCTTGACAAGAAAAATTATCGACCGACCAGTAACGATACAGATCACGCTAAAAGATACTATCGGCACAAGTGACCAGGGGTACCACTGATTGCCTCAGTGAGTACCTGACAGCATATAGAAAGAGGCACAGTTGTGAGACAGCCCTGGTGATGTTGATTGAAAACTGGAGAAAAGCCTTGGACAATGGAGAAGTGGTTGGCTTTTTGTCAACTGACATGAGCAAAGCCTTTGATTGTTTACATCATCCCCTGTTGTTGGCGAAGTTGCGGGCTTATGGGTTTGACGAAAGTAGCGTTGATCTCATGCAAGCATACTTTACGGATCGATACAGTAGGGTCAAGGTTGGAGACACCACCAGCTCTTGGAAAGTAGTGAAAAAAGGATGTCCCCAGAGTTCTTCTTTCGGACCGCTATTATGGAACTTGTTCCAGAATGACTTGACGTATTACATAGATTCGAAGTTTTGTATGTACGCAGACGATCATCGATTCTACGAATCGCACAAGGATGTGACTCTAGTAGAAACTAAATTACAAGAATGTGCCAGAGTGGTGACAGGCTGGTATGACTCTAATTATCTTAAGGGAAACTACAAAAAGTATGGCAGTATGATAATCAGTAGAACAGATAAGAGAGAGATGAGTATCAAAGTCAAGGATTTTAGTATTGAACCAGAACACAATATCACACTATTAGGTGTAAATATCGACAGCAAATTATCCTTTTCAGATCATATTAGTACTGTCTGTAAGAAGGACAGTCAAAAAGTAGGAGTAATAATGAGATTACGAAATCTCATCCCAACTGATGCAAAATTGCAGTTGTTTAAGGCTGCTATACTTCCTCATCTGACTTATTGTAGCACAATGTGGCACTTTTGCAAGGCCAGTGATTCGAGAAAGTTGGAGCGGGTCCATGAAAGGGGCCTTAGTGCTATATACTGTGATTGGAATTCGTCATATAGCAAGTTATTAGAATGGGCCAAACTACCAACATTAAAGAACAAGAGATTACAGGATATTACGACAATAATGTATAGAGTAAAGAATAAGCTTTGCCCACAGTACATATGTGATTTATTTTCATTCAATAGCAGCAACTATAATCTCAGAGTGAAGGAGTTTGTAATACCTAGATTTAGTACAACTAGCTATGGCAAGCATTCTTTGAGATACTTAGGACCTCAGCTGTGGTCCAAACTGGACTCCAATATACGTAACGCGCCATCAATTAAGCCTTTAAAAAGGCAATCAGAAAGCTAAACTTAGAAAGTTTTACAAGCAACGGCTGTAAAAACTGCATCTTATGTGCATCTTAGGTACATATTTTATATAAAGCAACTTACTGTACATATTTTTAAGTGTTTAAATGTTTGTCACTTAGATAGTTTGTCACTTAGATAGTTTGTCACTTAGATAGTTTTTAAAATGTTTTTTAGATATATTTAGTATTAGTCATGATTTTATTTTGTATTATGTTTATTTTATTTATTTATTTATTTTTGTTAGTGTCCCTACTTAGTGGGCAACTGCTATTAATCAAAGTTATCTATCTATCGCCAATCTTTTAGATCTGAATTCTGGACCACGTTACAATATTAGAAAACGTACAAAAAAAGTTTCGTTACAAAGCGTGACAAAGCGTAACAGCTTTGAAAGAGCCAGCACCTTTCTCGCGTCAGCACCGTTGTCTGGACTCTCATTTACCACCGCACATCTACCAATCAGATCGCGAGATTACCGGCAATTGTGGTAAAATCAACTATCGCAAGCCGAAGCGTTTGTAAAGTGACAACGAAAACCAACATAACAATGTAAAGCACGCTCGCGCAAAATGAACAAATGCAAAAACGGTTTTTCATTAATCGTGAGCTTTAAAATGAGACGTTTCTTGTATTTCTGTTTGCTCTGGAACTCAAACTACCACAGCCGTGAACGATTCCGCAGTAGGTGGTGTTTTGGCTGTGAAGTGACCTTAAAGGCGGCCTGGAAAAAGTTATTGTTAAATGAAATGAAAACTAACAGAACAACGTATAAATCGCAAGCGCATCATGAACAAATCCAATAAGTAAAAGGCAACCGCGACAAAACAAATCTTAGTGAGCATTAAATAAAATCTATAAACTTAGCGCGCCAAAAGTAAATCATAACGTTGTATTCAGAATAATTCAAACTTCAGATTGAGACGTTGCTCTAGAAGTATTTAAAAGCTAAAACATCGCACCGGCGATCTCAAAGTTATAACTTTCTCCGTTTTATACGATTCATAGAAAAATAAGTAAACCAACACGATTCTTTAATTTCTCAGAGATAAACTAAGCGGCGATTCAAATCATGGATTTAACCCAAAACTTTTACAAAACAAGGTATCTTAAACTTTGAATTGATAAGTTTTAAGTCTGTATATGTGTAATTGGCCCACCAAGGAAATAACAAGATCGAACAGACGAAAGGCTTTGCTTTTGAACTTCAGGGGCGGTAATGACAAATGGGCTTCTGATATAACAACATTAGTTAGTGTGATGACCTTCTTTAACGAGCTTTGAGAGTCCAGTATTCCCATGAAGCGAGCAGTTGACAGTAATTGACATGTGCTTCATGTGATGTGGGAGTAGAGTATTCCCAAACCGATTTGTCAAAAGCCAATCACAATCGCTCTCCCGCAGAATAATTAGCAATGTTATAATTATTCCGTCCTCGCTTTAACCTCTCGGCCGTAAGTACATGTCGCCGAGAACAATATAATTCTGCCCGATGATCCAAGCGCTACTCTGCTACTTTTTTATTAGGAGATTTAAATGCGCATTACAACTTCGGTCCAACTTCAACACCTAATACTTGGCGGTAAACTTTGGCATTTTTTAGAATGCAATGATTTGTCTCAACTCATAACCCTTTCAGGCCCAAGTTTTTGGAACCAAGTTTTAGCTATTTCTAGACCGAAAAGAACCCTCCCCCCCTAAGTAAACTACAGTCATTGTTTCCATGGAATTTTCAACTGACCTACAATACTGGGGGCTCAAAGTTTTTAGACGGTCATTTTGAAAGCAGTTGTGGATTACTCAACGGGGCTGGCGGGAGGTTTGTTTGGAGGAATACAGAGAATTTCAGGCTTTTTAAAGCCTTTTTCACCATTTATAGAGTGCTGGAGGACATTATTAAGTCTGATGAGAGCTTCAATCAGCACTTTCTCAAAGAACCGAGTCTGTGTCAGTTTATGGTGAAGGAGAAAGAGCCTCATTTGCCACTCGTGAATGGGCCAGGACGTCTTCTGTCACTTTAGCGTGGGCTTTATAAATGGGGGTCTGGAGCCACCTATCATAGCTTTTTTGGAATATTGGACAATATTTACTTGCCATTGATTCCAATATGAAGGTATTAGGTCAAAATGGCTTTAGACTTCTTCTATATTTTGAAGAATGAAGATGGGGGAAGGGCCATGTCGCTGTTTGGTAGGATTTCCCGACATGCTTTGCGGTCATTATGGATGAATTTAGCTTGCTGTGAAGTGCTTGTGGACAGCATGGCTTGGTTCTGGGCAGGTTTAGGTGTTGGGAGACAGAAAGTGAGGTTAGTGCAAACATGAAACTCTAAATGTTATGTGAAATATGCATTTTTGAGAGAAAATGTAGAATCTGAGGAGAAATAATTATTTTTGGAAGTGCTATTTGGAAGTGCTATTTCCGAAATGAAATAATGTAACGCGTAGTTAACTTATGCAAAGAAAGGAGGATTTAGATGAAATTATTATAACATGCCCAATGCAGTTCACTAGGATCACTTGTCTATACATTATGGTTTGTGGGAATCTCAGGGCCCAGCTCTTTCAACTTTGTCAGACTGAAACTCCCAAATCAAGTAACCAGTAAAATACGGAAAATTCCGTATGTGGGCATGAAAGAGTTAAGGAACCTACTAGAGTAACTCAGTCGACCAAATCTATTTTAGATGTCATTATTACTGACTCCCCATAGATGTTTTTGTATTCAGGCAATCTAAGTCCGCCCTCTAATTGTGACCACAGTGTGATCCACGGCAAAATGTCAATTCCTGTATATAAACCAAAGTGTTAAAAGAGAAAGGTCTGGAATTTCGCAAGTGTTAACGGGGAGTCCTTAAACCATGCTTTGACTAATGCTAATTGGTCGTCGCTTTTTCTATCTGTAGTTGAGCGATTTATTCCAAGTAACTATACGACCAAACCATGGATGTATGGCGCTATCCGTCGTGCCATAAGGAAACGCGACCGGCTTTTGCGCTTGTTTTCTAACGTCAAATCCCCGAACAACTGGGAAACGTATCGTGTGCAGAGGAATTTGGTGACCAATCTGATTCGAAAAGCTAACATCGATTATAATTCTAAATTAAATCATGTTTTATCAGATCCTACTATGTCGAGTAAAATATTTTGGCAAGTTGCAAAGTCATTTTATGGCTCTAAGGCTGGAAATTCAATACCTCCGCTTCATGGTAATAAAAATATATTTTTGACCCTGAGGAAAAGGCCGCCATTTTCAATGTATATTTTATTAGTCAGTCTAGGTTAGCCACGGATCAAGCCACACTTCCACCTCCTACGCGTGCACCACAGTCGTTCCTGTCCGAAATTGAAACAAGCGAGGAGGAAATTCTTGCTTTGTTAGGTAGAGTTGATGTAACCAAAGCGT
Source organism: Actinernus sp. WN-2022 (assembly GCA_030867875.1). NCBI lineage: Eukaryota > Metazoa > Cnidaria > Anthozoa > Actiniaria > Actinernidae > Actinernus > Actinernus sp. WN-2022. The sequence goes on along the minus strand of JAOWCC010000936.1, from coordinate 4,823,598 downwards.
GTGGCCTTGACAGAATCAGCAACAGGATGCTTAAATACTGTATGCACGGAATTTCTAAGTCGTTTTCACAACTAATTAATCTGTTTTTTTTCCTTAGGTTAGGAATGGAAATTAGCCAATGGAAATTAGCCAATGTACTACCATTGTTCAAACGAGACAATCGGCAACTCAAAGAAAATTATCGCCCAGTCTCACTTCTTCCTTGTCTTAGTAAAATATGTGAAAAAGTTGAATTCCTTCGGCTTTATTCGTTTTTGGAATGTCAAGGTTTTTTTTATCGCCTCCAGTCCGGGTTCCGTCCTGGGGACTCAACGGTGATGTAATTAGTTTATATTGTAAATCAAATTTACGAGGCGCTTGACAGGGGGAACGAGGTTAGAGCCGTGTTTTTAGATATATCTAAAGCCTTTGATAAGGTGTTGCATGCAGGACTACTAGCAAAGCTAAAAGAAGTGGGCGTTGGGGGAAATCTTTATAAGTGGTTTGAAAGCTACCTTAGTGGTAGAAGACAAAGAGTTGTCATAGAGGGACGTTGCTCATCCTGGGATAGGATAGAGGCGGCCTTTCCAAATTGTTCAGTTTTAGGCCCACTATTGTTCTTGATCTATATTAATGATATTCATATTGGTCTTAACAACAAATGCTTTCTTTTCGCGGACGATACATTAATTATTAATGAGGTTGACGCGTCGCCAGCGGCAACAGCTAAAACAATTAAACCACAACTTGGCTTTAATTTCCTCTTGGGATAATAAGTGGTTAGTCACAATGAATACAGCCAAGACCAAATTAATGACTTTTTCTTTTAAAAGGGACTTGCCTTTTCATCCTCCCTTAAAGGAGCTCATTCAACCAAGATGCATTGCGAGCTCAAATTTCTCAATCCGCCATTTTCTGGGCCCCCGATAATGGCTAAAGATAGCTGACTGAAACGAATCTAATTCCATCGGGTTTATAGTTGTATAATAGTGGATTCATTTAACGGGAAAATGTTCGTTATTTATTAGATTTTCTATTGAGGTTCATTTTTGCAAGTTTTCTGTGTTCAATAACGTAGTATGCTGTCTCAGGGTCAGCTGCGTCAGTAAGAAGTTTATCACGGTTGTAGTTGTACCTATGGCAGATCTGAGATATACACACAAGGGTCGTCCAAAAAGGACAGAACTCATCAAAAGATTAAAACTCCGCGAGTCGACCTACGATCTTTGGAACCAAAGAAAAGAAAGACTGGGTATAAAAGGGCTTACGAATAGCGAGTTCGCGGAGATCCTCCTCCATCAAGACCTTGAGGTACTCCGAAAGAGGTGTGAAGAACAATTCGGCAAGGAAAGTACTCCAACTCCTAGCACGAGTTCAGGAGCGATTAAAGGTAAATCTGACTTAATTCTTTTGTCGTTTGAATGCTTTTGAAATAACATAAATCTGTGCTGGTATATATTTTATGTTTCTGGATATTTCTGTGGTTTTTGTTCGAGTTCAAAGTAAGCTAGGCTAGATATTTTATTTTGTGTCAACGAAAACGTCTGGAAAAAAATACAATGTACTGATTAGAACAGTATGAGTCTTCATTGAGTCTCAACATACATGTACAAGCCAGTACAGTATATTTATTGAATGCTGAGAATAAAAACCTTGAGGATTCCACTCAAAAATATAATTCATACTCATAGTCATCTGAATCAATCTAAACTTTTCTCTCTGAATTTTTACGAAATTTATAGAAATCACCAATTACCTGCTATAATTTAGACTAAATAAATTAACAAACATCATTATTTTATTTAGGAAAAAGAGGACTGTTTCAGTCAACTCCAGTTGGAAAAGGCCAGCTAGAAGAGATTGGTATCTCACCAGTAGTTGATATACATGTACATGATTCAGACAGCTGTGATACTGATAAAATGTGGGTATATTATTTTGACTGTGGATATATACTCAATGTGCAGACAGTACTGTTTCGCTCTTTGTGAGCTCATCAGTGCAGAACAGAGATTTCAGACTGAACCTTAGCTATGAAGCTAGCAAGCTTGCAACAAGGCAGTTTAAAAGGTTCACTGTACCATGCCAAAGTGCTCAAACTACAGAGTAGTGGGCCAGCATTAATGCAAACAGCAATGGTACAATCTGAAAAAGAGTGCTCAACTCTTTATAAATCGAATTCAGTTTATTAGCTTGTACATGTACCACTGTAATTCAAATATTTTAGTACCAAATGTTGGTGAAACAATTTGATATTGAATAATTAAGGCCATCCCTATTTTATTTTCCGTTTCTCATCATCCGACCAACCCATTTTTGTGGCTTTTTGTAAAAATAAAAAATAAATTGGGGGGGTGGGATTAAAGAAACCCTTGAGCAGCTCCTGGAAGCTCATGCTCGAGGGTAGGTTACACAATAGTTTCGGCGGTGCATTTTGTAGCGTATACGGATGACGACATCGATGGTTTCGTCGTCCATGTTGGTTTGTAACCTCGCCTGTGCAACTGCGCCTTATTAGTTCCAGTCTCTCCGTGCATTTTTTATTAGAATATTTTTTTTCTCACCTGACCTACCGACCCAATTTTTGAAAACCCCACTGATGAGAAACGGGGAAAAAAATAGGGATGGCCTAAATTATAAAGCAAAACTAGTATTTCTATTAAGCACTTTCTCTCTCATGATCAACACCATGGCCAGGGTTCAAGTACATTGTAGCCTGCTACGAACCCCTGCTACAGCAAATGATTTTTTCATTCTCAAAAATTTGAAGATAAAGTATTTGTTTCTTCGAATTTATGAGTGTGAAAAAATGTCTGCTATATAGCAGTCTATATGAGTTGAGTTTGTTGGTATCTTGCCCTTGCTCCAAGGGTTTTTCTCTGGGTTCTCCAGTTTTTCTCACTCTGCAAAGACCAAAATGCTAAATTCCATCTGTGAATTAGCCTTGACCTGAATTTGATCAGCCCCCATGGTTGTTTCAGGTCTCTTTCAGGAGTTTTTATAAATTTGGTGTTAGTATATTGATTTGTGTTTTTTGTCATAGCACTGATATTGATGTCACTGGAGGCTCCACTCTGAAGAATGTTGAGGATGAAAGTGTTCCACATCAGACCTGCATCATGGCTGAAACTCTTAAGACCATAAATCCTGATTTCTGTTCACTTGATGGGAACCCCTTCCAAGAAGTGAACATTTTAGATAGGTACGGTATATGTGTTGCTGGATGGGGTTGCTTTTTCAACCTTCTACATTGTATGTCTGAGATGGTCCCAGTTTTACCATGGGGTATACATGTGCGTTTCGTTTTCAATTTTTGAATGCAATGTTTTGGCATTGAAGTGAAATTTGACATATCAATAAATAATTATATGTATTTTCCTATTTTAATTTATTTACATTTTAATCACTTTCAGCTCTGATGAAGAATGTCCAATGACAGACATTGATGAAAATGCAGGCTTTCAAAGTGACCTTGATGATGCTAGAAGTGAGGAGGAAATTGAACCATTTGTTGCAGATGATTTGCCGTAAGTACTTTAATTTGTCAGATATGATAACTGAAATGTAAGATTTTAACATGTACATGTATTGATCATAATATTGAAGCCCTCATTCTCTCTATATAACATATCTTCTATTTTTGTAAAGTTCAATAACTATATATTTTTCATATACCTTTCTAGCATGGATAGTGCTACTATGACTGCCCTGGAGATTGAGCTACATGTACCTGAAGTATCTGGTGATGAAGAGGCTGTCAGCTTTGGAGATATTACTGTGAATAGTCAAGTACAACAGTTTGGCCCTATTACACTGGATGCATACAAGGAAGGTTTGAAGGATAGAGTCAAGAAAGAACTTGTTGCATTAAAGTTATGCAGTGAAGATCTTGTTAAGTATGAATAACTGTTTAGGGCTGACCGGATTGTTGCTGAAGTTGACAATATTGTAGAGTTGTAAACGGCAGGTAATTGAGAAAAAGATTGAAGCGGGAGTGCTGACCATTGCATATAAGTGCACTAAGGGCCACTCTGGTGTATGGAACTCCTCCTCAATTCTTGTAGAGAAACGTGGACAGAAGGTTTTTGTTTCATCAGTGCTTTTGGCTTCTGCTGTTCTGGTTTCTGGGAATAATTTTGAGAAGGTGTTGATGCTAGCAAAGTGCTTGAATTTGCATTTTGTATCAGCATCAAGCTTCACTAGAATTCAAAGTCTGTATGCAGTGCCTAGTATCAGAGAGTTGTGGACCAAAATGAAGGATGTGATTTGGAAGGTATTTAAGGATGATGTGCTAGTACTTTGTGGTGATGGAAGAATGGATTCACCAGGATTTAGTGCTAAATACTGTGTGTATGTGATGATGGATCACTACCTCAATGTCATTATTGACTTAGAGGTAGTTGATAAGAGGGAAGCTGGTGGGACGTCAACATTGATGGAGAAGATGGGATGCAAGAGGTTGCTTGAACAGATAATAAAGGAGCTTAATCTGGGTGAGCTAGTGACAGATGCCTCAAGAGTCATCATGAAAATGGTCAGAGAACTGAAAGGTTTGTGATTAAAATATTTTTCTTGGGGATGTTTTCAGTTATCATGAAAACCATTTTGGCAGAATTAAACTATTGAAAACATGTTTAGTGCTGTGTGCCACAATGGCATAAGTGACTCCTTATCTCATTCTAAATTGTCCTTCAAGTATTTTGATCAAGAACGTGACCAGGAGTCACTCAGGTCCTTGAGGCACACAGCCCTTCGATTGCAAGTATAAAACAATCTCATTTCTTTTGGACCTTTTGGTTTGAAAATGGATGATGAAAATTAAGCTATGGCCCAGCCCTCCCCCTATCGTTTCTCCACACCACCAATGTGCAAACCATACCACATTTTCACATTCATTAGCTTACTCTGTTTAAGATCTGTTTACCCTTTTTTCATTCAAGAACATAGTCAGTCAACACTCAATTGTTCATGCAGCTACATTTTAAAGAAATAATGGGAATTTGCACAAAAAAATGGGTTTTCAATAACTTTTTGCTTAACTGCCATATCCTGTAAACTAGCTGGAGAAACGACATCAAAATCTCTCCTTTTCATACTCTTTTAAAGAAACATGATTTTATACTTTTTTGAACATACATGTATATTGTTGGTAAAGTAACCAGACTGCCAGCTTCTAATGAATTGCCTGAAAACTCCTTTACACATATTTTTTTTAATTCTCCAAAGTTCAAAACTTCCCATTATATTGTCAGATGGGTTTGGGCGAAATCCTGTAAGTGCTATTTTTTCTGTGACATGGTCATTGAACTAGAGGATGCAGGAAAGGCCTATTAGATAAGGTTTAAAAAAATATTACTTGTAAAACTCGCTAGGTTAATTACTGGAGAGTGAACCTGGTCTGTTGTTTAAGAACTCTATTTCTTAGCATATGATAGATAATAGATTTATTACCATAGATTAATAGATTTGCAAATTTACAAAATCATACAAAGGAGAATTTACAGAAAGTTAAGGTAAAGGGTACCCAGAATAACTACAAAGCTAAACTAGCTGGGTACAATTGTTTTGCTTGTGCTTTTTGTTTTCCAGAAAAGAACTGTGAAATTCTTGCAAACCTGTTCCACTCATTGGACATATGGCACAAATCCATCAAACTAACAGCCAAGATTACATCAGTGAGTCAAAAATCAATGATTGTTGACAATTTTGGGGTTGGATATTGTCATGGTTATACATGTTCATGTACTAATAATGCATCAAGTTGAAAGGCTAGTACATGTAGTTTCAAATATTTCATTATTCTGGTAAGCTCAAGTCATAAGCTTTTTGTGCTTTGGATGGTTCTGTTGTTTGTGAACCGACAGAAATTGGCAAACCTTGCTGGTTGGTAAAAACCCTGTTAAATTGTATTTTACTGATCATTTTTGTTTTATACTCTTTTTATTATCATAATGTGAGATTTTGCATTAAAGATTCCACCCTTTATATTATAAAGTAATGACTGGTCACACTTATCTGGGCTGTTAAAATGCAGTTCCCTTTATTGAGCACTTTTAAAATATCCAAAGTACTCCAAGAATGAGCAGAGCAGCACAAGAGAATTGAACTCTGGAGAGAACACAGATACTTCATAAACAACAGTGTTTTATTTTTTAGGCTGGGAAGATTAAAGGTTGTGATGGTCTTCTGCAATGGGTTGAACCAGTACGGAACCACTTCTGGCATTGTGCAGAAGCTTGTGGAGGGGATGCAGACATGCTCAAGGTAATCAACCATTGTAATCAACCATTACATGGAGTAGTATCGATATGTTAGTTCATTTGTTTTTAACCTGCTAAAAATGTTTTCTGTTTAAGGATATGTGGATTGGGGTTATCCATCATGCCTGTGGAGAACATGAGTGGGATGGAGGTGTGTGCACACATGGCCCTTTAACAGCAATAGAAGGTGAAAAACAGTACTTAGCCAAAGATTCCAAGGCTGCAGATGAGCTAAGAAAGATTGTGTTTGATAAAGAGTGGCTGAAGAGTCTGCAGCACTATGTGTACTTTAGGTAAGTACTTGCAAACCATACCTGATGTTAATTCTAGGGCACCATTTTGCACTGTTACAACTCATCAGTAATGTGCAACATGAATGTGACACCTTTTTTGCACTTGCAGGATGATTCAGATTCTGTATGACACTAAATCATTCCTCATTTTGAAATACAAGTCACACAAAATTTGAAAAGCAATGTGAGAAATGTCTCACCTGGCTTCGTTTCTAGAATGAACACTGCGAGTTGCTTAGTATTAAAATTAGATCAAAATAAACTGACAGTCACATTAGTTTGCAGCCAGACGCCAATTAAATAAAACTTTTCCACATGTATTTCACAAGTCTGGCCATTGTTTCATAGCCAGAAAACAGTGACTTAAGACTGGTAAAATACATGTGCTGGCCCCAGTGCATGTATCATATACTGTTTAGAAAAGTGAAAGTAAAGCTGTAACACATTTTCCTTTCCAATGAAATATATTTTTAAATCTCATAGGCACACAAGCAATCTGGAGAACTTCAACTCAATGCTTTTAAAGTATGCACCCAAAAGGATTGCATTTACGTAAGTATATTACTGCAAGCTAACACATTTAAATTTTGTAGACAAAATTGTGAAACAGACTTCCAGTAAATACTCTACAAGCCCTTGCAGCACTTACTCAAGTATATTTCTTTAATTTAGGAGAGGTGGCTTAACCCAATGGAATTCGCTTTTCACACGGCGGCCATGTTGGCTTGAAACAATAGATTTCCCATGCGTAGCCTCATGGTGAGCAGTTTCAGAACAAGTTCACGGGTCTAAAACAAATATTTTTATTCTCCTGGAATTGAACATGGTCGCCGTGTGAATAAGGTCCATAACCAATGTTTGCACAGTGGATACCTTTTCTTTATGTCAAACTGTACAGAAAATGGACAGTTTGAAATCATTATGGTTACCAGACTGAGCCTAGGTTCTGTATTATTCTCTAATCTGATAGGTATGAAGCCTTTACTGGCCGAATATTGCTTGCTGCTCTTGACCATAACTTCCATCTGTTTCGAAAAGAACTGGAAGGCCGGTTCAAGAAGATTTACTCCAAACGCTCGGGGAATTGGAGGGCAGAACCAGTGAAAGAAATGAAGAAGTATGATTACTGGGGAGTGCTTCAGGCAGACATTTTAAGGAGACGAGCAGAAGACAAAGACTCTGTAGTGAGGCATGTAGAGGTTTCTCCATTCAATCCAATTCACCTTACTCCAACCATCGCTATGAAGGATGCCCCTTCGACTTCAGAGTTAGTGAAGAAAAGGCTATCACGATTTAAACAACAACCAAAATCAGAATAAGTGGATTCATTCATTTTTGGCTGTGAAAATTCTGCATCACAAATAAAAATTAAATGCCAAGTGGACACTGAGTAATAAGCTAAAGGCAGTGGATGTCATATTTAGGCAGGCAGTTATGCCTATATTACTGACTATCATTATACTGGTAGTAATTTGTTTGCGGTTGCATTGGAAATTATTTGAATATTGTTGTAAAAGAAGTAAGTAACATTATTTTAATACAGTGTATGTCCATTGTAGTGTACATGTAGTGATGATTTTTTTCTACACAGGAAATAAATAGCAAGACCCAGGACACTAAATAAATCTTTGTTTCTTTAGTGAGTAATATGCAAGCAGATAAACCACATTCAGATCTAGATCTGGATAATTAGCATGTACTTGCTAGAGGTTTTAACAAGCCTCAACCCCCCGAGTTGAAATAAATATCTTATCTATCTGGGTCTGTTTTACAATGGTATATATAAGCCAAACATACCCCCTAAGTTTAGTCGATGGATCAATAATCTGTTTTAATTTTATAAATACAGTTGACCTAGATAATTGGCCAACAACATAACCTATTTCACCTCTGTGGCAACATTATCTAGACTTCTGTGGATAGTTTCCAGTCCATCACAAAGGGCCTTTAGGGGGTATTAATTTGTACATGTGATATTATTTATGGCAAAAAGGAAAGTGGCGATAATATTTCCATTGGAAAATGAAAGTAGTCAGAACAACTCTGTTGATCTACCATATCTCCAGCAACGACAAAGTTAAAAAAAAAAATTATGGGAGGGGGGGGGTGCTGTATTTTTTGGTAGGGGTGAAGAGGGTGGTTATCCACAGAAGTCTGATAGTTAGCATACATGTACTGGTAACTCTAACGGTACGTGAATATAGATTTATTTTTTTCACTATCAAATAAGCACAGATTTTGTTTAAGAGGTTCTCCCCAGGGGGGGAAAGGGGGGTACTTGGGTATTACAGTGACTGGGAGGTGCAAATGAAGCCAACCCAAAGAAGTCCCATCTGGTTGAAATTAAACTCCTAAAAAGAGTGCGATAGCCCATAACATACCTGTTGTTTTTTTTGGCATTAAGAACCCTAAATAATCCCTAAAGTCCTCCCCTTCACTCATATATATATACCCCCCCCCCCCCCCCCCCCCCCCCCCCCCCCCCCCCCCACAAAAAAATACTTTTTTGATTATCTAAGACTGTCGAAATCCCATGTAAATGCCATCAGGGGCAGGGTAACCCTGTCGTATCATCATAACAACACAGGATGGCACAACTCTCCGGTTTCCTCGTCCTAGTTTGCCATATTTCCACAGTGTATACTGTCTGTATGCAGCCTTTCTGTAACTATTTGTCGAGTAATCCATCTCATCGGCACGAATGTCGCATCTAGCCCTAATTGCTAAAATCAAAACGTCTCTATCCAAACATATGTTATTGAAAATGGCGTACGAAGTTACACAATTTCGCTTTCTGCAACACACATTTTCAAGTTCTTCGGGCATTCTTCTACACACACCACAAATACACCATCCTTCAGGCTCATTGCCATCTGGTCCATTTGGCTGTGGATCACTTCCTCCCTCGTCCAGCATATTTTTTGCAAATTCCAAACTGCCCCTGCCTTGGCTGAGTAGCTGTACAAGAAGTTTGTCCTTTCTTTCTTCCGAGAGTGTTCCTACAAAGTCCTATTGGACAAAACAGCCGGGAAAGAATTAATTAGTGTGTTGTTTTTTTTTTTGGGGGGGGGGGTCTGAAAAAAGACCAAAATTTAAGATTTCCTATAGTGCACCAGAAGTAACTCTCTACGCCCATTTCAACGCAGACATGCAACGCTTCAACAAGGTCGTAGAATTTGCTGGTTGTTGAATTCTGCAGCGAGAAAAAATATTTCCAGTCTGGATGAGCAATAGCTAGCAATGAAACTAGCGTGGGCCATCTCGAATCATGCAAATATTATATAAAATAACGTTTACAGTTTAGAATTTTAAAAAAACGCACCTTTATTTCCTTCGCCGATCGCTCAACTTCGTTCTGGTGGCGAACATACGCACTGGGATTTCTATCTACAACTCTCTTGTCTTCCTTGTTTTTGCAGGCTACTTTTTTTGTCCCACATCTGCAATTTTCGGAGCATTTCACACCAGCATTTTGGCAGGGGCAACCTTTCGTTCTAGCTCCTTTTTTCCGACTACAAGTGTTCTTGCACGCACAAGCCTAGAAAAGAAAGAACTCTAAATGTATAACAGTGCCAGAAATATTACAAAGTCGTTTCAGTATAATGTAAAAATCACCGTAAAGTTGAATATTTTCCTTACCACACGATCTGTATCGCTGGAACTCGGTCCAGAAGTTGGTTCGCTAGATCGAACATCACGTCTAGGAATTCTGATCGGAGAACCGTAGTAATTGCGCCCATTCTCTTGTACTTCTTCAAGTATACTTTCAGCTCCTGTTATAAATTCATGGCTTTCTTCAGGGTCAACGATCTCTGCCATGATAAACTCTCTTATATCACATTTTCTGATTGGCAGCTGTCCGATTTCAAGTAGTTTCCCGTGTGAAAACAATAACAGTGACTCGCAATGCATCTTGGTTGAATGAGCTCCTTTAATAATGAGCGGTAAAAACATTGATTCCGTGAGCGAGCACGAACACTTGGGTGTGGTCTTGTTGAGCAAAATGTCCTGGAAGTCACATATTCTTAAAATCCATCAGAAGGCTTTAAAAAAATTAAATTTGCTTAAGGGTCTAAAATTTATCCTATCTAGACATACTCTCGAAATTTTATATAAATCGATCGTTCGATCCAACATGGAATACGCTGATGTTGTCTGGGACGGATGCACCATGGGTGAATCGGACCTACTGGAAAGTGTTCAATTTGAGGCAGCCAGAATGATTACTGGGCCTATGAAGGGTACCCACAGGCAATCGTTATTATTAGAAACTGGTTTGCACTGACTGAGCGATCGGAGGAGGTTGCACAAACTAATTCTTATTTATAAAATGGTAAATAATATCACACCTCCCTATTTATCCTCATTGTACCCTCGTTATGTTGGTACTTCTACTTCGTATGTTTTACGCAATAGAGCAAATCTCAGTTTACCCTTTATACGCACTGAAAAGTCAAAAAACGCTTTTCTTTATTCTGCGGTTAAACTGTGGAATTCTCAACCGCAATCAGTGCGTGATAGTTTATCTGTGGCTTCTTTTAAATGTGCTGTATTGCGTGAAACATTTTATATTCCATCTGTTAATAAACATTTCTACCTAGGTGAAAGGTATTTAGCTGCTTTACATGCAAGATTAAGATTAAGACTGAGACATTGTGCTTTAAATTGGTATTTATTCTCAATGAATTGTTGTCGGTCACCATCTTGTATATGCGGTGCACCTAAAGAAGATGTAACACATTTTCTACTTGTTTGCCCTTGTTTCGCTGCTCAGCGCTGTAGCCTACAAACCTGTCGAACGTCTTGCTGGCAATATTTGGTTAACTTTGAATACAACCAAAAAAGTCGAAATATTGCTTATTGGCAGCTCTTTGATCAGCTTCGATAATAATGCCGCAATTTTCGCAGCTGTGAGAAATTTTATTATGCAGACTAAACGATTTCGTATTGGCCAACCTGTTTGTGTTTGTGTTTGTGTTTGTGTTGTGAAAAAGAAAAGGAATATATTATAATTAAATGTAACGTATAGTAGGGTAGAAAATGCTATCTGTAATTTACATGCGTCCCCAAGATGAGCCCTTTAGAGCTCTTGGGATCAATGTTAAAAAGATATTGTTTTAATAAAAATTAAAAAAACACCCACCATTTCATGACCACCAGTAATTAAGTTCCAAAGCCCTAGTCTCTGTATAGTAAAACAATTATAACTTTAGCAATGATAGTGCTACTTGTGGTGTTAATTTTTATATAAAGGTCTGGCATAGTAGGCAAAAAGGTCATGTGTCACGGCTATTTTTAATAAAACATTTTCCATTTTCTCGCCAATTACAAAAATATTTTAGATTTTAAACTTTGAGAATCAAACAAAGGTATAAATGCAATAACACAAAGACGTAAATTTAAGAAACAAATGTTATTTTCATAACAAATGTCATTTTGGTGTGTCTCATGTTTTCTGTAACTTACGTTGCCATCCCCCAAAAGGCAGAATAAAAAATGTTTGCTTTGTCTATGATAGCTAAATTTTAAATCAATCTGTACTGTCGTTATATAACTTTCTTATGGAAAAGTTGTTTCGTAATGTTTCTGTTTTTTTATCCAATGGGAAAATATTTTCTAGCCTTCACCAGTGTCTTGCTTTTTGGTCATGTTACATACATTATCGTGTTTCTCAAAGCTGCTTATACAGAATATAAAGCAAACGCTTTGTGTGTGTAGAGGCAACTACGTATACCTAGGGAAATAACTATGGAAGTCAACATATAAATATTTCGTAGTCAAAAATGTTAAAAAGGCTAAAAATGTAACTTACGTTACTTTGTAACTTACGTTACCAAAAATTAAGATGATTTTCAATTAAGCGTTAGACACATGCCAGATGAAAGACTCCTCCGTTAAACGTTTTTGTTCGATTTCGCAATACTACTTGTTCCTTTTCAGCAGTATCAGTGTAGGCTCGGCTGTTTATACTCGTGCTCAGAGAAACATTTTAACTCTCCTGGAGACACGTAGGTAATTGTGAAAGCTGATTAAGTATGAATACAAAGTACCTAACTAAATCCTGCACTTGATCCCTGCATGAATACCTTCACTTAGCAACAGGCCATTGTATTTTAATATGGATGTACATGTTGGAACATTTAACTCACATATTGTCTATTGGGTGCAAGTAACGTAAGTTACACATCTATAAATAGTGACGTTCTCACAAAAAAGCGATAATTATTTTAAAACTCTCCGTAGATAAGTTCGTCAAAAGTAATTCAAGTACGGGCAAACCCTTTTTTTTTCTATTTAAAGTGTTTTAGCGTCGCTCTAAATATTTTTTTTTAGATAAATTATGCATTTGGTCTACATCTCTTTTTATAGGTAACGTGAGTTACACATGTTTGTTTCTATTCCCATAATTTCCATTTTCTGCATGATTTTCTTATACTTCTAGTCTGTCTGAGACAAGGAAACAAAAGAAGAAATACGAGAGGTTATATAGGGCGAAGCAGAAGCAGGTCAAAGACGAAGCATTTTGTTGCAAAAGTCTGAGCAAGTGTAAGAAAACATTAAACGAAAATGGAGGAATATTGACACTTTTATTATAATAGAAACAGAAGTAATCCTTGTGTTGCATACTTCTGTTATATTATATTGCTAAGCATTAGTAAGGAATTTATATTATCAGTGACTGTCAGGAATCGCTTATTAAATCAGTTTTAAGCAGTAGTATGTGTTGTCGAATGTTAAAGAAAAACATTTTTTTTAAATCAAATAAAACTAAATGAAATAATTACTTTGGATGCTAACTACAATGTAGTTATACACGCCGGGCTGGTGGGCTCAGAATTCCGGCCATTTCAATCAGCGGATACTTCATCCAAGATGGCGTCGGCGGGAATCATTGATCATTCAAATTAGTACATGCATAATTCATATTTTCGCTTTCAATTATGGGTAGAACGATCGGTTTGCAGCCACGAGTAGCCGCCATTTTTATTCCTCGATAACCAAGCTTCAATTTGAGATCTTTGGGTGATCCGTACGGTAAGTACAGGCTTGGAAATCAAATTTTACTACTCTTAATGTGTCGTTTTACCGTATGCCTGATATTTTCTCGAAATATTTGTAAAGTAAGGCTGTTGAACTCTCTAGGCAATTCGTTCGAATTCTAAAGCCATGCGTACCTCGAAAAACCTCTCTGTTTTACGTTTGTATTGAAATACGTTTACTTTTTTGTTTCCTGCTTTCAGGAATTGGTCCCGCGGTTTGCAACTGTAAATCCTCCTACTGAATTATATATCTAGACCAGACTGAAGTTGTACCAGAAATCTTCTGTAATTTCACAATTATGCACTGCATTTGAAATGATGAAATAAAATGCAATTGTTTCGTCGACTGTATAAATTGTACAACTTATTAAGCTTATATGGGAAGGAAAGGAAGGCAAAAACCAAGGAGTACAAAGGCTATCGCAAGAGATAAATTCCCTATTAGTGGTCTTGCCCAGCGACGAAAATTGCTTAAAGAAGAGTTCATCTCCCAATCTGAAGTCTACAAAGCTGAAAGATCTAAATTGAAAAAACTCAAAGAAAAGGTATGTTGTAAATCAGTGTACAAGCCACAGTAGGTATATTTGTATTCCACATTGACTTTAATGTAACAGCATTATTTTAATAATAATAATAAATACTGGCCATATTTATATATTTTATATGGTCTATTAGGTGAAAAAAATCCAAATTGATGTAGAGACATTGACAGCAAGATATACTGTGACTGATAGTGCAAAGAAAAGGAATCAGTTGAAAAGAAAGAGACATCCAACACGTTTAACAGAAACCAACTCTGAGGAATATGCCGTTCCCAGTGCAAAGAGGTCTCGCCAAAGGCGTAAAAAGGAGACGTTAGATGCTTGTGGAGATATTCATGGTGGTAGCACTGAAGATAAAGGCTCTACATTAGATGGCATATGGCTGTCTTTAATTAAGGAATCAACACCCACTAGACTGGCCAATTATCTAAATAAATCAAAGAAAATTAAGACCCATGTTTTACCAAAGGTGGTTAAAGAAAATATTTCAACTTTTGAAACTAGCTTAGAAAACAAGGTTAGGAGCATTAAGGTGTTATACAGCAATGGGTTGATGAGCAAAGAGAAGTACAAAAGTGTACGCCAAAATCTGTCAACTAGTTATTGTAAAAAAAGTAAGAAGAGAACAGGTTTACAATTTATGCATAATACACCTGTGCCTAAGATTCTTCCTTATGGAAAATTAATTGAGTTTGTAAATTCAGTTGACATGGGCAATGTGAAAGATTTTAAGGCAGACTTCTGTTATGATTTAGGTGATGATGATCAAGTGAAGGGTGCATACCGGGATGTAGAAGATTTTTTATTAGAACTTGCTGACATGTATGTATACACTGATAAATTGGAACCATTTCTATTACACTTTGAAAGTGAACCATACCATTTTCGAGTAGCCATTGGTGCTGATGGGGCACCATTCGGTAAGGATGACGAGGCAACTGCATGGCTTTTGTCATTTTTGAATGTAGGTGGAAGAATAGCCAGCTATAATGAAAGCTTCATTATTGCAGGTGGAAACTGTGGTGAATCTCATCCATCAATGTTCAGGTATGCTCGTAAACTTGTTTCAGATATAGCTTATATAGAGACACAAAGTTATGTCTTACCACTTACTGAAGCCCAAGCAATATTTACAGTAGATTTGGTTCCATCAGACATGAAATGGGCATCAACATTTAGTGGGGAGTTATCAAATGCAGCATTTTACTTTTCTCCCTTTGGTAATGTAAATAATGACAACATGTGCACAGTTAATGGTGTTTTGGGCCCAAGTAATGAGTGCACTTGGAAACCATGGTCTTACAGTGAGAGGTTGCAGGTAGCTACAAAAGTTACAGAAAAGAGAAATGATCTGGATCAAACAGCACTTGCTCAATCGACCAAGAGATCGAAGCTGTTGAGCTACATAAGAACGTTAAAATCTAGGCAAGAGCATGCTCCTGTTTTAGGTCAGCTGGTAGATAATATTTTTGCTGAGCCTTTACACAATTCAAACAATGCCTGGCAGCAGTTACACGTGCTTATGCTTGGTCATTCTATAGATAAAAGTAACCTCCCATCAACATGCAATGATTGCTCAAAGATACCAGAATGTGCTTTTTCCTCGCACCTCTCTTCTCTAAAGGATATAGGTGCTACTAGGTTGTACAAGAAAGTGAAAAAGTGGTTTTCTCAGGGAAGAAAGGGGCCTCTATCCTACCGTTTTACTGGAAAGGAAACCAAGAAAATGTGCCAAAAATTCATGCATATTGTGAAAGCAATTAGCTGTGAATCGGACAGCCCTTTGCAAAAGCTAAAAGTCAACACATTTGCATTTATTGGGCTACAACTGCGAGATGCAACTTCAAGATTTAGTCGTGTTTCCATAGATGCCACAGTACTGCAGGAAATCAAAGACAGTTGTAGGAATTACTTTAATGCCTGTTCTCTTCTTTTGGATTCTGTTACTCCAACAGTTTGGACTATAGGGTGTGCAGTTCCATATCATACCGAATTACTGTACAAGAAGTTTGGTTTAGGTTTGGGAATTAATACGATGCAGGGAAGGGAGGCCAAACACATCCGCATATCTCAGTATGCAAAGCATGCAACATTGACAACCAGGTGGCAATTAGTTTTCAGGCATGATTATGTAACAACAGTCTGGATGAGGAAGCAGGATCCTTTCAGTTTTACTTACCACAAGAACAGAGAGTTGTATGAACCCAAAGAAATCAATGAACCTGGATTTTGTTACTGCGGACTAGAGAAGGAGCCCTTCACTGAAACATGTATGTTTTGCTCATCAGATATGTACCAAAGTATCAAAAGAAGTGCAGATACTGGACAACTTGACCCTTATATTTGTAATTTGTTAAGTGTCTTGAGTTAATATCATTCAAGTACCATTTAGCTCAGGCTGTGCTCAGGCTGTGTAGATGTCACATGTGGACATGTTATGAAACAATGCTGTGATCTGGAGAATGTTAAATCAGTGTAGTTGCACTTGTTTTATAATTTGTTGCCACGCCATATCAGTGGCAGTTAACATAGAAACCAGGTTTCAAAACATAGGAAGCTTACATATGGGAGTATGTCAGTTTGTTGTCCCATTACAGACCACCTGACATTTAAATTTAGTATTTTTCGTGTTTTTCTGTATCCCATGAGGAAATGTACAATATTCAAGTAATCTAAGGGTGTGATTTTGATCAAATTCTGAATTATCCAATCAGAATATGGTAATTTTAATTAATTAATTAATTACTGAAATGAGGATTTAAAAATAGAGCAAAGCCACATACAATTATACCCTCATATTTGTAAGTGTTCATAATTAAGTGTCTGCACTGTCTTCGTGAACTTTATGAATTGAATTGTAGTTATAACTAATGAACACATGTGTTGGCACTTTGATTAATTTATTGAATTAAATACATGCGAGAAAGATTAATGATCATTTGGAAATAAAATTCATATATATTATTTATAATATTTTGTTGCCTTATTAAAACCTGGGTACATCTATGTGAGATAAATAACCTTTCGTAGAAAGATTACAGCCAAAGCATTGTTGTTGATTGATCATAAGACAATTTCTACCCATTCACTTCCACCCTCAAATAGCAATAATCCCAGCTGTACATGACAACTAATATTATTTCTCAAGTGTTTATGTATACAATAATCTAAGTACTGGTAATAAGAATGACATCAAAATATCAATACATTGATACATTGCGAATCTGCGACGGCGGGGAATATATACACTGGTTTAATCAACAAAGTTGATTAGGATATGCTAACTGACATGGAAGCGTCTAGCAGCTGATGTTTCGAGCATTAGCCCTTTGTCATTAACTTTACAAATCAGCTGCTACTTGCTTCCCACGGCGCTTAGCATACCCTAATCAACTCTGTTGATTAAATCAATGTGTACCTTCCCCGCCGACGCAGATTCTCACTAGTTATTACAGGAACTAGTTATCCATTCATTGGTGCATCATCCATATGTTGTCTGTTCAATGACACATGGCAGTTTGCATTACCATCATCAACAACAACACCCAAGTGACAAAAATGATTAAATACACTATCTGTTTCACATGTAGTTCACATAGAACATGACTGTATTGATAGTCCATATATGTTTATATGCATGTGCGGTATAATCCCTTGCATGATTTAGGCCACCAGTGTTCATGCAAGTGTGTGTTGTGGAACCCCATGGCGATTGTAATGTCCATACCTTACAGTGAATCTCAATATTTCGAGATTTTTTGAAAATTTGAACACTGCAGGGTGGGCTTCATTAACAACAAGTTTGCTGTACGAGCCGTCTTTCTCCTCTTTGGAAGGAATTTGGCCTTCCCTGAGCTTTCGTTGGTATTTATTCGCCAGCGTAATAAAAAGACAATGCAGCTGATCGATACCAGCAACTTCGATCTCTTCTACCGAGCGAGTGTTTTTCTTAGAAATTCCACCGTATTGCTCACTTAAAAGGACACTCTTTAAGCACTGGAATACTTGTTGGGGAACGTTCCAGGATACGGTGATCGTCCAAGTGCTTACATAACGGGGGTTTCTTCGCATTCTCCTGATCACTGCCTTGTTCCACAGCACTACTGCACGCGACAATATCCTTGCCGGCTGCGCTAAATGATACTTGAAGGCTATTGATCCCTCCAAAGTGTATTTTTTTACAACAGCCCGTGTCAGCTGTAAAACTTCGTTGCCAATTTCAGTTGCTAAATTCCGATTCTCAGACCTATTTATATAATCTTTTACTGTTTCGTGGAGATCGACCAGAAGGGACGCCATTTTGTAAACTAGTCTCATATGCGTTACCGCTGTCCTAAATATTGCGGACGTCACATCCTGAAATGGCGCGATCTGATGGCTCCCTGGCCCGGCGTGTTATTGCCTTATTGAACTCATTTCGTTACAGTTACAGTTAAATGGCTTGAATTAGCATTATATTCATCAACTGCCATGTAACTTACGTTACCATAAATCATTATGTTACTTACGTTACCACGTTTCTAGTGTTGCCTCAACCTCACCAAAAACACGCAGGGGGTTGCATGTGATATTTCTTAAAACGATGGTGGATATGTTGCAGGTCCAAAAAAACTTCAAGTCCAAACTAGTTATTTTTTTTAAACCTAGTTTTTTTTAAACCTAGGTTATAATACTTATTTAATGGTCCTGTGAACTAATACAAACCCTACCCCTACATTTTAAAACACCCTAACCGTTAACAACTGGTGCTCACTTATATAGGGTGTTTAGAGCTAGTCACTAATTTTGTTTTTCTTTACGGCGAAGTCACTATTAAACAACAGATAAATATAATACTTCTTTAATGGTCCTCTGAACCACTACAAACCCTACCCCTACATTTTAAAACATCCTAACCGTCCACAACGGGTGCTCACTTATTTAGGATGTTTAGAGCTAGTCACTAATTTTGTTTTGTTTTTAAAGGCTAAGTCACTAAACAACATATTTTAAAATATAATGCTACCCTACATTTAAAAAACCCTTGGAAAAAAACCTAGGTTGGAAAAATAACATAGTTTTGACAAAAATAAACTAGGTTGAACCAAAATAACCTAATTTGGACAAAAATAAACTAGTTTGGACAAATTTAACCTGAAGTATTTTTTAAACTAGAACAGATATATGTTAAAATCAAAGTAGGAAACCTTTCCATCGGGCAGAATGGCGCGACACATATTACAGTACGCCGCCAAATTCGAAAATTAATTTGAACAGGACGGCCAATTTACAAAGAAAACAATACAAAATGGCGATAGTGGCTTAAGGTTTGGTTTCTTTTCAACAGGAAAGAAAATCGCTACAAAAAACCAAAAGGGCGCAAAATGTAGATTAGATGACAAACTTCACCATCCCGCCAAAATATTTTACCTAACACATATTTTATGAGTATGAAAATGATACGAAACCTCAGGGTTTTTTCGTGTGTTTTAAAGGGGAAATTTACTACTAGTGATATGCGAGAGCGATTTACGAACAAATAAAAACCTCTTCTAAAAAACCAAAAGGGCGCAACATCATGAACATATACTGAAGGCCTTTACTGCTAAGTTTCAGCGCCAACCGACCACGATTAGTAATATGTTTTGAAGGTTTAATTTCACCTTCATGAAATCTCTCAAAGATCGCTGCTGAAATCCTCATTTGAATATGCGCGCTTCTACGCTTCAGTTAGTCTGCCTCCGCCTCCTTCAGTTGTAGGCTCCGCCTCCAGTATAAACGATATGTTAATATCTCACTGATGCCATTTGGAACTGACTGGTCATTCATCTAGCGCGTCAAAAGCAAATCAGAACGTACGTTGTATTCAGAATAATTCAAGCTTCCAACTGAGACGTTGCTCATGTTCGTACGTGCTTCTAGAAGTATTTAAAAGCTAAAAACATCGCCCAGCCGAGTTGGCGGCAAAGTACTTTCAAACTGAAGCTGAGTAAAAGGCAACCGCGACAAAACAAATCTTTGTGAGCATTAAATAAGAACTATAAACTTAGCGCGTCAAAACCAAATCATAACGTTGTATTCAGAATAATTCAAGCTTCGAATTGAGACGTTGTTCATGTTCGTACGTGCTCTAGAAATATTTAAACGCTAAAAAAAATATCCGCGGCGTACTTGGCGGCAAAGTGCATTCAATCTAAAGCTGAGTAAAGGCAAACGCGACCAAACAAATCTTTGAGAGCATTAAATACAAACTATAAACTTAGCGCGTCAAAAGCAAATCATAACGTTGTATTCAGAATAATTCAAACTTCAAATTGAGACGTTGCTCATGTACGTACGTGCTCTAGAAGTATTTAAAAGCTAAAAACATCGCACCGGCGATCTTAAAGTTATAACTTTCTCCGTTTTATACGATTCATAGGGAAAAAAGTAAACCGACACGATTCTTTAATTTCTCAGAGATAAACTAAGCGGTAATTCGAATCATGGATTTAACCCAAAATCTTTACAAAGACAAGGTATCTTAAACTTTGAATTGGCACACCAAGGAAATAACAAGATCGAACAGACGAAAGGCTTTGTTTTTGAACTTCAGGTGCGGTAATGACAAATGGGCTTCTGATATAACAACATTAGTTAGTGTGATGACCTTCTTATGAAGCGAGCAGTTGACAGTGATTGACATGTGCTTCATGTGATGTGGGAGTAGAGTATTCCCAAACCGATTTGTCAAAAGCCAATCACAATCGCTCTCCCGCAGAATTAATTAGCAATGTTATAATTATTCCGTCCTCACTGTAACTTCTCGGCCGTAAGTACATGTCGCCGATAACAATAGAATTCTGCGCGATGCATCGCGCAGAATGGCGCGACACATCCGGGTATTTTATTAGATGCAGGAGCGCTAAATTCAAAGCCTACACAATGAATAACGATGCAAATAATAGAGGAATTGGACTAAAAGGCTTAATTGAACTAGACGTTTTGCTTATTTATGGTTAAATGAAATTTGCTAGAGCTTAGGTACTACCTGGCTTTTGAAGAAGAGATATCAATGAACAATTTCCACCCAATTTCAACTTATTTGAGTGAGTATAAGCATTATCGGTTGCACCATGAATTTTGGGTTATTTAACTGTTTCTACAGTGGAATATTCACTTTAGCTCACTTTGAGGCCAATTTTTTCGCTAACAATCGTGTTTTCTACTTAGGTACCACCTGGAAAAGTTAGTTTAGTATGTTACTTACTACCAGCCGTTTTTTCATAGTAATCTGACCAGTATTAGTATTATCGAAATCAATATTTCCAACCTCGAATTCGCCTCCCGTTTTGAAGTTTGAATATTCCCGCGGGACTTCTCTTGGGCTCTCTAACTCCTCCTTCACGAATAATAGCACACCCGCCGCATGATTAGCCATTGAAATTGACACAGAACCAAAGCTCAAAATTATTGTTAAAATAACACTTGCGCGTCATGAGCAAATCTTGAACTTACGTTTAAATTAGTTCAAGCTCCAAAATGAGACGTAACTCATGTTCGTACGTACTTTAGAATTATTTAAAAGCTAACAAAATCGCCCAGCCGAGTTGGCGGCAAAGTACTTTCAAACTGAAGATGAGTAAAGGCAACCGCGACAAAACAAATCTTAGTGAGCATTAAATAAAAACTATAAACATAGCGCGTCAAAAGCAAATTATAACGTTGTATTCAGAATAAGCCAAGCTTCAAATTGAGACGTTGCTCATGTTCATACGTGCTCTACAAGTACTTCAAAAACTCATGAATAATTAATGAGCATTTTGTCCAATCAGATGAAGCAAATCAGTCACGTGCATGCTCCTTTATACCTGATAAAATCTCATCATTCTAAAAGGCCCGCGGAGGGATTTGAATTCTGTCCCAGAGGGAAACGGGGTTAATGATTGAGACAATGGAATTTCTATTGATGTTTCAGCTTTCTCATTGAATTGCTAATTAGGCTGAACGTTTTATATAAAGAATATTAATGAACATGAAATTTTATATGAAGTTTCATCCTAATTAAGAATTCACTGATAAAGACCCAAAGATAGCAAAAAGTACACGGAACATAAGGTACCTAAATAATAATTTTTGCACTAAATTTACTAATATCAGCAGACTACCGAGATACACAGATAATATTTTTTAAATGAAGTTATCCAACTACCATTACTTGTTTACCGAGCCACTGTTTAGTTACAATTATTAAACCAAACTCAAAGCCGTAAAATTATAAAAACGTGCATTAAACTTACATATTTTGTGCCGGAGTCAAAAAATTAGAGTCTGCCGTCATGTCAGTCACATCGCTTTCCAAGTCTTGAACTTTATCGAGGTAAACCACGACACCAAATCCTTCAAGTGCAGATTCTTCTTGCATTGCGTTGCATTCAGTCATTCCCTTGAGATGTTCGTAATTGCAGGCGGTGATTACTCGAATATTTTGCATGGCGTTGTGAATACAAAGGTTCAATGGTTCATTAAGTAACCATTCCCATGAGATGTGCGTCTTTCTTTCAATTGCATTCTTAAAGCGTTTTTGAAGCCGTTTAAAACACTCACAGCACGTGTTTTATCAAGTCTAAAAATTGATAAAACACTGCTGTTCGTGTTTTAAACAGTACTTAAACGCTAAAAAAGTCTCCCCGGCGGAGTTGGCGGCAAAGTCCATTCAGTCTAAAGATGAGTAAAGGCAAACGCGACAAAATAAATCTTAGAGAGCATTAAATAAAAACTATAAACTTAGCGCGTCAAAAGCAAATCATAACGTTGTATTCACAATAATTCAAATTAAACTTCAAATTGAGACGTTGCTCATGTTCGTACGTGCTCTAGAAGTATTTAAAAGCTACAAACATCGCACCAGCGATCTCAAAGTTATATAACTTTCTTCGTTTTATACGATTCATAGGAAAAAGTAAACCAACACGATTCTTTAATTAATTTCTCAGAGAAAACTAAGCGGCGATTCGAATCATGGATTTAACCCAAAACTTTTACAAAGACAGGCTTTGCTTTTGAACTTCAGGGGCGGTAATGACAAATGGGCTTCTGATATAACAACATTAGTTAGTGTGATGCCCTTCTTTAACGAGTCCACTATTCCCATGAAGCGAGCAGTTGACATTGATTGACATGTGTTTCATGTGATGTGGGAGTAGAGTATTCCCAAACCGATTTGTCAAAAGCCAATCACAATCGCTTTCCCGCAGAATAATTAGCAATGTTATAATTATTCCGTCCTCACTTTAACCTCTCGGCCGTAAGTACATGTCGCCGAGAACAATATAATTCTGCGCGATGTGATGGCAGACAAAGGCTTCAATTGTCATGATGAACTTGCTTCCGTTGGGGCTACACTTGTAATTCCTGCATTTCTTAAGAGCATTAAGCAATTTTCTAAAGAGCAGACTGAACATAACAAGAAAGTGGAAAGTTTACGAATTCATGTTAAAGACTGATGGAGAGGATCAAGAACTGGCACATTTTTTTATCCTAAAATTCCTATTACTTTATCACCAATTGCATCTCATATATTATCCAATTTCCATCCACCCTTGATAAATTAATATGAAATAATTATATACAATAATGATTTTGACCTTCAAAGGTTTTTATTGAGAATTTAAATGAATGAATGTTTTATTATAAGTAATAGCAATGATGACATGAGGGAAATTTGTGATTCTGCACTAACCTATAGGAATAACTACTACAATATTGGATTATGGTCTGTCAGCAACTCCATAATGCCTTTATTACAGGAATTACATAAATTTAATAATAAAATACAATTATTGTATTGACATATTACAATGATTTCAATTGACTTTTAAATATTTCCAGTTGTGCCAGGGAGGTCAGAAAAAACCTCCAACCATCTAAAAACCACTTGGGAAAATATGAAGGTAATAGAAGGAAACCAGGGTCGGGGCCAAGACACAGCCCGACAGGGCTCTTTAAATTACATTTGTATCTGTTCTGAATAAATAGCAAGCATGCATACAATCAATATTTTATGCCGATTGCCTTGGAAACTGCTAAACGATCTTTATCGATATATTTGATGTTACATGTATCCTGTATTTATTCGAGGCACACCTCCAGCCAAGTGTGCGTATGCAATACACCACAGCTTATATTCCTACATGTAGGTTTTAAGGCAGCGCCTGATTTAATGATATGGTGTCATAACTAGTAAGTAAGGGTTAGAGACTGCTTGTGAGTTCTTTATCGACAAATACAGGCACGCGCTGACTGTACGATGAACGAGAAATAATGAATACTGCATGAGGCCGAATGCAGTATGAAGAAATTTGGAGTTCATCGTACAGTCAGCAAGTGACTGTATTTTGCCGATAAAGTACAAACATAAAGTCTCTAACCCTTTTAATATTCAAACTGAGTGCACTGTCAGCCGTGAATTTCAATTGAAATCAGTTGTCAATAACAATTTCATAAAGAAGTCAAATATTTCGCATGAATTAAATCATTTTACGGTAAATATCTCCTCAAAGAAACGTCATTTCAATAGACAATGAATAAAAACAGAAGTAGATAACTTTGCAAAGAATAATTTACTTTGAACGCGTTCTATTTTAAGTTCCGATATTCTATTTCTTGATTTGTGTCAAAATGTCCTCTTTTCAAAGCAAATTTTGCCAAGCCAATGTCATATTAGAATAATTATGTTTCCACGTTTGCCAGAGAAAAACAGAGCATGTCAAGGAACTGGGCTAGAAAGATAGAAGCTGACAAAACAGAGAAGGCAGAGATATAAGATACACACTGAAAAGTTTGACACGGTTTACAATTCAGTCAAACTTTTATTCAGAATCATAATTTTCTCCTGTTTACAAAAGCATAATTCTCAAAAATTATTATAACACTTAACTGTTGATGAAAATTAATGTCAACTATCTCTCTCCGACATATATATATATATCCAGAACACAGTTATCAGACTGTGTTCAGGAATTACTGGACACATAATGGCAAGGTTGCCTAAATCAAGTGAAAACTTTGCCAAATTGAGTTCAGGAATTACTGGACACATAATGGGAAGGTTGCCTATAAAATCAAGTGAAAACTTTACCAAACTGTGTTCAGGAATTACTGGACACATAATGGCAAGGTTGCCTAATTCAAGTGAAAACTTTACCAAACTGTGTTCAGGAATTACTGGACACATAATGGCAAGGTTACCTGAGTCAAGTGAAAACTTTGCCAAATTGAGTTCAGGAATTACTGGACACATAATGGCAAGGTTGCCTAAGTCAAGTGAAAACTTTGCCAAACTGTGTTCAGGAATTACTGGACACATAATGGCAAGGTTGCCTAAATCAAGTGAAAACTTTGCCAAATTGAGTTCAGGAATTACTGGACACATAATGGCAAGGTTGCCTAATTCAAGTGAAAACTTTACCAAACTGTGTTCAGGAATTACTGGACACATAATGGCAAGGTTACCAGAGTCAAGTGAAAACTTTGCCAAATTGTGTTCAGGAATTACTGGACACATAATGGCAAGGTTACCAGAGTCAAGTGAAAACTTTGCCAAATTGTGTTCAGGAATTACTGGACACATAATGGCAAGGTTACCAGAGTCAAGTGAAAACGTTGCCAAACTGTGTTCAGGAATTACTGGACACATTATGGCAAGGTTACCTATATCAAGTGAAAACTTTGCCAAACTGTGTTTAGGAATTACTGGACACATAATGGCAAGGTTGCCTAAGTCAAGTGAAAACTTTGCCAAACTGTGTTCAGGAATTACTGCTCCATCAACGTCTAATGTAAGTTTAAAAAACATCAATAATTCACAATATAAAGTCCTTTCCAGTCATTCCTTATAAGATGGTCCATGAAAGTTATAAAGGCCATCACTCATACATAACTTTGTTGTTCTCCCAAACAGACTGTCATGAGTACAATGACCCCATGTGAGATCTCGAACACAAATAGGGCTCTGATTATGCTGACTTTTATTCCTATGCGACTGGTCCACCATCATGGCACTTTATTTGTGCTCTGTATTCCAACTGTACATGATGCCAGTGACAACATACAGCATCTATAGTAATTATTCACTATTCATCAACATTTCTGAGTTATTATCTTTTAAGAGTAAATTGTTAGTCATTCAATATTAAAGCTTGCAGTAAATATATGTGCTTTATCCATTTCAAAACCTGATAAAACACAACTTCTTGCATAATAAACTTATGTACATTGTACACATGTACATGTACTAAAAGATGTGTAAAACACTAGAAATCTATTATATGACATTAATTATTTGCAAATGTTATTATCAAAAACCTATAGTGCTATTAAGTAATGGTCCAGATAAGAACTGTAGTGCTCCACGGCAAGGAATGTGAAAATGTGTTAATTTTCTATTATTCTTTCTTGTAATTTCATTGGTTGATACTTATAAATTCAATAGAAACCCATCGAAATAATGCATTATCATTCGATATTTTTTTGTGGTTTGAATTTATTTTTGATCAAACCATAGTTAATAGAGTGGAATGGTTATGAAACCCAGCGACCTTCTTTGTTATAATTATGTCTTTGTTAGAACAAAACACAATAGAAATTCCAATGTGTTAATCAATCAGCCAATAGAAACGTGTGAGTTCAGTCGTTCAGGGGACGCTAATGAACTATGACCCTGCACAATCTTTTGTCTTGCCCCCTTCCACAATAAATCGCAGCGCCTTTGTTAGCCCCCTTGAAGTTTGCCGGGTTTCATAACTATTCCACTCTATTAACTATATATATGATCAAACTAACTGTGGGGAAAGTTCTCAAATTTGCGATTGAAAAATATTGGCTGGATGGTGGTTTGTCTGAGTTTTCACAGAAAAAAGAGCCAATAGCATAAAAAAATACTTTATTTTCGAGATGTAGTTTGGACGGTAGACACCTAAAGCACTAAGGCATATTCAAGCAAAATCGTATGTGAGGGAGGCTCATTGCCGCAGAACAATGGATTCTACTACAGTTCTTATCTGGACCATTACTTAAACTACATGACTTATATACATGTACAATCGCAGCTAAAAGAAGACTTAATTCACATTTAT
This sequence comes from Actinernus sp. WN-2022, assembly GCA_030867875.1. NCBI lineage: Eukaryota > Metazoa > Cnidaria > Anthozoa > Actiniaria > Actinernidae > Actinernus > Actinernus sp. WN-2022. The sequence goes on along the minus strand of JAOWCC010000936.1, from coordinate 4,796,390 downwards.
GTACTTCAGGGAGAACTCACTAGTGTTGTTCTGCTCATGTTTCCTCACTCAGCGCTTTATACCTTCTCTTTAAGAAGCGACGTGCATCAGGCTTTAGCTTCTGATGATCATCCAGCTCAAAGTTAAATAAAATTATGCTGGCAAAATCAACTTGCAAAGTCCCCCACCTGGGATATGCCTGCCATTTACTGTGATACCCCCCTTTCCACCACTGTATTGTCACCCTCTTTTCATCCTGTTCAACTTCAATGACTTTGCCAATGAATGGAGGCCTGCTGTCATCTTCTAAGTTTATTGCAACCATGCTGTCAGGTTTCAGATCTGTAAAGTCATCCACTACATCCACTCTTTGAGGTCTGCGGTATGGCCCAATATACACCTAAACATGCAAATGCAACAATTTGTTTTTAGAATGTTTATGTTGGCTTTATTTTCAGTACCATAGTTATATTGTTACAATATACATGTATGTCACATATATATGTAAAGAACTTATTGACTAAATAATGTCAAGAGATGGTTTGCAGCATCATGTGAAAGAAGCCATATTGGATGACAAGAACAATAAGATTTGTTTAATCATGTGAAAAATCAAATCTCAAATGAATGGAATTATGTTGTTTTAACATCCAATTGCAACATGGCTTCTGTCACGTGTCAGGGTGCAAATTACCATCCATAAGCACATTTAACCTCACTTTTGGAAAAACCCTGAAATATTCATCCAATATTTACAAAGACCCTCTGCTTGATATTCCAAAAGGCTACATGTAGTCATGTATTGTGCCTCTACATGGGGTCATTATAACTTGTCTTATTTGACCAGTGACCTGTCACTGCATGTGGTTGTATTGTATACAGTATATAAATATTAATAAAAGCCTTGAGCTCAGCATGCTTGACCTTGTTTAATATAATGTATGCTTGAGCACTCCTCCTCGTGTACATGTGTGTTACACTTTAAATCCTACATGTGTATATTATTAGAAGATACACACAATGCACTTTCAAGGGACACATAAAATTGAAAAGCAGTTGAATGCACAAAATAACCAATTTTGTCAGCCTCACATGCAGTGCTCAGTATTATGTTCATGGGCGATACAACTCTTTATTCTTTAAATAAATGGAAAGGACATACAGTAAAGTAGTACCTCAGGAATGTCGGCTAGCTGGTTTCTAACCATGTTGTCAAGGTCCTCTGGAACTCCAGTTGGTCTTTCACCAAGAAACCCAACTGTTGCCTGTGGGTCATTCCTCTCACTTTCAGCATCCTTTACCTTCTCAACTATTGTCAGAAGTGGCCAGGTAGTTGGCTGTTCTTTCCTGGCAAACTGCACACTATCCTCCTTTAATAGATTTTGCCACTCTTTTTTGTGTTCATCTGAAAACAGCCTCGAACCCTCAAGAAATTTATTTACATCTTTTCGGATCACATGTAGCTCCATCTTTTCTTTATCTGGCTGTAGAACCTCAGGGATGTCTTGGAGTTGAATGTCTACATCTTCCTAAAAAAAAATTAAGAGAAAAATAATTATGTAATAACAAGTACTGTTGTCTATATTATAAAGTAGTAAAACAGTAAAATTAATGAATGATGTGATTGGATGTAGCCAAAACGTATTTATACAACACATCAGTGTTCTAAGAAACCACTCATCCGCTTGTCAGGCCAAGAACTAAACAACATTGGGTGAGTGATAGAAAATCGCACTTGCCCATGCAGCGGCAAGTTATTGCATGAGCCCCTTACTGTATGCAATATTTTTATAGGGTCCATTTATTGCTTGAAAACAAAACAAAATTTGTAATGGTTGGACATTTCTCAGTACAAGAGGTTGCAATCTTGCCACTGGACCCTGCAGTTGAACAGCACTAAGACATGGACTCTGATTGGTTTAGGCAAAAGCGACAACCAATCATATATTCTGTACTTAATTGTGTGGTTTTCCATTGGTGGAAGACTAGTGGGAAAATGTACTTCTCAATCAAAATGCGATTGCCACCAGCTGTACATGTGCTGGAATGGGATTTTATTGTTAGAAAACCTAAGCAATCCAGTAAGAATTGGTTCCAGTGAGGAGAAAGAAACTCAAGTTGTATGAACTTCATGGATTTGTGGTCATTGCAGCGATTTATAAATCAGCTGTTCTTTGTCTCTTGATTGACCTCTGATTTGAACAGACCTCACAACATATGTATGAATATAAATTTGTAAAACCAATAATGTAAATGAGAGCATCAAAAACATGAATGGAAATATTTTGTTTACATACATGTATAACACTATTTTTTTAGTATCTTTGTTAACACTCAGCAATAAAGGTTTAACTTGTTTTTGAATTCATGTTGTCTTTATAGGGATTAACTTTAACTTAATACTCTAGCAAAGTGATAAATGATTGGAATCATATGCCTTCCAATAACTAATATACCATATTCACTCAGTTAAGCTGCACCTTTTTACCCAAAATCTTCGTTTGAAATCGGGGGTGCGGTTTATCTGCAAGAACATCTGCACAAGGTTCCGTAAATTTACATAAATTAAAATTTTCAAAGAAGTAATTGTCATTAACTCTTGAAGCGAGTTAAGGTATACTAGTAGCCTGTACTAGCTAGGAGTATGATCTTCCCTCGGCTCTCGGGGCAATTTAAATCACTAATACCCCGAAATGCCATGGTATAAGTTTGTTATACCATGATCACCGAGGAACGGAACAAATCTCTGAGAAGTTTAGTTTTTCTGCCGAAACTAAAGACGTCGCAGTCGAGTTGCTTTCGAAAACGTTTTGTTTAATGCTTGACTGAGCACATTGATTAAACGACCCTGGCTTCCCCTGGGGAAAAGCGTGTTGTTTTTGAGAAGAATAACACTAAAATACAATTTAATTATGCGGTTGACTAAATATTCAAAGAGCATGAATGGATTTTAATTACGTCACGTTTATGGTTTTAAGTATCCCACATGGAAGAAGCGGGATTGAGAAATTAAGAGAAGAATATGCAGATTGAAATAGGTCATCCCACATGTATTACATTGAAGGTTATGATGAAGACAGGTCAGTTTGGATTCAGTATTTTTCACCCGGGAGCGTAGGGCTAGTCGTGCCAGAGGGGAGCAGGAGTTGATGCTTTTGACCTTCTCACTTCCAGCCTGCATTCTCTTCTAATTTTCCCTCATTACGCATGCAGGGGAAATTTAGAAATATGCATTGTCTCAAAATTTCCCGGTGGGAAATTTCGAAACAATGCATATTTCTAAATATCCCTGCCATCAGGGAAAATTAGTGCTTTAAATGTGCCTCGGAGAACAAAAGAATCCGAGGCTACCATGGTATAACAATAGTTATAGTTCCTCCACGAGCAAGAAAATACCCAATACTCAATCCTGAGAAAATGGTTTGGGCAAGTGAGAAGAGGAACATTTTAACTATTAGAGACAAGTAGGGTACATTGAATTTTGGACATGCCTACTCCCGCAATCCCACATGTGAGCACAAAATTTGATACCGAGTGGTAAACATCGAATGACACAATATGACCACCTTCACACCAAATGTTGGGATAATATTGGTCCATTGACAGGTGACCTGTACCGTGATCACCTGATAACAATTTGGAAATGTAAATTAATTGGTTTTAAATGTATATCAGCTCTAGGAATTAAATAAATGTTCTGGATTAAAGAAGGAAATGGCTGAACCACAAAAATGTAAATAGGTGTTCATTTTCTATTCTTCTTTCTCATGATTTCATTGGTTGGTCTCATAAAATCAATAGAAGACCATCAATTGAAAGTAATGCACTTACATTAGCAAAATGAATACCCTCTGCAACCTGTTTGCTAAGCGATGTATTCTTTAATATTATTTTCAGTTAAAAGGCCAAGGTAAGGTTGTATGTGAATGGAAGTCATCTGTAACTGTGTCAAATAAAATTTGAGATAAATAAAATTATATACCTTCAGAAGCAAAATCCAGTCTTCTGGATTCAAGGACTCTGGCTTCCATTTCTCAGTTTTAACTGAAGACCAATTCTTGTACTGCATCACAATCTTGCCAGAAGGGGCCTTCAAAATCTTGAATACATGGGGATTTGTGATGCCATGTAAGGGAACAGAGAAAGGCTTCATCCAAGAACTGACATCAAACAGGGTATCCAGGAGAATACAAGATGGTTTTGGTGTGTAGCATTGCGTTAGTGCATACATCAGATCTGTTCAAAAGTAAATGATTTATAATTAAATTTGAAGTTAAAATAAATTACAAAAAAAAAATACAACTCAATTTTGTTTTCAATAAAAAATATTGCTTTAATTTATTAAAATGTTCAGTCTGACCAGAATTAATACTTATTTAGTTACTAAATAAAAATTAAAGCATGTGGTTTTGTAAACTAACAAAGATTTCAAAATGGAAGTCAAATTCTTCATTGACACACCTTGGTTTTCTTTGTTCTACGAGCGTAATTTAACCTCTAAATTCCCTGATCAACATGCATACTTCACCTTAATCTCCTTCATCAAACATGCAAGAGGGAAAATTAGGTTCTAATTTTGCCTTAGACTGCTAGCAAGTCCATTCTATTAGTAACTCATTTTTTTTTAAGGTTTCAGATGGCTAACGATGGCTAAACATGGTACGCATAGTTGGCTTGGTCTGTAAGTAGGGACTGCTGACTCTTTTGTAAGTTTCGTACCAACCGTTGAATTCCCCATCTACATGTATGACGTTCATTCAAGTGAAACAGAGACGTTCATGCCAGTGAAATAGAAACTGCTGCCCTTAATTGAACTTCTAAATTGCCTGACTTAAACACTAAATTTGCAGCAACCTGCTAGTTCTTAAGCACTCTATGCTTGGTTTAAACTTTGTGTCAATTAAACTGTCAATAATGTGAATGCTCTTTGTGCAAGATTGTTGCTGAATTCATCAACAACAATCAGTTAGGATTCTCAATCTATATGTACATGAATCAAATAAGTTAGGAGCTTTTTCACATTCCAGTACTTGACCGACTTATCCAACAGGTTTGTCCGATACTTGATGTTGCAAATACCATGAGTGCTGCTGTTTAAATTAGCAGCACATATCGACTTTGCATTGATTCTTGATCTTGAATTTCCTACCTGGTTTCTTAGTCAAATTTAGTTTAAAGTGTTGAGACATAAATTTGAACGGAACGTTCCAGTTGTTATATTCTTATTAACCATGATTTTCAAAGTCTGCACTAATCATGTAAACCAAAGAATACAGACCTTTGATTCTCAACTTCTTTTTAGCAGTTTCAGTCATGCTAAGTTACTGCACAAGTCTGCTGCTCAAATAATAAAATAGACTGGCAATAACTGAGACTAGTTGATCCACACGTCCCTAGGGAGTAATTAGGAGGTGGAGCTGTCAAAAATATGATCCTTTTGACAGCACAGTCCACACAAAACGTACAAGAGAGTCAACAGTCCCTACTTACAGACCAGCCAACTATTTTTATTATGTCTATAATTTTTATAGCCATTGTTAGTCATCTGGAACCATGTTTAGCTATTATAAAATATAGGGCAACTTGCAGATGGTCAGTGAGCTATTTTGGCATAAACTAAAAACCATGTGACCGATGACATCATCACCACTAAGTGATTTGTGGGGACCCAATACCATGTCTGCCCAGGTTTGAGCTGGCTGGCATTAGAAATAAGGGAGATATGGGCATGCATGTACTTAATTTCATGTGACCGATGACATCATCGTTACATCATCACCACTAAGTGATTGATAGGGAACCACTACCATATCTGTCCAGGGTTGAGCCAGCTGGCATTAGAAATGAGGGAGATATGGGCATGTAGTTACAATCATGTGACCAATGACATTATATTATAATGTATAACATTACATTATAATATTAGACGTATTAGCAAGTACCTCAGTCAGGATAGTCTACATTAGTTCATGCTTTTATTACCAGTAGGCTGGACTATTGTAATAGTTTACTATATGGTTTACCAAACACTGAAGCGAATTGATAAGACAAAGTTTTTAGGGATTCTCGTTGATGAACATCTAAGTTGGGAGTGTCACATAAATAATACAGCAGTTAAAATTGCCAAATCAGTTGGTGTTATTTATAGATGTCGTAAATTTCTCAATCGTAAAATCTTAATTAATTTGTATTATAATCTTATCTATCCATATTTATCTTACTGTACCAGTACATGGGGCAGTGTTTATAAAACAAATCTACATTCTTTATATATTCTACAGAAGCGTGCGATGCGTGTAATAACCTTCTCGGATTTCATGGCACATAGTAGGCCGCTATTCTGTGACATTGGTATATTAAATATTTATGAAATAACCAAATTACAACTTGGGGAACTTGCTTTTAGACATCAAAATAATTTGTTACCTAGTACTTTCAATACACTTTTTAGTAGAATTTCTGAGGTCCACACATACAATACCCGATCGAGATCAAATAAGAATCTTTTTATTCCTAGAGCGAACCTAAATTATGGAAAATTTAGTGTCAAATTTGCAGCCTCGAAGACTTGGAACAGTATACCTTTAGATATAAAACAATCGCCTAACTTGAAATCTTTCAAAAATAATTACAAAAAATATCTATTAGCTCTTCCTCCTGAGTATTAATGATAAATTTCTGTCGTTTGCAGCTGTCGTTTGTGCTATTTACTATTTTTGCTCTTTCTCGTAGATGTAATACTTAACCTAAACTCTATTACTTTAATCTTATTTTACAAAATACATTTATTTCTGTTTCAGTCTAGTTTACACAAACTCTTATACTAGATCTAGTGCACTATCTACAATCATTTTTTATATATCCTGTATTTGTCTTATATATAGATTAATTTAAATAAGTTTTCCAGGGGCATAAGCAACTTTGGTAACCCTCGTGGTTTTATGCTTGTGCTCCTCCACATTAGCAACTATCTTTTGTCGCATGTCCTAAATGTAATTATTGTTTTGTTTTGTGGAAATAAAAACCTTGAACCTTGAACTGTCCAAACTACAAAGGGTACAGAACGCTGCTGCCAGGCTTATCACTTCTACTTCTCGATATGATCATATTACACCTGTTCTCTATGAACTTCACTGGTTACCCGTTAGATTCCGTATACAGTTTAAGATTATTTTAATTACTTTTAAAGCATTAGCTGGCCAATCTCCACAGTACATTAGAGACCTTATTACGATTAAGAAACAGCCGCGCTATCAATTACGCTCAAATAATGGTGTTCTACTGAAGATCCCTAGTGGGAGGCTTTTGCGTTCATTCAGTGATAGATCTTTTAGCATGGCGGCTCTGACTCTATGGAACGCTCTACCACAATATCTGCACAATATTCAGTCGCTTAGTCTTTTTAAATCTTCACTTAAAACGTATCTTTTTAAATTAGCTGTTAATTTATAGTCTTTTTATAAAAAATTTAATTGAGATATTTTAATGTATTTAATTAACTTGTAATTTTTTTTTATTATTTTCTTTTCTTTTTCTTTTTTTTATTTCTTAATTTTTATTATTCCTTTTGTAGTAATTGTAATGTAATGCGCTTTTGATCATTTTATGCGAAAGGGCGCAATATAAATAATAATAATAAGAAGAAGAATAGTTACGTCATTGCCACTAAGTGATTTGTAGGGACCCACTACCATGTCTGTCCAGGTTTGAACTGTCTGGCATTAGAAATGAGGGAGATATGGGCATGTACTTAAAATCATGTGATTGATTATGTCATTGTTATGTCATCGCCACTCTGTGATTGATAGGGATCCACTACTGTGCCTGTCCAAGTTTGAACTGTCTGGCATTGGAAATGAGGGCATGTAGTTAAAAGCATTTGACCGATGATGTCATCACCACTAAGTCATTGATAGGGACCCACTACCATGTCTCTCCAGGGTTGAGCCACCTGCCAGTAATATTAAGCGACTATTATTGATATCAGCACAGGTACCCCAGGCTCATTATGTGTAAAACGGTTATTTCCCGGATATTTGTAATTACAGTAAATGTATGGAGTTTTAGCTTGCATGCCCGTTTGCTCTAAAATAAATTTCAATAAATCATTAAAATATTCTTACCTGTCTCTTGTGTATTTCTTTCAGTTTCTGTGAAGTTTCAAGCCATTCCGTCCAATATTGAGTGAGTTACAGGAATTTTCCTGGGAAGGTAGCAAACTCTACGCCGATCAGCCGCCGATCAGCTGCAGAAAATCGCCTCGAATTCCCATAAAAATCCCGTACATCGCCAAAATTCCTTCAAATAACGGTTGCCCAGACACATGGTCCTTCACCACACTCAGCTTCACTTTCACTGCTTTACTCTAACCGGAGAAAAACGCCACGTAGTTTGCGAAACTCGAAAACTGCAAACTGCGTGCCGTTTTTCTCCGGTTAGAGTAAAGCAGTGAAAGTGAAGCTGAGTGTGGTGAAGGACCTGTGTCTGGGCAACCATTATTTGAAGGAATTTTGGCGATGTACGAGCTAAAACTCCATACATTTACTGTAATTTCAAATATCCGGGAAATAACCGTTTTACGCATAATGAGCCTGGGGTACCTGTGATATCAGTTAAGGAAATCACATATCCATTCACAGCTAGCTAGCTAATCACAAATGTCCATCAATATATCTTCGGAAAATCAAACGTCATTCGGCAAGTCAACGGCATGCCATCAATCCACAGGAATTTTTTTTATAAATTATCTCGCATCCACCTAACTCCAATAACTTGTTCTGCACATGCATGCAGCCACGAGTTAAAAAATGAAGAATAGAAGGGACTTGCTTGCAGTAGTCTAATTTTCCCTCATTAACACGCGTAAGAGAAAATTAGATGGGCATGCTGATGAGGGAACAATGGACTGTCCCCGATACACCAGGTTATGGCAGCTAGATCATTAGTTCGTAGCAAGGTGCCCTGTACCTTCCCCATTTTATAGCTCTGACAACAATGCTCTACTCTTCATTTCTCTAACCTGCTTCATATCTTCTATGTGGATATTTAAAACCATAAAGATAACATAATTAAACTCTACACATCGCTCCTTGGAGATTTAATCAACCAATACATGTAGTTACATTGTATTTTTAATTGTGTTATTTTCTTAAAAAAACTATATTATTGTTGCATTCTACTTAATTGTTCCCAAGTGAAATCAGGGTCATTCAATCAAAGGCATGCAGTCAATCAAAATGTTTTCACAAGCAACTTAACTGTTATGCATACATGTTCTGTATGAGTAAACTAAACTTCTCATAGATTACAGTTTGGTTCCTTGGTAATAATAGTATTAGAAAATGATATAGCACATTTCAGAAAATTAGTAATTAAATTTCCCATTGAGCCTCACTACAATCCAATCACTAATTTCTCGAAATACCATGCATGCTAATAATTACATTAATACATGAAGATTTACTACAGATACCTGGTAGAGTCAATATGTTGGCCTTGTGCAGATACTGGGACAGCTCCAAATGGACTTATTGCCAATCTATTTGGGCCCGTTGAGGGAAGGAGACATGACAGTGGTATGCTGGCTGTTTCTGAACTGCTTCCATTACTAGAAGCCCATTTTGTTTCTCCAGCTGGACAGCCCCTGTGTGTCTATGGGGACCCAGCCTACCGTTTAAGGGTACACACCTTCAAGGGCCTTTTAAAGGCAATGCATTAACACCACTTCAAGAAGCATTTAACCAATCGATGAGCAAGGTGAGTTTCTGTTGAGTGGGTGTTCAGGGACATCGTAGGTTACTTTGCTTTCCTGGATTTTAAGAAAGATCTTAAAATTGGTTTAAGTGCCATAGGCAAAATGTATATAGTATGTGCTCTACTGAGAAATGCTCATTCATGTATGTATGGATCAAGCACATCTAAGTTTTTTGGCATCGATCCACCATCAATTGAAAGTTATTTTATTTAAGCAATATTTGTGATCACAGTCTGCATAAGATTTTCACAGCTGCACTTTAATAATTTAGTTGTGGTCTTTCGTGTAATGACATGATTTCCTGGATTGAGTCATTAATCTTTCAACTGATATAAATAAGAGACATGCTTTTATACACAGTGTGAATTTGCAAGACAATAAACGTTTCAATATATCAGGTATCTTTTAATGATCATTGAATACACATGATCAGTTGTAGCTGATGTCAATTAAAATATCATGTGAAGATAATCTTTATACTATAAGAAAGTATTAATATTAAAGTGCTATTCTGAATTCCATTGTAATGACATACATGTTAAGTATACTTTACAGTCTTTACAGCAGTACAATTGTGTACTTTATCAAAACAGACAATACAAAATACTGAAGTACTTTGTTAATTTGTTTTACTTCACTTATAATTCCAATTCTGCATAAATAATGAAGAATAATATATGAAAGTCTTGAAAGACTGAAAATAGAAAGTAAACATTAATAAACATTATGCACTTATCAGCAGCTCCCCCCAGGGACCTCCGGGTCAACCAGGAGGATTGTAAAAAGGGTGAAACAAACTTGACGATTTTCCCCAAGGGTGGGGGAATCTTACAAGTCAAAGTTCCCTGGGTCTCGTTTTCCTTAACAGAATATCTACAACCTTACGAATTCCCCCTGCCCTGTCTTAGAACTTCAAACAAAGTCAAGCATTTTCCTCTACCCAAGGGCAAAACGTACATCGAATCCCCTTGTATTCCCCAACATATCTTCTGCTGTCTACCTGGTCGGCCCGGGGGTCTATCTCTGGGGAAGCTGCTGATAAGTGCATTACTATTAGTCCATTAAGGATCATTGTTTAATTTTTCAATTAGGCTCATGAGCAACTTTGTTTGCATCATCTGCTGTTGATGTTGCAACTGTTGCTGTTGTTGTTGCTGCTGTTGTTGCTGATGTTGCTGTTGCTGCATATATTGGAAGAGCTGAGTTTGCTGCTGTAACATGAGCATCTGCTGTTTTTGGGTGTCCTCATAAATCTTCTGCTGTCTCCCATGTTCTGTCTTTTTCAGTTCCAACTCTTCTTTCCTTATTTCAAACTCTCGCTCACCTTTCTCCTTTAAGTAAACCATTGTCTCATTACCACTAGCTCTTCTTTTTTGGGGGTACTAGCTGCACTTGCACATTCTCCTTCTTCGTCAGCAGTTCTCTTCATTGTCTCGCTAAGTTTTTCCATTGATCTTTTTCGCATCTCCTCAGCCTTGGCTTTGTCTTGCTCTTTTTCTCATTTTTTCCTGTGGTACTATCTCCTTCATTGAACTTTTCAATTATCTCCTCCAGTAACTTCTCCAAATCTGTGAATTCCGGTGAAATGCCACTGGCTTTTTCTTCATCTGCCATCTTCTTTGTGAACTTTTTTGCAAGCAGACTGTAACGATCTCGGACTGATCGTTTTTGTTTCAGTCGGTTAGCAAAAGCTGGACTTGCATTTAGTCTGTCAGCTATCTGTTCCCACACATGTCCCCTCTCCCTGGTAAATGGCTTGTACAGGTAAGGCTCACTTATTATAATTTCTTGGAGTAGCATGGTATCATGTTCCAATTTCCACTCCATACTTAGTTCTAATTAATGTTGCCGACCTATTAAACAATCATAAAATGAATGCATTAATATTAATCACTACCATAGAATCCCATGTATTTAATCCCTGTGGATTGAATAACCATTATAAAGGACTTTAGGGGGTGTTATACACAAAGGTATTAAGCATGGGTATGCATGGTGGTATCATATGGCAGGGGGACGAAAGAGGGAAGAAAACAGCCAACAAGGCATGCATGCACTCACATTCTTTTCTGTTATAATATGTACTGCATTTTTATAGTGGAAATTAGCTTCTTAGTTTAAAACTACAAGCCATAAAACAAAACTAGCATACCAATAAAAAGAACAGGTCTCGTCTAATTAGCAAGTCTGTTTTGGAGGGGGCCATCTACTGGGGTTTGTTGTTCTTCTTGTTGTTTTTTCTCTAATATATTGCTCTCATTTAGCTCTAGCTTTTTCAAGTAAAATGGCACTATTTATTTTACAGCACAGCTTTTGAAAATTCACTATTTCTTAATGCTGTTTAACTTGACTGTATAAGCTTACTTTATTATAATCAACATTTTCTCTTGTAACCAATCAATGTATCATTCAGCTCGTTTACAGATACTAAAATTCCAGTAACGTTAATAACGTTAAGGGAATAATAACTACCAAAGTGATAGTAAAAGCTTACGACTTCTACAGATTCTGAAATTTGTTTTTCTAATAGATGTTTAAATTGTTTTTATCAAACTCATTAATAATTCATGAAGGAAAAACAAAGGATATCACTGAGCGACACGTGATTTGTAATTTGATACATATTTTAAATAACTGAAAACACGACTCTATACATCTAGACGCTTGATGAGTCAGATACAGAATTCGTGTCCGTGCTTTATGGGATTTACAAACTCTCGCTTTCAGCTCCAGTTTGTAAAACCCATAAAGCACGGCCACTGCACTCTGTATCAATTAACCGAAACGTAAACAACATACGCATGTCATACATACGTATATTTGCCTATATACGACCTACACATTGTAATTTGAATGCAATCTGACTCGATTAGTTTAGCTACTTCAGATTGCCGGTGTCCAACATTATTATTTTACTCTTTTCTTCTGCAACATTGTAAACAGTAGACGCAAATAAACTTCTTGTTGTCAAATAAGAAACGGCTTCACAATCAAATATATACTAGAAATATTTCGCCCGTTATGCAGCCCGTTTCCATATATGTGTAGGATTGTTTTTCATTCACCAAGTCGTTGTTTAGTAAGTCAGTTACAAAGTGAACGGAAACAATAATTTTGGATGATTCACAGAATCTGAAAAAGCTAGCGGCATATGTAGACCGTGTCGTGAATCTTGCTGTTTTAGGTAACTTCAAGAAAATAATGCGGCTTCTTCCCCACCTGGTGTTTTATATACAAATGTTACTGGTGTACAGCTGTTTATAAATGGTTGTAATGAATTGGGAACAAAAATATTTGGATAAATGTACTTACGTTTTCCACACAACGCCAAAACCAAGATTTGACGTCGCAGACCGCAAGACGACGGCGTTGTAAACAGGAAGTTACGTCACTAAACTGCACATAATGAGATGTCACGACTGTCACGCATGACGTTTTGCCGTCCTCATCCTCACCCCATCCTCTTGCATAAGGTCTCTATTGTTGTGTAAACCGATAAAATATTCTCTGTTGTTTGGGAATTTTTAGAGTGGACAACTAGTGTGTCCTTCAGTGATTTCCCTTTCGATAGGAGATTAAAGGTTCACATTTAAATGTTCTGCAAGCCAGTGGATTGACTTTAGTTTGACATACCAGTGTTTCATTAGAACTCTTTCCAGATTCAGTATTGCTGGTTGTAACGAAAGTTAAAATTCCCTTTCGTATTGTGTTGTTTAGTTTCAAGCGCTTATCGTGTGAGGAAATTGGACTTTGACTGTGTTTTGAACGAGATCATAAGCGGATCCTCTCCTTTAAAAAGGCCACTTTGGAAATCGCGTGAGTTCTAGTCATTTTTTTCCTTTCCTCGGTAAAGTTGGTTCTCAGTAATGTGGGGGCTTCTCCTGTTATGAATCCTTTCTTACAAATGAAAGGGTGGCATGAGAAAAAATATGCGTACTGGAACGTTTCAGTGGGCTTGAAATGTGTTTCAACATCAAGTATTTGCTCAGCTAAGAATCTTAGTTCTTAGTAAATGCTGATTTACTCACTTGGTCTTTTTATGAGCTTAGTTTGCGAGACTAGTTTCGGATAAGTAAAGTTATCTTTCTTCAGTCGCAGCTCTGTGACCGTTCAAAGAAAGAAAGGATACATAACAGGAGAAGCCCCCACATTACTGAGAACCAACTTTACGGAGGAAGGGAAAAAATTGACTAGAACTCACGCGATTTCCAAAGTGGCCTTTTTAAAGGAGAGGATCCGCTTATGATCTCGTTCAAAACACAGTCAAAGTCCAATTTCCTCACACGATAAGCGCTTGAAACTAAACAACACAATACTTTCGTTACAACCAGCAATACTATAAACTAATTGAGATTTTGAGACCCGATACCGAATTATATTGCCGGCCAGTTGGGAGAAAATATATTGCGCGAAGAATATATTTTCTTCCAACGCCGGCAATATAATGCGGTATCGGCGTCTCAAAATTGCAATTAGTTTTGTATCACGATTCAACAATTAAGTCGTGAATTGTAAAAAAAAGAAGAGAATGAAGCACCAAACTTATGCTGATCGTAATTTCAATTCTCAAAAGGCGCCTAGTATATCTATGGCAACGGTTTCACGGCTTGAGTGGCGAAAACTTTCGCGACGTGTTTTGAAATCTCTTCAAAAATTGTGAAAATTGTACTTTTAGCGGATAAGAGTGTTACATTTCTGACGGAAACTACAATGCGAGATTGAATAATTCTTATCTTGTAATTTACAGTGTTTTGAAGGTGAAATTATAGAAATCTTGCTGTTGAACAAACGACTTTTGAACTTGACCTGGAACCCATGTAACTGCAAGGGTAGTTTACGACTCCAATCGAAAATGTCCTATTGAGAATCACTAGAAAATCAAACATTTTAGAACAACAAATTCCCCATATATTGACAGGGGATGGCAAAATCGTGTGGAGTTTTGTCGTTCTAAAACGTTCGATTTTCTAGTGATTCTCAATAGGAAATTTTCGATTGGAGTCGAAAACAACTACACTTGATCCTAAGAAATGACTCACCAAGAACTTGACGATAACTTTAATACTCTGTACTTTTATGCTGAAGCCAGAACAGTGAATGGCAAATAATACAATATAGGGTTTCTCTGGTTTCAGACACAGATTGGTGTTTAACCGTTGATAACCTGTAGTGTGATCGGAAGTTTATAAATAGGCAACTGAAGAGAATGACAAGAATCACACAGAAACAGTCTCCGGATCTGATTTCTACAACAACTAAGGTTAGAACTTTTTTAAATGACTTTTTTTAGTCTATTTTCTGCACCTCTAATTTGTTAAGAAGAGTGAAATAGGCATAAATGCGCTGGATAGACAGTTGACCTCACAAGGTCAAATATGTACGTTTTTCAACAGACTTTGAACAGCTCTAGCGTCACGCACAATTATTTGCCCATAGTAATTAGATTAAGCAAACGGTCAGAATTAATTATATTTACGAGGTACTTTTATCAACTTGAAATATATGCCTTCTGAATAAAATTATTTTTCATGTAAAGAATAATACAATATTTCTCAACGGTATCATGCTAGATATTTAGATATCGTAGAACATGATTTGAGCGTTTTTAGACTAGATGACTGAATTTAGTTAATTGCATTTTTCTTGGAAATAAAAATATATTTTCCCTATCTGAAAGAAATCGAATTTTCGACCCTTGCCGCAATGTTTGATTTTTCCTGATATCCACTCTTAAGGGCTCTTAAGGTTGCTTGAAAATGTTGTTGGATATTGAGGGAATAGCAGCAGAAACATTTCCAGGTGATTTGAAATAATAACAAGTTAGTTGCTAGTGAGTAATCTTCTACTAGCAAAACAGTACACATTTCAGATTGTTACTAGCATTTTTGGTAGTAGCTAGTGCTAATTTCGAGCCATGAGCAAGTACTGGTAAGAACTACATTTACCTTACAAAAACTGATCTTTACTATCTGAGGTTTCTTACTTTTCGTTACCTTTTTGCCTTTTTTTCTGATTCTAAGTTTACAATATGATCTTACAAAATACAAGCTAAATTATACAATCTACAATTCTTTGTTGTATTGCTAGGTTTTTGTACTGCTACTGTTTTTCCTCAGGATGGGAATATAAATATTATAATATTATGCAATACACAGCAAGCTAACAAAATGTTTTTTTAGAACGTTTTGATACAGTCCCACTGAAGATCAAACAGCAGGGACAAATGAGTTTACTGATAAGAATTAAGAATAGCAGAAGTTACAATTGACATAAAGGTCCCCCACACACCAGGTGACAGGTTACCGGGACAGGCTGCAGTGACAACTCCCCTCGTGTAAGATGCCTAATAATTCATTAATAAATCTCGTTGCAGTGACATAATTCTTGGTTTGAATTTGTGCACCAGTGCACACGAAGTGGCTTTTCACCATTACCTGCCGCCTCGTGTATAAAGACTTTAATAAAATCATGCAACTGGAATTCCAAAACAAAACCTATTGCCCCAAAACATATATGTCAAGATATTACACCAGTGATTGGAATTAATTTCAACTGGTGCACAACAACTATTTTAAAGTATCTATTAGCTATTAAAATAACTATTAAAATACTTTTCAAGAGCCTTCGTCATTATGATTATTTAATTCCAGTGAAACCTAGAGAAGCCTATGAAAGGCTAAATGGCATAATCTAGAAACAAATGCACTGCATGTTTTGCCTTATGCTATCATTTTGTTTGCTGTATAAAAATTGTCCTTAGGCCCCCCAGAATGGAAATAGATAGTCAAAAATGGGGGTGTTACCCTGCGCTGACAGCTGTCTGGTGAAAAATGGGTCCTTATCTGAGACATGTGTTTTGACCTGCTCCCTAAAGCATCCATGGCATATTTACATGATGGGAGAGTAAACTTAGCACTGGGGTCACCCTACCAGGTGGATTAATATTACATTTACCGTTAATTTACATTTGTACATGCCTCTACTTCATACTCTATACATGATTCAATGTCATGTACTTGCAAAAAACAAGGGGTACATGCTGAAGACTTAACAAACTTAATTTGTAATTGATAGCTTAATTTACTGTCTTTTGGGATTAAAGGAAAGTCTTTGGTGACCTTTCTTTAATGTCTCCCCAGTCAACATATTTTTTTTCTAAACCATAGAAGGCATGCAGTCCTTATCCTTTACTGTTTACTGAAAAACGTTGACCCTATAGTGCTATAGATCATCCTACCTCCAAGGTAAGTTGATGCAAGTGCTGGGGTAATCCTTGTATCTGAGACAAACATACTCCTTCATGTTTAACCCTAGCACTTGGGTTTCTCTCTCATCATGGCCCTATAAAGTGGCATGTACAATGTAGGAAGTTATAGTAAGTACTCTCTTCATACTACTTGTATAAATAAAATTATAATGGTTTAAATTAATGCTCAAGAATAATGGTAGCCTGATAGCCAAACACTAGTACAGTTTGGTTTTTGGCTAATATATTTCGTATTTCCACTAACCAATGTTGCTATTGTAAGTCCTGAGTACAAACTATCACAGAATATATAGATTCAAGATTTTTGAATAGCTATTAATAGTAGTTGCACAAAACAATGGCAGCATATTGAAATTGCAGATGTTCAAGTTCAAGTTTATTTGACTCACTGCATATTACTAATACTATTTAAAATACAAAAAATATCGACGAAAATACAAAAAAGCCAATAATTATAAAATGACATAAGCAAATGCATACTTATTAAAATGCAATGAGTATGGGACATACTAATAGCATATAGGCTAATCAAGAGGATGTACACTGTCAATAACTAGGCTAGCTAGGGATCATGGTTGAGGGTGCCTCTTTAAAGTGCCTATCACCCTTTCGCAATTTCGATAGCTTATGAACCTCCAAAACGTTTTGAGTACTTCTGTGAAGAAAGTTTTGGTTTTGAGTGAATACTTTATGTTCTACGTATACGTTTGTTTTTGTTTCTGACCTATGAGTTGTTAGTAAAGAAAAAAGTCATTTTAGTCACCATGTTAAGTATTTCTTGAAATCATTGCAAATGCGAATTAATTATAATTATAACGTCAAGATGACGTCTATACAGGTATCAACCCATGCTGGCTTTTACTTGCATGGTCATGGGTCAGGAAAGGTCACATTTACACAATTTCAAACAAGCATAGAACATTAAGTATTCACTCAAAACCAAAACTTTCTTCACATAAATACTGAAAACCTTTTTGAGGTTCATAAGCTATCAAAATTGCAAAAGGATTATAGGCACTTTAAGTGTACTAGTAAGAACTGCATACATGTACATGTAGTTCAGTTTATTATATACATTTGTATATCAGGAAAAAAACATGGCCTTTTAGTGAACATAAAGGTCTGGTGATATTAGAACAGACAAGGCACATGCAGTAGTAGCCTGCATAGCCAGGCATTCTAAGGGATTTGGGTGAGAGAAGTAAAAAGTGCCTGCAACAGCCCTATATTGTTCTTAATTACATAAATGTCCCATCTCACAGCTTTGACAACTTGTCCAAATGAAACAATCAAAATACCATGAGAACCAGTCAAATGTCTTTGTCTTCAAAACAAGGGCCCATCTGGGCTTTCACTCGGGCCCATGAGATTGAAGATTAAATACACTTTCATTTGAAATCCTCTTAGTAATATTAACCAAAGGGAAGAATTATTAGCTGAATTTAGCATTCTTTAGGAGTGGCCGGTAGCGCGGTGACTTTCATTCTCTGCTCTCCTAGTATATATGTAATTTTATATTTTTGTTTTTCTCGTATTTTGACCTTTTAATTTAAACACTACTTATTCATGTAACACACGTTTACAATTTAGTCTGCTGTTCTGTTATACTGCAGGTTCCGAGTACTCAAATGTATGTTTATATTTGTACAATATTATAAGTTGTATCCTGTCCATCCTGTGATGGAGCTAGCTAATGTTTGGACTTGTCCTTCAGAAGCAACGAAACAAGTATGAATAGTCAGTCTATCGATCCTCTACTTGAATTTGGCACGAAGTACTTTAAAAATCTGAAGATGGGTCATCTGAACATTAACCGTTTGGGTGGGAGTAAATTCTTGGAGATTAATCAAATATTGAATGATAATATATTTGATGTACTGGTAATTGGTGAAACCAAACTGAACAGTTCATTCGCCAGCAGTCAGTTTCATGTAACTGGATATATATTCTCTCGCAAGGACAGACTTACAAACAAACTGGGAGGAGGTTTAGTTATATATGTTAAGTCTGATTTGACAGTTCAGCGTCATGAGAACTTTGAGTGTTCAAATGTTGAATCAATAATGCTCAAACTTAAGTTGGGTTCCTCGAATGTCGCTTTACTTGGAGTTTACAGACCACCTAACCTAAAGAAGTCAGTCTGGGCTAATGAATTGCAAATACTCCTTGAAAATGCATCTAATCTTGCGAAAGATACTGTCTTGCTTGGAGATTTAAATTGCGATTTGCTGTGGCCTGATTTTCAAGATAAAGATGGTAGAACACTACTTGACATTTGCGATCTCTTCGATCTTCAATCTCTTATCAGTGATCCAACTAGGATAACTAATAACACTGCCACCCTCATTGATGTTATCGTCGTAAACAATCGGAAGCGTTTTCTACATGCAGATATATTTGATCCCCATTTAAGCGATCATAAACTTGTATGTACCGCTATGAAATTTCACCTGTCGAAAGCACAGCCGAAATTCATAGCGTACAGGAAAATGAAGGATCTTGACCGTGGGAAAAGATCTTGAACTTGTCCCATTTCATGTCTCTTACGTCTTCGACGAAATTGATGATATTTATTGGGCTTGGAAAGAACTTTACATTATTGTAATCAATGAGCACGCTCCGTTGAAAAAATTCAAAGTTAAAGGAAATCAGGTCCCTTATATGAACAAGGAACTCAAGAAGGGAATTTGTAAGCGGAAATATCTCTGGAATAAATATAAGAAGTCGGACGCGCAAGAGGATTACGACAAATATAAACAACAGAGAAACGTTACAGTGAAACTACGTCGAAAAGCAATTGCTGCTTATTTTAGAAATTCGACTGAAAATGCAAATATGAGACCTCGTGAGTTCTGAAAAACATTTAAACCGTTTTTGCATACGAAAGGCTCAAATTCAACAAGTGACATTGCGTTACTTAACAATGGGACTTTGATTAAGGAACGATCTAAAGTGGCGCAGGTTTTCAATGAATACTTTGTAACTATCTGCCTACCAATTGGCGAGACTAACAATGCAAATCTTGAGAACCACCCGAGTATCACATCTATTAAGAACTTTATGTGTCCCAATGATATAAACATTAGAGAAGTGAATCAGCATATTGTCGCTGATGTTATGGACTCTTTGAAACAATCTAAAGCTCCAGGCTTTGACAATATTTCTACCGCCCTGCTCAGATTGAGCTCTAAAGCAATTGTTTTGCCATTGACTGATATGATCAACGTTTGTATCCGAACTGGAAATATCCCTATAGATTGGAAATCTGGCCAAATAACACCCTTATTCAAGAATGATGATCCGATGGACAAACAAAACTTTAGGCCTGTGTCAGTGTTAGTCATCTTTGATACTATCTTCGAGAAGTGTCTGTAACAACAGTTATATAAATGTTTGTCGATTTGCTGGTTAGCCATCAGTCAGCCTTCCGCAAGCACCATGGTTGTGATACAGCACTAATTGACTTAATAGAAAACTGGAAATATAATCTTGACGCCAAACGTCGCGTAGGAGTTGTATCACTTGACTTAAGCAAGGCCTTCGATAGTTTACCACAGAATCTACTCCTTGCTAAACTAGATGCGTATGGCCTATCCCTAACGAGCATACATTTAATAACGAGCTTCCTGGTTGGACGACGACAACGGGTTAAAATTCTTGATAAATTTTCTGATTGGGCGGCAGTCACGAGAGGAATTCCACAAAGGTCTGTTTTGGGTCCTCTTCTTTTGAACATTTTTATTAATGATTTACACTTCAACGTTACTAAAGCTGAACTCAACACCTATGCTGATGACAACCAACTTCACTTCAGCAATGAATGCCCCCGTATAATTCAAGACACTTTGTCGCAAAATCAGTAGACACATTTCAGTCTTGAACAGGCTTAAACGTCTTGTTACTTCAGATGCAAAAAATAAACTTTATAACTCATTTATTTTATCTCATTTAAATTATTGTTCTACGGTGTGGCATTTTTGTCAGAAACATGACTCGGATAAAATAGAAAAGCTAAATGAAAGAGCATTGAGAAGTGTATTCCTAGACAGATCTAGCGATTATGACACTTACTAAAGAAGACTGGAAAGACATCACTCTATACTCGCAGAACTCAAGACATTGCATTACTAGTTTATAAATCACTTCACAATCAATCGCCACAGTATATAAAGGACTTGTTTAAATTGCGTGTATCTAATTATAATCTTAGAGGAATTGACATTCTGACTTTACCTAAGCCAAGAACCACTACCTACAGGCTAAGATCACTGAGAAATATGGGGCCTAAAATTTGGAACAGTCTCACAGATGAAATGAGATCGGCTGCCAACATAAAACTTTTTTTTTATGTTATTCGAAAACACGAATTATAATCGTTTTTTTTATTATATCTTTTTATAATTTTTAAACACGGATATGTATATATAGATATTTATAGTTTTAGCTTAGGTTTTTCCCCTTTTTTCTCTAATTATGTGGCTCTCTTATTATATTATCATTAATTATAGGCTCGGTCAAACTAGCACCCAGTGTGCTATATATAATTACCGAGGGTAAATAAAGATGATTATTATTATTATTTTAGCTATGCCAATTTGTGTGCCTCTATGTAACTTTATCTGCTGTTCTTGTCATTACGAGTCCATCTTGGTATTTTTTGGATTAAAGATTATTAACTGAAATGCCTGTTGGTTATCTCTAATTATATTAAAGAACTATAAAGGGAATTGTCGCCCGTGAGAGGTTTCTTGTTTAAGTTTACCTTGAGAGTTGAATATTGCTTGGGTCATCATAAATTATTCTGTGCTGGCGAACGACAGTGTTGCTCTCACAGTTCAGGAGTTCAGATGTCTTCAGACTTCGATAGAGGATAGTAACCCATAACTGCTCAACCATAGTATATATATTTACTAGTAAATCGCTATATTTCGCTATAAATCAGCTATTCAGTATACCTGTATAACGCGGAACACAGAGAGATCGTACGAGATCGGTAAACCAGCCGAAAACGCGGTCAAAATTATTTTAGTGTTGGCCTATCGATCACGGTGTTTGCGCTGGTATGTATTATGACCGAGAGTAAAATGAAATGTGGCATAAAACCTACGAAACGTACCTCAAACAAGCTGATAGCGTCCGCAGAAGATGGCGACTAGACTGGAGGTAAATATATTAGCGCCAACAATTAATGCATAATGTAACGCATGCACAGAAATTTTGTTGCACCGAACAAAAAAAAAACGGCCTGCAGATTTAGACTCGTACTGCCACAGGCATGCTCGCTTTTTGTACACACAAGAAGTGTTAGAAATGGTTAGTACTTGCAACAATAATATTGCAATGTGCTTAATACACAATAATTTGTAGGAGTCACATGATATGGGTTGACAGAAATTTGGAATTATTACTGCAAGAAAATATTAATGACTAAGATGTTGATCATTAAGCATAGAAATATTCTCACACAAATGTATGTTGTTAGTAAGAGCGCCAACATGGCTGCCGGACGTAAATTAGTGGTCTTCATTTTATTCATTTTTGCTGCTCGAACATGGAGCTAGATACGACGACAAAGTATCTAAAGGATTGGTTCAACTGATTTCCAGAAGATGGACTATGAATCGCCAGTATGAGTTGAATTATTTGCAGTCTGTTCAATTTCAGGTACATTTTGGGAGTATGCGACTTGCCTCTCATTACAACACACGGCTGCCCCTGATGAAGCTGACGAAGCATGGCCAAGTTTGTTTGACTTTGCCTTCTAGATTATTTGTAATGGACCTTACAATATGTGTTGATATTTCGAGAAACCCTGGACCTCTTTGTAGTACTCAAGAACTGAACCTTCAAGCCAATTCCACTCAGTCACAGACCGCCGCCATTAGTCTTAATTATGCAAGAATCCTTTACCAGCTTACATACTTAAGTGCAGTTTAAATGCGTTACTGCCAACATTAACCAGAATTGTTAACCTGTCTCTTGGGAATGGTACCATGCCTGATGTGCTGAAAGTTGCTGTGCTGTCACCTTCACTGAAAAAACCTGATGCCGACTTTGAACAGTTCTGTAACTTCCGTCCTATTTCAAATTTGAAGTTCGTATCTAAGCTCATTGAGAACGCTGCTGCTGCTCAGTTGACTGATCATGTTGTGGCCTATCATCTAGACGAAATCTTTCAGTCTGCTTATAAGGTGTCTAATAGCACTGAGACAGTTAGAGTCCAGAACGACATTCTGTGTGCTGTAGACAAGAACAAGGCTGTTATACTCCTACTGTTAGATCTGTCGGCGGCATTCGACACGGTCGACCATGCCATCCTACTGTCCAGGTTGTCCGGTCGCTTTGGCATTAAAGGGAATGCGTCGGAGTGGTTTAAGTCATACCTCACATCTCGTATGCAGTTTGTGCAGGTTGAGGATGGCAGGTCTTCTTATTGTCATCTAGCACGTGGAGTGCCGCAAGGGTCTGTGTTGGGGCCCCTGTTGTATCTGTTGTAAACATCTCCTCTCACCGATATTATCAAGCAGCATGATGTGCAATATCACTTATATGCAGATGATACACAACTGTACTTATCTTTTAAAGCTGATTGCTCTGTCGAATTATCGCTGGCTAAGTCACGTGTCGAGAAATGTGTCAGAGACATTGATTACTGGATGACTGTCAAGAAAGTATGACCATATAACACCTAAGCTGATCAATCTGCACTGGCTTCCTGTACGATTTCGCATTACTTTTAAAATGCTTCTGCTAGTTTATAAAGCACTGAACGGCGTTGCGCCTTGTTATATTAGTGAATTATTTAGGTATAGGATATCACCGCGTCTTCTTAGATCCACATCGCAGAATTTGCTTGTTGAACCTACTGCAAAGCTTAAAACCTATGGAGATCGAGCCCTTTCGGTCGCGGGCCCTAAGCTCTGGAATAAGTTACCTCTGGATATTAGGCAGAGCATATCAGTTAATTTATTCAAATCTAAATTGAAGACTTACTTGTTCAAGGAAGCATATTAGTATCGATCATTAGTTATCTATCTATATGTAGATATATATTTGTATTGACTTTAATTTACTTGACATTAACTATTTTATGTAATATTTTAGGTTTTTAATATAGTAGTGTAAAGTGCTATGAACAATTCGTGAATATAGCGCTATATAAAAGTTTTTTATTATTATTATTAATATTATTATTTACTCTTGTTCCTCCACGGATACATTTTCAGAACTATAAAAATTGAAATTCAAAAATGGTGACATAATTATGTACTGTTTAAAACACGCACAGCAGTGTTTTATGAAGTTTAAAAATTCGAGGGCGGAGCCCGAGAATTTTTAGACTTGATAAAACACGTGCTGTGAGTGTTTTAAACGGCTTCAAAAACGCTTCAAGAATGCAATGAAAGAAAGTCGCACATCTCAAGGGAATGGTTACTTAATGAACCATTGAACCTTTGTATTCACAACGCCATGCAAAATATTCGAGTAATCACCGCCGGCAATTACGAATATCTCAAGGGAAGGACATGAAGAAATTACCATACTATGTTGTTTGAAGCGGCGTTTCGCAATGCAAGAATAACCTTCACTTGAAGGATTTGGTGTCGTAGTTTACCTCGATAAAGTTCAAGACTTGGAAAGCGATGTGACTGACATGACGGCAGACTCTAAATTTTTGGCTCCGGCACAAAATATGTAAGTTTAATGCATGTTTTTGATTATTTTACAGCTTTGAGTTTAGTTTTAATAATTAAACTAAACAGTGGCTCGGTAAACAAGTAATGGTAGTTGGATAACTTCATTTTAAAAATATTATCTGTGTATCTCGGTAGTCTGCTGATATTAGTAAATTTAGTGCAAAATTTATTATCTAGGTACCTTATGTTCCGTGTACTTTTGCTATCTTTGGGTCTTTATCAGTGAATTCTTAATTAGGATGAAACTTTATATAAAATTTCATGTTTAGTTGTATTCTTGATATAAAGCCTTCATCCTAATTTGCATTCTTTTGTAATACCTTTGTATCCCAAATTCCCCTGGTACCGAAATCAAAGCCCTCCCCGGGCTTTTTAGAATGATGAGATTTTATCAGGTATAAAGGAGCATGCACGTGACTGATTTGCTTCATCTGATTGGACAACATGCTCATTAATTATTCATGAGTTTTTGAAATTATTTTTAACACTTAATTGCAAATAATAATTTATTATACAAACAAACTTGATAAAGAAGATGTTTCTGATAACTCATTTTCGCTGTCACTTGTATCCTGCTCAAACTCTCCTCCATATGTCAGATCATAGTCTGGATATACTGTTTTATAATATGCTTCTGTGTTGTGATCATTCTCAATTAATATATCCTCAAATACTTCTGAAAAAAAATTATTTGACATGCTGCATCTTGAATACTGGAAAATTGTCTATGATATAATTAACATCAAATATATGATTAGCATCATTTACAATAGCATTAATACATTGTTCTGAAAATCCTGTGACAGCATGCACATGAATCTAAGCAAAGGGAGCGGAAGTTAGCAGTGAGTGTTCCCTGGTACTCCTTTAACATATCTCTCAATAGTTCTTTCTCATGCCCTGTCACATTTCTAGATCTTTTGGGCAGTTCAAGTGAGCCAGGATGAGGGATACTAACGGGCTCACAACAATAATTATCGGCTTCTTCTTTATGTTTACTTTATCATAGTCTTCATGGTGAGCCAAATAACTAATTACGACTGGAGCAATTTGAAACAAACAAACAAACACATCGCGACCATTGATAAAATTGTGTAGACTTGCAAACTATTCCTTATTCAGATGTTTAATCTCGGGAAAATGCCGTTGTAAACAGACAGACAAAGCTCTGGACAGCTCTTCTTTTCATACATAATTATAATCGTCTATATAATTCCCGGGTTTTTTCCCTCGTGCTCGATCAAGCAGGGATGAGCCTACGCGTGTTAGTACTTTATCTGACAGCTGTCATTCAAATATATCACAATTTTGAATGACAGGCGGTTTTTGGACACGTGATGAATATTAATCAATTACAGGTTGTTGTGAGCGTTAGCCAATGGCTATCGGTCTCCATATTTTGGATGAATAAATTAAATTCAAACAGACCTGGCCCAGAGGTTGAATTTGTTTTGCCTTCCGCGCGATCACCGAATTTACCAACAAAAGGCAAAACATATATTAAACCTCTGGAACCCCGGGTACGCCGTTTACAGCACTTTCATATAAAGTTTGTCAACTATGATATCGATGTTGCCCAAGTACGGCAAGCTGTGGAAAAGGAGATGGAGGGACCAGGCAAACTGCTAGGCTATCGAGCACTTCACCAGAAGATCCGTGAAATATATGGACTAAATGTTCCAAGGAATTTAGTCTACGACGTAATGAGTGGAGTAAACCCTCAAGGACTCGAAGACAGAGGAGGAGTTGGAAGGCCCAAACGATCCAAGAGGACAGGAGCGTTTACTTCAAATGTAAGAATTTCAACTTAATAATAACTATTTGACAATTTTAAGGGGGGGGGGGGTTGAGTTTAATTTACAAATGTAAAATTAATATACATTAAACCTGCCTCCATAAAGGATGGGGGATCCTAAAACTATATCATGTTAAGTTATGCATAACTATCATGGCCCCTCCGCTGCTATAGAAATAAAAATAAGATGACTGATATAATGCAAGTGAAAAATATTTAAACAACTGATTCGTGTTTTTTTCCACAGGGACCAGATAGCACTATGTCCCTTGATGGCCATGATAAACTCTGTGGGTATCAAAACTATATGTTCCCCTTGTGTAACTATGGAACCCAGGATACATACAGTGGTAGAAACAACTTTTTGAAGATATGGACCACAAACAATGACCCAAAGATTATAGGGCGCTATTACTTTAACTACCTCTATGAGAACAAAGGTAGGCAGAAATTTGTAATTCGCACAAGGTTGAACCAAGGGATAAATAGTTAATTTTCACCCTGTCTCTCTAATTCTGTTGTAGAAATTTTTGGTAAATTTTCTGGAATGACATATATTTGGTTGATTGCAATATACTTTTTGGGAATCTGCTTTCAATAAGAATTTGCTTGTATCAAGATATATTCACATTAGTAATTATAAGCTGCTGTAGTGCTGATTGCTCACGTATAAGTTGCCTGTTTTCTAGTCCAGCAAGGTGTATATTTTTTAAACAGAACTTTTGCTGCAAAACCTCGCATAACAGCCTCTCGTTAGGAAGTTTGCCTGTTAAAGGTTGTTTGAATGATTTGAATGATTTGGTAAATTGTTTTTGTTCAATTGGTTCCTTTATCCTTTGCCAAATAGTGCTGTCACAGAAGATTCGAATTGATAGAGGAACTGAAACAGGAGTGATGGCAACCATGCACAGTTTTCTACGTGAGAAACATGGTGACATGTCAGATGCAACTGACAGTGTGTGCTCTATGGCCCATCAACCCAAAATAAAATTGAGCGATGGTGGAGAGATCTTCTTGAAAGAATGGAGAGATTCTTCAAGAAACAGCTATCCACCCTTGTCGAGGATGGAAACTATGACTCAGTTGATGAAATGGACAGGTAAGTTGTGTAAATGAAATCCTGGCTAAAGAACATATTTGGTCTTAAATGAAAGATTAATTCAGGTTTGGGTGTTTTAAGTCTATAACTGTGCCCTAGTCTTGAAAACCAATGCAATAATTTTTCTTCTTTTGGTGGTCGCTGCCATCTTGTTTTTGTGACATCAGGTAGGTCCCAGATTTCTAAGATTCAGTGATTATGCCTTTCTGTATAGTTTCTACGGTGCGAGTGTATACAGGCTAAACTTTCTAAAGTACAACCTGTTCACTGGCACTTCAATAGTTCCTCATTTTCAAAATCTGAGACCTACCTGACGTCACAATCACCCAGCAGTCATAGTGGTAAACAAGATGGCGGCAACCACAAAAGTCAAACAGCAAAAACAGGAAGGTAACTGACTTGGCGTTAAAGTCCTTGATCTTGAATCTACATAGCGAAATCAAAGCAAGGTACTATTTCCTTTAAACATCACATTTAAAGGGTAACTCTACCCTTGGGACAACCTTGCTTTAAAATATAGATCAATATATTTGTAAAACCATTAGAAATATTACCTTAGTAATTATCACTTCTGAGGGGCCAATTCACACTTTCTGTAACTTTCAAGCGAATTTTCTCAAAACATGTCGAAATATCCCACTTAATTTCATATGTTTAAAAAAAATATTTATCTGTATTTTAAAACAAGGTTGTCCCAAGGGTAGAGTTCCCCTTTAAGGTAAACCTATAATAATATTTGAAAATTAATTGGATGCCTTGTGTTTTTGTTTGCAGGAATCTGCTTGCTTATATCTATATACTTGACACCTTTCGAGTTTCAGTCTGGAATACTCACCGGATACGCAGGCAGAAGAATAAAGACCTTCCAACTGGAGTACCTGACCACATTTATTACTGCCCAGAACAGCATGGTGGGGAAAAGTATGGCTTGCCTGTCACAGAGGAAGAACTTAGGGAGGTAGTAGAGCTGTCAGAGGTACTAGACGGTACTGATGATTACCTAGAGGCATCTTTTAGAAGGAATGTGAGAGGCACATCCCCAATACTGATGAGATTGCACCCGCAGAAGCTACCAATGCTTACTTATATTTGAAAGCTCATTTTGATGCCAATAGGGTCTGATAGTTAATTGTTGTCACGATATAATTGTAATGTATATTTCTCAGAAAACAATATGCATACTTCCTCTTCCCCCTCTCATGTAAGGAATTTGCCTTTTGATCCTCCTCCCCTCCAAGACAAAAATACAGGCAGACTGAGATTGGGCACTCCAATCACTCCACTTCCCCCCTCTGGAAATTCTGATCCCTTCTATGGGCCAAGGGGTTAATGGATATTATCTGGAACAGCACAATTAAATTATAATACAACTTGTTTGTAGTGTTGTTTGACATATACAGGGGCAATCTCGTTCCCAGAGCCCGCACGTTTTTCGGCCAGCGGTGAGCAAACGCCCCGAGGCTCTGGAATAATCCATAACCGGAAGCAGGATTTTATGCTTCCGGCTTGAGAGCGCATGCGTGAAAGGTCGTTTACTGAGCATGCGCCGTGTATCTAATGTACTATGAATATGCGCAGAGAAAGCAACTGCTGTGGTAATAGAGCGCTGGCTTTCTAAATTGATAAAATGGCCGACGGCTGAGAAAAATATATTGCTCGTGTCTGTCTCGTGGGGAAACATAGGCACCCAATGGTGAACTCGTAGATGTAGTGACGAAGTTAGTGGATTGCTAAGAAAAGCCTTCATCTTAAAAGTATACAACACTGGTCCATTATGCTTGGAATGAACAGGAGCCATGTAATCTTTAACTTTGTTGTTAGTAGTGAAGTTCATATTGCCATTTAACTTTCATGCTATTTGGTGTAACAGTGACAACTTTCAGGATAGGTAATGAAAGTTACATGTACCTAGAAATCATCCAAACTTCAGAGCTTAAATAAAGCTTGCGCGCTCTTCAGAACAAATGAGATAACTGATCCTTTTTAAAAAAACTGGTTGCAGGGGCCCGTTTCTCGAAAGCCCCGATAACATAACGAGCTGCGCTCTCTTAGTAACCAAAAGTAGCTACAATATCCCGCAGAGATCGCGGACTAAAAGTCCGCGATCTCTGCGGGGACCCCAGTAAGACCTAGCATTCCAGTCTAAACGAAGTCCTGCTGGTGATCTACCCTATGTGTCATAATCCGTAAGTGTTGGGTGCGTTTTAACTAAGATTTCAATCGTCACTCCAGACATCCTATTCTTAAAGGAATACGAAGATAGCTTTGTTCATTGAACTTTAGTTGAGCAGCCAAACTGGCTTGAGATTGACAGTGGGTAAGCAACGATGATTCTCTCCCTTCGGCCATGGTTTTAAACAACTCGTGATCATTGCAGTGCGGAAATATTCTAATTAGTAATATTTTTAGAATATTTGGTGCAAAAAAGTTGGTGCAAAAAAAATCAATTATGTTGTAAAATCTAACTCGGGATTTCAAGTCTTATTTTAGGTAGCCTGCCTCACTAGGTATAAAGTTGTGTTCCATATCCCAGAAGCGCTCAGGCATACGGCGATGCCAGGACTCCAACCTGGGTGAACCAGAAAGGATATAGAACACAGACCTAGTTTTTCATCGCACAATTCAAAAATAATAGAAAGTTGTGTTCCATATCCCAGAAGCGCTCAAGCATTCGGTGATGCCAGGACTCCAACCTGGGTGAACCAGAAAGGATATAGAATACATGCAGACCTATAGTTTTTCATCGCACATTTCAAAAATAATAGAAAGTTGTGTTCCATATCTAGAAGCGCTCAGGCATACGGTGATGCCAGGACTTCAACCTGGGTGAACCAGAAAGGATATAGAACACAGACCTTAGCTAGTTTTTATCGCACATTTCAAAAATAATAGAAAGTTGTGTTCCATATCCCAGAAGCGCTCAGGCATACGGTGATGCCAGGACTCCAACCTGGGTGAACCAGAAAGGATATAGAACACAGACCTTAGCTAGTTTTTATCACACATTTCAAAAATAATAGAAAGTTGTGTTCCATATTCCAGAAGCGCTCAAGCATTCGGTGATGCCAGGACTCCAACCTGGGTGAACCAGAAAGGATATAGAATACATGCAGACCTATAGTTTTTCATCGCACATTTCAAAAATAATAGAAAGTTGTGTTCCATATCTAGAAGCGCTCAGGCATACGGTGATGCCAGGACTCCAACCTGGGTGAACCAGAAAGGATATAGAACACAGACCTAGTTTTTCATCGCACATTTCAAAAATAATAGAAAGTTTTGTTCCATATCCCAGAAGCGCTCAGGCATACGGTGATACCAGGACTCCAACCTGGGTGAACCAGAAAGGATATAGAACACAGACCTAGTTTTTCATCGCACATTTCAAAAATAATAGAAAGTTGTGTTCCATATCCCAGAAGCGCTCAGGCATACGGTGATGCCAGGACTCCAACCTGGGTGAACCAGAAAGGATATAGAACACAGACCTAATATTTCATCGCACATTTCAAAAATAATAGAAAGTTGTGTTCCATATCCCAGAAGCGCTCAGGCATACGGTGATGCCAGGACTCCAACCTGGGTGAACCAGAAAGGATATAGAACACAGACCTAATATTTCATCGCACATTTCAAAAATCGTGAATAGAAAGTTGTGTTCCATATCCCAGAAGCGCTCAGGCATACGGTGATGCCAGGACTTCAACCTGGGTGAACCAGAGAGGATATAGAGCACAGACCTAGTTTTTTTTATTGCACATTCAATCAAGTTTGTCAACAAATCAAGTTTTAGATGGACTTCTAGAGTTGGCATGTCTATCAGGCTGATGCAGCTTGGTCTCCCTCGCTGCCCAAGCAACTGCAGGAAAAAGGTTCAGTAAAGGTTGACTTGATAACCTTGAGGACCACTGTCTGGAAAAGGCTTTATGTATATTGCATTTCTCATTACGTTTCAAACAGCCTTATACTTGATTCTTGTTGAATAGGATTGGGGTGTTAGTATTCATCTAAATAAATAAATAAAAACAATCCTAATCAGTCGCATCAATGACAAAAAAATCACCTTCAATCATGTAAGTTGTAAGTGTCCACAACCAATTTAATTCATCTCAATACAAAGATTGAAGTATTCGCTTACCCCTTATCATCGCTGTCCTCACGAGATCGCTTGTGAACTCAAGTCATCTCGAAGGCATGATACTTGGTGCATGGCAGCTTCGAGAGCAACTTAGAGCTCTCTGTTTTCCTCTTCTTGTTGATCTATATATTGACTATAAATTATTAAATGACGTACCTCCGCGACGGTTGTTGACGTTGCCGATGCAGTTGGTGTTTCGAGTCGATCGCCATCAAGTTTTAGTGCATTGATGTCATCTACCAACCAGCTGTATTAATATGGGTTTGAGTTCAATTTCTGTAGCAATATGGCGGCAACAACACCAAACGTAGAGGCAATGCTAAGATTTCCTTGATCTTTGAACACTCGTCGATCAGAAAGCCCGCCATTTTCAAACTTTGGCGAACTCCTCAGGAAAATTAGCTACTAAAGAGCTCCTTGACATTAATTTTTCAACAGGAATACCGCAGATCTTCGAATTGAGAACATATCAGTTCTTAGACCTACAAACTACAGACGGATTAGCGATCTTTGTAAGAAAATTCCAACCGGATGCAACGGGATGATGTCAAAATTTGGATCAAGTCCAGCCTCTAAAACTAAACAGGCATCCTCGCACCACAGGCGAGTGTGTACGCAAACCGATAAAGGAATTACCAAGCGCTGTTATAATAAAACCGCAAATCAAATACGACGAAAGCAATTCAGCAGGCCTACGACGTCACTCCATAGCAACCGGACCTCGAGTATTTTTTAACATCCGGTTCACTGAGGCTCGTTATGTTACCGGACCCGGTAATACCGTTAAAAATGCTAAAAACGTATTGCTTACCGGGCCCGGTAAGTTATCAAGTTATCGGGGCTTTCGAGAAACGGGCCTCTGGCCGTAGCTAGCAGGGAGACAAGCCCCCACCCCCCCCCCCCAAAAAAAAACCTACTGAAGAATAATAGAAACTTAAGATTAGAAAATACTCGCTTGACCATTTGGGGAATTTTACATACGTTTTACGCATGTAACCTATCTGAAATAGCTGAAAATGGCATTTCAGAGCTTCTATATTTCAAAATTTAAAAAACACCGATATGTTCGTTCCTGGGCCTTGCCTGAGTTGGCAGAACGCCCAGTAAATATAAACTGATCGACATCTTGAGATTGTAACGCCTAATTACCGCCAGAAAGGTCTCATTTCGTTGGCAGAAGGCCCAGTAAAATATAAAGTGATCGACATCTTGGAATTACCGTGGGAAAGGTCTCATTTCATTGGTTAGAAATCTTATCTAAAGAACTAGGTTAGTGAAGATCTTTCTCATAAACGATATAAGAGCGTGGCTTGTAATTTCACCAAGAACACACACTCGATCAAATACTTGTAAATAAGAGTAAACGGATTCTAATTCTACTTTAGAATTGAGGTACAATATTAAATTAGACATCATCGCCCAGAATGCTATTGTTTTCGGCGACATGTACTTACGGCTGTGATGTTTAACTGAGGTCTGCATAATTATGAGTAATACTAATTATTATTCAATAACACGACTATGATTGGCTACTAACTAATCGGTGTGGGAATACCATACTCCCACATCACATTAAGCACATGTCAATCACTGTCGTTCACTCTCCGGTGTGGGACTAATGAAATCCCTACGCTCGTTAAGGAGATGTCAATATCCCTAACCTGTTATATCGATAGATGAAACTTTTGTGCCACAAACCTTGAGAAGCACATACCCGTTCAGTATGAAGTCCCCACTAGAAAATCGTTCTGGACGCTTGGCCAATAAGTTACCGTGTTAGTTTGAACTCAAACAAGTGCGGCTCTTAGCCAGTTCGGAGTGAAGAGTTTGGCTTCTATGGCAGACAAAAACACGAGAAACGTCTTATTTTAAAGATAAAGATTATTTGGTTTTAATCCGCTATCGCCTTTCGCGTTCTTCTCTGATCGAGGTTGTCGTGTTCACTTTTAATTACCGAGTTAGCTTGAATTCTACAGTTCCGCTCTTAGCCGGTTCGGAGTGAAGACGGGAGGTTTAATTTTTAGGAGTTTCACTACTGGCACAGACAGAAACACCAGGAACGTCTCATTTCAAAGTTGAAGATTTAAAAAAGTCCGTTTCTTCATTTGATTTTGATGCGCTATCGCTTTTCACGCTGTTCTCCGAGTTTGTCATGTTTACCTACAAACGTTTTGCCGCTCTGGCTTCACACTTAGCCGGTTCGGAGTGAAGACGGGAGGACGTTACATTTTTAGGAGTTTGACTTCTAGCGCAGACAGAAACACCAGAAACGTCTCATTTCAAAGATGAAGATTTAAAAAGTCCGTTTCTTCATTTGATTTTGATGCGCTATCGCTTTTCACGCTGTTCTCCGAGTTTGTCATGTTCACTTTACTGAACGTTTTGGTTTTAACTCCAAACAGTGCCTCTACCGACTGGCTACCGCGGAGTGAAGACGGCTTTTTCTTTTCTTTAGAGTTTGACTTCTAGGGCAGACAGAAACACCAGAAACGTCTTGTTTTACAGCTAAAGACCTTAAAAATCCGTTTCTTTATTTGATTTTGATGCGCTTGGATTTTCCTACGTTGTTCTTTTGAATCATATAGTTTCAAGACTTACAAAGGCTCGTGCGATACAACTCGTGGGACACACTTGTTTACTTGTTTACAACCTAAAGTTCTAAGGGTTTCCGGCCCTTTGTCTGGTAATGCTTTTGTTTCCAAATTGTTTACGACCAAAACTTCTAATGCTTCCCGCTTCCCTTCTGGCATTGTGTCTGCAAGCTCAATTTCAATGCTTAATTAGGTGTATGTGTGCTATTGTTCATGGAGGAGGAGCTTAGAAGTTAACAGAGGTCTCGCGGGAATATTTAAAATTCAAATTTAGCAAGCGAATTTCTGTTTGCAAAATGTGTTCTAGAAATGTTGATTTCGATAGAACTAACAGCCGTCAGATTTCAACGAAAAAACGGCTACTAGTTCCCAAGATACCAAACTAACTTTTCCCGTGGATTTTGGTGTAATAACGTCATTCTTTGATGAGAAAATCGACCTCAAAGTCCATGGTCCACTCAAAAAAACATTAAAAATAACCGATTTTGAAGTCAAAACCGATAAAGCTTTTATTCACTCTAAGAATATATTCTTAGTCGCAAATTCTTAATTGACATCTCTTCTACAAAAACCCGTGGATTTTGTCCTACTATCAACTTTCCTTTTCCGAAAAATAGGCGAATCCGTAGCCCCCTTCAAGAGTTCTAGGCCATTTACTCTATTGTTTGCGTTAAGACTCGTTGCATAGCTTTTGAACTTAGCGCTCTTGCCCGTAAAAATGTCCCGGATGTATGTCGCGGCATTCTGGGCGATGTTTATATTTTATTCTGCTTTCGAGCCGGAACTCATCCCCTTCAAGGACCGTTCAACGCTAGACTTCGGCGTGAGACATGTTTGCGAGTCAAGTGGCCAAATATTCCCGGGAAACCAAACCTTCTGTGCAATACAGAACCTTGTAAACAAGTCCATCATTTCATAAAGTCGATTTTTCTGCCATCACAGTGTGTAGTCTCCGTGTAAAACACTTCTGCAGCTCTGAATGCCACTCGCCCGACAGCTCACAGTGCCTCAAACTCGTCCCCGAGGCTTCCTCGCTCGTATTCCGAACAGCATACGATTTGATATTGATTGATTTTTTGCTAACGGCTGGCTGGCTTGCTAGCTAGACATCATTCGCCCCACCTCACGCAAAAACTCGTTCCTGCGCATACGCGCATCCACGAGTTAAAAAGGGAAAAGATCCTAACGACAGTGGAACTGCTAAAGGTACATTTCTCAGAGACAAAAAAGCTGTGATTTAAACTGCAGTGTTCCAAGGAGGCGCTAGGTCTCAGGTTGCAGTAATCAAAGTATGAGTTTGCTGAGAAACATGTTATCAAAACTTTTAAAAATGTACACGGTGTTGGTCCGAACGAGAAGATTAATTGCTCCACGGGCAGTCCTTTTCGTATCTTGGACGTGTAATTTTCTTGAATCAGTTGAATTGAGGGCCGCATGTTAAATAACTATGTAAGGTTATTGTGTCTTCTCTCTGAAAATAAAGAATATTGCATTGACTTTTGTATGGTGTTGTATTGTATTGAATAAATGTTGTTTTATTGATGTGGTATAGTTATCGATAGCGGATATAATTGAAACGTTGATTTATTTTGTTACTTTGCCTTTGGTTGATTGTTTCATGTAACAGATAAAAAATGAGTCCGATTTACAAACTCGAGCTGAAAGCGAGAGTATGTAAATCGAATAAAGATCGGACACGAATTCTTTATCTTACTTATCAAAAGTCTAGATGTAGAGTCACGTTTTCGGTTAATTTGGCGATACAACTTATTTTGGCCCAGAAAATCGAAGCCAAAGTTTATGTAAATCGGGACGAAATCTGTATCAGATTTAAAGATCACTTATGGGTCGGTGATTTCCTTTGTTTTTGCTTTATGAATTATTAATGATTTTGATAAATAATATTCAAATATAACTATAAGTTACATGTTATTCCGTTTACATAAATTTACAATCAGCCTTGATTTTTTTCGGTGTAGTTTTAATAAGCTTAATTATTTTGTGCTTCCTTCACTTAAGTATAAGCTTATGTTGTATCAAATATATTTTATTCATTTAAATCCTAAAGAATGTAATGTACCTATCGATGGGAAAATTTCAGTCAAATTCTCAAGGGTGGTGAAACATGCTTGTTTAGTTGTTAATCAAAATGTACCACCCAGTTGTTCGAAGTAAGGGTAAGCACTACCCTGGGGTTAAATTGCTAACCAGAACCCCCAGTTGGCCCTCAGTATTTTTTGAACATCAGGTCTCTGAAGTAGCGTTTTCTGAATTTTGAGACCACTTGAATCTCAAAACGGGGTTCATCCTCCAAATCACCTTGCCCTCCCATAGATCTGTCCCTGGGGATGGTGAGGTGTACCAAGTATAAGAGGGAGATGTTCTTTCCTAATTCCGTTACAATCCAGGGGGGGGGGAACTTATATATAGTAGGTACAATGCATGTGCAGCCATGGAATCCTAAACTGGACCCTGGCAGTTTTACACAAGTTCGCTCCAAACCCTGGATTTCCAAGTTGTGAAAATGAACCCATTTTCAACCTGATTGATTATTTTGAGCCGTCTATAACTCAGAATTCCAGTTTTACACAAAAGCTATACCCTAAACTCTAAAGTAGGAAATCTACACAATATATATCGTAAGCACCTGTAAGTGTGCCCCTGGGTTACAATCTACTGGACCACACATGTACATGTATGTTCACAAGCTGCCCTATTAGTGTGAAGTCTGAACGTAGACATATATATATATATTTGTTTCTGCTACACAAATGTTTGAATATTTGATCCTACTAAGTCAGATAATGTGTATTAACTAGCACTTGTAATCATCCCAATAAAAACCAGGAACTCCCTCCAAAAATGTTGCATGAAATCTAGACATGCTGGAATTCTGATAATGCAAATATTATTTCATTGGCAGATAACATTGATTGATTGATTCCAATCTTTGGAAAAATACACTTTCAATTTTTGTTTTTCATTTCTTTGAATTTCAATACCCTAAAAA
Source organism: Actinernus sp. WN-2022 (assembly GCA_030867875.1). Lineage (NCBI taxonomy): Eukaryota > Metazoa > Cnidaria > Anthozoa > Actiniaria > Actinernidae > Actinernus > Actinernus sp. WN-2022. The sequence goes on along the minus strand of JAOWCC010000936.1, from coordinate 4,759,060 downwards.
TAGGTTTAAAAAACTCTTCCAGTTTGCAATTAAAATATATTAAAAGCAAACACGAATTAATCTATCCCACTACCATGTTTGTTTAGAGAAAACACATCAAGTGACTGTGAACCCATAGTATTCTGACACTGCATTTATCTTTACAATTTTGCAGCACCAATCCCAAAATGCACTGTGGGTAATGGACAAAAATCCCCCTACTTCAACCCATTGTCAATTTGGGTTAAATACATAGTACTAACTCAACTAACCCCCCTCAGTCCAGGTTTGGCTAGCCCTGTTCAGTTACCAACTGCCAAACCATAAAGTCAATGGCTCAAGCTTTCCCCAAAATGCCATCTGGGAAGATTCTATGGCTTTGCAGATGGCCTGCAGCAATTTCTCTTGTAGGATTTTGAATGGAAACTGCTCTAATTTTGGTCAAATAGGCCACTGTAGAAAGCGAAACGACATCCTGAGGTCTGAGGGTGGCTGAAGAATACTTGGCTTGCTTTTAGTAGGCTTTGTGAGGAGTTGTTCATTGGGGTTTTCTCTTGCATTTCTGCATTTGACACACCAATTGGTGATATTTTTACTTGTGAGATTGTAGGAAGAAAAACCCTAAAGGTGATGTAATATATCCACTTCCACCACAGTGCAAGTGCAAAGGAGCAGGAAAATATATGTCCCTTCATCAGGCTGACTGGTAGGGAAGCGAAGCAGCCTATACATCTGTTGAAGTGATCAAAACGTCCTTGTTTGATGATCAAATACTTGCATTGGTTTCCAATAATTATGATTGGCATTTAAAGGTATAAAGAAAATAATTTATCACTGGTAATGGCTCTATCGATTTTTGTATGTGGGGTATTGACTGAGTTTCCGTCCCAGGGATGGGGCATTTGCAGAGTTTCTGTCCCAGGGATGGGGCATTTGCCAACAAAGAAAAGTTGGGATGTGGGGAATTGGTCAAAGAGAGTCAAAATAGTAAGTGTTTATAACATGGTTGCCACCCATCAAGAAAAAAAAAATCCAAATAAAATCCGTAAAATCGAATTTCTGAAATATTATTCAGATACAAACTTAAGATACCTGGTAAAAGATTAACATATCGAAATTTGAGGGACGTAGCTGTGCTGGGAAGCGTGCAATTGTGTTTTCAGTTTTCCATACATTGTCTGTAAATATTCACGCGGAATTTGACTCGTTTTTACGGATTTTATTTGGCATCGAATTCCCATCGATTCCCATACAAACACTGTATTCGCGCCATGTTTGCACCCTTTTCAAAATGTCGGAATTTACCGCGAACTGGTCTATTGAAGGGTTGTGTGCAACAAGGGCGTAAGTGTTCTTGTAGTGCACAACAGAAGAAATGGAAGCATTATGATAAGATGGACATGACATTGTCAAACAGACACAATGTCAATCCTCCATACCTGGCTGACTCTATGGCAGAAAGCAGCCCTGTGGATAACATTAACAAATCTAATCAAGGTAATGCTTCTAAAAATAGCCATGCCTTTTATATAAGCTATTAAAGGGAAGCTGAATTTTGTATTTAGAAAGCTTCTGTAGATACATCTGCCAACTATACTGTCTTATAAATCACTCAATGAATCACATTTTTTACAACAACTGCACATATTCCCCTTTTTCTAATTTCTAGTTGATGTCATGAAAAACATTACATGCAGAAGTGTGATACCTTTGATTTTGAACAGGAGATTTATACAGAAGGTGTCCATGAATCAGATACAGGTGTGGTGAGAGTATATAGTAAAGATGATGAATTCTACTGCTGTGTTGAGACTACATATGTGACAGATCAGGACCAAGAGAGTAAGCAAATCATATAAAGTTTCATTCTTGAATTCGGAAATGCTTTTATTTGCAGGATATTGGTCATGGTTGTCAGTAAAAGTTGAAAAAGGAAGCTACAAATGGTTTACAGATGGCTATATAGATGTTAAAGATGTATCAAGAGCATTGAAATGAAAGGCAATTTGGGAAAAACAGCTGTCTACCTTTTGCCTGACAGCCAATCTTGCTGGAAATCTGTCAGTTTCCATCTCCTACAGACAGCCCTAATTGTTTATTGAAAACATTTCCCTATTTTCAAAGTATGCAGCAGTTGTTTTTTCATGTAAACTAGGATTACTCTCAAGTATATCACAACTGTTTTGAATTCATAATTCAGGCAATGATGCTGTGGAAAGTGCTTGTAGCATTGTTGATAATGCTGAAATGCCTGTGACAGAGACCAAAGAAGATCCACCCTTACCCCTAAACAAGCCCCCTAAGAAGAAAAGAAAGTAATCCGTTGAAAAGACATTGGAGATTGCCTTCAATAAGTTTAAGGAAAGTTCAGTTGAGGATTTTGAAAGGTACCAACATCCTATGATTTTAACAGCATAGTAAATTCACTCTAACTTACCCTTTTAATAAATGATCGGAATCATGTTATTATGTGTACTGTCAGTAAGGTCCATTGGCCAGCAGAAACCAAGGACTAGAACTCAGATCCAGCTGTCTACTTTCAGAAAGTAACCCCTTCTTTGAAACTTACTGATAGCACTGGATTATATAGTGACATAGGTTGTGACAAACTCAGTATAAATCATACATGCTTACATCTGCTCTATAATTCCAGGGTGGACCAAGATCCAGCAACAAGCTTGTAAATTAAATATAGGGTAATTCTATGAAAATCAACAAAAAGTTTCCTTTAGGTACACTACTAGCCTAGCTAGCTTTCACTCTGCCTCCTGTTCCTTATGTAGCTAATTTAGCTCCCCCATATCACATAATGTATTCCCCTTTATCAGATAATTTATCCCCCCCCCCCCCCCCCCCTAGCGTGCAAGTAAGGGAATAAAAACCATCCTATCTGATGTAATTGTGTCCAACTAGATGAAAATTTTGGGTTATTACTCGCGCAAATGAAGTTCAGGGGGGTTAAGCCGTTTTCGAATTTTGTTTTGGCTCTCATTTCTCCCCTTGCTGGGGAAAACTCAAATCCAGGGGGGTGGGTAAGCATCTTTTGCATCATTTTCCTTCAGGGACTGGTCATTAACTAGAAGGGGTTGGAGGAAGTGAGAAATGGCGTGCACAAAAAAAAAGATGACCCCTCCCCCCTATTCACTTAACTCCCCTAATCCGCTGCACGACAAATGCTAACCCTCATTTTGCACCAGCCCCCCCCCCCCCCCCTCCCACCCTCTAATTAATAACCAGTCCCTTACGTTATCTATTACATATCATGTTTGATAATCGTTAGCGGTTTTGACTTGTAATGACAATAATAATAATAATATAAATATTATTACACTTTAGAACGTGGCGTCTCCAACGTTAGAAGAGCTCACGCGCTGCAGGATGAAGTCTGGCACACGTTACTTTACTATGCTTTTGCCAGACCAGTCGATATTTCACATGGACATGGGTGATTGGGAGAAGATCAAGCCCACCAAAGAACGGAGGAACGTTCTGCAAAAAGGTTGGACACACATTTTGTACGAATACGTAAGAAAAGCTAACCCATACTGTCCGATATCTTTTAAAGGGCACTCAACTAAACGATTCAACTCTCGGCAACAAGGGGCGGAATATGCTTTCACTGCCGTTGGATACTGCCCGTTTGACACTTGTTCGGTTAAATGTAAAGTGTACATGACAGCGACAGACGAGGAAACTAGGAAAATATATGTTGACCTCAAAGGCTCCGTACTTCACGATGCTTCTGTTAGAAAGGCACGTTTTATCAAGGGCGAAAAACGAAAACAGTTAGTCGATGTTTGCTCAGTCTGGGAAACATCCTTCTGTCCATTTTAATGAGCAAACGTATGCGCTGGAGGAGTTATGTATCGCTGGCAGCAATTGGACGGGCGTTGGATCGAGCTGTGATGTCGTTAGAAAAATTGCAAGTGAGGCCAGAAAAAGATTTCAGTTGAGCAACGATCCCATAGAATCTCTTATAAAGATGAAGTTCAATATGGAAGAAGAAGAAACTAAAAAAAAAAATCCAAAAGTGAAAGGCTACATACAGTATATCGCTGTAGACCCCCTTGTTGCACATTTGTGGACAGAGGGACAGGTACGATTATGGCATGATTTGTGCAATAAAGATGTTTCTTTTATTGATGCAACCGGTACGGTAATAGCGGATTGGAATGGTCGCCGTGTCTTATACTACGCACTAATCGTTAGGCATCCGGTTGAGGGGGAACCTCCAATTCCTGTGGCAGAGCTTATTACAACAAGTCATGATGTTCCTACGATCCAATTTTTTTTACATTGCTTCAGACATGCAGAGGGCGCAATATACGGGCACGGCAATGTCAGGATGCCCCGTCAGATCAGCTGCGACCATGGGAAGGCCATCTTGATTGCCTGTCTTCAAGAAAGAAAGAAAGAAACCATGCGGAAGTTTTTAGAGCGAAGCTACCGTATCACAGCCACTGACCAACAAATAACGGAAGACTTAGAATTAATGACACCACACTATTGCTGCGGACACTTTATGCGTGGAGCACACGTAATCTGCAAGTCCATCTGTAAAGGCACTGAAGGCCGGTGGTACACGTTTATGATGTATACGGTATCCCTTTTAGTCAATGCGACCACTTTGAAAGAGTTTGTGAGCATACTGAGGGACGTGACATTGCTTCTTGTAAGTAAAAAGCAAAGCGATCAGCTTCTGGATGCATATAGCAGGGTTAAGAAGAGAGTAGAATCGTTAGATCCTCGAGCCAACAAACAAATAGAAACCGATATCGATGAAGCCTCAACGGACAACTTCTCTAGTGGATTGACAGCGAATGACTTCGATGACAGAAACCAGGGTCCATTTGCTACTTCTCTGGGAAGTGTCGTCGATGAAGAAGAAGAGAAGGCAACAACACTGAAGTGCAGCAACAAGAACAACCGCTGCTTTGCACTAGAGTTGCTTGACTTCTTAAAGACGAAGCTAGCTACAGCACCACTATGGAGCGCATTTTTGCTACAAACAATCCGTAAAAAACAACCAACTGATGATATAGCTCCTACCTACAGAAACAAGCCTTCTCACGCAACTAAGACTCAAGGCCAGATAGAAAACTACATGAAGCTCCTCAAGCATGACGACTTCCAAGGAAAAAGACACTTGAGAGTGGACGAGTTCGTTGGGATGCAGAGACAATTCCTTAGGGCTCGTTGTCGTGTGTTTGGTGACACACTGCAGAGGGCGATAATAGCTAACAAAGTTTCGAAAAAAACTACAAAAAAGAGAAAGGTACATCCAAATGACATCACCCCAGATGATACCAAACAGAAAAAAAATCAAGCATGATGACGAAGATATCGCGGAGTTTGCCAGTTCAACAGAGAATTGGGCCAAAAAGCTCAATACATTAACATCTCCTGACAAGAAGCACGGTATATACCAGCTACCAACGAAGAAGACTTTCCCTGAATGCCCTGATGAAGATGGACATACGAAATCTAAAAAATACGAAACAACTCAGTCAACGAGCAATAGATCATCAAAGACGTCTCATCGCAAGAGCCAGGTAAAAATGGGACAAGTCAGTGCGTCACATTTCTGCGTCACATGTATACTCTGCAACAACAAGAAATGAGCATGCAGAAGAATTAAGTCTCAATGACAGTTCATCGAAAAAAGAAAAACAATCGAATATCAACACTAGCTTACAAAACTCAGGAGCGTCACACAATTCTATCAATCCGTCGATAGAAAATACAAAACCATCCAGAATGAAAGGTCAAGGGAAGATCGACACCGTTAAAGCAAAGCAAAAATTTGCTTAAAATGAAGCTTTGGTCGAAGGAATAAGAAATACTCAATAGTTCCCTTTTGCAGTGTCTTGCCAACACTTCTGCAAAGTGTATATCGGAAGAAACATCCTCTTTCGGCTCTTATATAAGTGAAGCATTCAAACACATAAATCAGAATCAGGAAAACGAAAGCCCGTATGATCCTAAGGAGTTTCTTGATATACTGGCCAAAGATGGATTTCAGAAGGGAATACAATATGATGTCCACGAAGCGTACACCAAAATCATTGACAAGTGCCGTTCCGAGCAAGGTTTAGACGAATTGGTAGAAAATTCAACGGGGGAATTGTCATATGAGACGACTTGCTGCTCCTGTACAAGATCAAGAAATAATGCACAATACACATTCAGCAGTTGAAATCCCACGTAAGGGCCATGGCAGTGAAATCAGTTTATTGAATTGCCTCGAATATTTTTTTTAAGGAAGAGGCTCTTGTAGGAGATAACCAAGCAGTATGTGAAGAATGTGGAAGAAAGACCAACCATACGCGAAAGGCTGTGCTCAATGATCCCCCGAAATATCTTGCCATGTCAATAAAGAGATGGAAGTCCCAAAGTAACAGGAAAGATTGTTCAACAGTTACTATTAACTTAAGTATGCAGACAAAGTCTAATGGTGAATGCTGTCAGTATAAACTATCAGCGGTAATACTACACAAGGGACCATCCATTGAAGAAGCACATTACACAGCCCTTAGAATCGCAGCAGACGGAAAGTCATTACTCTTCAGCAACGACACAAATGTAGAAAGGAAGGATATTTCTTTTTTATCTAAACGCTCCGTACAAAGAGAGGTGTACATGCTATTTTACAGCCGTGAAGAAAGACACAAAGATCCAGTCCAGCGTACGAAACTATCACATACACAAGTTGATCACATCCAAGATGGTATTTCCGCTAAAGCATCATCAAGGGTTACGAAAGATGAGGAGAAATTTAGCCCAGACAACAGAGAAAACCCTGGGACTATGGATTTTGTGGATGCTACTAGTCTGAACTCGTTAGATGATGATTGTATCGTTTCGAACATCGCTGGGACTTCTGTGTGTGCCAACGACATCAGATCATTACAGTATCCAAACGAGCTAAATGACGTTGTCATTATTTCATATTTACATCTTATTGCTGCACTAGCAAAGCAAAGTGGTTTTTACGTGACGGTGTTTGATACCAACTTTTATACCGAACTGTCGAAAGTAATTCGCAAAAAGGACTTGCATAAAATGTTACAGATATGCAGGAATAAGTTCGGTAAATGCGACATGACAGTCAATGACTATCTAATGATCCCAGTTCACCTCCCAGGGCACTGGATGATGTGTTTGGTCGGCATACAGTTCAAGCGAATAGTATGCTATCATCCAATGGGTAACAATGCCATCTGTCTGGAGGTAACAACTGCAATAAAGTGTTATTTGCAAGCGCTTTCTCTCGAGCGAGGTTATTGTGATTTTTTCGATGAATTTTCGAAAGAAATAGATAAAGATTTTCCAAAGCAAGAAGATGTTGTGAGCTGTGGGAGTTTATCTTTACGTTTCGTTCTCGAAAAAGTCTTAGGAACGACTACGACAAGCACATTAATAGATCAGGTTGTACTTAGAAATAATATGATAGAAGACATTCTCCGAGGAGAACTGAAGGCATCAAATAAAGCTGGCGATGATACCTTTTCGATTGTGGTGCAACCATAAAAAAAAAAGGAGGGAGAAATTGGAAACCAGTGCACTATTAAAGTTTAATACCGTAACGTGTCCATCTAAGGTAACCGGGTTTCGTTGGAAAAAAGAATCTTCAGACGAAAACATCACCTCTGTCGGATTTAATTCTAATGAATTAGCCATTCATGTTAGTGACGAGCGTCCAGCGTCATATTACTGCGAAATAACAACAAGTGAGGGACAGACTCTGACGTCAACATATTGTGTTCTCACTCCAGTCCGAGGGCATGAAGGGCATCATGGACTGCGTATCATGAATTTACTCAATAAAACCAATTTACAACGCAAAGAAATAAAGGACATAGACACAATCGTGGAAAAGACCTTCGACTATTTAATATAAATAATTGACTGCGAGGTTGCAACTGACCTTCCAAATGAAAATTATCAACGTCATCAAGCCTTCTTGAACTTTGGAAGAGAAAAATTTGAAGACATCACCCTACCTACGACATTAGGGGTAAAATACTTCGACAGTGAAGACATAGACGATCTCCTTATTTCACTTCAAACAAAGATAGATCACTATTACACACAAGGACGCACAAAGCTGGACGAGCTACTGTATGGTTGCAAGCCTCATTCTATCATTCAACCACAGCATGTAAAGGATCGACATTATATTCGTGGTGTTCTATTTCCAGAACTGTTGACGAAAATAGTGATTGACCGGGAAAATTGCACATACGACAGGGCTACAGCAATTTTACACGGTAACTCGGGTGAACAGAAAATGGTTTACATAGAATGTTGGCATGTACCCAAAAAAGAAAGCCGATTACAAAAAAGAAAGGGCATACCAAGAAAACTGGCCATGAAATTAAGCTCTATAAGAAAAGTACACTGAAGTAACACAAGCGATGTAACAAAATACTATTACTAACACAAATGATAATTATACCCAGAAATTCGAGGCAAGCAGTAAGTGTTAAGGGACATCCAGTTAGTGGACACCCTTGAGACCTCTTCGATGTGTCCGCTTACGGGAGATGTCCACTCAGGTTTCACTGTACATAAACAACAACAACAACCACATCAAAAATCAGAAGCAAGACAACAGAAAATAACAAAATTAGTGAAACACAGTGAGTTATAAGGTAATCAAGTACGCCCTTATTAGTATCCCAGGAAAGTGTATTATAACGTCATCAAGTTCGTCCTCTTAGTAACACCGAATGGTGTCTTATAACGCCATCATATACAGCTTTAAAATAGGGCAAAGGGCTATTTTAAATTGCTAACTTAGGGCCTGTTTACATGAGGGAGGGTGCCCCTACCTAGTAGGGTTTCCCTACCTAGTAGAGTTTCCCTTCTCCTTTGTATTACACGGTTTGTTTTACATGTGAGGTAGGGTGCCCCTAGGGGTAGGGTTTCCCTACCGCCGGGGTAGGGAAACCCTACCTAGTAGGGCCAAGTTTTGTTTACATAAGCCCATGGAATGTCCCAATGGGGAAGCATGTATATCATGTTGTGTAATTATACACTTAAATACTACATAGTAGTTGCTTTACTTTGGCAAAACAAAATTCAGTAGAATTAGTAAAATTAAAAGACCCAAAATTCCTTTTTATTAATATTCAGGCATGCCGTAAAATCAACTCCTATACTCATGAGCCAATTCGAATATAAGCCCCTGAGGCTGAAGCTAGCATATTTAGGACATACATTACGTCTTATTTATAGCTTATGCCTCAATATTATCATTTGCACATTGACAAATTGCTGACAGAAGTTGGACTTAAAAAGCACAACCTCCTATAATGCCCCTTGTTATATTTTCAGAATTTCATGGTATGTATATATTTTTCCCAGGCTCAGTTTCAACTGACACAACTGATGATTCCCCAGTCACAGTTCAAGGCAAGCAACCGAAGGCATCTGTTTCCAACATACCAAAACTCGTAGACAATAAAAGAAAACACACGGAGAAGTGTCTATCTCAAGCCCAAAGAGATCAGGTCCTTATGAACAGTGCCAAGGAGGACTTGTCGATGAAAAAGAATATGTTGGAAGTTTTCGATAGGTCCAACAAAACATTGGAAGACTCAATAACCAAAATGACATCCTGCCTCACCTCGCTTGGTGATGGGATTGCATCTGGGATGCAAATGCTGGCAATGGCCTTAACCCAAAATAATCAGCCTCCTGTTGCCCAGCCTCCTGTACACCACTTCTCACCAGGACAAGCACAGCCTCATAATTATCCAGTACAGTATGGCAGGTTCAATGCACCACCTTATCATCAGTTTCAAAATGCTGATCGGCCCTCCACAAGCGGCCCTCTGGCAAACTTATCTGCTATCCATGGAGTCATCACAGCTGCCAATCACACATTGTATGATGGTGACAATGGAAACATGTATGGCACCAAATCTTAAACAAGTCATTAGTTGCGGGGGGGGGGGGGGGGGGGGTATAATTTTTTTACCTACAATACAAGACTCTGCAAGTGTAAATGCTGGTAAATGAAATGAAAGACTTCTCTCTCTCCCAAAGTTATTTTACTTATTATAAGTGGCTGAAGAGTGGGCAGAGTAATTACTGATGCAGCAGTTTCATTATCAGGGCATGCAATTATAATTTGTTTTCTCTTTTGTTTATATCATGTTGTATGCTTCAGGCCCTTAAAGGGAGCAAGTAGTCTTTCATTCAGAAGAATTTAGTGGTATACTTGCAGCTAATATGTTAACATTTTTATAGCAACATGCAGATTGGCATATGTATATATAAATACATGTAGAAACCTGTTCCTGTTAATGAAGGCCTTGTTATTTAGTGAATATGAGTCAGAAATCCTCCATTTGTTTTGTTTGTATATAATTTTATAGAAAGTCTCCTACACGTTATATTTTGAATACTTTGAAAAGTATTTAGTTTTGATTAAAAAACTGCATTTGACAATAAACACACACTTGAGGCAATTATAAATGGATCTTAATTGACACAGTATGTTTCAAATACTTCTATAACATTTATTGTTAATGAAATCATTCTGTGATCGTGACCGACAACAATTGGATTTTTAAAAGTCATGCACTACTGCAATTTTTTTAAAAACTGTTGATTATATATTGGTGCAATAAGCTTGTTTCACAATCATGCACAGATTGCAGCACAGCATAGTGAAGCTAAGCCTTGCTTATTTGTCAGGCCACAGTGTTTTAAGGATGGTAGATAGTGTGGAGGAAGTGTTTCAACTGCAATTTCATTCCTCCACACTATCTGCCATGTTTTCACAACACTGTGGCTCACCAGTGAGAGAAAGCTTCACTTCCATGCAAGGTGATGTGTTCTGTGCATGATTGTGAAGTTATCTTATTAATGAGAAGCAATGTACATGTACAGTAAAATAAAAAGTAGTCCATAACAGATCCAGAAGATCAGAGTGGAAGGAATGAGTTCCCGTGGTGATACTCTACTAATTTTCTGATGGGAGTGTGTGACTGAAATTCATCTTTTGCACCCCCAAAATCCCAACCCTAAAAAAAAAACTAAAAAAATCTAACCTCAAAATTCCCTGCCTTTTTAAAATACCACCAAACCCCAGAAACAAACAAATACACAGCAAACTCCTGGACACTAAAAATCTCAAACTTAAAATTCCAAGCCCCAAAAATCCTGCACACCTCCCCACCACTGAAATTCTGAGTATCACCCCTGGGGTATGAATAAAACTTCAATGTGGAATATGCTCTCTGAAAAGAAAAGTGATAACATTTCGAGCATTGGTTCCCTCTGCAGTGTTGAAGGAATACAATCGGTCAGGAGCATTGTCAGACTGCAGTCTTTCGAAGGCAAGCTGCCGAGCTATTGCATCATCTTCCAAACTAGCGCCATACTTTTCGCAGAAATTGTGTAGAACAAAGCATGCGTATACAAGGTTTGGTACAAAAACCAATCCCAAGTCAATTCTCTTATTAAGAATCTGCCATCTTGCTTTTAGCCTGCCAAATGCACACTCGATGGGGTTTCTGGCACTTCTTAACATATTATTAAAAATGACTTCTTCATTATTTCTAGCATTTGCATACTCTTTCATACAGTATGGCAGTAGGGGGTAGGCTGGATCACCAAGCAAAGTTACTGGAATTTTGTCATATCCAGGCAGAATTTCTTTGTACAGCATGGGTAGTTTTTCCTCCCTCAAAAGTCTATTTACTCTTGAATTACCAAAGACCCTTCCATCATGCACACTTCCAGGCCATTTCACCTCTACGTCAATAAACATCCCTCTCCAATCACAGACTGCTTGTGTGTTTATGGTATACTTCTGTTTGTAACTGAAATAGTCATGTGGATTTTCAGTAGGCTGCATAATTGCAATATGGGTTCCATCTACACATCCAAACGCTTGGGGAAATCCATGTTTGTTCTCCATTCCTCTCACAAGCAAGGATATTTCTCTCTCACTCTGAGACAATTTTATATAGTGTGGCCCCAATGCCTGAGTTATAATGTCGCAGATTTTACGAATGACAGCAGAAACCGTGCTTATCGCAATGCCAAATGTATTAGCTGTCATAGCAAGGGAGCCTTGATCTTTCAACAAATACAGAGTCAGAGCAAGTTGCTTTTCGACTGACAGGACATCCAGACCTCGTGGGCTTCTCCCGGGTTGAAGGTAAGGACGAAGCTCGTCGGCCAGTTTCATGAATAAATCGCGATCCATGCGAAGATTCTTTCTCCATTCAGACTCTGGTAGGACCCCGTTATAGAGGTTAAGCCACCAATGCTCTGTACGTCCAGGTCGTCGCCATATTCTCCCCCGACAAACTTGTATCCTTCGCACGTGCCTCAAGCGAGCTACAGCAATATCGTATTGATTTCCTGCTTGTAGGCCAATTCTCTGAAGCCGACGTCTTTCAAGGATTAAATAGTTCAACATTAAACCACACAACTGGAAAGCTGCCGCTAGAGACGCCAAAGAACGGACAACCACATTTACCGCCACAATATGTATTCGACTACCCGCCATCTTTGTTTTTCTATATGGCTTAGCAACCACCCCCTTGAGTTAGCCCTCCCAGCTAGGGATAACATTTCGCATGTGAACTGGCGCTGACTTCTGACCCTACTAGGTAGGGTGCCCCTACACTGTTGAAAACAATGCATGTGAAATGGCGATATCTTCAACCCTACCAGGTAGAGTGCCCCTACCGTAGGGGCACCCTTCTTTCATGTAAACAGGGCCTTATAGTTTAAATGAGTTTCCCGCTAGCCTTACTTTGAAATGCAATCATATGAGTTGTCCGCTGCTTTATAACCGAGTTGCCCGCTATATGTTTTATCACTAGTAAACCTTTATTTTAAACTAAATAATTGCAAAATGGTGATCAAGGACTTCAAATAACATTCTACATAGGGAAAGGGCTATTTTCAATGACTGACACACTATGTTTAACTTCATTAATTATGACTAACATATGGGCCGCGTCATGCAAAAAGGGCCCGGACGACATTCAAGTTAAATAATTCCTACAACGGTGTTCCTAATAACAGGTTGAAGATTGTATTGTATTCTTGACGAAAAGCGCTACATTTCATTCCTAACAATAAATGACAGTTTCAAGAAATTGACAACAAAAATCAGGGATGAAATTTACGTGATTTTGATGCAAGGGCCCGATTACAAATATGACCACAAAAATTAGGAATCCTGTCAGAGTTGATGATTTTGATGTATGACATTCATTTATACGTGCTGGCATTAAAGAGTAAACAATAAATAAGATGAACAAGATGATCACTTTTTGGCCAAAAAAAAATCTTTTCTGCAGTCATTCTACTCCCCGTAGCTCATAATATGATTTTAGCAATACAGTAAAAACCCGCGTATAAGAACACCTATTTTGGCGGTTCAGGCTGATTTGGTTCTTATATAAAGGGTTATAATCTGCAAAATCAGCCTGTAAGTGTTCTTAAGTGTTCTTAAAAAAAGTTTCTTAAAATAAGGAACATACTAGGCTACCAATGTAGATGAAATCAATATATATGCACACAATTGTATTTTAATTTAAAAAAAATTGATAAATCAAGGCAACTGTACTGTATTGATGCAACTGTATATTGTGGAGTACAGCCTGCACTCCAGAACAGACTAAGACCCAAACAAAACCATACAAATTCAAAATGGAACTTTTGGCTGGCCCCCTATCCTAAGTAAACTAGGAGAGCAAAATGTCAGCAGCAAACTTCCTTGTTCTCTATACTAATTAACTGATCCATTCAAATCTGATACATAATCTTCCAAGCCTTGGGGTGAGATCTTGAAATCATCAGAGCCATCTGATGTTATCAGGCAGCCAGTTTTTTCAAATAATCTCTTGAAAAATGTCTGATTACTACACAATTCAGACCATGCTTCGCCAGTCCATTGGGTCATCAAGATCCTACGTTCCCTTGCCGAGAGTTTATCCTGCCATTTGTCTAGATTGTCCTTCTCTTCCAGCCACGTTTCCATGGCAGCACCGATTTCGAGTTTCATCATTCTCCCACATCCTGCATCGATGGGCTGGAGTTTGTCCGTATGATTTTCAGGTAACATATAGACTACTGTATTCAACTCATCTCTGCATGTCTCATGAAACTCTTTACTCTGCTGGAAGCCAACATTGTCGGCAAACAGAACTTTTTCATCGCTGCCTTTTCCAATTCCTGGAATAAGGGTACCCTGGACCCACTGCATATTAATTTCCTTGTCCATCCAAGCATTTTGCTGGAAATAGACATCAACTCGCTTGTCGTACTTTCCCTTCTCTGCAGTGGCCACACGCCCCTTTCCTCTGAAGATAAGGGCTGGCTTCACATTTTGTTCCCCATCAGCCCTGATACAGAGTTGTAGGGTAGCCTGCCGTTTATCTAAGCCAGATGAAGGTTGTGAAACCCACACTTGCTTCGCCCCTAATGTGTCATAGGTTGTCCCTCGCTCATTCACAAATGGGAGAGGAACCTGGTCGACATTGTATCGATTTTTAGGTGTCCATCTCCCATACTTTGGATCAACTTCAGATGACTTGTTTCTCCTCCTCTTTGTCTTCAAGGATTTTCGCAAACCCCTATGAAACTTGAGGATTGTATCCCTTCCATCGTCTGCACACACTTTCTTTTTATTCGTTCTTCTTCTGAGTACTATGTTGTGCCTCCTCTTGAATCGCTGAAACCAATTGCTGCTTCCTTTGAATTTTGCAGCTTGTTCTGTGCCGTAGCATGCCCCGATTTTCTCTTTCATTTTCTTCTTCAGCCAAAGTTTGGTCACCTTGCTTCCAGCTGCTCTGCGTAGCTTGAACTCAGCAACTAAAAGATTGGCAGCCAGAGGGTATTTATCCGCACGTGCCGATTTATTTGCAGTGATCCTCCTCCTTTGTCTCATTGATCTTGAACCCCCGGTGTTCTGCTTCTTCTTGTTAAGACTCAGCTCTGTGAGAATTTTGCTTCTGTTTTTGTCCCATTTAAACACCAGCGATCTGTTGACCCCTTGTTGCTTTGCAACTATGTTGTACTTTTTGGTTGATGATTTCAGCGAGTCCAAAAGGTCAAGTGTTTTCTTTTTGAATTCGACAGTGTATGACTTCCGTGTGTTACTTCCCTTTCGATTGTTGCTGCGACTTTGAACTTTACCTTGGGCAGCACATGCCGATTCACGTGGTACATTCTCAAGGTTTGGACAATGGTCGATGTACTGGTAGATTCTGAGCTGTTGCTGTTCGAGTTCTGTTCGGCAATGTTTGGATGTTTGAATTGCACATGGCCGTCCAGATACTGTTGACCTTTGAACGATCTGTCACAGTGTTTGCATTTAATGCCAACCAGGTTAACTTCTTTTTCTAATGTTGTTGTTATGTCGTACAGCCTCCCATCTTTCAACTCTACTGATTTTCGTAAACCACAAGAGAATAATGTACGATTCATGTAGATGTCCAAAGTGAGCCTCAAATCTGCTACAAACCCGGAGAACCGCAAAGCTTTCTCGGCTTCGGAACGACTTGGTTGCGTGTTAATTTGGGTTTCTGTGGTCATGGGACCGAGCCATTTTGAAAATTACCCAGAAGACCCTGGGATCGAGGTTGTCAAAGCAGAAATTTGAAGCGTCCATTTTGGATTCTTCGTTCAAAATCTCACCTGCTTTCTTCGCAAATCGAACAAAAATGGCAGATGAATACGAATTTTACATCCAAGCAAGCGTACGTGGGTACCATGCTTATTTTAAAGAATCAACTGTGCATGTTGGGGATATATTGGACTGCGAGATGGAACCAGAGAATGACCACGACAGATATGCAGTGGCTGTAAATAATAAAGAAGAGAAGATTGTCGGACACGTTCCAATCGAGTTATCCAGGATTTGTTATAAGTTTTTGTCAGAGTATGGACAACTTGAGGCAGAATGTATTGGCAGCCGATTTAACACTGACCAAGGCAAAGGACTTGAACTTCCTGTTGATTATAGATTTGTTGGAAATGCTCGCTATTTGAGAAAGGTGATCACAAGACTGCAGAAAAAACAGGAGAAAGAAGAGCTAGATTGGAAAATAAGTGGTATACGAAAGTGTGATTAATCTACCAAGTTTTGACAATGTGTATTGGTCATTTGTGAGATGGAAACAAAAACAGTTCAACTGCAAGGTCAGAGTTTACAGACTGTCTCAGGCGCGGATCCAGGATTTTGAAATGGGGGGTGAATTTTGAAATGGGGGGTGAATTTTTGTAATAATGTAATAGAACCAAAGCCTAATATTAGAGGGATAAGAAAAAAAAGAAAGAAGGGGGCTAAGAAAAAGGGGGGTGAAAATTCACCCATTTCACCTCCCCTGGATCCGCGCCTGTGTCTATCAACACTTTCCCCATGTTGTGTTTGCAGCAAATACACATTTTGATTGAATAATAATACTGTAGTACAGCTAGCAGTCATATAGAACACTCCAATTAGGTATACTGTACTGTAAAGGAAGAGACTTTGAAGGGAAAAAACATTCAAACATGACAGAACTGCTTGTTTATCATAGGAAATACATTCAACTGTAGCCTTTTTAAAACTTTTAATACAACTTTATACATGCATAATCTCTAAATAGAATAAGCTTTTTCAGGAAATATGTGATCTGAAGTACAGTATGTTTTTAGCAAAAATTTTGATTAAAAAACAGTACCTATTTTGTTTAATATTTTGTTACATATAATTGGGGTGGAACTATTATGTGTGTAATGAAAAGTAGTGTTGATCTTTGATATTTTTCCATACATGTATAAGAACAACTTTCATTTTTCAGGCTGAATGTGTTCTTATATAAATGGTACTTTATTTCCTAAAATCAGGCCTGGGTGTTCTTAATCCACTTGTTCTTATACGCGGGTTTTTACTGTAGTACAAGTTACACCTTGAAACAATCGTCTGATGATAAGGAATGATTTGCGCCTGCTAAAATTGTGATCACACCGTCGTGTAAAAATAGCGTAAATTTATTTTTCGATTTCACTGGTCAATTTCATGAAATCAACACTACTTGTTAGTAGCACAATGTAGCGCTCGCGATGCATATTGTAATCGCACCACAAGTATAAAAAACATGGTACAATTTCAAAAACAGTTACATATTTTGTCGTACGGGCCCTTTTTATCTGACGCGGCCCATATAGTTTTAAAGAGTAAATCCGCCATTAAAAGTCTACCTCTATTTTAACCTAAGTAATAGCAGAATTGAAATTTAGTTGATAAGTTGCCCGCTGCCTTCACCGAGTTGTCGAATAATAATAGAATAATAATTCCTAACGATAATCATAGAAATAATACAATCATTAATTAATTAATGTTCGGTATCTAGCGCCTAGTTGATGGCATAAAAACCAGCCTATCTTATGTATTTTCGCCCAACTAGATGAAATTTTGGGTGTGATATTCGCGCAAATGAAGTTCAGGGGGGGTTAAGCCGTTTTAAAATTTAGTTTTGGCTGTCATTTCCCCCTCTGGAATTTAATGTCAACTAAATAAAGAAGACCCCCTGCAGTTTTCCATGGGTAACATTTGGGTGAAAACTCCATGTCTCTACGATGTTCCTTTCTACCCGTAAAAATCCATCGCCCTTTCCGTTTTGGCCGCAAAGCATGCTGGGACAGTTTCATTGGCTATTTCCGAGTCCAGAACTGGATTAAATAACGTTGCAGCATTAAAATCTTAGTTTGGGTGGTAAACACGACGAAAAATACAATAAAGCAGTTGTCAGACTACAAATTTGCCATATATTGTCTTACTAAAAGTTGTTTCTGTTTTGAGAGACGGCCGTTTGAGGTTGGATAAATTTTATGTGCTGTAGCTATGGCAACTAGTTGTTCTTTACATATAATATATGTACTATACTGTGATGTATAACATACCGTAATAGCTTGATGGTACCATTTGCGAAACCCTAACTTTGTGGAAAGGCATTATGTTCATTCCTCCTCCTTAAAGTGCCCCTAATAGTTATTTCGATACTTATTTCATAGAATCTTAAGAACCTCTGAAGACGGTTTTTCAAGGTTTTTCCGACTTTGGAACAATTCCTGATTTATAATCAGTGATTAAAGTTGGCAAAAACCTAGTGTCCAGCCAGTCGCAAAATTCCACGACCGCGTTTGAAGAGTCTGGGACTAGCACGCTGTGATGTCTACCCAGGAACATGTACTTGCAGGGACCTTTATAGTCGCCATAAAACGCGGGGAAAAAAGCCGAATCGGTGTGTTGTAGGTGGTTGTAGCAATGGGCCAGACCTTCAGAAGGGGATAGCACTCCACAATATTCCTTTTTGGGGTGATGATAGACCAGAAGCACAGAAAAGAAAGAAACGATGGGTAAATTTCGTAAAAGCTAAGCGCGCCAAATGGAAGCTTATTAAAGGGGTCGACCATCTGTTCAAAACACTTCCTGGCCGAAGATTGTGAAAGAAGATTCTCTAATATTGAGGGTCAGACGAAAGCCTGTATTCCAAGGCTTAAACGCGACGATTTTGGCGTGGTGGTGTTTCCAAGTGTTCACGCAAAAGAAGTTCAAACGAGAGAAGAAGAGAATCCTGCCTCTGCTCGTAGTGCTCGTGCTCGTAGAAAGGTGATATTTTATACTTATAGTTGTGATGTTTTATACTAGTCTTCTATACTATACCTCACGTTCAATAGGCTTACACTATAATATACAAATTTAGATTGTGAAGGAAATAATTAGTCAACCAAGTACACCCAAGGAAGGCTGTGATGCCGATGGAAGCCCCTGTTGTCGAAGACCAGACAAGCGAGGACATACATGTACAACCCGACGGCGAAGTGCTGGTAAGTTGATTTTTGTCATTCAAAGAATGACTTCCAAATAACTCTAAATCAATTATTTTACAATGGCAAAATTCAGCATAATCTTTTGGGATGGGAATTGTGTTGTTCTAAAATGTTTGATTTTCGCGTCATTCTCAATAGGAAATATTCGATTGGTGTTGTAAACTAAACCGGAGTTTTTTTCTTTACTTTAGGTGATAAAAGAATCAACCGTTCCTGATGTTACTCAGTCTGCTGATCGATTACGTTTAATAATGTTATCTTGGTTATGATAACACTATTACTAATCTCTTAATATAACCCAGTGACAATACATCTGTTATGGCGAACATGTACAGTTTAAATATATTGACTTACCTGTAGTATTTCAAAGTGCACAATCTTTGATGTTGCAGCACAGCATACTGTACGCACCATACTTTGCATTGTGCCCCATTGAGTCGAAGCGACCATCTCCGCACCAGGAAACATCAGCTATGCCTTTAATTGTTTCTATCAATCCAGCCCTGTGTATTTCCCAGTGTTTTAAAATGACTGGGAAAATGAATTTGGTCTGGTGATGGAAAACTGTTCTTGTAGAATATGCTGCTAGATACGGTGGCCCACAAGGGACATGCTGCAAATTAAAAAACTAAAACAACTTGCTGCAAATTAAAATACTAAAACAACTAGCTGCCGAAATATTTCAAATACCGGTTGCTGCAAATTAAAAAGAGGAAATACTGCACGCACATTATGACCGAAGAGGTCTGGAGCGAGCTACTATCACACACGTTTATTTCTGTTGCGGTAGCCAGTATCGGTTGTTTTAGTCTTACAATGTTCTGCTCCTCCTGTGGCATACCCTGTGTGTCCGAGGCAATGTTTTGCCACAAATGTGGGGTTAAACTGAACGTCACTGAGGGTGCAACTAGCGTTAATGAGTTAATAACGGAGTATTTTCATCATGGATATCCATACAGTGCAATTGTAGGTTTTCTGGAAAAGACATGGAGTTCGAATGCACGTGGGAACGCTAAAGAGGAAGTTAAGAGAATTAGGTTTAAAAAGAAAGGAAGCTAAATATGACGAAGATGTCGTTCCAGAGCTGATTAAGCAAGAGATGCAAGGAGCGGGTTCACTAGTCAGATACCATTACATTTAGCCTGCCCTTCGACTAAGGTATCACACGACTGTCCCACGCAGCCTGGTTCCCAGAATCATGAAAGAGATTGATCCCGACGGAGTGAAGGATAGAATCTCAAGGCGGTTGACAAGAATAAATCGTATTTCGAATGGACCAAACTTCTGCTGGCACATCGACGGTTTTACTTTTGGTCAATACGAATGTAGCTCCTAGGGCTAGGGCTAGGTTTAATTTGTGACAGGGTTCACAGGTAAACAAGAGAAAATATACGAAAAAAAGTACTTTTCATATTTATACTTCATACTCTACCTAAGAGAGAATATATGATTTCAATTCATGAAGTTTACCAGTGACAGCAAATTGGGCCATATGGTTTTGTTTATAGTGCTTTCCTAACCCATCAGTTTCTTGTCACAAATGCTAAGTGCCTCAGTAATATATTATCCTAACAAATCACAAACAGTAATCTTGGCTTACAGGCTATGGCAAGTTGAAACCCTATGACTTTCCAATTCATGAGTGGATACAGTAGGAGAGTAATCTGTGGATACAGTAGGAGTCAAGGGAGTCAAGGGGCGGGGTCAAGCTTCAAACCCAAAGGGAAAAACGTTTTACATAGTATCCCCACCCCAGATATGTTTATTTCTAGGCAAACTAACAAAAATACAGCAGTGAGGTCAAAAGGTACGGGGAGGTCGGTTTTTGTAGTCTTTAACCAAAGAAATTCTAAGAGTGGATTTTCACAATTTTATGACCTTTGCCCCATGCATAACATTTAAAGTATTGCCAACAATTCAGGTGTGAAAGAGGTGTAATGGCGCACAGAAGCTTTTGCATTAACTTTGACATTAACATAAACAGATAGTGAAAGTAACTGTTGTGTAACCAGTTATAATTTTCTAATCAAAAACTACTTGTGCACGTTTACATTATAATTTACAAAACAGTCAGAAACCATGACAACATTATAAAAAATGTTATGTTTTCACATACAACAGCTTTTTTTAACTTGAAAATTCAAAACCTCCACTGATATATATTATTTTAATCTCTTTAATTTGAACAAATAAATTATTATGACTTTCAAGGCTGCAATAAAATATTTCCCCATTTGCTAACCTATAGCAACACTGACATTTGCAAATACATATATATTCACTTTTATGTATATACCCACTAATTTCTCCAATCATATTTTTTTAAATAAGCTGCTGTATGTATCGTTTTGTACAAATATACAGGCTTAATATTATAATGATGTTAGATAGTTTATATTGCACCTGAAGAGAGCATTCAAGTTAAAAGAGCTAGGCAATGCACTTGTGCAATGATAATGTTGAATATAATCTATTTTTAGTAACCAGAACCAATTGAAGCAAAGTGTACATGAATATCTGACAACTAAACAAAAATGTAAAAATATATTCTCATCCAATATTTTTCTGCCATTTTTTTAGTTGTCACACATGCTCACTTTGCTTCATGCACCTGCTTCAAGTTACTATAGATTTTATTCAACATTATCATTGCACGCCACACACTACGAGATTCCTTCACTTACTTATACTCTCTTGATAGCGCCCTGTACGTTAAAAAAATTGAAACAACAATTTGTGTTCAATGAAAACTTGCTAGTCACCAGTTAGTATTTAACTTGGCCGGGGTGCAGGTGGAGTTGAAATTTTAATAAAACATATTTCAAGACCCCTGTCAGCATGCACATTTTCTTTTTAAAGCAACCCCCCTTCGGTATCCAATTAATTTTCAAAATCCCTCAAGAGCACCTTAAAATATTTTGGGACCCCCCTTTTCTCCAATATCTTTTTTTACAAGACCCCCCCCCCCTCCAACTTAAATAATGACTGGTCCCTTATCAATTAAACATCTGAGACCACCTACAAAATAATTGTTTGCTGATCAACATTATCTAACATATAATACAATTAAGTTGCATTAATCAACACTGTAAAGCCTATATATGCTTTATTATTAATAAAAACTTTATACCATATAGCTATGGTGTTAATATTTAGTAAATACAACTTTTTTTTATGTCATTCTGGTTATACATTAGAAATTAAATATGTTCAAGGGATGAGGTGGGGGTGGGCAATTGCATGCCCCCCTTGTCCCCCACTACCTGCGGTCCTGTCATCTATATACACACCTTGACGATCTTAGACTCGTATAATTGTGACTCGCATTCAGATTACTAATGTCAATAAAATTATGTTATAAATACTTTTAATGTAATTATACAATTATAACTATCAGTACAACTCAATAAAATTGATAATCCCTGCTTTATGACTCAGAGTATGTATAAGCTGGCTTGTATTCTCAGTTTACACCGAGTTCTCAAGTTAAATATGACTAGACAATTTACATTGACCATAACACTATTCGAATGAAGTGAAAGTCGTTATCAAAACCTATAACCTGCCCCCAGGGGGTACATCTGCCATACAGGTATATGCCACACCAAAGAGTATGCTTTTCAAGCTGTTTTAGTCTGAAATAGGCTATACATGTTTGCCTTTTTGGTCTGGATTAGGTTACGATTTTTTCAGGGAAATACGAAAGCGTACATTTCCATTTATTTAGCTTGTAATGACAGAGATCAGTACACTACGGTCCTAAAAACGGTATGGAAGATCTTATATTTTGGTCTGAAATAGGGTCATGCGCCGCTTGAAGACCCAGGTGGCGCACCCCCACCCAAAATTTTACAGTAAGCAGTGATCCATCTACCTCTGCATCCTGCATCTCTGACGCATTAAATTGCGAAAAAATGCAAACACAAGTCGTAATGATTTCACAAGACGCAATGATTTCAAATCGTAATTCCTCCTATAATTTGCATTCTTGAACTGAGGCATGCTTTACATAGAATTTGACTTGTTTTCTCCCAGAGTAATCACATTTTAAAAAAACCCATATTTGAATTCAAAATCGGCAATATGCAATTGCTGTGGGGCGATTATATGGAAACCATGCAGGCATAAGGTGGAACACGCTCTAAAACCTTTCAAAACTCGACACTTTGCTTGAGCACCAACTGGCCCTCCACTTTATTTATTGTTCAGTTTAATGATGCAAAATGCTAATAACCCGACCTTGATCTGAACAATGTGAAAGGTTTTTTTAAGTTCTCACCAGGTAATGGAAGGGACTTACTGATTTTGGCCCGAGACTCGCATTTGTAATGCCTTGAGAGTCCTGGATGGATGGATGGATCTCTGCAGTTAAGTTTATATAATGAAATTCATTGGTTTATCAGTAAATACAATTTCTTACAAACATGACAAATAGTTCTTACTAAACACGACCAATAAGTATTTTGTTAGCTATTACGACTTATAGAAAACAGCGTTTTTGGCTGGAAATTAGACATTTCTTTATAAAAAACTTACGTAAACGTTTGTTTTTGTCAAAGGTTGCTGGACTGTGGCAACTAAAGTCTTTGGACTTTGGCTCTCAGGTACCAGAACTGCCTAGTGTTGCATACCAAAATTGCAAAGACAGAACCAAGTCGAACATGAGAGCACAAGTCATTGATAATTTGAAGAGAACTGTCTCTCCACTATTCAAATGGAAGTGACATGCAGGAATTCATTGCTGACTTGATACACAGTAAGAAGTGGTCCATGGCATTTGGCCAATTAGCACCTGGCAATGAGAACATTCTGGCATCCCTTGCAAAATATTATGCTACCTGTAAAATTAAGGATGCCAACAAAGTGATCAGGCTACAGAGAGATCAGCTAAAGCAAAAGGTTCTGATTGGAAATACAAGAAAAGACAGCCGGATTTCTCTTCAAGGTGACACACCCATGGGTGAAAACAGAGTGCAGGCTGCACATAGAATGGGAAGAGTGCAGTCGTATGGTGATGAGAAACGCAGGCTGTTATCAATGGTTGTTATGGAGTTCAGCTATAATACTCTGGAAAGGTATTTTGGCTGTACTCCAAACACTATTATTGCAGCTAAATTTCGTCATTAGAAATTTATGGTGAACACTTTTCAAATGAACCTATAACTAATAACAATATTGGGCTAAACTGCAGAATACCCCGCAACTCTTGATGTCTTACGCGTAGCCGGCTAAGAGCTGTGCTACGCGTGCTTCGCGTTGAATGGAAGAGGTGAACTGAGGCCGAGTCTTATCAATGATTATTTATAGAACGAAGATTCGTCTTAAAGTGCCAATGACATGAAAAAATCGATCCCATTTGTATTTCATTTTATAAAATTATAGGCTTCCCTTAGCCATTTTGTAAAATGATAAATCAATTTGGAGAGCGCGAACATAATTTTATTTCGTTAACTGCGAGGTTGACAACCTTTGACATGTCCTACCTTCACATTGAGCAGCATGGGATTCAGATTTGAAAACGTTTCAGCTAATGTAGGTTTACCTTTGCTCTATGTGCTATAAACATAGACATATTGGTTAAAGTTTTGGATGCTCATAATTATGAGATACAAGACAGCAACAAATCTATAGGCTTACTCTGAGTTTCGTGATGGTCGATCAAAGACATCAAAGTTAAAGGGTGTCAACCTCACAATAATTGAAACCTATATATTATTAGTTTTACAGTTAAATGAAAAGGTTTGTGCATCCAGATTTCAAACAAAACCGAACGTGAAAAAAGGCTCATGCTTCTGGCTGAGCTCCCCAAATGGTAGTTTAAAAATATCAGTACTCGACCCCCACATTTTCATTTAAAACTTTTAAACCTAATAAGAAGCTGCATGTGCAGTTAAAAGTGTTTAACATGTTCTCGTTTGCTCTTCATCAGACAGGATGTTGATGTATTCAAGCTGGATAAGAAAATTGAGAAGGCAGGAGCCCATTACTAGGAGCGTCCATCTAGTACTATACTAGAGGTTTCTAACAAAGGTGAAGTGCTGCAAGCAGTATAGTATATGAACTTGTAGTTTAATAACTTAGCTCCTAGTTTAATAACTTAGCTCCTAGACTCCTAGCTAGAGCCGTGTGATATTAGTGCACAAGTAAATAAATTCCCTGAATTTGCCATCAACACTTCATGTAGGGGAGACAACCATTTCTAAGGTTAGCTCAAAACCCTTTAGTTGCTTAATTATTGATAATGTATATGACTTCTTAAGTTATAATCCGCTGAACGTCCGTGGTGCATTGAATAGTGGTCGCAGCAGTACATTGAAATATAGTGAGGGATCGCTATCGTCGACAGCGTGCATTCATTTTTTTTTAAAAAGCTTGGCAATTGTTCTATAAAACAAATATTTTATATTTTCCCGTTTGTTTGTGGTCATATATGTACAGAGGACGTCACAGCGTGTGAAGATCGACAGTCACGACTGTGTCTAGTGGCGTAGGCCACTGAGTACGACGACCCAGTTCATTTGCGATTGTTTCAGTTTGATCATTTGCATTAATGCGTGAACACAATGGGTCAAGCAGTTGTTATTCAGTTCGTCAAAGCAAGGAACATCCGTCACACAAGGCTTTAATCCTTCTAGCCTTCCCACAGCACCGGGAAAACATCTGATCGTATCATCTGTTACCCTGGTGAGGAAAGAATCAAACACAGAAACTCTGCTCGGATACAAGCCGCATTCACCAAGGAAACAGGGTTTTCTTTCACAACCCAAAGCAGTAAACAGCATCCTAATGTTTCAATAACTTTTTGTGCAATATCCTACTTACCTAAAGCGATAGAAGCAGGGATTATAGTTGTTATAGTTGAGGTCTCATTCGCTATCCAAAATGGCGAAAGGCCAATGACACATGAACCGAAAGCGTGTGATTGTAGTTACCAGTTCTCTGCTCCGATGAAATGATAACGAGGCTCGATGTAGGTCAAGGAACCCAAACAAATTCGTATGAACTCGGTATTACATCAAAGTCGTTCAAAATAGGTTGCTGCTCGCTGCGCCCGCAGCAATAATTACAGACTCGTTTTGTGCTATAAACAGATTGTTTTTTCCCGTGAAAGGGTGTGCTTCCTAAGAGGTCCGCAAATAGTCGAGTTCAAAGTTGAGAACAATGGCGGCCAAAGCGGAGGGAGAGATCCAATGTTGAAGTACAACATCGGTCATTACTCGACCCCATACACGCTTTCCAATGAAAAAGAAAGAGACTGGTTCCTGTTAATACATAACGTGTCTGAACATCGAGTTATGAATATTTTAAACTTGACGCTGACATCATCGCTCTCGATCGAATTACTTCGCTTTTAAAGTGTACTCTCTTGAGTTACTCCTTAAATATGTAGCCCAAGTTAGTGGTCATAGAATGAAGCGATCCGTGCATGAGTTGGATTCAGCTGAAGCGATCAGGGAGAAGATTCCTCGCTCTTAATCCACAAGCGATTCTGGTGATGGGGGAGGTGCCGCTGTATCTACGAGGGACATCCCTTCGAAGGAAGATAGAACAGAAACGAGACTATATATCTGAAGAAAATCTGATACAAAAGTGGAAGAAAGAACTGACAGAAGAGGGAACTTTCTGTGAAGTACTATACTTCACCTCCAACCATTCCCCGTTCATTCCTTTGTCTGAAGACTTAGTACCGCGCTGTGTGCTTGCCATTTACGAATCTAATGTACATATAGACCCTACTGAAACATGCCCTTTCTGATGTATTCGTCTAATTGTAGACATTTGCAAAAAAGTTGACAATATAAAGTATACAAAAATCAATAACTTCAAAAGATAGTGTGCACTGATTGGCTGAATACCATGTTTATAAGAGAGTTGATAAACACACTTGTAGTTATTCAGCCTGTGTCTTCGTACTCTCTTACAATCACTTAGGGATGTGTGTTGTACTGATAAAAGCTTGACCTCATGACTTTCAAGTTTGCAGTTTTCCCAGCATTCCAACCTGCCTACAGGCTGTGAATTTTTTTTTTTTTATTCATTCAGTTTGATACCTTTGCACGTTACCTGTGGTGCGGGTTGTTGTAGCCCCTCCACGTTTTTTGCCAACATGCCACATGTAACACGTTTTTTAGCAATGATACACAATTGCTGCCATCAAAGACTATGGTAATGACCCAAGGAGTGCAAGGCCCACAGCCAGATTCCTAGAGGCATGCAACCTGATATTTGAAAATGGCCTACTCAGTAGACGTAGAATTAACAGCATCGATAGCCCTACCATTAAGAATATCAGGAAAGGGATGAAGTTCTTTGAGTCATGGTGCCACAGACACGAAACAACAGGAAATAATTTATTTCAAGGAAATATTTTGACATTGCTGAGATAAGCTTAGAAATGGAATTGCAAGGTTGGAATCAACTTTATTGCTTAGTCTACAAATAATACAATAGACTGTATGTCTACTGTATGCTCACCTAAATATATTACACAGTTTTGATTAAAACAAAGTCTTTTGATTCACTGAGTTAAAAACATCAGAGAATGGTATGCTTTTTATGATTGATAAAATTATGCTGGTTCATTTCCTTGTTAAAGTGTATCCAGATAACACAAAGAAAGCAAGACAAACAAAGTTTCTTGCATGGCAGGTAATAATTAATGCAAAGTTTGTCCAATCGGATGCAGCAAAGTAGTCACGTGCATGCACCTTTGTACCTGAAAATATAGCATTCTAATTATCCATATACCTTACATGTGTACCTTTTGTTCACATTGTGCCTTTATCAATGAATTAAGAATGAGCATGAACTGTTATATATAATTTCATGTTCATTAGTATTTTTTATATAACAGTTCATATTCATTAGTAATTCACTGGTAAAGGCCCAATGTGAACAAAAAGTACACATGTTATATATAAGATACCTGAATAAGAAATTCCACTCTAAATTTACTAATATAACTGGCATACAAGGAACCATGTTTTGAATGCATGTTTTCTTTCTTTCGTGTTGCCATTCACTAAAGAATTAATCAGTTGACTCATTATCTTGCATTCCTTTGACCAGATACCTGATAAAACACTGGTCCTCGTTTATTTAACAGTACTTAAATAATCCACACCTGTTGATAGCACAGGTCTAATCACTACCATAAGAGCTCCTTAAAATAGTCAGGCTGTATGCTATAAAGAAATTATAATTATGCAAAAATAAAGTGAAAGAAAGACATTCATTGGTTCATATGATCAAGCATGCTGTTGTTCACTTTCAGACATGAGACCTCCTGCGCATTGATGTCTACGGATTTCTTGCATTTTGTGAATGGTTTTTCCAACATGTATCACCTGATGGACAATACTTCAGCAGTCCACTCAGGATAAATGGAAGTGCACTGCAATCAATTTTCAGTGTACTTAAGCATACTTGTGGGGGAAACATGTCTGCCATGGGTTATGGCCCTGCACATGGGAGGCTAATAAATAGGAAGGGCATGGCATCTATCAACAGGTACCCAGAGAAAAGCTATAGAGATGTTGTAGTTAGCATCGATGGAGCTGGAGCTGAGGAAAGCAATGTCAACGTCAAGTGTAGTAAAATTCGTTCATTTGATCAAGCAGGCTGTTGTTCACTTTCAGACATGTTTCTAATGGAGTTATAAAATACTCATTCCCAGCTTCAGTAGCACAGTCCACTATAGGGGCAGGCAAGTCAGTTGGCACAGATCTAAATGATTTTGCTGCTCTTACAGCACACATTCACAAACCTCAAAAGCCTTGTTATGGTGTCATGATAGGCTGTGGTAGGTCTGTAGGCATTCTTGTCAAAGCTAATAGTGCTATGATTCTCATAGCAAATTCTTCAGGAAAACGTATCGCTGTTTATTCACAAATGCTACGAGAGCAAAGCCAACTCTTAGCATTGGTACATTGACCTATTATGATCTATTATGCAAGTTCTGAGACATTTGGAACTTTTTATCAGTGTACACTACAGTAAAACCCTGCATATAAGAACTGCATTTTTTCAAGCGAGGCTGGACAGGTTCTTATATATTGGATGTCTAGTGAGAAACTGACTCTCAGAACTCTCAGATCCAGACTCTAAATTTTCAGCTTCAAACTCTGCCGACTCTCGGTCCGCCATTACTGAACTGAGAATGTGCAAAATCTGATGTCACTTTCGCTTTGTCTTAAAGAGTCGTGTTCATTGGCTGCTCAAATTGCTCCCGCGAAATTCTGCTCTATTTTTAGTACAGGTAATCGTACGGATTTGAGTGCAATATGACTAAATACATGTAATCCATGAGGTGTGCGAAAGGAGAGCCAAATTAAAGATTACGAAGACAGTGATCTTTTGAAGTATATTCCTGGTGTCAGGCTGTAGATTGAGTTTTCCATCGAGAATATAAGAGACACAAATGGTGGTAAGTTTATAAAGAACTAAGGCAAAGCGAGAAGGCATATCATAAAAAAAACACCAGGGCTAGCAATTAAGTTAGGAACACAATGATTAAGCAAGGAAAGAAAATATTACTTGAGGAATAGATCATTTTTGCGGAATCAAGCTGTTAAGCTCTAATTTCGAGGGCTTGTAGCAGCATTATTTTGCGAGAACTTATTAGGGCTTGCTGACTATAGATTTCGTGGAATGAAGCCTAAACCTCATATTAAAACTACTTCACGAAAGAGGGAAAGAAATGTCAATACGGAACACGATACTAACATTAGAAGCCAAACTAGAAAACAAATCTAGATTGTAGACTGAGATATGTTACTAGGAATTATATCCATGTACCAACTTGCTCTGCTCATACAAAATCCACTCCGTTTAATTAGTGCTTACTGGTATGTCTTTTTATTAAAGTGCTACTACGATCAAATTTTGAGTGATATTTTTGCGTATTTCTAAAGTAAAGTTGCTATGTTTTTTCTTGCCCAAACCGTGTTTTGATATCACGAAGTGAAGTCTTATTTATTAGGATCCAAATCTTGATATTTCATGTCCGCCATTACCCGAACCCGTACCTGTGTCAGAGCCAATTTCTAGCAGACATGACGTAATGTTATCAACACAACAACATGCGAGGCTATGTTTCACACAAACTTTCGCACGAACTTATAAGTGAAGTACATGTTTATACATTTTTTTTTCAAAATGGAAAGGAAAGAACAATATTTTAAAAGGAAATATGCATTTACAGGACCGACGCGGTGAGAAAATTACATCACTGCAAACAGCTAGTCGAAAATTTGGAACACACTTCAGTAATGGTGGACGTGATTTCGACGGTAAACTCTCTACGAAATTCATACTTTAATTTGGTCCTTTGGCAATATTTTTCACTGATTTGGATATTTTCGACACTGTGTGTCATTTTGGAAGACAAAAGAGTTGAAAAGAAAATGGTTTAATTTTGGGTTAAAGCACACCAATTCTGTTAACATGAAACCATCATTGGGTTGATGTAAGCCACAACCCAACTTAGATAAATAACTGGAGCAAAACCAGATGAAATGGCTGTCACTGTACATATTCTTATCAAAAATAATTCATCACAATACATGTACATTCAGATCATGCATGGGATATAATTTATATAATTTTTGTCAGGGATGTAGATAATTCTTCTTTTTCATGTGACGTCATCAAAAATTGAAACTATAAGCCCTACAAAGCTGTTCTTTGAAAATATTCTAGATATCGATAATAAAAGTCTACACAGAACATTTCACGTCCATAGGGTGTATTGTTCCGGAGTAAATTATTCTTTTGACAGAATGACCCAGCGTGTTTTCTGGAAGGCATAACAATCCATGTAATTGTGCCAATTTCTTTTTCGTGTTTGCAGAACGCAGCCCTATATTAGTCAGTCGATTCGAGATTTCGTGTTTGTGCAGGGGCAAGGCTTGGACCATTGTTTCGTAGCCAATCAGCATATAAGCCTTACAGCGAAGGCAAACTGCAGCAAATCTCCACGTTATTCAAACTCAAAGACAGAGGATTTTGTGTGCTCGGTAGGTACTTTTTTCTCTCGTTCAGATGCGATGCTGCCTCGAAATCTTCTAGGTAACATTTATTGAAGTCTTCAGGTGTCGATGAATAACCGACTATTAACCATGATTTGTGGTGGTTGGAATTCATTTAAGCAACTAAGTTGTGCAGCTCGGCAAAGGCAAATGCCCATCATTTGTGGTTGGAATTCATTCAAGCAACCGATTTGTGCAGCTCGGCGAAGGAAAATGACCATGTCATCCATGTGGTCTAAATTCATTCGATCAACAGGTCCATTTTGCCGTGTGACTTGTGGTGACAGCACAACGCAGCCAAAATTTCAGTTCGATCCTCAGCCAAGCGAAGTTCTTTCAGTAATCGAAATAACTAGCAAATCCATTGGTGTAGATAATGCACTACGTCTCAGCTGTGCGAGACAAGACTAATGTAGTCAAAACCAAACCAGATTAAGATATTTCAAAAGTAAGTTAGTGGAAACGTATGACCACAAACAAAAGAGACTTGCTAAGAAAAGAAATAGCAGAAGATCAAACTCTGCAGTGAAAGGCCAGAACAAGCACACACGAATTGGTGAAGAAAGTGAAAATGTGACAAAACTAATTGTGGCAGAAAGTTGTCCTCATGAACAGGAAAGCCAACCAAAGAGAACAAATCAGGAATCAAAAAGTAATAGTCAAATTGACATAGAATATCATATGCAAACAAGTTCAAACGGCACTCTTATTGAAAACCAATTAGGAAGATTAGGGGGATCCAAACAACCCATCACTTTTGAGGGATGTCTCCCTCCATGATAGATTTTCAAGCATCTGATCAAATTTGCTGAAAAACTTGATGGAAAATGGGTGTACCGTTTTGCAAGTCATCCCAGGTTTTCATACTGGGCATTTAATGTTTCTAAGAAAATGAATCCTGCAACAAAGTGGAATATTTCTGAAGCAGAACCCAGGTGAAGCCCATTTAACGATTGACGAGTTGCGTCAAATGGTGGTTAGTAATACATCAAAAATCTCTAGATATGTTGCTAACATTCCAGGCACAAATGCTTATTGGCATGGGAAGGAAGTCCTCAAAGCCATAGTTACAACTGTTGGTACACCAACAATTTTTTTCGCATTCTCATCAGCATTCTCATCAGCATTCTCATTCGCATTCTCATGCACTGGCCTGAATTGTATGCTCTTTTTGCAGTTAACAGTCACAACAGTACTAGCCAAGAAAGGCGACGAAATGTAATCAACAATGCTCATGTTGTGGATTGTTTTTTTACAGAGAGGTTAAATAATTTCATTAAGCACTGGTTGTATAACACTCTTGATGCTAAGTGGCACTGGTACATGTTTGAATACCAAGGTAGAGGGATAGTATTCACTGCCATAGCACAGCTAAGCTTAGGAATGACCCTGGTTTGTGTGATATGACCAAAACTGCATTGAAAGGATTTTTGGCACAAGTATAAAAATGAAAATGACAGTGAAGACACAACAAAACTGGACAAAAATATTGTAGCTGGCAATCAAGCTGCTGAGATCGCATGCAAGTATGTTGATTGGTCGTTATCAACTGTGAACCCTAGTCCACCAGAGGAAGATATGTGGATTAAGCCGCAAGTGCATCCAGGCCAGAAATGCTTTAAAGATATTCGTGAATGTGAAATGGAATCTGATTAACTGTGATCTTTTGAACATGGTTCAGCACCATACTCGTTGTAGCACCAGCTATTGCCTGCGGAAAAGCAATGAATCTGAGTTAAATGTCGTTTTAACTTTCCATTGGAGCTCTGTCCAAATACAAGATTAGAGTTTGAGGAAGTTCATAGTAAGACTAACAATACAAAAGCAAAGATAGTAACCAAGAGAAATGACTCGAGACTAAACAACAACCAACAGCTCCAAATACAGGGCTGGCGAGCTAACTGTGACATACAGGTGGTTATTTATCACTACGCTTGTGTAGAATACCTTACCAAATATGCAGCTAAAGGGCAAACAAGGACGCCTTTATTAAGAAAAGCATTCAACACTATCCTCCCATATACTACCAGCAACACTGATCCTCAGAGCTATTAAGAAACTAATCATGAAAACTCTTGGTGAGAGAGATTATGCTGCACAGGAGACCATGCATCACTTACTGTCACTAAAGCTTCATAGCTCAACTTTCAGTGTAATTCTAGTGAGGCTCGCATAAAGTTCAAACCTCAAACCCTTCTTGACATTTTTCTACTTATGAACCTGTGAAAGGTTTTGAGTACTTCTGCGATTAAATTTTTGGTTTACAGGTAATACTCTATGTTCTACGTTTGATTGAAATGGTGAAAACTGACCTTTCGTGACCCATGACCACGTAAGTAAAAGCCTGGGTCGATTTCCCGGGGTGACGTCATCTAATTAATTCGACTTTGCAATAATTTGAATAAATACTTAGGATTTTGTCTAAAATGACTTTTTTCTTTACTAACAACTCGCAAACTATGTATATTTTCTATAAATCGATGTTGTTGTGATAGAAAAGCACCATGGAAGATAATGCACTAATGAGATGACGTCACCCCAGGAAATCGACCCAGGCTTTTACTTACGCGGCCATGGGTCAGGAAAGGTCAGTTTTCACCATTTCAAACACACGTAGAACATAGAATATTATCAGTAAACCAAAAATTTCTTCGTAGAAGTACTCAAAACCTTTCACAGTTTAATAAGTAGAAAAATGCCAAGAAGGGTATAGATATAGGCCTTGGAAAATAACACAAGATAATGCATGGGATAACGGAGAACCTTCAGAAGTAACCTTGGTCAATAAATGGCAACAATTCTTGCAAACTCCATATGCAGAGGCTAATGTTCCAGACTGGTTTGATAAACTGCAGGCAGTTCTTCAGAACCAACAAATAGATGCTGAGCCAGTAAACACTCGAAAGGAATGGATGCTCATATCTGATCTCCGTACACCATTTGAAAATGGCTGTGAAATGAATCCAGATTCAGGACAGGGGCCATTACAGTGATCCTCAAATTGATGACATCCCAGCCTGGATTAAAAGAATGAAAAACCAAAGCAGTGAAACATTTCACCAAAACTATGAAACAGTAGAAATGCAGAACATTGCATACAAACTTGTGCAAACACATTTTAAAGACCCATCACCGACAAGGACCCACTTTGCCTTATAGTAACTGGTTTTGCTGGAACTGGGAAGAGCTACCTTTTAAATGCCATTTGTAGCCTTTTAAAAAGTAAATGTACAATAACTGCCACAACTGGTAAAGCCTCCTTTGGCATAAACGGTGTTACAATTCATTCACTTCTGAAACTACCAGTTGGATCAAGAGGAAATAAAGACCTTACAGGTCAGAGCTTGTGTAAGCTTCAGGACAGTCTCAATGGAATTAATTATATTCTGATAGATGGGTATTCCATGCTTGGCCAAATAACATTTGGCTGGATTGACAAACGATGTAAACAAGCAACAGGCTTTCATGACCAAGTTCTTGGAAGCAAATGTTCGATCCTTCTTGGTGATCCCGGTATAAACCTCTTTACTATACAAAACCATCCAACTCTGTTGGAGATCAGGGTTATCATATATACCAAATGTTTGATAAAGTAGTTAAGCTAACTGTTAATCAGCGTGTACAAGGCAATCATCCAGAACAAGTTCAATTTAGAGATTTGCTTTTACGACTTCGTAAGGGGAAATCCACCCGTAATGATTGGCAGTTACTGTTAACTCGACAGCCATCAACTGTTTCTGATTTACGATATTTTCACGATGCAATTAGATTATTCTATAGCAATGAACAAGTGGCAGATTACAACCATGGGCAGCTAACTAAGCTTGAACAACCTATTGCACAAATCAATGCTCGCCATTCTTCTGCTTTAGCCAAAAAATGAAGCTCTGATGAAATGTCAGGCCTGCAACCAATGAATTTATGGCCTAGTGTTGGTCTTTGCAAAGGAGCAACAGGGAGAGTTCTCGATTTTATTTACCAGAATAATCAACAACCTCCAGACCTACCTATATAGCGTTTTCACGTGACGTCACAGCTTATTTACATATCACGTGAAAATTAGGCGCCGCCATTTTAGGGTTCCATCACGGCACGAGTCACGCTATAGTGTTTACTATACAAAATAAGAACAAAAGATGGCTCTTGAGGACAATAAAGCTCTACAATTAGCTGAATACGCAAATTCTCTCGACCCTATTGTTAAAAAAAGATACTTGAAGAAGATATCATGTATTGGATTGGATCCTTTTACGATTTTTGGAAAGAATTACGATCCTGAATGTCTTCCTCCGATCGAATCGATTGACCTTGTGTCATATCTGGTCGTCGAAACCAGTTATTACACCAAAGAGCAATTCAAAGCCTTCAAGGGCCTTCAAGCATATAATCAGATGGTTTCTGGATTTATTCAAAGTGTAGAAGGACATATAATTGCAAGTAAATATGTGATTTTGGGAAAGGTTCGACACTCTCAAAAGATGAATGACCCTTCTGTTCCTCTGTGGATTATTGCCGAAGATGATGGAAAGGTTTTAAGCGCACACTGCCGCTGCATGGCTGGCCAAGGGGAAAGCTACTCACACATTGCTAGCGTACATTTCTACGTTGAAATGTTCAATAGAGTACGCGGAAAGCTCGCTTGCACCGAACTCAAGTGCTCAAGATATCGACTTCCGCTCTGCCACTAAACTCAAGCAAAAACTTGACGAAAAAGTCTAAAATCTGGCCGATATAAATAAACATACAAAGGTTTTCCCAGCAGATCCTAACCCAGCAATGGAACGAAAAAAAGACATTCCAGTTCCAACTGAGGCCGAATTAAATAATTTTTACAAAACACTAAATAACTGTAAAAGCAAACCTGTTGCCCTAAGCTTAATTCACCCTTACTCT
Organism: Actinernus sp. WN-2022; assembly: GCA_030867875.1. Taxonomy (NCBI): domain Eukaryota; kingdom Metazoa; phylum Cnidaria; class Anthozoa; order Actiniaria; family Actinernidae; genus Actinernus; species Actinernus sp. WN-2022. The sequence goes on along the minus strand of JAOWCC010000936.1, from coordinate 4,723,304 downwards.
GAGACATTTGTCGCAAAGAGTAGAACCATTGGAACTGTCTCAGACCTCTGCGACAAGAAGTATTTGAACTTGAAATACAATGACCTACTGGACGAGTGCTCCAAGGTGGACATTAACATAACAACAGAACAAATAAAAATGATTGAAGAGGACACAAGAAAACAGTCAAGCAGCAACATTTGGTTTAGACATCGTGCAGGAAGAATTGGGGCTTCCATGAGCAAGCAAGCTTGCCAAACCAACCCAGCTCAGTGAACCATCCCATTCACTGATCAAAACATTATGTTATCCCAATATATTTAAATTTAGCACTGCAGCCACAGAACATGGCTGTAAGCATGAAAAACTAGCCGTTAACTCATATGAATTAATAATGAAAGAGAAACATATCAATTTTGAAATCAAGGAGTGTGGTCTGTTTGTTAATCAGCAGTATCCCTGGTTACATGCCACCCCAGATTTTCTTTGTAGCTGTGACTGTTGCGGAGAAGGATGTGGTGAGATCACGTGCCCATATTGCTTAAAGGACATAGATTTTCAAGAATATTTCAATAAGCAAGGATCTTGTTTGGATGCAAACATGACTATCAAGAAAGATCACCAATATTATTATCAAGTTCAGCAGCAACTCTTTACAACAGGAACAAAATACTGTGACTTTGTTGTTTGTAGTGTGAAAGACAACATAGAGTTGGTGTGTCAAAGGGTAACCCCTGACCAAGATCACTGGAATACTATTGTACCTAAACTCACCATGTTTTGGAGATTCTGTGTCTTACCAGAAATTATAGGGAGGTGGTACACACAGAAACGTGACCTCCCACTACAAGATTCGGATGCCGATGCAGCGTTTTTTTTGTAGAAATGAAACAGGAGAGGCAGTTGTTCATTGTTCTAATAATGCCTGTCCTATTTCCTCCTACCACTTGTCCTGTCTTAAACTCCATGTAGTGCCCAATAAATGGCTGTGCCCTTTGTGTCACAAAGGTTCATCAGCACAAAGGCCAGCACAAAGGCCAGCACAAAGGCCAGCACAAAGGCCAGCACAAAGGCCAGCAGTAGCAGATGATATCACAAAGAAAGCTGTTGACTTACAAACTGCAATCTGTGTATACAATCAAAAGGCCACTCAAACTGATAAACAGATTGAGTGTCACAACAACCCATGTACTAATGGCACTTTTTTTCACTTGACATGCATGAATTACAAACGCAGACCAAATAATGCTAAAACAACTTGGATTTGTCCTGATTGTGCTGCAAGTAATCTTCATAATTTAAACAGTAACTCTACTAATGTCAAGATCAAAAACAATGTTTGGAAATCTAAAAAGAACAGTGTTAGTTCCTCCACCAAGGAGAGTGTTAGTTCCTCCACCAAGGACAATGTTAGTTCATCCACAAAACCCAGTGTTAGTTCATCCACCAAGAAAAATGTTAGTTCATCCAAAACTGGAAATTTGACAAACAAGGACTACAAGATTATTTCTTCACCTACAGGACACCAGAATCTTAAGAAGATTGATCCTACAATGCAAGGTTTACAGGATACTCTAGTAGGCCGAGCACGTCAATTCAAAAGAGTTAATGGTCCTTTTGTACAAATACTTCATACTGGTGCTGACCATTGGGTATTAATTAGTTCAGATGGAAGTAGTAATGGCATTGTCAATTTGTATGACAGCTTATACCACAATGTCATACAAAAGGAGGTTGAAGAACAAGCTATTAATTTCGTTGGTCCAAATTCATTTTCTGGATTGAATGTAGTTCCAGTTCAGCAACAAAATAATGGTCATGACTGTGGGGTATTTGCTGCTGCATTTGCTACATGTTTGGTTCATGGAGTTCTACCCCATTTGGTGCAGTTTGATGTTCCAAAAATGAGAAATCATCTTTCTAAATGTTTGAAAGCAGGAAAAATGGAAATGTTTCCCAGTATTTGATTTCTTTTAAAAATAATCAGTATATAATATATCATGATACATTTGAGCTTAGATGGGTGACAGAGTACAAATACTAAAAGCGTGCAACATAAATAGTACTAAATAGTGCTAAATTATGCTAATTCTATTGTTTTCTATTGTTTAACTACTGCTACTTAGTACTTAATAGTGCAAATTTTTGCATGCTTTTAGTGTTTGTACTCTAACAGAACTATTATATATATTGATTGAATTGAGTTAATTAAAACCAAATGAAAATGGTAAATTTCTTTAGTAAGAAAAAGAACATTGTGAAAGAGAATATTGTTTAACTTAGTTGCTATACTGGTTTGCAGATCAAGAACTTGATTGTGTATATATATAATTCCTATATGGACATTCTCTGTTGATATAAACTCTAAGCTATCACTTGAACAGTTTAAGCCATCGCCAATCATGTGCCCTCCTGGGTAGAATATAGCCAAGGGAACACTTGAATCAAAATATATTAAATAAATACAAATACTAATGTGACTGCAGTCACCATGAGAGTAAAAGTATGATAAATCAGAACAGACACATTATCTCTAAATTTCTGTTTAACACAGGCAACACTGATTTTATTTGCACTACACATTTAAAGCAGTAGTCACTGCAGTCAGAGACTGCCTATTATTTACTATTACATGATTTTGTGTGATTTTTTGCCAGTGTAAAATATTTTGTTTCGCTTCGTCTGGTGACAGGTCAATGACCAAAAAGCTAGAGACAAAATTATTTTTCAAATAAAATCAAACATTGAAGAAACAGAAAATCTAAATAATTATTTTAAAGAAAAGTACTTTGTTGATTGGTTTGGACATTACAATAAAACATTATTCTTAAACCAAATCTGTTCTATTATTACCAGTTAATTTTAGCATTGTACCCTGATGATGGGCCGTCGGCCCGAAAGCTTGGTAATAATAATACTTGGTTGAAAAACATTTTTTTTATTATAATGTTTTGAAGTTGTTTATATTATATTTGAATAATAGAGTACAACTATTATAACCATGAAACAAGTTTAACTAATTAGTACTAAATAGTGCTAATTAAACAATAGAAAAGAAAGGATTTAGTTCTATTTAGTTCTAAATAGTTATTTAGTTATTTCATGGTTATAATAGTTAATAATAATATAATATAATATATTTATATAGCGCATATAGCGTATCTGTTCTATGCGCTTTACAATATTGTATAAATAACAAATTAATTAAGTCTTATCTACTAACGTAACGAGCAGTAAGTAAACTATGTAGCAATGTACTACAAATGGGTAATAATAATTAATAACTAGTTCAGATTATAAGCACAGCAAAAAAGATAAGCCTTGAGCTTAGATTTAAAGATGTTTACATTCGGGCTGCATCTTATTTCTACAGGTAGGCTATTCCAGATTTGAGGTGCTGATATAGAAAACGTACTCTAACACCCAGGGCAGGGTAAAGTGTACATGTGACAGTTCAGTCAAATGGTGCCACAGATGGGCAAAGTGTTATTAGAGCACAGCAAACTCTCACCATTCTATCCACCATTGGACAGGACTAGTTACCCTCCTTATTGCACAGGAAAGAGCTGGCAAAAGAAGGAGAAAAAATCACACTGGCAATATAGAAAACATGAAAGGTTGGGACAAAGAAGCCCTAAAACAAGAGGTTGAAGGCACCATAGTAAACTGGTCTGAGATGGCACGGAAGTATAATGTTACCAACAAGAGAGGAAGCCCTGCAAAGAATGGAGGACAGATTGTCCAAGATGTGCTGATCAGCCAGGGGGTAAATGTGCATCAGTTTAAAAACCCTTCAGGCACCAGTAATTTACAGTGCAACCGAAGAGTGAGGAGGAAGAAGTTAAGAGGTAGGGGTGGTGAGATCACTGTCCCATCACCAGAGCCTAATGAATCTCTCAAGAACACATTGAAAGTAAGGATTAAAAATGGAGACATCTCTGTTGGGAAAATGATTGTTCCCAAAACGTATGCCAAACTGATCTTAAATAAGAACAATGAAATTGAGGCAGTAGAATTTACAGTGGAGGGAAGAAAACGACCACTAGATGAAATAAGAAGGCAAACATTAGAAAAGCAGAAGGACTTTGTACGACAGCACCCTGGCAGCTTCTATGAAGAAATGTGCAGAATAGACCTTGCTAAGCGCCTCACAGAACTGAATGAGTTCAATGACACTGATGGACTTACCAAGATGCGTAACAAGTTAAAGTCTCTGGAGAGAACAAGACATCTCATCATATGGCATGACCACTCCACTGTTGCCAACCATGGGCATTTGCTCTTCATGGTGTCTGTACTCTATGATCCTGCCTTTCATTTAACACCTATTGAATATAAAGCAAAAACTGGTCAAGACGTTAACATCCAGGAAGAAGTTGAGCGTCCCCAAGTCTACATTATTGCAAGGTAGTACATAAATGTAGTTTTACAGCTGTATACATACTTTATGAAAACATAATTACAATATAATTATAGATGTAATATACACATACTATATATATACACACACATACATTAATTAATAATAACTGGGTGCAGAAAGGGCTTAAGTGTCTCCTGGTCACATTCTAAATTCTCCTTCAATTTCTTTTTTTTCTAAGGGAGAATTTAGAATATGATCAAGAGTTAATACCTACAGCCTTTTTGCACACAGCTCTTCAATTGATACGTGTATTAAACAAGTTAGGAATACTCATGCTGTACATGTAACTGGTAGTCACCAAAAAATGAAAATAACGATAATTATATACATGTACTACTTTCTCAATTCACTTTAACTGAGTTACATGTAACTCAGCTGAGGCCAAATGTATACTAAATATTAAGAAATCATATGTGATAAAACCACTCTTCCGTGTTATTAAATTATACAGATGTGGAGACACAGATGTGGAGCAGCTGGCCTACAGTGAAACAAGATGTGAGTGCCTCAAGAAGCTTAATGCAAAGATTGAAATTGAAAATGGTGTTCCCATCTCAGACCAAATGAGATTTTGCAAAGGTGATGGCCCTGCAGTAGAGCTAGAGTGTGGACAGCAAAGAGGAGGGCACTTCTATTGTTCAGGCTGTGCTATACATGCTAACATGATATACGAACTAGATCATGCATTTCGGTGTCAATCAATAACCTTTAAAGAAAGACAGGAGTCTGTGCTTTGTGGTCCAATAGGCAGGAAGCACTCTTTAGCCTTCAATCCAAATCCATGTGGCAATCTCAGCAAAGCTGAACTTGAGCAGGAGGTAAGGGGGAGGGATCTGGAGTTTACAAATACCGTGAAGTCAACGCTCCAAAAAGTATTGACCAGTAATTTGCATGGGCAAAAAAGAGTACCTGCTCTTCTCTACCTCACTCCAGAGGCATCATTGGAGAGTCTCAATATTGCAGATTATGAGGTGCTGGCATGTGAACCAATGCATGACATAGCAGGTCACATTGGTAATGTTCTTCAAGAGCTCCCCTGTCACCTCCCAGAGCAAGAGTCAACTCTGCTGAAGGAGAGCATAAATCTGGCAGGTGAATGCAAAGACAAAAAAAGGGCATGTGACCAACGTTTTTCGATAATTGTTGCATCTTCACAGATGCGACAAAAAGTTCCCTTGAAAGTCCAACAGTTACTGGATACTCTTGTGCAAATGCAAGAGATTTTGTATGCCAGTGAGGAGGAACGCTGCCCTCGTTTGGTTTTGAGATATCACAACCAAAGCTTTCTCCATGCAATTCTCTGCTTTGAAGTCATTGGATATCAACCCACCAAAATGACATGCAGAAAACTGTATGGCAAATACTTCCATGACCTTATCAGTCATGCTCCTCTGCAGCTGAGGATCATCTTAGGAACATCAGTAAATGCTGAAGATGAAGAAAGGTTGTTCAATGCAATTAATGGCATAACAAAGTCAACCTCATCAAAGCACCCAGGACACATCATAGGCAATGTTCTCATTCGGCTTCAAGCAGAAGAAGAACTCAGGGAGCTCAATGAGGGTAACCGCTGCTATGAACAGGAAAATAAAATAAGAAGACTACCTAACACTCTTCCTAAATTCCTTGACACCCTTATTCCTGCCTATATCTTGGAGAAGTATCCCCGTCAATGGCAAGCTCACCTAGAGAGAATAAGTGACTTCCTCTACCCTGGCTCAGAGGGTGTATGGTGGGAATATGATGGCGAAAACATCATATTCCATGACTCTGAGACCCAACCCAGGACCAGACCAGAAGGCCCCTTACTTCATCACTTTAGGTCGACCTTGAAGAATGTTGGTCCAGCTGTCTCAACAATGGTCTATTCCTTCTATTCCTTCCTGACCAAAGTGATGACCCACAGAGAGTAAGGAAAGTTGCAACTGGATTTTTACGTCATGCTATAGATGGCTATGATGCAGATCTGTCTCCATGTGGTAACACTGGTCAGGAAACTGGAGTTCAATTAATAAACACAGAGGGGAATGATGACACAGAAGATGAAATCAATGCTGAAGACCAAGTCATCCAGGTATCAGAAATAATAACACATTTGGATGAAGATGGTGATCTAGAACCAGTACAGCAGCTTAATCTAGAAGACGTCATGCCAGATCCTGGCCAAGATATCCCATCTACAAAATATTCCACAGCTGCTAATAAAGAAGTGCCCCAAGATGAGGAAGTCATCAGTGAATCAGAGTCTACATGTACAGAGTATGTATTCCAATCCCACCTTGGACAGGCAGTTTCTGCTGTGTTAGGAGCCACTGATGATGTCCTAAGACTTGATGGCCTGAGAAAAAAAGTAAAATGTTCTCAAAATATGTATAACTATGAACAGTACATGAATTGCCTAACCAGACAACTGTCTTGGAGAGAAGTCTGAAAGAATGGGAGCAAGCATACTTTGTAAATAATAACTTTAATTCCCCAACCCTGGAAGACATGAAGGGTGACAACTACTCCTCAAAATTACTCAAAGGAATTAAGAGTGCAAATGCTTTGCTAAAACATTGGGGTATTAACTTGTAAATAATTTCAACTTTGTCATCCCATGCTATTAATATCATTATCTTGAAAAAACAAACATTGTGTAGTTCCATAAAATATCCATACCCCCCCCCCCCCCAAAAAAAACCGGGAAGGGACTGGAAATTCCAGAGGGGAGGGGGGTCAAAGAACAAATCCCTTCTGTGGGGGAGGGGGGGGGGGGGTATGGATATTTTATGGAACTACACATTGTATAGAAACATGAGACGAACATGAAGACAATTCAGTTGTCAGTTAATATAGTTCCGTTTTTTAGTTTGTTGCATTGGCCTGGCATGAGTACTGGTAATTAATTAATACATTGCAGCATTATTTAATCGTAACTGTATGTAATAAACTGTAAGCTTTAAGGAGGCTCGAAAGGGTTTTCCTGACTAAGCGAGAATCAGGTAATGAAACCAGTGCAAATGCTAAATATTTTTTGTTGAATTATTTTTGTAACTGCAGCTAGTTTAATCATTAAAACCGCACAGTGAAATATCTTCATTTCTGGTAGACAAAACCGTAAATATAACTCCAAAGAGACTGTGTAGATGGATTTGTAAAGCATTCTGTAAGAAAATTATAAATGTTTACCGGTGCATAAATGATTATTAATAGATAATTTTACTTTTTCTTCTCATATTATAAAAGATAACATAAAAGCTTTTTCAAATATGGCTTTTTTGAAGAATTTCACCGTGTGAATCTTGATAAATTATTCTTTTAAATAAAATAAGTGGGTCTTTATAAATCTCAGAGTCCAAAATGCAGCTGCTAAACTTGCCTGCCGTGGTCTTAAATTTTGCACACTGGCCGCCTTGAATTTAATATAGACTGTAATTTAATGACATTTAAGGCCCAATTATTATGTAAAATATTTAATTACAATTAAGAGCAAAACGAATTATAATCTTAGATCAAACAATTAACTGTCTTCTTCTACTCAAACCTACCCTTTTAATTTCTTTTGTTTCTAAATGGAGATTAGAAAACCAAAGAAAATAAGGCTCTGCTCGCAGGGTAACTCAAGCCTATACGCAGCTCTACTGCCTCTAGCTACTTAAACAGTCCAATACATTCATTATAAAAGTCAACAAATAACCTCTATAGCTTATATAACATGGAAATCAAATTCTTACCTTTTCAAAAAGACGGATCACTGCAGAAAAATCCAAACACACGTGCAAACAAACTTGCATTGCAATGGAAGACGATGCGAAGAACTCACGTTTCCAAAGCAACCACATCTTCACAACCGCTGACAAACCGACTTCCAAATATGGTCTATTTGGCCTTTTAAGGAGCATAAGCTAGATTCCCTCGAAAATAAGTTTAACGCGGGAAAATGGGTGAAAGACGGACGCTTTCATATTTGATGTTAGCACGATAGTCAAAAGACCTCAAATGGGAAAATTCCGCGACCATACCACCGAAGTGAAAAGAAGACTCCGTAATGCTAGACAGAAACGAAAGAGACAGCAGAGGGCAGCCCAAAGAAAGAGCATAGAGCGAGAGGAAATAATACGACAATATGCTCAGCAGCAAAAAAATCGAACGAAAGAAGGCGCAGTTTGGCAACCGAGTACTCTAGAAAATGGAAAGGAAAATGCCTTGAAAACCTAAAAGTAAGGGAATTATTAACAAGGAATCGTCAAACGGTGAGATCAGCCTGGCATTATTTTAGCCAACTTTATATTTTATTTCTCTCCTCCCCCCAGTACAAACAAATAAAATAGATATGCCGCTATATATTTCTATCATATTATTCTTTATCCCAATATAGCTTACTGTTATTGTATTTACGTGAAGGGAAACACACAAAAACAGGATAATAATTAACAGTTTTATTTTTATCATACATTTTAGTAATTTTAAATAATAACGGCTCTATCAATTCCAAACCTGCCTATCCCCCCCCCCAAAAAAAGGCATTTGTGGGGTATTTGACATTTTATATGAATCAGAATGTTGCAAATGCCCCACCGCACCGTGATGTCAGCTTATCTATGCAAATGCTCCACCCTGGGGCTTTGGCACAAGTGCCAATCTCATATAAAATTCACTATTTTGACTCTCTTTGACCAATTCCCCACCCCACCACCGTTTCTTTTCTGGCTTTTCTTTGCACCCCTGGAAACTGAGTCAAATGGCCATGCATGCCTGGGAGAGAGAGAGAGGGGGGGGGGGGGGGGGGGGGGTTGGATGGGCAGGTTTGGAATTGATAGAGCCAACACTCATGCATGGTTAACAAATCAGAAGATACCATATTAAATCCACTTTTATTAATAAATATTATGTTGCACACCTTTATAAATGATCTTAGTCATGTTGGAATCTTTTTTAATGGCCTTCACTTTTATTTCATAAACTAACTCATACTTCCAGCAAAATATTCCCCAATTTGCCTGTTAATTTCCCCTACTACATGTACGTCAAGGCCTGACCTAATGGCTATATCAATTCCAAACCTGACAACAGTAGCATGAGTGATGTTTTAAGGGAAACTCAAATAATGCAGGCATTGGTGCACCCAAATATCCCTACCGTTCTTGGAGTTCAAATAGAAAAGAATCCATTTGCAATTATAATGGAATTCATTGGTGAAGCAAAGTCTTCTTTGACAGTTCTTAAACTTATGCAAAACAACCAACTAGATAAAAAGGACTGGATCAAGGTTTCATACAATGTTGCTGATGCTTTGGGTCACATTCACAAAATGGGATTTCTTCACTGTGACTTAAAGAGCAACAATATTGTAGTGTCAAACAAACAAGGCTACATAATTGATTTTGGAAAGGCCTGTCCTATTACAACTCCTCCTGCCAAAAAGTACAAGTACTGTTATCCACATATTGCACCTGAAGTAATAAATGGATCACCATGTAGCAAGCAAAGTGACATATACTCTCTAGGAATAGTCCTTCACAAAATTGGACAAAGCCAGAACATCTCTGTGATTTCAAATATAGCAAATGAGTGCCTAAACAAAAAATACCATTGTAGACCAACATTAACAGGAATTATGTCTTCCCTTTCCACTCAAACTGAGATTCCGTTGACTCAAGAGTTAACCTGAGGCTCATAATTTTAAGCTTATTATTTAAGTCACAAATTTATAACGAATGTCAATTATCTATTTTTGAGTAAGAAATATTACTTTCTAAAGTGTACATTTACATTGAGACAAATGTAGGTGTGTCCTTGCATGACCTGCTTGATTTTGGAAAGCAATAGTGTTGTCCAAACTCTTGTCTTGTGGGAGGAGGCAGATACCCTATAGTCATGGAAAATGAAAGATATAAACTTTCCAAATCATACAATTTGTGAACAGAGAACTTTCAAATCATTGACAGTTAAGATAGCTATCATTGACTTAAGAAAAGAGAAATTCTAAGATTAGTAAGATACAGCCTGGTGTATAATTTGCGATTGGTGACATTGACATGTATACATTACTGATTTGTATTATATTGTTAGTAATTTGTATCTATATACTGTACATAGTACAATCACTGTGGTAGCTATATTACAGAGAGCAATAAAATGAACATCATTTGTTAGGGATATCTCCCTGTTTGGGAGTTTCCCTGTGTGTGTGTGTGTGTGTGTCTGCCTTACTCTTCCATCCAGGTATTTGGAGAGAAATGTTTGACTTAATGTCAGTAATATTTTGTCAATGCAATTGGAGAGCCAAAAAGGGATAATTGGAGCAAAATCTAATATAAATATTGGAAATGCATAACACTTGAGAATAAGGCCATATAATGAATACCCCAATTATATATTTGTATTTATTTTTTAACTGTAAGGTTCCCATGGTCTGGGAAAAAAACTTTTTTTCAAGGTCAGGGAAAGTAATTGAATTTAGTATTTGGTCAGGGAAATCCCAAATTTCAATGAAAAGTCAGTGAAATGTCAGGGAATTCTTATTTTCAAGCTGCACATACCTATTTTTTTGGCTACCTGTTTTGTTCAATGTTGCTGTCCCATTATAGGGATTGAATATTTGTAAAAAAATGCAAGCGTGTCAGTGAAAATTGCTTCTTGCATGGTCAGTGAAAAGTCGGTGAATTTGTTTCCTGCAAATGTGCTGATATCAGTTGGTAGAACACATATGGTCTAGAGTTGAAGGTCACAACAAAACCCTGTGGCCCTTGTGTCTTCAGAGTAGGGACTTATAAGCTGGTGGCCTTGCCTCCTTCCACTCCGAATCAATATGAGGGTGTGTGAAAGAACCAGCTGTGCTAGTTTCATGAAAAAGTAGGGATTGTCTCCCGACACTACAGCCTGATATTCTGGAGGTTCCAACAAACACTCATGATTGTAAACTGCACAGCAGCACTTTGCACCACAACTGAGTAAACCTCCCTTGTTGTGAAGTGAATTTAAATATGCTTGTATATAATTTGTGCTATATAATTATATAAATGAATATACCTTTTTTAAATATGAGGCTGAGGGGTAAATAAAATTTACCCTGTAGCTGCATATTGATACCTTAGCTTTGTTCGTGATAAGTGAAGCGTATAGTAAGCTTGTGATAGTTCTATACTGTAAGAGGAGAATAAGCTTAATTAATACATCATATAATAATAGTAAAACTAATAAGTGGGATAAGAGTTTACCAAATGGGGCATGCTTATTATGAATGTTATTATTTTTTTTGCTGAAAACAAACTAAAAAGGCAGTTAGGTGGAATCATATTATAAAGAACTTCATATCTCGATCTTTTAAAATTATATATTTAACTCTGACGAAATTTAATCATTTCAGAACAACAGCAAATAGCCTTTAATTTCTGATGGAGTAAAATTTATTATAAGGTTCGATAAGGTAAATTTGAATTAACAATAAGCCTCTAACTTCGGCGTTACATTAATTAGTGTAAAACTGTTACTATTAATATGAATAATTAAACTCTAAATATCGTATGCTTACCTTAAAAGAAAAGTAGAGGAGCAGTTCGTTCTGTTGAACCGTACGATCCGATCACACGCGCACGGCATAATATTATAACCAGGTTAAGGTTCTATTCGAAGCGGTGCTTCTTCGTTGAATCACAACATTATTTAGAGGTAAATAATCAAAACAATATGTTTCTTAACCATCGATACGTATTTCTTTGTTTGCTTTCGGCTTTTCGACGTTGCTTTCGGCTTTCCAACGTATCGCCATGTCAGCCCTGGGAGCAAGTACTAATAATACTGTACTGTCTAGTACGTGGTGAAACTGAGCCAAAAATGGAACTTCGTAAACATGACAACCAAAAACTTCGCTGGGGGCTTTTTTGAAGTTAGACCCAGGCCTTAAACTACTTGAGTACTGTTATGTTTACTACATCTGGACTTATCGAAAACATTTCCTCTCTGGAAAAACTGGCTGCTGAACAACTGGTGTCCCTAAAAGCACAGGTTGTACATGTGTGTGGTGTAAAATGTATCAATACGCATTTTCAAGGGAAGCTCAAGAAACATGTAGTTGTTGTCAGAGATACAACAGGTTCAATCAAGATTATACTATGGGAAGATTATGTTTAAAGTCTACAGGAAAATACAACAAACGAATTGCATAACCTCCGCCTCAAATTCAACAAAAATGACATATATCTAAACACCGCAAAGTCTGAGAAGTTCACCTTCCAAGAAACTGAACCCTTCACACACCCATTAGTCCAGATTGATCAAGATATATCAACCATTACATCTACCACATGGAGTGCAATGGGCATTCAACAAGCCTCTAAAGAAATGTCATGTGTATCCTGTTCAAAAAAAGTTGTCCCTCTTCCAGATGGTATTCTTGGGGACTGTGCAGCTTGCAAGATGACTCAAGTGCTGAGTTCATGTAAATCACTGTGGCATATGCGGAGGTTGGTGCAAAACCAGAACAAAAACAACGGCTAACCTTTTATCACCAGCATGTGCAAAAACTCCTCTGGATCTGAATGTAGCTACAGAGAAAGACATCCTTTTGGCCATTCTGAAATCCAGCAAAAACATCGACATAACTTTTGACACCCTAACATATCGTGTTACAAATATTTAACAAACCTGAAAAAAGCTTCCAGATGCTATTTCCTTGGACAGTGTGTGGCATTCAAGATTACTCAAATACACAGCTCGTGTAAATCACAAAATAAAACATTGCCATTGGCTGCTATATGCAGATGTTGGTGCAATGTACTGCAAAACCTGAACAAAAACATTGATATAACTTTTGACACCCCACATATCACATCACAGATTTACCAACTACACATGGTATTCCTCAGATAGTAAGATGATTCAAATGCCCACAGTTCATGTAAATCCCAGAAAGACAACAGAAATTATTAATAGGATGGTAGGAGGTGGTCAATTTGCATTCCCTTCAACAATCACCCGTCTCATTTTTAGGTTAACAAGGAGCTTAAAGGAGCAGTGTCACGATTAGTATTCATGCCCAAAGTTTTGAAAATGTGTCAGGCAGACAAGAAATTAAAAGATGTGACAGAAGTAGAAATCCGTGAGTAATCCGCTTGCATCGGCGTATTTGCACGATATATCGAGCCGAAATTGCTTTAAAACTATACTTCTTCAGTATTATATGGTTAGGTTTGATGTTATATTTTTATAAAGCAGCATTTTATTTATTTCAATCGAAAGGCGGCGCGTGTTTTGCCATTGTCTGTAACAACATCAGAATCGTGACACTGCTCCTTTAAATAATATGCTATGCTTTGGGCCTGGTCATAAATTAATCAAAAACTCTAAAAACATGTAACCCTCCCCCAATAATAACCAAGAAATATTATGCCCCTTAACCCCCACTTTTGCCCCTTCCCCTATAACCCCCTTTTTCAATGGCCAATTGCAATTTTTATCCCCCTGTTAATTTCTGACCAGTCCTTTATTAATCTTCAAATGGCATATGTTTTCCTGCATCATATTAGCAAGTTTAACTTTCATTGCATTGATTGACAGCATCAACGAAACCAGTGAGACAACCCTGACAGCAATTATAGCCTATATTGCTGTCACATTAACATTTGTCAACTCCCTCATCATCTGCTTGGCCATTGCGCGTTATCAACACGTCATATCCACTTATAGTCAGCCTCTACCAGTCACTTCGGCAAGTCCTTCACCCAACGTAGACGAACAAGAAGAGTTGGTTCCCTTACCCACGTCAGCAGCCGTTGCTTGCGGACGATGCAACGATCCAGTCCCAACTTAGAACTTTTTGGCATTTGTTAAAAAAAAACACAATGCAATCGTTTGTAGTTACAAACACTCGCAAAATCAGCATTGAACTCTGAACTGTTGGATGCTTCCTCGCATCACAACCCTTGGTTGTTGAAACCATTGGACACTGGGTATTTTATTAACGTTTCCTTCAATACGCACTTGCGCCGTTGTTTTTCTCAGTAACACAAGTTTTCCAGCGCTTATATCTGGTGCTATGTTTTCACGTTTCCAAAAAAAAGAAGTTTCAGTCACGGTTGGTGCTCAAGTTTTTAAATATTTTTAAATATTTAGCAGCACACTTAGTGTTTCATTTGCCGTTTTTCAATTGCGCGAAATTTATAGTCATTTTTGCTTCAATTGCTGTTGTTAAAAAAATATAATTACAAAACAGTCCTAAAAATGAGAAGAAGAAAAATTCAACTTTTTAGTATTTTTCAATATTTTCATTTATTACATGGCAAGCCACTCTCATGTCAAATCGAGTGTTTTGATTGGCTGGTGCTCGGTCGGGATATTGCCGTACGGACCGTTACCATGATAACGGTCACAAATTCGCATATTTTGGTCTAAGCTCGGGAAATTGAAAACTCAAATCGAACCGGGTAAACCAGAGATAACTAGGCACTTAGTGATGCAGTTTAAGAGCACAAACATCGTAATAATACCGTTTTTAAAAGAGAGAAACCCGGTCCATCAAAAACTGTGACCTGTAAATATAATTACAAAGCTTACCTCCAAAACGAACTTGACCATTTGTTGTCAAAAATTATCATTAATATACGCAAAGTCAACCAGAAAAGGACAGGAAAGAACTAGTTGAAATACAATGCCATCCAAAGGTCTATGCTACAGAGACAAGCTACATGTCCTATTAGTTTCTACAGAAGTTTCAGAAGTCACCGTCTAGCAGAGTTCAATGTACGTATACGGAAGAACCATATTCTCTCGCCGTCATTTACAAGCGAGTCCCAAACATCGAGATCACATGAAGTCTCCACTCTCTATAGAAACGAAATTAGAACATAGCTCAGTAATGTATCAGGTAATGCAGGAATCAAACACCCCAGCAGCGAAATAACTGAATAATCCGACTCAATAAATATAAACCTGCTAACGCTGATCCTGAAAGCTTCGTGGCTCTGTTGAGTGTTAACACGAGAACTCGATCCGTCCAGTAGAAGTAGCGAGTAAAACTACAAGACAACAACTCTGCGAGCAACTATCACCAGAGCCAGAAGTCACAGTCCATATTTCAACAAGTTTACTCCTCTGCAGCCGGCTTTCTTTCGGCTTAAGAAATTTGTCTTGAATGTCAGCATCGGTCCAGTTTACAAATTACAATCCCTCACTATAAACCAGGGAAGTTCTGATTCCATAGCCTGCAACCATTTTGCCGATCAGTAGCAAATATCAGGGATCGTCAGGTCCAGATTTTCCATGTCCTCCCAGTCAAAGTTGTCCAGGATACAAACAAACAGCATAGAACTGTCATCGCCGAAAGTGATCCAACGAAGATCTTGAACTTTTTCGCCGACCACATGGCACTTGACTTGAGCGAACGGTTTGTTTTTCGAGTTGATTTAGTGGAAATATGTTCTTTTCTGATAGCTTTTTCTACGAATTCCACCTTTCATGCACTTTGAATTAGCAAAGTTTTCTAATTCTGAATTGCAGATTCTGACATCTGACATCGTATTTCCATTCACCTTTTGTATTGATTTACGGAGAGCTGTCAAATAGATCCCGGAATAAATTCTGAACGGCTTCCACTTTGGTATGTAAATTTATGCAAATTAGGTATATCACGTTGTGTTACGGGGCGCGAGTCACGCGAGTGACTTATTTTCTCATTCTTCGTTTATCACAAAGTGCCATATAATAAACTACTTATTAACCTCGCTCACTCGGTCTTTACGGGAAAATATCAAATATCTTTTATGTACGTACTGTCAAGACCTCGGTCTGATATTTTCCCGTAAAGACCTCGCTCTCGGTTGATAAGAAGTTAGTATTGCACGTTTACATTGTAATGCAATTTCTGCTTATTATGCATTTCTCTGAGGTATTTTTCGTCGCACGGTGGCGACATTTTCCGAAAAGGTGGGTATATGTAACGACGGTTTTTAGGGAAACTTCCGAACAAAGGTTATTATTATTGTAATTTCCAGATATCCTGTTTTGTCACAGACTGCCTTAGAATTGTATGTTGCCGCGTGGCACAAGGCTAACAGTAACGGGTTGAACTCCCGAACAAAGGTTATTATTATTGTAATTTCCAGATATCCTGTTTTGTCACAGACTGCCTTAGAATTGTACGTTGCCGCGTGGCACAAGGCTAACAGTAACGGGTGGAACTCCCGAACAAAGGTTATTATTATTGTAATTTCCAGATATCCTGTTTTGTCACGGACTGCCTTAGAATTGAATGTTGCCACGTGGCACAAGACTAACAGTAACGCGTTCAACCGGTTTTCTGATCCTGCGCAGTAGCAACCAAGTTACTGAATAGATTTCACATAGACGCGCTAAATTCGCAGTAGGGGTCATTAGATATTAACTACCCTTTTTTCCAGTAAATCTGAAGGTAGAACTTAATAATTTTATTACCAAGAATAAAGTATTGTTATACGGTATACATTAGTCGCATAAAAGGCAGAGTTTGTGTTCGGCAATAGCTTATATTAAGTTTCTTCATTAAGTTGCCTATAGGACGCCGACCCAGGACTTGCGCAAGTTACGTTTTCCCTCGGCCAGTAAACCGAGTCATGTTTAGAACAAAGAAACTGGTTTTGATAGTTGATAACAATAGCGCAGGATTCTAAAACGGGCAACGCATTACTGTTACAGGGACACAAACTAAGAGAGTTAGACGCAGTTAACCTCAAAGCAGCGGTCCACTACAACTTGTAAAGCCGTACACGTCCCAGTACCTCAGAATAAATATCTGTCCCGTAACATCTGTGAAACGAGTTTTCTACTAAATAGTGCTAAATATCACTAAATACACGCCTTTCATAAGTTTTACTTCCGGTCACGAAGACGAGGCTCCAGGTGGTTTGAAATCCAAGATGGCGGACAACTGCTCAGTCTCAGCTAGAAAGTACCTCCGAAAAGGACTCGGAAAGTGTGTTATTTAGTAGATCGTACCTGAATTTGGCTTCAGAATCACTGTATTTATGTTCATGTATAGTTTACCGTATATTAACTGATGATTTGCATGAAAAACGTCCACGTTTTGGGCAAAATACCGAAAGAGCGCGGTTGAAGTAAACTATACTTTTGTTGAAAATCTCCACAGATCGATTATCAGTACCACAAACAGCACACGCCGTATGAAATACTGCATTGCTGTGTACACTATGTACTGGAATAACTCTTGAGACGTGATTTGTAGTGTAAGCCGACCCAAAACTGAGAAAGAGTATGGCTGATACGGTTGATTGAAATATGACTAACTTATGGTTGTTCGGTTAACGTATACCTTTGAGGGAAGTGGGGGTTTCTTGGTGTTACAGATCACCACATATGTAACACAAAGAAAACTATTGTCTTCTAAAGCAAACCAATACCCTGAAATACAAAGAACCCTATCCCCAGAAACAATGAATCAAACAATGAATCTGCTTCACCAAGAAACACCCAGAAAAGTGATATTTGAAGTATGCGGGCATTAGGCGTCGTATTAGGCACAGGCCTTCCCGGAAAAATATGTCCCCTTGGTGTCAACGTACTCAAGAGAAGAGAAATCTTCAAGCATAATTCTGACGCTTGGAAACAATGATAGCTACAGCTACCAGAATGAAGAAAAGACTGTTGATGATATTCAATCAATGGGCATCAGTCAAACGATGAAAATACAGATTCAACCGACCGCTATTGAAAAACCTGCTCGTTTTTCTTCTTCAAGGAAATAAAAAATAATATTAGTTTCTACACAGGAATCTCATCTTCTAAAATATTCATCGCCCAGAATCAGTGGACATATTCATTCCTGAATCTCATTAGAGGCCCGAAAATCATTGAACCATTGCTGGTTAATGAGGCAGCGGGAGATTCGAATACAGAGAAAACGGCGAAAACCGCTTCACCAGCATACCTTTGAAGCGCTCTAATATTATGGTTTTGGGACAGAAAAATGGCTTACACGCGGCTTATTATAGCTAATGGTCATACAAAACAGCTGGGCTATTTACTTTAGTTGTATCTTTCAAAAACCCCTGTACCTTAGCCTTCTGAATCTTGGCGAGTTTTGAGCGAATTTTGTATGGAAAGTTGCTCGGGACAATATTCATGGTCGATTTACAACTAGAAATATAAGACGCAGAAATGGCTTACACGCGGCTTCTTGTAGCCCTAAAAATTAACTTTAAAATGAGACCTCAAGCTCTCCAAACGGTCACAAAAAACCCTGTACCTTGGATTAAAAAAATGAAAAAGTTAAATAATTCGGCATTTCTGTCTACCAGATGAATTGAACTCTTCAATTGAGTATTAGAGTGTTGAGTCCCTTGGGGTTTTTAACAAGCGGAGCGAAGCGAGCGGGATTTTCAAAGTCGAGCAATGATCAGCGTGTTGAGTCCCGTGGGAGGTGTTGTTGCTTCGTGGCGTCGGCATCAGAACAACTGAGGACGCCATTACGAGTTGCCGAAGTAGATTTTTCTTTGGTTTTAGGTACTCTCTTGAAAACGCATTGGCTAAAATGTTTTAAAAGTGAAAGTGTTCATTAAAAGCTTTTAAATGATATAAGTAACGGGGTATTTTGTGGTTTAGAAAATTTGGAAAAATTTATCAAGCGTTCAGCTTGGAACACTGTTTGCCGACCGGCTTTTTTCCCGCTTCCACGTGAGTTGCATGAACACAACTAGCTCAGTTTCTTTGTGGGTGATTTTGTGAATCCGATTTTGTTTGATTTCTTCCGGCAAGAATAAGCTTGAATGATGTCTCATTTTAAAGCTACATCTTCCTAGAATCTGTATTGAGACTTATTTGCGATGCAAGTTGAACACGATTGGGAGAAAATTGAGAATGAGTTGGAATTGCGGACCGGCTATTTTTACCGCTTCGACGCGAGTTGAACAAAAGTATACTCAGTTCAGTTTCATTTGGTGATTTTGTTTGACTTCTAGGACACGGATAAGCTTGAATAACATTACATTTTAAAGCTACAGCTTCCTAGAATCTGTATTTAGACTTATTTGCGATGCGTTGTGAACATGCTGTGAAAAAATTGAGAGCATGAGGTTTAAGCCGAAGGGCTTTGTCGTTTTGTGGATAAACTGTTGTTTGGCTCTTTCATTCCATTACCTGGTTTTACGAACTTCTATTGAATTGACTTTCACACTTGAGATCGGCTTGGGACTAGCAGTTCCCAAAGCTCGTTCCATTTGAGATCGGCTAGGGACAAGCAACTCCCAAAGCTCATTTATTTAAGCCAATCGTAGAGCAATCCTCTAACTCATTAATATTATAATTAGTTGACCTTAATGTAGTCCAAAATCTCAAAGTGTCCCTCGAACAAAGGCCATTCTGCGCGATGTCAGGTCTAGTATGATTTTTATAATGTTTGAGAGAAGGGAGAAATATCATTTACTGAAATAAATGTTTAATTGAGGCTAACAGTAATATGGGAAGGGATACCACTTATAAACAGTGGCTATACAAGCAATTCAGGTCAATAAAAATATGAAAACATTAAGTACTAAATAAATTGTAACAAACATATTAAAACTATTAACTGGTAAAATAGGTGTTAAGTGGTGGTAGAAGGTGATATTAAAATTAGTCCACATGAAATTGGGGGAATCATAAGATGAGTGATAATGTGTGTATGCATGGATAGCAGGGTTTTAGCACAGAAGGTTTGGGGTAAGGTGAAGCAAAATCAGAAATGAGAAAAACACTAAAAAAAGGAACATTATGAGTAGTGAATGCATATATATTCGAGTGAGAGCTCCTAAATAAACAATAACTGATATAAAAATGTGGTGGCCTGATGATATGAGAGTGAAGGGAGTGGGGGAAGTTGCTTGGGGAAAGGAGGGTATTGGCACCCCTGCCCCATCTCCACTTATTTGACTGGCTAAAACCCTAGATAGGGTGAGCTAATATACCACACAGAGCATGCAGGGATAGGGGAATAGGAACCACTACTAATTACAATCAGTTTGTGCTAAGCTTTTTTATTATATATAATTATCAAATTATCAATAATTGCACAAAAGAATATTCTGTACAAAACGGTAGTGTTAGAAATTTGAATTCCATTCAAAAAGCCCAAGCAGTGTCCAAAAGCCTCTGCTAGATATATTCTAACTACAAATAAACTTATTTTAATGGTATATGAATAATAAAATCAATACCGTATGCTGTTACACAATAATGTAAGTGATACAAAGTCAGGGAATATACATTGAAGGGTAGGGTATGAATTGTATACAATGTGAAAAAAGGTATGAAAAAATTGAATTTACCATATAATGGGTAGGGATAGGGGAAGGAAAACGTGCTATCATTCTTTATTAATGTAAAAGTTCTGTACAAAATGTAAGTGAAAACGGCTTTGGGGAACTATGAACGGATAAACCATATTCTAACTGGAACTATGTCTGGATTGTTATCCAGTATAATGGCTGCTGTTTCGGTATACTCGTTTCCTGCATCTTATCAGTTGACTCCAGCTTTTTCCAATGTTTGTTTTCTGTTAGGTGAACAGTAGTTACATTTCCCATCGATAGCACTTCACTTGCTGCATTAAATAGCAAAAGAGATTAGATATCATGACATGAGCTTATTAAACAGCCTATCAGAAATAAACTAAAATTTGCTTTGCACCTCATAAATCACTTTGCCTCAATTTTAGACCACAATACTAATTTACTTTAGGCAGAAGATATTTCCGACTCCTTTAAGTTAGCTTAGATATCTTCGACGGAAAGATGCCCCTGAAATAATTAATATCGTCCTCTGTAAGCTGCAAACGTTTTTTAGATTTGCAACCTGTCGGGTGTATATTGTTCGGAAATGACTGATGACTTGATCAAGTAGAAAAGTACTTTTCTGTGCGCTAAACAATATACTAAAATAATGCAGACTACACATGGACATAAATACAGTGATTGTAAAACCATACACAGGTATGATTTACTGAATAACATACTTTTGGGAGTATTTTCGGAGGTACTTTCTAGCTGAGACTGTGCAGTTGTCCGCCATCTTGGATTTCAAACCACCTGGAGCCTCGTTTTCGTAACCGGAAGTAAAACTTATGAAAGGCGTGTATCCTTTCCTTTTTATTGTTTAATTATCACTATGTAGTGATTCACAGTATGACTGTACTCAATCCTAAACAGTGTGAAAATACTTTTACATATATATGTATCAAATTTTGCATTTTTTTAAAATAAAACACCAGACTATTGAATAGTCTTCATTGTTTTTTTTATTGAATGAAGGGCATATATATTTAAATTCACCATTAGATTAGCTTGTGTTATGGTCATATGTTATGGTCATATGTTTGTCATATGTACCCCACATCAGTTGTCATGTCTTAACATATACACGATATCCATAAAGAGCGAAGACTGGGTCCGAGTAACACGAAAACGAGGGTGGTCGGTCCAGTCGCGGGCTTTGCCTGTATGTTTTTATGTCGTGTCGAGTCGTGTCAAAATATGATTTCAAATTCAAATAACTTACTTTCCAAAGAAGATAACCCTGGTGCTTCTCTCCACGGACGTAATCCTGCTACATTGAAAGGCGATGAGCCTCGTTTTTGGTTGAAATGTCGCGGGGATAACCTAAAAGGCCTCAAAACTAAAGCTCAGTTAGTCAAAAGGTGAGAGATTTTCGCGACCTTCGATACATATTTTGATGTTTACGCTCGGAAAATATAATACGAAGACTGGTCTACAAATGTATAGTGCCTTATACGATATTAAGAGTTGATGCTCATATAAAGTGTGTCTGAGAGGATTTCAGTATACTATCTTACCGATAACCGACTGTTCACAACATTTGATTTTGACATTTCACTAGAGTCGAAGAGTACATCAAAGCTGGTCGAGACAAAAATATAGTGGATCCTGATGCAAATAAAATATATACAAGACGAAAAGAAAAACAGAATTCCTCTCAAAGTACAGGAGACCGTGCACAGATCCCGATTAAATACCCAACGTATGGTTGGTCTACTAAGTTGGAAAGGACCGAGATGAATCTGCACGTTTCACAATCTGGAAAAAAACAATGCCTCAGTTAGTAAGAACCATTCTGTACCAACTAGTATGCGTAAAGGTAAAACGTTTCTTGAGGACGAATATTTGAAAGACGTTCTAGCAGCAAGTGATACCAACTACTTTTACTTCAAGGCCTTGTGTACCATAGCTACAGGAAAAACGATGACCCCCACCATCTATTAAACTTGCTTTATGACTTCTAACTGGCAAAGTTCAACATGGTTTTTGCTCCTGTGTAGCCGGGAGTGTTGGGTTTTGCAATCATATCCTAGGCCTCATGATGAAACTTTGCAAACTACGTTTGTATGATTGTAAAGATATTAAGGCACTAAATCAGGAAGAGGATATGTCACCACCAATAGCATGTACATGCTCATCACAAATGTGGCACAGAAATGGTAGGGGCACCAAAATTCATGCAAAGCCCATTATGGAAGTTAATGTTAAAAAACAAAGTTGGACAACAAGCTTCCTTTTGAGTCAGGTCTCAAATGTCTTCTTTATGAAGCTAGAAAATACCCAAAACAAGATACAGCCAAGGAAGTGCAACTACAGAATGGTCTACGAGCAATCAATCCTAATATGGGACTAGCACAAATTATGAATCCTGTAGCTCCCAGTTGTATAGATACTAAATTTGAAAAAGCCCAACCAGGTTCATATTCCAGCTACCAGTTACAATTTACTGAATCTAATTTTTCTGTGTATTGTGACCTGGAAGTAATCCCTAGACGAAGTGTCCTTGTCCCCCAAGATACAGGACCATACCCTGACTTTCCCTTAAAACCAACACAAGAATACAAGAAACCAGTTGTATTAGAACATGGAATGGATAATCTTCTAGACTTTTTAATAGTGGATAAAATCAAATTGAACAAAATAGAAAAGGAAACAAGGGAACAGTCAGCTTCAGAGGAGTGGAAAAATGAAAGGAAGTACCGGTTTACTGCCTCTAACTTCAAAACCATCTTTACAAGGCAAAGAAATCACAATACCCTAGTAAATAATGTACTTCATCCCAAACCTTTTTCTACAAGACACACTATTCATGGAGATGCATATGAACCCATAGCGTTACGTGAATATAAAAAATACATGTTTTCAATAAGAAAACAAGTTGTAGTTTCTAAATCAGGTCTTGTTACCAGATTATTACCCTAATCAGTATAAGAATTTATCACACTGAAATCAATGGATTTTGACAATTACAAAGAAAAGCACATACACTCCACATCTGATTTACAATACAATACGATTGTGCTTGAATATACCTTAAGTGCTTTAGAAGGTATCTACAGTCCAAAATACATCTCGAAAATAAAGTATTTGTTATGCTATTGGCTCTTTTTTCTCTGAAAATGCAGGGAAGCCACCATCCAGCCAATCAGATATAGAGAAAACAAAGGATTTTTCAATCGCAAATTTGAGAACTTTCCCCACACACGATATTCTTCGAAATTAAACCATAGTTAGTTTGATCAAAAATAAATTCAAACCATAAAAAATATCGAATGAAAATGCATTATTTCGATGGGTTTCTAATGAATTTATAAGTATAAACCAATGAAAATACGAGAAAGAATGACAGAAAATTAACACCTTTTAACATTCCTTGCCGTAGACACTACAGTTCTTATCTGGACCATTACTTAAGTCTCAAGTAACCAAGCAAGTGCACCATCGTCTAATGATAAATCAAATGTTAAAACAAAACTAAAGATCTCCAAAGACGACAAAAGGGAGATGACTGCTGAGCAACCCCACCACTATCACAGCAAGTGAGTACTGCTTTCAGCAAACTATACTTTACGGTTATAACTGGAAGATTCAATATAACTTTATGTTAAAAAAGTAGCTAGTAGAAGTATTTGACATGTATGTTCAGTGTGTAAATTTAATACAATTTTTGTCGAATTTGAAGAATCAAAATCATCAAAAAAGAGTACTAGTGTGCTCAGCGATGGCCAGGAAATGAGAAAGTTTACTTTCTTAGTAACAGCCATAACAGCCTTGTATTAGTAGAACTGACGTCAGCACTTGAACCTGCATGTGAAATAAAAGTAAGTCGTTCAATTTTAGAGAGTTCCTCACGGTCAATTTTCCTACAAGTCAGTGTATCAATTGATTACATGTAGCTGATTCTAACTATCGAAAAATAAAATGGGAGAACGTATTGTAACCTTTATGAATTTCGCGTTTTTCATTCAAATTTGCTGTTGAACCAATGACTGGTCGATATAATTTAATTAAGTTATTATCGGCTCGCTGTACTAACGGCTCTATTGTTTATACTACAGTTCTTACGCGGACCATTACTTAATTTTTTTTTATTTCCTCATTGTTTTCTCGACACCAAATTAAATATCTACCAGTAATCAAAATTTACTAAATCTCAATAATCTACAATCATCACCGCTGGTCAGAGTACAAATGTTTTTTTTATGTTGCTGCTTTCTAATTTACCAAATTTGTTAGTTTCCTCTGTACACTGAGAAAAAAACGTATTCTCCCGAACAAACCAAGCATTTACATAAATGACCAAGTCTGGTCATCCAATTTGCTTTGTTAAAGTTATGTGCCACCTAAGTTGCACAACCCCCAGGATCACTATTCCTTATCAACCCCAGCCCCCAGGGTCACCCTGTATCCTCCTTTCAAAGTTGAAATTCACTGCTTAAATTTCTATCAAAATTCGACACAATCCAATTTCAGTTTCAAAGTCTTTCCCTTTCCTGTGAAACGGATCCAAAGTCCACTCATTTCATTCGATAACCACCTTCATTGTCTTCCATTCCTCCTAATCACAAACCCCGCATTTCAATACTCAACTGCGTAAACAACATTCCAATCATATTTGAAGGATCGTAATAGATGTCCTGTAATTGGCTTAAAAGTAACCTCACCCTTAGGAATCGGACACAATCAAATACGTTTTTTCATTGTGGGTTTCCATCCGCTCTTCACCGCGAACTTCATATAAATTCACACGCAATTCACACCGAGCAAACCATGGCTTCCAAAACAGTTTGTGGCTACGTACAGTTCGTCTCGCCAACAAAGAAGATCAGAAACTCGTAGCCCTACTTCCACTTTCAACTGCAAACCAATGGAACCAATCTCAGGCGTGCCTTCTGTTTTGACGACAACCCCAGTCACAGACTGCAGTCCTTCAACAATCGCAAACGCCTGTCAAGATAAAAAACGTAAACGAAAAACGTAGCCGCGATTCACCCGACGATCTTGACCTTATCGTCACCAAAAGAACAAAAACCGACGTTTGATTTCCTGGCCCTACCCAGCGGCACACACGATGATATCCTGCAGGTTTCCATCAGAGAACTTGATGCTGTAATATCGGGGCAGGTTGTGTCTGTCGAAGGACGCCGCACTGCGAATGCCAAGGGTGTGGAGGAAGTTGTTATGAACAACAATGCTGACAGACAACACAAGGTTGTTTCCTGTTACTCTCTGGGGCGACCTCATCGCAGCCGTAGTATTACCGGTTTGTCTTACAGCTTTGTGTGAAGTCTTTCCATGACGTAAAGCGCTTTATCACAACGCCACCAACCACCCTAACTGCCATTGACCAACAGTTTTACTCCTTGAGCTTCGCACTTAATCAGGAGGCATGCGGGTCAGATATTGCTCAATGTGCACAGTCATTCAGAACCTATTCAGAATCTTCAACATATGAAGACTTTAATATAATTTAGTTAGTAGATTACACCCAGTTGATATGCATGTGGCCATTGCATGCTATGCAGAGGCTATTAATTGATTTGCTTCTTATTGCCTTATTTACAAAATAGAACGAGTGTAAACGAGTAATCCCTCAAACTCAAAGAGATGTCATTTGCCACCGAGTGGAAATACACCGGGAAAGAAGCCACCAAAACACAAGTGGGGTTCCAAGTCAAGAAAAGAAAAGTCCTGTTTCAGTCTGGCTTGAAGCCAAATGTAAGTTCTCGATTGTTTTAGTAGAATAAACGTATTTCAAAGTTCTCTGTCCAATTTACAAAACTGTAGGTACGTACGACTACGAGTGAAACCATTAGTATGGGCGGCCGTCACCACCAAAAATACATCAAATGAATACGAAATTACAAAATGCGAATGGTTTAGCTTGCCATGTTGAGTTAGTACAGACAATCGTTAACCAGCTAAAGCGTAATACAAACAGACTAGCTATCATTTGTGAAACAGAATAGGTAAATTAGAAATGGCTTACCATGTTACCAAACGGTACAGCTTCCGTTGTCAAAACGGTATAAACTACAACCAAATGGTCAAGCCAGTACATAAACTGAATAGCGTTGGTATTTCAATTGGTCCAACAACTTGACGTTTGGTACAGCTAAACGCGAAGTGTTACAGCTATAATATGAAATGGAACAGCTCATCTGTGGGGAGTATGAGGTCAAACCCGGCTGGAACTGTCGCAGATGTGAACTCTGGCAGCCCAACGATCAGTACATCCTGCTGCCAATGGCGTATCAAGGTCAAACTCAGCAGTACAGGAGGACAGCCGTATTTTCGGTTTCTAGTCTCCCAGCTCATCAAGGAGAAGGCCTATTCCTAGCAGCCATTCTGCTGGTCGCAGCCATCCGTACCAAGGGCCGGTGAGGAATACATGGACCCGTTTGTTTAGCTATGGTGTCCCAAAGTACCTTACCGACAACAAATGAACGCATCTCTCTGAGTATGGGGAAAAGAAGATCTCCTTTGACAAGGAAGGCAAGGCGGCACATGTAATGGAGAAAATTGTTAAGGCTTTTCCACCGCTGTGAGACAGAGGTTTTCCTTCGTTTGGCTGAAGGACGGTCCAACTCGTTAACAGAACTCCCTATACCTCCTGGTGGGTATACGGTGCTATATTTAAAAGAGTGTCATTGGCCAGGCGAGGGGTTACGTGAAACCGATGCAAACTGATATCGAAGTAGAGACCCTAAATATCGGTCACACTGATGCGGTAAGTCAAATTTTACATACCTGATTCCTCCTTTCCAAATATATGCTAACAGAACAATAACAATACTTTATTCGCACTCATAAATATGTTTATACAAAAAGACCGGGGGAAAAGATGGTATAATAAAGAGACAGGTCTGCAAAATGTGCGCATGTCCAGTCAGCAGTAGGAATTGCGGGAGCAGTTCTCAGAAAATATTCAGAAACTCAACGCATTGCAGCAAAGACTTGGGGTTAAGGAGAAAATCGCAAGTTTTATTAGGTTATTCATCAAGCCAATTAAACGTGAGACTCGTCCATGAAAGGTCTTTAAATTAGAAGCTAATACTTTTCTGTAACAATGCTTTCAATTCAAAATTTCAAGTGAAAATTCAACTAAAATGATGCGCGCAAGGGTAATTTTTCCAGACCCCTTCTCTTATTTCTTACATAACCGTGCATGCTCAACGAAATCAATTTCATCAAGCATTCGCAATAAGAAATAAGAGAACAGTCTGGGGTCGAGAATGGATTTCCCAGTTTTGCAGACCTAAGTCAGGCCATTCTCGACCCCAGACCCTTCTCTTATTTCTTACAAGATAATTGAAATAGTGAATGAGCGCTTCAGTGTATGTCAGCCATTTTGTGTTAAGCTTGAATTCGTACATGTGTTACTATTAAAGGAATCTCCAGCTGCAAACTGCTGCTTGACCTTAAGATTCTACTATGTTGAAATAATTTAAGCTTTAAGTAATTGGGCCAGTTAGAGTTGTGAAGAGCCTTGTGTGTAGCTTTAAGTATGTGCCACTCCCGCTGTTCTTTAATTGTTAAGTGTTTCCCTCCATTTGTATTTGATAGCTTTCAACAGTGAAGAAACTTTTATATTTCAGTGCCGAATTTTCGGGTGAGTTCAGTGGCAGAAATCAAGACATTCAGCATCTGCCACTAGTTTTAGATCAGACGGAGCAGCGCAGCCAGTCCTTACCAGAGGAAATGGGCACCTCCATAGGCAGGTAAGGTATATCTTATAAATCTAGCAAAACGAACGCAGAACTAATAGGCACGGTTTCATCAGCGATCAGGTTCGATTAAAATAAAAGAACCATTTGGGCAGGGCCAAGCCCGTATATATTTATTTATGTAACAATCAGAAAATCAATAATGTTTTATTGTCCATTTTATTAATTTTAAAGTTTGCTAGTTATTTTTTTTTGCCAAGGTAAAACTATGGCCCAAAAACTCTGCTTTGCCTTTGGCGAAAAATAAAAGCTAAATCTTTTTTTTTCTTTTTTAAATTACAATCGATATCCCAACGTTCTTAATTCGATTATTCTGCAGTTAATGTCAGGTTTGAAAAGGTAGTCTCGGACAATGGATCACGGGGCAAGAGGCCCGGCATTTTTTTCACGAATCAAATAAATAAATTGTGACCATAACGTATCACGTCTGTATATTGTGTAAACCGGTCCTAAGGTAACCCTAACCATGGAGTCGCCATGGCCAAAGTCACTGACTGCTTGGCATTTTGCGTAGGCACTCGATACTTTGTCTTATATTTAACGTATGTATTTGCTATGGTAAAACCATGGTAAACCCATGCAGCACATGGAATATTTCTCTTTTAAGCGATAGGATCGTTTAACACCAGAGCGCAACAGAGTCTGCAGAAAGCGCTAGCAAGCTATTAGCCAATCATAATCGCTTATTTGGGTATCAACATATTAATGAGCTTCGCGTTGCGTCTCCTTCTTCCACCTCCCTGGTATTTGCCTACTTTACGATTGATGGAAGCCTCTAAACAAATAATAATCAAAAACTTAATTATTAATAAAAATACCCGTTTCATCTTGTGTTGCAGGGAAGAAAGGTCCTACGACAATCATCTACGAAAGGCAATCGACGAAACTTTAACATCGCTGTAAGTAACAGCAGCAATCCACTGATGTTAATTTTAGTTATCTCTGTGTAGAATACGACATTAGGGTTGCGTTCGATTGACCGCATACCAGAAAAGGAATACATAGAATGATCACTACAAATCACTTATATCGGGAGTTTTTAGCCACTGAAATACTCAATGTATCCTTAATATCAGCAATGTCAGCAAGTGTCTGTAGTTTACAGTGCAAAATGTGCCTGAACCAGTGATTTCTAGAAACTATTCCATCTATTCTTATTACGGAATACAGTCAATCGAACGTGTCCTAGATTACAAACATCTCCAATGACGTTTTGTATAGTACTCTCCACTGCGTTTTCAGGGACGGCGGACCGAAATTTCAAGTGGGGGGGGGGGGGGGAGGCGGGATATATATTTTCATTGAGCTGGTATGACCAACTACTCCATCAACTAGGACTAGGACTGAGAGAACTGTGGATAAACCAGAATGATACACATAACGATTCACGTAAAGACCCCCAACAAAAGACCAAATTGAATTATCAATATGAAGATTACCTAAGCCAGGTCACCAATATCAATCACAGGATAGCCCTTAAAAAATAATAATAAGCAACCATAAGCTTGAAATAGAAACTGGGCGATACACAAAACCATATAAAAACCTGAAGATAGAATATGCAAATATGTAGAAGATGAGACCCATTTCTTGATAAAATGTGCGCTCTATACAGGGAGAAACGAAGTGGCATTGAGATAGAGGAACAGACCACAACCAAAATTAATGGAATGTCATCTGGTGATCTCTTTCTTTTTCTAGCTAAGGCCAAGTAAAAAAAAATAGTTTCTCGTCCCCGCCCGCTTCCTTTTTGGCAGCTGCTTCCTATTTTTTACTATTTGCTATTTTAATATAAACCTTTATACTGCGTTTTGTCCTTGGAAAAATTTACTGCTCACTTCTATTTATATCGATCGTCTGAACTAAAAATGAAACACCATCTATTCAACACATTTGTAACACAATCTGTCTATCTGTCTGGCTCATGTAATGTGAGAAATTGTAATTCTTATTGACTATTGTGCAATAAAATAATTTGAACTCGTACTGTACTTGATTCGAATGCGTGATTCACTTCTTGTCTCCTTTGTGGCGAATGCTCGTGGAAGCTTAGAAAATGTCAGTCTTTGTGTGTGTTAGTATTCGAACTTCAAAGGAAGTTTTGAAGCCATGGTTTGCACGATCTGTAGTTGATGGACAGAAGACTTTGGTGGATCTATTTACTGAATTTGCCACAGGCGAGTTCGACGATGCTGCTCCGTTAAGTGAAGACTATCGGACGGCAGAGGTGAGCCCACGTGTCAGTTCGATCTTTTTATATATGCCTGAATTGTCTGTGCATTTCTCACAGCTATTCACACATTTCAATAAATAAAGCGAACAAATTTGTTAGTGACATGCGAAAAAGTGGAGCGAAAAGTAGAGTTACGACACGGTCTTTATTCTCAAAATAGAATTCCTCGCCAATATTCAACCTGATCAGACTTGAAATTCTCAACATGGAATCCCTCGTGAACCCACGTGGAAGAAATGCTGTTGGGATGGGATGCATTGTCTGCATTGGCGGATTGTGCTAGCATAATTTTTGGCATAATTGGAGCAAAAAAGCACAATGTTTAATATTTTAAAAAAATCACTGCCAGAGCATATTAAATAATTAAAGTTTGGAATTTCAGCACTTGGAGCTATAGCAAGAAATTGAATTTTCTAATTCTTAGGAGGTAGGGGTACCGTAAACGCTCTATGATCTAACAAGCGCCCGGGCGCTTTTTTTCTGAAGCTTCCAGAGGGGGCGCTTATAGTTAGAAAGGGGTGCTTAGTAGAGAGGGGTCGCTTATTTAAAAGTCGGCTGAGCAGTTGAGAGTAAAAACCAGACGTCATTTTTTCTTGAAATGCTGAAAGCTTTAATTTATTCAAACCATAAAACCAACAAAACAATAACTCGCGCATGAGATGCGAATTTTAAATTTGTTTTTAGTACCATGTAATTTGCCTTGTCCTTGATTTTCTTTTTTTGGGGGGGGGGGGAGGGGGGGCAGTTATTAGAGAGGGGGAACTTATTAAAATCTTCGACCCCGCCTCTAGACGGGGCGCTTATTAGAGAGGGGGAACTTACGGTAAATAGCAAAGGGTGACAGGCCAATTCTTGTTGCAAGATTTATAAAGTTCAGCTATTAAAGTATGTGTTTCATGAATTCAGTTTTATTTGGGTGAAATCAACGAATTTTCTTTTTCAAATTTACTTCAGATAAAGATTAACGTGGGTGGAAATAAGTCGAAGCTTGATGTTTCTGTGCACCCAAATGAGCATGTGGCGGATATTGTATCCTGTATTGGCAATTACATTGAGTATGTAGTGAACAAAATGCCGATTAACATTCCAAGTGAGCGCGCGGAAACGGAGAGACAAGCTGTTAATCCATTTGCTATAATGATGGCTGTTCAGAGAAGTAGGAATAATCTTCCCTGCCAGTATCCAGTTCTCAAGCCCAATGCCAAATTAGACTTAAAGAATGATATTCTGAAATGGCTTGGAAGAAACGAACTTGGATGGTCCAGGGATGCGTGTGAGGAACAAGGCAGAAATTTTGTTGACACTCTTGCGAATGTTCTCTGGGAGTTGGATGGCCATCATGCAACCCTTAACGACCGTGGTTGTGGTTTGCCAGCGATGCTGCAATCGTTTCAAAACTACAGGCAGCCAGAGACGGCGAAGCACCGCAAAAGGGAAAGTTGCAACCTAGATTACCAATGTGTAAGGGAGTGTTCGCAATCTCTTTTCCATTTGACAAATTGCTCCTATATGAAGAGCCAGGCCTGGAGAGGTGTGTATAACAGCATTCTGCGTTTGGCTGAAAACCTGCGAAAGTACACGGTTTACCTAGACAACCAAGGTGTTGCCAGCCAGTCCACCCACGCGAAAAAAGTTTTACGTACTGACGTTGACAACTGGGAGATCTATAAAGCTTTGCCATTCATCAACCCCTCTAAGCAAGCACGTTATGGGAAGCTTCATTCTACCTTGCTGCATGCAAAGCTATACGAGCCAGTGTTTATGAACGACTACGCTCCTACAGACAGACGCAGACGCAACGAGTACATAAATGAGGTTGTCTTTCCGTGCAATACTGTGCGCTACTCCTACACGGGACTTCGCACTCACCTTCATTTTGTGTGGAGAATAGACAAAAATCACAATGAATCACAGGTACAACAGCACAACGACCAGACGAAATGCGGATTGAAAGATCAGTTTCCCGTGTTTCATACCAGAGCAATGAGAAAAGAGTTTGTTCAGCACTTTGGAAGAGTGACTAGTGTTAAGAGTGGAATCCTGCGTGAAGCGTACAGACGTCTGACCGCAGACAGTTCAGCAGCAACCAATCTTTCACAGAGCGAGGTTGATGACCGCATGCGCAAGGTTCTTGACTACGAGGATGCGGACCTGGTATGGGATTTGAGGATTACTAACAGTGGTCGCACAGAAGAATACCAAATATTCCTCCAGAAATGCCAAGAGATGGTACAAGGAAAAATTGAAACAGCAGTTAATGATCGGAGGCATGATGATGTTGACGAGAGCGGCGAATCGGTGGTACATCTGGCTATGGCCATGAGCGCCCAAGACCTACATGAACAGGTGAAGAAAGAGTGCCAAGAAGGTAACCCAATTCCCTCTGTTCAGTGGCTGGGCCTACAGTTCTGGCCAACGCGCTGTTCTGCAGCTGCTCATAAGAACACTGGCCGCATAAAAGTGAAAATGATGGTAGCAGCGAGGCAATTCAGGAAGCACCATATCGATGCCCACTATGCTTCGGCTGTTTTTCGCTACGAAAAAGAGTTTTGTGTACGCTTCCGAGAACATGCAACACTTATCTGCGAAGATGACAAACACACGATCAAGGTTGGTGAGCCTGGCTTTCCAGTGGCTGCAGTTGAGCGAGGAAAAAGGGTAATTGTCGGATTCCATGAAACACTGCAAGTGGGAGACCATGATTTCACCAAATTTTCACTCTCCCCTTCTGTGTCTCTTAATGTAGACATCCCAGAGACTATCGATGGGAGCTTTTACCATGGCCAGGTACATGTCGGTCTCAAGGAGAATGCTTTTGAGGCTTCTACAGCACTGAGACATGCAGCTGAGTTGAAAATGGCACTCAATACTGATGATAGCCACAAGCCAATTGAGTGACATTATCATGACGGAGGGCCAGACCACAATTTGCGATTTGTGAGAACCCAGCTCGGCCAAATTGCATACTGCTTAGAGAGGGATCTGGATCTCCTCCTCCTCGTGCAAACCCCACCCCACCACAGCTGGAAAAACCCTGCCGAGCGAGTGATGTCAAACCTAAACTTGGGCTTACAAGGGGTTGGAGTAATGCGTGCGCAAACCAGAACCAGGGAAGGTCAGCTGAAGGCAGCGCACAACCTCAAAGGTGTAAGGGACCTTGAGGCAAAACAGCCTGGTCTAAAAGAGGAAGTGTTTCAAGCAATTCAGCCCTGTAAAGATCTCCTCAACAACATCTTTTGCAGGCTGCATTTGAAAGGGAAATCTTTTAGATTATTCAGTGCCGCAAATATTGAAGAGATGAGGCAGATGGCTGACAAGCTAAAAAAGATCGACAGCCAGTTCAATACCACACTTCTGTTGGACTCTGCCAGACCATGCCCAAAGCCATCCGGACCGCTAAAGGATTTCATGGATCGCCACTGCAGATCTGGCCAGTACCTCTTCAGCATCAAGAGGTGCGGAGATGAAGAATGCCCTTGCGGAAAACCAAAAGTACCGCCACAAGTGTTCGCAGAGCTCCATCATCTGCCATTCCCAGTACCAGGGAAGGACCACTACAAGTCTTTTGAGGTATAGCTAAGTTCCATTTCTCGTTGTGACTGATTTTTGACGATCTCCTTGATTCAGATACCGATAGACAGGCAAGATCTTTTGGCTACTATAAGCTCATCATTTTTGCTTGTTTGGTATAAGACCTGTTATGAATTCAGATATATTTGTGTTTTGTACTTGCTTTCGAATACTGATTTCTATAATTCTGTTCTTCAGGAGCTGTACGGGACAGATGTAGGGGCAACAGAAAAACATCTGCCCTCAAGAATAGAAAAAGCTGCGAATCGCCACAGCATGCCATTTTCCCCTTCTGCCCAGAAAGCTCAGAATGTTAGGACAGTGGTACAGGTAAATTCAATATTATAATCACTTTGTCGGACATTGTCGCGCATTTTGTGGGCTAAAATGGAGAATTTTGCGGGCCAAATACATTTTAGCCCGCTGAATTGAAAAGATAAGAACTGAAGCTGTTTTCTTGATTTTTTTTTAGGTTGTCTTTTCCAATGCCCACCAAAGTGATAATAATAGCCCTCACCTAGCGGCTCGGGCTAACATGAATCTGAGTCGGGCCCAAAACATATTTATGCCCACGGACATTTAAACTCTATTGTTCTATCATGTCAGCCCTATACTGCTATATATATATTACAAGTGATGTGTTCTACTCCAAATATCGAGCTATTGCATTTGGGTCCGATATTCTTAATTGGACAAACAGGTGCTTCTCTTGATTCTTTTGAGCCACCCACGCTACAAAATATATTATTCTTGATTCAGACTTAAACCATGACCTTTTTTCTTTTTTAGTGTTAGGAGTGTTTGAAGTGGCGAGTTTGTTACACAGCCAACGTCCTGAAGGGGGAAAGATAGCACCAGCTGGAGCGAGAACTCGAAAGGCTGTCCTACTCGTGCGGTTCCTGTTTCCAGGAGATAGATGACCGTGGCGAGGGCAACATCTTTGACATTGTATTTGTGAATGACAAACTCACGTGCCAGTCAACGATTGAGCTACCTTATTACGCTGTCCACGATGATCCACTCTGCTTTTACTGCGGCAGTGAAATCAACCTTAAGACCTCCCCTGACTGTTTGCCCCTTTGCGCTGGCTGCGAAAGAAGTGGCATGACCCCTAAGGGAAAGATCACTAGAGCATTCACTCAAAAAGACGCTTAGTGACAGGGAATAACGAAGCTCTCTGATACATTCTGTTCAAAACCAAAACTTAGAATGTGTTTCCTTCTTTAGTTTAAGTTTTATTCAATTTGAAGCTTTCAGTTAGAAGCAATATAGGCCAATTGGAGTTTCAAGAATTTGAACATTGATTATTTCTTTTCAAACAGTTTTCCTTTTATATTTAAAACTTGTAAACTAAATCAGTTAATGCTCTTTTGTGTGCAGCAAAAGTTTGTATATTGACTATATTTGTTTCTGGACCTTCTATAGAGATTTTTGTGAGCTATGGATTCTTTAAACCTACCAAAAATAAGAAATAGTAAAAATAGTAAAAATAGTAAATAGTAAGAACCGCCCGCCTCCTTTTTTGAAAAAGGTCGGACGAGAAACTATTTTTTTTTACTTGGCCTAATCCCCCGGGTCACCGATTGACTCACAAATACATATTTTAATGTATCAACAATCTGAAAAATCATCATAGAAACTTTTAATATCTTTTACAGATTGTAAGCGTAGTTCTCTAGTGTGACAGTATTATCATGTAATTAATTATTTGGTTTACAGGCAACGTACTACATTTGTTTACGACTCCAGATAAAAATTCCTGCCTGTTGAGCTTGAAGACTATCTACGCATAAAAAACCTGAAGCATAGAACGGTTCTAACAAAGCTTAGGATAAGCAATTATGATTTAGAAATTGAAAAAGGAAGACATGCTAGGCCATTTAACAAGGTCTATGAAAGACTTTGCAGATTCTGCCTGCCTAGAAAGGAGATTGAGGTTGAAGCTAATTTCCTCGTAAAATGCAATAAATATAACCATTTACGAAATGCGTTCCATACTTCAATGCAAACTGAATTGACAGTGCTCCGAAGAAAGTCGGCTAAAATAATGTTAAGCCCCAACAATAGGACAGCAGCTACAGTTGCAAAATTCATATGCGAGTGCTTTATGTATAGAGACAATGGCCTCAAAGAACTCTGATCTATTCTGTCTCGACCCTTATAATCCTGAAAGTCCCCAAACACTTGTAGCCCAGTGAAGTGCACATTTATTAGGATTAATGTCTATGTACAGATGTATACGACTCCAAATGAAACTATCTATCTAAAATATATTTTAGTGGTCAACACATTTTCTTCATTTTTGTTTAGGAGCGCTAGATGGTAAACACATTGTGATGCAGTCTCCAAAAGGAGCCGGGTCGTACGTGTTTAGGAACGCTAGATGGCAAACACCGACCACCGACCACGGGTTCCCGCATTTTGCCCACACGTCCTCGTCCACGCCAGCCCACACGTCCGCCGCCATCAGTATGGTCCGCACCTCCTC
Organism: Actinernus sp. WN-2022; assembly: GCA_030867875.1. NCBI lineage: Eukaryota > Metazoa > Cnidaria > Anthozoa > Actiniaria > Actinernidae > Actinernus > Actinernus sp. WN-2022. The sequence continues at coordinate 4,686,604 of JAOWCC010000936.1, read as the reverse complement.
GTGCACCCCCCGTGCCCAGCGGACGGCGTTGACGGAGTACTGCACGTTCGGGTCTCTCCCCCCCTTCGTTATCCATACGAACTTGCAGAGCTTGTGCACCATGACCCCGTACCCCGGCCACAGGTAGTCCAGCCGCCGCCAATACGCTTTCAACACGTACCGGCATTCCGTCTCGCCTAAGGGGATCGGCATCTGCAGAGGGACCCCGGGCAGCGCCGGCGGGGTCGGGATCTGTTGGACGTAGTCCTCCGTTTTCTGTAGAGCTGCCATACTGTCGTCACACTCTTGTTTCGGCTAACGGCCTCGTACGAATGGCAGCACGTTGTCGGCGACTCCCTTAAATGCATGCTTGCCCAACATCTTGGCAACCGTCCCAAACCCTGGCGCCGGGCCTGACAACAGCATGCTCATCATCTCCCCCGCCGCCAGCGGTTTAATCATGCGCGGGTTCCCTGGGTGGTACGCCCCACCCCGTTGCTTCTTCTTGGCAAGCTTCCGCCTCAGCGTATCGAGCGCCCCGAAAATCCAATTCCCCCCGGTCTGGGTCTTTGGTTTCCTCCTTCCACCACACCCCCTTTTTCGTCGGGGTGGTGCCGTTCTTCTCTGCCTACGACGACGTGCCATGGTCCCGCACCGGACAAACGCACTTGGGTCCCCCTTTGGTTTTTAATTGTTTTTATAGCTCTGCGCGTTGAAGTCCGGTTGCACGCTCCCCGAGCTGAGACGCCCAAGGTCCCATGGCGTAGGGCAGCGTCTCCCTTTCGTGGTACGGGTAAAACAACGTCCAGCCTCGAGGCCAATCGGCGGGGAGCCGACCCTCCCGTATATACAGCCGGCGGTAAGCCGCCGCCATGACGTACCCGCGCCGGAACCGCCCCTGCGTGGAAGCCAACCCCACCGACCGTAGGACTTGACGGGGTATCCAGCCCCGGCGCCCCCACCGCTTCTCTGCCTGCGCCCAACTCCGTAGCAATACCCGCTGCGCGACCCACTCGCGCGCCTCGGTTCTCCGGGGTGGCCCGTGTTGGCGTTCCATGCTTTCTTTTTTTCATCCCCGCTAGTCCAATGTTTTATACCTCTCCTCCTCCCCCGGGGAAGAGCCTGAACACCTCCCATGGGTAAACCCTGTGCGTGCTCGTGTCCGGTTTCACGCAAGCGTGATGCCGCCAAGGTTTCATGCCGAGGGGGACCGTCTTCCTTTCGTAAGGCGTGTAAAACGCCTGCCACCGTCTAGGCCAGTCGGGCCACAGCCGGCCCTTACGCACGCAAACGATGCGGTTCCACACATGCCACGAACGTCGAGCCCGCCCCCACGTGGGGGGTAACCCCGCCTCCCGCATCACCTGCAGGTGCGTCCAGCCCTGGCGTCGGTGCGTCCTCTCTTCCCGCGCCCAACCCCTCAGCAGCGCCTGCCGGGCCTTCCACTCGCGCGCCTCGGTCCTCCGGCGTACACACGCGGCGTCGTCACGTCCCTCCAGCGAATTGCGGGTCTGGCGTCCCATGCTTCACTGACTCCCCAGCACCCCTCCCCGGTACGGTTTTATACACATTTTTTTTCACGAAAACTCCATCTTGTAAGGGACGGCCCTTGTCATGGGGCAGGTATACCACAAGTCCACGCACAGCTTGTAGACGATGCGAACGTACTCGCCGTAATACGTCCCCTCGCTATCGCTGGTCACGTAGCGCTCGACGTCTTCAGGTTTCATGTCCCCCACCACTTTACTATGGAAACTGGAATAAGACATGTGCGCCGTTTCAGTGGCCTCCCTCTCGTAGAAATAAAACGTAATCAGTACCCCCATGACGCCCCTTCACACTTGGCACGCTCCCGACAAAATGAACGCCCCGCTTCCAACGCCTTTTTTAAAAAGAATCTCACCTGGTCCGGGGGCGCCGGACCAGGGCGCGCGCTAGGCAAAAAACGCGGGCCTATAAAACGCTGGCCCCGCCCCCTTCCCTCAGTCGACGTTGGCCGTCGGGCAGGGCGGAGCTCTCGCGCTCCGTACTTCCGGATCGGTTCTAGCAATGAAGAAGAATACCCCTGAACACACAGCCACGCGGCGAGCCCCTAACCCCAAACCCTAGCCTGTGCCGGGTACCGGCACGTGGCGGCCCCTGCGTCACTCGGGCGCTTTACATGCACACACCTTGTCCCGTGCGCGCTCCCTGGTCCCGCGGCCCCCACCAACCGGACATTATGCAAATTCTGTACTACCCTTTGTCCGGTACGGACATTTCCCTACAGGTATACTACTTTTGTGCTTTGAGACACAGGAAAAAATTATTCAATGAAATCCTTGGAATCCTGCAGTTGGCAGTCTTTTACCCCTGCTCAACCTATTAGGATGTGTTTTTGTCACTTTAAAGCAATGGCTTGAGTCCAAATCACCGCTCTTGGTTGTAGGGGTAAAAGACTTATAAAAAAAAACCTACCGGACTCCCAGAGGGGGGGAACCCTTGTGGAATTTTTGTCCATTACCCAGCATGCAATTGGAGGTGGGAGCAGGTAAATGTGGTCGAGTGAAATGCAGTGTAAACATCGGCGTGGATCAGAGTCGTTTGGTGCGTTTTGTGCAAACAAACCTGCTGGTTGGAAAGATTAAACAAGGTACTGTAACAACTGAGTGGTGATTTTGTATTTGCTTTTGATTTCAAGTGCGAATGGGAAGGTTTTTTTGAGCCGATTTTCAGCTCCTCAAAATTCGCGAAAATCGAAGAAACGAACAACGATGTCCAAAACAAATGCGTTTTTCTCCAAAGTGGGAGAGTCAAGCGATCCCTGTTATAGCTCTGACTTTGAAGTCATTCATTCCTTGAAATAATATCACAACATCGTATTTCCAGCATGTCTAGGTTTGATGCAATAATTTTCTCCAGGTACATGCTTCATATTGGGCGGTTACGGGCGGCACAGGAGGGAAAGGGTTAATAAAGGAAACCCCACTAATCTTGCTCCATCTGATGCCATCACGATAACAAACGGGTAACACGTACGCTGTCTTGAAAATGCAAGTAATGAAATGTGAGCTCAGTTAACACGTATTTAGAACAAAAGACATGTTGAAGAAGCTACACACCGGCTCTCCCGTTAAAAAAACACCAGTCGTCCAACGGGTTTTAGTATCAATTCATAGAAGAACTAGAAAATATCATTATATAGACTTAATGTCACAAGTCGAAAACTTTTCGATGTCCCTCGCGAATCATACAGTCGAACAGTTTTGGCTTTGGTGCCTTGTTGTCGGCATGGCAAACTGACAAGGTGTGAACATGAACCAGATTTAATTGCCAAAAATAGAACGACTACATAATAAATTTCAAATTCGACTTAGCCTTAGTTCTGCCATGCCCTGATAATCGAATACCTTCCATCTTTTCACCCGCACTGGCAAATTCGCTATTTTTGCTTTTTGATAATCGATTACCTTGTATCTGTTTACCCACAGTTTGATGTCGGTATGGCAAACTGACAGGGTGTGAACATGAACCAGATTTAATTTGAACGACTACATTAAAAAAAAAAAACGCATTTTTTTTCTTTTCTCTCTCGAATACATTGCAAACTTGCACCCGCACCATTTTACTCGAACCCGCACCTTTTTACCCGCACCTTTTTACCCGCACCCGCACCTTTTTACTTGCACCCGCACTTTTTTACCCGCACCCGCACCCGCACCGTCTCCCGTGACACGCGACCCGCGACCATTAGTCAAACTCCTTTCTTTAGTCTTCTTCTAATTGGATTAGTTTTGGGGATTGGAAATGGTTTAGCTGTTTAGGTTGGTCGTGGGTAATTCGTGTTACCAAATTACATGTATTATTTATTATAATAATTTAGGCTATAAAGTGGTATCGATTAAAATTAAGGTTCAAATTTGAACTGAAATCACCCGAAAAAGTAAAGTTTAACTAACCCAAGAAAACTTTATAATAACTTGATTTATAATGAGATTATTTATATTTTTGTACTTTCACAGGAATGCATACTGTCCATCCAACCCTAAAAAGGACGATTTTATTGTCTTTTTAAATAAAGCTCTCCACTCAGAAGGAGGTGGGGGCCTAACGTGCTCGCTACCAGATACTGTGTTTAAACAACAATTCGTTAAAAAGGTGCTCGAATTCCAGAATTCAGAGGAATTCGTGTACAAAGAAGCGACAAAGATCCTGGGAAAACTTCCTGAGCTGAAAAACCTCGAGTGGGTGCTTTCTGATAAGGTACGGTTGTTTATTGACGATGCACTAATTAATGTCTAACTGGTCAAGAACTATTCCACACTCGGTGGAGAGATACTCCCGTGAGAAAAGAACTTACCGGGGGCTGACGTTGAACCGGCTGTTGCTATTAAAAGTCGAAACTCGATGACTGTACCTTTTAGGTTTGTTGAAGGTAAAAATATTGGTAATACGTTGTAATAACTAATTTTTAGCTCTTCGTAATTTCTAACTCTCTTATATTTAACATAATTTAATATTTTAACTTTAGTATTAGTATTTTTTATCTCAGTTTAGCTTTTAGTTACTAAGGACCCTCTTTAAAACCACATTATTATATTATTATTATTATTATTATATTATTATTATTATTATTTCATTAATCCGTGAAACAATACTAACTAATTAGTGCTAAATAGCGCTAGTCAAACAAAAGAAAACAATAGAAATAACAGTAGAGTGGTTTTCATAAACCCGTGAAATAGATATTAGCGTAATACGTTTTATTACTCTGTAATTCCATTGTTTTCTTTTGTTTGTTTCGTGAAACAAATACTATTTGTTTCACGGGTTTATGAAAACCACTCTAATTATTGCTATTTAGTTTTACTAATCTTTCACGGATTACTGGTTGTTGTTGTTGTTGTTGTTGTTGTAATTTAAGTTCTAGTACCTTTGAGGGGTCTTTTTTGAAAAAAATCATGAGGAGTATACCAGCTGAAACGCTATATTAATGACCTTTTTTTTTAAAGTTACAAATTGACCGGCTGGGAAAAGCCATAACGAACCCACAGTATCTCTATATTCCGGATGACCTTGACTTCAAACTGGAACTATCAGATACATTGACTACAGAACCTATAAGAAAAGCATTCCAGGTAGGTTACCAATGCAATATTGAATGAAATGAGACTCTCAGGTCTCTGTCATAAAGTCGAATACATTGTTTCCTTTTCGATTCTCCGCATCCACGCCATCAACTCGTTTTAGTGAAATACGAACTTCAAATGTCATATACACATGTATTGTGGGGTCCAAATCCGCGATTTGGTACCTCTTAGAGTGATTGCATTTAACCTGTGAAACAAAATCTAATAGTCAATGTCTAATAGTCAAATGAAAACAAAAGAATACAATGGAATTAGTGTCAGAACACTTTGATTTCTTTTTTTAAATGACTTTCCTTTCAGGATTTAAAGACTACCCTCAAGCATAATTACCCTGCGGCACTATTTACACTAGGTGCTCTGTGCCTTGTGTGCCACGCACAACTGGTCGAAGACAAGTTCGATGGCTGCCCTGCCATCATCCTTGTTGGTCAGCCTGGAAGGGGCAAAACAACAGCGCTGAAGTTGGCGCTTTCTACCATTGGCACGTATTATAGTATAGCTAATCATGAAATAATGTTGTCGCATAAAAGCGCTCAAACCGTTTCAGTGAAGTCTGGGCGTTAATTAACATAGGGTTTTCTCTCTCTCTCTCTTTTTTACAGGTATGCTAAAAAGTGGCTTGCTAAAAACCTTTTCAAAAGAAAAGATTTTGAGTCGAGCCAGCAGCACTAGCATGGGTGTATTTATTGACGATCCACCGAATGTTACCTCTTGTAAGGAACTGATAGTGAATTTCTTTAATCGGGCGGCGACAGGAACCATGTCAAGAGGGGTGTGGCTTAATGATGACGTCAAACGATGTCCTATCTGGTTCTGCTAGGTCTGTTATAAAAGGGCTTACACTAATTCCCCCAAAGAGGTTATCACAGCTGAAAGCAACAAGCAATGAGCTAATTTATTTATTACAAAGAGGTTGTTTCAGTCGTTTGGCAGACTGCACCGAGTGCTAACGGAAAACTCTGCTAGAATGTACTTCGATTATGGCTTGTTGGTTTAAGCTACGACAACGTTCTTTAGAATAGGTGTATTCTATATTGTAATTAAAACTGCTTCCTGTTTATGTTGTACGAAAGTTATAACTAAACTCCAACAAATGTGTTACGGATAAGGGTTCGTATGTGTTGCTCTGAGGTTATAATTTGTGTTCTGTAGGTGTTAAAGAACACTGTTCTGTAGGCTATAAAAAAAAAAATTTAAATGTTGTTTTTGCATGCTTTTAGGGAACTGCGCAGAGTTGTCTATATTCCTTTCCTTGGGGAGTCTGTCTCCGGCTCAACTCCCGACGAAATAAAGTCTTATGTCCACCTGAAGGATAAGATCAACTCTGTTTCCTTGTCTGGGGCTGTGGGAGCCGTGATACAGACGGGAGTTGACTTCTGGCTCGGAGGCTGCGAGAAGTAATAGATACCACGGAAAATGCGAAGGAATGTTTGTCCTCCGCCCTGCCCGATGTTACATTACCCTACGCAACTCTGCTGTGGTTTACAGAAAAGGTAAAATATTAACTCTCAATGCTCAGATATTGCATTTGTCTTTTCGCCTAGACAGAACTGCAAATGCATCCCTACTTTCGCGTCAGTCAAAAATAAGAACTGATAAAAAGAAACCTTCTTGGAACTAGCTCACAATGTCAACGTTTACTTGATGGTGCTTGCTTGGTACTATAATTAGTGTATATCATAATTAAGTTAAACATTAAACATCTAAAATAATAATGAAATTGAAAAGATTGGTGGATTGGTTCATTCATTCGATTAAATCATCCCTTTGTTCATTCATTCGCTCATTTATTCCTTCATTCTGTTTTCATTGCAGATTTGTTCAAAAATGTTGAGTGGGGATGGTTTAGTGAATGCAAAGGAACTAGTTAACAAGTACTTCAAAGAAGAGATCGGCCCTTTTGCCGACAGACACCAAAAGAATGTTACAGAAGCAACGGTGGAGTCGACGTTGTACCAAAACGATATCGACGAAGCAGATCTGATGACATCTTTTAAAGAAAGAATTACGGAAGTAATTCATACCAAGAAGAGTCCAGAGGTATGACAAACAAGAAAATATATTGAATAAGTATTAAATAGTTTCTTATTTCGAAGAGAGCGGGAGACTGCGTGAAACAGTAGAGTAGATCATTTACTAAGGAAAAGGAAACCCGAAACGTGTTTTGATCCTTAATATTTTAACTTTTTCAAGAAAATATATTACATTTTTGAATTTTTGGTCACTTATCATGGATTATTTTTGTCCACAAATTATTATTTAATCCATATCCATATTGATGGGAATTTTCCTTTCTGATTGTAGCTGCAAACATTTATTAAGCATGGGAGATTGGATGACAAGACATGCCTTGTCATGAGCGGTGCTTTTTTAAATCTCATTGGTTGGAACCATCAGAATATATTAAGCCACCTGAGAAAGGCTGGTATTGGTGCTAGCCAATCTAGGCGTCTGGATGGCAAGAACTCCAAGTCTGAGAGATGCATTCTAATTTATTTAGATGCATTCTCCCAGTCTCAGAGAGACACCATTGCAGGTTAGTGCCAAACAATTCAAGTTTTAACACGATTATGTTTATCACAGCCACATAGGCCAGTATTGAATATGTTTAGAGTAAAAATTGCTGTTGTTGTTGTTGTTGTTATTGTTGATATCGCCGTCGTTAATTAGTTCGTGTTTTTGATGTTGTTGACCTGAAACAATACATTGAAAACATCGACTAAGCAATTTAAGTATTATTGGTTTATTGGGCCTCAACATCGCCGCTTAATTAGTAAACTATGCGTTTCAAACTTGAAACAATAGACAAAACAGTTTATACTAAACGCTTGCTTGCAAATGGTAGTATTTTTTTTTAAAAAATCAGATAGTTTTAGATATTTGGAAATAAGACTTGTCTTCTGACAATTTTTTGAGTGGACCTAGGCGTAATTGTACGCCTAAGTGGAAAACGTTAAGCGTAAAACGAAACAATCTAGGCGTATTTACGCCTGTATCGGGCGCAATTTCGAGCCCTGGGTCAGTGCCTTGTATTCAGATATTATTCAACGTGATAAAATACCAAGTCGAAGACAGTCGCTAAAGTAGAAAATCAAGTCACGAACAAGGACTTTGAACAGTTGCAGCATTATAACATAATGATGGGGGATTTCAACATGTTCAAAACAGAGTCATCAAATACGCTACAGGATCGGATTAAGAACGAATTGATGGTTATCAAGAAAACCCAGGACAGCATCACACGTGAAGTAGAGCAGCGTATACTGAAGGCTGAAGCGGAAATGAAGAAATTACAGAGACGTGTCGGTTCACTCGTTGAATAAAAAGGAAACCTCGTTATTGATGCAACGTTTGAATTAACCGTTATATTTAAATTTAAGAAAAAAGGCATACATTTCTCTGGATCACACTCTACATTGCAAAGTGGACATGAATTTGGCTATATATAGACACAAGAGTCTGCTTACGTTTATATACTTGCGTTTGCGTATGCAACCAGCCTTTAGTTTTCAGATATTAGAAATAATGTGAGAACTAACAGACTGTACATTTTCATTGCTATATACTATAAAATGTACCTAGTCATGCATAGTAGGATGATTAATAATTTTGTATGTATGTGTTCAGTGGTTAGTTCATGATCGGTTGGTAGAGCGGGAGGTCAGGGGTTCAAATCCTGGCAGCGTCCTTGGGCAATATGAGGGAGACGTGACAGAGAATTTGGGCTACGTAAATAATTATTTTCAATACCTTTACTTTTTTAGTGCTGACTAAACCCATGAGTTTGCCGGGTAGTTTCTCCTAAAAATATCTGATATCCCTTATTTTTGTCTATGCAGTACCTTCCTCCGAGGTAATCAACTTTCTCACAACCTTCTTGAATAGCTATGCATGCACTGGTGACGCGTTACTTCCCATCTTAGCCCACCAGGAGAAAATGCAAGGATTCATAAATACATTTCCTAAAATAATGAAATATAAGAAACAATTTATTGTTGAAAAAGCTTTTTTTTTTAACTGAAATGGTGTGTTGTAACGATCAGGTAGTATCTGCTATTAAGTTGTCAGCGTGGACGCCTGAATCATCGAGAGTTTTATCCGGTGACACTGAGCCAGGAAACAAGCATTTCATACAAGACCAATTCGCAGTTGGCTTACAAAGGTCAGCATATTCACAGTTGGTCATACCAATACATTTAGCGTGAAACCAGAAGTCGCACTCATCACATTGAACCGCTTTCTGATTTTTACGGCAGCCTTTCAAGCACAACCCACACGGATCTTTAACGGGTCCAGGATTAAGGCTCACATCACCAGCTAGTAATACCAAGTACGATGCTGTCAGAGTAGCGTTTAGTAGATGTATTCCAGTCTTTAACTTGCAAGATGGCGAAATACTCGCGTAATGCGAGTGTCGCGGTATGTTCTCGATCTCAGGTCAGGAAACGAATACTATTTATAGTATTTCAGGTGGTTGGCATGGCGTGATTCAAGCCGGACTACAGCCAAACAATGCTTCACGCTCTTGTCATGTTCTTGTTACGCTCTTGTCATGTTCTTGTTACGCTCTTGTCATGCTCGTGTTACGTTCTCATCCCCGATCAAGACGATTTTCATCTTCTGCTCGTGTCATGATAATTCGTGCTCTTGTCAGGCTGGGTGACATGCTCTTGTTATGCTAGTTACCGCTCTTGTCAGGTTCGGTTATTATTGCTCGTTTGGCTGCTATCATGCCGATGTCAGATTAAAATGTCCGGCCATTGTTTTTCTCTTGTTTGGCCGGAAATCTTCGTACGGGTGAAGCTGTCAGCGATTTCCGTGTTGAAATATTACATTTCGGGACTCTGTTCAGAAGATAGACTGCTTGCAAGCATTTTGGCAAAAGATCGGAATGTGTCCAGCATGTATCAACTGGGCCAGATGTTAATGAATCTCGGCAACAGGATGCAGCCAAGCCGTGGCAGAAGAAATCACCGCCAGTAGCGCCAAGTCAGGTAACAATCTCCAATCTCCATTGCATAGCACTGCTAACTCTAAAGGTTTGAAGTTCGCTTGTATTAATGTCAACAGCTTGATGAAACATATTGATGAAATCCGTTACTTATTGGTTGATCCGCCTTTGGAGTGCTAGCCATTAATGAAAGCAAACTTGATGATTCTATTGCCGATGGAGAGATCCATATTTCAGGTTATAATTTAATTCGAAAAGACCGTAATAGATTTGGTGGCGGTGTTGCTATTTACATAAAAGAGAAAATGTTGTATTCTAACAGGGCAGATTTAGTACCCGATTCAATTGAGCTAATTTGTGTTGAGATGAATCTCCCACATAGTAAATCAATTTTGCTTGGTTGTTGGTACAGGCCACCAAACTCTAATATAAATATTAATTATAATGAGTGATTTATTGCGATTATACTAAATTGCCTCTTGAGACCCATACTAAGAAATTGCAATTTCTGTGTTCTGTTTACCAACTGGAACAATTGATAAAAGGGCCAACTAGGGTCACGAAATCATCGGCCACAATAATTGATCTTATTTTGACAAACACAAAAGAAAAAAAATCGAAATCGAAATTATTATTGGCTCTGCATTTAATCTTAATAACAAAATTGAGGAAATATCAAACAATGTATTTATAGACAATGCTGGAGTCGCTCTGAGGGAGGGGGGGGGGGGGGGGGGGGGGTGGCTCACACAAATGTCTTGGAGTAGAAATTGATGAGAGACTAACCTTTCAAAATCACATTGATAGCATTTGTAAGAAGGCAAGTACAGGGATTGGTGCCTTGAGGCGAATTAAGCCCTTCGTGCCAATCACTTCACTTGAATGCATATACAAAGCCCTAATACAACCATATTTTGATTACTGCTCCCCTTTGTGGGACACCTGCGGCAAAGGCCTTAAAGATCGAATACAGAAGTTACAATCTCGTGCGGGAACAGTAATTACTGGTGCAGGCTATGAAACTCGCTCAGGAGATTAACTTGATTGCTTAGACTGGTAAACTCTCCAAGAAAGACGAATTCATTAAATCGACATTAATGTATAAAACCCTGAATAATCAATCTGCACCATATTTAAGAGAATCATTTATAAGACTTTCTGAAAGTAAAATTCAATATAATCTAAGAAACCTTGATACAGACCTAGCACTTCCAAAGCGCAGCTTCAAATACAGCGGTGCTATGCTTTGGAACAGCCTACCGGATTAGGCTAAGAAGGCAAATACATTAGCTCAGTTTAAACGCAACATTGCATTTATGCCTGACACTGAGTTATGCTGATTATTTTTATTCGTCAGTTTTTTTAAAATGTAAGCTTAATATGAGCCATCGTTAATTCGTACCATTCATGAATCCTGTATATATATACACCAATCTTTGTACGCCCCACTTGGAAATCAGCTTGCGGGTCAACATTCAGTGTTGTAGTTGTAATGGCTAGCGTATCAAAATAAAGTATATGTACTGTACTGTACTGGAGTAGAGGCTGTAAAATTAGAGCGTAGTACAGTGTTAGTACATCGTATAATAGCTGCGTTGGGATCGTTGCGTGGCTGCATCGCCGTCAGAAGATAAGATTGTTGAAGCGCCAGTTATTTTGGCGGTTACATAACAACTACGTAGCATTCATTTGAATATTGGCTTATATTCTGGTTTCAGCCAATAAGAAGCGTTACTTCTAGTAGCCTAATCAACATACTTCAATTTGAATGTAACTTTTGAGAAATGTGTGTGCCAGTCATCCCAGAATCAATTCGAAACACTTCATTGTTGATGGCCCGGCCTGTGACTTTCAATTTAGTCGCTGACCGTGCATGGTCCGTATCGATCGACGCACGATTTGTCACGACGTGCGGAGTTTCATAACTTGTCTGAAACAGTATTTCTAAATGCCGTATTGAAATAAAGATCGGCATCTATTTCTTGCTGACGCTGAGCAAAATTTTACTGAAAAGAACTACTAGTTATGGTTGGATGAATTAAGGTCGACTAAAGCTAAGTAAGCACACTGGCATCGCTTTACACTAAACATTTATTGACAGATTTTCTTGGGTTATATTCCCGACACAGCCGCCCGACATTAAATCTGCAGTTATAGTAGGGTAGTGTATAAAACTTTTGAGAAATATGTATACCAGGGAGCCCGGAATTGATTCGAAACACTTAATTAAAAGAAACAGTTTGAAATTTCAAACCAGATACTCGGGTTAGGAGAGGAAGAGTAGGGGAGGGGGAATGGGGAGAGGAATACTGAAGAGACGAATACCGAAGTACGAGTGTCTCAAAAACATTACTCTAATTAGTAAATCTGGTAGGAGCTCTCTCTGCTGTTTACACTTTAAACACAGAACGGTTCCGAGTTCGGTTCCAGAACGGTTTTATAGAGCCGTGGTGGTGTACTGGTTAGTGTTTCCGCCTTTCACGTCGAAGACGCAGGTTCACACCCCAGTCAAGGCAGTAATGCTTCTCAAGATGTAAAAACCTGGCTCTCTACATTGGGGACCGTGAATCCCTCGTGACTCGGATGACGTCCCGTCTCCAGAAATGGGGACGTCAAACTTAACCACTAAGGACGCAAACAAATCTCTGGCAGTGACCACCCTCAGTGTTGGCAAATGAGGTCGACTTGGCGTGATGCTATAGGGCTGACTAGAGAATGAGACCTTGACTTCCTAACTATAACCACAGTACAAATCGCACAGCTAGTTAGTTGATATAATGTGACCAAGTACTGAAACAACTGGTAAATATTTAAATAGGCGTATGAACTAAGAATAAGCGAATTTTTGATCTTGTGTTAATTGGCTTCATTTGTCAAAAAAATATGTTCACGCTGTGCAAGGTATGACGGTGCACAATCTTTTGTCTTAAGTATTGGTTTTACATTTGTTTTGGGCATATGGCCATCGACGGCTGTATATATTTTCCTTACTGACAAATAAACAGTTGACACGACTTGTAGCGAAGAACGGGGATTACGATTTGTCTGAAATAATGTTGTGTAGTAGTAGTAGTATAACTTTATTTAAGCACGCTAGCCCTGTCAACAGCAGCTGATTTACACAAGGGGCGTGACAGAAATATAAAAATTACAAAATATTAAAATATATTATGAATATAGATAAAAATAGAATGTTTGAATATTACGTATTAATGATTAAATATTTTTATAGCTGGTATTTGTGAGCGGCAATTTTAGTCTTGAAAGAAGGGAATGAGTTAGAGTCCCTAATTTCATTATGGAGCGAGTTCCATATTTTAGCCCCACTGTACCAGAAACTCTTTTTCATACTTTCGGTTTTGGGTAAAGGTAACTGCAGTGAGGAATTGGAGCCCCTAAGATTGTATTCCGTGACCTCACATTTCTGTTTAAACAGATCCATAAGACAAATTGGGGCTTGACCATTTATGACTTTGTACATTTGTTTCGCCTTATTTTTAGCCCTTTGAGTTTCAAGTGTTTCCCACCCTAGAGCATCTAATGCTTCAAGGTGGGGAGCATCGTTTCTCAAATTCAATATTATCCGAGCAGATCTGTTCCGTAATATTTGCAAACATTTGGAGTGTCCGTGACCCAGGGTGTCCCATACCTCACTACAGTAATTGAAATGGGGGTTAATAAGAGCATTGTAAATATCAACAAGGGTATCTCTATCTACAAAGTCCTTCACTCTGCGTAGAGCTCCTATTCCTGAGGACACCTTTTTAGCAATTTGACCAACACGTTTGTCCCAGGCCAAATATTGATCAATCTCAACACCTAATACCCTGCTATTGAAGACCTGTTCAATTTGGACCTGTTCAATTTGGACCTGTTCAATTTCAATCTTTGGCTGTTTGACAAGATTTCTAAGTTTAAAGTGGGATCCAATCAGCAGAAATTCAGTTTTCGCTACGTTGAGACTCAATTTGTTTGCCAGGAGCCACCCTTTACATAGTTAAGGTCACTATTCATGGCCATCTCAAGTTCCTCTAACGATCCCCCCGAAACGGTTAAATTCGTGTCATCAGCAAACATACGAGATGTTGAGTGCTTTAGACATTCCGGTAGATCGTTAATATGCAAGAGGAAGAAGAGAGGGCCCAGGATAGACCCTGCGGGATTCCACAAGTTATCCGGCTTTCGGAGGATACCGAGTCCGAGTGTGTTTACTTTGGAATAAAAATTGAACAAAAAATGGTGGGAATCCTTCATGGAAAAAGAACAAATGAAGGAAACATGGCATGGAATCAGCAGCAAAGAATTACGAGAGGCGGGACAGGCGTTCAAATCTACTCATCAGGAAATACTGAGAGCCGACACCAATTCGAGAGGAAGTCAAAGATGAGGACTATAAAAAATAAGAGAGCTGATAACATGCCTCAGGTTCGCACAGAAAAGTAGGCTCAGATCAAACATTTTTATAAACTAGTTTCATAAACGAGTTTCTGCTACCTAAAATTCATTTGTGCTGGTGTAAAGCAAAAGGGATTTTAATACTTTTATTTTATTGACTTTAAGGAGGGCCATGTGCATGCACCTATTAAATACATGTAATTGACCTGAGTGTGAGGGCCGGACAGGAAAGCATTTCGCCCGAGGTCACGACGGTACGGGCCGAGCTTAGTAAACAAAAAAGTATTCATTTATATAGTGCAAATTCTGTATGAATATATTCAAATGCGTTTCACATACTGCTATGTTTACAATCATGAGTGATTGTTAGTACCTCAGAATACCTGGCTGTCGTGTCGGTAGACAATCCGGCCCCTACTCTTTCTCGAAATAACATAACAGGTTCTTTCACGTTCCCGTTGTATACATTATAAGAGGAAGGAGACAAGGCCAACAGCTTATACATGTACGTCCCTGCCCAATGATGCATCCGGGATTCGAACCCCTGACCTCTCGCACTCTACAGGTAAAACAGCAAGCAAAACATGACCAGACCCATTTCACGCCAAACAGGAACGATCCCCATCACGTGACTTTTATAAATGGTTGGAAAGCGTGTGTGTGGTTCGTATTGAGAATAACTTGTGCTCAAGTTCTTGAAATGTACTCCGGCATTAATTTAAAGACCGAGGGCGCAGTTTTGCTCGATACGGACCGACCCTAAGCTGGTAAATAACGTTCTTTTCTCTATCTCTTTCGCCTTAAGAGACAAATTATTGAACAATCTCCAATGTCTTAAGAGCACGCTCACTGGTTTATACCATAGTCTGAAATTGACTAACGAAATCCCGCAAAGATAAATTGGGGGGTGACTCGCATTCCAAACTGGCCATATATTTGTTGTAGCAGAAAACTGTATTCTTCAATAAACCAAATTATCAGCCGACAAAGTCAATACAACTAATGTTACTTTTGAGGAATTTATACCACCAGTAATAAGTGTGTTTGAGTTTAACCTTGTTCCTGTTAACAAAGTTACTAAGCTTATTAAAAACCTTAGCGGTTCCAAATCACCTGGCTTAGATAGAATTCCTCCAAAAATCCTAAAAATGGCAGCCCCTGTTCTATCACCATCTCTAACCTATTTGAATAATTTATCTTTAGAAACGAGTATTTTTCCGATAGATTGGGAAAAGGCCCGTGTAACACCTTTATTTAAATCGGGTAGTAAAAGTGACAGTAATAACTATATACCTATTTCCGTATTATCAGTAGTGTCTAAAGTATTTGAAAGGATCGTCTACGATCAAGTCTATAGCTACCTAACTTCCAATAATTTACTATCTAAATATCAATCTGGGTTTCGCTCATTACACAACTGTCACAGCCTTACTTGATGCAACTAATAATTGGTTCGTCAATATGGATAGTGGCCTCTTGAACTGCGCTGTTTTTCTTGATATGAAAAAAGCCTTTGATACTGTTAATCACGATATTCTTTTTAAAAAGCTTCAACTTTATGGTTTTAATCAACTTGCAATCAATTGGTTCGGATCCTATCTGGAAGACAGACGCCAAGTCTGCATTGTAGGCGACTCGTTCTCGGAAGAAGGGGTTTTAACCAGCGGCGTACCTTAGTTTCAATTATTGGGCCACTATTATTTTTAATATATATAAATGATTTACACCAATCAATTCATTATTCAAATTGTAAAATGTTTGCCGATGATACCAGTATATGTGTATCTGGAAAAGACATACTTGAAGTTGAATCAAAAATTAATTATGACCTAAGCAAAATCAACGACTGGTTCACGGCTAATAAATTAAATCTTAATACTGTGAAAAGCGAGTTTATGATTATTGCCAATGCTCAAAAACAAAGAGCCCTGAACTCTATACCAGTCATTACAATTGGAGGCACACAACTTAATAATGTCTCGAACACAAAATATTTAGGTATGGAAATTGATGATAAACTTTCTTGGTGTAATCATGTTGATAAAATCTGTAAAAAAGTGTCATCAGGCATGATAAAGAGAATGAGGCCATATGTCAATGTTGAAACGTTAAATGTCATTTACAAATCTCTCGTCCAATGTCACTTTGACTACTGCAGCTCTGTGTGGGATAACATCGGATTGACTTTAGCAAATAAACTACAGAAACTACAAAATAGAGCTGCGAGGGTAGTAACAAAATCTTCTTGTGACATACGGTCCCGTACTCTTCTTCAACAACTTGGATGGGATGATCTACAAACTAGAAGAAATAAACATATGGCAATTATGATGTATAAAATCCATCACGGTTTATGTCCTGACTATTTATCAGAGTTATTTATAAGTAGATCAATGTCCACACACTACGTTTTAAGAAGTGTTAGTCAGAATAATTATTCTATACCACGCCCTACTCGTGAATACCTAAAGAGTTTCAGTTACAGTGGTGCCCTACTGTGGAATCAATCACCTAAGGCCCTTAAAGACTCTGTATCTTTAGACGCTTTTAAAGCATCTATTAGTAAAATAATATTTTTATCTTTCAATGTTATTATATTTAAGGAAATTTGATTATACATTAGCATTAGTACTTATTGTAAAACAATTATCCTAGAGTATTTTAGTCTTGTTTTTACTACACCTATATAATACCTATATAATTAGTGATATTAGTTACTAGATATTTATTTTAGTGCATTCCTCACGGCTATCTGAAAAGCAGCTACGCTGATGTATATTACCGTGTTTAAATAAAGATTTTTTATTTATATTATTATATTATTACCAGTTTTACATTTGAAGGGGTGAGCGCAAGAAAGAGTTAACTGATGATAGATCAAGTTCTCAATTCTCCCTTACAAAACAAAGAACAATCATTTGTTTGTGTAAATAATCTACTGTTAGTGTAGCTCATTACCAGCTCGATGCTAACAACAGCCATCTTTCGTCTGCAATCGTAACGCTTTCTGACTCCGATACCGTCAGGTATGACATTTAATTATTTTCGCATCCAACGCACTCGGTAATTGTTTTGAAATGAGAATAAGTGGCTTGATTAACGGTGGAAAAGCCAACATTTTGAGAGTAAGAGAGTAAGCAAGCCATTCCCGATCTAATGGAATAGACTGAGTGGAATAGTGGAATAGACTGAGATGAGGGGGAAAGAAAAGAAAAATAACAAGAAGACTTCTGAAGAAAGTCAAAGGTAAACATTCTCTGCAGTACTGTTGATGTTATACTCAGATAATAAAATTAGATGCATATTAAAATAATATTGTTCTGGACTTAAAGTCAAAACGAAATAAAATAAACTAAGCACTACTGATTTTAAAGGGACCTATGTATAAAACAGCATGGGCATATATGGGTTGTCTGAACCAGGCCTTTAGATTGATAGACATCTTATGAATTTCAACACGTTTGTGAAACCCATGAGCTGGGCACACTGGAATAAGTGAGTTAAATATTTTGTCAATTCACCTATTTTACGTGTGAAAAAACATCCAAAAATATTTGTGCATCTAATGGCTCAACACAAATACACATGTATAACTTGTTACAACCACAATATTATTTTCAAATTCATTGTACAGCTTAAAATAATTCATAATTAACATTTCCTAATGCATAGAAAATTGTACACAGAAATGTCACGAGTAAGCATATTGCATAGGAATCAAAAGGAACAAAAGGAAGTGATAAAAATGAAGTGGTGGGGTAAGTGTACATTGTTTTGAAAGTGCAGATGGGTTAACTAATTACTGCCATTTGCGAGCTACTGTTAAGCATGAGTCATGATCAGAGTATTTGTGGTGGCACAAACCTTTTCAATTAACTGCGAGGTTGACAACCTTTGACATGTCCTACCTTCACATTGAGCAGCGTGGGATTCAGATTTGAAAACGTTTCAGCTAATGTAGGTTTACCTTTGCTCTATGTGCTATAAACATAGACATGTTGGTTAAAGTTTTGGATGCTCATAATTATGAGATACAAGACAGCAACAAATCTATAGGCTTACTCTGAGTTTCGTGATGGTCGATCAAAGACATCAAAGTTAAAGGGTGTCAACCTCACAATAATTGAAACCTATATATTATTAGTTTTACAGTTAAATGAAAAGGTTTGTGCATCCAGATATCCAGGTTTCAAACAAAACCGAACGTGAAAAAAGGCTCATGCTTCTGGCTGAGCTCCCCAAATGGTAGTTTAAAAAATCAGTACTCGACCCCCAATTTTCTTTTACTTTTAAACCTAATAAGAAGCTGCATGGGCAGTTAAAAGTGTTTAACATGTTCTCGTTTGCTCTTCATCAGACAGGATGTTGATGTATTAAAGCTGGATAAGAAAATTGGAGAAGGCAGGAGCCCAATACTAGGAGCGTCCATCTAGTACTATACTAGAGGTTTCTAACAAAGGTGAAGTGCTGCAAGCAGTATATGAATTTGTAGTTAAATAACTTAGCTCCTAGTTCAATAACTTAGCTCCTAGACTCCTAGCTAGAGCCGTGTGGTATTAGTGCACAAGTAAATAAATTGCCTGAATTTGCCATTAACACTTCATGTAGGGGAGACCCTTTAGTTGCTTAATTATTGATAATGTATAAGACTTATAATCCGCTGAACGTCCGTGGTGCATTGAATAGTGTATATGTTTATACGAGGTCGCAGCAGTACATTGAAATGTAGTGAGGGATCGCTATCGTCGACAGTGCACATTCAGTTTGTTTTTTCAGTTTTAAAAAAGCTTGGCAATTGTTCTATAAAACAAATATATTATATTTTCCCATTTGTTTGTGGTCATATATGTACAGTGGACGTCACAGCGTGTGAAGATCGACAGTCGCGACTGCGTCTAGTGGCGTAGGCCACTGAGTACGACGACCAGTTCATTTGTGATTGTTTCAGTTTGATCATTTGCATTAATGCGTGAACACGATGGGTCAAGCGGCTGTTATTCAGTTCGTCAAAGCAAGGAACATTCGTCACACAAGGCTTTAATCCTTCTAGCCTTCCCACAGCACCGGGAAAACATCTGATCGTATCGTCTGTTACCCTGGTGAGGAAAGAATCAAACACAGAAACTCTGCTCGGATACAAGCCGAATTCACCAAGGAAACAGAGTTTTCTTTCACAACCCAAAGCAGTAAACAGCATCCTAATGTTTTGATAGAATGTTTCAATAACTTTTTGTAGAATATCCTACTTACCTAAAGCGATAGAAGCAGGGATTATAGTTGTTATAGTTGGTCTCATTCGCTATCCAAAATGGCGAAAGGCCAACGACACCTGAACCGAAAACACGTGATTGTAGTTACCAGTTCCCTGCACCGATGAAATGATAACGAGGCTCGATGTAGGCCAAAGGAACCCAAAACAATTCATATGAACTCGGTATCACATCAAAGTCGTTCGAAATAGGTTGCTGCTCGCTGCGCCCACAGCAATAATTACAGACTCGTTTTGTTCTATAAACAGATTGTTTTTTTCCCGTGAAAGGGTGTGCTTCTTAAGAGGTCCGCAAATAGTCGAGTTCAAAGTTGAGAACAATGGCGGCCAAAGCGGAGGGAGAGATCCAATGTTGAAGTACACCATCCGTCATTACTTGACCCCATACACACTTTCCAATGAAAAAGAAAGAGAGAATGGTTCCTATTAATAAATAACGTGTCTGAACATCGAGTTATGATATTTTAAACTTGACGCCGACATCACCGCTCTCCATCGAATTACTTCGCTTTTAAAGTGTACTCTCTTGAGTTACTCCTTAAATATGTAGCCCAAGTTAGTGGTCATAGAATGAAGCGATCCGTGCATGAGTTAGATTCTGCTGAAGCGATCAGGGAAAAGATTCCTTGCTCTTAATCTACAAGCGATTCTGGTGATGGGGGAGGTGCCGCTGTATCTACGAGGGACATCCCTTCGAAGGAAGATAGAACAGAAACAAGACTATATATCTGAGGAAAATTTGATACAAAAGTGGCAGAAATAACTGACAGAAGAGGGAACTTTCTGTGAAGTACTTTAATTCACCTCCAACCATTCCCCGTTCATTCCTTCCTCTGAAGTAGTACCGCGCTGTGTGCTTGCCATTTACGAATCGAATGTACATATATACCCTACTGAAACAGGCCCTTTCCGATGTATTCGACTAATTATAGACATTTGCAAAAACGTTGATAATATAAAGTATACAAAAATCAATAACTTCAAAAGATCTTGTGCACTGATTGGCTGAATACCATGTTTATAAGAGAGTTGATAAACACAGTTGTAGTTATTCAGCCTGTGTCTTCGTACCCTCTTACAAGTTTCAAGTTTTCAGTTCTCCCAGCATTCCAACCTGCCTACAGCCTCTGGAGTGTTTAAAAAAAAGTTTTCATTCAGTTTGATACCTTTGCATGTTACCTGTGGGGCGTGTTGTTGTAGCCCCTTCACGTTTTTTGCCCACATGCCACATGTAACACGTTTTTTAGCAATCATACACAATTGCTGCCATCAAAGACTATGGTAATAGGGACCTTCAGCAACCACGACTTACGCCACGACGACCGGAAGTAAAATGTTCAGATATTGAACTCACTGCGCATGTGCTTGTCGTCATCACGTCGTCGACGTTGGATTGCTGGTTTTGTTGTCTCGAAAACGTGAGTTATGTTCTGCTTTTTCAGCCAAAAACTCGTGTACTTTATTAGATTTCTATTGTTAAGGGAGATCTTTAATCTTTGTAAACAAATTTTAAGTCATTTTGCATCGAGTTTTAGTCTTTTTTTCAAAAAAATTACTGAGATAATCTTTGGTTTTTTGCTTTTGCAGGGAAATTGTCAACATGGCTGATTGCGGAAACGCTATGTATACGTAAGTTAAGGAGTTGTACGAAAAGTGGCTATAATCAAAACCTGGAGAGTCACGAATAACTTATCTTCTTATTGTGCATTTGAAAAGACAGTTTACTGTTCTTAGGATTTAGGCTTGCTTGTTGTCCCTAGCTTACTAGCGAGACTTAATTCAGTTATGTTGTTTTTCCATGAATCCCATGATCATAAAAAGGGCTAAACTGCAGAATATTACAACGCCACTGAAGTGCCACAAAATCACTTGAAAACGTCGCTAAATTTTTCATTATAGTTCAGGTGTAGTTAAACTCGTTCTATGAATGATTTGGTTAAAATGTAAAAAAACAATTGTGGGTTATGATTTTAGAAGGCTTGTTACCTTGTATAAAAATTTGCGAAAATGAATTATTAGTGGCGTTATATTCTGCAGTTACTCCATAACCACTGTTTTAATAGTAAATCGAATTACATGTATCTGGCAAAGGTATTTTTTAGACCTTTTTAACTTTGAAGGATTGAATTATAATAGTATTTGCTTAATTCATGTATTTCTTCCACAAGCTCCACATTTTGTTGCTCTTACGAAATAAATATACGTAAGTTGTAGTAGTACCTTATTTATTTGTTTGTTTATTTTGTTATCTTGTAGGAGCAAAAACTTTCAGTTGGGTAAGGCACAAGTGGAGTCAGATCTTGGAAACAAGAAGATTCAAGCTGAGAAGGAAAAGGTGACAACAGAAGATATGAGAAAGCAAGCAATGGGAAGGATGGCAGAAACATCAAAGAGAAAAAATGAAGAGGATGAAAAAGTTGTTTGCAAAAAGAAAAGAGTAAGGAGGAGCACAAGTGATGCCATTGACTACTTGAAAGAAAAGGCAACAAGAGAGTACTCTCTGAAACGAGAAGAACTAAGACAGAAAGAACTGGAAGCTGCAGCTGAAAAAGAGCAGGCTAAAAATGAACAAAATAAATAATTCCAGCAGCATCAAGATATGATGGTATCTATGATGAAGCAGATGCAACAACAGCAACAAAGCCTGCAAGCTGTGTTCATGCAACAGCAACAACAACAGAATCAAATACTGATGTCTATGATGGCCAAATCTGGTAACAAGATACCATAAATGAAGCATTAAGTATTGTTCTCATTTGTACTCATCCTGTTTTACTGTATCCATGTCAGGGTGCAAAGAAAAACACTTGTTATTGTTTCCATTTTAATGAACTGCATATAGTTACAGCAGAAACATCTAAGG
Source organism: Actinernus sp. WN-2022 (assembly GCA_030867875.1). Taxonomy (NCBI): domain Eukaryota; kingdom Metazoa; phylum Cnidaria; class Anthozoa; order Actiniaria; family Actinernidae; genus Actinernus; species Actinernus sp. WN-2022. The sequence goes on along the minus strand of JAOWCC010000936.1, from coordinate 4,664,018 downwards.
GAGTTAAAACATGTACTGTAATGCCCATACTTCATTTTAGTGCCATGTGCTCTATTGTTCAGCAAATAAGAAGTACCATATACGGAATAAACTGGGAGCCGGGTTCTGTGTCTAGACTAGATTTTCATGCTAGACTAGAGTGCATTTTCCAAATATGGTACTTTTTATTCGCTGAATAAGCCGGAGCATGGGGTCGCTGTTACATGATTCAACTCTTATATATTTCTGGTTACAGTTAATATGTTACATAATAGAGGAGTAAACTGTTCAAGAGTACATGAAGAATCTATTTTGTATTAAAACTGTTTTCACATTTTGTGGTTGCATTTCAATTTCTGAACTAATCGTGTTATGTGACGTCAGAGCCTTTAGCAAGGTTATATGTAATGATCTCTGATTGGATGGTGTATCTGTAGTTCTTTCACGAACATTAATTGGCTGAAACTGCTTACTGCCTCGCTTTCGTGCCAAAGCAAGGATCAATGAGAAATCAAAATGGTGGATGAATTGAGAACCCTTCCCGTTGATACCAACAAAAGTGAATTCAACGCAGTTCTAGGCAAAGTTTCGAAACTTTTTGGTATCATGAATCTACACCAAGAGCAGGAGCAGGCAATCAATGCATTTTTTGATGGAAACGATGTTTTCGTAAGCCTTCCAACAGGATACGGGAAGTCATTTATTTACCAATCAATCCCAGTGATCGCCGCCCTTCTTTTGAAGAAACCCTTCACCATTTTTATTATTTCGTCGTTGAAGGCAATAATGGAAGACCAGGTTCAGTACCTAAATGGATTAGGGTTAACATCAACCATGGATTTTACCAAGACGACAATGCAATTGACGATATCCATACCGTGCAGTTACTTTGGAAACCATACGTGAAATACTTTGGCGAGTATGGCAGTCAGGTACTTGGAAGATCGCTTCTAAGAAGTAGACTTGTCGGCTTTGATACGCAAGTAGCAACTTAGACCACCTGGTAGGAGAGATGCCAAAGTTCCCCAACCTTTTTGGAGAGAAGGAAAATAAACCATGGAAAGAGAGCTGGAAAGGCTCAGGTGACATACAGATTCCATCTGCTGACATCTTGGTCGACTGCTATGGAGTAGATGTGTTTGGACGACTTCTAGTAGACATCTGGGGAATAAACGGAAGTAACAATGAAGCAAATCCAACAACGGAAGATTTTACGCATATCCAACAACTCAGTACGTTTACCAATGATACACTATTGAATGCTTTTCTGGAATCGGCGAGAGAGAAATGAGGCTGTTTTAAGGGCGATAGACCAACTGCGCATCCAATTATACGCAGGAGAGACCGACATCAGTTGGAGATTTCCACTTCAAGGGACAGTTGCCATATGTAATAATAATAATAATAATAATAACAAATCAATTTGTATAACGCCATTTCCACTAAATGTCCAATGGCGCTTTACAATACTACAGGAAAATCGAAAATGAAATCTAAGTTCAAATAAAATGTACAATAAGACTGATGTAAAAATCTGCAATTTTAAATACTATTTAACAGTCATAATTAAAATGCACATTTAAAAAGAAATGTTTATTCTAGTCTTAAAATAACTTAAGGATTTTGTGCTTCTAATGTCGAGAAGAAGGGCATTCCATAACGTAGGGGCTGCCACGGAAAACGCGCTATATATATTTCGGTTGGAGGATGGTACTTCTGGAGTACCTTAGAGGAAGAGCGTAATAAGCCAGATGGTACAATGTATGTATGGTTCTAAAAGTTCAGTAAGATACAATGGCGCAATGTTATTTGATACCCTTAAAAGTCAATAATACAATTTTAAACATTATTCTTTGTTCTACTGGCAGCCAGTGAAGTTCGGTAAGAATCGGTGAGATAAGATCATATTTGCGTGTACAAGTCACAAGGCGAGCCGCTAATTTTTTTTTATATCCTGAAGTTTCTGTGTGGCGTTTAGGAAGGCCACATAGTAATGAAATGCAAAAATCTAATTTGGACGTTACAAAAGCATGAATGATAATTTGTCAAGTATACAGTGGAAAAAATAGCGTTGACAAACGGGTATTGCTAATACCACTATCGATTTCGTACAAGTGCCTTTAAATAAAAAGTTAGATTTTTTGCCGTGCAGTACAACCACGTGATAGCATTCCTGTAAAAGGCCCATTGTTAGCTAATAATAGCATTAAAGTATGAATTCTCACCATGATTTAATTATATCAAACGAGTGCCGTGACAAGCTATCAGATCCAGACAATTCATTTTCTGCAGCAACTAAATTTAATAGGCAAGGTTCATTACAAAAAAATGTTTTTGAAAATAAATAACTCTCATAGGGGAAAAACGATTTATTTATTTTTACCTGAAGTAAATTTGCAAGCTTTGATTGACAGTGACAGCACACTCACGATTGTCATGCGAAGTGTAGAATTACTCAGACGTAATATTAATATGCCGCACAACAGCACACATTTTATAGGCTTCTTACTCGGGCCAGGCCTTTGGCCGGCCAAAGTCTTAAATTCGTTGTGTTTATTTTTATTTTTCAAGTTCAGCTTTTTCGCCACTAACCAATGAAATTGCACCTTCTATTCGCCACCAATGAGATTGCACTGTGCTGGTCACGCGAACAGTGGACAATATTACTTGTTTTTCAAAATGGCAACCAGCGGAGTTCTGGCACTTTCTCAGTGAGAGCATGTCCTGAAATTGTTAAAGCAAAAGTACACTTGAAAACTTCGCTAAATTTACCATTAATTTCAGGTGTATTTAGACTCGTTCTATGAATGATTTGGGATTTAAAATATCATATGCAAATGCTTATATAAATTCGGGAACGAAAATCTAGCAGGATATGACGTGAACTCCGACATGGAGATTTGAAATGAACGATAAATGACTGATGTGGAAATCGCATATTTATCTGTGGCGTGAAATTGACACTGGTAAAAATCAATCTTTCCTAAACACAAGACCAAGGGACAATTACCACCTACATAGAACTAAATTTAAAAAAATATTTAGTTCTATTTACATGGCCTGTGATGTGTGTCCAAAACAGTTAATGTAGTGGGGAGTGTATAAGGAGTAAAAGCAATCCCCGACCAGCTGTAAGCTTTAATAATCAGCCTGCTATAACAAATAATTTTGTTTGTTTATCGTGATAAAAAGAAAAAGAACTTTGATCTTCGTATAGTACGCAACATGTTTCCTCTCTTATTGCTGATTACTAAGGATTGTAAATGTATAAAGTAGAATATCATATAACCAATATCATTTTATTTGACTTTTTATTCTTAGGTGGAAGTTAGTTATACATGGTGGTATAGATGGGTTTTCCAGGCTTGTGGTTTCCTAAAGTGTTCTGCTAATAACAAAGCAGAAACGGTGGCACGTCTGTTCCTTGAGACCACCGAAAAGTTCTGCTGGCCATCCAGAGTACGAACTGACAAAGGAGGGGAGAACAGCGAAGTGGCGAAGCTGATGTTAAACAAAAGGAAGTGAAGGGGCAGCATCCTCCGAGCAAGTGCGGTCCACAATCAAAGGATCAAACCACTTTGGAGGGACATGCATAATATGGTAACGGAGTATTATAGGAGACTTTTTTCTTCAAGAACATAATTTAATTGATTTAGATGTTTATATACCTAGAATAAATGCTAACCTTTCAAAATTTCAGACCAATTGGAACAACCAATCAGCTATATCTTTTAGGAAGGATGAGGCTGTTTTGGTAGACAATGAGATAGATTCGGACCAGTACGGCAACACACTACCCGAGGTATTCCGTGTCCATCCGTACCAGAGAAATAATTAGTCGATATCGTAACCGTAGACCAGAACTACAGGACCTATATAACTTAAGTAGAACTAATCTTCTATTATGCACCAATATACTGCAGTCTGATTGGCTTAAGGCTGGTTCACATGTACGATACAAGCATGAGTATATAGCGCAAGCATAAACACATGCATCACAAACTAATATCTAGTCTGAATTAAACGGCGCCCAGTTCCGCTCGTCTTATGTCCTCATCGTCCGCAATCTTGGAAATACAAAAGTTTATATTTCGTACCCCCATGCGTACATGTATGTCGCTTGCGTTTATGCTTGCATTGTACGTGTGAACTGGCAGCCTTAAGTATCATATCATAGAATATCCGGGGAATAAACGGAAGTAACAATGAAGCTAATCCAACAAGGGTAAGATTGCACTTAGCTAAGAGAGTTATCTTAAGTTGATACGCATATCCAACAACCCAGTACGTTACCAATGATACACTATTGAATGCTTTTGTGGAATGGGTGAAACAGAAATTAGGCTGTTTTAAGAGCGATAGACCAACTGCGCATTCAATTATACGCAGGAGAGACCAGCATGAGTGGGATTTCCACTTCAAGGGACCGTTGTCATTGGTAATAATACCAATAATAAAAAATCAATTTGTAAGCACCATTTCCACTAAATGTCCAATGGTGCTTTACAATAGACTGATGTAAAAATGTGCAATAGCTATAGTATAGCAATTGTTAATAAAACTAAGATAAACATACTATTTAACAGTCATAATTAAAATACAGATTTAAAAAGAAATGGTTTATTCTATGTGATATGCAGATTTTTGCTGGGCATTCCTTTCGCCGTTCTTCCTTGCGTGTTTTTGGTTTTCTTCTCATTCCCCCTTGCTGTGACGCTGTTGCCACATTCCCCCCCATTTCAGCTGTAATCTTTGCCAACACCTATCCCAGCTTCTTTCAATCCCTTCCCTTCCCATCATCCCGTTCCCTGGCCCGCCACCCCTCAGGTTGCCCATTAAACTCCTGTTTGATGTTTTGTGCAAATACCTGCATTCAACAAACAATAAAAACCCATTCTCTTGCCCGTACCCCCTCACGCTGCGCATTAGACTCCTGTTTGATGTCTGAGTGCGAATACCCGCACTAACACCAAAACACACAAAAATCAATTAGCAAGGGATTTGAAATGTCAAAAAGATCGTATTTCACGTTCGATAGAAACCCAGTGAACAACGTAGAAGATAGAGAAAGTGACCCGAAAACCAGGCTGGCTTCCTTATACAATTCTGCACAGACATTGCAAATGAGGCTATAAGTAGTTGCATAACCTTGCCACAAGATGATGGCTATCGAAAGGCCAGACAAATTCTCCATGACTCGTTTGGACAGAACCACATAATAATCTGGATGCAAAAGTGAGAAACTGATACAGTTGGCATGTGATATGGAGAACTGCCAGATTAATCTTTCACAGTTGGCTTGTGTATCCGATATTGATGCTCAGAGTAACTTGGAAATTATCGTCGCATGAATGAATACCAGTATATTTACAAGTGGAGTGGGCGAAATTGGTTTACAGCCTTTTTTAGGACAATGAAGCATAAACGTTTATGCATATTACTAAGTTCGTGGTGAAGAAAGCGAAATTGGCCAATAGTGCATATGGTCATCGGATCCAAACCTCAAGGCGATAGAGATTCAAAGGCTCAGCCCAAGCTTAATAGTTATTTGTCTCATAAAGTACTTCACTTACTACGCAGAGTTCCAGTCTCTATAAAGCCAACTACAGAAATTAGTATAGACAAAAGAGCAATATCGGATCAGCAACCTCTGATACTCCAACAGCAAAATGCATCTTCTATGAAAGGAACGGTTGCGTTGTTGCAAGGTGTTATAATAAGAACTTAGAAGAAAGAAGAGGATATGTGCAGAAAGAGAAGCTTTGTAATCTTTGTCTTCAGAAGGGGCATTTTGTCTGGCCAAGGTGGTGCCACCAAAGCAGGAAGATCAAGTGTATGTCTTCGAATAATTGCAGTTAAGTAAAATGGAAGGATCAAGATCATGAAGTTGAAATCTATGCACTCCTCGATGATGGCTCCGACATTTCTCTCTGCGAGAATAGTTAAGTATGTTAAGGCCTGGTTTTCATATGAAAGATAAAGGCTAAAACGATAATTTTGACTTTAAGTATCTACCTAATTACCAACTACACCAAACTATGCGGACTCACATAACTCGTCCACTTCGATATTTTGAGGACCACAATTATGCAAATGAGGCGTCACGTGACCCTTCCACTGACTTCGGTTTTACATAAAATTTCAATAGCAAATGGGGCAATGAGTATTCTTGTCACGCCAAGGTACACATAGTTTTCCTGTTTTTTTCCTTACCAATAAATAAAAGTCATGGTATGAGGGCATATTTATGTCTCCAAGTCCGCAATATTTTAAAACCAAACCAACAAACCAAAACGGAATTGTCCTCATTACCCCCATTTGCAGTTGAACATTTACACGAGGTGTGACATGACTGCACTTTTCACTTTAAAGTGTTAGGCTCACGAGTTATATTAGTATGTGCAATTTGGTAAAGATTCGCTTAAATCCAATTTGATAACAAAAATAATCAATGTTAGGCGTGTTTCTGTGTTCATCCAGGAGTAAGAAGATTGGACGTACAGGGACCCCAAGGAAGTTACATTAAGAACGGTAACGAGACATCAGGTCAAGAGGTTCAACTCATTGTGTCAGCTCTCAAAGGTGACAAGAACATAGAAATCCCTCATGTTTGGACAGATACAGTTTACCAATCTCAAAACGCAGCATTCCGTTTACCAAGAATTTAAGTCAGGCAGCCATGTTAAGTCTTAGGAGAAGAAAAACCTTTTAGTTTTAGTTTGGCTAAACTCATTGTAAAACTGCCTAGTTCAAGGCTTATTATAGCACAAAATCTAATGTATCTAGCCAATGTGTAAAAAGGGACTATTACACCTGAACTGCCATGAAACAATTAGCAAATGCAATTAATCAAATATTTTGTATAATTGATTTCTCTTTTCGTTTTAACTGAAGGAAATCTTAATGAAATAAGAAACTTGCTGTTTACCCATCCGAGGAAGATATGGAGAAAAAGGTGAAACAATACAGAGACAAGGTACATGTACCTGCCCCACTGAATACTCAGTTCCCTGAAAGGCTTCAAAAAAGTGAACCAATGTTGGTATGTTGGATCACCGGATGCAAGGAGATGCTGCTACACCCTTCAGTTAGTCACCCTCCCTCCCCCAAAAAAATATCACTAGGCGAAAACATGAATTTAATAAGCTTTAATTTGAACCTTAAAGGTACCTTAAATTTAGTAGTATATATAAGCTACATTTACTGATGGTTCTTAAAGTTAGTACTAAATTTAAGAGACTTTACTGTAACTGTAAAGGCACTTAAATATACTACTAAATTTAAGCATGTTTAAGTCGATTTAAGAGCGTTCTTAAAGATAGTAGTAATTTTAAGAACATATATGCTAAACTTAAAATCATTTAAAGATATCTTGTACCTTTAAGGATGTTTAAGAAACACTTTAAATGTACTAGTAACTTTAAGTTTATTTATCGTACCAACTGAAAATCATTTAAATACATCCTATATCTTTAAGGGACATTTACTAAGAGGTAGAAAGATCATACTTTATAAAACGAGTGTAGTCATTTTCACTTAATTTTCACTGTCAACTTTATTTTATAATTAAAGAAATATTATACTAAATTTAAGACTTTACTGTAATTGTAAAGGCACTTAAATATACTACTAAATTTAAGCATGTTTAAGTCGATTTAAGAGCGTTCTTAAAGACAGTAGCATGTGAGTCAGCTGTTTACTTTGGAATTTCTCGCCCTAGACGAGCTCAGTCATCATTTTCCTGTGTTTTACTACCGGAGAGGGTTAGGTTTATTTCAATTTTGGGTCAGGTTTTGAAGTAATGTAACATAATAGGCTGCCCGTGGTTTATAGTGCCACATGAAAGGAAACTTGCCCTCGCAAGCCGAAATCTCTTTCAGTGCTAGCACGTTTTCGGCTAATGCGTAAGTTAACACATTTCGAGGGTTGAAAGTAAAGTTCGTTGACCAATTACCAATCACAGAGTTGAAATCTTAGAACTAGAGCATTACAGTCATTCATGGTGTGGATAGTCTGATAACATTTAGAGTCATCTGCAAACATTGCAATTTGCAAGATCTTATTACAGTTGGCATGTCGTTCACACAAAACCACCAATTATGAGGCACGAATAATTAGTATTTATGTTGAGACAAGAAAAGGTCATTCATAAAACTGGGCTGGTTCAATGACAATAGGATACTGTTTCAGAGTATCAGATTCCTATCTGGGATATAAATAGGCAGATCTCTCAGTAGAAGTCCTCTCCTAACTGCTAGCCGTTATAGCGTGAACATCTCAGCATTTTTAAAGTTAAAATCCCTCCCCCAGCCCCGTCTTACCTCCTTAAGAGTGACCTTCTCTTTATCTCAATGTTTGTTCGGTTGTATGATGGTTGTCTGTTCCCACCTTTGTTGAATGACATTTATCTCTCAACACCTCATTGAGATAAACGGATTAGTGATTATCGTGATACTTGAATAAATGGCCACGCTCGTGGCAAATTAATCCCAAGCTGGGTGGTGTCGCGTAGTTGATGTCTTCATTCACCAAACTGAGCTTGACGCTGGCATACAAAGCACATTTGACATATCGAGGCTGTGATTACACAGTAGCTTTTCTGGGCGCAACATAAATCAGAAATAAGATCCGACCCAATATTGATCCTTGAGGAACTATGGTTATCATGATGTTTAAGTCTCTGCATGACCTAGCACCATCCTATCTTTGTGAATTATTCTCAAAAATATCGAATCACACTTCATATAATTTGCTAAAGTCCAAAACAGATCTCTTCATTCCCAGACCAAAGACTGAGGCACTCAAGAAAAGCTAAGGTTACGATGGGGCAAAGAAATGGAATTTACCACCAAAATCACTCGGAGGCAGAGAGTATAAAAGATTCCAAAAAAGAGCTCAATCATTTTAATATTTATGAACCTTCAATAACTAACTTTTATATTTATTTATAATGTTTCTTATAATATTTGTATATACGGCACTCGTGGAAACCAGGATTGTTTTATATATATATGTATATACATATATATATATATATGATATATGCCTGATGAGTATCCTTATTCAAATAAAGATTCATTCAAATGGCAGCAGCACTTTCAGACGAGGTCAAGGCATTGAGTGTGGATGACATGAACTAAATTTAAGTCGGTCCTAGCGCCGTTAGCAGATACCACCAAATAAGCTGTTTCTTCCTTAATGAAGATTCTCCGAACTATTCTGACGACTGGGCTTATAACATCGACCGAGGAAATGTTAATGCGGTGGTATTTCTAGATCTAAAAAAGGCGTTCGACACAGTTGACCACGCTATTCTTCTATCTAAATTAAAAGAATACGGGGTTAGAGGCGCCTCGTTGGAATGGTTTGAGTCATACCTAAATAATCGTAATCAAAGATGCTTTGTAAACGGTTCTTTCTCAGACAATCGATCATTATCATGTGGCATTCCCCAGAGAACAATCCTTGGACCCCTCCTTTTCATTTTATACATAAATGACCTACCTAACTGTCTCTCAAACTGTCAGCCTCGTATGTATGCTGACGACATGCATTTAACTTTTGCAAGTAACAATATTGATAACATTAATTGTGTTGTGAATGAAGACCTCGCCAAAATAAATTATTGGCTCATCGCAAACAAACTTACATAAATAAATCTAAAACTGAATTCATGGTAATTGGATCAAGACAAAAGTTAAGTACGTTTAATAGATCCCCATCTCTAGTCATTGATGATGCTCCTATAAAGCTAGTCACTTTTTCTAAATCTCTTGGGGTTACTATTGATGAAAATCTATCTTGGAATGTACACATTGATAATATATCTAAGAAGATTGCTTCTGGTATCGGTGCGCTGAAACGTTGCAGACCGTTTGTTCCCTCGGTAACGCTGGAGTTTATTTACAATGCCCTGGTTCGACCGCATTTTGACTACTGCAGTGTCGTCTGGGGTAACTGTAATATTACCTTGTCTAACAAACTACAAAAACTGCAAAACCGAGTATCTCGGACTTTAACTCACTCCAGCTATGATACCAATGCTGATCTTCTATTTGAACGACTCGACTGGAGAAAACTCGACTCTCAGCGTCAATTCCAAAAGGCTATTATGGTTTATAAGTCTGTGAACGACCTTGCTCCTGATTACCTTAGTGCAAACTTTACTGATCGTAGTAATGTTACGAACTAGTCCCTGAGAGACACCGAGGGCAAACTTGTCATTCCTCTGCCCCGCACAAATTTCATGAAAAATAGTTTTAGCTACAGTGGAGCAGTACTCTGGAATAGTCTACCAGTGGAGCTGCGGCAGGCGAGCACTCTTAGCAGTTTTCGATCTGGCTGCAGCAGCTTCTTCTCTTGAATTAAACTCTTCACACGGCATTCATGTAAAGCAGGTAGTTTGTAGTTATATTAGATTAGTTAGTAGTTTTCATAATATATCATATTTTATTGAGCGATTGTATTATTATAATTATTTATTTTTAGTATACAATTCTGATCACAACTTTCCCTATCTGTGGTATCTGATAACACTTTCTGGTTATATGCTTCTGACGTCATCTAGTGGTCAAGGTTCTGCAGATCCAGAGACATAGTTGGTTACGATTACGTTGGAGACCCACTGCCATCAGAAATAGAGAGGATCAAACTGAAGCGGTTCCCATTGAATCACGGAAGCCAACCATTTCTTACACGATGCTTTACACCAGAATTCGTGAACATATTATAAAACATATGCTAAATGTAATATTTAAGGCACTTGAACGCTGCAAAGTGTCGTTGTGTCTCTTAATGAAATCTGTCCCTTTTATCGATACGTTTACATAATACACAAAATTAAGAGTGCCTGGCTTTATTATACAAACTGGACGCATGTACTATAAATGTGTCTGGGAACCAGAACACGATCCAATCTCACCACACGCTAATTTGATAAGTCTTTATTATATAATTCTGCAAAGAACGCGCACAATATGCAAAAGAACACGAAAAATATGAGACCATATCAGGTTAGAAACAGCTAAATAGCTTCCTGCACGCGCCTAGTTGTTCTGTATCTGCAAAAACAAGTGACTTGCAGAATTATAATAAAGAAGATATAATAAAGAACTTATTAGTCATCCAAAACACCGTCATGACTAAAAATACACAGCCATATTAGCTGGTAAGGCGACTAATAACCTATATCGATTCCACTTATTAGCAACCATGGCACACCCACTCAGTGTCATCGTCGTTTTGGGGTCATAACTTGCCGGCACGCATTTGAAGTGGAACCACGTTCCACAGGCATCGCAGAAGATCCACTGCAAGGTATCCTCAGCTTCTTCTTCAGCCCCTCCACAACCACATTGTCAGTTAACAAAGCGAAATACAACATCCCAGATTGTAGAACTGTTAGTGCAATGAAAGAAAACCAAAGTAAATGTACGTCGGGCATATTGTGAAGGTGTAAAGAAATGTTCTACAGACGATTGTTGATTTAGTGTCAATAACAGGTAGTGCCTCAATAAATGCAGAGAACATGGCAATACAGCGCCTTTGGATTCTACTGGTGCACGCCCATCCAAAATTGTTTATTTGGCCAGAAGCAAATGAAGACAACAGACGATGGATGGGTTGCATTCCAAGAGAGCATCACAACCACGTAAAACCAGCTCCACATGTCATATCGCAATCAGTGAAAACATAGATTCACAAGGCATTTAGAAAGGACTGTACTTTATCAACAAAAGATCTACAGAAAGGACATGGACTCATCCCAGCAGAAATCTCCCCAGCGGCATCAAATACAATTAGGGTCAGGCGAGAAAGACAATTGGCCTTTGCAAAAACAAGGAGAAGTCATCCTGAATTTGAGCCGATTCTTCAAATTTTCGAATTCGAAAGTTTTAGAAAGGTACAAGAAGGACAAAAAGACCCGGATGACAAGGAATTCACTAAACTAAGTCAATACCAAGATCGGAAATTATTTGATGGAAGGAAGAGAATATCTTTTATCTCCTGGTAGAAAATTTCCCGTATTTATTAAACATGGCTACTTTTAATGACGCAACTCTCAAATATAATGCCGTTGCTAGGGTACTACTGTGCAACCAACAAGATGGATTATCTTATTCTGAAGTCTTTCAGCACATCACCAATATTCACCCAAGTTTTAAAAATGGTGCAAATCTTCAACAGATAATGGTAGATTTCGACCAAGGAGAATATAATGGCTTTGAAAACGGTATCGGAGTAGACCTTACAAGGAAATTATTGAGGGGATGTTCTTTCCACTGGAAAACATCGGTGAATCAAATAAGTGAAATTGTTACAAAGACAAAAGTGAGATGTTCAAAGTTCTTGCATATCAAATTCAAGACTTTGAGCAAAAAGAAGAAAAGTTGAACTTTCCAGGGTAATACATCTCCTTGGCACTAATCACAAAAAGATTTGTACTGATATTATCGATAGCCATTGGAGCAGAGCCGAGCACTGGATAAAGTGGTGGACAAGGGAAATAATTATCCGCATGTTTTGTAAGACCTTCACTCTAAAGATGCTGAGGTATGGGATTCGAATCCAAATACAAACAATGTTCTTCTGAGAAACGTATATCTAGAGGATAGATTGCATGTTGCCAAATCAATAACACAAGGGAGAAATATCAACATTAGCTATATCTCGCATAGCCAGGCGGCACACTCGAACCACAGAAAAAGGAAACGGTCATGTTTAATTTCGAGAGATTGAGAAAGGGAAGAACAAACGCCCCTGACAAACGGTCCAGATTGGTAGAGAGAAATATGAATAGACAAAACTAGAACGGCTCTTTTCGGCACAATTGTGGAAGTGGAAAACCAAGAAGAAGAAAATGGTAGAATGAAATTGATCTTGCCTGGTTTGGAGGAACTGTAATCGCGTACAATAAAAACAGGGGCTATCTTGTCACGTTTGACAAAACAGCAACAGGGCAGGAGGAAGAGGAAGATTGGATACCAACTTTTAATAGCCGAGACATTAGAATTATCTCCTAATGTTTCTTCGAATTATCCCATCCACGAGTCAACTTGTAGGCTTACCATATTGAAGTTGTAGGAGATTTATTCAGATTTGGTTTGGATAAGGGACCGATCGTTTATTACGTCCCAGATGGGACAGCGGTAGTTTTCTAAAAAATCCAGTGTATTAAAATTGTACCCCCACAATAATTTTCAAAGAAAAAATATAGCCCTCTCTACAATCACAGTAACCCCTCCCCCCCTTCTAACATTGGAAAAGTATCATTACCCAACTTGCTGCAGCGAGCGAGACTGCAGCAAAACAAATTCATGTAAAGGAGCCGTTTTTGGGCGCATTGCCAAAGATCGGACCAAATATCAATATATTAAAAAGCTGAATGCAACTACTATTGCTGTTTCTGACCAATGATTCTGCAAACACTGAACTCAGCGACATATTTCATCAGGTGTAGCGAGTAAAATATTTACGTGCAGGTTTAAATCATAACAACTGCGAGAAGAAGCATAAGAAAAAGGCTTATGTTTGAACTACAATGTATTAGTTTTGGAATTTGGGAAAACTGAAATCTCATGGGGAAAAAACGCAATATCATATTTAATGTCGGTGCAGATATGATGAATTGATCTGCACACAAAGTTAACTTTTCACTTTCTTATTTTAAGTAAGTCTATTTCTGTAACATCATTTAGAAGATGTAATAAGTTGTGACCACTTGATGTGTTTACAGCAAACCTTTTAACCCGCTAATGTGGCTGTGCTTTGTCGTAGCGGTAAGGCTCGTTTTGTTTGTGTTTTTTACATTATCGCTAATCCTGCCACCTTGTAGTTTAAAGAGCTTATGAAATTTGGACTACAATGAAAGAACTGGAGGTGAGTACTTTCCAACATTCGTGTGTCTATTTATACATATCGGGGTTATAAAAATATTGTCTCCTAGTTGGAAAGCAGACAAGTTCGTATTTCCTGGCTAGTAAACATAATTATAAGTTTATACCTGCTTGCTGGGAAAATGTGCATGTTGTGAAATGATTCCTGGCTGGGAATACGTCATGACTTGGAAATTCGTGCTGGGAAACCTTCATTTCATAGTGAACCGCTAGCTGGTGATGTGGAGCGAATAAATATTTCCCAGATTTCTTCAACAATTAACTACATGTCTTCTAGTATCGTTATTTATTTGTTTTCTATCATTTTTAATCATTATGACAAAATGGCCTGTTGGGTGCTCCTGCCTCGCTATCAGGCGACGAAGTCGAATGGATCAATTACTTGCAGTGCGTGAATAATATTTTAGACATTGCACAGGCCTATTTAATGAAATATAAGAATAAAAATACTGATGGGATGACCGCCATTAAGTAACGGCGGAATATGTCATTTGCTTTATACGGATGAAAAAACCGCCGTTACTTAATTTTTAGTCGGTTCTTTAGTCGGTTTTTTAGTCGTTTTTTTAGTCAGTATAAACATGAAAAAAAAATACTGAACACGTTTATGGCTATTCTTTTTTGTATCTATAGACAAAGTTTATGACGAAATTAGCCGTTATAAAAACTCCGACCGTTTTCCCGCGAATGTTTATAATGCTGCTCAAGAACAATTTGCCAACACTATTTTCACCGGGATGAAGAAATCTAGAGACGTTGGGGAAGCGAATAAATAAAGTATCAAGTTTAATAGATTAAAACGAAAACATCCCGACCTGGATACGGAAGTCGCAATCACGGCATGAAAGAGAAGCCAAACCTAACACATTCAAAGTCTTCACTAGGTCGGTAAATTATTTGAGTTTATACTGTATAAAACAATAATAAAACCGCTCTAAATCGTCTAAGAGGCCCTTCAAGGTGTCAAACGATAAGATGGGAAGGAAAAGATGTCGAAAGAGAGGCATAAATGTGCAAGTTAAGTCTTTGTTTTGACATTTATTTTAATATGTTTTAAGCACGTGCTCTGGTACATAACTTCGTTTGCAAGCAGAACTCCAGACATTTTCATAAGTAATGCGTTTTTCTAAACATTTTTAGCTAGAGCAAAATGTCAAAAAGAACCTAGAAAATATCTTCGACCACAATATCAAACCTTTAGAAATCTTACTTTTTCAAAATTTGATGCCCATACCAGTCCGCTTTTTAGTCAGCTTTAACTTCTAAAACTTCATTGATATAATTACTTTTTATACTGTATCCTTTATGCACCAGTATTCTATGGGCAATCTTTCTAACGTTTTTGACACTTTCTTTCAAGCTAATAGCAGTAAGCATAAGTACAGGACTCGGCTTGCATCTAAATCCACCTTCTCATTTCCATAGATTCGTACAAATTATGGAAAATTAAATATAAGATATCTTGGCCCCAAAGTTTGGAACAATGTTGATGAATCTATAAAATCTTTCAGCTTTCGCTGCTTCAAGCGAAAGTTTAAAGACAAACTTCTAAATCTTTATTAATAATCCTGTTTACTAATAGTATACTTTGTTAGTGTGTATATTGTGTGGTGCGTGTGTATTTATTATCACGTTAATTAGTTATTCAACGTATTTAATGTTATGTGCTTGCTGATTTTTCGCCTTTTTCTGACCTGCAAAATTAACAGTTCCTAAAACAGAAATAATGATGGGTTCTTATACCTCTCAACCTGAAGTATATTGTCTGAATAAACGAAATGTACTCTTTTGCTTTTCCTGTGATACAGATTTTTGTGTAAATTACGGTAATACTTACTAAAGTTCGTGATATATTTGCCCAAATTTCATCATTCAGTGATGTTTTTGTAATTACTATCATATCGTTATGTGCTTCCATATGCAGTTTACATAAAACAGTCATACACCAAACGAAAATGGTAAGAAATTTCAAATGAGTAATGAAGTTAGAGTAATTTTTTGGGGTCCATAAATTACGTTACCAAGTTCCCAAACAATATCTGGCGTATGTCAACCAAAGGTAATTTACATTAAACACACAACAGAATACTAACTTAAGGCTCATGAGAACTCCCCACCGCTATAATTTCCTATGAGAACGAAGAAAGAGAAGGTCTGAGAGTATGGTGAGATCTAAATCAGGACATTTACACGCGACTGGTGTGCAATTCATTGCAAGTGAGCAAAGCTCAAGATCCAACACGAATATTGCGTGAAGTTTGTGTAGTATTAGGCCTTTTCCTACGTGCAAACAGGTAAGAGTTCAAGACAATTGCCCTTTTAACGAATATCAGAAGTACGCCAGCTTCTCTCCAAATTGCCAGATTAAGTCTAGTAAGTGTATGCTCTTCTGTGAAATGTATTGGTCCTAAGATAATCGTGTTTTTTTAGGCATCCGGAGTTGAATGGAGTTGAATGAGCTGAACTGATATACACTAGACTCGCGTATTAGTTAGTAACGTAATTTACAGCCACTTGTAACGTAATTTACACATTTACTCGGTGGCTTTTAACACCACAGAACACGACGGGAGTTATCTGTTGTATAACGATTGCTTCTTTGCTATGATCTGTAGACGTACTGTGAAAGAAAATCAAAAATCGACTCCTGGCCCTTCCAAAGCGCCCTTGATTATTAACTTCGATTTTGGCTACTCAAAAAGAAAGCAGCGAGAACTAAAATCAGCGAGAACTAAAATCAGCAAGGAAAACAATCAAGAGTGCACTTAAAGAACGCCGAAAATCAAAATAAGCGACTGAGAAAAAGGGGACAAAGGATTCTCAAAAGGGCTACTCCTCCAAGTGGGAGCCAAGAAGAAATGACTCCAGGGAGTCGAGCGAATGCCCAAATTCGAGACAGGCATCACCCCAAGAAGATTGCCACATTACGAAAGAGGCTGACATTTACAAAAGTGTTGGTTGACGAGATACGCGAGTCAATGGAAGCCAATAAAATAACCACAAGCACGTAAATTTTGTTATATATTTCAATCATTCCCATTAAATATCCATTAAATGATTATCATATTAATAATAGCCATCAACACCAATATGATTTAACAGTTTTTAATAGTAAGGACTTCAAAGCCATAGAAAGGACTTCAATATCCATTAAATGATTATCATATTAATACTAGGCATCAATCAAGATGATTTAACAGTTTTTAATAGTAAGGACTTCAAAGAAATAATAGGACAGATAAAATATATACTTGTAATTTACGTTACTGAATTTTCGTGCGCAAAGGATTATGGGTAAATGCTGATTCACACTTGCGACATAAGCACATACGCAAGCGCAGATTGTATTTCATGGTTAGTTAACCCCTTTATATTTGAGTAGAACAAAGCATTTGTGTTGGCATGTAAGTACATATGCCAACCAGTTATTTCCAAAACTGACTTGGAAATAGCTGACAGATTGCTGATGAAATTTTGCACGACATTTGAATCTTTGTATGGGAAGGACAGTATTACTCCAAACATGCATCTACATTGTCATTTAAAAGACATAATTCTAGACCATGGTCCAGTCTCTGGATTTTGGTGTTTTAGTTTTGAGAGGTTTAATGGGATCTTGGGAAGCACCACCACTAACAATAGATCAGTTGAGTTACAGCTCATGAGGAGATTTATGGTAACAAGATATTTTTCACAAGTAACTCTATACCAAAATATTTTCAGAACAATTTTGCTGGCTTGTGTACACCAATAACCACTGATAGCCCTGAATTTCTCAATACGCTATCCACTGACTGAGAGAAGAATCACCAGTTTCAGAAAATTTCCTCTGCTTCTCCCTTGAACAATATAAACTGGATGAACACTTCAAGCATCAAATTACCATCAAGTCAAAGGGTAAGCCACATTGATAGGGTAAGCCACATTGATTGGGATGACATGCAGTTCTTAAAAGAAGTCTACCAGGTCATGCACCCTGAGCTTAACATTGACTTAGATAACCTCAGTGAAAGCCTTCAAAAGTTTGGTTTTATTATAATTGGGTCTGTTCGCTATGGATCAAAGTTAGAACCAAGAGGAATCACATCCAGTAACATATTAGCCTCTTGGCCAATGGGTAATGGACAAATAAACACGGAAACCTCTTTATCTCCTGGAACAGTGAATTTTTATTTTAGTCATTCATTAAAGGTTGGAATAGAATATTACACATACCATTTTGCATGTATGCGGTGGTTTATGCCAGATGAAGAATGTGACAGTATTGGGAATCCAGTAAAGATATGGAAAGCATGCTACCAGCAAGGGGGGCTATCATCGTTCACGCCAGTACAAAGAATATTCTCAAAGAACATGGACGTTCACAAATTGCTGTTTGCCCAATCGGTCAAAAGGTGTATTTCTAGCTGCCATAAATAACTAAAGCAATGCTTGTTTTACTTTAAGAAAGGGCCAGGGAAATAAAAAGAACATTACAGTCATATACATGTACATGTAGTGATTTAATGTACACCCTTGCCAGGAAATATGGCAAATACTTCTGTATTCTGTAGAGAGTAGGATACAAAAACCCAGAGTGTATGGTAGGAAAAATATTTTGGGTACAACATCTTTATTTTACAATAATTATTTTGTAAATATTTAATTTTCTCCCTTTTTGACTGCCCCTCAGGGTTAAAGGGATTAATTGCCTCACACTGAGATATCACTCAAGATAAATCCACCCCCTTTTAAGGGTGTGTGTTTGCCTTGGCACCTATATAGTTGATGTGTTTCTGTGGAATGTTCATAGTTTTACTAGTTTGTTAGTTGCAATGACTTCAGTTCTTATGCTCTCAGCTCATAATTGTTATATGGGGGAATTAACTCATAGCAGGAGCCCATTACCAGGGGCGTCTATCTCCCATACTGGGTCTGTGAGACAGCACATTCCCAGATCAGGTTATTTTTAGAATCATATTCCCGCCAAGCCATATCAACAGCCAGTGAAATTCGATGCACTCAACCAATCAGAGGCGTCGAATTAGGTGTAATTTGCATATCCAGCTCTTGCCTTGCAATGGCGGCGGAGATTAGCGATGAAAGTGATTCCACAATAGAAGAAAGTTCGGAGTCAAGCGAGAGTGTGGACGTCCTCAGTAGTTCATCGGAAAGCGAAGATGAAGATCGGGAAGATAGAGCTGGTCCAAGCTCCGGTGTTCGAGCAGTTCGAGGGAAAGGGAAAGGGAAGGGTAAGGCTGGCTCTGTTGACAAGACAAGTTCGAAAGTCAGCCGAAGCCGAAGGAAATTAAAGAAATCAAGCCTTGTCGATGACAAAGAAATCGAGAGAATTTCAGAACTGGTGTTCTCTTCAGAGGAAGCAGGAAAGGTTGAGACGGAACTGCGCTCGAGGCTGTTGGATTGTGCTCGAATAAAGTGCAAAGCTGAGCGGGAAACGTTTGCGAAATACTTACTAGATACTTCGCAAATGCAGAATTTCAAGTTGCTTATCACTGGATTCTGTAGAAAGTTTTTGTTTCTGGTTAAAGAATCTTTCGAAAGCAATTTGAAAGGCTACAGGAAAGCTGCCCTCTCAGCTGCATGGATGAAATCGCTCTCATGTTTTCAGGTTGGAAAAGTTACCCAAGAGAGGATGATTATCGATAGATGTTTGAGAGAGGGAAACTTTCAACCGGAGGTAGTTCACAGAGTGCTCAGTGTGATACATGAACACGTATACACAATCATTCACGAGCACATAAGATCAGAGAAGGTCGAACAGTCGATGGAAGTTTCAGCGCGAGTAATGGCAGAAGAAAGCGACGATACACTCTATCGATAGTGGTGCTGCACTTAACAGAATGCTTAAGCTAAGGCGAGAGACTTTGTCCGAGAAAAAAGGAAGAGGTGAGATTACTGAAGAAAGAAGAGAGCTTTTTGAGCAAGAAATCGAAATCCTACAGGGGCTCGTGATGAAGGATAAATCAAGCATTTCTCAGAGCTTAAAAAATCTTGACGAAGGAAATTTAACGTTTCCAAGGGCCGAATTAATACCATTTCTGAGGAATGTTGACCTTGAAGTCAGACAATTTGCAAGCGATGCAAATCTCCGTAAATATCACAAGAAGTTTCCAAGTGTGTGCCAAAACCTAGTTATAAACAACGAGGTCTTAGAGGTAGATTTTAAACTTACTGTTGCTTCGCTACTGGAATCTGACTTGGCGACAAATGAAACACTTGTGAGCGGTGTCTTCACAAATCTCGTGTCAAAACTGATTAATACACGCATCAATGAATTCTTGAATGCAAAAACTGAAAGGGATCTCAAAAGCTTAGGTAAGGTAGTAAATGCTGATGAAATGCTTCGCCCAACATTAAAGTCGTATGCTTTACAAACAAAACGTAAGTACATGTAATGGTTGGAACTATTGCTGTACCAACTTCTGGCTTGTTTGTCTTATTATAGACCATGTGATTGAGTAGTCAGTTGTCAAAGGAGTAGTGCTTTTTGCCTGCTCCGATATATTGGCTACCCAATCTTGGAATGTCTTTCATTAGTATATACCACACTAGTGAATAGTGCTTTTTGTCCGCTCTGATTGGTTACTCGATCTCAGAATATCCTTTGCTATTTATACATCAGAACAAAGCAGCGATCACCTCATGCAAGTTTTTGTCCATTTGTCACAACAACAAAAAATTGGTGCTGGCTATTTACTTGTGTGGTATATACTAAAACAATAGACCATCTCAAAGTTTTCGCTGCTATAGTTACTCAGTCCCCATACAAACCTTTGTAATTCAGACATGCTTTGTTAAAGCGCTCTGAAGAAAATTATAGCAAGCTGACCTAATAATAATAATTATTCTACAAAAACCAACAACATTATCAAAGCTCAGTTAACAAAGATCATTTGTGAAAAGTATGATGTAAATAATAGGATACATTTTGCTGGATGATTTTTGATTGGACTCTGCAAAGACCCAGGGAAGAAGAGAAATTACGGATCACAAATGTAATGACATAGCAAACTGAATATTAAAATGGGGGATAAAGTAAACATATGTAGGATAACTTTACGTGGTTTAAATTAATTTTGAGAGAAAGAAAAGTAAATATTTTGCTCTCACATCACATGCTTACGAGGTACGTCATGTTTTTTGAACAGCTTGCACAGTATTAGGAGTGCCGAACAGAAGTCCAACCAAAAATCATCCGGCAAGTCATCCTACTCGGTTCAAATTCACAAAATTAATGATATTTGTTCTTAACTTATTCTGTTGTCGGTTCTTGTAGAATTATTAGGTCAGCTTGCTGTAAGTACGATTTTCTTCAGAGCGCTTTAACAAAGCATGTCCGAATTACATATATGTTTGTATGGAGACTGAGTAACTGTAACTGGAGGAAATCTTGCATACCTTTCAAAATGGAGACGAAAACTTCTATTCTCATACAGTAGATTTTTAACTCCTTTGAGAATACAAAGACAATGGCTTTTGATAAGAGGCTGGAACAAAAGAAACCTTACAAGCAGTTATTGGTTTTGTAGTTACATGTATTGTAGTATATGAGGTAATCATGCAAATGTCCAATCTACTGAGCTTGGGAATTTGTTTGTTGTATGGTTCCCTGTTAATTCATGCAAAGTATTACAAGACATTGAACAAAATTCAACAAGTAGTACAAATGGCACATCCTTTCAAAACATGTTTCATAGTCATACTGTATCATATTTAATGATAATATTACAATATTATACAATACTTTTCTAGGGTAATTACATGTATGTAGATTGTATAAACAAACAGTTTCAGTTAAACAGAATTTCATATGGAATTGCAGCTAATGCACTGTAGTATGTGGCTCCAAAAGTATTATTGACAGCACCAAACTGCTTATGGGTTTCAGTATGCTTATGACACACCTATGTACATAGCTCTTGTTATACATGTAGATCATGCACTAATTTACAGTGCTTGATGCACAATAAATTTCTAACAAATTAGAGCAGTTTCCAATTAAGTGTCAAAAGCAAAAAGTGATTGCTTTCGTTTTGTGTGAAAATGTTGTAGCAGAAGTCAACCAATCAAATTCCTAACTAAAACAAATCACTTTTTGATAAGTTATCAATGATTGTATTTACTTGTCCTCCGGTTAGTTGCTTTTTTGAAGTAAAACCAATTGTGGCTTTACTTTAGTTCCTGATTGGCTCATTTGGTTTTCACTCGCTCATGTGATTGGCTCTGCGATGGCTTTGCTTTCACTACACTCAATTGAAAACCACTCTGCAGCTGGAGTCTGAGATTATAGGCCTTATCTGAAGTGTGCTGGACACAGATACTGGGTCGTATTATATCTTATGATAACTGTGAAAACACAAACCACAGTTCTACCCAAAGGAAAGGTCACCAATCCTCTCCCATGAGAGGGAACAAAACATATACACATACAATGTATAATCTGTAGATTTTGCTCATTGGAAACTTTATTAGACAAGTCTACTTTTATTAAAAAGAAAGTGATTATGTTTTGATTGAATATGGTAACGTTCTTTATGCAGAGCTGGAATGTGTGTCTTCATGAATTGCGGTCGTTTCGTTACCAGTCGCTTTCGTTACCAACCTCTTCGTTACCAACTTGAGTCGTTTCGTTACCAATTCCTAGTCGTTTCGTTACCAGTACGAGTCACTTCGTTACCAGACTCTCAATACTTAGAACGAATTGCGGTCGTTTCGTTACCAGTCGCTTTCGTTACCAACCTCTTCGTTACCAACTTGGGTCGTTTCGTTACCAATTCCTAGTCGTTTCGTTACCAGTACGAGTCACTTCGTTACCAGACTCTCAATACTTAGAACTTAAGAGCTGTATATTTCTATAAGAGTAATGTCAACTCTGTAATTATTACACATAAGCGTACAAGCTAATTGTGTGAAACCGGAATAAACAACAACATAAGCGTAATTTGTGTACGACTTGCGGTCGTTTCGTTACCAGTCACTTTCATTAGAAATAAACTGTTTGTGCGTAGTTGGCTAGGCTCGTGTAGTGTAGTTTGTTAGGAAGTAATTATTGCGAAAGACAAGCGAGAAGCTAATTGTGTGAAACCGGAATAAACAACATAAGCGTAATTTTTATACGACTTGCGGTCGTTTCGTTACCAGTCACTTTCATTAGAAATAAACTGTTTGTGCGTAGTTGGCTAGGCTCGTGTAGTGTAGTTTGTTGGGAAGTAATTATTACGAAACACAAGCGAGAAGGTAATTGTGTGAAACCGGAATAAACAACAACATAAGCGTAATTTGTGTACGACTTGCGGTCGTTTCGTTACCAGTCACTTTCATTAGAAATAAACTGTTTGTGCGTAGTTGGCTAGGCTCGTGTAGTGTAGTTTGTTGGTAAGTAATTATTACGAAGCACAAGCGAGAAGCTAATTGTGTGACACCGGAATAAACAACAACTTATTTATTATATATATAAATTCGATTTACAAATTCAAACTATCTCGATTTACAAAATTTCACTGAACTTATATTAAACTCGTCGATTTGCGGACATGTGAGCGCAAGCTCCCAACAGCTGCCAGGCAGTCTTCGTTTTTGCCTCATACTCACTCCAAAGAGCGAAAAGCTTTGCTTGGATGTTTCGGTACTTCTTACGTTGTACTCGCTGTAGTTTATTTTCCCCCACTAGGCGGATCTGTAGGGAAGCAAGGGCGGCCTCTTTGTGGAGAAGGTTGATGAGCATGTACAGGGGGAGCTGGCCTCTTCCGGAGGCACGACCGCAAGTCGTATACAAATTACGCTTATGTTGTTGTTTATTCTGGTGTCACACAATTAGCTTCTCGCTTGTGTTTCGCAATAATTACTTCCCAACAAACTACACTACACGAGCCTAGCCAACTACGCACAAACAGTTTATTTCTAATGAAAGTGACTGGCAACGAAACGACCGCAAGTCGTATACAAATTACGCTTATGTTGTTGTTTATTCCGGTTTCACACAATTAGCTTCTCGCTTGTGTTTCGTAATAATTACTTCCCAACAAACTTAGCCTAGCCAACTACGCACAAACAGTTTATTTCTAATGAAAGTGACTGGTAACGAAACGACCGCAAGTCGTATACAAATTACGCTTATGTTGTTGTTTATTCCGGTTTCACACAATTAGCTTGTACGCTTGTGTGTAATAATTACTTCCAGAGTTGAGAGTCTGGTAACGAAGTGACTCGGACTGGTAACGAAACGACTAGGAATTGGTAACGAAACGACTCAAGTTGGTAACGAAGAGGTTGGTAACGAAAGCGACTGGTAACGAAACGACCGGTTACCGTCTTCATAGTAACTTATGTCATACTTATCAGTCTTAGCTTTAAATATTATATTCTACCCAAGTCAGTGTTCCAATATTTAGCGTATGGCTGTCAGCAAGTAGCATTGACGAGTACTCATTTATGAGGTTTTGTGGGCCATCAATCATTAGTATGATGGCACCACCATTACTTGACACATGTACATGACTGTCAATAAGTGCACATAGGCCATTCCTCTTTACAACTATCCCATCTGATTTTCCACATGCAATTATTACCCCATAGTGATCTAATGCAGATGACTGTTTGACAGTGTTAATGTGAGCTACAAATTCTGCAAAATTACTTGCATTATTAAACCCAAATATGTGATCAGCAGATTGTACATGGCATTCTGTGCCAAGAGACTGTACAACATCTTCTACATCTAGAAATACAGCAGTATCCCTGTATAATGCATCGTACATATCATTCCCATCACATATTGCATTTACAAGGGATTCAGCCCATAACTGGGGCAACTCTTTCCACAAAAGAGAGATATCTAATTTGTGATGGAAGCAGTATGATCCGAACTTGACTGATATTATTGTGCATGCATTACTTCCCTGACGACCACCTAACTCAGACTGTGAAACTGAGTGAGGTAATGAAAAAAGCAACAGGTTTCTACCTATATTCCTAGACTCTACAGTGATTGACTCTTCAGCTGAATGTGCCTTGCCATCTACATTTAAGACTACATCTCTGTAACCCTTTTCAGAGTACTTGTTTGTACTCATGCCTTTCCTGTGAATCAGCCTTCCCAGTGCAGGACCATAACCTAGTGCAGGACCATAACCTAGTGCAGAAAGACTGCCACCACATGTATGCTTCAACACACTGAATATTGATTCTAAAGCACTACCATTTATCCTTAAGGGGCTTATGAAATATCTGCCATCAGGTGCAATATTAGCAAATAACCATTCACAAAATGACAAGAAGCCATGGACAACAATACGTAGGAGGTCCCAAGTCTGTAAAGAAAAAATAATCCTCTGCTCATTTTTCATTTGAAAATACATAATTATATTTGGGGTGATAATTAACAATTATTCGGCGAAGTCGATATTGGAGGGAGAATATTCACCAATATAGACTGAGCCTGAGGCGAATAATTATTTTAGTATATACGACACAGGAACCTGCTTATGGGCACTGCATTTTGTTGAAGTTCTAAAATTTCTGCATCAGAAACAATCGCGAAACGTGAATTTACGCTTGCCATTTTGTTTCAAAATTATCCCGAGTTTTGTAGGTGGCTATTGCTCATTATTCCGAGATAGTGAGCCAATCAAATTGCATGATCTATGTAGGTTCCCGTGTTGTATATACTAATTATATATGTACAAACAGTCATTATGTCAACCAGTCCTTTTAATACAACCCAATAGCAGCTTACCTTTTTAATGTGTGTCGGCCCACATTCAGTTTATTTCTCTGGATTTGGATCTTTTTCTTATCTCAAGCAGTCAAGGGAATTTACCTCAGCTTCAGACCCAGGCAGCCTGGACAGCCTCTCCGTTCTTTAGACTCGTCGCTGTTTCTTTGAAAGTTTCCTGTACACTTCTTTCTGTTTTCTGTAGCCTTTTCTATCGAAGATACTCAATGTTTCATTTCCGTTTACGCACTTCAGCGCCGTCATTCTGAACCTCGTAAGACTCATCGTTGTGAGGGTTCGTTGTGAGGGTTCGTTGTGAGCATTATAGCTCTGATATCTTATAGCGCTCGCAAAAACTACTAAGAGCAGGTTAACAACAAAGCCAATCATAAATTATACTTCGTTGGGTTTCTAAATCACAAAGACGTCAAAGATGTCGAAAATTACTAAAGAAGATAAATGTAATCTCTTATAATTATCGCGGGAACATTGAAGCATTTTTCGCGCTGGCGACCCATTGCTTTGATAAACCGCTTACAGAAATGCTGCAGGCTCAACAGATGTGACATAATTTGCCAAACCTCAAATGAAATACTATCCACGTCCACGTTAAGTACAGTTTGCGCCCCTTTTTTGATTTTAATCAGATCCTAGACTGCGACTTCGAGCCGAGCAGATCTACTTTTTTTAGCTTCACGATTTCAACTACTTGCGACTTTCTACGGTTTTAACTTTAGTTTAGCTTTTCTTTGCAGTTAAGATTAGATTATATACAAGTTCAGCGGCTAAACGTTCAATATGGCAGAAGCCCTTCCCGACCAGTACATCATCCTCTTGGAGGAGGTGATTCGAAGTAATAGGGCCCTGGCTGAAGAGAACAGGGCCATGCGACAGGACATGGTGACCAACAACATGGAACATGAACGAGCACTGAAAAACCTCGATGATAAGTTGGTGGACATCACTAACAACCAGCAGCAGTCTCGAGCGAACTGCAGACCGAGAGCACTACTTGCAAGGAGAAAGGCCCACGTTGTGGTACCAACAGCATGTAGAGTAAGATAATTGATTATTTAATAATGCGTTATAGTTCCAGGTCTTAATTATAATAAGATATTATTGTTTGCGTATGTAAGTTTATTGTATAAATTTAATTATGTACATTGTGTGGTATGCGTCTCAGCGTTATGTGTCGAAAAAAGGTGGGGGAAAATTCGGGAAAATGGTTATATTATAACGGAAGAGTTTAATACGGAGGAGACAGTCTACAAGGTTGCAACAAGGTTAACTTATTTTTGCAGTACCAGAGAAACAAACAAACATGTCGGCTTTTGACTCACACGTCTAACTCGAAGATCGTGGAATGCTTTATACAATATCGCTCATATATATATGCATGGGAATGATGCGAGTTGCAAAAAAAATGACTGCAATGGAGAATGCTTTTCGACGGGAAAACAAATTCCGTATACAGAAACTCCTGGTTTCGACGAAACATAGACCCCCGCTTCTGGACCCCTAGAAAAATGGAACTTTTATGTTATTTTAATTTATACCAGCGTGTATATATATATATACCTCACTACTGGAGTTTTATTCCGTTCTCTTTTCCCTCACTTATTCAGAGCTAAGTCATTTCTAAATTTCTATCGCAATCATAATTCAGTTCACTCTATTTCTGTTGTTTCTCCGACTTAGTTTAACTATTCACTTTATTTGTTTCTCTGATTCTTCCGGAGACATTTCGTATTATTTTAATGTGAACTCTTTTACGGTCAACGGAAAGGCGTGCGAGATTATAAACTAAGATGCATGTTGTTCTATACCTTGCCACGAGGGTTTTCTCCGGGTTCTCCAGTTTCCTCCCTCCATAAAATTGAGTATGTATAAAAATATATGAAAAACGTGGGGAGTGTGTGTGTCATTCACACGGGAACAAATGACATTGAACACACACCGTTGGATACGTGTAATGAAAGTTTTCAATTGATGATTGACATTGCAGCACAGAAGTATCCGTCTTCAACAATTCTAGTCTCAACTCTACTTGTATGCGCCGATGAAAATGGAACAACTCGTTCTCATTTTAATTCAAAACTGCGCCTCCTTCCGTCTTTCCCCAACGTTCAATTTATTAACAACGAGAACATTACGGAAGACATGCTTCATGATAGCAAGCACATAAAGAAACGAAAAGTTGGTGTACTCGTTGCGAACTTCAAAGACGTGATTTATAACAGAGTCACCAACCGCAAATCACCGGTAAAGCCTACCGAACAAAGGATGTTTTTACGAGGTCCCAAAATCAGCCGACACCAGAGGCCTTATTATCGCAAGGAACTCAGCAACAATCACGGGGAACTTTATTCCGCGGTTCCTCCTACGCCATTACAGACCCACACAGCCTTCTGAGCAGACGATCTACACTGCTCATTCTTGTGAACGCGATCATGGCCAGACAAAAACATATGCGCAAGCCGTCGCAAACGAGGCTACAGGACTCGCTCGTCCTAATATGGATCACAACACCTTCATGTCTTTATTGAAGATATATGAAATGATTTGTCAAGCATAACTAGCTAAGTATATGTACACCACATATTATTCCTTCCTTTTCAATTTGTTCATGTCCTATAACTAATTAATGTGTTTTAATAGATTTAAACCTCTAGAACCGCATTTCCTGACAATAAGTTGTTGGAACATTCATGGGCTTGGCAAAAGTTCTGTTTTTCTAAATAAATTTCGTAATAGTGAATTCTTGAAGAGCATTAAAAACTGTGATTTTATTATTCTTTCTGAAATTTGGGGACTTGAAAACCTAGATCTTCCGGGTTTCGATTTAATTGCACTCAATCCACCAAAAAAGTTGATTACAAAAAAATCAGGATGATTCTCAGGAGGTGTTTTAATAGCTGTAAAATATTCTCTTAAAGGTGTATCCTTTGTCAAAAACTCAACTGATTTCATCTGGTGTAGATTAGATAAGAATTGTTTTAGCTTACCAAACAATATTTTTATATGTTCATGTTACATACCTCCAAATGACTCTCCGTATTACGATCCCGATACCTTTACGTTTCTCGAAAATGATATTAATCTTTTTCAGAGTCAAGGCTCCGTTGTCATGGCGGGTGACTTAAATGCTCATACAGGTATTAGTATTGATTTCATAGACTCAGATAATTTAAAATATATCACAGGTGATGACTACCTCCCAATATACAAAAACATACCACTCAGGAAAAATTTCGGGCATCTTAACGAAATTCCTTGATTATAAAATCGGAGGTCAATTTTATAATCTTATTAAAGATATGTACTCAAAAACGGAATGCAGCATTAAAGTACAAAATCAAAGAACTGACTATTTTAAGTATACCAGAGGAGTGCGACAGGGATGCGTCCTGTCTCCTTTACTTTTTAATCTATATTTTAATGATTTGCCTCATATTTTACAAAGCACTAATGACACTGATCCAGTTATTCTGCCAAATGGAACCTATCTAAACAGTTTATTTTACGCAGACGATTTAGTTCTGATATCTAGTAGCGCAGCAGGCCTCCAAACTACCATTAATACACTCAAAACATATTGGTAAAATTGGTTTTTATCTATCAATATGAAGAAAACTAAGTCAACGTCTGGGATTTTTTAACTCACAAGGCGGCTTCCCTGAGCACAAGTGTTGGCTACCTCATTCCAGGCATCCTAGTTACAACAGCCTTTATAACAAGCACCAGTGGAAGCTTAATCACCAACAAACACCATAGTATACCTCTTAATATGTACATGATCTTCGTTGGGCCACCATCTACGGGAAAGTCACAAGCATTGAAAGAAGGAGCCCTCCAACCTGTAAGGACGCTAATAGAGAATGCTGATCTCTCCAACTTTCTCCTAGAAAAATGTACATCGGCGTTAGCTAAAACATTAGCAGATCTTGGGGAAGGATTCGTGGTTTCACCGGAAATATTTGACCTGCTGAATAAACTACTTAAATCAGACGACTAAAACGCTACTGGAGAACGCGCATCTTATCGTTATGCCACAGAGAAAATTCGAAGCATCAGAGAAAATTCGAAGCATCGGAGAAAATATTCCATTCTCTATTGTAGGTGCTACACAGGTTCCATATGCAGCTCGACTGATTACTCGGATGGACCAAGGCCACGGACTTCTCGATCGATTTATTTTCCTGTTTCCCTCTTGTCTACGGCCTACAATTGAGAAAAGAAACAGCACTTCAGTGGTTGAAAAATGAGCCTCTTCAGTCAGTATCAGACATCTTCTTAGAGATACAAACTTCACGGAGAGCGGCGAATCCACTACAAATTCACCACCAAAGCTGAGACTATTCTTAACGCTCTACAAAGTCAAGAAATCCAGGAAATAAATCTCGCAATCAGTGAGGGAAATCCGCCACCGAAAAGAAGATGGACTTGGTTAAGAGAATCGCTGCTTCGCTCCACATTTTCAATCATGTGGCAGCCAAACTAATGGACCGAGAGAAACCCGATTTTCCAGCTATTCGCATAAGTGCAACTTCTGTTACACAAGCGGAGAAATTAATGGTACAGTTTGCAGACTCCCAGAAACAAATCGCCACTGAGGTAATGAAATAAACATGTCTTTATAACCCTAAATACTTACTTCTGCAGATTGAACATTAGGTTCTAACAATCGCTCCAAAATCAAACATCTTAGATCGCGAAAATTCCAAATAATCGTCCATGCTATCTCCTGTTAATGTTTGGGGGAATTTTGGCGTTCTAAAATGTTTGGTTTTGGAGTGATTCTGAGCTCAATAGAATTCAGTCCGAATCATAAACTACATGTAATCCGAAGTTGGGATTAAATGTACTTCTAACTGACGTAATACTAGTGTTTCCGTCTTTCCATATTTTAAGATTTGGAAAAGCAGAGTTGATTAAAAAACAGCGGCTAATATATATCTCTATCTTCATATATTCTTCTTGATTTCGGTTCATCAACAGTATTGTGTTGACAAAGAGACGCCCCAGCCAAACTCAGGAGAAATAAAATTGGCACTACTCCATTTCTCTGAGCCAGTGGTGGGGAGCTGCGCTCGCGCTCTTATTTTTGATGTGTTTTTTTTATACTGAAATATATGCAGATATTTTGAATGAGTGTGATGACAATGGGGCTGTTCTTTTGCTTCTCATGCAAAGTAACCAACAGACGAACCGAGTGCGAATATCATTGTTATTTTGAAGAGGTTGTACCACACTAACGTCCGTCTGTTTCCGTATGTCTCGCGGGTCAATTCTTCTTGTTCTTTGTCTAGAGCTACCTCAGCATCAAACCCACGGAGGCAGGGTTCCAGTAGATTTAATAAAGCATACGAGGTAATCCCGAGTGCATGAGGTCAGTGTCAGATCGATTTGATGTCACGACATCCACTGCTTTTGAGGTTTATCACCGAGTCTGCAAGGTAATCGTATATCGTTTGCGGCCGAGATTCATCCATTTTCCAGAGGGTCAGGGGCTAAGAGAAACAATCGATCAATTTGGAGAGAAACGAGGATTCCCAGGTGTAATAGGTACAATAGATGGCTGCCATATGAACAATACATATATAAATCGAAACAGATGCGTGCGCACAGCATTACCGTTGAATACTGCTGTTCATTAGTACTATTTTACTAATCCGTTTTCGGATTTCCCCAAAAAACACAAAGACAGAAATCCGGATTTGGATTAATCCACGAAATCCTTCTCAGAGATGGATTTCTTGGATCATGCTAAAGTCGAAATCCGTTTTCGGATTTGCCAAGCGAGCACGAAACTCGAAATCCGAAAACGGATTTCCCAAACGAATACACCCTTGATGAACATCAATAACGGATACATTTGTGACAATCGATTATTTTCGAATATCATCGATAATTATCGATTTTCATCAACAATTATCGATTTTCATAGACACCTTGAATACATGTTTCTGTTAAAAAGAAATTGACTTACGAAGTAGTAGTAGTATACCACAGAGTTTTTTGGCTTATTGCCCAAACAGTTGATACTAGTCACTTCCAGAGTTAAAGTACCGATGTAGGCTTTAATAGAGCTGCCACTGATCTACAGATATTTCTCTATGTGGCCAAGTTGCCCGTGCTTGTTGGTGACTTTCAGGGCTTTGCCATATTTCCCAACTTTTATGGCAACAGGAAACATCTCCTAGGGTTGAAATTCCTGTAAGATAACTCGCTAAATGCGAGTAGAATTTGTCAATTATCGAGTGGAAAACTAATCAACCGGCTTTTTTTATCGAGCTGCATTCACAGTTACATAGTAATATTTTTAAGTGATATAGCTTATAGAAAGAGTAAACTCACAGCAATGAAAACAAGCCCCAAAGATGTAGAGAAATCCAATGCGATTGCTTGGGTGCCATGTTGGGTGCCATGTTGGGTGCCAAGTTGTGATTTATTAATTTGTGATTTATTAATGAGTGATTTAGACTGGGAATCATTGCATTGTCTGCAAAGATTAAAATGTTGACAGCAGTTCTTTTGCAGTTCGTTACAGGATGTAAAAGGATAAAGAAAGAGGTGGTGGTGTATCACAGACAGGCGGCATCGCACGAGCAGGCAGCAAGGGCTAAAATAGCCAATCAGCAACAGCAAAGGAATCAACCATCGGAAATTGAACTGGGATTTCAAAGAGCCACTCAAGACATTTCAGACAAGATGGTGATGCTGTTTCGCTCAGCCTATTTTCTAGTTAAAAAATTGAGGCCATTAAGCGCGAAGCTCAATTTGATTAATTTTTATAGGATTTTCTCGGGGTCCTCTCCCAGGACCTCTGCTCTAGTAAGAGCGCCTCTACGGACGCAATTTCTCTAAAACATTATTCATTCCATTCTTCTTCTTTTTATTTTATTTATTTATTTATTTTTAAATTTTTGATTTGTTTTCCAAACAGACTTTTACTGCAACTCACCAGCATTTAACAGCAACCCATTTTCACAGCCATGCTCTCTGTTTGAGGCAGTTTGGACTACCGACAGAGATATTAACCAAGATAGGAGCCTACGTTTGTGGCCAACAGAGGATAGATCGGCGTAAAAAGAAACACGAGAAGTTATTTTTCCGACCCTATTTCTTGTTACCCATTTATCGGCATGGGAAGTCAAAGGAGTGTATAGCTGGAATGACTCATGGCAAGAAATCCCCCACCATCGTAAATTTTGGACATTACCTCTGGTTCGAGCGGTCCTATTTATAGAACCTGTTAGAGAGTTTCAATTTTGATGGTGTGCACAATGTCATAGTAATATAACTGTTTGCACGAGGCATTGCAATTTTGGTATAATGTATAGACGGTGCCCCCACCACCCTGTTTACTCTGAAGTGTGGAACGAGGGATGGGGACGATTCCAGTGGCGTAAACTTTACTTTCACATTGAGTGTTAACTCATTTTCTTTTTTCTTATTTTCTTTTCTTTAGTGTTTGAAATGTGAGTTACTACCCGATTATCAGTTACCCCCTCTACACTGCTGCGGGGAGACCATGTGTCCCGCTTGTTTCATTCTGGGGTTGTCTAAGGTCCTCAAAAAAATGGAATACCCCGTTGTTTTTATTGCAACGCACGTGTTCGCCATAATTTCTATGTGAGAGCAGGTAGTATTATTATTTTTCGTCAAGACCAGACTTTTGGTTTGGTAAATCTACCGATTACAGAAAAATTCAAACAGCATTACGGAATGATAAATTAAAAGTAAAGTTTACCCATTGGAATTATTAGAGCGATTGCTCCTTTACTTACTTTTTTCCAAATAATAGGGCGATAGCCCATGTAATTTCCAACTTTCCAGAAAAAATAATAAAGCGATGGCTCCTTTACTTACTTACTTACTTACTTTTACATAATAGGGTGATGGCCCATGTAATTTCCAGCTTTCTAAAAAAAAATAGGGCAATCGTCCCTGTAATTTCAATTATGCATGTAATAATATTCTCTCTCTCTCTCTGTTGGGCCCGAAATAGGTCCAACACCCTTGTAAATATTTTTACACCTTGATGTAATTTATTATTATTATTATGGAAACAAAGTTGTTGTTACTCAAACACAAGTCTCTTTTATTGTCTCGGGAAACCTGTCTTACATATAATTGGTGGGCTCCAATAAAGCCAAAAGGGTAGACACTCCAATTTCAATATAGTCCTGGGGATTGTCTTCGTAGACCAGACAGGTAACCCAATCCACGATTTTTTAAATCTGATAGAGATGCCTGCGGAGGAGGCTAGGGGTTGACAGTACCCTTTAAGGTATCTGCACTGGCAAACTTTAGGTCCTTTAAAATTCCTCTTTTTCGGGTATATTATAGTTTATTGCATCAAATATCACTTTCAATAGTTTTTTTCCACTTACTCATAATCTGAACGTTGCAGCTGATGGACGAGCGGAAGACTGGGTCGGTTACTAGCGAAGACTAATTGAGTGTGGAGTGTACTTCATTCATAACTTGACCGATATATTTATAAGATCCTTTATAAGTTCTTTAATATACAGTCAAGCTTTGTCAGTTTGTGAGAATAAATTGTCGTGCCTCGATCATACATATCAATTTCAACCGCATAACTAAATATATAAAACAACCTTTCAATAAATCTTCTTGCTTAAATTTTATCTTCCTTTCCAGGCTTGGTATGTAGTCAGAAAAACACTCTCCGCTATATGAGGACTCATGATAGGACTGTTCAAGACACATTCAAATATCATGCATGTTGTAGCACGTTTCTCTGCGACGAAACAAACGATAGCGACCGATCGAGGCCGACAAAGGCAATTGCATGGCCTCTGCTTCCCATTTCTAGGGAAGAACCAATTCCTCTTGTGTCTGTACCTTTTCTTCCTTTCATTTGTTATTCGCTGAGACTTGTTTTTTCTTTACTTTTTCTTATATCCTATTCAGAAGAAACGCCATCAATCGACTTCGACATCGTGTTTACTTGAGGTCTTAGCCCCCATTTGGACAGCGGATTAATTATTGACTATGCGTACAAAGGTACCGGAAGTCACGCTTGAGCTCGTGAGGCACGCCTTGACAACGGATAAACAAAAACAACTTCCCAAAGGGGGGAGGACTAAAATCACGGCTTTTTAGAGTCCTTGGTGGCTCTGATCAGCGGTTTTGAATCCAAGATGGCCGACAACAAGATACAACTCAAGTTATGGAGTTTAAAGCATATTTTGAGGGTTCCAGAGGAAAGTTTGTGAATACTTACGTACGAAAGGATATTTCAAATACATTTTTCTCTGAATGCTTTTATGTTATTCCTACGAAACCACTCATGAAGACTTCATAAACTGTAACGAATAATCGTGTGGTTGGAAGTCATCAAAATCATTTTTGTTACGGCGTTGTTAATATTTAACTTTTATGTGTAAGAATACCTGATATCGCGCGTTGTAAAACCAGAAAATGGATTTCCAACCACACGATTTTTTCAAATCCCATTTTCAACAATATTATAAGGTCGAATGGACTCATTTCAACGTGTAAGCTTAATAAAACGCAAAATATAAAATACTGAGGCACCAGGGGGTCTAGTGATAATTCAATTAGCGAAAAGGGGATGTGTACACATTTATGCCAAGCTAATAATTTTTTATGTGGCCCTTCTTCATGTAAATGTCTATTCCAAATCAAATACAATTTTTTTCAAAATTAGGTAAATATTGACCATTTTTGCCAGTGCAGATACCATAAATACCATTACCAGTAGTATGTTTAAATGTTATATTTTAACAGCTCGGCGACGTATCTCTAGGTTTGCAAAGCTCAATGGAAGCAAACAATTCCAGGGCAAAGGGAGTGCTCGCCTGTAGCAGGCCATTCACTACGATGTGGCTGGTGCAAAGCACATTCAGTGGAAAGATTCGCCCTGTGGCCGCTGCTATTCTCGAGGTGATGGCAAACTTGGAAAACGACAGCATGGAGAAGTACAGGTAGTAGACAGGACAACTGTGTTCTACAAATGCCTGCCATATGCAGCGACAGATAAAGCCCTAGATAATTGCCGTATGGACAGAGATGTCTATCTCGAGAAGTTCACAGAAAGAGCCCCCCATAGCCAAATTTCAAACATCGCACAGAATGCTATTGTTTTCGCGGACATTTAGATTTCTGAATAATTTATTGATGATTATGGAAATTTTCAACTAAAACTCTTCTGATTGGTAAATGTAGGTTGTTCCCACGCTTATTTACCCAGTGCTTCTTGCTTCAATGCGCACTGAGAAATTACAGATTAATCTAAGGCGTTAATGAGGGTATCTAGTCTTTAATCCAATTTCAACTCTTTTGTGTTTTATGTAACTGTCAAATAGGGCGATGTAATTGTTTTTGAACTGATCCGTGTTTCATTTAGCTCCTCGCCAATTCTCTACGTTACCAAGCAGCAATAAAAAGCGCTTCTCTCGTCATGATAGTCGCGCTTTTATTCCACCCTCAGTTTAGTCACATTGAGTGGCTCCAAACGACATAGAAAAACTCAAAACACAGAAGCCGTCTGAGTTCAACTTTTTAATTTGTGAGCCATGCAGTCAATTTAAATCTAGTGGTATAAAGCTATTCAGACCAACTTTTAAAAACCATTTGCTCGGAATCTTCTTTTTTTCATATGAACAATTTTTCTGTCGAAAAGGCTAAAGTATAGAATACCTGTCCACTCCAGCTAGGTTGTAGAAAACACTACTACCGCGGTCTGCAGTCAGCTAGAATAATTTAGCCGTAATGATTATTCAGCTACTTCAGGACACTTAGTTTCATGCCTTATCAAAATTATTATTCAGTCACTTCGGGACTGCGGACCACGGTGGCAGTTAATTTTAGGTAAGGTGTCTTCAAAAGTGGCCAGGTATTCTATAGTGCCTTCTTTTTCCAGATTTAAAACGTCCTAACTGATGGAGTAAACGGAAATAAAAATAAAACTGTGCGAACTTATCGTGGTTGGGATTGTCCAGGACTGTTGGGTGGGCTTTGTTTGGTTTTCAGCTTCGGTGGCACTTTTTGACTGTATCTCGGCTTTCTTTTTGGTTGATTTAACTTAAAACAATGCAAGTGTTAACTAAATTGTTATCGGTGGATTTCGATCCGTCTCCAATGCTCAAGCCCTACATAAGGCACACAAAGCTTCAATATTTCATTCTCACATTTCATAACTATAAACCACGGCAAAGAGACGGCATCCTCCAGCCGGCTTATATAAGAACATATTAGAGCTCCCATTCAAGACTCCTCGGCGATGCGTGTGTAAACAAGTGGTCAAAGTATTTGAAGTCGAGAGACCTGTTGCAAAGAAAGAGAATGGTGGAAAGCCGGAGTATTTCGTTTAATGGTGCAGTTATCCAGTAGAGCAGAACACCTGGGAGCCAAGCTGCCATATTTCTCTTGAGCTGAGAGAAGCCTTTGAACTCTTATCAAATAATCCTCTAATAAACAGTCGTCACCTCTATGAATTGTATCTCAAAAAAAATTAACAGTTCTTTAAATAAGGCAGAAAAACTTCTAAGTAATCGCAAGGATGCAGTTGTTTGAGCTACTTACAGAAGCAGATGCACCACAGAACACATAATATTTGTTTACTAGATATCATATGATAGAGGTTTGACTGTATGTTATCTAATACATCTTAAACTCTAATTATAGCTCCCCTTCAACAATTTTTGGGAAAATATGCCAAAAATAAAAGTCCTTCAATAGTTCAATATTGTCTGCCCATGAAGGGTCCTCTCTTGACAGTCAGGACAACAGTTTCCTTTATTGTCCACACAACAAAAAAACAGAAACCCCTCTTTGAAATATGCATTTCTCCCTGCACTTGATACCAGTAGACATGGTTTTTTTCCATAGTGAACCCTGTTCCACTACTGTCCTTTTCTAGGCAAAAGGATGCAATGGATTCTACGGCCTCCTTTATGGTGCTGTTTCTTGCTGTGTAAGGACATTTTATTTCTAGAACATGATTTTTTTCCTACAAAGCCATCAGGAGATGCCCCCAGTATTCCACTGTCATCCAGCCAAATCCCAGTTTGCTCAACAGGCAACCCAGTTTGTGAAGTAAATGACTTTACAGCCTCACTTTCATTGTTCACACCCCACACCACAGCCTTCACCCTTGAGATATCATATTCCCCCAACAGTCTCTTGATTAACGATGGAGTAGCCCTTTTGGCATTTAAAACACTACCAAAATTGCTTGCAGTCAGCCGGCCATTTCTTGCTAAATGCCAAAGTGGGTTGTCCCTCTGGCCTGTAGTAACATGGCCGACTTCCTGTGTCAGACTGTCGTCCATCTTTGTCTTGCTCAACAGAAAGGAAAGCTGTTCAGCACTTTCGTTGGTCTTGAGGAAGTCGTCCGAGTAAATTATATCTGAGATTGTCAGAATCGACAAGGGCTTAGTTGGTGGTGGTTCTGGGGACAATAGCCAACATATTCCAGTGAACTTTCCGTAGTCGCATAACGCCGAATACAGACTAGCTCGATCCTCCTCTGTGGGAACTCTATCCAAAGCTCGGTAATCCTTTTTCAATGGAGCAGCATTTTCTGGCTGTTTTCTCTTCCGCCAGGTACAGTACCGCCAAGAAACATATGTACATTTGATCGCGAGCAGATCGCGAGCAGATCGCGATCATGAAGTGCGATCTGCTCGCACTTTGCTCGCGATCTGCTCGCACCTTGCTCGCGATCTGCTCGCACCTTGCTCGCGATCTGCTCGCACCTTGCTCGCGATCTGCTCGCACCTTGCCCGCGATTTGCTTGCGATCAAAAGCTGATCGCGAGCAAACGTCCGCAAGCAAAAGTCGCGGTAAAATATATTTCTTTCTACCTTTACATGTGTAAGAATAAGAAGTGTATGAAACATGGTAAGTTGAGCAGAAAACGAAGCAATTCTGATTCCACGTTGCTTAACCAAAACTTTGTATATGATCTTGTGAGAATACAGCTTCATATAGTGCCCGTCATTCACCAAATAAATATTAACGTCTCCGTTAAGGTCTACATTTGTAAAAGTGAAATTTCACTTTATACAGCAATGGCATATCGCTTATTTCACGTCTTACAAATGTATATTAGAAATCAAGCCCAATCTTTTACCAAACACTCAGGCGCTTGAGTTTTGTTCTTTATTGACCCACCACTGTTCGTGTATTACGGTTGACTAAGACACAAGCGCTTCCGAAAATTAAAACTTCTCGAGACAGTTGTCGAGACACCGTCCAGAATTCGGAAAAAGTGTATTCTCGATCATTTCACACTTGGAAGAGTTGTGTTCTTTTATTCAACACTGCAGTTTGTTTCTTGGGGAAGGCACTTCTCAGACTTCTATCCAACCTGCTTCACAGCTTGCTTGTAATGCGTCCTTGCATTTCTTCTTATAACCTTACTGAAAATCTATACCAAATATTCTAGAACTAGCATAAACTATGTAATCCTGAACTAGCGAAACAAAATAATCACAAAACAACGGCCGCTCGCTTATATTAATTAGTTCCCGAACAGCGGTGCGGGACCCGCTTAAAGCGCAAAGCAAAACAGCAAATAAACTTTTGCTTCTGTAGTTTCAATCCTTGTGTTGTTAGAGGTTTCGGTTAAAATCATTGCAAATGTTTGCAGTGCTATTAAAGGCATGTTTTCGAAATTAAAATATCAACTTCTCGGAGTCTGAATTCCCACGTGCAATTAGTCTCGATTTTTGACAGGCCTGTCAAAATCGCTGAAACTTTATGGGAACGTGAAGTTTGAAGTGAGTTTTGAAGCCAGGTTTGAAGCCAGGTTTCTAAAGCCACGTTTCTAACAAAAGACGCGCAAAAACGTCTATACTTGAATTATTTTAGCTTCCGTTTAATAGTCGTTACTACTACATTGACAACAACTGGTGCGAAATTAGCATATTACGTTCAACATTCATAATAATAAAGGACAAGACCACAATTCAAAGTTTGTAGTAAATGAGATATTTATTGCAGGCATTTCGAAGTAAAGGCGGCACGCTAACAATCTTCGACTAAACTTTTAGTCTCGTTCACACTCGATGAGTCGTCTTTCTTTAATACTCAACACCGCCGTTCGCATTCTTATTAACAAACGAAGCCGGCGGCCCGCTAACAATCTTCGACTAAACATTTATTCTTGTTAAGTTCACACTCGATGCGTTGTCTTTCTTACTCAACACCGCCGTCAACAAACGAAGCCAACTGCTTCGAATTAAACATTTTTCTAAACGGTCAGAAATTGCAGTCAGTATTTAAACATTAAGTTTTTTTCTGTTGAGAATCGATTCTGTGACCGCGATCACCAGTTGATCGCGATCATTTTGCGATGTGATCGCGAGCATATTGCGAGCACGATGCGAGCAGATCGCGAGCAGGGTGCGAGCAGATCGCGAGCAGGGTGCGAGCAGATCGCGAGCAGGGTGCGAGCAGATCGCGAGCAGATCACACTAAGTGATCGCGATCTGCTCGCGAGCAAATCGCGATAAATGTACATATGTTTCTTGGCGGTACTGTACATTCCACGTCTGTTCGGCTCACGTTGTAGATTCCGTAAATAAAAAGGGCAGCCGCATGGCTGCATTTAAATTTCCCTCTAGGACACTCACATTCGGTATTCTTTATCTCATTTTTGTAATCGAGATAAACCTAATAAACCAATGTATATAAAATAAGTTCCAGCATGATCTATTGCTCTATAAATTCAAGATTCAAAAGCAAACTTCTGTAGACAACAAGCGCCGTAATCGAGTTCGCGTGTAACTTACCGTCACGTTATAAACCTTTTTCTTCATACTTGCTCGCACTTTCCCTTTCAAAACACCCTGACTGAACGTAAAACTCTCTACATGATTCGATTTATAATGATTTTCGCCTCTAGACAGTGATTTCTTCTCACCAGCGAAGTAAGAACTGAGTGCAGTTATCGATAACGACGCCATTTTGTTTTAGTGTTTGGTTTGTTTAGAACAGAAAATGTTGACACCATGGTAACGTGACGTCACACTTTAGTACTCTATTCCTCATATCTTCCCTAAGATGTCAACTGAGCTGAGAAGATCCGGATTACGAAACTTCAATGGAGTTTTTCAATGAGATTTGCGACTTTAGACAAATCCATTGAGAATTACATCATAGACCAAGAAAACAAGCACACGCGAGCTAAAACTCAGAGAGACGTAAAGCTATTGATTCAATTTCCGAGGGAAAAAGAGGAGATACGAAATCCTGAAGATATTCAACCGGGAGAATTGAATGGATATCTATGCGAGTTTATTCTAAGTGTTAAAAGAAGAGACGGAGACGATTATGAGCCTTCAAGTCTTCGAGGGTTGATTTCAAGTTTTAACCGACATTTGAAAGAGTGTAAATATTCTGTAAGCATTATTGAAGATATCGCGTTTGAACGAACAAGGAAATGTCTGGAGGCTCGAAGCAAACTATTGAAAAAAGAAGGTAAAGGAAACAAACCTAACGCAGCTCAGACCTTGACAGATGATGAGATAAACATTCATGAAAACAATCTCTTAGGAATTTCAAATGCCGAGGCTTTATACTGAATACACTTTGGCTATTTAGCTCAATGCATTTTGGTTTGAGAGGTTGTGACGAGCACCGACAAATGTGTTGGGGTGACATTAAACTTATCAAAGAAGCTGATGGAATTGAATATTTGGAATATTCTGAGCGCCAGACAAAAACAAGAACAGGGGCTGAACCTCGTAATGTCAGGCTGGTTAAACCCAAAGCTTTCGCCACTCCAGATGTATCACGCGACAGAGATCTGGTCGTGGTCTACAAAATCTACTGTGAAAAGAGGCCGGAGAGCATGAATAAGCCAGATGCACCATTTTATCTCGGTTTAAATCACACCAAAACCACTTCTTCGAATAAAATGTGGTTCAAGTCGAATGATGTGGGAGTCAACAAACTGAATAGTTTAATGAAAAACATGGCAGAGAAAGCCGGTCTTGGAAGCCATCGACTTACAAATTACAGCGCTCGAAAGAGAATGATACAAACATTGAACGATAACGATGTTCCGCCTAATCATATTATGCAGATATCAGGACACAAGAATGTTCAGAGTATAAACAATTACAGCCACGTTTCCTAACAACAGCAGAAAACTATGTCAAGAATATTGAGCGGTGCCATTGACTACTGAAAGTGAAACCGAAACGCTGTCTTGCAAATCAACTGAATCAAAGAGTCCACTATCTACAGCGGGAGGGCTATTTAGCGGAGCAGTAATTCATGGAGGGCATTTTAATAGCACCATCAATACTGTTAATCCGTCTGTTGCTTCAGTGTCAACATCACAAGCACACAGCTTCAAACGTATTAAACGCATATTTCATTCTTCGGATGATGATGACAGTCCTCCTTTCGCTCGAAGACTCGCTCGTTCGTTTTGTGAAAACAAACTCGTGCGTAAATACCGTACGTCAGCACTTTCCATGAAGAAATCTCTATTTCTCTATATAGAGAATACTAATAAGGCTATGAAACAATAGAAAACAATAATAGCCTTAAAAGTATTCTCTATATAGAGAATACTAATTACTCCCCTAGTAGTTGCCAATAATTTCAGAAAAAATAGGTTCGCAATGATCGGCGACCAATATTATAATTTTGTTTGAGAATATAAATTTTGGTTAAGATATCGCCCTATTTCGAACATCAAATACCATCTTGAAAGAAAAAAGTTATATCTGCAATATGAGTAATTTACCTGTAATTTATGGGAGAACCTACCGGTACTATAGGTTATAACAATATGTGCCTAATTTTATATACTTTAATTGCTTGACGCTTGGTACTGAACTTTGTTTGGTTCACTTTGAACAACCAAAACAATCAAATTCAATGTCAATTCAAAGACATTTGCACTGTTACTAATGATTAAAATATAACTCAGTAGAATAAGGAATGAAAAGCTTGATCGTAATTCTTTATTTGTCTCCTCTTGCTGCAATACATTTAGCGATTGAAAATTGAAACAGACCTTCATGGAGATGAGAAGTTCATAAACATTTTTACAGTTTTTATAATCTTCCTATGATCACATGTTAATAAAATTAAATATATAACTTAGTTTTATTATACAGCTGTCACCAGTGCCGTACAGTTTATTCAGTGCTATTGCTACATAAATATTCAAGCGAGAACTTTACTACAACTTGAAACATTTGCAATCATATCTCCATGGCAAGTGAGC
Organism: Actinernus sp. WN-2022; assembly: GCA_030867875.1. Classification (NCBI taxonomy): domain Eukaryota; kingdom Metazoa; phylum Cnidaria; class Anthozoa; order Actiniaria; family Actinernidae; genus Actinernus; species Actinernus sp. WN-2022. The sequence continues at coordinate 4,621,186 of JAOWCC010000936.1, read as the reverse complement.
AGTCAACAGATTAAAATTCCTTTATTCCTGGGTTATTTATTCTGTAAGAGAAGAGGTTATGCTGATAAAATTAAGGAGTCCAGTAAATATAATAGAGTTTTCTTTGACAGTCACACCATTTCAGTTGAATTCCGTATTTTGATTATTCCACATATTTATGACTGCAACAAGTACAATGTTCCATAATAAAAAGTAATGTTTCATTTTATGGACTGTTCGACTTCATGAGGAATAATAATAATAATAATTTACATTTATAGTGCGCAGGCTGCATGAATATATGATCGCCTGCGCATCACAAAAATAACTATTAAAAACAGAAATATACAATAATATAAGAATTGAGCTAAAACCACAGTAAAACTATAATAAGGTAAAATTAAAAGAATAAATAAAATAATTATAATATATCTTAGTTATAAAAAAGCTAACTTAAATAAATGCGTTTTCAACACATTCTTAAAATTATCCAAGGCTCTACAGTTACGAATACTACACGGTAGCGAATTCCATAGTTTAGGGGCAGCAGCACAAAAGACCCTGTCCCCCAATGTCCTCTTTGTTCGCTCTCTTGGCAACTCAAGGAGAAGTTCATTATTTGATCTTAAAGAATAATGCGATGCACCCTTAATGATAATTAAATCATTTATATATTCAGGCGCTAGCCCGTGAATAGCTTTAAATGTAATTACTAGTGTCTTAATTTTAATTCTAAATTGCACTGGCAGCCAGTGAAGCTTAAAGAGCACAGGCGATATACGATCAAAGCGGGAAACATTGCAAATAAGGCGCGCAGCTGTGTTCTGGACACACTGTAACTTAGACAACTGTGTTTGCGGCAAACCATATAATAAACTATTGCAGTAGTCAATTCTACTAGTAACTAGAGCATGCACTAACTTTTTAGTTGATTCGGTTGATAAAAACTTCCTAATGCATCTGATGTTATGCAAGTGAAAATAAGACGCACTACAAATCCTATTGATATGTGTCCCCATACTAAGTTGCTGATCAAACCAGCAGCCCAGATTCCTGGCCTCTTGAGCTGGAGCAATCTGATGGTCAACCAACAGTAAGAGAACCCGTGCTAACCTTAGACAATTGTTGTCTTGTTCATATAAGTAAATACTCAGTTTTATCATCGTTAAGCTTGAGCCGGTCAGTCAGCATCCATTGACGAATATCCTCTATACAGTGCTGCATTGCTATAGTTGCCTCTTCTTGATTTACTTGCGAATCCGGTTTAAAAGCAAGATAAAGCTGAGAGTCATCCGCGTAACAATGAACGCTAGGCAAATTTGCGTTTACAATCTCAAAAAGCTTGGATGTGTAAATGATAAAAATAGAGGACCAAGGCAGGATCCGTAAGGAACACCGTACTGCAAAGTAAAATTGTCAGAGAGAATCCCATTAACCGAGACACGTTGACTTCTGTTCCTTAAGTACGCTGAAAACCATTCCAGGACCTTGCCCGGGACTCCAGACCTTGATTGAAGACTCGTGATCAGAATACCATGATCAACGGTATCGAAGGCCGCACTTAAATCTAAAAGAACCAGCAAGGTCACGTGACCCTTATTCATATTCATAAGGATGTCATTCTTCACCTTCAAAAGAGCAGTTTCAGTACTATGGTGTTGCCTATACGCCGACTGCAAAGCAGGGTAAAGACCATTGGAAGACATTTGTACAAGCAGTTGATCTGATACGGAGCGTGTCAATTTAGACACATAAGGAAGATTGCTAACTGGACGATAGTTTTTTTAAACAGAAGATCCAGGCCATGCTTCTTAACAAGAGGGTTTACAAGAGCTTCCTTCCATGAATCAGGAAAGGAAGCAGTATTAAGAGATTGATTGATAATTTTTCTAATTACAGGCAAAAGAACATCAATACACTCTGCTACCAGTGGAGTAGGCATCGGGTCCAAAGCACAGAACTTCTTGGCAGATTTCTTCACCAACTCTAAAACGTCATCATCGTCTAGAAGCTTAAACTCGCTAAATGATTCTTCCACAGGACGAGCAAAGTCATATTTTGAGAATTCAGAACTACTTTGTGCCGCAGCATCAAGATCCATCCGAATATCAGATACCTTCTTAACAAAGAAATTCCCCATACCCTGTGGTCCAGTCTGAACTGTATTAGTAGTAACACACATCAGCTGTTTGAGTTAGTGCTTAATAGAGTACAGGATGGAATTGCAGTACTGTAGATATCTCTCCATTAGATCATCAGATAGAACACTTTATTTGAGCAATCATACTATTATTTGAGACTTCGAGTAAAAAAGGATAACAGTGATGTTAATATATAAAATTACTATGTTAAATTCCACAAAATTAATGTACTTTCTAAAGAAATGACTCTATTCCACCATCCCATTCTCCCCCCCCCCCCCCCCCCCTCCAAGGAGAATGATTAATCCCCTATATTATTTCCCCAGTACCTTTTTTCTTTTAAGCAATCTAAATTTATATATGTATGCATTAGGGTGTACAGGTGAATCAAATAATAAAGTTTGCTTACTTATTGCAATCCATACAGTCTTGTGATCACTGTAGTATGCTTCTGAAAATTCCCATACAAACGCTTATAAAATTTAATTTACATAAACAGAGCTTGGGCTTGTGGTTATAGCTCACGTTGCGGGCTTTTGTTTAAAAAAAAAATTATTCGAGAAACAAAGAGTCAACACGACAACCACGACATAGTGTGCGTGAATAGTGTGCGTGAAGACGTTTTTAGCAGAAATATACCTCCAAGGCGTTGTGTTGTGCTGGCCGGCGAGCGTTACGTTGAGTGTATGACATCACTTCCGCTGAATAACCCTTTGTATAAAGCTGAATAAACGGGAACGGTCTTCAGTAATGTCGGACGTTTAGATTCAATATTAGTAGTTCAAAAAATAAGACTTCCTGTCGTCGTTTCGAAAAACGATTTGAACTGGTAATAATAGTATATCAACTCTACTTTGACCGCAGTAAGGGGCCGTCGACAAGTCAAAACAAAAATTAACGTCATTTGGACGTTAAGGGGGGAGGGGGTATTGCCTTAGTGCCTATGAAATTAAATTTTCCTTTTGAGATGAAAGTGGTAAATACTGCTTTGATGACTATTTATGCCATTAAAACACTTTTTGTTTTGAAAAGCGAAACGCATCATTTTTATTTTGCTGTATCAAAACTGCAATGTCAGGCCTCATTTCTTAGACATTCTGCTCTCGGCCAACCTTAGATCACAGGGGACCAATGACGTCATTAGTTGTGCAAGTCTCGCGTGCCCAGCGGATCAAACATGGCGACGAAGATTAGAAAGAAAAGAGTGTGTGGTAAATTTTGTGTCGCTGTGGTCCTGGAGAAGTTAGTTGTTCGAATACGAGCTTAACACCAGGAATATCGATGCATCTCTTCCCGTTTGAGGAGACTACAAGGAGAAAATGGACCAGATTTGTCCAAAGACATAGGTCTGGATTTAAGCCGACGAAATATTCTGTGCTATGTTCCGTACATTTCGCACAACAATGCTTTTCAAGGCGGCTTTATTTAACATCTAACGCAACAGAGAAAGTTTATGTCAGTAGGCGTTTGGTCAGAGGAGCAATTCCTACGGTAGATGTTGCCATAGAAGAAGCGTCTACACCAGCAACTAAAACCGACCGTGAACGAAGAAAGGTGAGTTGAGGGTTTAATTGGTCGACCATATAAATATTGGCTCCTGGTTTATTATACCACCCGCTACGCTACTAAGTTTATACTAGTATACCTAACCATAGTTAATAGTAGTGAATGTACCCTGATTTTCAGACGGTACGAGGTCGTCTGCTCACTTCCTCCTACCAATTCCCGACATTTTCTTATTGATTCCCGGCACAAAAAAATGCCGTTCTCCCCGGTGAAGTTTAAACATCGGAAATCAGCTGTAATTGAGAATGTAATTGTAAATGCTAGTTGTTGAACCGGCTGCTTGACGGCCTTTATCGAAGGCCAATTGCTGCTCACCATCTTGATAACAGGATAGATCTTGCTCTTTGGAAACTGATAGTTCACACAGAGTTCGCCTACACGTCTACACGTCCGGCAACAAATTCATGATTACACAAGAATCGCATACACAGGATCAGATCCCAGCAATAATTTGCCCTCTGTAGTCCGTACAAATGTAGTTTAGAGCCACCGTTGTGTATACTGGAATAAAGCTTATCTTCATTAAATAATTATTTGAGGTTAATTGACTCTTTATTGTCAATTTTTCCTATTTTCTCTAGATACTCAAGGAAGCCCTTACACCCGTGTCAGCGAGTACGACTGTTAAAGCTAAACCTGATCATGATACTCCAAATCAGATGTTAACACTATACCGGAATTACCACCAGTGGAATGTAACCAGCCACCAGTCGATGACAATTTTGAACCTGACACTACTCCACAACCTGTACCACAGAATATTAGAACTGATAGTCTGAATCGTACCAGCTGTGATAACTGCCAGAAATTAAAACAATCATTAAGAAGGTTGCAGAAACTAAACTGTTACTACAGGAGGAGGATAAGGGAGCTCAATGAAAAAGTGAAACTGGTAAGTGAAGTGGAAGTACTTTTATACCAGTACTTCTCAGTTACTAATTACTTTTGCATTACCTTTAATAGCTTTTATTAATATATACTAATAATTGTTAGTAACAAAAGTTGAAATGCTTGCAATGCAGCTTGTTTGATATCCCTTTATCTCAATATTGTAAAGAGGTAAACATTGAATGTTTTTATTTAAGAAATCCTGAATTGTTTTTAAAGGGCAATGAAAGTACCGAAAGCTCAGGAGAGGAAGAAGGGAGTATTGAGGAAGAGGGTAGACTCACTGAGAATACGGAATTAGGAGACCCTGTAGAGCATTACACTAGCACTAGTGAGCTTGAAACTGACACAGAAAAGAAGACTTGGATTATAACTGGGCAACAATGGAAGAAGACACAGAGAAACCAGTACCTGAAGTTAATAAAAATACTGTGAGGTATTTTGAAAAACTATTTTAATGTTATATTAAGCCAGTATCGTCTGGGAACCAGGTAATTCACAGCAAGTTCGTAGAGGCCAAGAAAGGGCACCATGCCATTCAATCCCTATTTTCGAAAGACCAAACATCATCCGCCAAACCATCCACATCCTCTAAACCACCATCGCAACCACAATCAACACCTCCATCATCAACCGATGAAATCTTGCCGCCGAGCACCACCGATGATATTGAAGGGATGTCAGGAAGCATTCTATCCATGTCCGAAAAAAGAAATGGCGAGAGGCAGATGTTAGTCACATCAACAGGGTAGCTGCCAAATACATCAATGGTGCATATCAAATGAACAAAGCCAGCCTGATCCATTGCCTTCAAAACGATCCTGACACAAATGCCATCTGCGAAACCGAAGGTATAGATCGCGTCTACGAGAAAGTTAAGTCTTTGAAAAAGGTGGCTGCCAAGCAGAGAATGTAAAGTAGTCGTGGTGGTGCTTGTTTGCTGGAGGTCAAAATAGAAGATAAAAGAAATATAAGAAAAACAAGTCTGCTAGATAATTACAGGAGCCCATTACCAGAAGCGTCCATCTCCCATACTGGGTCTGTGAGACAGCACATTCCCAGATCAGGTTATTTTTATAACACCCGAGGTAAATAAATCCCATACCCCCGAGCAGTAGGCCGATAAAATGCTTAACATTTCATAATGGCGAGGTTTTCTCATTGTACGTAGTAATAACAGATAGACGCTCCTGATAATGATAAGAACAGTTCCCAATTAGTACAAATGTTCCTTATATCTTGCACTCTACGTCACCTGTGCTTGTGTGATACTGAAGGTAGTGTTTAGTTATTGATATACACTTTCATAATAATTTGCAACGTAAATAATCATTCCTTATATATTTAATATTTAGGAGGTATGAAATAAAATGTTGTTCTTGTTGTTGGTCGTTTGGTGTTCCGCTCGGGTCAAGGGTTGGCGTTATCATTCGTTAAGGTAGCCTATCTATCCAGCTTTCATATGATACCAACCTTATATGATTTGGTTTAATATTAAAGGAGCTACAGCAATTGGCGTGGACCCCATTTTACCCCCAAAAGTGCAAAATGATCATTTTCCCGCTATTTTCAGCACGTTTTGATGTGCATCTCGGAAACTTTCCAAGGAACTTCCAATTTTTTTTCACTCAGCATCGTCACCTAACTCGCCGCTTTCATATGGTATCACTCCCATCTCCATAGCTATTGGCAATAAAAAGTTAGCCTGTCTATCCAGGTTTCCAACGATACCAAGATCATAGGATTTGATTGCTCATTAAGGTTACCGGATACCTTCAGGGTGCGTTTCCAGTCCAAATTATGTAGCGCCTCGAGGAAACATCGTAGATAAATCATTCATGTATCATTTTAAAGCTTATAAAATTGGCTACAAGAATACATAAAAAGTTTTGAGTTCTTTGAAAATCTCGAATTTTCCGCCATCCCGTTTCACCGATCTAGTGAGATGGCTTTCAGAAGCTCCGACTCCGAAAATATTTTAAAGTTTAAAAATCTGTTTGCTTTATCGTATTTCAGAGGAATCGTATTACAAAAGAGTGTCGGGGAATTTCAAAATTCGATTTAGTTCAAAAGTTATCATGCTTCCCGTTAAAAGGTGAAAAATAATCCGAGTAGATATGCGGGAAACGTCGTCAAGAGCTCTCTTTTTAGAATTTCCCAATTCCCCGACACTCTTTTGCAGCGGAGATATCAATTGACATTTTGTGAAAATTTCGCACAAATCAAATCAATTCCTCTTGAGTGGGAGCTTTTTTAAAACTCTATTTTGATTGAAAATCGAAAGCGAGAAAATAGCACTTCAAAAAATTTACCCGTCTGTCGTGCGTGAATCTGAAGCCCCGCCTCTCCAACAATTAGCAAGCTCTTAGCCAATCATTTCTCATCACAGTTCAACTATCTGTCAAGATTTCCCGCCAATGTTGATTTCCGATCAAAGCTACACGCCGCATCGAGAAAATGTTTGTTCTCTTTTGTGTGACTTGAAAAATGATAGCGGTAAGAGTGAGATCGAAGTAAAATTAACAGTCCAAAACCGGAAGTCCTAAGAAAATTGTTTTTTTTTCTTTCCATTTCTTGGCATATCAGCCCATTTTAGGAAAAAAAAAAAAAAAATCCCGTCTTTATGAATATCTAATTTTCCTAACAAAATTCGGAAAAAAACATTGTATGCATTTCTTGGCATTTCAAGCCATTTCAAGTCATTTGAGACTATTTTTTTGGCAAATTTCGCGATTTTCAAATTCAGTCCACGGGCCTGGCCTATATTTGAATTTCCAGTTGCCACACTCCAATGGGAGCAGAGCCAAAGGAAATTACATCGTACCCAGTGGCAGACTCTGATAGGGGGCAGAGGCTGCGGTACTGATGTCCTTGCCAGCGCTACAACCTCAATGTGGCGATTGCCTGAATTCATAAACCTAATTATTATACATATAAATTCTTAAAAGTATAAATAGCTTAGTATATATGTAGATTAAATATGTCAAAAGAAACATATTACTACATATATAGTACTTATGTATAAAAAAAGAAATACATTGGTACACAAATATAACTAACTTATGCATTACGTCTAGGACATAGGAATGGAGGGTTCAAGGCTATGAAAGGCGTCTCTCGTGACTTCCTCCCAGGGTACCTTGATGGGTTATGTGGAAGGAACGGAACATACCTCCTCAGGGTGATATTTCACGATATCGCCTCACGGTATCCAGTGTAAACACACTGAATTACTATGGGTTCTCCCAGGCTCTTTTAGGAGCCACCATATTTGAGAAAGTCACCACTCATGCTTCAAAATAAAAAAACCAAAACAGTCAAGATGTGGTATTGCCATGCATCCCTGCTTAGGCCGCCATGTTTTTATAACACTGCAACACAACTGAAATTCATGCGACTCTAGCAGGGCATTGTTTAGTATGTTAATTATTTAATTCAAGTTCAGTATTGCGTGACAGAACTGTGTGGTGGATTGGATTCAAATTTCCATATGCGATGCGCTTGGCGTAACATTTAAACATAGTCTCAAGTTACTCAAATGTTAACTTTTATTCAATGTTTTGATCTTTGCTTTGATCTAAATTACTAAACCATCAGTCTTTGGGTAGTTTCAATGTATTTTACAATGGAGTCGTAAACTACACCATGTAGTTTACGACTTTAAAGTTTATGACTCCTTCGTCAAGTGGAGTCGTAAACTACACCTGATCCTTTGTCTACCTGGTGAGATTTGTAGTGGACCAAGATGATAGCACCACATGGAGAATCCCTAGACCTATTGACCAACAAGTTCGAAAAATGATGACTGTGCAAGAAATGTTTACTTTTCTAGAAGTCACAATAGAAGTACTGCTGCCACTGCCAGACCTCTAGTACAATCCACCTACCCAGACTCACATTCTATTGACCACTCCTTTTCGCTGGAAAATTTGTAAAAACCAGTTTCCAGCACAAAAGAAACACTAGAATTAGAGGCCTCCCATATGCAACAGAAGAAATGGAAGTAACAGGAAATAGATGGTTCTATTGAAGATGAAAAGTTTGCCTCTGGGGGATTCAGAGATACATTCATGGGAAGTCGAGGCATGTGTGGCCGGAAATGGGTAATTTAAAAGGTACAACGAGGAAGCCAAAACAAGCATAACCGATGTGCTCAAATATCACATAGAGGTGCATACAAGAAAACAACTCCAGGTGCAGACAGTTGCAAGAGAACTGACCAATACCTTTTCATCAAATTTTCCAAGTGAATTTGGTAATACATTTCATTAACAACAATATCTACTTGGTGAGCCAGTGACAGTAGAGGAGCTCATAGCTGGAAGCTTTTTGAGGTATGTAGGCATCAGGTGCACTAGACAAGAAAATATTACATGGCCATTATTATTTAAATTTACGACAAAGCTCAGTGCTTAGTACATTACACTTACACAGTAAAAGATCAGAAGCTAAAGGGATCCAGAATGTACATCCAGAAATTGCAACTGAGAAACGTTTTGTAGAAGAGGAGAACAATGATATATACTTTTGTTGTGGTAACCTCTCTATCGTGAGTATCAATAATTTCTTGGATCAAAAGACATGTAACAAGTTTTGCAAAATGACGATCTCAAATGCTTCAGTTTAAACAAGAACAAGCACTATAAAAGGACTTCAAACATGGTGAAGACACCTTCAGTTGTCAATCAGCCTTTAATTCGTGCAGAGAACATCTCTGTTAAAAACTCTGCGACTTAACATGTAACATGTTGTTCCTTTTATAGTACAGGTTCTTTGATGTCTCTTGCTACAATATGTAGTCAAATATTTGTTTTACAGTGATTTTACATCAAAAGTCTACCAACAGATTGGTTTCCACTGCCCTCAATCATAATGCCACCAAACAATAACGAGCGAAAGAAAGAAAGGGTTAAAATACGAAATTGTTTGCCCTTCGTATTCAAAATGTCATAGGAATTAATGTAAACAAGATGGTGGCACCCAGGTCTTCGTGTGGCCAATTTTGAGGGGCTCGTTCTCAACTCTGAAAAAGGTTTATCAAATTTTAATACATATTCTGAACAAAGTACATCTGAAAGATGCTTTTGAGCCCAAATGTGTTTTTCACTCGGGTATCCCTTTTAAAAGACCGTTTTGTGGATGCTGCATTACACCCTGCAGCAGCTCCCTCCATTTCCACCACTTTTGGGATGACTTTCCTTAGCACATGGTTAATGTCATTCTGGCATTTTTGAGGAGTCACGGTATTCCCGAAATCATGAATAGCTTGCACCAGCTGTTCCTTGTTCGATGGCTTGGCAGTCTTGCGCATGTAGTTCTTCAACTCATGCCAGACGTTTTCGATGGGGTTCATGTCCGGGGCTCTCAGTAGGTGTATGCCACCCAGTTCATGTTGTTTTCCTCGTAGAAGGCGACGGCATGGCGGGATGTATGCTTTGGATCGTTATCCTGCTGGAATCGATGATGTCATATGGTTCTGGATAAACGGAAGTAAGTGGCCTTCAAAGATGCTGGTGTATAGTGGCGCGTCCACGATTCCATCGAAGATGCAGGTGTTTGTTGCTCCGATTCTGCTAATGCCTGCCCAGACGTATAGTTTAAAGGGGTGTTTTGGTTTAGGGACTGGTTTAACTGGCTCACATTTTTTGTAGAATTGTTTACGTGTTGCTCGCTAAGTAGTATTGTGCTCTCATTACTGAAGATCACGTTCGACAGGTGTTGAATGTATTTGTTTTCTTCTTTCTTTTAATATATATATTGTAATGTTAAAAAAAAAGAAATATTCGTGTAATTTATTTGTTTAAGGTTACCGTACAGGTTCGTGTAGCGGTTTTTTATTTAATTATTTTTTTATCCTGACGTTTTACTAAGTGAATATTCTACAATATGAAACAAAAACTAATCCAATATATTAAAAACTTCGCGAGATATTGAAAGAAACGTGTTTTCTCGGAAAAGCAAATAAATAGCCAGCGTGTGATAATCCTATTATGTGAAAAGCGCCCCTCGAACTTTTTCGCGGGAACCACATCCGGGAACTTCCTTCGAACTATTTGCATATTGTTTTACAGGATTCCGCCATTGCAGTTTCACACTCAAACTAGACAGTCGTACTTCTCGAGATCCAGATTTCAAAGTCAAGTTTACGTTAAATTTTATTCTAAAGTGTTCCTAATCCTTTATGGATTTAACCGCCTCCCGGTTAGCTCAGTGGTTAAGCTCCGGTCTGTTGCGCGGGAGGTCGCGGGTTCAAACCCCGGCCGGACCAACACTCGGGGTCTTAAAATAACTGAGTAGAAGGTGCTGCCTTTGTGAAACAACTGCAAATGGCTAGACCTTCACGTCTTCTCGGATAAGGACGTAAAATTGTAGGTCTCCCGTCGGCCTCAAGTTTATCAGTCTCACTAGACTGTCACGAGTTACCGACGTTAAATAAAGTAGCTTTACTTTACTTTTACTTTAAGGCAGAAGTCCAGTCCTTGGGTGAGAAACCGTAAGAAACGGGGTCGTATAAAGTCAAAGAGCAGAACGAAAGAATTCGGAGGTGAAAGAAAGAAAGAACCCGCGGAAAGCGATAAAGGCTCATGGTACGACGATGCTAAAGGATTGTCCAGCCAGGGATATGTAGAAGAGAGCGAGGAACCAGAGAAGGGAGAGAAGAGTGCCAGTAGACTCAAGCTTTGAGTCGGATACAGCGAATTCTGCAACTTCAGAGGAAGAACATGAGGACGCCGAATGTGCAAAATTCCACAAGTGGGCAGTCGTCGATCCGCAGGAGTTGCAGAAACAAATCGCTCACGCTGTAGCTTGTCGCTTTTGTGGATCAGAGGGTGTCGAACTAATTCAAGTTTCGAAGTCTGGACTCGGCGCTGAATGGTCTTTGCAATGCAAGAACTCGGAATGCTCTTCGCGTGTTTTTTACACTACCCCGAAAGATAACCGGTTCTATGATGTAAACAGGGCTTCCGTTCTGGCCTTTCGGCTTATTAGAGGTGGGTTTTCAGCAGCCGAGAAGTTTACAAGTATCCTGAACCTGCCACATCCAGTAAACAAGGGACCCTGGTCTACGCATACCAAGGCCTTGGAAAAATCCGCAAATGAGCTCCTCGAAGAAGAGTTAAAAAGTGCAGCCCTCGGGTGAAAAGATACAAGTTTGCCAGCGGGGCGATTGATCTAGAAGAAGGCGAAGAACTGCACTCTAAAGTAGTTGACGCTGGTGTCTCTATTGATGGATCCTGGAGTAGCAGGGGATGGTCCGCCAGGGATGGAGTAGTAGCCGTGATTTCGATCGATACAGGAAAAGTGTTGGACGTTGTGTATTTGACAAATTCCTGTAGTTTGTGTGTGCACAAAGAAAATGAAAGGAAAGAAGGAAAACTGTCCAAAATGGATTTCCAGCATTGGTATATCGAACATGAGCCGAGCTGCTATCTTAACCATGATGGCAGTTCACAGGTAAGAGTTCTGCGAACTTTAGCTTAGTGTAATTTCTTCCGAAGACAAGACAAGGCTGTGAAAAGTGTTTAACACAAAATACCAACGAGAGTCTGCACCATGCGATATGGGGAATGTCATCCAAAGAGCAATTTATGTCACAGCAAGAGGCAAGCCTTGCAGTTGCACTTGGTGTTCTAATATTCAACATAGGTTTGGATGACACCTTGTCTAAGCTGATGCCTAAAGTTAACTTGTCAATACACCCCACCATGAGAGAGCGTTGGCAGAAGATAGACACTGAACGAATCAGGATTTCTGATTATAAGACACAAGGCACTGTAAAGCAATGCAGAAAGAAGCTCCAACTTTGATTTAAATTTGCATTTGAACAAAGCAAAATGTCAAAAATGTCACCATTTTGAAGGCTGCTATGTGCGGATTGACATTATGCAGTTAAATCGGCCATACGCGCCAACGCGTGGCCTGGTAATTCGTCTTTATAAACACTACCTGTTTTGCGTTTCTAGGTTCACCGTTCTTACCGATTTTAAAATTTTCATAAAAACATTACGCAGGCTCATTCTATGGTTTATAAGCTTTAAAATGGTATATAGGTTTATGTAGATTTCCCTAAAACCTCGAGCGCAAGAGATTTTTAACGAGACACCCGCGAACCTGCACGGTAATCTTAATATAAAATAAAATGTGAAAGAAAAAAAAGATAAAGAAAATGCCACTCATTTGGGCTTGTTGGTGTCTCTAATCATTTGGCAGTACTTGGTGGAAGACCACGTCCAGCCCATGGACTTTCGTACCTCACGGATCGTACTCGAATCTATCTGTAACCCAGGATTTTCTGCCTTCACAATTGCCGTTCCTTGGTGTGAAGAAAGCTCTGAGTTGCCCTGGTATGCCTGGTACATGCATGCTTTGACATGTTCAGATACTTTTGGGGGACAGCCTGGTTGTTCACGCTGCCTCTTTAAGAACCTGTATATCGTTGATCGAGGAAGAGTTATGGCCTTCTTCAGCAAGCAGATCGGATTTTTTTTTCAATGAGTTCGTCGTGAAGCTCAGTGAGATGTTTCGTCAAGCATGGTGCTTATGGAAATGAGGTGAGAATTGTGGTGCATAAATACATTCCATGTTAAGAGTTATGGTTTAAGAGCCTTTTCTGTTTCTGCTCCCATTCAATGGAACGCTCTTCCAAATGAAGTCAGGCCTTGTGACAACTTATTCTTTTAAATCTAAACTAAAGACGCATATTTTTAGGCTTTCCTATTATTAGATTTAATTAATTGCATAATTTACATTACTATCATTATACCTTAGGATAAACTATTTTTCCTCAGCAACGTTTATTTTTAATTATATTTTAATATTATTCTATGTTTTCTACAATTTTTAATCTGAAATGTAATTGTAAATAAATGTAGACTTTCTGGCATTTTTATCTTTTTAGTACATATTGTAAAGCGCTTAGAACATTTCGCTACAGGCGCTATATAAATATACTATTATTAATACTCTATCAGTAATTAGCACTGCAATCGTTTCACTGAAAATGGCTAGCATTAGACAACTTTTACAAATTCCTCGATGTGCAGCGATGTACATGTACTTTCCTAGTGACAAGACAGTAGGTCCTTTCGAAAAATCCAAAATCACAAGTCAGAAAGGAGAAGTTAAGGTTGGAAACATTGTAACTGTGGCATGGGATCCAGAGGAAATTGATTCCAAGATACAAATGTACTTTACATGCATGGTAAATTTTAGCGGATTCTGTCTTTCCAAAACAGTCTGAAGAACATTTTGTCCTGCACAATAACATAGTCAGTTTAGTAATCTAAACAAAACTCATTTACTTCCATTTCAGATGCACCTTGGCAGATCAACTCCTTTTTACAGGGCTGGGTTCTTCACGCCAAGAATAAGCGCTTGCTTGATGAAGAAGACAAAGAAAACCAGCCTCCGACTAAAAAGCCCAGAACAGTAAGCATTTAATCCAAGCATTGAAGTAAATTCAACGTTTTACCAATATTAATTGTAGGTAAACAAGGAGGAAAGGAAAATGCAGCTGGGGTGAAGATAAAAATGGATGTTTTACACATTTTGCATTTATTTCATTAATTGCAGGTAAACAAGGCAACAAAGACAAACGCAACTGGTACGAAGAAGAAAACGAATAAACGGATTGGAATGGTGCGTATTAAGGACTCTTCGATTGCAATGTTGGTCCACATTAATGCGCCATGACTATAATTTGTGTACTTATATTTGTTGCTCATATCACTCTTTAGATTGTGAGCTCTGCTGCAACCGCCCCAGTTGACAAGATTGTACCAGTTACTGCCAAGGATCGAGTCGCAGACCAAATTCCGGTCCATTCCGATCCAATTCCAGCCCGCGCCCATTCGATTCCATTCCGCGCCGATCCGATTCCATTCCGCACCGATCCGATTCCAGTCCACGATCCTATTGAAGATTCATCCCAAGGCCAAGTTCCAAATGTGCCTATGTCAGAATCTTTCCTCTCACTACTTGACCAAGAAGTAGTTTATAGGTCTATGCCACTGGCAGAAACTCAAACCAGAGGCCACAGCACCGCTAACACCACTACAAGGGCACTAAATACAGTATATGGGCCTCAAGAACTCCTACTAACACAAGTCATGGACAGATGTTCTGGTAAGTATTAATTATCTGGGCTTTACTTTTTATAAATTTATCAATTGTCTTGATGTTTTCATTTCTCACAATAGAAAGACATTCTACAGAAACTAACACGCGAGGTTGTGGCAATGTGCCAGGAGAACCAAGAGTTTCAAAGTAATCTAGGAAAAAAAATGGACTTCATAAGTGTAAAACTAGAAGGAATTGAGGCAGCTACCGGATGCGTAGAAGACGAATACTTGCGCGTGTCCAATTTTGTCCTGTTCCCCCTGGCTACCGTAACACCTTCGCCTACTACGGCAGATCAGCACATTTGTCGTAGTCGGTACTACGTTGGAGTTTAGGTCAGTGTTTATGCTCGGATTTTTGGATACGAAGGCGTGAACGTTTCAAATTTTCGAACATTCATTAATTGTGTATTTGAGTGTTATTGTGCATTAGCAAGATAAAATAATTTAGTTTTTGCCTTTCTCTTTACACTTACAGGGTCACAAATTCGCACTGCATTGGCACGTGGCTAGCACTGGGAGCAGACGAATTCAGTAAGTAAATGTTCTATACATGATCATTTATTTAGGCAATTGTATTACATATTTCAACAAAAAATATATTCTGAAACCTTGTTGAGTTTGTTTAACCCTTTCCCTACTGGACATGTTTGGCTCAGTTGGTGAAATCCCGAGTACTAACTCAACCCTCCCCCCTCAGTTCAAGTTTGGCTAGCCCGGGTCAGTTAAATACTGCTGACTTTTTAAGCCGAGGGCTCAAACTTTTCCCACAATGCCATTTGGGAGAATTCTGTTCACTCGTTGACGGTAGGTATGGCTGCTTCGGTAGGGTTTCCAATGAAATGTGCTCTAATTTTGGAGAAAAATGGCACTGTCAGAGAGCTTGAAGGATGGCTGAAAAGTACTTGGTTTCCTTTTAGTAGGCCTTGTGAGGGGATTTCACAGAGTTTTTCCGTTGTGTTTGTGATTTCAGACACAGGAAAAAATTCTTCACTGAAAGCCTTGAAATCCTGCAGTTGGCATTCTTTTTCCCCTGCTCAACCTATTAGGATGTGTTTTTGTCACTTTAAAGCAACGGCTTGAGTCCAAATCACCGCTCTTGGTTGTAGGGGTAAAAGACTTATAAAAAAATCCCTACCGGAATCCCAGAGGGGGGAACCCCTTGTGGAATTTTTGTCCATTACCCAGCATGCAATTGGAGGTGGGAGCAGGTAAATGTGGTCGAGTGAAATGCAGTGTAAACATCGGCGTGGTTCACAGTCGTTTGGTGCGTTTTGTGCAAACAAACCTGCTGGTTGGAAAGATTAAACAAGGTACTGTAACGACTGAGTGGTGATTTTGTATTTGCTTTTGATTTCAAGTGCGAATGGGAAGGTTTTTTCGAGCCGATTTTCAGCTCCTCAAAATTCGCTAAAATCGAAGAAACGAACAACGATGTCCAAAACGAATGCGTTTTTCTCCAAAGTGGGAGAGTCAAGCGATCCCTGTTATAGCTCTGACTTTGAAGTCATTCATTCCTTGAAATAATATCACAACATCGTATTTCCAGCATGTCTAGGTTTGATGCAATAATTTTCTCCAGGTACATGCTTCATATTGGGCGGTTACGGGCGGCACAGGAGGGAAAGGGTTAAGATTACAATTCTATCTTTTGGTATTTTCAGCCGGTCAAGATCTCATGAGATCTTGTTATCCTTCGAAGGAACTAGCAGAAAATCTGTCTATGATCTCATATCGAAAATGTTCAATTGAAAATTACTCCAAAATCAAACAGACACCCTCTTAGGAGATCAGTGAAAGGGAAAAAGTAGCTGAGGAGACTGTTGAAGAAAGTGAGAGTGGCAGAAAAAAAGCTGAATCTGATAGAGCTAGTGCTGAGAAAGCTAGAAAGAAAACCATGGAGAGGATGGGACAAACCAAAAAGAGAAAAAAGGAGGATGGAGAGAACAGTGAAGTTCAACCAAAAAGAAGAAAAGGAAGTAATACATTGGAGTTTCTAAGAGAAAGGGCAGAAAAATAGCTCCGCTTTAGAGAATAAGAACTTGAAGTTAAAAAGGCAGAACAACAGGATATGTTACAAGTTATGCAGAAACAGGTAGAACAACAACAACAGCAACAAGTTCTTCTCATGCAGCAACAGAACTTAGCCATGATGGCATTGATAGAAAGTCTGGCTAAAAAGTAATGTTAACAGATGAAATGAATGCTCATGTTCTTGGTTTTTTCATGATATACCATCTATTATGTACTGGTGTATAGACATGCTTGTTACTGTAAAAATAACTGTAAATACCATTCCAATATTACAGTATTGTTCAACATCTTTAATTAACATTTATGATTGTCATTTCCTAACCCTGGGCACGACCTTGGTCCTAGACAGGTTGGTGAACTCCCCATTGTCTCCCGGTTTATGAAGGGTGTATTTAAGTTAAAACCACCTAGACCTAGATACTGCAGTACCTGGAGTGTTAGATCTGCCCTTTCCTTTTTGGAGACCCTAGAGCCACTAGAGAGTCACACTTGAACAGCTAACTTTTAAGATGGTGTGTTTGCTTGCACTAACGTTCGCAGCCAGAGCCCATGAGCTGGCTGCCCTGGACCTTGAGTACCTCCTGATGAAACAGGATTCTTGGGAGTTTGCCATACCTTCCCATGTCAAGACTTCCTGTCCGGGTCATTCAGGTTGCAAGGTTATTTCTTCCAGTGTTTTTACAGAACCCTAGGATTTGTGTTGTCCACTGCTCGAGAGCTTACATCGATTGCCACATTCCTAAACTTAATAAGTGTAATGACCGATCCAACAACCACCTGTAAGAAAAGTATGTACATACATGTACAAGGCCAAAATGAACCTCGGAAAAAAAAGAAAAAAAAGTTAGCTGTCTTATGACCAAACCCATTACACACAGAAAGTACATCATTTCGTGACCGACTATCGGTCGTACACATATACTCAATATGTTAACTTAAATAGGGTTCTATTGAAATGCAAATGTATCTGTGTGTGGTAAAAACATGTTTTCAAGTGTAAATGTCTACTGATATAGGGAAAGAATATGACTCACGCTAATCTTGCAATAAGTACAACTTTCTAATCATCCTATGAGCTATCGTTTACATCAACCCTATGTACGTTGCCTTTCTCTTAATTTTCTCTAAACCGTTTAACGTTAACCTAGTTACGTACAGATCAAGTAAGTCAAACATTCGTGTGAGTTATTTACCATTACTTGGTAGTTCGAAACACAGAAACCATTGTTGAAATGAATCTCGAGTGATCGTGATAACTCACTGTAATTACTTCAAAGTAACCGAACAAAAGAGCATTCAATGCAAAGAATTCAGTATAAAACGAAGGGACGTGAAACCCTTCTTCATTCGTCATCATGTTGAACCAAGGTAAGATCCAAACTGCTTAATGATACACTATAAGATCGTGTGCGGTATCCTCACAGATATTCTATTCTTGTATCCTATCTATACAGCCTATAACACTTGCGTAGTGTGCAAAGCGGTACCTGAACCAGCCTTTACTTTAAGTACCTGTGGGCACAAATTCTGCGAGAGGTGTGTCCGCTTGGCTTTTGCCACAGGGCTTTGCCCTGTGGGGGGTTGCTGGTAAGTTTTCTACTTCATTTCGCTACAATGCTTAAACGCAATACCATACAACCGTAACCCTTAGCGATATTCCCAATAACTTATCAATCGTATAAATCATTCTTGCAGGAAGGCAGGGGATGGGTGCATCATAGTCCATGCGAACAGCATGGACGCCTGCGTTCTGGCGGCGGTCCACCGAGCTGCCGATATGGTGTTTAACAAGAATCAATGCAATGGTCACAGTAAGCGCAAAATACATTAACACCATGCCTGTTATAAATTCCTAATCCGTCGTTCTTCTTCTTTTTCAGTTAATGACGTTGCACCACAAAATAACCGGTAAGTCTTGTTCTTAATCTTAGAGTAAAAAAACTTATCTCTTTCACTTTAGTCAGGATAAAGAAATAGCGTGATGCATGTTTGGTTTACATAGTTAGGAGTGATTCAACAGATATTACCGACTTAACCGTAGCCATGAGTACCCTTCTTAGATCGTTAACCCCTTGCTTACCGTTTAAGGACGTTAAAAGCGTAATAACATTTCATCAGAGAAAACACGCGTAGAGAAACCACAGAGTCAATTTGCTCTCTCTATACTAAACAGGCTCTACTTTATCCATCTAATCATCGTTTTCTCCATTCTTTGCAGGACTTGTCCCTTGATTTAAAAAAATAAAATAAATGAAAATAACTGTTTACATGACTTTGTGTATTTTTTCGTAGACTTAGGAGTGGTTAATACTTAATTCGCTTTCCCTTCGCAATAGTTGTCCACGTCATCAACCTCTGACTGGGTTTTTTCAACTTCATGTTTTGCCTATTAGGATCTAGCAATAGTGGTACGGTGTGTGGGTTAATTAGTTTTTTACCTGTCTGAGTCCATAGAATATTATTTTACTAAAGTAAGTTTCCTTATTCCTCGGGGTAATGATTTGGGTTGGCTCGTTGTCCCGACCAAACACGTTTCTTCCTGCCTAAATCTTTTTCCCACCTAATTTTTTTCCCCGCCAAGTCTTTCCTTCTCATCAAAGCGAGTGAGTCGTACATTACTTTACTACCAAAACTTTAGTAACTTATATTCATATTTCACAGGTTGTCGTACCTTTTAGTAACTTCTATTCGTATTTCTCAGGTAGTCGTGCCTTACTTTACTACCAAAACTTTAGTAACTTATATACGTATTTCACAGGTTGTCGTACCTTTTAGTAACTTGTATTCGTATTTCTCAGGTAGTCGTGCCTTACTTTACTACCAAAACTTTAGTAACTTATATACGTATTTCTCAGGTCGTTGTACCTATGAGTGTGTCGTAAAGTTTAGTAACTTTAGTAAAGTATATTGGTATTTCTCGGGTTATTTTTGGGGGGTCGAGGGATACGAATCGAAGGTTTTTATGGTTTACCACTAATTATAACGAATCCTACAACTTTAAAAATATCTTGGGCGTGGCAAAATGGCATCAAAGCTGTGGTTATAGTAGTGCCCAGCATAGGGAAAACAACGTGATGTTGCAAGGGAACAAGTCCAACGTGTGCGGTAGTTATTGCCTGTACTACCTCCTGCGCCGAGCCCACGGACGGACCCTGGCGGAGGTCCTGCAGAACCTCCAGCGGTGGAAGACCAAGACAACCAGGGACCGGGCCCCCCAAGCCTGGCAGCGCCAGTACCAGCGCCGGAGTGTGGCGCGGTGGCAGCAGCAAGACAGTTTTCTTCACGATCAATGTGTTATCAGTTTGAGAGAAAATAAAAAAAATTAAATAAAACAAGTTCCCCACCTCCCTATCTTGTTATTCTTGGGAAGGGTGTGAGGCACGATGGATGTCCGTTTCCAAGCGCCCTGCAATATCTTGATCACGGGTCAGAGTCAATCGGGTAAAACGGTGTTTACCGAAAGACTCTTGCACCATGTGAAATCCCATTTTACCCACCCACCCCTCACGATCGTGTTCTGCTATGGCAGCGCCTGGCAACCCCGTTTCACCGCCATGCAAAAACAATTGGGGGTGAAATTTGTGGCGGGGCTTCCCGACGATCCGTACGCCCCCTTTCGCGGCAAGCCGGGCCTCTTGATCCTGGACGATTTGATGAAAGAAGGCTCCAAGGACGAGCGGGTGGTGGACCTGTTCACCAAAGGCTCGCACCACCACAACATTTCGGTGCTGTACCTGACCCAGAACATTTTCCCGCCAGGCAAGTGCGCGCGCACCATTTCCATCAACGCCCACTACCTGGTCGCTTTTAAAAACGTTCGGGATTCGTTGCAAGTCCGGAAATTGGCCGAGCAGGCCTTTCCGGGGCAAGTACCGGCAGTGATGCGGGCCTACCAGGACGCGACCCAACGCCCCTTTCGCTACCTCCTCTTCGATTTTCACCCTCGGACCCCGCCCCAAATGCGGTTGCGCACCAACATTTTCTCCGAGGAGGGGAAACAGCATCACGCCTACGTGCTGGAGGAGGATCAAAAGGGAGGGGGTGCCATTTTTGACCTGATTAAGCTCATAGCAAAAACACCCAAGGCTGTGATTCCTGGTTTCTCCTACAAAAAGCTATACTATAAACTAGGAAAGCACCTCGTAGGAGAGCAACTAAGAGAGCAACTAGGAGGCTCCAAGAAGAAGAAGTACCCCGTGGCCAAAAGAGTGAAAAAAACAAAGGGCAGCGCCCCATCCCAATCACTTCGTGGGGCGGTGTGGAAAAGGCCCAACAACAAAAAATCAACCTTCCATCCTCCTTTTTCAGGGCAACGCGGGGGTGATTTATAGTTTAACAAACGTGTCCAAGAGGTCCTGGACAAAAGAGATTGGGTTCCCTTTATAGGCTAATCCCCCCAGGGAATCCGTTCAGTTGTGGTGATGGCCTCCCCCTTGCTTCAACGCAGCGCCACGTTCCTCCGTCAATTTGCCAAAGCGGATCTCGGTCAGAAAAAGAAACTCATCCGGACCGCGAGCCAAAATCAAATCAACGCCGTCAGCGAAGTGGTGCATAACGCCTTGCTCGGGACTTTTCCGATAGGCGCCCGCGCGAAGAAAGCCTTTGCCCCCATCAAGGCGAAACTTCGAAAAATAGCCAACAAAGCCCTACCACCGGCCGTGAGGCGAAGGATTCTGCTCTCTACCTCGACAGCGTTGCAGAAAGCCAAGCTTAAAAAGCCCGTGGGCCAGCGAGGGGGCTTCATTTTCACGACCGCCGCCCTCATTGCCGCCTCCGTTCTTGCTGGCAAAGCCGTGGCCGCTCGCGCCATCAGTGGAGGGGTAGGCTACGGAGTCAAGAAAGCGCTGGAGCAAGCCTGAGGGTACGTTGCGCCGGAGGGTACGTTGTTCCGTAGAGGGTTAAGTTTAAGGGTCAAGAAAGAGCTGGAACAAGCCGGAGGGTACAGGGCTCCAGGCTACCCGATGACAAAATACCCTTCTCCGGAAGAGTACGCCCAAGAACTGAGTCAACCTTATATCTGGTCCTGAATGGTCCAAAAAATCCGCAACTTACGGGCGCCTGCGGGTACTGACCCGGTCCGATGGCAGTTGTTTTTAGCCCGTCTTCGAAAAAGACAATGCCAAACCGTGCCGGGTAAAAAAGACAGCAGAACCGTGCAGGCGGCGAAGCAAATCCAAAGAAAGTATAAGACGCGGCCGCAGAAGAAGAAATCCCAGACAGGGAAAAGGAAGCGGTCCCCACACCATCCCCCAACCCCAGTGGGAATTTCGGTGACGCGATGGTCAGTGAAGCGACACCCGCGCAAACGAAAAAAGCGATGAAAGAGGCCGAGGGGAAGAATCCCATGCGCATGGTCTTGGTGCCGGAAGAGTCCATGCGGTGGTTGGAACAACAGCTTCGTGTGGACACGACCAAAGGGGTTAAAGTGCTCAGTCAGTACCAAACGGCCATGGCGCAGGTCCTAGAGACCCCAGAGAAACCGGAAAGCGCCGACCAGTTTCAAGATTTACTCCAAAAATATGTCCATTGAGCCTAGTCCCTTCATGGCCGTGGCCAAGGTACAGCCATGGGTACTCGAATGGCACCTTCATATGCCAATTTATTCATGTCAAACCTAGAGAAACAAATGCTTCAAAATACCCCCAACAATCTAACCCCCCTCATTTGGAAAAGATTCATTGACGACATTTTTCTTATATGGACCCATGATGAGGACTCCCCCTCCTCTCCTTCTTCCATCATTTAAACTCCTTCCACACCATAATTAAGTTCACATACTCCTACTCCAAGCAAAGCGTTAACTTTCTTGACACTGTCATTTACAAAACACCAGAACATAAACTCCAATCTACACTCTACCTCAAGCCCACTGATAGCACTCTACTACTCCATTATGCCTCCCACCACCCCAAACAATGCAAAGCAGGAATAATATACAGCCAGGCCCTACGCTACAGAAGAATTATCACGGATGACCAATTACTTATACACCACCTTAACCGTCTTCGCTTAGTCCTACTCTCCAGAGGTTACCCTAGCGCTATGGTTGCAAATTCCTTCCAGAAAGCCTGTAAATTCACGGAAAAGGACCTACTCACACCTCAACAACAACAAACTAACAAACAACAAAATCGTCAAGCACTACCCTTCGTAATACCCTTCCACCCTGCCCTTCCCCCCATTTCCCCCATTCTACGCTCATACTGGCCGATCATCACAGATGATCCTCTTCTCACACGCATCTTCCCCTCCCCCCTCTAATTGCCTTCCAACGCCACTGCAACCTTAAGGACATCCTCATTCACACAATTTTTTTGCCGGAAACAAACAACACATAACCAATTACAATCACACACATACCACCCACCAACACAACACACTTACATGTACCAAACCCTACAAGCAATGACCACAACGTAACAAGAGCCATACCAGCCCTTCACCCTCAATGATATCCAGATTGCCCTCTCTACATAGTGGATTACTGGACCCTAAACATCCACCTGACAAGCAGGAATTCCCTCCACCATAACCTAACAAACCTTCAATAAACCACAACCCAAAGTACTACTCCTACAAATCAAGCAAACTCAAGAAGACCTAAAGACAAAGTCTACGCTGCACCACAAGAGATCTCCTACCACCCCCACCTCGTGTAGCCCACCATAACACCCAGGCCCTCTCCATCCTACATGGACACAGCCCTCTACTGCATATCATCAACATCATAAGAAAATTACATAGTCCCAAACATTATGAACACTACCGGACACTTATTTACATCATGTAATAATTAGTACTCACATCACTACACAAGGGGACTACTTTGTATTCTATTACATAATAGCCTACATGGAATTGCCATATTTACACACTTGTGTATGCTCCACCAACCACCAGATTATGATTTATCTAGTCATCAAGTATATAACTGTTCCAGGAATGTACCACAACCTTCATTTCCTTCTTTCCCTCCTTTTAGTCCTTCTCAGTGCACTACTGCCTCATTTTTACCACTATCAGGTTCTACTACTAGGTTCCCATAGCTCTATATATTACAGCCAACGTTGTACCGGACGTTATACCACCTACACTATTTGTACATAAGTTTTTACTCTCGTAATACATAATTATTAGTTTTTTAGTTATTAAAGAATTATCCTTCCATAGTTTATCCTGTAGTCTTTCATTTTCCTCATACACACACATTTTCCTCATACACTTTCCCCACACACTTCCCTGCCGGCTCCACACTTATTCTTTTATAGCTCTAACAATCACACACACACTTATTTGGATTCATGTACCTTGCCTTTATTGATTCCCTCTTCATTGCAACGCATTGTTTACTTTCCGCTAGCTAGCACTTGTCTCATCCAGTCTGTCACGCCACACATCATCTACTCCCCAACCTAGTACTCCCCATAGTTTAGTTCCATCCACTAAGCATTATTTTTACCGAACATTTTGAGGTATTACTTCGTTTCTCGCACACATTACTCTCAACCTACACAAAATGGTGACTCTTCACAGTCGTACCCAGACTCACACACAGGCCACAGGAAGCCCACTCCACTTACCCCACCTCCGGATCACTCACAGTTTAGGCCCATTCCAAAAGTTGTACTACTATCTATTTAAACGTTACATTATAACGCTGTACACCCGCGAGATTACCATTTACACGGTACCCAATCCCACACGCACTTCCTCCACAGGTATGATACTTCCCTGAACTCCAGATTCATTGTTTAACTTTATTCTTACCGAGCCCTACGGGGAATCAATTTTATACGCATTCACCGATCGCGAGCAGCACCCTCCTCACAGGGATCCCCACACCAACGGGTCTCATATGCAATCATTTTGATATACACTCACTAAACGACCACTTCTTACATTATTGCCCTATCTCACACGCCCCTCCTCCACAGGGACCCCACTCCTCCACACTTTCCCGAACACGTTTGACACCCATCCCAGATCTCCAGTCCCTATATTCACTTACATCCCAGCCCCATTTAGATAGCATTATCTAGACCTAGTTTAACGGATATCATATACTCTAATTTCCTTCAACACTCACATAACGACAACATTGTACAGTGGTTACCACAGGGATCCCACTTCCAATCCCACCTATCGTTCATTAGCTGTCACTTTAGTATCAATTCCTCCCTGGTTTATCTATGCTGCCCCACAATATCCGGTTTGTTTTCAACCATCCAATCACATAGTTTCCTCATTTGATACTTTAAGCCAACACAACACACACCTTCCCTATTTCGGTGCACCATGCACTCATAGAAGGTTCTAAAATTTCGCAAGAACAGGGTTCCAAGTCCACCACTCTCTACTCCCATTCCTGACGACAAAGGTACATTCGCAAACCTATTTTCTTATATAGTACTGCCTCATTTTACCTTCATATATTACTTCCCCCCCCCCCCCCCCCCCCTTCCTCAATTTCTATTCCGATGTTCGTCCCGCTTCTCACTGAGCGCTCAATACACCTAGATTTTCAACAATATCCTTCACGCACACTTCGTGCCAACCCTAATTATCCTTATTCCCTACCAATAGTACACCTATTCCACACAACAATATCCCACCTAACCAGATACCCCGGTACCCAAGAGCAGTGTGTAGGGTAGATACATCTGGGCCTAGATGTTTTTGAAACACACTCAACCTCGTGTTGGCAC
Organism: Actinernus sp. WN-2022; assembly: GCA_030867875.1. NCBI lineage: Eukaryota > Metazoa > Cnidaria > Anthozoa > Actiniaria > Actinernidae > Actinernus > Actinernus sp. WN-2022. The sequence continues at coordinate 4,595,755 of JAOWCC010000936.1, read as the reverse complement.
GCCGATAATCTACCCATGAAGAGAATTGTCGGTGTTTGTGCTCTTTGGGAACTCTACTTGGGTTTGCTTTCGTATGAGCTCATCTTTTCGGTATCCTTCCCTCCTTTACTATCCCAGCCATACCACAACTTTTCTAGCCATTTACCATGGCCAGCAGTTCACAAAATTCCCACATTTTTATACACCCAAAACCCCGATTTTGTCCAGCGCGTTTGTCACATATTTTTCAATAATTTTCCCACAGCCCCATGTTCCTTTATCCTCGGCTCTTTAATTCACACCAATTGCTTGGATCATGTTTATCCTTCCCTCCTTTACTATCCCAGCCCGCCCAACATCTTTTCTAGCCATTTACCCTAGCTAGCAGCTCACTTTTTCCGCCATTTTACCCTTAAAACCCTTCTTATCTTCGCTACACGCTTCAAATATTTTCCATAATTCCCCCACCGCCACGCACATTTTCCTCTTTTCTCGGCCCTTATTCCACACCAATTTCTAGCTCTAAACTTCCACATTACATTGTAACCCTATGTACCTCCATTCAATATCGTTATACCTCAGTTGGTCTTAGTTCATTTCTATATCCTCGTGTAAATTGCTTTCGGAAAACATTTTGTTCGGCCCACGCCACCGACTTCACATTCCTTCATGTACAACCTAGATTTTCAACACTATCTTTTTCACGCACGCACTTATCTCTCCTTACCCGTTACCACAAAGGAAACTACGCCTTCCTACTAAGCTTAGCTCGTTATTATCCTATCAATCACTTCCCGACACTCACCAGTCCTCCCCAGTTCCCCATCCTCCTACCACAGGTTACCCAACCATTTTTCCCCCCTCACTTCCTTTTTACTTTTTTTATCATATTTTTATCCGAAATGTTTTTTATCCTTAATGTAGGCATATGTATTTATCGGGTTATATATTACCACTGGGATTCCCTTTCTCCTTTTTATTAGATTTCTGTTTGTTCATTATTTTTCATGTATTTTTCATTACATATGTATTTCCATGCCCATCAGTCCCCCCCCCCCCCTTTTTTTCTATTCTTTCAATTCTATTTTGTATTTTATTTTTTCATTGTTCAGTCCATTTCTCACATTTCATCCCCTCACCAGGTTACTTTTACATTTTCTTTTTCACATTTACATTTTACCATCTTTCAATATATATATATATTTTACTTATTCATTTTCTTAGCTATATATTTATTTGTACGTTTCATTCACTTATTTTCTTAATTTTACTTAATTTTATTTTTCCATACACTCCTTACCTACCCACAAGTGCCCTACATAAACTACCATTAACTACGTTAACCACCACAAATTTATTTGTATTCCCTCTTCCTCCCTCCCCTCCCTCTCCAAACAACTGAGTCCGAATACCCGAACAACATATAAAAACCAATGGAACCAATCTCAGGCGTGCCTTCTGTTTTGACGACAACCCCAGTCACAGACTGCAGTCCTTCAACAATCGCAAACGCCTGTCAAGATAAAAAACGTAAACGAAAAAAGTAGCCGCGATTCATCCGACGATCTTGACCTTATCGTCACCAAAATAACAAAAACCGACGTTTGATTTCCTGACCCTACCCAGCGGCACACACGATGATATCCTGCAGGTTTCCATCAGAGAACTTGATGCTGTAATACCGGGGCAGGTTGTGTCTGTCTAAGGACGCCTCACTGCGAATGCCAAGAGTGTGGAGGAAGTTGTTATGAATAACAATGCTGACAGACAACACAAGGTTGTTTCCTGTTACTCTCTGGTGCGACCTCATCGCAGCCGTAGTATTACCGGTTTCTCTTACAGCTTTGTGTGAAGTCTTTCCAAGCTCTTTATCACAACGCCACCAACCACCCTAACTGCCATTGACCAACAGTTTTACTCATTGAGCTTCGCACTTTATGCGGGTCAGATATTGCTCAATGTGCACAGTCATTCAGAACCTATTCAGGACCTTGAACCTTCAACATATGAAGACTTTAATATAATTTAGTTAGTAGATTACACCCAGTTGATATGCATGTGGCCATTGCATACTATGCAGAGGTTAATTGATTTGCTTCTTATTGCCTTACTTACAAAATAGAACGAGTGTAAACGAGTAATCCCTCAAACTCAAAGAGATGTCATTTGCCACCGAGTGGAAATACACCGGGAAAGAAGCCACCAAAACACAAGTGGGGTTCCAAGTCAAGAAAAGAAAAGTCCTGTTTCAGTCTGGCTTGAAGCCAAATGTAAGTTCTCGATTGTTTTAGTAGAATAAACATATTTCAAAGTTCTCTGTCCAATTTACAAAACTGTAGGTACGTACGACTACGAGTGAAACCATTAGTATGGGCGGCCGTCACCACCAAAAATACATAAAATGAATACGAAATTACAAAATGCGAATGGTTTAGCTTTCCATGTTGAATTAGTACAGACAATCGTTAACCAGCTAAAGCGTAATACAAACAGACTAGCTATCACTTGTGAAACAGAATAGGTAAATTATAAATGGCTTACCATGTTACCAAACGGTACAGCTTCCGTTGTCAAAACTGTATAAACTACAACCAAATGGTCAAGCCAGTACATAAACTGAATAGCGTTGGTATTTCAATTGGTCCAACAACTTGACGTTTGGTACAGCTAAACGCGAAGTGTTACAGCTATAATATGAAATGGAACAGCTTATCTGTGGGGAGTATGAGGTCAAACCCGGCTGGAACTGTCGCAGATGTGAACTCTGGCAGCCCATCGATCAGTACAGCCTGCTGCCAATGGCGTATCAAGGTCAAATCTCAGCAGTACAGGAGCACAGTCGTATTTTCGGTTTCCAGTCTCCCAGCTCATCAAGGAGAAGGCCTATTCCTAGCGGCCATTCTGCTGGTCGCAGCCATCCGTACCAAGGGCCGGTGAGGAATACATGGACCCGTTTGTTTAGCTATGGTGTCCCAAAGTACCTTACCGACAAAAAATGAACGCATCTCTCTGAGTATGGGGAAAAGAAGATCTCCTTTGACAAGGAAGGCAAGGCGGCACATGTAATGGAGAAAATTGTGGAGGCTTTTTCACCGCTGGGAGACAGAGGTTTCCTTCGTTTGGCTGAAGGACGGTCCAACTCGTTAACAGAACTCCCTATACCTCCTGGTGGGTATACGGTGCTATATTTAAAAGAGTGTCATTGGCCAGGCGAGGGGTTACGTGAAAACGATGCAAACTGATGCAAACTGAGACCCTAAATATCGGTCATACTGATGCGGTAAGTCAAATTTTACATACATGTACCTGATTCCTCCTTTCCAAATATATGCTAACAGAACAATAACAATACTTTATTCGCACTCATAAATATGTTTATACAAAAAGACCTGGGAAAAAGATAGTATAACAGGTCTGCAAAATGTGCGCCAGTTCTCAGAAACTCAACGCATTGCAGCAAAGACTGGGGGTTAAGGAGAAAATCGCAAGTTTTATTAGGTTATTCATCAAGCCAATTAAACGTGAGACTCGTCCATGAAAGGACTTTAAATTAGAAGCTAATACTTTTCTGTAACAATGCTTTGAATTCAAAATTTCAAGTGAAAATTCAACTAAAATGATGCGCGGAAGGGTGATTTTCCCAGACCCCTTCTCTTATTTCTTACATAACCGTGCATGCTCAACGAAATCAATTTCATCAAGCATTCGCAATAAAAAATAAGAGAACAGTCTGGGGTCGAGAATGGATTTCCCAGTTTTGCAGACCTAAGTCAGGCCATTCTCGACCCCAGACCCTTCTCTTATTATTTATTTGGAATGTAAATTATTATTATGTCTGACTCAAATAAAGACACAAGGGTTAACACTCCAATTTCAACATAGTCCTGGGGATTGTCTTCGTAAATCAAAGCTTGGCCCAACGCGTGCCAAATTCGGTTCTTGTACGTAATGATGGGGTCTTCGATTTCTTCAAAATAATACCGTTTATAGTACTCGTAAATCTCGGCCTCCTTTAGTTTTTGCAACTGTTCAAACACGGTATACGTAAGGGGAGCAATAATCCCCGAGAGGTGCAAACTCTGCAAAGCCCGTAGACCCGTAGACCCGTAGCGCCTCTAGGGTAATAGGAGACCGGGCCTTCGCCACGCGCTCGGTAAAGCTTTCCTCGGAAAAAGACCATAAACAGGAATGGTAACGTTCGTCCTGTTGACTCTGTTGACTGTATTGACACCCCTCACAGTGCCGGCCACGTTCTCGCATGCATTCCCGGATGCACGTCATGACGTAGAGCGTTTTGTGCAACGCCCATCCGGCTTTTACGGCGGGTAAATCCCGGTTGTCCGGCATGTCCCCCAAATCTAGGTCTTCTTGGTTCAATAACAATAGTTCGCGTGGGGCCGGTAATAGGCCCGGGTCGGAATGTCTATAGGGGGTGGGGAGGGCGGGGGACCCTCGGCCGTTGTACCAGTGAGGGGTCCGGAGGACGTCTCTGCCGGTTTCCACACATTCCCCGCCGGGGGACCCTGTGGTATCTCCACGGGGGGACCCATAAGAGGCGTAGTGGCGTTGGGATTGGTCCAAGCGACGGGTGGCGGACCTTGGGGGGCCTGTGACGTCCATGGCGACACGTAGTATTGGGCTTTCTTAGGGGGTGGGGGGCCGTTCTCAATAGGTTGTGCCGGGGGGCCGGCCCACATAAATCCCAGCGGGTACTCGCACTTCGGGTTGGGCGACGGGGCCGTGCACGTGAAGAACACGCGGTTCGGATTTTTCTCGCTTCGGCTCACCCCCACGTTCATCCACAAATTGTGGCCACACTTGGTAAACTTGTTGTACAACGTTCCGTAAGGGATGGCCGCTTTCACCAAAGGCAGGTCTTTCTCCGTAAAATAAAAACTGCACGGCAGCACTGGGGGTTGCGACTTGTAATCCGCTGTTTGTCCACACTTGTAAACACACTCTGGCGTCCCAGCTAATCCTTTGACGGCTTTGGCGTAACACCCACAAAAACACGTAGGGGGCATCGTTCACACTAAATTGACAAGGGAGGGTTCACTTTCTTATACGTCCCGGGTCTTTTCCGGGCGCCAATCCGAGCCCTGGGTTTGTTCTCCCCCGACAACCCCGCCTACCAATCCGGGCCCTGGGTTTGATCTCCCCGACGCCTCTCCGACCCCCCTTCCGAACCTGGCGGGCCCCCCCTAAACTTACGACCAATCCCAAGCCTGGCTTTGTTCTCCCCTCCAACCCCTCGAACCCGGCGGGACCCCCTAAACTTACGACCAATTCCAAGCCTGGCTTTGTGCACCAGCGGGTGACAGGCCCTTGTCACGTCACGAAACTTGTGACGTCATATTTAGCTCCGCCCCCTCTCTCGGCCAATCAGGAGGCTCGCTGGGTACCCATGCTGGGCGGTGTTACTACTAAGGTCCTTTCGAAACATCCAAAATCACAAGTCAGAAACGAGAAGTTAAGGTTGGAAACATTGTAACTGTGGCATGGGGTCCAGATGGAATTGATTCCAAGATACTTTACATGCATGGTAAGTTTTAGCGGATTCTGTCTTTCCAAAACAGTCTGAAGAACATTTTGTCCTGCACAATAACATAGTCAGTTTAGTAATCTAACAAAACTCATTTACTTCCATTTCAGATGCACCTTGGCAGATCAACTCCTTTTTACAGGACTGGGTTCTTGACGCCAAGATGAAGAAAACCAGCCTCCAACCAAAAAAGCCCAGAACAGTAAGCATTTAATCCAAGCATTGAAGTAAATTCAACGTTTTACCAATATTAATTGTAGGTAAACAAGGGGGAAAGGAAAATGCAGCTGGGGTGAATAGAAAAATGGATGTTTTACACATTTTGCATTTATTTCATTAATTGCAGGTAAACAAGGCAACAAAGACAAACGCAACTGGTACGAAGAAGAAAACGAATAAACGGATTGGAATGGTGCGTATTAAGGACTCTTCGATTGTCAGCAGCTCCCGGACATTTAATAATATTATTTCCGTTATTATTTTCGTAGCCAATGTCATGATGTCATTGTGGTTAGTGTTCGATTAGTGAAATATCTCGTTACTGTTTTTCTTCTGTCACATAATGACATTATGATTAACGCCGTGCTTGAGAACAGTCGTTAAAGTATCTCAGCAGTAGTAACATTTGTGTCGAATTGGAGTTTATTTGGTTATAGCCACGGCAAGCGGGACCGTTATGTAAGTACAATTATTTGATAGGATTTATCTAGTTGTATAAGCTTTATGTGTGATTTAAAGAACACAATGTATGTCTTTAGCCATGGCCTCGTGGCATGAACAATGGTTGTACTGTTTCCACTAAGTTTAGCATGCTATCCAGTTTCGTCTTAGTTTCTAGAAACTATTTAGTAGTTTTATGCCTTCATGTATGATTGATATACCAGATTTATGTGATATTTAGCCATAGTATCCATTGATTTATGAACATTTTCGTATATCACGCTTCGCTATAATGATGTATGTTTTCAATGGAATGATTGGAATGGTGTGTATTTTGTTAGCTTTAGTTTTCTAGATTTTAAACTTATGTTATTGATTTCAGTTTACGATTAGACACGGATGATAGTTCTCGAAGAATTGCAATAAACATATCTACAACACACGTTCATCCTGAAGTCTGTCCGTAAAATATCCCGATCGAAACCCTATGGTGTGCTTTCACTCACGCGAGTTTAATCGTCGTCGTAACTTCGCTAAGTGTAGCCGCTACAGCAATGTTGGTCCACATTAGTGTGGTCCACATTAATGCGCCATGACTATAATTTGTGTACTTATATTTGTTGCTGACATCACTTTAGATTGTGAGCTCTGCTGCAACCGCCCGAGTTGACAAGATTGTACCAGTTACTGCCAAGGATCGAGTCGCAGACCAATTTTCCGGTCCACTCCGATCCAATTCCATCCCGCGCCCATCCGATTCCATTCCGCGCCGATCCTATTCCATTCCACGCCGATCCGATTCCATTCCACGCCGATCCCATTCCAGTCCACGATCCTGTTGAAGATTCATCCCAAGGCCAAGCTCCAAATGTGCCTATGTCAGAATCTTTCCTCTCACTACTTGACCAAGAAGATGTTTATAGCCGGTCTACGCCAGTGGCAGAAACTCAAACCAGAGGCCACAGCACCGCTAACACCACTGCAAGTGCACTAAATACAGTATATGGGCCTCAAGAACTCCTACTAACACAAGCCATGGACAGATGTTCTGGTAAGTATTAATTATCTGGGCTTTACTTTTTATAAATTTATCAATTGTCTTGATGTTTTCATTTCTCACAATAGAAAGACATTCTACAGAAACTAACAAGCAGGTTGTGGCAATGTGCCAGGAGAACCAAGAGCTTCAAAGTAATCTAGGGGGGAAAATGGACTTCATAAGTGTAAAACTAGAAGGAATTGAGGCAGCTACCGGCTGCGTAAAAGACGAATACTTGCGCGTGTGCAATTTTGTCCTGTTCCCCCTGGCTACCGTAACACCTTCGTCTACTACGGCAGATCAGCACATTTGTCGTAGTCGGTACTACGTTGGAGTTTAGGTCAGTGTTTATGCTCGGATTTTTGGATAGGAAGGCGTGAACGTTTCAAATTTTCGAACATTCATTAATTGGGTATTTGAGTGTTATCGTGCATTAGCAAGATAAAATAATTTAGTTTTTGCCTTTCTCTTTAAACTTACAGGGTCACAAATTCGCACTGCATTGGCACGTGGCTAGCACTGGGAGCAGACGAATTCAGTAAGTAAATGTTCTGTACATGATCATTTATTTAGGCAATTTTATTACATATTTCAACAAAAAAAAAATTCTGAAACCTTGTTGAGTTTGTTTAAGATTACAATTCTATCTTTTGGTATTTTCAGCCGGTTAAGATCTCATGAGATCTTGTTATCCTTCGAAGGAACTAGCAGAAAATATGTCTATGATCTCATATCGAAAATGTTCAATTGAAAATTACTCCAAAATCAAACAGACACCCTCTTAGGAGATCAGTGAAAGGGAAAAAGTAGCTGAGGAGACTGTTGAAGAAAGTGAGAGTGGCAGAAAAAAAGCTGAATCTGATAGAGCTAGTGCTGAGAAAGCTAGAAAGGAAACCATAGAGGATGGGACAAACCAAACAGAGAAAAAAGGAGGATGGAGAGAACAGTGAAGTTCAACCAAAAAGAAGAAAAGGAAGTAATACATTGGAGTTTCTAAGAGAAAAGGCAGAAAAATAGCTCCGCTTTAGAGAAAAAGAACTTGAAGTTAAAAAGGCAGAACAACAGGATATGTTACAAGTTATGCAGAAACAGGTAGAACAACAACAACAGCAACAAGTTCTTCTCATGCAGCAACAGAACTTAGCCATGATGGCATTGATAGAAAGTCTGGCTAAAAAGTAATGTTAACAGATGAAATGAATGCTCATGTTCTTGGTTTTTTCATGATATACCATTTATTATGTACTGGTGAATAGACATGCTTGTTACTGTAAAAATAACTGTAAATACCATTCCAATATTACAGTATTGTTCAACATCTTGAATAAACATTTATGATTGTCATTTCCTAACCCTAGGCACGACCTTCGTCCTAGACAGGTTGGTGAACTCCCCATTGTCTCCCGGTTTATGAAGGGTGTATTTAAGTTAAAACCACCTAGACCTAGATACTGCAGTACCTGGAGTGTTAGATCTGCCCTTTCCTTTTTGGAGACCCTAGAGCCACTAGAGAGTCTCACACTTGAACAGCTAACTTTTAAGATGGTGTGTTTGCTTGCACTAACGTTCGCAGCCAGAGCCCATGAGCTGGCTGCCCTGGACCTCGAGTACCTCCTGATGAAACAGGATTCTTGGGAGTTTACCATACCTTCCCATGGCAAGACTTCCCGTCCGGGTCATTCAGGTCGCAAGGTTATTTCTTCCAGTGTTTTTACAGAACCCTAGGATTTGTGTTGTCCACTGCTTGAGAGCTTACATGGACAGAACTAACAGCCTTCGGAACTGCTCTAACCTTCTTGTGGCCTACATTCAACCACACCACATGATTTGTAGTCAGACTGTATCCCACTGACTAAAAATTACTCTACAGTTAGCAGGGATTGAGTGCTCTGGACATTCGACAAGGGGTGCAACAACATCTGCCGCAGCAGCTGCAGGGCTGTCAGTTGAGTTCATCCTTAAGGCTGCAGACTAGGCGTCGGCTGAGACGTTTTTATCACAGGGGGACATCAGATGGACAATTCACCCAGACGGTCTTAAGTTCTTAGGTTTTATTAGATAACCTCACTCATCTGTAGAGTTTGAGTTCAGAATACACATATGAATACATATATGCAAGATTGCATGTTATGTTGCTGTTATAGGAGAAGCTTATTACATGCTATGTTGCTTGTTACTGAGAAGCCTTTTAAGCTTCTTACATGTTATGTTGCTTGTTATTGAGAAGCACTTTATTAAAGCTTCTTATTTTATAATGACTGGTTTGCACTTTGTCGTAAGCCATGTTGTATACTCTTGGCAGTAGTTTCTTGGTATTCTGCACTAGTATTGTGAATATCAGTCGGAGGAGGAGTCAATGATATGAGCAATACTGGTGCCCTGCCAGTGGGAATTAGTATCTATTCCTCCCCTCCCTACTACTGCCAGTAGTGATAGCTCAGTTCTCCACTCACTCAGAGGAAGCTGCACATGCACCGAAGTTTCTTTATAATGTGGTACCCAGACCGCGCACATCCGGAATTGCACTAGTATTGCTCATATCAGTCTACGGAGGAGTTCGGAGAACTACATCTCCCCGTCAGGTAAGTAAACTGACGTAAAGGTGTAAATAAACATGTGAGAGAGAAAAGTTGCCTTATTATATCAGCAACATGTTCACCACTTTGAGTGCAATTTTTTAGTCGTACTACCTGAGTGTAGAAAATGTGGTTATTGTTATTTATCAATTTTTTTTTATATATATATTCACAGAAATAGTGAAAAAAAAAAAGTTCTTAAGAGCATTATACCGATGTCTCAATGTTCTCACAATTATCATAATAACTGGTAAATTAAAATTAACTACTAAATACCCAATAAAAACTACATTACTAGATACCTAAGATCTAATTGGACAGAAATACCTTCAAAATAAACTTCTTGAGACTCGGCCCGCTATCCGCTAACACTTCGCAATTAAAGTTAAAATGCTTCCAAGCAATCCTCTAAATTGGAAAAGTTCTAACAAACACTTCAAAATAAACTTCCTTAGACTCACTGCCCCGCTAATATACCCTAATATATAAAAACTCTCGTTTTCACGCTTATTGTCTTCTCTTAAATTTCCTTATCATTGGCCACTTTTCTTTGAGATACTGTATTTTTTTTCAAGTCCATGTCTGTTAATTTACATCGCTAAAAGTCTGGTGTGAAGTTTTCTATTCCTGGCCGATTCACTATCAAATTTTACCCCACGATCGTTGTTAACTTTCAGGGCCGGGTTGTTCAAAGCCCAATTAGTGCTAATCCAGGGTTAATTTCCATGAGGTTTTGTTTAGGTTTTGTGCAGAGTTAATCCAGGATTAACACTAATCGGGCTTTGAACAACCCGGCCCAGATCGCTAGTGACATGCATTTCAGATCGATAGTGCTCAGCCAACCATTCACGCATGCATAGTGATCCAAATATAAGCCTGAAGGTACATACGGTATATAAACACAAGAAAATAACGTAAGGCTAATAATTACTTATAAATTCCTTTTTAAAATTTCTTTCAAGCTTCTTTGAATCTAATATTGAAAAGAGCATAATAGGAGATATTGTAGTTGAGTCTACGAATAGCAGTTTCAGCGGTATTGACCCGAACGCCTCACTTCAATGTAATGAAGCGCCATTGAAACCATCATTCTTACACGACACCAACACCCTCCTAAACAAGCACGACTAATTTAGATACACAGTTTGAATAGCGCTTCATTACATTGAAGTGAGGCGTTTGGGTCAATACCGCTGAAACTGCTATTCGTAGACTCAACTACAATATCTCCTATTGGTTCTTGCTCTAAGTAAGTAATATGATTGATTTGCTGCAAATGTAGTATTATAACTATGAATGTTTTTACATAAGTAAAGAAGTTGACAAAAGCAGAAGGTAATAATCCATTGTGAAAGTTGAACATAAATACTAAAATAACTTATTGATTTAAATAGTGGGCTTGAATGTTCATCGAACTTCGAGAATGTTATAATGGACATGGTCTTCTTTTGCAAAATAGTATAATGAGGTTGAAGTGTGGTGGGGTAAGTATTACCCCAGACAATTATTCCATATATTAGGAATGGGTAAATTAATGAATTATAGACTTACAAGGAGATTTGAACTAACAAAATAGCGAAGTTTAGACAGAGCAGCAACACTTCTTTTTAACTTCTTTGTAATACTCTCAATCTGAGGTTTCCAGCTGAGATTAGCATCAATTAAAACACCCAGATATTTAATGCAATCATTGTGCCGTAGTTGCTTATTGTTTAATAAAACGGTAAAATGTAATACTATTTTCCTTTGAGGGGATGCAAAACGACAAAGCTAGATTTTTCTATATTAAGTGAAAGTTTATTTGCACACAGCCAAGTATGAATTTTATTTTTGCTAAGTACTTATGTTAGATTGTAGTACAGCAAGATTATTGTCTGCAGAATAGACTAGCATCATCAGCAAATAGATGAAAGTCTATTAGGTCAGAGCAGCAACGAAAGTCATTTATATATACATATATAATAAGTATTGCTCCAAGGACCTGGGGGATACTGATGTTATGTAAGGCTGAGGTGACATTGTTAACAGTTTGTTGTCGGTTACTAAGATAAACCAGCTTTTACTGACACCTCTTATACCATAGTATTCTAGTTTCTTTAGCAGGATCTCATGGTTCACAGTACCAAAAGCTTTACTAAAATCTAAAAATATCCCACAGGAGAAATCTCTTTCATCAATTGCTCTTGTCCGAATAGTGTTCGATTTTCACAAAGATATATTGACGGAATTTATGGCATGCGTCCAAGTTTGCGATTCATTGGAAAGACGCTTCAAAAGGATTTGGCCGTGTTGTTAAAGGTAATTATTATTCCGAAATGCCTTATGATTAATTTATCGCTACAACTATATTGGTGAAAACAGACATTTGGTCACGTGTCGTATTTACTAGAGAAGCCCGGAAATTTATAAGCGTGTTTGGCTTAGCTAAGCAGAACTTAATGTCTTGAATGTAGTGTGTTGGCAGTTTTGGGAACGTTTTGCATGCAACAGAGATAAGAGATGGTAATGTACACCGAACTGTTTTCACGACAAAGCTCGCCGAGTCTCATGGCACGTTCATAATACATCCCTAGGCTCAGAGATAGAACGTGCTGCACAATTTATTCGTTAGGGTGAATATAAGCCTGTAATTTGGCATCAAGAATTTCTTCCATAGCTTTCCTACGTAAAGGCTAATTAGCCATGTTAGGGAATAAAAAAAATAAAAATTAACTTAACAATTAATCTTCCCGACAGCTGACCATTTTGGAATGCTCTGTTAGCAACAAACTGCTTTATAGGTGGTGCTGACAAAATGAGACAGCTCAGAGCCAGAGCCAAAGGGAATTGACTGAGCCACAGCATATGATATTTACATATAAAACTAAAACTACGACTTGTACTTCAGAACTCGTCCAGATAGCTATAGCCCAGAAAGAGGGGAAGACCCAGAAAGAGGGGGAAGACCCAGAAAGAGGGGGAAGACCCAGAAAGAGGGGGAAGACCCAGAAAGAGGGGGAAGACCCAGAAAGAGGGGGAAGACCCAGAAAGAGGGGGAAGACCCAGAAAGAGGGGGAAGACCCAGAAAGAGGGGGAAGACCCAGAAAGAGGGGGAAGACCCAGAAAGAGGGGGAAGACCCAGAAAGAGGGGGAAGACCCAGAAAGAGGGGGAAGCCCCAGAAAGAGGGGGAAGCCCCAGAAAGAGGGGAAGCCCCAGAAAGAGGGGAAGCCCCAGAAAGAGGGGAAGACCCAGAAAGAGGGGAAGACCTAAGAGGCAGCTGCTAATTAAAGTTTTGCCGTTAACATAGACTTGACTGTCTATGCTGGAGAAACTGACAGCGACGAGAGGTTTTGCCAAACTGGAGACATACCATCAACCAGGACTGGACACTCACTCACCATGGTATCAGAGCAGTGTGCTATTTTGTTTGGAGGAGTAGAAATGGAAGACAGAAAGCATGGTGTATACAGGCAGACATGTAAAGATTGTAAACTGTATGTTCTGGACTCATAAGTGAAATAGACTTTGTTTGAGTGAAGAATTGGGATCTCCCTGTGTTTACCATACAACAGTTTTGGGGTCGAACAGAACTCTCTATCATTGGCGAGATTCGGCTTCCAGAAACTAGTTCTGTGCAGTATTACAATATGGGGGAAATAAGGACTGTCTACTTTGACCTTGATTTTAACAACTTTACCTTAGTGTTTTGGACAATACAATTGCTGCTCCTCTCTTTCTGACCTCACATGGTGCTCATCTGTCAGACAATAATGCTGTATGTATTTCGTGGCTATCAAGCTAAGGAGTAGGTTATACATGTACGTGCCAAGCCAACCACAAATGGAACTATGCTGGTGATTGACTTGCACAATCAAGTAGCTATTACGAAGAGTGCAAGTGACAAAACACGCCACTGCAGGACCCTCATTATTTATGCCAAGTGATGCAGCTTTTTTTATTTGGACAACAAAGGAGATTTTGTTGTTTACTAGTTTAATGCCTACAGCAGACACTTGTGTTGTCAACAACGTATTATCACCACTACTGTTGTAAGTTTCCCAGTCCCTTGCCTGACGTGTGATAATGTGTGTAAGCAGTGGATACATCTTGTTTACAGTGGACTAAATGTTACTCCGACGGATAAATATATTTGCAGAGATTTCACACAAGTAGTTATTTTCATGTATATAAAGTACAGCCGTAAAATAATGCACGTACAAGAAGTGGCACAGGTAACTTCTTGTGACACAAGAACATGCAAGCTACCGCAAGAAAGCCTAAACCAATTTTTTGCACTTTAGATGCAAGAACTAAATGAAGACCTCGGTGGAATAACTTACCTACGTAGTATGTTTGGATCGATTTGCTGCAATAAGCAATGAAGCAAAAACAAAGGAAATCACCAACCGATAAGTGATCTTTAAATCTGCTAGAGATTTCGTCCTGATATTAATAAACTTTTACTTAGATTTTCTTGGCCAAAATAAGTTGTATCACCAAAATAACTGAAAATAATAACAAGTCTCTACATCTAGACGTTTGATACGTTTAAAGTGCCTATCACCCTTTTGCAATTTTGATAGCTTATGAACCTCCGATAAGTTTTGAGTACTTCTATGAAGAAAGTTTTTGTTTAAAGTGAATACTTTATATTCTACGCTTGTTTGAAATCGTGTAAATGTGACCTTTCCTGACCCATGACCGCGTAAGTAAAAGCCTGGGTCGAAACCTGGGTAGACGTCATCTCATTAATGCATTATTCTCCATGGCGCCTTTTTATCACAACAACATCGATGCATAGAAAATATACACAGTTTTGGAGTTGTTAGTAAAGAAAAAAGTCATTTTAGTCAACATGTTAAGTATTTCTTCAAATGTTTGCAAAGCCGAATTAATTATATGACGTCAGGATGACGTCTACCCAGGTTTCGACCCAGGCTTTAACTTACTTATAGTTTCGCAGAACAGGCAGTTGCCATCGTGTAACTGGAGCCTGGAGTTGGACAATAAAAAGACAAGGGCTCTGATTGGTTTAGAGTACAAAACGGAGAACCAGTCACACTTCAATGAATCGAAAATGAACTGTACGAAAATGGCGATTGTAACCGTATTCTATTGTTCAATTATTATCTAAAGGTTTGTTGAAACTCGAAGCAAGCATTTGTTTTAGCATCAAACAATGCCAGAGTAGATGCAACATTGCACAAGCAACCTTTGAACCTCTTCACCATATTTGTTGGATATCCAGCAACAGGTAAATACTATTTATGTATTCAAGTAGTTAGAGAAAGGATGTAGCAACCCGACGAGTATCAAAAGTTATGCCACAATACGCACGCACAAGATTGTATGTTATTCTTATATTTCTCTCACCTAACCCGCATTTACATGTCATCGCTTCAATAGGAAAGTCGTCCGCAATCCAGTATGCATCACAAGATCCTCTGGAATATATAGCCATGACTACATCGAACATTGGCAGACTACGTCATCTGGTTTGGTGAAAAGCATTTCAACTAACAAAAACGGCTCTATATTATCACCCAAAGTGTTCAACATACTTAACAAGCTAATGAAGACAACGACAATGCCACTGGAGACATTCAGCTGCTATGTAAGCTTTTCTCTAGTGAAAGGTGTTCCTACCACTACTCCACAGAGCAGACCAGCTCCGAACACCCCCTTCAGCATCCTTGGTTCCACTCGGCTGGTAAACACAGCAAAACGCTAAACAACGACGAGTTCTTTCTGTTCTTTCATAACATCCCACACGTGTGCATAGCATCCTATTGTTTCTTTTCGTACCGCGTGGCGTGCGGTTAAAAAACAGCTGCTGTCGCTGGGCTGTCGTTGGTGGTCTCCACCGCGTGCACCATGCCGAACAGTGGCGTCGTTTTTTAAATAGCTTTTCACAGCGTCCCCACGTGCCAACGCAGATGGATTTCACCGCAATGCTTTACGCTCAACAGCGCCTACTTCTGTGTGTTCTTTGCACGTGTACTGGTGTCCCTATTGTTTCTTTTTACGCGTCCTCCGCATACCGCATGGCGTGCGGTGAAAACCAGCTGCACCGTCGCTGGGCTGTCGCTACACGTGCATGATGCTTGAGCGTTGCGTGTATCAGCGTTCAACGTGTTTTCTTTTGTGTTCCATCACATGTGCGTCGGTTTGCGGTTCCTTTTCCCGCGTCTCGTCCTTTTTTCTTTTGTTTTCTCCATGGCGTCGCACGTGCAGCGTCTACCCAACACCAGCTGCTTTAAGCGTCGTCTATCTACGTCGGCTCAGCAACGTGTTTCTTTGCACGTTTTCTTTTGTGTAGCATCACGTGCGTGTCGGTTTGTGGTTCCTTTTTTCGGCGTCGCGTCCTTTTTCCTTTTGTTTCTCCACGATATCGCGTCCTCTATCCTTCTTCCAATCACAAGTCAGCGTCTCTTTTTCGACAAATCCTCGTTCGGCATCGTACGTTACCATATAAATTAAATAATCACCTCATCGCGTCGTTTCATGCCTTCAAATATGAGAACTCGCTAATCCCAATTAATTCCGCAAAAAATATCCAACTAAGAAAGCCAAATAATTTCAACTGCAAGAAAAAAAACATGTCGAGAACTCTAAAGGACTACGCCGAAAAAGTTGAAGATCGGTAAGTTCTTTCTTTTAATGATCTTTTTTCCCCTTAAATTTTCTCTCTGCCATATTGCCTTCTTCTAACTAACGGCCATTTTTTTACCCTTCATTTTCAGATACTGCATCATCTGTACCAACAGTCTGCAGCAAAAAAGACAAAGTGTTGCAACAAACTCATTTGCTTGAAATGCTACTGGCAATGGGACTTGAAATGAAAACACGTTACTCTTATCCACTAATGATTACCTTATATAAAATAATACCTGAATAAAAACAATCGCTTCTTCGCTTCGGCGATACCTTTACCACCCGTCATCACTGCTACTCTCCTCATCTGACGAATCATCACTGCTGTCTTCAGCACCTCTGCTTGCTTTCCCAAAAAACTTAAACATCTTGCACTTCTTGTTAGGTAGAGGCGCCGAGGACGCGAATTACGGACGCTCGTAGTTACGCTCCGAATGACTAACACGCACCGCACAATAAAGACCATGTTTCTTGCACGTAGGAATATTGCTGATAGAAAACCCTGGACCATAACGCTTTATCAAAGCGGCTCGCACCACCTCCAAATCCGCGGCGTTCAACAACAGATTGCATCCCCGCATTTTGGCTTTGCCTTTGTCATTAAATACCATTCGAGTCCCACACTTGTACATCTGTTGCACTTCAGCATTCTCGTACGTTTTACAAGACTTTCCACAAAAACACAAAGGCCCACCTTCGCGCACTTCTTTAGCTTGTGGTGTTCGAGGCATCTTGCAGAATGCTCTTTCAAAATCAAAACCTTTTTTTGTCTTTTTTATCTAATCAAAAATACAGCTTTCCAGCTGCAGGTTCCAACTTTCTTCTCTGCCGTCTTTGTCTTTTATACAATCACTTCCTTAGACAATCCAGCACAATTGTGCAAACTGCTTCGAGAATAAAAATACTGAACACACACCCGAAACGTCTTTTGATGAATCATGGCTAAACAACCGCAAGGCTACCACCATCGTGCCGTTACTTCATACATAATTTGTGACCCTGCCATGGCCACATGTTCTCCTCTGAATGATCCACCCTCACCACACGACGCAATCTAAATCTCGATATCTCACAACACTCAGAATATTTCGCCTCCAAAGCATCGCAAACCCCCTCAACTCCTCTCCGTTAAAATCCACAAGAGTTTTCTCAACAGTCATGATTTCACTTCGGTTTTTTTCCCTGGATTGTTTTCTTCTCTGAGGCATGTGGATCAAATACTTTAACTTTCACAAAATATTTGCAGTCGTCCTCCTGACACGTTTGATACGCCCTCCAATCGAGAAACTCACAATCTGGATTCTGTTGTAAATATATTTTCCTTACAAGTTCGACAAGAAGAGTGATCACGTTACGATCTGCGCTGTCGTTTGCATCCAACAGATTACATGATTGAAACGCCGAATTAACCTCCTCTGTTTTGGTTATTTTCACTTCAGCTTCATCCATAAAAGGTAACATTGATCTCATTCATATCTCACCCCATAATTGCAAAGATTTTTTCCCTTTAACACAACGCGTTTTATGCTAAACGAATCCGACAAGTTTCACTACCTGTATTCGTAATTTTTCTTCTACTATCCTTTGTTTTTTCACAGACCACCTGTAACCGCAAACGTAAATCTCTTTAGTTCTCACCACGTTTATGTTCAATCCCTATTCAAATATATTTTTTATGAATGGTTGATATAGAGGTCTAATTGTGGTTAGGAAAAACAATAGGTGGTCTGCTTGTGATGAGGGAAAAAAAGATGGCCATGTGGTGAAAAAGTAATTGTTTGGGATAGAGAAAACAATGGGTGGTCTGCTTGTGGTGAGGGAAAAAAAAGATGGCCATGTGGCGAAAACATAATTGTTTTGCTTAGGGAAAACAATAGGTGGTCTGCTTGTGATAGGTACGCCCTCCGTCAGACCATGTCAATTTATCAACCCCTCCCCAAAAACACGTACAACTTTAGTCTTTCACTTTTCCCTGACTTCTACGTCAACACGCACCGAGTCCACAGCTCCCACTGCTGCTGCTGCCTCATGGCCCACCACATGGCCATTATTTGTTCTGCCTCACCACAAGCAGACCACCTATTGTTCTACGAACCACAAGCAGACCATCTATTGTTTTTTCCACTGACCACAAGCAACAACAAATTGTTTTTCCTAACCTAACCACAAGCAGACCACCTATTGTTTTTTCCTAACCTAACCACAAGCAGACCACCTTATATCAAACGTCCATCAAAAAACCCTAAGCTCCTCCCACCAGCAGACATTTTCAGTGTACCATACTACTACGGAATAATGGCTGGATATTTTGAAATCAACAAGGAACAGTTCAGCGTTAGTGCCTGTGTAAGAGCTAACAAAGACTTAAAGCTACGTACAATTAGGGATGACCTAAAGGCAGATTCGTATAATCAAATGCGTTTCGTGTTGGCTTGCCATATTCAAGACGATGATGAATTGTAAACAATTGGCATTACCAATCGACTTACACATTTTCTAACAAGCGGTCCATCTGTTTATAACTTTCTAGCTTTACCACCAGTTTAATGAAATGACCATGAAAGGCTGGGTCAGTTGAAGGTTATGTTCGTTTCAGTGTGATTTTTGTGAATGCGGCGGAAATGTGTGCGAATCAAGTCGTACTGGTAGTTGGTTGTCAGAACTGTTTACAGTCTTCTTTGGACTTTCGCAACAAAATGGACTTATTTGCTCAAACAGCCTAGTGCATTACATATGTGATAAAGGGCGACTCATATTGTGGTAGCTTTGAAAATAGATGTTACAATTCCTCCAAGACTAGGTATCAGAGAATGCTGTACACTATTCGTCAATGAATACACCATTTGTCCCAAATAAATGATATCAGAACAGTTAGTTAAAGGCGCTGTGTCATGGTACTGCGCATGTCACCGTCTCCAGACATTGAATTGACAGCTGTATAATGATAATCAATCAAAATTGCCGGAAACGCCACACTGTTCGCCACGATGTTTGACTCGATGATAACTTATATAGCTTCATATGCATGTTGATTGCTCACAAGGATTTCCTCTTTCAGTTTTCCCCGTTAGTTTGGACATTAGGAATTTATTCTTGGAGATTTCGTACAGTTTAGCGATTGTGTCGAAAGTAGAAAAGTTTGCTTGTCACAAAAGTGCGAATACTGACAAGCGGTTTCATAGCAGTTCGATGTTTGCACTCTCACGTAGTCGATAATATAAACTTCTATAGCTTCATATGTACGTCGATTTCTCACAAGGCTATCGTATTTGAGTTCACGAGGTTGTTTTGCCAGCAAAGAAAGGTTTTATATAACTATTCGTACAGTCTTTGCACTCCGGTCGGTTCATATAATTTCAGCCCCGATCATTTCTAAGCCGCAGATATATATTTCTTCGTATCTTGACTTGAAAAGTTGCCATGTGTTTCGTGAACTCTACTGGACATCCAAACCCTCATCGCTTCTGGTTGGAATGCCAAAAAGCTTCCAATTTCTTGCGTTTTTCGGCTGCTGTATTCAGAGTACTCAGTGTCGGTCTTCCCCGCCGGGTAAGCATCACTTTGCTTTTTTGTTTTAGTTGTGTTGCAGTCTGCAACGACTAATTTTGAATAAACAAATAATGAAAACTTATTTAAGCACATCTTACATTTCCATAAATGACCAAAGGAGGCAAGGCTGAGTTAAAAAAAGAACACTGATGGAAGTCGATTTAAAAATCGGTATTTCACCGCTCTGAGAATTTCGTTCCGAGCTAGAACAAAATTCAAAAATCATCAGATTTTCACACATGCGCAGTACCATGACACAGCGTCTTTAACAAGGCCAAAGAGGAGCCATGTTTACACTACGCTAGATTTCACAATAGAATTATTTTTGCTAGTGCTTTTTATACACCAGATATTTTCCTTTCAATTCCTCATAAATGCATACTTTGCATAATCATCAAAACTTGCAACTTTATAATGGCAAACAAAGATTTCCAACCAACATCAATCTTGTTGTTTACATTTTTCAGTGCAAATCTATAATATTGAGCCAGCAAGTATTCAACATGCAGCACCAATCCAATAGTTTGTTCCCAGGCTCTTCTATATGATTGGAATCGCAAAAACCAAAGGCCTGGTTGAGCACTCAACTGTTCATCCATCCATTTTATTTTGCAAGTTATTTTGAACATGTCAAAGAGTTAATTAAATTAGTTCAAATAAAAAGAACCCAAAGAATGTGAAGCTAAGGAATAGACAAAGAAGAAATTGGGAAATGTATGACGTACATGGCTTTAGGTGGTCTCCTGCAAAAGGCTATAGTATATAATCAAATATGCTTTGCATGGGAGGTCTCGAGATATGTACTGCAGTTGCGGTGCATTGTGCTGTCATGCAGTTTACAATCATGTTAGTATCTTCAGAATACATGCTGTTGTGCTGGGAGACAATCCCAGTCTTTTCATGAAATGGCACATGTTCTTTTATGTTCCCTTCATATCCAAGGTTAACTGGGAGGCAGTTCTCCCGTGTGACTGCACACACATGAGAACACATCTGAACACAGGCCTGGGCCTCTGGCTTAGACAGTCATGGCAAAGTTGATGCTGTTCTCTTAGACTTT
The DNA here is from genome assembly GCA_030867875.1 of Actinernus sp. WN-2022. Taxonomy (NCBI): domain Eukaryota; kingdom Metazoa; phylum Cnidaria; class Anthozoa; order Actiniaria; family Actinernidae; genus Actinernus; species Actinernus sp. WN-2022. The sequence continues at coordinate 4,574,716 of JAOWCC010000936.1, read as the reverse complement.
AACAAAGCCTTTGCCATCCCAAGCTGATTCAAAACTCTGAAATTATGGGATCGATGGCAAGATGCTAAAGTGGGCTAGAGTATAGAATACCGTGTTTGGAAAGCTAAACCTCTAAACAGACTGCTAATTACCAACCCAGTAAACATATTCTCTAAATAGATTAGAAGCTATCATTAATTTAATAGTTTTGTTTGTTAGACATTTGTGACTTAACATAATTTTTAAACCACCTCTGTCAAATCCCGCCTCTTTGTGTGTATGCACTTCGGGTTTGGAAACCTATATGATTGAAGCCTCTGAAAAGACCACTATTTTTTTAGAAGATATAATTAATTTAACAGTTTTGTTTGCGAGACATTTGTGACTTTGAAAAGTTAAAATGAAGCCTTTGAAAAGACCGCTAATCACATAAAAGGCGCTAACAGATTATTATACTCAACGTCTGTCTTTCTCAGCAATAACAATTCCACTTTGAATGCCACACCGCAATGTAATTGGCCAAATGCACAACGGCCATGATCTCTACATCATAACTCTCTGAATTCTGATCATGTCCCACTATAGTGGCATTGCAACAACATCGACTCCGTATCTCTAGGCATTTAAAATCTATGCGATTTCGAAACTGAACAAACAGCATGAGCAAACTTGGATCAATCTGCAAAAGCGTCTGAACGAAGTTCAATTTCCTTACAAGAAGCTGTTTCTGTCAGATGAGGTGTACCAGTTCATAAGGAATAAGGCTGTATCCATCGGAAGTTGAGGGCTCTTTTATCCCTTCCTTGCTGATGACAACAGCATTTGTTCTAGCATCAAACAATGCCAGAGTAGATGCAACAACGCACAAGCAACCTTTTGAACCTCTTCACCATATTTGTTGGATATCCAGCAACAGGTAAATACTATTTATGTATTCAAGTAGTTAGAGAAAGGATGTAGCAACCCGACGAGTATCAAAAGTAAAATGCCACAATACGCACGCACAAGATTGTATGTTAATCTTATATTTCTCTCACCTAACCAGCATTTGCATGTCATTGCTTGAATAGGAAAGTCGTCCGCAATCCAGTATGCATCACAAGATCCTCTGGAATATATAGACATGACTGCATCGAACATTGGCAAGACAACGTCATCTGGTTTGGTGAAAAGCATTTCAACTAACAAGAACGGCTCTATGTTGTCACCCAAAGTGTTCAACATACTTAACAAGCTCATGAAGTCAGACAAGGACAATGCCACTGGAGACATTCAGCTGCAATATAAGCTTTTCTCTAGTGAAAGGTGTTCCTACCACTACTCCACAGAGCAGACCAGCTCCGAACACCCCATTCAGCACCTTGGTTCCACTCAGCTGGTAAACACAGCAAAACTTATTGCGAACATACAGAATCTCAATTGCCACTGCTAGCACAAAGACAGACCCTCTCTGAAATGGACGAAGCAAGGGATTTCATTAGCACTGAAGTAATAAGCAATTATGATGAACTGTTTAAGAGAATAAACAGCATCAATGAAGGTACATAATTTAGCTTCAGAGTTGATGCCAAAGTTCACCCGAGGGACTTCAAGGACCAGTTTGTAGTAGACGTGAATGAGACAACAACAGAAGGCAAAGTATTACCTAAGTCTAAAACACCCAAACAGCGTTGCATGCATGTGTTTAATCACTTCGAACCGGAAATCCCGAGACTCCACCATCAACTACCATCACCAAAGCAATGCTTCAAAGTGCGACAGCCTTCATACAACACCTAGAGTCACAGAAGGACATAATGTACTCTGCCAGGTAAATGTTTCATGTGTGTTCTTACACAAACTACTCATCGACTCAAAACTCGCTATCCATACATCTCCGTTGGTTTTGTGAATTTAGGTTGCCAGGGCAAGAGGATCGTGTAAAGTATTTGTCAAAAACCAACCCGACACATGGCCTAGCAGCACCTCAGTCACCAGAGATGAGTTGGACAACATCTACAGCAAGCCAATTTACACTGACATTACACCAGCCATGAAGACATATCTACAAAATTATGGTCATATCAACCTGTAAATGGACACTTCAGAACAACCTGTATTTGTTGGGCTATTGTTATAAATTTTGTAAAATATGAGTTTGTCTTATAATCGTATTTAATTATTATAAATGACAACAATTTACTTTGTCTATGCAGTTTGGTGATCCGTTCTTTTAAACCTGAGGAATCGTACATGTATATACGCAGTTTAAGTGATTCGTCGTTCTCAAAAGCTGAGAATCCAACATACAGGGTTTAGTGATTCGTCATTCTTTTAAAGCTGAGGAATCAAACATATGCAGTTTACTGATTCATAAACTAGTCACTAAATTGCAAGAGCTAATATAATTCATCGACTTCGGGACTGCGGACTGCAGTGACAGTCAATTTTAAGTCTTACCGATATTCATATTCATGCATCGACTATGGGACTGCAAACTGTGGTGGCACTTAGTTATGTCTTGCAGACATTAATATTCATGATTCCACTACGGACAGCATGGCACTTAGGTATATACATGTAGCTTCAAAAGTGGATGGATATTCTATACTTGCTCCCTAAATTGTTTCACGGCCTTCCTCCATCACTGCTTCCAATATGTGACAATTAATGGAGTTCATTCTAATACCATTCCTGTCACAACTGGGGTTCCTGACTGGGCCCCACCCTACTCCTGATATTTATCAATGAGACGTTTTGCTCATGATTGTATTGCATACCATGGTATAAACAGATACTAACCACTATCCAGGACTTTTCATTTCAAAAATAACTAAGAATGTTTTGCTACTAGAGTAGAAATAATTGAAGGTTCGATGAAAACAGAAATAGACAGGAGCTTCTACAGGTGTCTATATCTATAATTGTAACTGACATGTAATGAATATTTTGCTCTGTAGAGAGCATTGCAGTAGCGTCACACATACAGCTAACAGGACTCTCAATATTATACCTACATGTAGGCTATTTAAACCATGTGACAATGTACTTAATGAATGAGCACATAACACCTTTGTCACACGAGTTGGAGCCCATGCACTGATTATGTTAACGGTGCAGAAACTGCAGCACAATTTGTATCAGTTGACTACAAGCTAAGCACCAGTACCACAGGGCTGGTTAATTTCTAGGCTTGGACGTTGGGGGCCACACTAGAAAACAAGGGCATGTTTACCACAAACATTCCATCTTGTATTGCTCCATCAACAAGTTCTGCCCGATCCCAACTATACAGCAAGTTCAAACTAATATCAAAGCCTCCTTACTGAATGTTTTTCAATAAGCCACAATCATAGCAATTCTATGAAAGCACTCTGCAGAGACTATAATGTGCAATAATCCATCTATTTTGCACCTGAAATACCTCACAAGTATGTCGAACGACTGTTTATTTGTATTAATTATTTAACATTATCACTATTGAGGCAGTATTTATGGATTTGCAGGTTATGTTATGATATGTATGATTATTATATGTACTATTATATATGCAATGTACATCTTTATTTAATATTACTAACCTTCTTGGATTAGCATAAGCTACTTAGACTTCTGATACGTTTCTGGCTCTCAAATCCACCTCAGATTATATTTTATTTATTTATTTTAGACTTCAAATTTGAGTTTGAGGTTGTCAAAGTTAGGGGTGCAGCTTCTACACTGTACATGTACATGTAATGTGGTAAACTATGGTATGTCTGTAAATGTTTTTCAATTCATATAATTGTCTTTACAGGGTGTAATTTAATCTACCAAATTGATTATGAATTTTTATTTTCAGTAAGGGATTCAACACGTAGTTTGCTTTATATCTTTTACAAAGAGGATGCAATACTTTTTTGAACCCCCAATAATTCGCTGACCAATCACATTTGGTTTTCAATCAAACGTTATCCAATGGATTGGTGTTTAACGTGCAGTCGACCAGCCATAAACACCAAAACTCAATCTGTACATATGACCACAGGGAACCCAAGCTGGAAGCCCAAACACACTCAATCATGAAGTTTGCTGCATTACGCAGGTCCTAGTTAATTATGAGCAGAGGATGTGTCAGCGAGTCTTTCTGCTCAAGCTCTTACCTTTGCTTTCCAATGAAAACTAGCTATCAATTTGTGTCATCTTCTCTGCTAATGCCTCATGATTGCTAGTATTGTTAAAGTCAATAACTCATCTTCAGAGCCCTCTGGTTTTCAAATAAAGTATTGTTCTAGTTGAGTTCTCATTCTATGGTTAAGCATCCTATCGAATGTGAGCTACCAAAGAAAACACTCGACCCATGTCCTTCCTTGAAAATCCGAGATGGCAGACCATCTCGGCAGACCAACTTGTGCAGCTCACAAGTTTTTTAAATTTAAGTCTTTTTGGCAAGGCCAGTTCCATCTGTCAGGCCAAAGTTAGGAGTGCAGCTTACATGTGAAGAAATACTGTATTTTATAATCACTTTTTCACTCGTGGGTGCGCGCACAAGCGCAGAAAACGAGTTATTAGGGTTAGTGGGATCGAGCTAATTTATTCATCATTTTATAGTGTGTACTTAGTTTTTTTCTGTGTACATCAGGGTCTCTCCGTTGGCTTTCCGAATAGCATTGATTTCCTTAAGTTATATTGACTGCGTTTATCGCACACATCCAATTTCACGATTCATTGGAAAAGACGCTTCGAAAGGATTTGGCCGTGTTGTTAAAGGTAAATATTCCGAAATGACCACTACAGCTACAGTATATTGTAAAAATACAAACATTTGTTCGGGATTTACAAGAGAAGACCGAGCACGTTTCCTACATTTTGTGGAGTCAGCCGATTTTATATGTCGCGTCGTGGACATCAAACTCAAAGATGGCGGATACTGGACCGAATTAAGCCAAGATCGGATGTAATTTCCCAGCGTTTATACTGGTGAGTTGAAACTATAAAGTGCACCATTCTCTGGTCTCTGCAAAAGTTCTCCTATTTTTTTTATCTGGTAGGAAGGTGCACGGACTTGTGAACGAGATTCGAACATGCAATGCCTACATGACTATAACTCGAACATGCAATGCCTACATGGCTATAACAGTATACCGTAAACACCGGCAGATAAGCCGCACCCAGAGTTTACAAGCTCAAATTTTGGAAAAAAACGTTTTGAAAGGAAAATCAAGATTTAGAAAACTTCATCACCTTCCTTGCCCTGTCGAACTTTCAACAATAGTTTTACCCATAATTTTAAATCTGAAAGTGTTTAAACTTTGTGTCTACTTGCCTACACATATACAATAGAACTTTCCATAGCATTTGCTTGACAGTATTTTTCATCCAAGGTCGATTGTTAGCTAAATGTAGTCCTGAATTTCACGTCAACAAAAACATGCTCACAGTCTCGTTCATCAAAGCTAAGTACCCACACATTTTATTGGAAGAGAGAAAACTGGACACTAGAACGCTGCCGTGTGTGCACAGAACAAAATCAAAACTTGGAGCACAGTGAGAAGTTTGCCTTTTCATCTGCTGTACGTAGTTATTACATCTACAAGGACATCTGGAAGTCATCTATCGGAGAGAAACTTATTGCTCATAGAGAGGTGGAAAATCAGTTCGACAAATTTACTGTTAAATTACTAAACAGCGGCAAAACAGTTGGTCATCTACCACTGAGTACTCCAGAATATCGTGGTATTTTGTCGCTCGCCGAGGAACTATAACTGTTGAAGTAACTGGGAAACGCTGACACTGCAAATAGCTTTGCGGTAGAATGGAGATTCCGTGTCTGGTGAGATTTAGTTGTTTGAGAGCGACTGTTGACTGCTAAAATATTTTTTAGCGAAGAAAATTTTACAGAAGGATCCGGAACAAGTAAGAAACAGACAACACGAACGGCTCTTTTAGGAGCCACCAAACTGAAGACTGACAAATTTCACCAAACTTGCAAATGTGATGATTAGTCTTCATTTCTTTTTGTTTTGTGTAGTTTTAATCAGTCTGACTAAATTTTATAAAATTAATTTATGGTTTTTTTTGGAAATTTTATAGATGTTCTCACAGATAAGCCGCACCCACGATTTGCAACAAAGATTTTGGGTAAAAAGGTGCGGCTTATCTGCCGATGTTTATGGTATATACATGTATGTATACATATGTGTTTTATATGGTTATGGCATTCATTTTATCATTTGTAGTGTCACTGCTGGAGCCTGGAGCTGAATGGCACAAAGTGGACTCTGACTGGTTTAGACAAAATAGACAGCCAATCACATTACATACTTGTTCATGCTGTTTCCATGGTAGGAAGACCAGCAGGAAAGTTCTCTTCTCGATCAAAATGAATGAAGACTTACTGTATCCAGTGAAGGGAAAGAAAAGCAAGTTGTCATACAGTGGCAGAAATACTTGAAACACTCTAGTTAAATGAACTACATGGATTCACCATTTTTGCAACAATTTATAAATCTGTTCTTTTTGATTTCCAGAACAGGGATATTTAAACAATAATTTATCAGATTGACTTTATCGTATTTTGCCTCTCATTTTGTATGTCTTTGCATTTAAATTTAAGCAGCTTAACTTTTAAAATGAAAGAGAGAAATATTAAGTCTGCCATTGTGCTGTCTCAAGAGGCTTGAAAGTAGGGTTGTCCACATTATGCCAGCATAATTTCGAGCATAATAGTGAAGCAAAAGCATCGAGCATTATGCAGGCATAATAGTGAGGAACATTCCTGGAAATAGGTAAAAAAAATCGAAATTGTGATTCCTGTGGAGGAATGTTGGTGGAAATGGACTAGGCCCTAGTCACTAGGGCCTAGCATGATATCACCACAGGAACCCTGAGAGGAGACCAGTTATCCACGTGATACGTCACACGTGTATCGTCCACTCGCCCCGTTAGAATATTTCAAAATGGCAGACTCGGGTGCTTCTTCAATTGGCTTCGTAGGTCATACATCCAAACAATCGGGAAGGGAAATCGTGGTAGGGGAAGTAAGAACAGCTACAATATTAAACAGGCTAAAATTCCCAACACCGTCAGAGTTAGCAAGGAAAAGGAAAGTCCAATGCAATCTTCCTAAAGATGGGAAACAATATCGTCAACCGAAATTGAGCTCTAACCCAAAAAATGTCACACCTTCTGCCAGAGTTGTAGAGTTTCCTGGTGAGAACTTTACTGTATCAAAATCAAATGGTAATCTGTTTTGCCATGCCTGTCATGAAGAACGTATAAAAAAGGAAGCAAGGGAGAGGGCCATCGCAAAGTGTTTAGAAGAGTATGATAATGAGTTTCATCCGAAAGGTGAGAGCTTAGCCATTGCACACAGAGTTTAGAGTTAAGGTTGTAAGATCTTTTATGAAAGCAGGAGTTCCATTAAACAAGATTGACTGTTTCCGGGAATTACTTGAAGAGGAAGCATTTTCTTTGACTTCAAGTAGACATCTTTCAGACTTGGTAGATGTTATTGCCAGATGAAAAGAAGAAAGTCAATAAAGAAATCAAACGCAGAGGTGTGAGTATCATATTTGATGGGACAACTCATGTAGCTGAAGCCCTGAATATTATTTTGCAGTTTGTTTCGGGTTGGAAAGTTGAGCAACGATTGGTTCAGCTTCTTCTATTTACAAAACCTATGAATGGGGAGGAGTTAGCACACCAACTTCTAAGTACTCACTCTGTACACTTTTCCATTCCACCTGGCTCTCTACTTGCCTCAATGAGGGATCATGCATCTGTAAACAATGTGGCAATAAGATATTTGACGATTTTGTATCCAAACCTGGTGGATATCTCATGTGTCAGCCATACACTTGATCACGTTGGTGAAAAGATGTCTACTCCATTTCTTGACAAATTGATGAAGTCATGGATCAGTCTTTTTGCTCATAGTGGCCGTTCAAGAATTGCTTTTAAAGCAAAGATTGGACAGTTCCCAAAGTCATACTCAGAGACCAGATGGTGGTACAAGTATGAGATGGTGCAGGTGCACGACCTCTTTGGTGATATACCAGCCTTTGTCAATGGGAATGATATAGCAGAGGTAACTGCACGAAAATTGCAGGCTATATTGAATGACCAACAGAAACTGGCCTTCCTATCAGTAGAGCTTGCAATTACAGTTGATGCCATGAAGCCCTTTGTCAAGGCAACATATCAGCTTGAAGGTAATGGCTATCTATGCTTGCAAGCATACAAGGTTATCAGAAGATTAGAATCAGAGATGAGAAATCTGTACTTCCCAAACTGCACAGCTGTTAGAAGCATTACAAATGGAAACATTGTTCTACAGCAACAGTGCAAGGCTTATGCAATGACATGTCTTCAACCAGGATATGATTACTTCACATCTAAATTTATGAATGGAGGAGATCAGTTACAACCCAGCTGTTGAAGTGTTCAAGGCTGCACGCTTGTTCAACCCAGGCAAAGTTTCAGCACTTCAGCCCACTGCTGTCGATGTTAGTGATCAAATGAAAAAAGTTCATTTTCTCAACAATGATGCATGCATTGATGGCCTCCAGAGGGAACTGCCAACTTATCTTGCAGCTGCTGGTGCTGTAGATCCAGATATTGATGCTACAACTTGGTGGGGGAATCACGAACAAGAGATTCCAAATTGGGCAGCAGCATGTAGGAAAGTCTTGCTTATTCAATCATCATCTGGTGCTTCAGAGAGGGTATTTTCATTATTAGAAAATGCCTTTCATGACAATCAGGCTCGTGCAATGAAGACTACATTGAAAGCTCCATCATGCTCCAGAAAAACAAGAGATAATTATATTTTTTTCTGGAAACCATCAGAATTATTCAGTTAAATACATCAATTAATTAGTTAATTTTAATTAATAAATTAATTAACCTAAAAACAATTGAGCATAATTGAGCATAATAGTTAGACTTTTTGAGCATAATAGTAAGATTTGTTGAGCATAAAGAATTAGCATAATAGTGAAAATTTCGATCATAATGTGGACAACCCTACTTGAAAGCTTTGGGCAAGTTGTGAATGCCAACCTGCTTCATATTACCTCACAACACATTTATCAATACAAAACTTGTAAAACCGGTAATAATGTAAATGGCCAATTGAAAAAAATTAAACAAAAATATTTTGTTCGTATCCAGTGCTCATTCATTTCTCTTTTTAGTAGTTTTGTTAATATCACTTTTTGAATTCATGTTGTCTTTCAAGGGGATTAACTTTAACTTACTCTAGCAAAGTGATAAATGGTTGAAATCATATCCTCTAATTATGCATCATTCTTTTCAGGGGGAATCTACATGTTTATTTACTGATAGGACACAATACTTTTAGAATTGTGAGAAAAATGTTTGGGCAAGTGAGATGAGAATTCAGGCAAGTACAGTTTGGAATCACTTGCACAGAGTGGGAGTTGGTCTTGAATTATTTTTCTAAACCTGTAATGATATATAGTTATATTCAAATGTGCTTTACAAGGGAGGTCTTGAGATAGGTATTGCTTCTGTGGTGCTGTGCAGCTTACAGTCCTAAGTGTTTTTAGTACAGTCCTCCACTTTTTCTCAAAATAGCACAACAGTTTCTTTTCCGTCAGTTACCTAATATTGATTAAGAAAGGATGGAGACAAGGCCAACAGCTTCTACATGTACGTCCCATGACCTCCTGCACTCTAGTACCAACTGAGCTAATAAGTGAGGCAGTTAAATAGCTTTCTATAAACACATGTACGAATAAGCTGCACTCTCAGATAAGCCGCACCCAGAGTTCAAAAAGTTGAATTTTTGGAAAGTCTTTATAGTTTTGAAAGAATATCATTTCATTGAACTTTGAAACTGGAGAAAACTCCATAATTTCAGCTCTCAAAATTAATAGTATCAACTTCATGTCTACCTTCTTAAACACATGATGTATCTTTCCATGGTATTTGTTTACTGTGATCTGTTCATTCAGGTAACTTTTTAGGTTGAATTAGAAATGAGGGAGTTACGGGCATGAACAAAAAATCATTTGACCATGCCTGTCACAGTTTGAGCTGCCTGGCATTAGAAATGATACAGTTATGTACTTAAAATCATGTGACCTATGACATCATTGTTACAACATCCCCACTAATTGATTCATGGGGACCCAATATCATGTGTCACAGTTTGAACCGCCAGGAATTAGAAGTGAGGGAGATACAGGCATGCTCTTAAAACCATGTAACCAATGACATCATCCTTACAAGATCACCCACTAAGTGATTTATGGGGACCAGATACCATGCCTATCAAACGTTTGGGCTGGAATGAGGGAGATACAGGTGTGTATTTAAAATCATGTGATCGATGAAGTCATAGTTATCAAATCACCACTAAATGATTTGTAGGTACCCAATACCACAACTGTCAAAATTTGAGCCACCTGCCATTAGAAGTGAGTGAGATACAGGCATTTACTAAAAATCATGTGACCAATGACGTCATTGTTATGACATCACCACCAAGTAATTCATGGGGGCAAATACCATGTCGGTCAAAGTTTGAGCAGCCTGGCATGAGATACGGGCATGTACCGGTACTTAATATTCTACCTCAATATCAGTCTAAGTCACCACAGAGCTACATGAGAAGCATGCACATGCGTATCAAATCATCATTGTATGGTTTGCTATTCAACCAGTCAACACAAGGTTTAGAGCTGCAAGTGGGGAAAAAAAAAAAAAAAAAAATTTTCCTGTTTTAACCCTTTCACCACCACCACCACATAACGTGCCAAACTGATTAGCATACGTTTTCCCACAAAATCGAGGCATTTATCTTTATAGGGGGTCTTTGAATTGGGTCAATGACCAATTGTTTAACCAAGACTACGACTTCATTTCTATGAAATAAAAATAACTTTGCGCCATACAAGTTTTTTTGATTTACACAAGTTTGAAGTTAAACAATGTGGCAATAAGACATGAGGATCTTGTATCCAAACCTGGTGGACATCGGGTGTTTCAGGCATACACTTGATCACATTTCTTGACAAATTTATGAAGTCATGGATCAGTCTTTTTGCTCATAGTGCCTGTTCAAGAATTGCTTTTAAAGCAAAGATTGGACAGTTCCTAAAGTTGTACTCAGAGACCAGATAGTGGTCCAAGTACAAGATGCTTGCACGCATACGAGGTTATCAGAAAATTAGAAGCATGTGAGAATGCCTGACAAGCCCATTAAGTTTGGGATAAAACTTTTTGAACTTTGTGATGCCAAAAATGCCTACTGCTAAAACCTCACCATGTACATAACTGTATGGTGGTAATGACGACAGAGTGGCAGGCAATCTTGGAAAGACAGGGAAAGTTGTAATAGAGCTGGTACAAGACTTACACAACAGTAATCACCACCTCTACATGGATAATTTTTATACCAGCCCCATTCTGTTTCTGCTACTTCGAAACAGAGGGATTTATGCTACAGGATATGTAGGATCATGATATATGTTATTTGTATATATATTATTATGTTTTTTAATAGTCTGTATATCTATTTTTAATACGGTTTGAATATATATATATATATATATGTAGTTATATTTTTTTTTATAGTTTCTTCATACATGTAGTTAGCATTTAACAAATAACCTAATACTTATTGTAAGTTATGATTACCACACTTATAATTATAGGAGCTACTTGATTATGATACATGTTATTAGCATATATTAACTTTTTTATTATTATTGTAATGTTACTCACAATTTACCTTTATTTTATAATTAAGTTATAGTGTCCCCAATTAGCTGTAACAAGCTAAATACCTTGACACTTAAATAAAGTTATACTACTACTACTACTACAGGAACTGCTAGGCCTTGCAAGGGCTACCCCTTAAACAAGCTCAAAGCTTTTGACCTGCAAAAGAGTGGTGCCGTAGCCTGGCTTGGCTGGTTTCAGATGCTAGCTGCCAGGTGGAAAGACAAAAAAGATGTCTTTCTCTTGAGTTGCATTCATGCTTCACCAGACATTCCAGATTGGGTAGGCAATGACACAGACCAAGAGATTGATTCAGATTCTGAGTGAACCAGACCCAGATGTTGCCAGTAGAGAGGTGAAGATCAGAGAAGAGTGGCACAAAAGAAGATCTATCATCCAGAGGTTGTGAAACACTACAACAAATTCATGGGTGGGGTGCACCTCTGTGACCAGATGACAGCATTGAACAAATCAAACAAACAGTGCCACTGGTACCTTCGGGTATTCCTCAAGATTGTAATGTTGTCAATATGCATTTGTACAACAGCTACATTCTTGAGGGATATCAAAGGCAACACCTACTTCAAGGCAAAAGGAAAAGGGATCTCCTACAGTTCAAGGAGGCCCTATGTATCCAGCTGGTTGGTACCTACCCTGAGAAGCACCAACAGACTTCAGCCAACAAACGACACAAAGGTGGGCAGCCTTGCCCTGCTCGGTTGGAGAATGTTGGTATGCACCTTCCATTCAAGGGAGAAGGAACAAATCATTGCTGTGTCGTTTGTGAGAAGAAATTTCTCCTTCGTAATGTACAATTTAGTGCTGTAAGCGCATCAAACAATTTCAAACAATGTAGGCATTGTATATGCAGGGTTTAAAGAAAATTGTTTTGTAGAACAGTCATAAATTACAATCAGATATTATTTTATGTTCAAAGTCAAATGAGCCTGGGGCCAAGAGTGTTTCCATGGCAACATCATGATTTGCACATCGATGTGTATTTCCTTAACAACATACATGTCCAAAGTATCAATTATTTTTAGCCACTATTTTCTATTCTCTATTTTGTAATTTGTCACCAGGCTGTGTCAAGGTCATGACATCACAGGTAATCTAATTTACATATTGCAAAAACCTGAATATCTCTGGAACGATGATATATTCACAAATGAAAAATGCCATCCTTAGTCATTTCAAAAGGACTTTCAAATAAGATCAACTTAATTTTCGTTTCATATACACTTTAAGAGAATGGAATTATTTTTGCAATAAAATTGCTCTGTGTCTCGTTCTTGTGTCTTTGCCTATTCGCTGCTATGTTGGGCTAATTATGATTTTTTTTACAGGGAGGTTTCAGTAGCGCAAAGCCATGCAGAGTACAGATCGAACCGGATCAACTCGCAAATTATATAGCTCCAACAATACACAAGTTTCAAATGCAATGCCAATATCAATAAGTAGTATAGTCGGCGTCAGTTAAATACCACTTTTTCTTGTGCAACAAAACTCAAAAGGTTGTGAATGTTATGGACGCCTTTTTTCTTGCACAAGGGGCGTTATGAAGTGGATTTCTGAATTCACTTTATGACGCCCCTTGTGCAAGAAAACAAGGCGTCCATAACATTCACAACCTTTTGAGTTTTGTTGCACAAGAAAAAGTTGTATTTAACTGACGCCGACTATACTACTATGGGGTAACTAAGGGTCATTCAAAGTGTCACTAGACATTCTTGTACGTAAAATCCAACTTGATAATCCTATTAGAGATATAATTACATATAGTTATATCGACATCGATTGCTTGTACATAAAATCCAACTTGATAATCCTATTAGAGATATAATTACATATAATTATATCGCTGCAACGTCCTTACACATAAAATCCAAATTCGAGTACCTGTTAAAGCTATCCTAACACATAGTTATATCGAAGGGAGAATGGTGAGACCACGTAGTGAACCACTTCCACGGAGTCTAGCTCGAGAGGCAGGTGCCATTCTAGAGGAGAGAGATGGAATGCTCGAGGGGATGGAGATAGGTCGCCGTACTATCCGATGGCGCTTCTTCCAAGGTGTGGCAGGAGACTTGACTCCTAGGATCATGGAAAAGTTAGTTGCAAAGGTAACCACCAGCTTCTACCTACGCTATAGCTACACCTATCGCATTCGCAATGTCAATGACGGACGCGTGATTCTATTCTCCAAGACTGTCCCAGGCTCTCCATGGGTGAACATCCTAGAAGATGCAGAAGAGTGGATCAATAGCAAGGAGACAGCTCGATTGAATCCCGACAACATCACTCGACCAAATACCCAATGGGCCTTCGTTCGTTGGATCTACGTAGATGTCAAAGTCGTGATCGATCGTCAGCTTTTGTTGGGAACAGGTCCACTGCCCCAATGGCTTCGCCTTAAGAAAGGAATGCTTGCCCTTGATCGATATGGCGACAACCTATGTCTTTGGCGCTGCCTTGCCATGCATGAAGGAGCAAGAGTAGATAGGTGTTGCGTCAAAGCTCGAAAACTTGCCCAGAACTTCTATCGCCTGACAGCACCCACACAAGACGTTCCCAGAACTTCCTTAGACCAGCTGGAGGAAGTCGAGTTACACTTTGGAATCGGTATTCGGGTGTATGAACCCACGGAGGACGGCGCTTGGCATCTGACGCGACATGCAGCTCACTACAAGCATACGATGACGATTGGGATATACGACGGACATGCCTTCTACATCAAGAACATCAACAAGCTAGGGCACATCTACGTATGTAACGATTGTAAGCAACGGTTCACGAAAGCCTCAGACCTTCACCGTCATGCAGATCGTTGCAGTCGTGGAGAAACAAAGATTGTTTGCCCCGGAAAAGTAATCACAGTACCCCAGTCGGCATACGAAAAAGCCTTCTGGCCAGAGAGCACAGCCAGCAAGGTCGCTTTATGCTGGTTGGAACGCGAAACCAAAAGGATTGGACAACACATTCATCATGCAGCTTGTGGGCATGGTGGAGAGCATTGGATCGAAGGAGCACCGGTCGACGGCTACGAACCTCTTTCGAAAACCATCTTTCAATTTCATGGATGCTATTTCCATGGCTGCCCGAAATGCTTCCCTAGGGAAAGGAGGCTCTATCTCAAGACCTGTGAAAGAACGGCAAAGCTACAAGGAGCTGGTTATACAGTAGTGGAAGCTTGGGGTTGCTCTACAAAGAAGAAAAACAAACCGGTCCCCACACCAACACAAACTGTCTACCCACACTTCATAGTTTACGATTTCGAAGCCTATCTCGATACAACGAAAGGAAGACAACCAACGGACCACCTGACCATCGAAAACGTTCACGTTCCCATATCAGTATCAATTGCCGACACATACAATCGAAAGTCAACCCACATCTGTCGACGCAATCCAAAAGAACTCATCGAAGCCTTTGTCGAAGAACTCCAGCTAAGAGCGAAAGCGATCCAAGAAGTCATTGCAGAACAGTTCTGCCCCAAGACACCTGAATTCTCTTTTGACACCCTACCAAAGAAACAACAAGCGAAGATCGACGAATGGATCCGCCAAGTTCCAGTAGTGGGATTCAACTCTGGCAGGTACGATCTTAATCTGATCAGGGAGCACTTCGTAGGAATCATTGCCGACACCTGTTCAAAGATCCTGGTAGCAAAGAAAGCCAATTCCACTATGTTCCTATTGACCCCAGATTTCCGTTTCCTTGATGTGATCAACTACCTTGGACCTGGAACTTCTTATGAACGTTGGATCAAGGCATATGGATGCGAATCGCAAAAGAGTTTCTTCCCATATGAGTGGTTCGATTCTCCAGACAAGTTGGATCACATTGGATTACCAGACTATCCAGAGTGGGGTTCGAAGTTGAAAAGAGAACATCTACTATCTATGTCAGAGTTCGAAGACTGTGAGTGCACCTTTCTCGACAAAGGAATGGAAACCTTTGCAGACTGGCTACGATACTACAACGACCTAGATGTAGTTCCATTCCTAGAGGCACTCGAAAAGATGCGAGATTTCTATCACGAGAAAGGAGTAGACATGCTGAAAGACGCAGTGTCCATTCCAGGAGTCTCACTACAGTTCCTACTTCGAGGTAGTGTAGAAAGGGGAGCTGAGATGTACGCTCCAAGTAAGGAAGCCTACCGCATGCTGAAAGACGCTGTCGTGGGAGGTCCAAGCATAGTGTTCACCAGACTCCACGAAGCAGGAGTGACTAAGATTCGTAGTCATCAGGGAGGAACTAAGACTTGTCGTAAGATTCTTGGATACGATGCCAACGCCCTATATCTTTCTACCATGGAATTCGAAATGCCTTGTGGAAAAGAAAAGGTTGTGCACTATGACGATCCAGGTCCAGCCACCGAAGGATTCGTTGAATGTCTACTTGGTGGAACGTGGTTTGGATATGCAGAAGTAGACATCGAGATACCAAAGAAATTGTGGAAGGAATTTGAGGAGATGCCACCCTTCTTCTACAACAAGAAAATCCCCAAAGAAGCAATCCCTCCAGAAATGTTGGCCTACCTCACAAAGACAGGTAGAAAGCTCAGCGAGGAAAAGAAGCTAGTTGGGAGTCTCTCTGGAAAGAAGTTGCTACTCTATGCTCCTCTTCTACTTTGGTATGTAGATCATGGCGCAGTGATCACTGCTGTCTACCGCACGATAGACTACGAACCCAAAGAAATCTTCGGATGGTTCGTGGACCAAGTCACTGAGGCACGTCGTATGGGAGATGAAGATAAAGGTGAGGCTTTGCTGGCAGATGTGTTCAAGCTGCTAGGAAACAGCGCCTATGGAAAGTTGCTCGAAGACTTGGGACGCCAAACAAAGGTCACCTATACAAAAGATGAGAAGGTTGTGGACAAAGCATTGCGAAGTGTTTGGTTCGAAGACCTGGAAGAGATTGGTGATGCATATGAACTCGAGAGCCGAAAGGACCAGATCCAAATCAAACGCCCTTTCCAAGTAGGTATCGCTGTGTACCAGCTCGCAAAGCTGCGTATGCTTGAGTTCTACTATGACTTCATCGACAAGTACATCGATCGTAATGATTTCGAATATATACAGATGGACACAGACAGTGCCTACATTGCCATCTCGGGAAATAGCCTCGATGAGGTTGTAAGACCGGAACTGCGAGAAGATTTCGAAGCCGAAAGGAATGAATGGCTAGCTTGGGACGAATGGAGCAGTCGTACGCCAGGACTCTTCAAACTCGAATTCGAAGGACAGCGCGCCATTGCCCTATGCTCGAAAGCCTACTACGTCGATACAGGTGGCAGCAAGAAGTATTCCGCTAAAGGTATGTCTAGACGGCACAACGACATTTCGTGGGAACGATTCAAAGCAGCCCTCCAGGGTAGTATCGACATGGCGGAAAACCGAGGCTTCCGACTATCGCCAGAAGGCATAGCAACCTACGAACAACGGAAGCTTGGGCTATCGGCTTACTACGACAAAAGACGCGTTCTTCCCGATGGAATCCACACCGAGCCAATAGAGTACGCTGTTTAGCGTCTAGGTACAAACAGAATTCCTTTTGGTGGTAGTTCTGTATCCCTAGGAACAACTTGTAGCTCTTCACGAACGAATCCACGTTTGGGTGCATCCTTCTCCTTCGCAAGGTAGTACAGCACAGGCTGTCCCGAAGATACTACACTTCGTGAAATGGTGTATATTTGCAAACTCCACACAGGATCAGTAGCTCTACGTTTTTCACCTCCTTCCAATTCTCCTGGTGCATAAAGATATCGAACTAGAACGTCGAATGGTAGACGCTCTTCTCTCAATCCAACCGTGCGCGAATATGTAGGAGTCTTCAGATCTACTTGTTGCGCCATTACAGAATTAGAAGGCTCTTTACCAGTCAAACGAGTCACCTCACTGTTCATGGCTTTGATAACCATTGGTAAACGAATTACCCATTCTCTACTACGCTCATCTGATCCTTCCGAAGTAAGCACCATCTCTTGTGCATATTGATATCCAAACAATCTCTCAGCTAGAGTCCTATTTGCTCTTTCAACAAAACTTTGCGCTCTATGATTACCAGCCTCACCTCGTTGAACTTTCGTACCATGTAGTTCTAGCGTTTCAGACATACGTCCCATGAATTCTCTACCAGGATCTACTTGCAAAGTCTTTGGCCATTCTAGTGGACTACGTTTATAGATTCGTTCGAATGCCGCAGCAACTTCACCACTATCTTTAGATGCCAAAGGTTCGGCTTCTTTGTATCGAGAAGCTACGTCGATTACTACCAATGCGTACTTGTATAGCTTCCGTCCACGCCCAGGTCGATCGTGTGGTAGAAATATCAAATCAGCTTGGTGGACTTCATTTGGTTTCGATACAGTCCAATGTGGTCGTGGAATGTGTTTTGGTGGTGGTAGATATATTTGCCACATAGATTGCTTTTCCAACCAACTCCTAGCTACGTCTTCTGATGCTTTCGCTGCTACCGATAGCTTACCGATTGCAGAGTGACCTTTCCAATAGCCCATAGGACCATAGAAGATATTCGCAAGTTTAGAATCCATCATACATCTATACGTCCCAACCTTCAACAGATGAAAAAAAAAGGAAGAATAAAGAAAGTCGTTGCGTGACCCTCTTCATTCTTCCTTTTTTTTTTTAGTAGTAGCTTAGTAGTAGCTTAAGTAGCTTACTAGTAGCTTAGGTAACTTACTAGTAGCTTACTAGTAGCTTAGGGCAACTCACCAGTAGCTTAGGGTAACTTACTAGTAGCTTACTAGTAGCTTAGGGCAACTCACCAGTAGCTTAGGGTAACTTACTAGTAGCTTAGGTAACTTACTAGTAGCTAGTAGTAGTATCTATATCCATTTACTAATAGCGTATCCAACACCTAGCATTCCACCACCAACGTAGAGCAACTCGCCAGTCTTCTGATTGTTTGAGGGTTGGTAGTAGTCAGATAAGCGGGGTTCTTTCATCTCTTTGAGCCGTTTTAGCTCTTTACGTAACTTATCGGATCGCACTAAGGCTTCGTTGGTATCTCTTTGATCGTTGTGTGCTTTGCGTTCAAGACCTTCCTGCTCTTGTGCATAGTCATATAAGCTTTGACGTTTGATTCTATACGCTTTCATTTCGCGTTCTAGTTTTTCGACGGCCCTATCGTGTCTCTCTCGTTCTGCATCTACATCACCACTCTTTCCAAGCATTCTAGCTAGTATGCCACCACCAGTAAATGCCGTCGCATTCAAAACAGCGCCGAAAATAGACATTCCAATAGCTGCTAACGTCGCCATTACGGTATGATCTTTTGTTTCTCAAGATATTGCTTTGCGTATAAGCTACCGAGTATCACGGCAGTCCACTTTGCGTAATTCACTAGGGAAGAAGAAGGATCGCTAAGCATAGATTCCTTGGTAGTCTTTTTTACGATCCACCCAATACCAGAAGCGAGTCCAACGATTATAGATGCATCGGTTGCCGTCTTCATCAATTCCTTATCCATCTCGACATATATAAGTATGGTCTCGAGTCTTTAAGTGTTACTCCATGTCTAGTGCCGTTGGCTTTGCCGGAGCTGCAGGTTGTGTCGTGCTAACGGTGGCAACACGTTTATTGCCATCTACATACTTCTTGTACGCAAAGTACGTGCCAAACAATGTAGCGCCAGTACCAATGACTGCGAGGATAGTCAGGCTTTCGAACCGACCTTTCTCTACGTCAGTTTCTTTACATGATTCGCTTTCGCGCATCAACTCTCTCTTTTGAGCTTCTTTAGCGAGTTTGTTGCTTAACGCTAGTGCTTTTCCAGCTGCGACGCGCTTTGGGTTTTTTATCTTAGTTGGTACAGTCGTCGGAGGATTCGCAGTTATCTGGTCCGCTTCTTCCATCTTGATTCGATATAGTAGATATATGTGAAGGTTCAACAGTTGTACCAGGAATGACTACGTGACCAGATATGTGGAATAGGACGCTAGCTAGAGCTACAAGGCGACCTGCTTTGAGCGATAGTAGGCCAGTCGCAGCACTGATTTCGTTGCGGACTAGAGGGTCTTCTTGTAGGTCCTTGATCAGGGCTTCTTGAGAATCTATTGGTACTAGGTAGGCAACTAGGCGGGTAGCTAGACGTGTCACACCGTCGACTAAGCCTTTCGTTACTTGCTTAGCTAGAACGGCCTGATACCTCCTATGCAACTTGTCTACTTCTTTCTCAGGAAGTCTAGAGATGTCTCCTAGGGAAAAGTTTTTACCTAAGTATTCTTTCGTTACGCCTGTTGCGGCTAAGATCGAAAGTGATTCACGATTGTCTGACGTAACGTCTAGGTTGGTTGGTGGTGGGCCTGTTACATCCTCGCCGAATATCTCGAGTATATCTTTATCCATGATAATATGTTGTAGGTGCTGGGAGCTCTAACACTACCTCGAAAGGATGGCGGAGACAGAAGCACATGCGAGCGAACTTATGGGAGCCAAGTATCATTCGTAACTCTTTGCATTCTTGCGAGCCTCCATAATCCTCAAATATCCTTTTACCATCTACGGCCGATGCTGTATGGAATGCTACTACGATAGCTACGTTCTCACGGAAGGGCTTACATATGCTCGTTAATTGTTGGGACAGCACCCAAACGGAAATCCCTATATGTCGTGCAGAAAAGGCTAAGTCCACTAGCTTGTCAGTTCGTTTCTTGACGTCCTTCGATGCGGCGCAATCATCGAGAATCAATAGAGTATTGGTACCTGACCAAAATGTTGCGCAAATACTCAAAGTAGCATCGATGGCATCTTGTGGTGGCGATATGACGAAGAAATGAGGATCTCGATTTGCGAATCCACGATAAGTTTTGTTGTGGGCATACGTAGGACAAATCAGTACTATGTAATCAAACTTACCACGAAAGGCTCCACGAAGTTGTTCTATGAGAAACGCAGTCTTCCCACAATTCGTCGGACCGACTATGAGTGCGTTGAAAGGTATGTGCTCTACGAGAGAATCCATCAGTATAATATACTCTGCAGAGATCTGTTCAATATCGTGACCTGAGCATCCGCAAGGACATAGATGTGCATTTTCACATTTCCACTTCCCTTTGCAGTTCTATGTATGCGAATGTCGATGTCCTTTCCACTGCCGGTTTGTGCCAAGCCATCACCATGAACGGTGGAATCTTTTGCTGTGCGACAATCGATTAGGATAGAGAATCTATTTTCAAAGAACTTCTTTGGAGTCATAGAAGTATTGGGTGTACCAAACCAGCTTCTTGCAGCCTCCCAGAAATCTAGGGGAAGCATGCCGCTTGGAAAGAGTCTGTTGGGAATCCCATTGACATCTACTTCTACCTTCAAGATATCTGGATTCGAGAATGCTTCACTATCTCGCGTGCCAATGGTAGGTGGATCTATGAATAGTAGAAGCAGTCCAGCAAAGGATCGTCGTGGAACATTGATGTTTTGAGATATCAAAGTATCGGACGTTTTAGCGATATCTACTGTTTTGAAGTGAACAGCGTAGTTGTATAGGAATGCAGTACCTATTTCATATTTGTGAAGTGCACTACTAGCCAGCGTTTCGTTCCTGATTGCTTCGTATTCTAGTTGGATGTTGGTAAGTTGGTACGTACCTATCTTCGTCGTATCCGAGCCAATTACAACCTCGTTGGCAGACGCTAGAGTCAACTCGAATGTAATGATACTTTCTAAGGCATGTGGATATAGAACTCCATGTTGTGTCAGAATGTCAACATCTAATGGAATCCTATACTTAGAACCACATGCAGCTAGGAGCGCGTTGTCTGCAGCAGATGAAGTACTTGCGTCACCAGCTTTCGAGCGTAGCTTATTCAAGTTCTCTGATTGAATGCCTTGTTGTATTCTAGACTCTCTCTCCTGCGTAGATAGGTATATATCGGAGTATGTTTGTAGGAGGTCTGGCCTGACAAGGTCTTCTACTGTTTCAGCTCCCATCCTACAGATTCTACGCATGACCAAACAGCGTCCAACGTTCGAAACGACTCTGTTATTCGCATGTCCACCAGATAGTACGATGTCGCCCAATAGCGCTAAGCTGCCCGGTACTAGTACTACATCTTCTGCTAGCTTTGGAACTTCTACGTATAGAGTCTCACCTGGATTGGCAGATGATCGAGTGAAAGTTTTCCTATACAAGTCTCGTGGAGCCTTGAGTGCATGAGGCTCTCTTCGTACTTGTGTGGGATCCAACTTCGATGAGATCATGTTGAATATAACTATATATATAATTATGTTTAACATGGCCTCTGAGGGTAGGTATGATGAAAGAACTGATGAAGCTGAAAGAGGAAGAGACTACGACAACGATGATACTGTCAATGAAGAAACACGGAAATTGACGTCAGACTCTACGAATGTGGATCCTAGTGAATCACTCAACCTGAAAACTAGACGCAATTATAATGAAGAAGGTGCTCGACCGAAGTATCAGGAAACGTCATTGACAGATGGAGAGCTTAGTGAATTGCTGGATGAGGATAGAATCGAACGGCCTAAATTTAGCGATCGCCACGTATTCTTCGAAACAGGCATATCGGATAGAACGAAACAAATGTTATTCGATGCTGTATGGGAACACTATGCGGATGTAGGGATTCGTGGAGACCTTGAGATAACTAAAGTATGGGATGCCGATAAGGAACGGGGTAGAATCTACCTTCACGCACTTGGAAGTAAAGAGAAGCCCATACCTTTGACCACAGTGAAGGGTGAAAGATACCAAAGTATGGGTAAGGATCTCAAATTTGCCCTAGGCCCTACGGATGCAGAAAGAGCAGAACAAGTCCTCCAAGGTCAAGAAAAGGCCATTGAACATCTCGAAATGGAAGATAGTATACTTCAAGATCTAACGTCAACTGAGGACCAGAAGGAAGCGGCTAAGGAAGAGAAAATACACATCCATAACGAAATAGAATTACTCGAACGTCAAGAAGAAGCCATACTAAAACGTATGTCGCTACGTGAAAGGATCAAATACATTTTCAGAAAGCATGGAATGACCGTTCTTGCAGTAGTAACTTCTATTGGCGCTATCGTTAGTACGATAGTTTCCCTGTTGTCGAAATCCGTACCGAAACCAATAAAGACTGGTATTGATAAAGCAGCAGATGCAGTAAAGAAGGGATTGCAAACGACTGGGGGGTTGTTGAAAGAAATGGGAAAGAAACTTGGACAGATCCTACCTGGAATGATTGGATCGATTGCGAGTTTCATATTTACTATGGCTGGTAAAGCTCTGGGAGTACTAGCACAGAACGTTTGGTTATTCATCGTAGCAATAGTGGTGATCACGATAGAGCAATACAAACGACGTTAACGAAACAACATCCATGCAATTCCAGCTGCGGCAATGGATGTCACTGCGAGATTAATCTCATGTTGTGAGCCAGCCTTTGCCTTTGCCTTTGCCTTTGCCTTTGGTACAGGAACTTGTTTCTTGTGCGTCTCGAGAGGCTGCACCAATTTCTTATCTGGTGGGCCTTTCATAGGAAGAGGTGAATGTCCTTTGCCTTCTGCATTGATGTCGTTAGTGCCTAGCACCATATCTTTCGTAGCTTTCGGGATTGGATTCTTATAGCCATCTTTCTTACCAAGATAGTACACTAGATCGCTTGGCAATAATCGCACGCCTACAGCTATTGCTAGATCGAGCCTCTTATGCGTTGATTTTATAGCGGTAAGATAGTTTTTGTAGCTCACCACTAAGTCGTTTTCGAGAATAGCGTCTTCGACTAAGCTCTTAAACTTTTCTTTGACGTTATGGCTATCTATGATGGATCCGTTCAAGTCGGCTTGAGCACCAAGCATGCAATGTCCAAAAGCCTCGACAGATCTATTCAACCTACCCAATCCAGCATCTGTCAAACCCTTTCCGATTGGTGGCGTAAACCAATTGTATTGCTTTCCTTCGTGTTCGTCGTTCCGAATAAAGGATACTAGATCGCCCTTGTCCACACTGCCTTTCTCGTCTGCAAATAAGTTATTGTGGTTGGGCCATGTGTCTGCTTCCTTGTCGTAGCTTCGGATTACGTGGACGTTCTTGTAGCCATCACCATACAAAAGGAATACGTCTCCTAATCCGTGATTCCTACCTCCGTGCCATCGGAAGTCTGGTGGGAAATCTGGTGTTCGAGATATACCAAATTCAATGCACAATTTCTCAAGAGCTGCTTTGTTATAGAGGTTATCCATTTGCTTGAAATGAGAGTTACCAGGTAAAGGAACTCCATTGGCACCACCAAGTTCATGCAGAATTCTTCGTATTGTGAAATAAACGTGAAATCGTAGGAACCCCTGAACGACTGGTGGATACGTTTTGAAAATAGGATCAAACAATGACACTCCACATCCAGAAGTCGCACACCACGTTGCGAAATTCAATTGTTGAGGCCAATATTTGAAATCCGGACCATGTAACCAATGGTAGGACTCATTTGCTGTCATATGCTTTACGACGGTCTCCTTGAATATGTTTCGAACGCCTGCTTTGAACCTATTCTTTGAGGTGGCATATATCCATAGATTAGTGAGATCGATATCTTGTGCCGGTCCAGTAGGAGGAACTGCTGTAATAGGATATTTCGCACTTCTATCTAGGGTCAACGTAGATGGGAAACCTTTATGCACATCCCACAACGCATTATCGATACGTTTTTGAATCATAGTAGGTAACTTTGAGACATCATTGCCGTAAACGACATAGCTAGAATCTCCATCTCGAAACCAAATACTCGTCGAATATTTGCCTGGACCATTCACTTCCGTAGAGGCATAGAACTTGTGAATATCTGCATGTGGGTATCGTTTCTTGAACTTTATCCACAAATCAGTATTCAGTTTGGCAATCCTGTCGTTTTCATTGACAAGGAGCGCTGTCTGCTCAGCTTTCGAAAGCCTTGGACCACCCCTGGCAATCTCCGCCACGTCCTCAGCAGATAGACCCTCATCTTCGTATGGTAAAACTAGAGGCATCGTGTTGAAGCTATACATACATATAGTTATACCTTCAACATATAAGATGGTTCTCTTATATATCACCACAACATTGGCCGACCATACTGTCTACTTCGACGACCCAATTATTATCAATAATATTTCGCTACTCGAAACCACCATTGAGAACAGTTGGTTGAATCTAAAAGAGAAGGCCACGTTTCAGTGGGAAGTCAAGGGTGTGGGGTTCCCATACACAATCAATCTAGGGAATTATAAGATAACTACCTTAATGGATCGCTTAGCACCTGCAGTCGATGCTGACATCGTTAAATTTATAGACATATCCAGTAAAAAGTATTGGACCCTAGATGTGAAGAAACCAATCAAGTTCAGTAAAAATCTCTGTGAAATATTGGGTATCAAAGGAAATGAAGACGAGGATGGAAACGTAACATTAAAAGTGAGAGAATACGACCTGATAATGGAATATATCCAAACAATATATATCCACTGTGATGCGGTGGATCCCAAATTCTCACTCCTTGAGGGAAAGCGCTCGACTGTACTAGCTAGCCTTAACGTAGAAGGCACCTGGTTTAACAGAAGGACCTATCATTTGATGGAATCAACGAAAGTCCAAGCTCTAGGAACAATGCGGAACAGCCTTCGACTGACTGTTCGCGACGACAAAAGCAACATCATGGACTTCCGTGGTCGACCTCTACGATACGTGTTGAAGCTTGAGTAAGCTATATGTATGACGTACAATGGAAGGCGATTCGATTCAACCGTTTCCCTCAGCACCAAGTATCTATCCACAGATCGTTAGTGACACTGGAAAGAACTTTAGACTGCAAACGATCCGAGACACGCTTTCGGACATCGAAGTTCAAGAAAGGCACTACGAAGGTGTGCGTAAGAAATATGCACGTTCTCAAGGAATAGTTCATGGAATCGCAGTTGTGACTGGAGGTCTATCTGTGATCTTATCTGGCTCTGGATTGGGCGCAGCGTTGACTGGGGTTGGAATAGTGATTGGTCTACCACTTGGAGTTATTGGTGGGCTATGTGGATTAATTTCAGCATCTACGACCGTTGGAGCTAAGAAGTTAGGAATGAAGGTTTCTAAGCATGAAAGGACAACTATGTTGGCAAAGGCGAAAATCAATACGATTCGAGATCTAGTATCGAAGGCTTTACGCGATGAAAACATATCCGACTCCGAATACAGTCTCATCTTGAATGAAGCAAATAAGTATGAGATCATGAGATCTGAAATTCGTCGCAAGGCTTCCATAGGTGAAAAAAGTCCAGATCGGGTTCGAGCCGAACTCAAGCAAGAAGTGCAAAAGGAAATGCGAGAAAAACTTGGAATGTAAGAATCAACGTTTCCTATGAAAGGAACGAACATGGCTCTCACTTTCACTTTGCCAAGTCCTACTGCTAGTTAGCCCATGCTTAGTGTAGATTGGTTCGAAGTGGGAATGGTAAGAAGACAACTCCTTGACAAAACGCTTGACCGCATTTCCAAATATGCCACATCGCTTAACGACATCCTTAAAAGACATAGACGCTCCGGAGCGACGTAGCACCTCGTAACTTGCTCCAACGACTTTCGTCTTAAGCATTGATTTGGGGCCTATATTGTTTTCCATTGCCTTAGTAACGACCTCGTGGACTATTTGTTGAACGTCCCTAGGTACTCCTACAAGATCTAGTTGTAGGAAAGTCGTCGCAATGTGAGGAACTAGGCGCTCAGCATCCAAGTCTACATCAATCTTATCGTCGTCACACAGAGAACGTATGAAGACCTCTCCACTATGGATGCCTTCGTTTCTTAGTTGCATGAAGCGAGCGACCTCACCTTTAGATCGGACGAATCCACATTGTATGCATGCCTGGTAGAGTAGAGCAGCTAAAATATTTTTCTTAGCATCGCTACGCTTGAGACAAACTTTCATTACTTGGGTGAATGCGTCGGCTACGATTTCTAACGCGTTCATAGGGAACGATAGATCATAACTTTGTTCGTAAATAGTGTTGTATGCTCGTAGTTCTTGTAGGAGCGTTCGTCGTTTCAGTTCTATGTCATCATCGCTTTGCTTTGGTTTTGCGCGGTCTAGATCACTTTGATACTTAAACCCGTCCGAACCTACTATACGCAGTCGAGTAGTAATAATATCGATCTTCGTTTCTTCACATGGTTCAATCTCGGAAACGAGACCACATGTGGGACACACGAATTCCGTTCCTTGTATTTCAAAGGGGCAGAGACAATCAGGACATGTTTCACTGGTGTTAATATGTTCCACTTGTGGTTTGATATTCAGGCTTCTACAAATTCCAGGACCAAACAATCTGATTAGCTCGTCCATGATACAACTATAGATGTCGTACGTTCAATAGAAAAAAAAAAGGAAGAATGAAGAGGGCCACGCAACGACCTTCTTCATTCTTCCTTTTTTCTTTTTTTCGTGGCTATTCCTAAGCGTCCTTCTCATTCCTCAAGGCAGCCAACACCTCGTTGAGCGCATGGTTGAGAGACTCTCCAAGACCTTCCACTGGTTCCAGCACTCTTGATTCAGCGGGCAATGCTACCTCCGGTTCCACCATGTTTGGCTCCTCCTTTCTTGGATCCTCTAGCTTCTTGCTGGACTTCTTAGCGCGTCTTATATAGACACCGGAAGACTTCACCTTGATGGTGAGACGGTCGCATCTTGAGCAAAGCTCGTAATCAGTACGACATCCTTTACCGCACTTCAAGCATGGTACATATGGGGCACAGCCTTTTGAGATTTGGTAGTTGTGCTGGGAACAGAACTTCGTTGTCTTCGAAATCTTCTTTGGACATTTTGAGTCCTTCCCTCTCATCAACCAATCACAAGTTATTGCGGCGTCTACATTTGAGTTCTTCTTCGACATGTTTGATCTGTATGGTGTTAATGCGTACTAAGATTACAACGAATGCTAATATCGTGGAATAAAGAATATATACTAATACCATTCGGTGGCAATATACAGTATAGTAATCATTCCTTTAACATATACTTCAAGTTTGGCTTTTTTTAGGTGCGCGAATGTCTAGTGACACTTTGGCTTCCTACGTGGCAGAATGAGCATCCATGTAGTTGCGTAGTACAACCCTTTCGTCCTCTGTGAGCTGGGAGTACTGCCACTTAACGAACCATTTAGCGGTATCAAGATGACCATTGTTACAGGCGTATTCTATAGCAAGATCAATGCATTCATACTCTAGGGTTATCTGAAAACGTCGCATGAGCCACTTAACGTTATTAAGATGCCCATTCCTACTGGCACCTAATATAGCAAAACTGACGGCCTTATCCTCTTTGGTGAACTGGAAGTGCTTAATGAGCCACTTAGCGATACCAAGATGACCATGCTCAAGGGCAGCGCGTAGAACGTGATTGGCGTGTTTATCCCTCCTATCGAAACGTAAGTGCTTGATGAGCCACTTAACAGCATTAAGATCACCATATTCGCTGGCGTAGAGAAGAGAAAAGCTATCGTCGATGGGGCTTGCGGAAATACCGAAAGTTCGAGCCAATTCGTCTCGATCGTCGTCACTATGAGTAGACCTCAAACCAAAGCATAGTGCTAGTTTACGGAACACTTGGTCTACGTTTTTGTAGCGCGCAAGAGATGCGGCATCGTTTAGGCGTTTCGATGTCCTTGAGAGGCTTGCGAATGACCAAGGATCTGCATGCTCTACGATCTTAGTCAGAATTTCTAGAGGGAGGCACGATATATAATCCATAGTGGAAGAGATCGATATAACTATATGTAATCATATCTCTAATAGGATTATCAAGTTGGATTTTACGTACAAGAATGTCTAGTGACACTTTGAATGACCCTTAGTTACCCCATAGTAGTATAGTCGGCGTCAATTAAATACAACTTTTTCTTGTGCAACGAAACTCAAAAGGTTGTGAATGGTATGGACGCCTTTTTTCTTGCACAAGGGGCGTCATGAAGTGGATTTCTGAATTCACTTTATGACGCCCCTTGTGCAAGAAAACAAGGCGTCCATAACATTCACAACCTTTTGAGTTTTGTTGTACAAGAAAAAGTGGTATTTAATTGACGCCGACTATACTACTCAATATTGTCATAATCTACCTTGGCCTTGTGTTTAAGGCTGACAAGTTCCATACAATAAACACACACAGCAACACTTTACATCATAGCACAACACCAGTATACATGTAGCACTCAGTTGTTAATTTGTTTCAAGCCTGACTACAGAGCCTTCTCAGTAGCAGCACCCACATTATGGAATGTGCTTCCAGATGACCTCACAGATTACTCTGACAAATATATACATGTACCTTCTTTCCAAAAACAACTTTAGACTTATTTATTTAGGAGAGCATTTTCGCTATGAGTACTAATGATTACTATTTATTATAACCTAGCTTTTTAACATAATGTACCTGTAAACAGAATTTTTTTTAAGATCAATTTAAATTAATATAAAGCACTACATTGAAGATAATTTTTAGAGTTTTTTAACATAATTTTTAGGAGGATTCTATTAATGTAGTGCCAGTAGGGCAATTCATATTCATGTAAAGTGCCAATGGACTATAGGAATCCGCACTACATATAAATATTCAGGGTTTTTTTCTGGGGAGTCGACAGGTGGACTTTTCGGTCTATTTTGATGTTTGGCTGGCATACCAAAGTGTTGGAGGTCAAACAGATACTCAAAATGTAGTTTTAAATAGCCCCTAAAAGAGTTTATGTATATTATTTTATTTAGAGTGGTACTTCAAATTTAGAGTTCACTTGTTGCCTGATAGTGTCTCTCTAGGGCAATGGAGTTTAAAAGATGTAAGATGCCTGCAAATTGTAATTTTTAGGTACTCACGGCCGGTCGGGGTCACAGAGCGAGCGACTTTTACTCTTTGTCATTTTCATTGTACTTTGGTGAGGTAAGTTTTTGTAAGGCTTAAAATAGCCCTGATTCATCGCAAATACAGTTTTAAAAAAAACAAGGTCAGTGAAGTCATCTTTATGACATCACCACTAAATGATTTATGGGGACCCAATACAATGTCTGTCAAAGTTTGAGCCACCTGCCATTAATATTAAGCGAGTTAGACATGAAAACGTACAAGGGTTTTACATCACTATCGGTGGGACTCAGGTATGCAGTGCTGAATCAGCACACACATCTGTATGCACAGCTGAATGAGCATACACAACTCCCACATGGATAACACAGCTGCTCACAAAAGTACAGAATTATGCTTGCTGTAACTATACAGTTAGTAGCAAGAGGGGAACCAGCAATGAGGACTTGATCAATGTCAATTCCAACAGCAATTAATGTTCCACATCAATCATTAATTAAATTAAATATTGATCACTGCTATCAATTTGCATTCCAAGCATTCCATTCTGCTAACATTTTAGCGAGTGTGCAAGCAGCATGATTCCCCCAACCATCCCGATAACTTGTTCCTGTGCTTGCGTGCATCCACAAGTTAATGAAATCGAAAACACCCTGTGGCTTATATGCGGTCAATAAATATTACAGTACATATAAAAACTTAGTTAGAGACCAGGCATTACATGTATTTTATGCTCACAACACAAAGCATACACTGTATGTTACAGTTCATAAACCTGAAAACCATAAAACTGTGAAGGTCAATATTTTTGCGAGTTTTGGAGCACATAATTTTTTTTAAAGTTGTTGGAAAGTGATCTGCCATAAGCCGCACCCCTAATTTTGGGAACATCATTTTTTCAGTTTTCAAAATTTTGTGGCAAAATGCTGCAACTTATAAGTGATCAACTATACTGTACCATAATTTACCACAGCATTTTGCCACAAAATATTGAAGATTGTGGGGAGGGGATTCCCAAAGTTGGGGGTGTGGCTTAGCCTGTTGACATATCTACAGCACTTTACACCCTCAGAAATAATCGTTAGAGTTTTACCCTGAGATTGTTTTCTTTCTTTACCCCCTCAGAAAAAATAGTCAGAATCCCAGTCACCCTCCAGAAAATCAATAGTACAGTATGTGTTTCCTTGAGCAAATAAACCATAGGTAAAGATAGAAAGTTATCAACTTTGTATTTGAGCCATGTAATCATGTACAATGTATGTGTTGTACATGTAGGTTGCTTTTTTTATTTCAGGCTGTTTTCAAACAACCTAGGCTATTTTAAAACAACCTACACCTAGGTAATTTTTATATTATTTTTAGGGTCTTTTAACCCTTTGAGCCCTGTGGGCTTTTAACTGATTTTTGGCTCATTCTAGACTGCAACAAACCCTCCCCCCCTAAGAAAGCTGTAGTCACTGTTACCATGGAATTTTCATCTGACCAACAATACTGGGGGCTCAAAGTTTTTTGTCGGCCATTTTGGATACGTTGACGTCGCATTGCTATGGAGCTGGAGGGAAGTTTGTTTGGGGGAAAACAGAATTTAAGGCTTTTTAAAGCCTTTTTCACCATTTATAGAGTGCTGGAGGACATCATTAAGTCTGATGAGAGCTTCAATCAGCACTTTCTCAAAGAACCGAGTTTGTGCCAGTTTATTGTGACAGAGAAAGAGCCTGATTTCCCACTCGTGAATGGGCCAGGACGTCTTCCGTCACTTTAGCGTGGGCTTTATAAATGGGAGTCTGGAGCCACCTATCATAGCTTCTTTGGAATATTGGACAACATTTACTTGCCATTGATTCCAATATGAAGGTATTATGTCGAAATGGCTTTAGACTTAGTATATATTTTGAAGAATGAAGATGGGGGAAGGGCCATGTCGCTGTTTGGTAGGATTTTCAGGCATGCTTTGCGGTCGTTATGGATGAATTCAGCTTGCTGTAAAGTGCTTGTGGACAGAATGGCTTGGTTCTGGGCCAGTTTAGGTGTTGGGGGACAGAAAGTGAGGTTAGTGCAAACATGAAACTCTAAATTTTATGTGAAATATGCATTTTTGTGAGAAAATTTAGAATCTGAGGGGAAATATTTTTTTATGTAACTGTCATTTTAGTCCCTTTTTCTGAAGTGAAATAATGTCAACTATACTTAACTTATGCAAAGAAAGGGGGATTTAGATGAAATTATTCATTTTTAATATGCCTAATGCAGTTCAATAGGATCATTGGTCTATACATTAAGGTGTGTGGGAATCTCAGGGCATTGCTATTTGAACTTAGTCAGATTTATACCCTCAAAGCAAGTAACCAGTAATAGTGCCATATGGCACTCTTGGGGCTTAAAGGGTTAATACATTTTATCATAAAAATCGAAATCTTGGTTATTTTCATTTAAAATCACTACATTGACTCCACACATGGAGATAATTGTTTGCAGCAAGTTTCAATGTGTAACTATTTTCCAGACAGGAGCTAGGAGCAGAAATCAAATGCACTTCTGTCTCAGTTGGTTGTCTATTTTTAAGAACCAAGGCCTAATGTATGGGGGGTGGTCAAATACTAAACTTTATCAAAATGAGTTGCGATAACCACTAGATATGTATATTTCTGTTGTGGTGATCTTATTTTAATGGACATATTGGTATACATTCCACCATGTGACTTACCACGCCCATTTCTATGCCACACTTGCAGAATTGCATTTAATTCATAAATAAATAGTACAAAATATTCTCCTTTCCAGAATATAGTGTTAACCACCATCAAATTGGCATTATTTGACAACAGTCCATGCAAACATTCAGTAAAAAAAAATGTAGCGCA
Source organism: Actinernus sp. WN-2022 (assembly GCA_030867875.1). Lineage (NCBI taxonomy): Eukaryota > Metazoa > Cnidaria > Anthozoa > Actiniaria > Actinernidae > Actinernus > Actinernus sp. WN-2022. Next base: position 4,542,334 of record JAOWCC010000936.1, on the reverse strand, counting down.
AACGGCAAAGGCCACACGACATGCCTGGTGTTTTGTTTAACCCTTTGAGCCCCGTGGGCTTTTAACTGATTTTTGGCTCATTCTAGACTGCAACAAACCCTCCCCCCCTAAGAAAGCTGTAGTCACTGTTACCATGGAATTTTCATCTGACCAACAATACTGGGGGCTCAAAGTTTTTTGTCTGCCATTTTGGATACGTTGACGTCGCATTGCTATGGAGCTGGAGGGAAGTTTGTTTGGGGGAAAACAGAATTTAAGGCTTTTTAAAGCCTTTTTCACCATTTATAGAGTGCTGGAGGACATCATTAAGTCTGATGAGAGCTTCAATCAGCACTTCCTCAAAGAACCGAGTTTGTGCCAGTTTATTGTGACAGAGAAAGAGCCTGATTTCCCACTCGTGAATGGGCCAGGACGTCTTCCGTCACTTTAGCGTGGGCTTTATAAATGGGAGTCTGGAGCCACCTATCATAGCTTCTTTGGAATATTGGACAACATTTACTTGCCATTGATTCCAATATGAAGGTATTAGGTCGAAATGGCTTTAGACTTAGTATATATTTTGAAGAATGAAGATGGGGGAAGGGCCATGTCGCTGTTTGGTAGGATTTCCCGGCATGCTTTGCGGTCGTTATGGATGAATTCAGCTTGCTATAAAGTGCTTGTGGACAGAATGGCTTGGTTCTGGGCCAGTTTAGGTGTTGGGGGACAGAAAGTGAGGTTAGTGCAAACATGAAACTCTAAATTTTATGTGAAATATGCATTTTTGTGAGAAAATTTAGAATCTGAGGGGAAATATTTTTTTATGTAACTGTCATTTTAGTCCCTTTTTCTGAAGTGAAATAATGTCAACTATACTTAACTTATGCAAAGAAAGGGGGATTTAGATGAAATTATTCATTTTTAATATGCCTAATGCAGTTCAATAGGATCATTGGTCTATACATTAAGGTGTTTGGGAATCTCAGGGCATTGCTATTTGAACTTAGTCAGATTTATACCCTCAAAGCAAGTAACCAGTAATCGTGCCATATGGCACTCTTGGGGCTTAAAGGGTTAAAGCATTACATTTGTACATTGTATGTTGTTTAGTGACTTAGCCCTAAACACCCAAAATTAGTGACTATAGCTCTAAACGCCCAAAATTAGTGAGCACCCATTGTTGACGGTTAGGGTGTTTTTTAAATGTAGTGTTAGGTTTTGGATTAACTACAATATAGTCCACAGGACCATTGAAAAAAAAAACAATGAAGAAACATTATAATTGTTTGTTGTTTAGAGACTGTCTTGTGCAAAACTGTTGATAATGTTAGAGTTATTTCTGTGTAAGTTCTTAATCATTTATCCGTTTTTGCATCTTAATAATATTATATATTAATGTTGCACATGTTGTAGTTTTTTTTATTATTTCAGGTTGTTTTTCAAACAACCTAGGTCATTTTAAAACAACCTAGGTTGGAATATCAATGATTCTAAAAAGGGATTTTTAGATTCATAAAAAAAGGGGGGTTTAGTTATTTTTGGGGGAATTTAGAAGGAAAAAACTACCCACCCCTCTGCATTCTCCCCCTCCTTTCCCATTCCAATCTCCCTTCCTTGTCCACCTGATGTATCTTGCTGTTCGCCGTCACCCATCCACTTAACTAACCTCACCTGATCAGGCTTAACTTCAGCTACTCGATGATCCAGTCGCTTAACGCAATGTGCCTCAGAAGCACTTGTTGATTTGAACACTGTTTATTCTATAAGTGACTAATCGTCAAACCTATTCCCTCTTGTTATGAACGCATGTGTACTGCTAACAAAATCGGACTTGTAAACATCTTTCGAAAATACAACATGGGCGATTAATGAAACCTGGACGAAACTGTAACACAGATGTACATGTAGTTTGTGTCGACTCTGCATTCTTTTATGAAAACTGCAGCAACTCAAGGGAAGTAAGGAAGCTAAATCCAGAAAAATGCATTGTTTATACAATGTAGACTTTATTACAGCCCCACTCGTACTTCGAAACAAACTTTGTCAACTGAACCAACTTTAATGTGCCAATCACCCTTTTGCAATTTTGATAGCTTATGAACCTCTGAAAAGTTTTGAGTACTTCTGTGAAGAACATTTTGGTTTTAAATGAATACTTTATGTTCTACGCTTGTTTGAAACATGTAAATGTGACCTTTCCTGACCCATGACCGCGTAAGTAAAAGCCTGGGTCGAAACCTGGGTAGTCGTCATCTCATTAATGCATTATTATCCATGCTGCCTTTTTATCACAACAACATTGAGGCATAGAAAATATACACAGTTTTTGAGTCATTTTAGTCAACATGTTAAGCATTTCTTCAAATGATGGCAAAGCCAAATTAATTATATGACGTCAAGATGTCTACCCAGGTTTTGACCCAGGCTTTTACTTACGTGGTCATGGGTCAGGAAAGGTCACATTTATATCATTGATTTCCAACAAGCATAGAACATAAAGTAATCACTTAAAACCAAAACTTTCTTCACAGAAGTACTCAAAACTTTTCGGAGGTTCATAAGCTATCAAAATTGCAAAAGGGATATTAGCCTGATTTTCAGACGGTACAAGGTCGTCCGCTCACTTCCTCCCCCTCCCCATCTGATGGACTTCATAGACTTTCGTGTTCCTGACGTCATAATGTCAACCAATCAGAGCAAACTTTACACTTTTGGCAAAGTCTGGAATTTAAGGAATGCGCTCACATATTTTTCTGAATGGCGTTGGGGAAGAACTTGAGCATTGTGTCGACCGAAGTTGTAAAGTTTTCAGGATTTCAAAGCTATATCCAGAGCAGAAGAAAGGATTGGAATCGTTCATTCATCGAAACGATGTGTTTGTGAATCTACGTACGGGCTTTGGTAAATCACTAATCTTCCTTCGCTTATAAATCTAATGCATTCAATAGATCTCAAACATTCTCCTAGGTTTTTGGCTTTTAGAAGACAAAATCTTTCATGGAATATTATGATTTTTCTGCAGGAGTGAACACACATACTGAGTATGTTATGGAAAAAGTTTCATGGCACTTGGGAGAATATTTTTGTTTTCAGAATTATGAACACACTTCCGTAAGTTCATCCCGGGTTCATGTACGGTAATGGCATCTAAACTTTGCACAAAAAGTCCGGTTAAAACAATCTCTGATATCAAAAAACCTACATTAGGACAACTTTAGGGTCTTGTGTGCCTAATCGGCATACATATCAAGCTTCAAAAACGTTTTAAAAATAAAAGTAAAAGCGTAAAAGTTCTAAGATTACAGTAACAAACTTCACAGCATAGAATCGAGGCTGATATTTCTTATATACATTTTCATACACTGTCCTGCAAATACTGCATGCAAACTTCTGTTTAAAAAGTTCCTGCTCTCCAAAGAACCACAGCAGCTCAAACAGGATACCATTCTGAGAAATCAAGAGAAGTTTGAAGCTGTAGAATGTTTTTTCCAGTGCACGAAGGCTGATAGTTCCAACTAGTAAAAGCCGCTACTGCACGACTGTTCTACACTTCACGCTTCAATTCTTAAGCGTGTTCGTATTGGCTTATTGTAAAAACAAAGGTTGATGACGTCAGGAACATGAAAGGCTATGAAGTCCATCAGACGGGGAGGGAGAGGAAGTGAGCGGACGACCTCGTACCATCTGAAAATCAGGCTAAAGGGTGATAGGCACTTTAACGGAGTAATCACTGAGCTAAAATAAAGGCAAAATAAAAGTGAATCACTTCTAACATTGTCTAGAAGAATATTTCTACGATTTTGGAGCTAAATACATTGTAGTATCTCAGTAAAGTAACAAGTGCAGAGGATCTTAGAGTAAATGGCTCGTACTTGTTAGACTCAGCTTTTCAAATGGAATAAAGCACTGATCCACTATGACTAGACAAAAATGGATGTAGCTCAAATAAATGCTGCATTATATTATTGTGTTCTCTCATCAAAGAATTACCCAGAGGATGTTGATCAAAGACCACAGGGAGCCCAAGCTCATTTTTTATGATTTTAAGCAGAATGTACTGTTGACAGTGTAATTATCATAACCGAAGAAATCTTGGATGAATGCTAAATTTGTTACAATCATGGACTATTGTTGACTGCTTTTTATCACTGGGATGAAGTTTCAGAGTCATACACAACAGAGATTATATACAGTGACAAGTAAACATGAATCAATTACCGAATTAGACTACCTGAAAATCACACGTTTTTTCATCATAAAATCATAACGGAAACACGTTTGGGCCACATCCCTGTAAGCACAGGTAAATTTCCTCTTCTAGGCCATGTCAAAATGACTACTCAACGATACCAGCCAATATGAGGTCCCTTTGAACTCGACAGTTGTCCACAAGTTGCCATCTTCATGCTTTGCAAAAACGTTCTGGATGCACAAAATGTTGTTACATGTACATGCAAAATGGCTCTGGGTACGAGACAAATTTAAATCACCGCTTGAAATTTCCCTGCTAGTAGAGCTTCCTTTTCCTGCCTTTTTCAATTGCTTCCTGAAGTTTCACAAAGCAATTACAAAAAAAGGCAGGAAAAGGAAGCTCTGCTAGTAAGGAAATTTCAAACAGTGGTTTTAAATTTGTCTTTTACCTACAATCCGACGCAAAACCTAATGAGAGAACTAGGGTGTAATTTGAAAAAAACGTGAGTCATGAGAAAATTGATGTTTTTGTCCCCCTCCCTCCACCTGTGCAATGTTGTGTTAAGATGCAAAATTTTGCATCATGTTGTAAAACTTTCAGGTAGTTAATTTATACCGGTAATAATTACCATAATGAACATTAAACAATTATCTTAGAGTTAGACCTTAATTAATTGAAAACGCTCAGATGGTAAAATAGCCCAGGAAATGACGCGATAAGCTATTGTTATGATACAGAAGCAGTAAATTGTGGAAGCTTATGCTATTGGTTTAGTAAGTAATTAGTTGTTGTAAACTTAATCTTGATTGACAAGTACTGTAATCGCATTATTAACTTTTAAGAACAAAGGACTCGAATACAAAGAAAGCTTGTAATACAGCACAGTTAGATCAGAACACACAGATTGTAATGGAGCGAGGACGTGGAAATAAACGAAGAAAAACTATCGAAGTATTGTGAAGATTCAGTCTGTGAAACCAGCAACAGCGGAGACTAAGAGCGCGACAAGAGTTTGTGGTCCTTCGAGCCAGATAGTACTGAGTTGGTTTGGAAATGGCCGAACAACTGAGTAAAAAGAAAAGAATGAGAACAGGCCATCAAGTGTTTGTGGCCAAGATATTCTCCGAGGTGACGGCGTGTATGAGCAGCGAGTACAGTGAGAGCGTGAGACAGATGGCGCTTCAATTGAAGTCTTCACTAGAACAGCAACTCGCCGCGATCAGCACGCTAGACAAAGAAATACTACCGCTGATAGAGGATGAAACGGATGAAGAAATCGCCAAGGAGATCGAGCAAAGTTGCACCCTAAGAGCGAAAATCAAAACTGCAGTGAAGTTAATCGAAGAGCAGTTGGCCCTAGCAGCGCAAGCTACACCACCGGCGAGCCCTCAAGTGGGATAACACAAACAGCATACACATGAGGAGGCAAGTACGAGTGTGATTTCCACTAAGGCAGTATGCACTGTACACTGTTACATGTACATGTAGGTAGTGAATTAGAAATCCTTAAAAAATGAGCCAAATGAGCCACCAAAAACATACATGTATGCGCCACTTACATATTTATCACAGGTCCTTGTATAATTATTCATTATTATTGATATTTTGTTCTTTTAAAAATACCGGATAGGTAGACTGCCGAGTCACCGAGCAACGTATAAGCTTGAGTGGCCCTGCATTCTATAGCAGGGCTCGAAATTGCGCCCGATACGGGCGTAAATACGCCTAGATTTTTTCGTTTTACGCCTACCGTTTTCCACTAGATCCTCTTACAAAGGTAAACATTATCGGAAGACAAGTCTTATTTCCAAATATCTAAAACTATCTGATTTTTTTTAAAAATACTACCATTTGCAAGCAAGTGTTTAAGTGTAAACTTTTTTGTCTGTTGTTTCAAGTTTGAAACGCATAGTTTACTGACAGTAATTACGCGGCAACGTTTGGCATGTGAAGTCTGAACTTTTAACTGCAAAATGTCAAAGTTTGACAGCTCCTATCTATAGGTTTTGTCATGCAAAACATAGCATTTTGTCATGCAAAACAACTTGTTTACATTACGGGAGCTGTCAAACTTTGACATTTTGCAGTTAAAAGTTCAGACTTCACACGCCAAACGTCGTCGCGTAATTAGTAAATATGCGTTTCAAACTTGAAACAACAGACAAAAAAGTTTACACTAAACGCTTGCTTGCAAATGGTTGTAAAATGCAAACAATTTTTTGTAGAAAGATGAGAGAAATAGACCCTGTTTGCCGCTCTATTTGTCTCAAAGCCAGCAAGATAGATCTGTTTTAACAGCCTAGCCTAGCTCAGCCTAGACATGTACGTTACACTTAAACACTTGCATGCTTCCTGCGAAACTTTGCGTGACCGCATGGAAAAAAGGCTGCCATTGCCATGCCTTTGTCGTTCTCTGTCTTGTTTAAAAAATCGATATTGAACTCAATGAATATATAAATTATGCCTCCTTGTTTTTCTTAATTTCGAGCCCTGTATAGTTGTCCCTGTAAGAAATTTAGACTTTATTTCAGAGATTTCTTCGGTTATTACCAACTACACTGTCAACAGTAACATTCTGCTTAAAACATGCACAAATATTGAGCTGAGTAGTGAGTATTTCCGAGTAAGCACTGTATTCTGCAATTTAACCAAATTATATAATTCTCTTTGTTCGGTATGCATGCATTTTATGAATTATTGCTGCTCGCTATCTAATCTTGACGTACAACACAGGGTGACCACATGCATACCTTTTCGCACTAGCAAACCATTTCCTTGAATTCATGGTCACCGGCCGGTGATCGCCTCGCTTTGATGCTGAGTCTCAAAGGATATATCCCCGAATGTAGCAAATGGTATCCTTATTTTCTCAACAGTGTTGAGTACCATTTTATCAAATTATCATGTCAAACTCTGCTTTATTCATAGCAAGAAGTATTCATCAGGGTCACAAACGTTTTAATGATATATCGAGAGGAAGACAATGTTTTTTTAGCGCTGTCATGTGCCAAATCTGTCCCATCTGACCAGTTCAGCAGTGGACCTCTGACACAATCGATACAAATTATCCGAAATGATCCTTATCGAAGGAGACCAACTGTATCTTGTTTCACTTGGCAGTCGACTCATCCCAGATACAGAGACGATATTGCTGAACTATTTGCCCATTGAGACATGTTGATCTGTGGAGGCATGTTTATGGAGACTAACACTTACAAATCGTCCTTCAGCCTTCGGGACAGCAAACGAACCCTGCTGACAACGGTAGCAAACAAATTGCCCAACGTGGAACAAATGAAAAATTGTCCCTATCAAGTATCAGGTTTACCCCATATAATAGAAGTAATCAGCCAACTCTGTGCCACCCAATTCAGATCATGTGATGTAAACACTCATTACTCTGGAGAATATAGACTCTTTGAAAATTAATTTTATTCAGATAGGCATAACTGAGTAGCACCTGTTTACATCACATGATCTGAATTGGGTAGCAACAGTGTTAGCCGATTACTTCTATACCTCTTGCTTTTAAGCTTTTACATTTTTCGAGGACATTTTTTGTAATGAGTGCATACATAAAATTGTTATTGTTTTGTATCATTGGCATGTTGAAAAGTGCATCACTCGGACACAAGTATTATTAACTTTTAGTTGATGCTATTGTTGATGTGGATTAATGTTATAGTTTATGATTGTTCACACATTTCAATAAAATACCTATCTGATCTGTGACCTGACCTGTGAATTGTGACCTGTACTTTAAATTTGCCCACCCATCAGTCCCTGATTGGCCAAAGTATGCTTTGCAAGTTAGAGCCAGACTGATAGAGAGAGATTTTGTAGTTTGCCCAACTCACCCGAACTAATATCACAGACAGTAGCTCTATGCATCCCCTCGCAGCACTTCACTTTCTATTAGAAACTCCTAGTATATTTTTATCACAGCATTCATGTGAAACAATGTTACAGCAAGACAAAGATTTGTGCGGTTGTGCTCACCTCTGAAATCCTGGCTGACAGTGACATGCGAGAAGTCGAAAGGACCACAGGCCGCCCAAGTTCTGACTGTGTAACAAGGTTTGTATGGGAGTTCTTCCGATAACTCAGAATAATAACATAAATCTCCTGTAATACAAGGTAAATAAAGGAAGAAGACTTACTTGAAGTTGTTTTGTCGTCCTATGTGTATTTCAGGTCGCTAGAACGGTGTTTCATGGAATTCTTGAGTCATACGTTTCACCCCATCTACCGGAGGGGAAGGCTGAACACTCGATACAGCCACGGCCTTCGCTCGAGGACGAATTTTACACAAAATATCAATCCCATCGGCGTTTACTCGGCCGCGGTACAATCCAAGGACATCAATTATCCCTCAGAAGTCCCCAGGCTTGATAACTCCTTTCCAAACCCGTAACATTTGAACGATTTTGAAGCAATTTGTGCAGTTTCAAACGGCCGACTAACCGTGTATTTCATAGCATGGTGATTCTTGACAACGCGTTTTGGTAACAAGGCGTTTGGGTAACCAGGCCGTTACAAATTATTTCTTTCCCTGAGAGGGACATATCAAATTCATTTGACACTTTCTAGTCACCGGCGCTGTCCAGTGGTCTCGTTGGAGGGGAGGGAGGGATTAGAAAGTGTCAAACGAATTTGATATGTCCCTCTCAGGGAAAGAAATAATTTGTAACGGCCTGGTTACCCAAACGCCTGGTTACCAAAACGCGTTGTCAAGAATCACCATGCTATGAAATACACGGTTAGTCGGCCGTTTGAAACTGCACGAATTGCTTCAAAATCGTTCAAATCTAACGGGTTTGGAAAGGAGTTATCAAGCCTGGGGACTTCTGAGGGATAATTGATGTCCTTGGATTGTACCGCGGCCGAGTAAACGCCGATGGGATTGATATTTTGTGTAAAATTCGTCCTCGAGCGAAAGCCGTGGCTGTATCGAGTGTTCAGCCTTCCCCTCCGGTAGAGGGGGTGAAACGTATGACTCAAGAATTCCATGAAACACCGTTCTAGCGACCTGAAATACACATAGGACGACAAAACAACTTCAAGAAAGTCTTCTTCCTTTATTTACCTTGTATTACAGGAGATTTATGTTATTATTCTGAGTTATCGGAAGAACTCCCATACAAATCTTGTTACACAGTCAGAACTTGGGCGGCCTGTGAAAGGACCAGCGTGTCGATCAACAGAGAATTGGGCGGTGAATTGTTTGTCGAGTTGGATCGGATCGCATGGTAGTGCAGCTCGCTTTGCCAAGAAACCTGCCTTCACTTCACTTCTTCTCCTATAAAAATTATAAAGTTCACGTTAAGGCTTAAACTTTTATATACTAATATAGGCTTGATTCGCTGCAGCCGTGACTCGTGTCGTGAGGTGTGGTAAGATTCAAGAAACCAGACTCAAGAAACCAGACTCAACCCGATTCGAGTCTCGACAACTCCCACTTTACCCGAAATTGAGGATAACATTGAAAGCAAAGGACTCGTTACCTTAAAGATAAAACAGTAGAGACTTACCTTAATGCCTAAGACATGAGTATCGGTATAAAACCGATGCAGAAACTGAGAAAACTTGAAGCTTTCATTCCAACAAACAAGTGAAAACGTGCAATGGAGAAACGCGAAACGGCTGTGACGGTAACCAGGCCTAAACACGTGACCACAAAGGAACCGGATCACCTTGGATGGGATCTAATCAGCAAATATATACGAATATCAAGGCAATATACTTGTGAACCCTGAAGAAGGTTGGCCGTGCCAGCCGAAATATCGGTAGTAATCTTCTTATATAATAATACGTAGCCTCCTCCGCAGGCAACTCTCTTCTGAAAAATTTTCGGATTTTTTTCGGGTTGGGATCCCTGTGGCGAGTGAGACGAAGAAAACAATTGGGCTTCCTGTCGCCACAGGGATCCCAATCCGAAAAAAATCCGACAAATTTTCCGAAGATAGTTGCCTGCGGAGGAGGCTAAATAATACGCTAAGTGTGTGTGTGTGTGTAACGCTCTTTCCCAGGCACCCTCGATCGACATCCTAATATGGAGCGCGCGGCCACAGGTATCCCATTTTCCCTAAAATAGATTCCCGTAAACTCGATGGCTTGCTCGCCCAACTAATTGTAGAACTTGAGAAACTCATTTCTTTTTAATATTCTTTCCTCAAATGCAACCAACTTTTCGCATGATTCCTCGTCTTCGTTGGGATACCTGTGGCCTACACATTTTGGCGCCATTTTCGGACGCGCGCGTGCGCTCCATATTAGGATGTCGATCGAGGGTGATGTATGAAAGCGCCAACTGCGGAAATTAGAAGGCATGGGTTGCCTGTGGCTTTATTTGGTCACGTGGTTGGAGGATCCGCAATTGGATAAAGGGGTGGACCATCACATGATTTTACGTGGATTTTTTTTTTTCCCCAGCAATTTTGCCTTGTTCGCCATTTTTGCCCCTCTTCCCCATTCCCCCCCCCCCCCCCCCCCCCAAAAAAAAAAAGGTCTTTCCCTAAGGGACTGTGCAATAATTACCTGGAGGGGGGTTGGGAAATAGGTATAATACGGCTTAAAATTAAGTCGCACCCACCTCTCACCAAGGAAAACTAATTTCAAACCCCCCTCCCCTACCTGACAATATTAACCCTTTCGCTCCCGAGCCGGCCGTAACCGGCAAATATGAAGCATGTACCTGGAGAAAATTATTGCATCAAACCTAGACACGCTGGAAATACGATGTTGCGATATTATTTCAAGGGATGAATGACTTCAAAGCCACAGCTATAACTGGGATCGCTGGACTCTCACACTTTGGAGAAAAAACTCATTTGTTTTGGTAATCGTTTTTCGTTTCTCCGATTTTCACCAATTTTGAGGAGCTGAAAATCGGCCTCCAAAATCCTTCCCATTCGCTCTTGAAATCAAAAGCAAACACAAAATCAGCACTCAGTCGTTACAGTACCTTCTTTAATCTTTCGAACCACCAGGTTTGTTTGCACAAAACACACATTGCGACTGTGAAGCGTGCTATTCTCAATGCTGCACTTCTCTCCACCATGTTTTCCTGCTCCCACCTCCAATTGCATGCTGGTAATCAACAAAAAATTCACAAGGGGACCCCCCCTCTGCGACTCCTGTAGGTTTTTTTAGAAGTCTTTTACCCCTACAACCAAGAGCGGTGATTTGGACTCGAGCCGTTGCTTCAAAGTGACAAAAGCGCATCCTAATAGGTTGAGCAGGGGTAAAAGACAACCAACTGCAGGATTTCAAAGGATTTCAGTGAATAATTATTTCATGTGTCTCAAAGCAGAAACACTGACAACAGAAAAACCTTGTGAAACCCCTCACAAGACCTACTAAAAGCAAACCAAGTACTTTTAAGCCGTCATCAGACTTAATGATGTCCTCTAGCTCTCTTACAGTGGCTTATTTGTCCAAAATTAGAGCACATTTCATTGGAAAACCTAACCATACTCACCGCCGCCGAGTCCGTAGAATTCTGCCGAATGGCATCATGGGGAAAGTTTGATCCCTTGGTTTAAAAAGTCAGCAGTATTTAACTAGCCCGGGCTAGCCAAACTGGAACTGAGGGGGGAGGGTTGAGTTAGCACTCTGCATTTCACCCATTGAGCCCAAACACATCCGGGAGTGAAAGGGTTAAATAATTCACGTGTGGAATATCTTTTTCCGGCACAAACATTACTTCATACGAATGTTCGACGTATCCCATCTCTCCCTCGGAATCAGAATCACTTGATTCTGGTTCGGAATTAGTTTTGTCTTCTTCGCATGAGCTAAGTTCGTCATCCTCCTGAACTTATCTGTCAGTATTCTCGCAACGTACGAGGCTGAGTGCGTGGCTAAGTAAAAAATAAAAACGTGTTTAATCGTCCGGAATTTGTCATCAAAAGGAGGATGCGGCCGTTTTATTTATTTTTATTGCTTGTCTTTACTATTTTCTGACATTGAAAAACACTTGGTACGAGTTTGAGGGTGTTTGGGTATATATTTACTGTGTGGTTACCCTGGATGCCAGAGGTCCTGCTGCCTCCTCCAAGCCAAAGTTTAGGCGCGAAGGAGCGAAGCCACATAGAGAGGACAGTGGAACCTCTGTTATCCATGCAAGGTACTGTGTGGTGCATGAACTTTCCCGTCACTTTTTACGGCAGTTCATTATATTTCCTGACCAGTTTATTCTTGATCAGACGTCAATTAATAACAATTCAAAAACTCATGAATAATTAATGAGCATTTTGTCCAATCAGATGAAGCAAATCAGTCACGTGCATGCTCCTTTATACCTGATAAAATCTCATCATTCTAAAAGGCCCGCGGAGGGATTTGAATTCTGTCCCAGAGGGAAACGGGGTTAATGATTGAGACAATGGAATTTCTATTGATGTTTCAGCTTTCTCACTGAATTGCTAATTAGGATGAACGTTTTATATAAAGAATATTAATGAACATGAAATTTTATATAAAGTTTCATCCTAATTAAGAATTCACTGATAAAGACCCAAAGATAGCAAAAAGTACACGAAACATAAGGTACCTAGATAATAAATTTTGCACTAAATTTACTAATATCAGCAGACTACCGAGATACACAGATAATATTTTTAAAATGAAGTTATCCAACTACCATTACTTGTTTACCGAGCCACTGTTTAGTTCCAATTATTAAACCAAACTCAAAGCCGTAAAATTATAAAAACGTGCATTAAACTTACATATTTTGTGCCGGAGTCAAAAATTTAGAGTCTGCCGTCATGTCAGTAACATCGCTTTCCAAGTCTTGAACTTTATCGAGGGTAAACCACGACATCAAATCCTTCAAGTGCAGATTCTTCTTGCATTGCGAAACGCCGCTTCAAACAACATAGTATGGTAATTTCTTCATGTCATTCCCTTGAGATGTGCGTCTTTCTTTCATTGCATTCTTAAAGCGTTTTTGAAGCCGTTTAAAACACTCACAGCACGTGTTTTATCAAGTCTAAAAATACTCGGGCTTCGCCCTCGAATTTTTAAACTTGATAAAACACTGCTGTTCGTGTTTTAAACAGTACATAAAATACTAAAGGAAGCGGCTTCAAAAAAGGAAGCTCGCCGGGAAGATAAACATGTTTATTTTTACTTGGTATAATGCCCTTTGTACGGACTAGAGCTTTCTATGGGCAGATAGTTGGCGCCGGAGGTGCACAGCCCCGATTTAACTATCAAAGTCGATAGAAAAAAGAGCGAGAAGTCTAATTATTTTAGCATAACCAAGCTACCATTCTATCAACTTAGTGATCGAGAATACTGTGGAAATTCTTCGCATAAAAGCATTTCAATATTAAAGTGTTTATTTTCCCTGTAGCGCGAACGCGGTCGACTATCGATCACTAGGCTGGGTTGTCAATAACTTTATAAATATAAGTTATATGAAGACTGTAAGGCTGATTAGACGGCTGTACGATGTTATTTATTGTACACTATATTTCGGTTCGTCTTCAGGGGTTATATATGGGCTAAGTAAGGAATACAAGTAGATGTATACATTATATAAATTAAAGTAGAGATATATGTTGTGGGGCATTTAAAAACACCCTAACCGTCCACAACGGGTGCTCACTAATTTAGGGTGTTAAGAGCTAGTCACTAATTTAGGGTGTTAACCCTAAAAATATAAATTAGTGACTAGCCCTAAGTCACTAAACAACGCAGACTATAACCCTCCTCAATAGTCCTGCTAATTGAAAAATACCTTTTTAGAATCTTGAGAATTACCCTTGTTCAAAAGTTAATATTTGCCCCGGTTCAAAACAAATTGAACCAGTAGTGTTCAGAATTGCGCGCATGCCCCACACCATGTAGATACGCCTTAAGCTATATTGCGAATCAAGACAAGAGGTTTCAAACTTTCGTTGCAAATAGAATCCGGCGCTGCGATGCACGAAGTATCCCTATCTAGGCAGTGGAAGTAGATACATGCGTCTAATCCTGCGGATGACGCGTCGAGAGGGCTGTCGCCGAAGATTTGATTCACAACAAGAGATGGATACGCCTTCCTGTAGAAGGCAGAGGAGCTGTGGCCCAGACAACCTGACCTTTCAGGAATGTTGCTAGAGAATGACTCTATGGACTCCGAAGTGCGTACACCAAGCTATATTTTCCTGCTACGATCAGGCCCCGAATATTTCACCCAGTCGCTTCGGTAAAGAGGACACGCATTCTCGTAGGAGGTGGCTGCGGGTGCAGCCGACGTTTTCTGGCGCAGAGAGTATTTGCCGCAGTTGTAAGAGGGACAGAAGTGGATAAATTCATCGAGGGATTTGGTGGTCGATGAAATGGTTCCAAGGTCGTCTTGGACCTTGGCCGGCGAACTATACTCAGAAACCGCCATGACGGTCGAGTCTGTGAAAACCAAGAACTCAGTGCTAGATCGCCCCATCGACAAGATTGTTCTGCTGGGCGGTCACTGGAAATCTCTGAGGGAATATTAGTTGATACGAACTTATAGATATTACCGTTCTTAAATCAGGAACTATCTATCGTTATGTTTACTACTGTCAAAGGATGTGAATCCTTTGTGTTAGTAAAATGTTTCGCTAGACTACGCACATTTCAAAAACATTCGTAATGCTATAGAGCCATTCGAAAAATGGCGTCCAATTTAAAAAGCTATTGTCCTGGCAACCTAAGACAATAGGACTGTGATGTCACCTGAATGAATGAGAGCTCACCAAAAATGAACAAGCTCACCAAAATAGCTCACCAAAATAGCTCACCAAAAATTAACATAGCTCACCAAAAAGGGGGATAATTCCATCCCTCTCCCACTACTCCTGGCTGAAGCCATATCATTTGAAAAGAATAACTGGATAACTCTTTGGGTGGACACGTCAAGCTCTCAATACTTACAGAAGAGACTCCAGGCTACATCGAGCACAAGCCCCCCACCCGCAGAAAAGAAATATAAAGGTATGTTCACTATCAAACTTAAGGTTGGCCTTAAAATAGTGTCACAGCTTAACATATGCTATGAAATTCTACATTGTAGAGGAAACAATCAAGGAAGACACCAGTGTAAGATTCGAGAATCTGAAGGAGAAGCATCCCGATATGCCATTGTTCAAATTACGTGTCTGGGCAAAAATGCTGGTAAGTGATGAGTTTAGCAAGCGTACTACATAATTAAATGCTGACAATTATTATTATTTCCTTTACGGCTTTGTATGTTACATTCTTTCCTTCTTTTTTATTGTGCCGTATACTGGAAGAGAATGGGCTTTTGTTTTGACTAATGCAGCGTAGCTTATTTTGTTGGTAGCCTTGATTGGTTTTTCTTCCAAATTATTAACAGGGGTCTTTTGTATCTAATTTAGGCAAATGGCTGTCACCACAGCGAGGAAGAGGCACCACAATTTCCCTTTTTTACAGGAGCAAAAAAGACTGTGAACGCCACTCCAGTAAAGCCTGAAAGCCATTTTAGTGCCAACACCGCTAACTCCCACTCTGCTGAATCAAAGGTTATTCACTGTTTATTAAGTTTACGTAAAAAATAGCTAGGTACATTATCTCAGTACGTTTTAAAATATTTTGCGAGTGGTAAAGTTCATGGGAATAAAACTTTCCCTTTTACCACTGACCCAGCAAATAATTCACTGCTTCATGCACATCGTGTCAGTGTTATTCTCTTAAATAAAGTCAATTTATTTTGCCTCAGATCATATGTAATTTTTATTAAAGTTGAAATCATTGATACTAGAAAAGGAAACTGAAAAACGTAATTAAAACCATGCAGTTAAACGGTGGCAAGAGAAATGTCTATTTCTATTAATGTTTTCTTTCAGATTAAGTTTCGCGGGGCGATAATCAGTCAACTGAGGGATCTCAAGGACTTCAGCGACATTCTCACAAATTGTGAGTTTGAAGAGCAAAAGAAGAAGCTGCTCACAGACCTTTCTCAAATCTAACTATAGTTACTATCAGTGCCAATTACAATGATTTATTCAGTCTCAAGTTATTAAGTCACTGAGAGGTGCCGAGTCTCCGTAGGTACGGCATTTACTAACAATTATATTTCAAGTTCCAGGACAACTACTTGAAAAGTATTAAAAATACCAATTTTTTTGACTGAAATATTAATTAGATTTAGATAAAGATAACGTTTTATTCTCACATGTATTTATTTACATGTATTCTGCGTGAACAATGTAGTTGCGTTCATTATTTTCAGTTATGTGTAAAAAAGATTCCAGGATCATTAGTTCTGGTTCATCACAAAGATTTTATTGTATTCATTCATGGCCCCGTCCACACTTATTACAAAAAATCAACGTTTTCCTTTTTTGGTATGGATCGGATACGCGAAACCGCATTGATTGCGTTAAAAAAAATTATAGTGTGGACAGGGCCTAAGACCCCGTTTACCCTGAAGCAAACGTTTTTGGATTCATATTGTTTTCTATTCCTAGGAGAATGTTGAACAATATGAATCTGGATGTAAACAGGGTCTAAAGCCCGATTTACACAAGCATTTTGGGCACGGCACCGGCTAGTAAATTTGAGCCCGCGAGCCGATAGATTTGGGACCGGCACTCTTGACTTTTGCCGTGTAGATGAATTCAGCGGCATTTATTACACGATATTCATTTTGGGCACGGTACTCTTAAATTTGAGCCCGCGAGCCGATAGATTTGGGACCGGCACTCTGCATTTACACGGCAAAAATAAAAAATGAGGAGTGCCGTGCCCTAAATTATCGGCACTCCTGATTTTAGTCATGTAAATCCAGACTGTCGGTCCCAAAATGTTTGTCATGTAAATCGAGCTTATGACGACATTATTGTCTATGGGCCGGGAATGCTAGGAACTGCATTTTTTAAATGTTTAGATATTCTGAACCGACCAACGACAGATCGAGGGTTGGTATCATTAAATGGCAACAAATTGGGCGCCAGAACGTTTAGCACAAATTCCAAGAACGTGTTACCATCTACATTCCCTCTGTAGATTCCTACGTCCAATATTCCTTCCGTGCATACTACAGGTATTGCGGAGATTCTTGGTCCCCAACTTTGATGTGGACGAGCCATCACTGGCCCTGGTCTAGTTCCCGCAAAAGAATAACCATACTTTTTAGAAATTCTCTTGTATCTATACAAAATTAATACACAGATACAAAATTAATTAACACAGATACAAAATTAATTCCTGTTGAGTATATTTGTTGAGTGTGCAACTAATAAAAAGATTCTAATGCCGGGAATATTACTATATTTTCAAACAACCGCATTCGTGATTCTGCTGACGATTAGTAATTAGCACGTGCACATAACTACAAACTGTTACTTACAAATCCACTTTCGTCCAAGAAAACAAACATTTCTGGCTTAAGCATGCAAATATTGCAGCGAAATTCGGCTCGCATTTCTTCACTCCTTTGAAGTGCAACTTTTTGGAGCTGGAAAAATAAATATGTTTAGTCGAAGATGCGCAAAAATAAGGTAATGCATATTGACAAGGCATTTAACCCGTGGAGAATAACAACAAATATTTTCAAATTACAAATACCTTTTTACGTGTAATTCCGTTACGGTGGAGATAGAAAAGTCGATCCTGTATCTCGATAGATGTCATCTGCAATGGTTTTATCTGGTTTGCTCAAAATTGCCTCAATAATTACAAGTTGTTCCCGTGGAGCGAATGCAACACATCCAAACGGCCGTCCGAGCGTTGAAGCACTCACACCACCAGTAGCCCAAAATTTATTTATACTAGCGGTTTTTATCAAAAGGGGAGTGCTGCGAGCAGCTTGAAGATTTGGCCTGTAGTGATGACTGAGGGTGTTATTTAATTTCTCTGCTAGGAGAGTTCTCTGAAGGCAAAGAGAAAATGAAAGACCTAACTGAGAAATTAAACATTGGACTGAACTCCCCTTTAATTCGCCTAAGGTAGTGCAAGAGTGTAAAGAAGATAATTTTGCAATCATAATTTTTCAAGTTTGAAATTTCAACGATTTTAATTAACAGTCAGATAATTTCTTTTATCATCCCAGGACACCAGAAGTGCTATGTTTATTACAGTTCTTCAATGTCTTCTTACAGTGTGGGATTTTTCTCTTTACTTCCGTTCTCAGTCACAGGCGATGGACCATCGCCGATGGTGAAGGAGAAAACTTACGAGAAACCTCGCTTTTCGCTAAAGATTCCATGGCAACGCACGCTCCAATCAGACTAAAGCATGGGAAAGCTTGTTGAACCAGACACAACTGCCAGCGACTGAGCACGCAGTAACGCTGAAAAACTCATAATAGAGAATTGTCTGCCCCTTGAAACGTCACTGAAACGTTCGCTACCTTGATTAATACTTCCAGCAATAAAAAAGTCGACATTCGACATGTCTTCAAGCGGAATTACTCACCTCAAAAGACCTCGGACTCGAAATCCTAAATCCCCCAAAACCTTCTGGTTGAACTAATTAATTACACAGATACAAAATTAATTCCTGTTGAGTATATTTGTTGAGTGTGCAACTAATAAAAAGATTCTAATGCCGGGAATATTACTATATTTTCAAACAACCGCATTCGTGATTCTGCTGACGATTAGTAATTAGCACGTGCACATAACTACAAACTGTTACTTACAAATCCACTTTCGTCCAAGAAAACAAACATTTCTGGCTTAAGCATGCAAATATTGCAGCGAAATTCGGCTCGCATTTCTTCACTCCTTTGAAGTGCAACTTTTTGGAGCTGGAAAAATAAATATGTTTAGTCGAAGATGCGCAAAAATAAGGTAATGCATATTGACAAGGCATTTAACCCGTGGAGAATAACAACAAATATTTTCAAATTACAAATACCTTTTTACGTGTAATTCCGTTACGGTGGAGATAGAAAAGTCGATCCTGTATCTCGATAGATGTCATCTGCAATGGTTTTATCTGGTTTGCTCAAAATTGCCTCAATAATTACAAGTTGTTCCCGTGGAGCGAATGCAACACATCCAAACGGCCGTCCGAGCGTTGAAGCACTCACACCACCAGTAGCCCAAAAATTATTTATACTAGCGGTTTTTATCAAAAGGGGAGTGCTGCGAGCAGCTTAAAGATTTGGCCTGTAGTGATGACTGAGGGTGTTATTTAATTTCTCTGCTAGGAGAGTTCTCTGAAGGCAAAGAGAAAATGAAAGACCTAACTGAGAAATTAAACATTGGACTGAACTCCCCTTTAATTCGCCTAAGGTAGTGCAAGAGTGTAAGAAGATAATTTTGCAATCATAATTTTTCAAGTTTGAAATTTCAACGATTTTAATTAACAGTCAGATAATTTCTTTTATCATCCCAGGACACCAGAAGTGCTATGTTTATTACAGTTCTTCAATGTCTTCTTACAGTGTGGGATTTTTCTCTTTACTTCCGTTCTCAGTCACAGGCGATGGACCATCGCCGATGGTGAAGGAGAAAACTTACGAGAAACCTCGCTTTTCGCTAAAGATTCCATGGCAACGCACGCTCCAATCAGACTAAAGCATGGGAAAGCTTGTTGAACCAGACACAACTGCCAGCGACTGAGCACGCAGTAACGCTGAAAAACTCATAAAAGAGAATTGTCTGCCCCTTGAAACGTCACTGAAACGTTCGCTACCTTGATTAATACTTCCAGCAATAAAAAAGTCGACATTCGACATGTCTTCAAGCGGAATTACTCACCTCAAAAGACCTCGGACTCGAAATCCTAAATCCCCCAAAACCTTCTGGTTGAACGAGGCGAAAGGATGTGGTGACCCTGGCTGCTTTATGGGGCCACCCCACACATGGTTGCGGCGGATTTTCCGCAGGTCATAAGTACTTGGGGCTCAAAATCATCTCCACATCGTGACACTCAAATCTCGGCTAAGCACAGCTTTAGGATGCTGCTCGCTAATCGCTCGCAGCAATAACGCTCAATTGTCTTTTCTGAGATACCAAGATAAAATGCACTCTCTTCCACCGATTGTCCTACCAGTTGCGTTAACCATATAACCCTCCATCTCAAGTCTTCGCTGTATGGCGCTGGCATTTTAAATTTATTAAACGAGGCAATGTAGAAATTTTCTGCTGTTAGACCATAATTCATTTCGGTCTGGGAATACCCTAATACCCTATTCCCTAATGCCCTATTCCCTCTCTCCCAGACAACGTTAATTGAAATAGCTGTATCATGATAATTACAGGGTACAGGTATATTGCTAGTCATGAAGTTGCTAGTTGTATTTTAAATGTAGGGTTAGGATTTGGATTAGCGGTGATGTATTTATAAAACCCAAAATTAGTGACTAACTCTAAACACCCTAAATTAGTTAGCTGTTGAGAAAACTAGTTGACATAATTCTAGTTTATTGATAAAATACAATATAGACGTTGTGTTACATTCAAGTTGTAATCTGCATTGAGTAGTTCTGTCGAGGCATAATTGGAGCTTCATGTGATGTATAACATAGTTGATCGCGTGCGGGGTTAAACACATTTAAATAGATTAATCCGGGTGGTAAACACCGGAATGTAGTCACTGAGACGCCATGACATGAAATCAGTAACTCTTGATAGTATTAAATCGCGGTAAATGTAGAAAGACAAATAAGACATTTGTTTAGCTATGTACTAAATAAGCATTGCTAGCATTGCTAAAGGTCTAGGACAAAGTATGCATTTCCGCAGTTAGAATAAGAAGAATGTCATTGTAATTTTAAGGCAGATGGTTAGAGCGAACGAATGTGTAAGGTTGTGATCGACGAATAAAGAAAAAGTGAGAAAGATACAGTCCCAGTGTTATTGAACCAGCGCGAGCGCAGATTCTTCTTAACGCAGTGGACAATTCCGCGACACGTGGTCCTTCGAGCCGGATAAAACGAAGAGAAAATCGATTTACAAGAAATCTGAGAGAAAATGACGGAGCTCGTTACAAAGAAGAAGGTCCGTGAAGGACATAGAGGCCATATAACGAAACTGGAAACAGAGGCAAATTGGCTTATTGAGAGTTACGACGGCAGTGAAAGGGATACTCTTATTGAAATGAAAAACGCCTTGACTGATAAGCTAGACACGTTGAGAGGTTTAGACGATGAAGTGTTGGATCTTTTCAGTGCAGAAGAGAGTGTAGACAAGACGATGATAGCGAACGAAATAGAAGAAGCAGAGAAAGTCAGTATCGCGAACTATCTGCCAACGAAGATGAATTCGCACACTTTGGTTTTCACTGAGTCTTTATTGTCCGAACACTACTGAACTTTTACAGATTTTTGAGCTCTATTTATGCTAAAACTAAGGGTTACAACCGTTACTAAATTTGGCAACAAATCTAAACTTAGTGTTTATCGAAAAGGGTTTTCCCTGAAAGAATCTTACTAATGACTTCCTGTGTTTTAACCATTTCAAACACGCTAATAACGAAGCTGCACCTACACCTCAATGTTTCTGTTTACGCTCCGGATATATCGGATTAACAGTCATCTAAATATATCTTAAGTAAGTTCTTAGGCTCCAGTTCCCGACACACTCCCCCCATGTGACTCCGCAGGGGTCACATGTCCAATTAGGGAACTGGTTGTCCCAGTTTTCAACTTAACAATGGTTAATATATGAAATTCACTGTTCCACTTCATATTGCGCGATAGCTTTGTTCAATGCATCAGCTGTTGCAGCTGCTTCTCTCCTGGGTCTGAATTCTGCTGCTCGTACATCTAACTGTTGTTTGGACTGGGCGGTGTCACACTGGAGTTCCAAGGGGTACACCAGTTGAGTTGGTCTCTCGAGCATTCCTTTAGCTGTTTGTAGTTTAACTCCTCGGACTACTCCGTCTCTTCCACTGATGAGCTGTGTGACTTTCCCTAGCTTCCACTGATTGCGATTCTTCTCTTCGCCCTTTATGAGCACAATGCTGCCTTTGCAAGGGTAAGTGTCTTGCTTGTCCTTATGGGATCGGTGCTTTTCGCGCAGGCTTGTCAGGTACTCTCGGGTCCATCTGTTCCATAGGCTTTCTTTCACACTCTTAAGGAACTTGGCACGTCTCCGCAGATCACCGTCCTCTATATGATAAGCTTGCACTTCGGGTAGGTCATTTGGTTGTTGGAGAAGGAAGGAGTTTGGGGTCAAAACAGGTAGCTCTACATCGTCTTCAAGGTAACTTAAAGGGCGATTATTCATACAGATTTCCACGTCCAGGACTGTCGCTGTGAGTTCTTGAAATGTTAGGAGCGCTCTTCCGACGACTTTGTGGAAGGCGGACTTGAAAACGCCTATGAGGCGCTCAAACTGGCCGCCCCACCAAGGTGCTCGCGAAAGGTTGAATCGCCACTTGATTTCGTACTTGCCGAGTATGTCGTGAAACTTCTCGTCTTCCCTCACCCTTTTCAACCAGGTTGCGGCTCCTTTGAATGTTGACCCGTTGTCTGAGTAGATCAGTGCTGGTCTTCCTCTCCTCGCAATAAATCTCTTTAGGCTTTGTAAGAAGCCTGCGGTCTCGAGGCTCTTGAGTACTTCTAAGTAGACTCCCCTTGTTAGACTGCACGAGTAGAGCACGAGATACGCTTTGCCTTCCTGTTTCTTTGTCACCTTGTATCTGATAGGCCCGGCAAAGTCGACTCCTATGACCTTGTAGGGTGTCGTCCCTTCTGTACGCGTCTGGGGCAGTGGTCCGGGACATGGAGCGTTGTACGCTTGCGTTGCGAATCTTTTGCATCCCCAGCAGCTTTTCCTAGCCTTCTTTACGAGGCGGCGAAGGCGAGGAATCCAATAGTTTTCGCGGACCTTTGCCATTGTGAGCGCTACTCCCCCGTGGAGTACCTCTCGGTGAGCTTGTTGGACTAGTTTCTCTGAGAATACTGAATTATCTGGCAGGTATATGGGATACTTTCCTTGTATTCGCCCTCGGCACTCTAGTATGCCACTAGCGTTAGGCTGAAGGTTCAGCTGGAACTTCTCCTCTTCGTACTTCTGGCCTTGTGTAGCTTGAGTCTGCACTCGCTTGATCCACCAAAGCCGTTGTTGTTCCGGTTCTTCAGTTGTCAATGGGCATGTCCTTCTCTGTGTGGCTGGTAGGCGGGTGTTGTCCACAAATCTCTGTATCCATGAGCTTATTCTCACGGTTTTCTTCAGCGAGTGCTTCTCTAACAGTGCACAGTAAGGGTCTGGCTGTGGTTGGTCAACTGCTATAGCGAGTAATTCTCGTGTGGCCTTTGCTTCGGCTTGTGACTCTGAAGTGGACTGGATAACTGGGTTGAGTGGCCATCGCTTAGGGTCCTTCAGCCAGGCTGGTCCCTTTAGCCAGGCTGGTCCCTTTAGCCACAACGCTGTGAGCTGACCTCCTCTGCTACCAAGGTCTGCGGGGTTTTCTTTAGTCGGGACGTGATGCCATTGTATGTCTGGATGAGCCTGAATCTTTGCTACTCTGTTGGCGACGAACTGTTTGTATGCCCCAGCGCCTCTTATCCAATAGAGGGCGACTGTGCTATCCAACCACGCATGTTGCTGGATGTCTCTGCCGTTACTGCTTCTGAGAACTCGATGTACGTTCGTTAGCAGGTTCGTCACCATGTGGCCGGCTACCAGTTCGAGTCTGGGTATCGTTAGCCCACGCTTGGCGAGACGTGACGTTGCTGCCACAAGGTTCTGTGTCTCTCCCGATGGCTGGATCACGACTGCATAAACGGCTGCGCTGATTCCTTGGCTGCTAGTGTCTCCGAATCCGTGCAGAGTTATAATTGTTACTTCTTCTCGGTGGGGAGCAATTGAACGCGGAACTTCAACCGCCATTGAGAGTGATTTTTCCCACTTTCTCCATCTCTTCTGTATCTCTCCCGGTAGATTGGCATCCCATGGTAGCTTGGCATCGCAGATCTCTCTGTATAGCTGCTTGCCCTCGAGTGTGAGTGGTGATGTTAGCCCGAAGGGGTCGTATATCTTTGCCAATCTGCTGAGTACTTGGCGCTTTGTGCTGGCTGTCGTGTCGTTGTTGAATTCCACACCTAGGGTATCTCTCTGCTTGTTCCATGTGAGACCAAGAATTTTTGTCTCCGTTAGCTTGACATTTAGTTGTTGCTTAGCTGCCGATTGGTCCTCATCATGGCTCTGTATGGAGTCACAGTTCTCGAGTTGTGGGGCGTTTGAAGCCCATTTGTGTAAAGTAAATGTTGCATCTCCGAGTATTTGGGTGGCCTTAGCTTTGCGTCTCTCGGCTTCTTCCACAGTGTTTCCTCCAGTGATTATGTCATCTACGTACAAGCTACGTCTCAGTTCAGCGACTGCTTCAGGTTCTGCTTCCTCCCACGTGTCCAGGTGAGCTTCGAGTACTCCCCCGAGGAGGAAAGGCGAGGACGTTAATCCGAACAAAGCACGCGTGAACCTCAAGGTCTGTACTTTGGCGTTATCGTTTTCTTTCCAGTGGAACCTTAAGGCGTCTCGCTCTTCCTCCTTGATCCTAATTTGTAGAAATGCCTTCATAATGTCGCCTGTGAGCGCGATTGGGTAGACCCTTTGCCGCACGAGGACCTCCCACAGTTGGTTCTGAAGGGATGGGCCGGGATACAGGCATTCATTCAGAGACGAGCTTGCTTGATCGGCTTTCGCTGAGGCGTCGTAAACTACGCGCAGTTTGGTAGTCTGCGCTGTCTCCCTCACTACTTCCTTGTGAGGTATATAGAACTCTCGACCTTTCACTTCTGCTGACGCTTTCTCTACTATGCCTTCGGCCTTTTGTTCTTCGATTACTGTGTTGTAGGCCTGAATTAGTCCCTTACGTCCAAGGCGGCGGGTGAGACTGGTGAGTCTTCTTAGGCTTCCTCGTTCGTTACTTGGCAATTGAGGATGGTTGCCTCTCCATGGTAGCCCGGTTTCGTACCAGCCTTTCTCAGAACGGCGCAGTTGTTCTTTGAACTCGGAATGGACGACTCGCTGCTCATACTCTGCTGCGTCGGCTAGACCTAACACGTCCAGCCTGCAGAGTTCCTCATAGTCTGTTTGGGAGGTCTGAGTGAGCATCATGACGTTCTTGTCCAACTCTGTCCCGGGGCTAATAACTACCCATCCAAGCTTGGTTAGTTCTGCTACCGGTTGGCCTTCTGCTCCTATAAGTGGCTTCGTGTCTGTCTTAATGCGGGCATACTCCCCACTTCCGAGTACCAGGTGGATAGGCAGCTGAGGCTTAGTGTCTGGCTCGTTCATGTGTACTTTCTTGAGGTGAGGGTAATTGCGGATCAGTTGGTTATATTGTGGATTCTCGACGAATAGGAGTTCACTCTTGTTGATTTTCGTGAGCTTGACTTCCAAGGTGTAATCTGTGTCAAGAGCTTCTATTCTCGCGTTGTAGATTTCAAGTCGGCTGACCTTCGAATCCAGTAGCATGTCCACTCGCGTAGTTTTGGTCTCGGTTCGCTTTATTTTGAGTAGGTGGATGAGCTTGGATGATATATAAGAGCTACCCGCGCCTGAGTCGATGAGGGCGCGGCACTTTATGCCGTTGACCTTAACAACTACGACGGGGAAAATTCCTTCACTGTTGCTTGCCGTTGTCATGGCTGTGCTACTGCTCTGCTCGGTGGTGTTGCAAATGCTCGTGTGATGACGCATGTGACAGTTTCTACAAGATGATTTACTTGTACAACTGCTTGCCCTGTGACTTCCGTTAGCACAGTTAAAGCAGAGCTTCTTTTCCATGAGTATTCTTTTACGTTGCGTGACGTCCGTGACGGATGTGCATTCGGTCGCTTTATGGTCGCCTTCACAGTATACACATCCTCTGTGTTTTGTGTCAGAGCCTTTCGCTTGTAGGAGTTTTCTCGGTTTCTCTCTCCTCCAAGCCGGTTGGTCTGCGTCTTTGCTTTCAGATATAGGGTTTCGTCTGGTTCATTTCCTGAGGGCTTCCGATAGTTTAGCAAAGTCCCAGCTCTCCCACTCGGAATCTGTTCGCACTAAGTCTCCACGAATACCTGCAAGCTTGTCCAAGGTCATTGGCACGTTGCCATTGACTGTCTCTAATTTCTTCATGGTCTGAAGTGCTTGAGTAGCGTGCGTCAGTCGGTCGCTGAAATCGTGTATTTTTCTCACATTTACGTTTGGTATGGCCGGCAAGTCCATAATTTCCTTTATGTAGGCTTTCACAACTTCGGAGTCCTTGCCGTATCGATCTTCTAGAATAGCTTTGGCCCGGTTATAGCCTTCAGGAGTGAATGACAGTGCTTCGACGGCTGACTTTACATTGGGTCCAAGGTATCCGCATAGATATGCGAATTTGCTGATGGCTGCTACGGGACGCTTGTCGATTGTCTCCATGAACTGCCCCCAAAAGCGTGGCCAGTCGAGTGGCGAGCCTTCGAATCTCGCTATCGTTATCTTGGGCAAGTTGGCCGCTAGAAGCTCCTTCTGAGGTTCGGACTGCTGTGAGCTCTGCTGCTGGTGAGTAGCCTCTTGTTGAGTCTTTATTTTTAGCTGTTGAAGCTTAATCTCGAACTGCATTTGTTCCTCTCTTGCTGCATCTTGTTCTTCTCTCTTTTTGCCGTCTATCCACTGTTTAACCTTTATCACCTCCACGTCTCCTTTGGCAATACTCTCTTCGATCGTAGAATTCCATGTTGTTATTTCTTCGATTGCCACTTTCTCGCCGATTTTGATAGCTTCCACTGTTCTTTTCCAGTGCTCCGTTTCTCCTATTAATATTTGTAGAGCAGTGAGATGTCGCTCGATTACTTCTCTGTTGGTGCTCTCTAGGATATGATTGGTTTTCTTGACGGCAAGTTCAAGCTGTACTAGCTTAATGTCCAAGTTGGCTTTTGTAGTTGTCGCTGATTCCATATTTCTCTTCTCAAGTCTTCGTCGGGGGTGCCACGTATCGCGAACTATCTGCCTCCGAAGATGAATTCGCACACTTTGGTTTTCACTGAGTCTTTATTGTCCGAACACTACTGAACTTTTACAGATTTTTGAGCTCTATTTATGCTAAAACTAAGGGTTACAACCGTTACTAAATTTGGCAACAAATCTAAACTTAGTGTTTATCGAAAAGGGTTTTCCCTGAAAGAATCTTACTAATGACTTCCTGTGTTTTAACCATTTCAAACACGCTAATAATGAAGCTGCACCTACACCTCAATGTTTCTGTTTACGCTCCGGATATATCTGATTAACAGTCATCTAAATATATCTTAAGTAAGTTCTTAGGCTCCAGTTCCCGACATCAGAACCGTGATCCGTAAATTAGTACTAAGGATAAACAAAACGACAAAGGAAACCCAAGTGGAAGCTGTTCAAGCCACCAACATCCATCCAACTTTATCGTTGTTGGAAACTGCAGTTTAATTGATTCTTATAATTATATGTAACGCCATTAGTGATGCGACCACAACGGAAATGGGATTTACATGGCACGCTTGAAATGTTGGTGTGTCTCAAATCGGAATAATATTTCAAGTTTGTAAGAAGCTAATAAAAACACTTGTAGCCGTGAACCGTGAACTGTCATCTATGAGAGTTAAATAAAGTGATTTCAAATAGGAAACGTCTTGCCGTTTTCGACATACTGGCGACCACGAAGGGACGAGTGTGAGCACCGACATCAGTAACATGGATAAGGCGCTAACTGAGCTTAACGGGAAGCTCAAAACGTTGAGCTTTCGCACCACGAAAACCGAGGATATTATTTCAAAACATGATAGGGAAGCTTCGGAACTGGACAGAAAACTTCGCTAGAGAACATAACCACCGCTCGTCGAGCTGGAGAAAGAAAAGCTCAAGCAACAACAAGAGGCTGCTGGTCTAGCGAACGCTGAAAAGCTGAATTTCGAAAAGAAGAAGCTAGAGTTGGAACTACATTATCAACAACAACAAGCCCAAGCGAAGAAGGGAATCGGAGAGTGTAAACAAAATGCAGCAAAAATGCCTAAGCTTGTTATCTCGCGATTCGACGGAACACCACAGGACTGGGTGAGGTTTTTGGGGCAGTTTGAGACCCAAATCGACAAGTCCTCTGTCCCTGCCGTCACCAAATTCTCTTATCTAAAGGAACTTGTCGAAACCAAAGTTCGCAATCTCATCGACGGACTTCCCTTCACTGAGGAAGGTTATCACAAGGCCACCGATCTGCTAGCCAAGCGCTATGGACGAACGAGCGAAGTTGTTGGAACCTACGTTCGCAACATACTGGAACTACCCACCATAACCGGGAGAAACGTGGCTAAGATCTACGATTTTTATGAGAGACTGCTGTTCAATGTCGAATCCTTACAAACATTGAATAGTCTAAACAAGCTCGACGCTGCTGGTAGGTTTACCTTCGATAAACTGGAGGTCATCAAACACGAGCTCGCCATAATCGATGACAAGTGGGGCGAGTGGACTTTTAAAGAGTTTCTGGAGGCGCTAGAGAAATGGACTAATAACAATTCAATTCAAGGCGACACTAAAGCAGGAACACCCAACGGTAAAACTTCATAAAAACAAACATTCTGATGTTTTTATAACAAATCAGATGTATTTAAACATATTTAAGGGAATTGTTTTTCAGCTGGCAGACGAACAGCTGTTCTTCAGCGCCAGCCAGCCTAAAGTTCATGAAGAATTTCTAAATTTCCCAGCTGAAATATTTAAGTGCAGAATTTGCCAGCAGCAAAAATATCTTTTGAATATATTCCCAGCTGAAATATTTAAGTGCAGAATTTGCCAGCAGCAAAACAATTTTTTACATATATTCCCAGCTGAAAAATACAAGTGAAGAATATGCCAGCTAATAAAAATGCACGATATCTATTCCAATACTGGTATGATCAATTAAAAGTCAATTAAGCTATACTAACGGCCGTGAGCCACGAGTAGCAGCTGACGTTTCAAGCGTTTAAGCACAAGCAACATACGCAGACTCAGTGACTGATCATTAGCGGCGCTTGTTGTACTCACTGATGTGATCACCGAGTCTCCGTATGTTACTTGTGCTGATGTCGCTAGTGTGAACCAGCCGGTCGTAACACTCGAAATATCAGCTGCTACTATACTTTTAGCTGATTGTATCAGTATTTATCTCCCATCAACGCAGATCAGTTTCATTTTAGCAGTTCAAATATCCAAAGAATCTTTCGAGAACCAGATATTGTCTGATAATCATGATTTTTTCTTTCTGAAAACAAAAATAGTGGAAACTGTAGTAATTTACAGTACCAATACAGCAGTAAAAGTGAATCAAGACAAAACTTCAAAGCACTTAGTATCGAGGAAGAAACTGAGAGATTCACAAGTGAAAATTTCCACTTTCGCATAACTTAGTATATTTTATAATATATGAACCGCGTGGGACCACGCCTTCATCGATGCAGCAGTCCGTGCTAAACTGCATTGTGGTAAAGAAAAATGCATGATTCACTGCTCGCTTGATGTGTTTTGTGCAAACAAGCCTACTGTAATAACCGAGTGCTGATTGTGCTTTTGATTTAAAGTGCTAACGGAAACTGCTTTTGGGCCGATTTTCAGCGCATTGAAAGATGCAGCTAGATAGTTTATTTAAAAACTGAAAACACCTCGCAGTGAAACGATACTGAATTGCGTGTCTTTACAAAGTTGATTAATAAACTGAGGGTACAAAGGTTGCACATTTCTAAGCACTGATCATAGTGAATACCCGGATATATGATGATATAACCGGCCTCTTTTGAGTTAGCTCAATATATCGTTTTCACTCCATCCCCAGAGATTCAAATAACAAAGGGCATGGCGGCCATGTTGGTGTACCTAACAAAAGACGCTAACGAAGAATCTATTGTTTAAGGTACACCAATATGGCGGTTATGACGTCATGTGAAAACAAACTATAGCGGCGGAAAGATAGTGAAAGAATAATGAAAAACTTGGCAACTGTACTCAAGTACAGGTCTGACGCAGGTACAATAAAATGCGATAATATCCGAGGCTGGAACCTTTGCGCGATGAAATTGTACAATAAAGTACATTCGTTTGTAAGCTCTCTTAGGCCTAGCCTGCGTTGCGGCTCTGGAGTATCGGAGCGCAGCGAGGGGAGATTAGTGGGATTGGGGCGAGAGAAAAAAGAGAGGGGGGACGGGGTGGGGAGGAGATGAAGATAGAACCTGCCGGCAACCCATGGTTATTTTGATAACTCTCGGCCTCAGAAGGCCGCGTATTGCTATTGGCTAAAATGCGAGATTGACAGAAATCATTAAGTTTTATTCATGCATGGATGCGATAAGAACAGAAACCAATTAGTACATGGCGACAAACACACATGTAACAAGAATTCTCTCAGCGATGAATTTAAATAAAGAAAAGGAGCAAGGCTATTAGAGATATTTTGTCTGGAAGAGATGTTCTAGCTGTAATTCCAACTGTGTTTGGAAAACACTAGTTGCTTTGATGATTTCGTAACGCTGCGTGGATGTTTTTTCAGCGCTTCTTTTGTCAGAACTTCGCTCCGGTGTTATTGTGGTCGGCAGTGTTCTTTACTGATTTGGTGGCGACTTTATTTTCAGCGGCAACGAGTTATCTTTATCTTAGTTATCTTTATCCTGCAAACCTTCTCGAACAAAGTTGTAGTTCTCTACAGCATTTCGAATCTTCCTTCCTCGGGACGACAGAATCACTTTGATAGAGAAGCAGATTTCGGAATATGAAGACCAATACTTTTGCAGGCACCACCGTGGAAATATTTGAATTCCCAAACGCTACCTTAAAACATACATTACATATCCTGCAAAATTCGTTGACATTTACAGGTTGGGGTTTAGGCCGGCCCTGTCTTCACATCCAGGTCCGTATATTTTTTGTTTTGAATTTTACGCTCGAATTGAGATTCCTTGAGATTCCACGCGTGAGTTTGACAGATATTAGACATGGTTTTCACTTCCGCCGCATGATGATTGGATGAATCGGTCGAATGACTTACTAATAAGCATGCATTTTAATGCATATCATAATAACCATGGGTTGCCGGCAGGCTCTATCTTCATCTCCTCCCCACCCCGTCCCCCCTCTCTTTTTTCTCTCGCCCCAATCCCACTAATCTCCCCTCGCTGCGCTCCGATACTCCAGAGCCGCAACGCAGGCTATCTTAGGCCCAGTCCAAACGCCGTACTTTCCATGAAATTACTAAATTACTACAAAAGAAGCCGCCTCATTATCAATCGTTTGATATGAGAACGGCTCATGGAAGGTACGGCGTTTGAACTGGGCCGGCTAAATGTAGGAAACGTGTTCATTCCATTTCAGGTCATTGCTAATTGTTAACCCTAAATTTTAGCGTGCCTTACAATATCGAGCTGTCCACTGTTAATGTTAACACTAAGACATGTTTTCGGGACTTTCCCAACATGAATATTGACATTATATTGGTGAAAATAAAAGAAACGATAAATGATTTTAAAAAGAGTTATGAAACTAGAAGGAGTCTCAGTAATAATCGGGGGACACAGATTCCTCGGTCGAATTGGAATTTTATTGGAATTTAGGAGGGATGAAAAACTGGACACCCCGAAAAACTCTCGGATCTACTACTTCAATATTTCACTTATTGGCGCTCAATATGGAACGTACCGGTACACCACAAAGTGTTTTGTAGTTGAAAATAAAACCCATATGATTCCTCTCTCCGAGTCAGACATCAGATGATGAAGCAACAATAACGAACGCCTAGCTACGCATGTTACTAATTTATATCAAGTGACGTATGATTTCAGAGACAGAGATTTATCTCGCTACGTTTATTATAGACGAGCGAAGACGGGCCTGGTGGTTTTGAATAAACTTAGCGAGATAAATATCTGGTATCCAGGGTAGATCCCATACGAATGTCTATAAATTCCATCCTCAATATCTTAAACGGGGTATCAAAATTAACACGAAACTACTCTTAAACGGGGTCCACATTTGATGACCAGGGCGGTACATACCCCTCCCCTGGGAACTTGTAGAGACCGAAAACTGTTTTTAAATGATTTCTATATCTCAACACCTTTCAACATTTTAAACCTGTTTCAAGATCGGCTCCAACACTAAATATTGTTCCGATGTTGAAACGGTTTGTACAGGGCTTAACTGAAATATAGAACGCTATATTTTTATTTAAAGAACAAAAACCTGAGCTAACCTGCATAATTCGGTATTTTTAAAAACCTATGAAACAACAGGTACGTGCAGAATTTGCCAGCTGAGAAATATCGCTCTGTTATATTATTATGATGTAATTATATCGGACTGCAGAATTTACCAGCTGACAAATATCGCTCCGTTATATTATTATTTAGTATCAGACTGCAGAATTTGCCAGCCAAGAAATTCCAAATTGCAGAATTTGCCAGCCGAGTGGCCCAGAAGAACAGTTATTTTGCAGAACAGTTCGTTGGGTGTTCCTGCTAAAGTTCAATCAAGTAATGGTAGTTCTTATCGAAAGGATCGCTCAAGAGCGTTTTACGCGAAGAGAGAGGATTTCCAACTGCCTCGCGGCTGTTTTTATTGTGAGAACCCAAATCACAAAGCCATCAACTGTGACAAGATAGTCAACGTCGAGGAGAGAAAGAAGATTCTCGTGAACAACCGGCGTTGTTTCAACTGCACGGGATTAAAACACAGAGCGGTGGATTGCAAGAGCAAAGGGACCTGTCAAAATTGTCAGTCAAAACACCATACGTCGATATGTGACAAATCACAGACACGCGATCCTCCGCGTGAACCGGGCATGACCGCCAGTCATGTCGAACAATCCACCGTCATTCATCCTGTTGTGGTAGTGAAAATTAACGGATATAAATTCCGGGCTTTATTGGACAGTGGTGCAAACCACTCATATGCATCATCAACCGCTATTGATTTGATTAAGGCTCAACCGAAGTCATCTAGCCTGCGTCAAATCACAATGATTATGGGAGTTACAACGAGGAAAATGCAAGTGTTTGATGTCGTCATGTGTGCATTGACAGGTGATTTCCAGCTGGAAGTGAATGTGAGTAAAGTAGACAAACGGGAATTACTCACACTGGAAAATCCACATTACAAGCGAGTGCTGGACGAGCACCCACACCTAAATGGTGTGTGTATGGACGACACGAATGAGAAGAGCCAATTACCAGTTCACCTTATTCTCGGTGCGAATGACTTCGCGAAGATTAGAACTGTGGAGCGCTTACGCGTGGGACGGCGCGGGGATCCTGTGGCCGAGTTTACGAGATTTGGTTGGACATTGATGTCACCTGGAGCGGAGACGGATATCTCGCCTGCTTACTTGCCCATTAACTCGACCGCAGACTACGAGAAATTATGCGCACTCGATATTCTTGGATTAGCGGACAGTCCGGCCGGAGATCAGAATGAGGTGTATAGCGAGTTCAAAGAACAGTTAACACGTTCTGAGGACGGGTGGTATGAAACTAGCTTACCGTGGAAGGGGAGTTATCCCCCACTACCGAATAATCACGACGGGAGTATTCGCCGGCTGAATTCGTTATTGCGCAAGTTACGGAAAACAGATATGTTGACGGATTATGACGCCATTATCCGTGAGCAGCTGCAGGAAGGTGTTGTAGAGCGAGCACCTGCTGAAGTGAAATGGAAGGAATTCTATCTGCCACATCGGGCAGTGGTCAAAGAGAATGCAGAAACAACCAAACTTCGAGTGGTGTACGACGCGTCGGCTCGTGCGCATGACAACGCACCGTCAATCAACGAGTGTATACACGCGGGTCCTTCCTTACAAAACCAGTTATGGAATGTGATCACTCGGAATCGTTTCCACGCCGTAGCAGTAGCTGGAGACATACGGAAAGCCTTTCTCCTGGTGCGGATTTGCGAAGCCGAACGGGATGCACTGCGATTTCACTGGAGAGTTGATTTGCAGTCGAATGAAGTGGAAACACTGCGGTTTACTAGAGTGTTGTTTGGGCTGGCCCCGTCGCCTTTTCTCTTGAATGGAGTGATTCAGCAACACCTGGAGAGTTTGCAGTCTCGCTATGCGGAGAGTGTTAACGAAGTGCGGAAAAGCTTGTATGTGGACGATCTCATATCTGGAGGGTCTACTAAGGAGGAGGCCAAGCAGTTGAAACGTGATGCCATTGAAATCTTCGCGGATGCAAAGTTCGAACTGCACAAGTGGCTCGAGGACAACGGTGATGACGACGAGCCTTCGTACGCCAAACAACAACTTGGTGGAACAATAGCAAAGGGGGATTGTAAACTCCTTGGGCTGAAATGGGATAAGACTGAAGATACGTTACATGTGTCTTTTCCGACCCAAGTCGCTGAGTTGACGAGTCGCGGCATTCTCGCTAACTTGGCGAAAGTTTACGATCCACTGGGTTTCGTATCGCCCATGATGTTGAAAAGAAAGCTAATCTACCGGGAGGCGTGTAACGAGAAAACCGTATGGGACGCTCCGTTACCAGACGCGGTTGCTAAGCGATGGTTAAAGTGGGAACGCGGATTGCCGAAAGCAGTATCGGTACCGCGCAGTCTCTCTACATATCAGGAGCCTATCGAGGAAGTGCAGTTACACGCGTTCGGTGATGCAAGCGGGCGCAGAGTGAGCGCTGCAGTGTACGCAGTTATAACACAAGCTTCGGGCGTTACTCAAGGCCTGGTTGCAGCCAAATCTCGCCTCGCAAAGCAGGGACTCACAATCCCTCGCTTAGAGCTCGTAGCGGGACACATGGCTGTAAATCTAGGTGTGAATGTGCGCATTAGGAGGGTTCAACATGGCCGACAACATTCAGTGTTGGTCGGATAGCTCTGTAGCCTTACACTGGCTACATGACAAGGGAGAGTACCGTCAATTCGTGGCGAATCATGTCCGTAAGATACAGAGTCACCGGGATACGCTTTGGCGCCACGTACCTACAACCGACAATCCAGCTGACCTCAGGAGTCGAGGGGGAAGCGTGTCGGATGCAGAGCTATGGTGGAAGGGACCATCATGGTTGGCCGACCGGTCTGAATGGCCAACCGAAATCGTGACACAAGCATGTGTGCAGAGCATCTCAGAAAGGAAGGTTCAACAAGAACGTCTCGCGGTCGGTGTCGAAGGAAGAAATGACTTTGATACAGTCCTTGAAAAGTTCGGCTTGCGCAAAGCCATGAGAGTTTGTGCGTGGATCTCGCGATTTATCCACAATTCTCGAAATCTTTCCGACAAGATCCAGGAACCTCTAACTACGCAAGAGATATCCACTCAAGAACTAATCTGGGTCAAGAAAGCGCAACGACAGGGAATGAGTGCGATCACGTTTAACGATTACAAGGAGCAACTGAACCTTCAGTTGAACTCCGATGGAATATGGGAATGCCGAGGGCGCATTCAGGGAGAGTATCCGATTTACTTACCCGATTCAGTTCTTTTCACAGCTAAAGTCGTTCAGCGCGAACACGTGACCACCTTACACGGGGGAATTGGCCTTACCATGGGGGATTTTGGGTCCCCCGTCTGCGAAACACTTGCGAAAAGAATTTTGAAGCAGTGCTAGGGGTGTAAGAGATTTCAAGCCGTCGCCGTGAAAAGTCCGCCCCCAGGGCTTTTACCGAGAACGAGGACCGAAGGTGACACACCTTTTAACGTGATTGGAGTGTACTTTGCAGGTCCAGTTAAATACATCCGGAAGCCAAAAGAGGCCTACGTTGTCTTGTACTCCTGTAGTCTGACACGGGGAGTTTTCCTAGAGCTCTTACCCAATTTGGAAACAGGCGAGTTCATAAAGAGTTTCAAGCGCTTCATAACGAGGAGGGGGAAGCCGTCAAAGGTATATTCCGACAACGGGAAAACCTTTGTAGCCGCAGACAAGTGGTTGAAGAAGGTGCACAAGGATGAGGAATTGAACGAGTTCTTCTGTAAGCAGGCGATAACCTGGCAGTTTAACCTCAGTCGTGCCCCGTGGTGGGGTGGGCAGTTTGAGCGGCTAATAGGTCTCATGAAGGCCGCATTCTACAAGACCGTGGGACAAGGGCTTCTTACGTGGGATGAGTTCAGTGAAGTTCTGCTCGACCTCGAGGTCACACTCAACAACAGGCCATTGTGTTATATGGAGGAAGATGTTCAACTGCCCACACTAACGCCTAATTCAATGCTCTTCACCAACTCAAACTACCTGCCGGAACTAGAGCCCTATCACCAGGAAGAGATAGACCTGAGGAAGCGAGCTAAGTTTCTGAAGAAGACCAAAGACGTGATGTGGCGTCGCTCGACGTCAGAGTATCTGAGAGCGCTGCGAGAGCGCCATCGGCTGAAACAGGACAACAACGACAACAACCTGGCCGTGGGTGACGTAGTGATTATCAAGTCCACAGAGCGGAACCGCAACTGCTGGCCACTTGGCATTGTCGTAGATCTGATTGTCGGTCGGGATGGAGTCGTGCGCGCCGCCAAACTGCGAGCTGGCAAGAATATCTTGGAGAGGGCGATTCAGCATTGGTATCCACTAGAGCTGTCATGTGACAGAGAGAAACCAGCAGACGTGCAGTCAAATTTAAACGCCAACGCACCTGTTTATAGACCTAGGCGAGATGCGGCAGTAGCAGCTGCACTTCGAGTACAAGATGTACTTCGCAACGAACAGCAGGATTGAATATGTATCGAACACTTGACTACTTAGGACATTAAACATTTATCAGACACATATGTTTTGTTAGAGCCCAGTTTCCATACATATGCCTCGTCAGCGAGTCATATGGGGGAGTGTGTTGGAAACTGCAGTTTAATTGCTTCTTATAATTATATGTAACGCGATCAATGATGCGACCACAACGGAAATGGGATTTACATGGCACGCTTGAAATGTAGGTGTGTCTCAAATGGGTATAATATTTCAAGTTTGTAAGAAGCTAATAGAAAATCTTGTAGCCGTGAACCGTGAACTGTGAGCTGTGAGAGTTAAATAAAGTGATTTCAAATAGGAAACGTCTTGCCGTTTTCGACATCGTACGGGAAGGCGGCGAACGTACACGTCAAGGCAAGACTTCCAAAGATGGAGGTGAAGAAATTCTCTGGCTTGATCCACGAATGGCAGGAGTTCTGGGATTCATTTTCTAGTGCGGTCCACAACAACGACTCCCTGTCAGACGTGGATAAGTTCTCCTATCTTCATGGACTGATAGAAGGGCCTGCCAAAACTAGTATCGCCGGATTTGCACTGACCGCGGCGAACTACGACGCTGCGCTAGAATCGTTACACAGGAGATTCGGGAAAAAGATCGCTATTGAAAGGGCACACATTAGTGAATTGTTGAAAGTGGCGCCAGTTTACGGGGAAAGGGATGTGCAAAGGCTCCGAACACTGTATGACACAGTTGGATCGCACTACCGGGGTCTCGTGTTGCGATTGACGTAGATGAAAGAACCTATTCAGGGATTGTGGTGCCATCGATTTTGGAGAAATTGCCCGACTCTCTCAGGCTTACCATCACACGGGGGGAGCAATACATGGAATGGGCCCTGGGGGATGTGTCGAAAGCGCTCTTACGGGAAGTGGAACTTAGGGAGGATTACCGCTTGACCCACCAAGTACGAGTTGGTACCGGCGATTTCAGGAGGAAAAGCTCAAACACAGCTAGTGCACTGTTCACCAAGAAAGGAGAAGACGGATGCGCATTCTGTAGAGGACACCACCCCCACGAGGAGTGCAAGAAAGTGAAAGACATTACAGTACGTAAATATGGCAGATGTTTTAAGTGTATTGCTAAGGGACATCGTGCCCGTGATTGTAAGGTAACTGTTACGTGTAAGACCTGTAAGGGTGATCATCATAGCTCTATATGTGAGGGCGGGCCACAACAACCTTCGGGGGGAGGGGATAGTCAGTCAGCAGCTAATGCAGTCAGTGCCCCTAGTAGTATGCTCGTGGGGACGGGAAGTAGAATTGCCCTTCAAACTGCCCAAGCCTTGATTAAGGGGGAGAGACAAGGGAGGGTAATAGTTTTGTTTGACTAAGGGAGTCATCGAACGTTTATTACTGCTAAGTCGGTAGATGCTCATGGCCTAGAGATTGTAAGAAAAGAATGGTTGTGTATCAGTACATTCGGGCAGAAAACCAGAGAATCGGGATTGCGTGATGTCGTTCAGTTTGTACGGCACGGTTTTAAGGATAGAAGCTTATGTTGTACCGGAAATTTCTCACATAAGCAATGAGCACGTAGAGGTCGTCAAAAACGATTCCCGCATCTGCGAGATCTTTGGTTTTCGGACGTGTGTCAATCTAAGGAAGAACTTGAGATAAATATATTAATTGGAGCAGATTATCTGTGGGAGTTTCAGAAAGGTGCAACGGTACGGGGAAAGCCCGAAGAGCCCGTAGCAGTAGAAACTGAGCTTGGTTGGGTGTTGTCAGGCCCCCTGAAAAGGAAAGAGATAGGTGACAAACAAGTTGTGTCAGTAAATTTCGTAGCACAGGATAGTGTAGCATCAGATAGAGCCAGGTTAGAGAGTACCGTAAGTAAGTTGTGGGACTTAGACAGTCTAGGAATAAAAGCCACCGATGAGGTGTACGAGACGTTCGAGAATGACATAGATTTCAATGATGGTAGGTATTCAGTAAAGCTTCCGTAGAAACAAAGTCACGACAAGTTGCCCAGTAATTATGCAAACAGTCTGTCATGCATGAAGGGGCAGATAAAGAGGTTAAGAAAGGAACCGAAAGTACTAGAAGAGTACGATTCTATCATTAAGGAGCAAATTAGTTCAGGTGTCATAGAGGCAGTGACAGAGTTAGAACGGGCGAACACGGTCCATTACTTACCACATCAAGCTGTCATTCGCAGAGACGCGGCGACCACAAAACTGCGAATTGTTTACGATGCGTCGTCAAAAGAAGGTAAGAACGGGACATGTATAATTGATTGTTTGCATACAGGGCCATCGTTTAACCCCTTGCTGTTCGACATACTTCTAAGGTT
Organism: Actinernus sp. WN-2022; assembly: GCA_030867875.1. NCBI lineage: Eukaryota > Metazoa > Cnidaria > Anthozoa > Actiniaria > Actinernidae > Actinernus > Actinernus sp. WN-2022. Next base: position 4,503,283 of record JAOWCC010000936.1, on the reverse strand, counting down.
TAGGGAGAATAGGGTTGCGCTGATTGGAGACATTGAAAAGGCCTTTTTGAACATAGCGGTAGACAAGAAAGATCGCGACTGTCTGAGGTTTTTGTGGGTTGATGACGTACATACAAACAACGAAAGTGCCGTTGTGTATCGGTTTTGTCGTGTTGTCTTTGGGTTGAACGCCTCGCCGTTCCTGCTAAATGCGACGATAAGACACCACTTAGATACTTTTGCTGAGGAAGATCCTGAATTTGTAAGCCGAATGTTGGAAGGATTTTATGTAGACGATCTGGTATCAGGGGATAGTACAACCAGCAAAGCGTACGCTCGGTACAACAAAGCAAAGGTCAGAATGGGAAGCGGCGGCTTTCAATTGCGTAAATGGAAGACAAACGACCCAGAGTTAAGAGAGAAGATCGGGTTGAGTGAGACGAGCGTGACAGAGTAGGAAAAGGTGAGTAGACTTCACGACGAGGAGACCTATGCGAAGTCAAAATTAGAACCGCAAAGCAGATCCAAAGGGGAAAAGGTGTTGGGTTTGGCCTGGAATTGCGAGGCAGACACTGTCCACTTCAGTCTTGTACATGTCGCTGACAAAGCAGCGGCATTAGAAGCAACCAAACGCAATGTATTAAGCGTCCTGGCCAGTCTGTTTGACCCATTAGGTATAATCAGTCTGGTAACTGTAAGTATGAAAATCATTTCCCAAGAAATTTGTAGTAGCAAATTAGATTGGGACGAAGAGCTAACAAGAGAAATCAAAGGTAAATGGAATAGATGGGTCCAAGATGTGTTGCAAACTGAGGAAATCCAGCTCAGTAAATGTCTATACGAGACAAGCGAAGAGAGCGTGACAGAATGTTATTTGCATGGGTTTGGCGATGCCAGTAAAAAAGCGTATTGCGCCGTGATTTACTTTGTGTATCGCACACCAGACGGGGAAGCCCATGCCAGATTAGTAGCAAGTAAAACGAGAGTGGCACCTTTGAAAGAGCTTTCAATCCCGCGGTTGGAGTTGATGTCAGCGAGAATACTGGCCCAGCTCATGAACACGGTGCGTAACGCGTTACAGGCACGGGTGAAAGTGGATGGCGTGAGGTTTTGGCTGGACAGAAAAACAGCGCTCAGTTGGATAGAAAACAAGGGCGAATAGAAGCAATTTGTGCGCCATAGAGTAAACGAGATTCTCAAGTTAACCAGCAAGGAACAATGGGCACATTGCTCGACTGGAGAGAATCCAGCAGATCTTGGTTGCAGAGGAGTGCTCGCGTCAAAGCTGAAGGAAGATGAGCTTTGGTGGCGTGGCCCACAGTGGTTGTCAGGGCAACCAGGCGAGTGGCCGAAGAGAGCAGAGATCTTTCGAACCCCCGAGAGTTACGAATAAGAAAAGAAACCCGCAGCGGCAATGCTGGTAGAAACCAAACAGGCAACAGGTATCGACGCTGTGGTTGACATAAGTAAGTACAGCAAATTGCAAAGGCTTGTATCGGTGACAGCTTGGGTGAGACGATTTGTTGACAATTTGAAGGAAGGCTTGGGACAAGAAACAAAACGAGGTACGTGGAAAATGGGAGTAGTGGAGAGCCTTGTAAAAGGGAAAGACAGTGTAATCAGAGGAGCTAAGGTCAGAGTAATTTCAAAGGGGAAACCGACTCACCTATCGAGGCCAGTTCAAAAGCTGTACCCGATAGAAATCAGCAGCGTGACGGAAGAAACACGGGTAAAAAACGCACGCAATCAAGTTGCTGTAAATCCCACAAGAAATGCTCCTCGCAGAAATGCAGCTCTTAATTCTTGATGTCAATCCAAAATAATGCTTGACTCTTAGACGAGTCAAGGGGGGGGGGGGGGGGGGTGTGATGAGAAACTAGTTGACATAATTCTAGTTTATTGATAAAAGACGTTGTGTTACATTCAAGTTGTAAACTGCATTGAGTAGTTCTGTCGAGGCATAATTGGAGCTTCATGTGATGTATAACATAGTTGATCGCGTGCGGGGTTAAACACATTTAATTAGATTAATCCGGGTGGTAAACACCGGAATGTAGTCACTGAGACGCCATGACATGAAATCAGTAACTCCGATTGTATTAAATCGCGGTAAATGTAGAAAGACAAATAAGACATTTGTTTAGCTATGTACTAAATTGCTAGCATTGCTAAAGGTCTAGGACAAAGTATGTATTTCCGCAGTTAGAATAAGAAGGATGTCATTGTAATTTTAAGGCAGATGGTTAGAGCGAACGAATGTGTAAGGTTGTGTGATCGACGAATAAAGAAAAAGTGAGAAAGATACAGTCCCAGTGTTATTGAACCAGCGCGAGCGGAGATTCTTCTTAACGCAGTGGAGAATTCCGCGACATTAGCCACCCGTTGTTGACGGTTAGGGTATTTTTAAATGTAGGGTTAGGATTTGCATTAGTTCATATATATATAGGGAGAACGAAGAAGCATGTGTTGTTTATTGATCTAGCTCTAAACACCATAAATTCATTGAGCTAAATGAATGAGCACCCGTTGTTGACGGTTAGGGTATTTTTAGGTAGATAAATTTCTAAACTAAGATAAGCACTAAAATGTAAGGCAATGACTAAAATGTATAGGTAAACTAGACTAGATCATGTTAAAAAAGACATCAGTTCGTATTCTTGGCAGTGCGTATTAATGACCGCGATTGCGTAATTGTCTTCCTCGCTTTCATATAAGGCATGATTTGGGTCGCGTGTAATCTTTTCAAAAAGCTTGCGATCTCTACTATTAATTATGTCTATAATAAATATGCGCTCCAAAACATAACCAAATTTAAAAGCACGATGAAGTAATCTGTCAATTTGGTTAAGATACTTATTATGACTAGAAGTAAACATAGATTATTAAAGTGCGTTCGACATTGCTTTGAACAGGGTTCTGGACTACACTGTTGATATTATCAAATTGCTGGGCTAAAGGAAAACATTTTGGGCTGTATATAACACTAACTGATTATGCTTGGTATAGCTCGAGAATCGACTTTTCTCAGGCTTTGATAAATCGTACTTTTTAGACAACATTGCATATTATATTACTAACCGAGTGAACCACAGCGCAACCGTCAGGCGAAACGACTCCAAACTGACCACGTGCGTATTTTCACGCGCCAGAACGAGGTTAATTTATTAAAAATGGCGAAAAAAAGATACACGGCGACACCAAAATGGGCTTTGTTTTCGTTCGGTAAACTCGTTCTGAAACCAACCAGTGCGAGGCTACTTGGGCCAAAACTATTGTTTTATCCAAGATGGCCGAACTGCAATAACAGCCCATTCTCGATTTCTCTTGCCTGTGAGACACAGGGAGCCCAACGGATACCAGATTAGGATTGCGTTCTCCTTCGTCGAACGCAATAAGTGCAACCCCAGACTTCAATACCAAACAAAAATAAGGATATGGTAAGACTATGAAAGAGCATATCTATAGGTATAGTTGCTTGATTGGAAAGCCATCATAGTATTTACAGACGCGTATAATGTACATTCTACTGCTTGCCCTGCTTATCAATTCTTCAAAATGAATGTCCCAATTACAAGGATTATCTTGAAATGTGATACCAAAAAGTTTCAGCCAGGTCTTACGAGTAATCATTGGTAATAATGGGTCAGGCAGAGGATGAAATACATTGTCGTGAACAACCATTTGCCAAGTTTTTGTAAAGTTTAAGTTCATGCGATTGTTGCTCGCCCAGTCTATAATATTTAGTAATATTCTGGACTTCAGCAGTGGAAGTATCTCTATCTAAGTTACTCTTTATACTAAGCGTTATATCATCAGCATACATATATCAAAAGCCTTACTAAAATCAATGATCTAGATTGATAGCTTCTCGTGGCTAGTCTAAACCTTGTAGATTTAGGTGACATTTGTCAACTTTTTTTAAGCTTTTATCAGAAAAGTGCAATAACATACTCTGCGAACAGAAATAGATTTATTCTCGTTCAGTCCTTGCGTTCATGCGATCAGTGAGTGTTCGGATGATTTTTAAATGTATCGCCCGCCTCATGAGCTAGTTTCTTCGATGTACAGCGACAGGAATGTAGCAGTAAATTCAAAGCACGGTTGCATGTTTCTTTTTTCATCTAAGCCAATCATGAATTTTGGTTACAGAAAAACTGCGATATTCACTCATACTGTCATCACTCCAAGATACCAGTGTGTCGACAGTATAGTACAAAACTCATCTGGATTTTGTCGGGTACTGAGGTTTTACTGTAGTAAAGAAAGCTCATGAGTTTTATCTCAGTAAAGGCAAATTTACTGAAGTAAATCTTCAAGTGTGACATCAGCCGGTATTATGGCAGGCTGCCCCAGAGACTAATGAGTCGAAACATGTTGTTTATAGTTCGGTTCGCTCGATTCCAAGACAAGACAATACAAGACAAGTTTGTATGATTTGTAAGTCTACATGATCCTCAAGTTCTCAATTGGCAGCCGGCTGTTTTAAAATAGCTGTATCCGCCGCAGGTAAAATATCACGTACCTCGTGAGCATAACTCGCTGTCACTTGTCTTTTTCGTTGGAGTGGAACCACTTGTGTGGTCAGGAAAACCTCTTATTCTAATTCTTAGCATTTTATTCAGAATTATTTTAGAACTTGAAGTGTTTGTCTAGTCTGGCGCTGGGTATTTTACCTAACCAGGAGCCCATAATGGCTCTTGATCTAACCTCTCGTGTGACATCAGATCGGCTCCAGCAGGACGGTTCAATGGCGTTAAAGTGTATATGAAACACAAAATAAGTTGATCTTATTTGAAAGTCCTTTCGAAATGAGGAAGGATGGCATTTTCCGTTTGTGAATAACACATCTCGTTCCAGAGATATTCAGGTTTTTTTTAATATGTTAATTAGATTAACTGTGACGACGTCATGACCTTGACACAACCTGGAGACAGATCACAAAATAAAGAAAATCTCTGAAAATAGTGGCTAAAAATAATTGATACTTTGCACATGTATGATACTAAGGAAAATAAACAACAATGTGCAAATCATGACGTTGCCATGGAAACACTCTTGTCCCCAGGCCACTTTCATGATAAAAATAAATTCCTTGATTTCTCCTTCGTAATGTACAATTTACTGCTGTTGGCCCATCAGACAATTACAAACAATGTAGGCATTGTTTATCCGAGGTTTAAATAAAATTATTTTGTAGAACAGAGTCATAAATTACAATCAGATAATATTTTATGTTCAATGTCAAATGAGCCTGGGGCCAAGAGTGTTTCCATAGCAACGTCATGATTTGCACACTGATGTGTATTTTCCTTAGTATTATACATGTGCAAAGTATCAACTATTTTAGCCACTATTTTCAGAGATATTCTTTATTTTGTGATTTGTCTCCAGGTTGTGTCAAGGTCATGACGTCACAGGTAATCTAATTTACATATTACAAAAAACCTGAATATCTCTGGAATGAGTTATTCACAAACGGAAAACGCCATCCTTCCTCATTTCGAAAGGACTTTCAAATAAGATCAACTTAATTTTCGTTTCATATACACTTTAATGACAGACAGGAAATCTTGACTCATTAAAAAATATATATTATTGACCTTATTAATAATTACATCAAAACGAGGCCAGTTGTCCCAGCTTCTCACACGAATAGAAAAATCTACAGTTGATGGCGGAATACGTTAATTTCCTTCCGCCACAAAAGAACACAACAGTGGGGTACGACAGAAAGTAAGAACTTTCTGATCGACTCCAATTTTACGATCTTTGGAACAACTAGCCTCGCTTTAATACCATTGTTTCCAAACTTCTTAATAATAATAATAATAATAATATGTATTTCGAGCATTATACAATGTCTCAATGGTCTTACAGAAATATAGCTTAAAATGTAAATGTAGCTTAGTAAAAATATAGCTAATATAAAACCGATTGCTTACTATTACAATAAAATATAAGTTAATTTAAAAATTATGCTAATGACTCAATACTTATAATGACTTTAACCGTCTGATTAGGCAATATGATTTTGCTACCATTTAAATGTAATTTGTTATTAATTCCAATTATTATTCAATTATTCGTGTATAAATTAGCTTTATCATGTATATATTAATATAAATAACATTTGTTTATTTAGTTATTTTCTCGAAGATATTAGCTTATTTCAGCTACTCTGTAAATTCGAGGATAAATAAAGTGTATATGTATGTATGTACTACGTTCTATACAAAAGATAATAATAAAATAAATTACGACTATAAGACTTTGACTAGATGGACTAACTAGAACATGGGAAAATGCAATAATAAAACAGAATATAAGTTTTAAAGCTGACGTGAGAAAATGTTTTTTTTCAGTAATGACTTAAAAGAACTAAGGCGGACTAGACATCTAATACGATACCGCGTGGACATGAGATTTGATCCGTGAATATACTTAATAAACTAAAAGCTGTTTTCTTTTTCATTGTGTCTCTTGGTGTATAATATTACAACTGATTACTACTATAAGAATGTCGGATAACTTTCCTCTAATTTATCTAAGTGAAAGGAATAACGAAAAGTCATAAATAATCGGTTAACAATGATCAGTGGTATTTACCTGGATCGGAGCTTATTGGGTTGTAGTAGTTTTGTCAGCACATTGTATTTAAAAACGTACTTAATAAAAAAATAAAGTTTAACATAAAAAGAAAGTCAGAAGACACAACACACAAAGACACAAATTAACGAACCCAAAAACATAGTTTTACCCAGTTTCTGAGCATCTGATGCTATATGAGGGACTGGTCATTAATTAGTGGGGGGCTGGTGCAAATGAAAAACGCCATGCTCAATTTTTGATGACCCCTCCCCCCAATTCCCCCTCTAGCTTACTATGGCCCCCTAATGTGCTGCATGAAAACTGGGGACCCTCCCCCTATTTGTACCAGCCCTCCCCTCTCTAAATAATGTTCGGTCCCTAATATGTTATAACGAAAACCCATCAAACTTTACTTTCACTCGCGCGTGAATGGTGGAATGCGTCACGTGACCCGATATTTGCTCTCCGCGAGCGAGAAATATCAGTGATTATCCTATAAATATTATATTTCAGCCAATCAGAGCTCAGCTTTACTATGAAATACAAGGCAGTATTTCATGGTTTTTCTATGAAATACAGAGCGGTATTTCATGGCTAGATCAAAGCCAATCAAAATGCAGGAAATTTCGCGCCCTTTCTCTATCAGCAAGTAAGAATTCAACATTTTGAATACATAATTAGTCTACAGACGCGCGCGGCTGCCACTCGAAATTTGTGTTTTCGGGCGAGAAAATTCGCAGTAAATCGTCCGGTAAGTTTAGGCTCGCTGACCAAACAATACAAATTTCTCGTGAAATATTCGCCGGTGTTCCATAGAAACCCATGAAATAAACAGTAAATACATACATCCCCATGTGAGCGTACGCGCGTGTCAATTTTGTTTTTCAAAGAATGATTGCAACAATAACTGAACCTACATCCTGGCGTCGAAATATGCCATGCTATTTGTCCTTGGACATATGATCCTCGAAGCTCACAGTTTATCTCGGGAATTGTTCTCTTTCCGGAACAGATAATAACCGAGGACGAAATCGACGTGACGAATAGATTATTGTTAATTTATTACTGACACGACCAATAGATTTTCACTATTTTTTCAGCTCAGCTCAAACTGCTGAAGCGTATGTCCAGTTTTACTGCGACTCGTGATTACCCCAAATTTCGGCACGTTCTCAGTGTAAGTATGTCCTGAAATTGTTAAAGCAAAAGTACACTTGACTTCGCTAAATTCTCCATGGCCGGTACCTTGGACTGGTCGATTTGCAAAATGTTTAGACTTCCGTTCAGTGGAAGGCGATATTACATTCATAACCTCTCACTGCTATAATGTATTAATAGTTTATGTAAGAAAAAAGTATCTTCTTTACTTTAGTTTAATGAATTTTTTTTATATAATAGCAGAACTCAACTTATTTATGCAACAGCTTGGGTAATTAAATAAATAACGATATGAAATACAGAATCTGTTATAAATCAATTATATTCATTTAGTTTTATGTATATATATATATATACCTTATTACACTTAACATGCCAAAATATTTGGGGGTCATATGAAGATTTGCGTTTATATGCGCCTGTAGAGCAAGCGGTCAGCGATAACTGTTACGAGCATGCGTACATGGCATAACAGTAATGGCGTCGGAAAATATACATAGCTGTAAAGAAATAATGAGATATATAATTACATTTACAGAATCTTGTATTTTAGAATAACAATAATAATAATAATAAAATAATAAAGGAATTTATTGTTGTGTGATTTTATATAATTAATATTGAGAGTTGGAACTTGGAAACAAAAATATCTGAACAGCTGACAAAACGAAAACACTGCATTTTATTTACACGTAAATATTCTGTTATTGAAAGAAATATAGTATGTAACTTTATTTATAGAACTCAGATAAAAACCCATCAACCCCCTTCCCGATAAAAAAATGAATGGTCCCCACAGGGAGGTTTATTTTTCCTGTGTCTAACTGTACTATTTTGAAAATTGTGCCCTTGATTTTATAGACACTCCCGGCCCTACCAATCGATAAAAATCGATCATCGGAAACTAATCGAATCCATCGATATTAATCGATAATAATCATTTGATTAGTATTGATTGATATCGGAAATCGATGAAAATCGATACTCACAACCAAAGCGTCCTTACGAGAAAGAGGAGAAGAAAAGGAGGGACTGCAGACATCACACAGAGGAAATGATTACCGCCCCCTTCTATTTTTACGATACATGCTTTCATCGAGTTGCCATTGTCCCACTCCTTTTCATCATGTCGTCATTCTCAGCTCCGCCCCTTTCCGTGAAATCCGATGTAAACATATTTTATAACATTGCTCCACTTGAGTCCCAAAATATACCGCCAAATGCAAACTCAGGAAAGCCCAATTTTGTCGACGACTCCGGTAAAGAGGCAGAAAACCAAACCAATCTTCGTATAACGATTTCTGCCGTGTTTGCAGTTGCTCTTTTAAAAACTATTACGGTAATTTTTGGGAAAACCGGGTCTCCACGGAAAATCAATTTTCAATTCCTGGCAAAGCTGGCGTGTTGAAGCTTTCACTTGCAGAAATTTTGCAAAACCTGGGTTATTCTCAGCTCGAGAAAACGATTGGTTCATCCTCCCGTATTTGTGCAAAGTGCGCAACAAACCCCACAAATCGAAGTCAACTCACCGCAGCGATTCAAACGTATGTTTTCGTCACCACAAGTTTCGGCTGCAAATTTACTCGCCTGGAGTATAGTATGGCGTATAACATGATATGTATCTCAAAATGACAAATATACGGCCATCTACAAAGTCGATACATCATGAAGTAAGCCCGGTTACAATTTGAAATTAAAATTACATTGTGTTTTGGTTTAGATTGAGAGTTACTTGTGACCTACACCAAAGCTAGACACGGTGGTGTTTCATGCCGTGAACAGAAAACAGCGTGTAACAAACATGAATACAGGCCGCTAGAATTTACCAATAATTATGAATGAAACATCTATCTTCAGGATCAACCGGTAAAAGGTGCTTGTGTTAATTTTGAGATTTCATAAAAGCAATAAAGGCATAGTATGACTAAGTGGGATAATCAAATGAGCTCATTTGGAATTGTAATAACGACTGGAGAACACAGGGGTCAATCAATCAATCAACAACTTTATTAACGTGTCTAAAAACTTCTAGCGCACCACAAGTGGTGTACTAATCGGGGACACCTAAATATAATATATATGTATATATAAAAAATCTGCACAATACAAATATACATAGAATATGATTGGATATATTATGTAAATACTTTAAACATGAAATTGCTAAAATAGGAGAATACTCCTTATGATATCCTACTGTTAAAAGATAATAATAGTAATTATAATAATGGATAGATCCGTGTCATAAATAATAAATAATTCACATATTGCAGAGGAAGCAACTAGGTGGGCATACCTTCTCTACAAGTACTGTCAGATTCTGCTTTCTTATGTTTTTCTTAAAAGAGGTAAGCGTTGTATAGTTTCTGGATGCTGAAGGGAGTTTACCCCATAAAAAAGGTCCATAGTATCGCAAGGAGTGTTTACCAAACTTTATAGTGCTGATCCTAGGTAGTACAAAGTCCGCATTCCTTAAATTGTAACTACTACTACTGGTAACAAATATTTCTAAAATGTTGTTTGGTAACAGCTTGTTTTTGACCTTGAACATAAAAATAGCAATGTCATGTAGACGTCTATTATATAAATTAGACATTTTAGCTCTAACTAATAGTTCGCTATATGTGGTGCTCCAGTCATTATATACCGCCCTGAGGCGTCTCTCGTTGATTTTTTCAAGTTTGTTACTATCAGACTTCCTACAAAAATGCCATGTTAGTCCGCAGTATGTAAGATAAGGGAGGATGGCAGCTGTGTAGATCCTTAGTTTTGCCTTAACCGGGATTAACTTGCGCAGGCGCATCAGCACTCCTACCCGCGAACTTGCCTTCTTGCACATAATTGAGATGTGCTCGGAGAAAGTTAGATTCCGATCGATAGTAACACCAAGCAACTTTAGTTCGTCCGTTGCCTTGATTGTCATCAAGGCAACGGACGAACTATAGAAGTTAATTAGGGTCGTTTAGTGGCCGAAAGACGAAGAATTTGACGAGGGCCGAAATTAAACAGAAGTTGAAGTTAGGTACTAAACAACCATATGTTTCAAACTCAAAGGCGCCTAGACTTTCTCCAAGCCATTTATGAGATACGTTGATTTTTTTACTTCGTCGCTCGCTGTCGCCCTCCAGTAAGCAGTTTCCAAAGTATTCAACTTGTGGCGCTGTAACAGGGTTTTGGTTCCTACCTGATTTGGTTCCTGGTGGAACCAAATCCCTTGGGTTTTCGTTCCAGGCGGAACCGTATTCCTAGGATTTTGCATTAATGAGGCCTATTTCAGCTAGGGATGTGGTTCCTCTCTGGGGTTTTGCTTCCTACCTTTTCTTTTAAGCAAAACAACAACCAAACAGGTGACATAGTCACCGACACAAAACAAACATCACCCGTCCCTTTGAGTAGTGTGACGTCATCAGTCACGTGACTTTTAGCAAATCACTTTATATCTTGCCTAGGTTTAGTAAAACAACAACCAAACTGCTGTCACATAGTCACAGACACAAAACAAACATCACCCGACCCTTTGGATAGTGTGACGTCATCAGTCACGTGACTTTTAGCAAAATCGTTTATATCTTGCCTAGGTTTAGCAAAACAACAACCAAACTGCTGTATCATAGTCACAGACACAAAGCAAACATCACCCTTACTTACTTGTTAACCGAGATCGAAGAATAATGTGTCAGCGCTTCCCGCTTTCTCCGAATGTTCCTCTTCGTCAGGATAACAGTCCACTTCTCTTGCCAAAAAGAGCCAAACAAACGCCAATAAAGAAACCTCAAACCAGAAATGACTCGACGCAAACATATCCAAGGAATTGACACTTCCAATTCAAAAGTGACGAGCCAAATTCTTTGAGTTTATCCTTGCCAAACACACCAAAATCTTCGTTATTATCTCTTCTCGTTGGATTCGCGCGGGATATTCCCATTCAGCGCATGAGTATTGAGATATACCGCACTAAATAGACCCCAGTGGGCTCAAAAGCTGAGCAGAGACAGGCGACATGTGAGAGAAAGTGATAAAAGTAAATCGAAAAGTGACGAAGGTTTTTTATGCAGCCAGCATTAAAAATTTGTATTAATATCAAGCTAAACCTCTATAGTTCCATAAACCGTGCGAGCTTTTTAACATTTTAATCCACATATATTCTCTTGTAATGTGCGTGACACGAAATATGATAGCGCGTCTGGCATTATAGTATTTCTTAACAAATATTTTGACATGTTCGCGACATCACATTTTCGCGATTTTTGGATGGCCATATTTCGCGACACTTAATTTTCGCGATTTTGTGAACTCAAAACGTCCATTATATGTGTGGTCACTTAATTTTCGCGTCACTTTAATTTCGCGATTTTTTTTTTATCGTGAAACTTGACGCGAAATTAAAGTGACGCGAAAATTAAGTGTAATAAGCTATGTTAAATGAGCTTCCTGTAAACGGAACCACTGATATACTTAACAGTAGTATCATATTTTCCAAAGCTTTGCCTCCCTCGATGTTCTTAGGTTTGCTACTAACCTGAGTATCTGATACTCAGGTTAGTTTGCTACAGGCGTCGGGAACTTAAGGTCTGCTTCAAACTTCGTAGGGAACGACAGTTTTAAACTACAGAAACTCCTGTAAGAGGTAACAATGCTTTTCACGGGTTTCTGTTATGCAATGAAACATGTTAAAAGTAATGGTGTATTTTCTGATCTAAAGAATTGCCACGTATTTCAGTAATTTAATGCAATCAGCTAATCTAAGTATCATTAACTTGATGGTTCAGTTTGTATAGATGCACGTTATCAGTTTTTCATGTTTTAAAAAACAACCCCTTAAAGTATTGTCATATCTTTACCGAGTCTAAAATTGTTTCGTATCCCGAAGCGTTTTCAGCTAACATTAACAACGGCGTTAAACAACTCTCCCTCGCACCATTCTATCTTAGGGACATCGCTCAAGTCATTATTTCCGTTAGTTGCGGGAGAGCTTTTCGTGAATGGCTGCGAAGGAGACTATTTAATAAACAGTAAGCGATTTTTGGCCGGAAATCCGCGAGGAGTCATTTCCGTTTTATTTTAAAACTCCAACTGCATAACAAGAGACCACCTTCAAGAGACCATCACTTGTCTTCTTGATGCCTACATATATACATAAGATTTTATTTTGATGCGCTAGCTAGGCCATTACAACTTTCAACTTCAAATTTGCAAGTAGAAGGCTGATTTCAAAATGGGGTGTATGAAAACAGATCCTATATGTTTACAATAAAATACCGCATGCACAAATTGTACATATTATATCATTTTGTATAAAAAATGTAAAAAGCGGTTTATACTTCGCGCGCACAGAGGTTCTCTCAGCCTGGCTTCTATTCGATCCCTAAACTTCAGAAACTTTGGTTTGGAGAGGGCAGTAGAACCTCTGGCACACAGGGTAGCTTATAAACTGCTTATAACAGTAGTCAGCGTAATTCAGTATCAGGTACGTAATAAAGCAACTCTGCCGCTTTAAATTGTCGAAGTGTACCATCATTTTTGGCCGCTTCTGGAAGGTCATTCCAGAGCATAGCACCACTACCGCCGCTTGAAGAAATTAGTATGTATGCGGCCTTTTGTGGGAGTTTCTAATTTTGGATTTCTTTAGACAGCAATAGTAACCACTTAAAATAACTTGATACCTTTAATTCGATTATAGTTACCGATAATACAATAAATAATCTGTAGAAACCGGGTACCGTAAAATCTTACTTATACGCCTTTGCATAATTTTGGCTTAAACTTTGTAAGACGTTTTGAGGGGGGTTATAACCGGGATGACAAATACTTAATGAAATGTTTTACAGAAAATTACTTGCAACGCTAGTTGCCACTAGTCTTTTCACTATTGCCATATTTTTAGTTTTAATTTTCATCATAAGTTTTGCTTTACATGTAGTAAAGCACGCAGCTTTGCGATAATAATATGTTATTTCGGTCAATTAGGACAGGGCAGGGATTGGGAGAAGGCGCCGGCTTATAGCCGGAAGAGCTTATAATTTGAAGGGAACTGAGGGTAGGGGCTTATAAGTCGAATTTTACGGTAGGTATCGAAGCCGCTTAGGATATTAATTGAAATGTTATTAATTGTATTCCTATTTGTAGAATTGGCAATACGCGCACGAGAATGCTATTGATTTGTCATCCACTTAAATTCATATATTGGAAACGTAACACTTTCTTTTTTATCTGTGACGTTAGCTCAGTTAAACAATTGATATTCAGCCGATGTTTCTCACTTATATGTACACACTGGTTGCAAATAGAGGATTAAAGTCGCACTTGGTAGCTGTGAGCTCGCTCTCTCATTGACATTGTAAAGCGGAAAGAAGTGAGAGGACAAAGTATATTTCCTTTTTAAGAGCTTTATTGTTTTTCTAGAGTGAATTTCTCTAGCTAGGAGAGAAGTTAAAAAAATATGACGTGATAATCGTTGGTTTAAAAAAAAAAAAAAAACATGTATGTTTGAACCGAGCATACTTTATCATATGGGCTTGTATGTCGAGCCTTTCGAAAAGGCGTATTTTACAATGATCAATGGTATAAATCCAGCACATGTAATTGTATCAAGGGCACCCAACGAAGTTTTCGGTTAAAAAGCTGTTCGGGAGAGTAAGTTAGCCTAAAACTTTCGGATTTGGAAAAAATATCCCTAGAAAAATGTTTTCGGAAATACTGGCTAGAAAATTTGTTTTCAATCCCTAGAAACTTTTATAGAAGAAAAGGGAGACTAAAACGTTTCCCCTAAAATATTCGTACGTCCCAATTCGTCTGATCAATAGAGTCAGAACAACACATTTTCATTCCCTAAGAATTGCCTAAAGGAAAAAAGAATCCCTAAAAAATTCGTACCTCCACAAAACTTTGCAACATGAAGTTACTTGGGCTAGAAAATTCTTTTTTCTGTTCTAGACTACTAACAAATTCGTACAGGCCGGAAATATTTTGCCATAGTATTTTCGGTTAACGCGATTTCCACCTAGGAAATCCGAACAGCTAATAGCTTTCTAGAATACGTCAAAAGACATAGTAGGCGCCTTAAAATGGCTAGATAAGCTGCAGACAACTGGTTTCAAACGAATTTCAAAAAGTACTCGTTGGATGCCCTTGTTGTATAGGGTAGTAATCCTTCCGAGTATCATAATACAACAACTACGCCGTATCTGAGACCATACCTTGACCTACTCAAGTACTTTAGTTAACATCAGGAGCCCTAATGGCTCCTGTTAACATTCAATCAACTACTGGATACACGCCAAACATGCCAACTTACACAATTTAAAATTCAAATTTAAAGAATGTGCACAATAATTGTTTTAACGTTTGCGTGGCATGAATTGTTAATAGTATTAAAACAGGCCTAAGAAAAAGTGACAGTTTATTTTGTGCTTGATAAATGTTTTTTTCTTGATAAGGGACTGAACTCATTCACCGTACAGAAATTGAAAAAATGGCCTTGCACACGAAAAACTAAATCCGTTTTAAAATCAAGGTAAAAAGGTCTTTAATATTTAAAACAAGCAAGTACACATGCTGTTACCAAGACAATGCTGGATGAGAGAATATATGATTTCTACTTGTTATTTGGACTGTGATATGTGGTCATATGTGTAGCGCCAATGTTTCCATACGGTTGAATGACTTCTTTCAGGATAACTGTAACGATGAAGGTAGAATGTGTGACTATATAACACTAGAAGGGCACAACGTGAGAGTGGGGCAAGGTGGGACAACTTGTCTTGAATGATGTAGACACACATTCTTGGTTTGCAACCACTCCCCGGAGATTTAAGAGACAAACGGCCATGTTGGATGACAATAAGAAAATAATCTATTGCCGAATCCTTTGTTATTGTCATCCAACATGGCCTCCATGACCGGTCAGTTGCAAACGAAGAATATTAGAAAATATTGTAGCATCGATCGTTTTCAACGTCAACCACGGAGGAACTTGTTATTGGATCTGAAGTTTTATAATAAATAAGCCAGTTGTTCACATTTTCGTTGTACCAAGTTATTGCACTCATAACCAGTGAAATAAGTACCAGACAGCTGCATTTTTCTCCCTTTCGATCATTGCATGTTAGCTTACAGTTTGTTTCCTAGATTTATCACAACAAGTGCACAAATGCTTTCCCTCGGTTGCCCTCTTTCCAAGAACACGATTCACGTGCTTATATTAAACAAAAAAACGACTTTTGAAGCCAAATGCACATAATGTTAAATATATGAGCTTTTAAAATAACATGTTAGAAGCTTAATGCATGCATTCATTTAATTGTATTTGCATTCATTTCATTTTAGTATATGTATTGTCAAGAGAAAATAAAGGACCATCTTAATCTGTTATTTTTAGAAACCGGATATGCGGACGTGAACGGAACTAGTTCCGGTCATGTGTCATTACGGGCCTTCAGAATGAAAAAAAAATCGATAGCAAATATGTTCTTACCGTAACAACAAGATAGTCTAATGTCTCTATCAATTCCAAACCCGTCCATCCCCCCCTCCCGGGCAAGATGGGGCATTTGACAACCTATCTGTACCTGGGGTGGGGCATTTGTTTTGCGTCAGCCAGGGCCCGAGCCAACTAACCCCATCCCCCACCCCTGTGTTTGGTTTTGTTTTGCTCAACTGATCAACACGTGCTTGCTTCATCGATCAACATGGTGGCGAACAAGTCATCCGTGAACATGGTGTTAGGAATTTCCCAATTTCGGGGTGAAGTGTGAAGTTTGTTGGGAACTGGCTAGTGTGTGGGATTGGGGACACTTACGAAAGTGTTTGAAGGTGAGTAGTACATTACTTTAATAACGAAAAACGGTGAAATGTGGCTTTGAAACATCGAAGAAATTCGGCGCGTTCGCTATACTTGCCTCGGGGTGGGGCATTTGACAGCTCAGCTGGCCCCACCATCGGGCATTTGCGATGTTTTTGGAAAGAATTGACAAAATCCCGACAAATGTCCGGGGGGCATGGGCGGGCTTGGAATTGATAGATATCAGATATAATGGACGGCATGGAGCTAAGCTGATTTAAAATCAGTAGTAGTACTTATCAATGATCTATCAGACCTGAGTCACAGCATTTGTCATTAAATTTAAAGTGGTCTCTATTTTTTATCAAGCGTTGCCGTTTGCTATAAGTTTTCGGGGCTTCGTTTTCGGAACAACTTACCCTGCTAGACAGAGATCCCTTGGGGATTCCTTCCCCTCTCTTTGAACAAGAAGCGCTGCCATGTTTAAGGTATCAGGAGCCCTTTATGCGATCATTTTTGAGGGAAAAAATATATTTATTTTTTAGAATGTTCAAAGCGAATTCTACAGTTTAGTGAAAATAAAATTCCAAAACATTTTATTTTCAACGAGAAATTACGACGAAAAGAAATATGGACGGGAAAGCAGGCTGTCAACGGCTTATTAGCACTTGTGAAGCGTTCTCATGGAAACCGCGAAAAAAACACGTGAACTTTTATAAATAAACACGAAACACGCTCACTCGTCTTGAAGCCGTTGAGTTGCAAATATTCATTTACGTTTCACACAGAAATCATATCTAAAATATAGTTTTATAATATATATATATATAGCTCAATTCGTAATTTGAAGCTAGCTGCCTAGGGAGGGCTTATGTTCGTTTTCTTCCGTGAAGAAACGAAAGTCGACGCTGACGGAAAGCGATCTTGGCTCATATTATAACCAGTGGGCAGAAGTTGGAGATTCTGCAAAGTCAATTCCAAGTTGAAAAGAGTGCAAGTGCCCATAAACTTCGCCCCGAAGTTTCGACTGTAACTTCGTCTTCGATAGCCGAAGACGAAGAACAACAGAAACCTAACACGATCTTCCGTAACAGTTATTGTACTGGTTTGGCTGTTTCTCTACGCTTTCTTCTTCTTTGCCTTCTCTGTGCACTCATGATTTCTGTGAAATACCATGACAATGGTAACTCTAAAATTGAACTTGTCTACTGCGATATTCAAACCGAAGATATCGCACCGAAGAGCTAACTTATCGTGGTCTGCGTAGTCCTTCACAGAAGCGCGCAAAATCGCATGCGGCCTTTCATGAACAACATGGTAACCTACTGCTCAACATCCAATACTGGAAAAATGACATTCTTAATGACAGATAAGTTAATTGTGTCAACAAACCTCAGTGGGATGCCAGGAAACTTTCAAACCATTTTTTACGGCGTTATAAATGCAAGTTTTGTAGCATGTATTCGAAGCTCCTGTCCCTCTAGATTTTAATAGATCGGATTGAAAATTGGCATATGGCTAGATCAATATGTTGACAAAAAAGTGTGTATCTTGAGATACTTTCATGTTTCGTTCTTCAACCCCTAAAAAAGGTGTTCCGGATCTTTGCAGTTGATTATTTTCGCAACGGAATAAGATATCAGAAAACTGAGACACACTTTTTAGATCAATATCTGTTCAGTTTATATGAAGATCGTTTCAGCGCGGATTTCCGTCAAATTCCCGAGGGACAGGAGCTCCAGGTATAAGGTATGGTCAAATTGGATTAAAATTACAATAAATGAAAGAGTATTTACTAATGAGGAAAATCAAGCTGTTTTCTAGAATCTATGTTTATTAAGCTTTCAGAAAATATATACTTTGTAAGGGTTTTCTTGAATTTAACGCGCGCAATTGAAAGTTTTCGGGAAGCGCTCTTGAAGGGCTCCTGATACCTTAAAGTTTGTGGTTAACTTATCAGTGCCTTCAAAATAATAACTTCTACACCGATTATCGCCAAATATGAACCTTCCTGGGGTCTTTTCTCAGAGTTTAGCCTAATCTTTTTGCTTATGCCGTGAAACATAGCAATGAAATAAACACAAAATGATTTCCAAATTCGCTCGCGAGTCCAACCTCTCCCCAGGGTCTTCTCGGTCAGATACAAGATAGCGGCTACTCCAGCGAAGAACCCTGGGAACGAGGTTCTCGCGAGTCCAACGCGTCATCTCTCTTAGATTGACTATTATCATCAATGGTCAAAATCGCTAGAATTGATTATAATCATCATTCTAAGACAAACCCTAACCCGACCCTAACCATCGGACGAGTTCACGGGTAAACGACGGGTTCTCACTCACCTAGAGCTAGGGTTCACAGGTAAACAAGAAAGGAAGGTAAACGAGAGAAAAAATGTTTTTGAGCGCTCCTACTCGGGCTCGAACTAATAGCCGTTTGCGTGTAGTGCTTGGTAGTACAGACGTCATGACCACTACACTAAGCGCGTCTACCGCCGTTCGGAATTCGACAATTGTTTATCTTTATACTTGACTGGTTTTAACCTCGAGGTTAAATTGAGGATTATAATCAATTCTAGCGATTTTGACAATTGATGATAATAGTCAATCTAAGGAAGATACCGTGTTGGCGAGTCAGCCAACAACGCACTTGCCATCGATTTCCGCCAAACAAAAGCTGCCACGGAAATCTCCAAACTTCAGCGATACAAAACGCAGCAGCAAGGTTAGTAACCCGTGCTAAGCAGAGACCATATTTCTCATATTTTGCGCGATTTGCACTGGCTACCTATTAGAGAGCGTAGTATTTTTTAAATATGTCTGTTAGTTTTTAAGTCGATTCATTCTTGTGCGCCTTCATATATTACTGATCTCATCAAGCCTTATGTTCCTAGCCGGAACCTGCACTCCTCTACTGTTGGTTTGCTGTCAGTCCCCAAGTCCTTTCCGTCTACTCACGGTGACCGCGCCTTTTCTGTTGCTGGACCAAGTCTCTGGAATGCACTTCCAGTTAAGATAAGAAATGCAGAGTCATTATATCATTTTAAGGCGCTTCTTAAGACCCACCTTTTTAATTCTTATAGAATAGTTTAATTTCGTGTATGTACATTATATATGTATATATGTATATATGTATAAACAGTATAAAGAAGAAACCCGTCTCTATATATAAATAATCAGAATAAAGGTGAAAGAGAAAATATGTGCCCTGAGTGGGATTTGAACCCACGGCCTCGGCATACTAGTCCGTCGTGTTACCACTACACCAACGCAGCCAGTTGATGGTGTCATTGTGGCACGTAACTGATGGTGTAGTGGTAACACAGCGGACTAGTATGCCGAGGCCGTGGGTTCAAATCCCACTCAGGGCACGTATTTTCTCTTTCACCTTTATTCTGATTATTTATATATAGAGATGGGTTTCTTGTTTATATGTGTTTATTAAATAAGCCTGAATCCTTCGGGATCCTTTAAACCTAGTGATTCCTAAGTTGGCCTAGGTCAGCTTTGTCTGTCCGCCGGCGCCTGTGAATCAGTATGATCCTTAGGTTGAAAGCTAGTTTAAAGTTTATAGGCTTTCCCATCTCGACCCAGAAAGAGAAAATGCCGGGAGTACCCACGGTTACGTGCCACAATGACACCATCAACTGGCTGCGTTGCCAGCGTGGTTGGTCCTGATGGTGTAGTGGTAACACAGCGGACTAGTTTTTTTAGCCCAAATTTGCAAACAACATGTTGTTTTCGTCGTGTTTAGTACCAAAACTATAATTTTGACACTGCAACTTTATATAATCAAGTTCTGGACAGGGAAATAGGAAATGAAACAGTCCCAGGATGCTTTGCGGCCAAAACGAAAAGGGCGATGGATTTTTACGGGTAGAAAACAATGTCGTAGAGACATGGGGTTTTCACCAAATTGTTACACACAGAAAACTGCAGGGGGTCTTCTTAATTTGGTTGAGGTCAACTTTCAGGGGGGGGGGGGGGGGGGGGAAATGACAGCCAAAATAAAATTTTGGCTTAACCCCCCTGGACTTCATTTGCGCGAATATTACATCAAAAAATTAATCTAGTTGGATGAAATAGGCCCTTTGCAGCTAACAAATCACGTGGTTGTACTGGAGAGCAAAACAAATTTGACTTCATTTATTTAAAGGCCTTGTACGAGATCGGTATTGATATTAGCAAAACCTGTTTGTAAATGCTATTTTTGTTGTCAATGGCCTGGAGAATCTTGTCTGTTGTTTCAATGACAGAAGTTTCTGTAGAGTGAAATTTCTTGTTTCCACTTTGGTTATTTGACAGCCTTCCCTTTGATATGAGATATGATGTAAATTGATTGTGGACGATCCTTTCACAGACTTTCGATAATATTGGTAGGAGCGAAATCGGTCTATTTTTATTCGCTTGTTCATAGTCTACATCTTTAGGTATTGGAGTAATTTCAGCTAGTTTCCATTGTGCAGGGAAGGTGTTGGTGGCTATTGAAGTGTTTGTAATGGAAGTAAAAACTGGGAGAATAGGGCCTAGGCAGTCCTTAATTACACGGATCGGAATCTTATCAATCCCTGGAGCTTTGTTAGAGGGCATAGATAATATTATATCCTCGACGTGTTTACAAACAATGGGGCTCAGTGAGAATTGTTCGCATGTTTGGTATTGTCTTGGGATGAAGTTATCGCTGCTTCCTGTCACAATATTGTATTCATTGGCCAGCGATTTGATATTCTCGATGGTAGTTTGACCGACAGAAACGAAAAACTTATTGAATTCGTCAGCAACAGTTTTATCGTCTTTGTATTGTAAATTTGCTCTAGTAATGATTAACTGGGGCTAACTGAAAACTGACAAATGGCCAAAATTTTAACTGTCAACTGACATATAGACCCCCCCCCCACCATTCAGACCCCCCTCTCGTGATAAGATGGAACCAAATACCGTGCTAGACGACTGGAATGCCGAGTTAGGCAAAGCCACGTCAACGACTGCCAAAGTACGTGCTAGAAAGCACGTCCGCTCGACTCCTCAAAGAGAGTCCACGCTAGGGACGAACTAGCCTCTTCCCTCGTCCAAATATATTTCGGTTTCCCAAATAAAACGCCTTTCCCAAATAAAGCGCCTGCATTGCAGGCTAGGGACGAACGATCCCTCAAAATCACAAAAAAGTGATACTGAGAAATCCCTCAAGAAGGGAGAAGGTTTCACAGCGACCACTGTCGTTTAATTTTTCAATTTAATGATACTCTGCTTTTCTCGCGTTCATGTTAATATCCCGACGTAGCTAATTGATAAAAATTGAATAAATTATCAAAAGCCTATTGATACAATTGATAACAGTTGATAGCAATTGATAACAATTAGTTAATTGAATATCAATTGTATCAGCAATTGATAACAATAGATTTTCACTCAGATTTTGGCAATTAACGTATCAATTGATATCAATTTGTATCAATTATTCTGAAATGTGAGATGAGACGTTATTACCACAAAATGTAAAACCGATAATTCTTAGATCAGTATATTTTAAATCGTGACTCATCTTACGAAAAACAAACACTGAATATTTTGTGGCCATAATATTAACACAGAATATTGCCTTCAGCGCCATATCATCACAAGCAGCACACTTCCCCCTTTCGCGGCAACTGGTGTAAAATATTATTTACATTTGTTCATGCAACACGTGCCATGCGCATGTACGCAACTGCAGGGACCAACGGACGAAGTATAATACCGGCCATGATCACCTTGGAAGGATCTAATCAGCGAAAATGTGTAAACAATAACAACGAAGAAAGGCTAATTATACGGTAATGGTAATTTCATATAAATTACCATTACCATATAATCAGCCTTTCTTAGTTGTTAATGTTTTGCGAATTTACTTAATTTCAGTTGGCCAGAAGGAGATACATCTTTTCGAGATATACAGTCTAGTCTCGATGTAATCTACCTCAAAGCTGGTCGGTATTTATACAGATTAAAGATACTCTGCTTGTTTCAAGTTCATCGTGAGAGAAAATGATACATGCAAGTGTTAGAAAAAACTTTCGTGTCTCTGGCCTAGCTTGTTCAAGTCACTTGAATGACATTCCAGACAAAGCATTGGCTAACCATGGCAAGGGATGTCATTAATAAATCAAGTGCATAAATAGGGACAGTTCAGGCCTTTCTATTTCACTTCAAGAATTAAGCTTCTCAAGAATAACGAAGAAAAGGACAAGCTAAAGGTGAATTGACTCAAAATAATTATTGCATCAAATACTTCAGAAGTAAATTCATGTATATCGTTAAGTAGGATTCGAAGAACTGGTTGTTTTTCCTATAAGACAAGTATTCTAGACGGCCGATATTGTTATCTTGTATTTTCCATGACGTCGTATATTCTCTCTACGTTACCCCAAATATCTAAAATGTGCGCTAGAATCGCACCTTCTTTGATCAATTTAAAAACTGTATTGAAATTTCTAAGTATACGATTTTTGCCAGCATTTCTCGACGAGTTGGAATACTAGAATCTGTAAAGTGAACTGATTATCGAATTAGAACACGTTTAGCTTTGAAAGCGATTTCAAAGGGAACCTGTGGTTGGGGGCTTGAAAACGTCCTTGCTTGAGATTTAGAATACATATAAGCCCAAAATGTACCCTTCCTATTTTTGTCCTGTTTTATCGAGAATTAAAATACCGAAGTTTGTTTGGAAGGCAAAGTTATACCTTATACCGTGAAAACATGATTTAAAGAAATGAAATATTGGAAAACAGTACATGTTCTACTGCACTAAACACTCTTTAGAACCGTGAAATCATGGTCTAAAGAAATGAAATATAGAAATAGATTACACACTTTAACCGAACTAAATACACCGTCCCGTAGGACAATGAGATGACGGTCTAAAGAAATGAAAAATAGAAAATCAGTACATGATATCTCGCACTAAATACACCTTAGGACAATGAGATGACGTTCTAAAGAACTGAAAATAGAAGAACATATACACTCTGCTCCCCCCAATCTGAGCAAAGTCTCTGCAGAGTCGCATCCATACCGTTTCACCCGTACGTACCGCTAACGATAATCAAATGATACTGAAAATTTTACACGATTTAACGAAAATAGGGCTAAAAAATCCATCGCCCTTTTCGTTTTGGCCGCAAAGCATGCTGGGAGATGACACATGCTGGGAGAGTTTCATTTCAAAATAATTGCGTATCAACGTGTTTAGTATCAACTCGATATGATCAAAAGTGAATATCCAGTGCCTGATCCAACGTGAGACTGAAAATTTAAAATAATTTAATGAAAATAGGGCTAGAAAATATGACGCCGCACCCCGTGGATTTAATGTTTCAATAAAATAATGTCAAAATTCGTACTCTACCGCAAAAATCACGTCAGATAACGTCAATTGTGTTTCTTTATATCTTGTTATTATTCATTTTATTATATCTATTATCAGGAGCCCATAACTGGGAGTGTACATCTCGCATACTAGGCCTATGTCACAGCGTTTTCACAAGTTAGGTTATTTTTAGAACGGCTTTCCGCTATTGTTGAGTTGCAATTATTCCTAAGGGAATGAAATCACAACAGCATAGTATTGATGTTGTTTGGTTTAACAAAAGTAGCTAATGAGGCATCTTGTGTTCCGCCACGATGCAACCCACCAATTGGGGGGAAAATAATCTAAAAATAGCCCAACTTGTAAAAACG
This sequence comes from Actinernus sp. WN-2022, assembly GCA_030867875.1. Classification (NCBI taxonomy): domain Eukaryota; kingdom Metazoa; phylum Cnidaria; class Anthozoa; order Actiniaria; family Actinernidae; genus Actinernus; species Actinernus sp. WN-2022. The sequence goes on along the minus strand of JAOWCC010000936.1, from coordinate 4,479,067 downwards.
CTCCTGGTTATGGGCTCCTGCTATTATATTATTTTATTACTATATCTATTATATTACACAAGTGGATACCGCTAACAATAATCGTACAATGGTTTCCACCCCTCCACCCTTATCTTTTGTAAGCTTAGCAGATCTTACACAAAATTCGCAAACGATATGTTGTATTAGTCTTATTTAGTATCAAGACTATGATTTTGATGCAGCAACTTTATTCAATACCTTTCTAATGGGCCATGGTGGAGCGTATTACTATTAACAGGAAATGCATATGCTTTACCACCCCTCCCCCTCAGTTTTGCAAGGTTTGCAGATCTTAACCAAAATTCGAAAAAATAGGTTGCGTTCGTCGTGTTTAGTACCAAAACTATGATTTTAAAGCTACAGCTTCATTCAAGACATTTTTAATGGCGAGGGCACCGTTATTAACAGGAAATGCATACGCTTTACCACCCCTCTCCCTCATTTCTGTAAGCTTCGCATTTCTTACCCCAAATTTGCAACCAATATGTTGTGTTCGTCGTGTTTAGTACCAAAACTATGATTTTTAAGCCGCAACTTCATTCAACCTAGTTCTAAATGGGGAGGGTCCCGTTATTAACAGGAAATGCATATGATTGTCCACCCCTTCCCCCTCAGTTTTGCAAGGTTCGCAGATCTTACCCCAAATTTACAACCAATATATTGTGTTCGTTGTGTTTAGTATCAAAACTACGATTTTAACGCTGTAACTTTATTTAATTCAGTGCTGGACTGGGAAATAGAAAATGAAATTGTCCCAGTATGCTTTGCGGCCAAAACGGAAAGGGCGATGGATTTTTACGGGTAGAAAGGAACATCGTAGAGACATGGGTTTTCATAATTTGGTTGACACTAAAGTTCAGGGGAGAAATGATATCCAAAACAATTTTTAAAACGGTTTAAACCCCCCCCCCCCCCCCCCCTGAACTTCATTTGCACGAGTAATTACGCAAAAATTGCATCTAGTTGGGCGAAAATACATTAGATAGGCTAGTTTTTGTGTCTTTAACTATTCGCTACATACCTAACATTAATTAACTAATTATTTAATGATTCAATGATTGCATTATTTCTATGATTATCGTTAGGAATTAGCATCTGTTCTCAAAGACTAGCTAAATTATTTGGCTTTGACACAAGCCTTAATACTACACAGAAACTCATAACAGAGAAGTCATGTTTCTTAACTCTTATCTTGTTGGCACAATCACAGCAAATTTGCAACTATCTTTACCGTACAGTTTGCTTCAGACAAACTAGACGATTCTCATCAATTATAGTAATCTTCTTCGCTAAATTTACATACTTCTGTCTCCGAAGTGGGTCGTTGGAATAAACCCAAAGAAAGAAATTGTTTTCGTCGTAAATCCGAAGCCGTTCGCAAAATCGCAACATGGGACCGGAAATGCTGACGTAAAGAAAACAATCCCGGTTTCTAAAAATAACTTTAGTGATATTAAGATATCCCAGCCAACGTCCCGAAACTCGCTCTATGTCCTTTATTTTCAATTCTATTTGTATTGCACTTTAAGTACAAGATAAAGAATGAGCGGACGAACTTTATGGGATTTACAAACTCGAGCTAAAGATCGGACGCGAATTCTTTATCGCATTTATCAAACGTCTAGATGTAGAGAGTCATGTTTTCAGTTATTTTGGCGATACGACTTATTTTGGCCGAGAAAATCGAAGCCAAAGTTTATGTAAATCAGGACGAAATCTCTAGTAGAATTAAAGATACTGATGTTTCATTAATTTCCTTTGTTTTTGCTTCATGCATTATTAATGTTTTGATAAGAAATGATCAAGACTGTTTTCATGGTCTCTGGAATAACTATTATTATAATACCTTTATAGGTGATGTATCTCCAAGGTAACCATAGCAATACTACAGCTGGCGCATGTGCACTTACACGAGACACCGAGTCATCAGCTCTGCCAATCACAGCTGCAAAGATCCTTGCCTACTGCATATTATGGATAGTGTCCCTCGTAGGCAACATTGCTGTCATCGCTGTTGTCCTTCGAAGCAAACACATGAGGAAGCCTGTTAATTACCTTATCGTCAATATGTCTATCTCGGACTTGGCTGTTCCAGTACTCGCCATTCCAATAAGGATTGTGGCGGAAGTGCAAGCCTCAGAGGCCTGGAGTGTTCATGGGGCACTAGGTAACGTGCTTTGTAAGCTCTGCTACTTCTTCGCCGACATTTCTCCTGCGGTATCCATACTGAGCCTTATTCTAATCACAGTAGACCGATATAAGGCAATAGTATTACTTTTCAGAACATCGAAATCTACCGTTAAGGTTTCCAGGACTCTGATAGCATTAACCTGGATATTCTCAATGCTTGTCTTGTCGCCTTACTTCTACGCATTCCGTTTAGTGGAAACCGAGGGCGTCAACGTTTGCGCAATGTCCTGGGCTCCTGCATTTGACCACGTAATAACCCACACTGCCTACGTTACTGTAATCTGCGTGCTCTTTATCATTCTACCATTTATTATCATTACTTTATTATACTCGGTAATGCTCTTTCACCTGCAAAGAACCTCCAAACGAGGAGCATTTATGAAGTCACGGAAGGCAGTCCGGATCCACCAACAAAGAAACAAACGCTTACTCTTGATGTCCCTGTCAATTGTTGTAATCTTCGGAGTGTGTTGGGGCCCTTATAATTGCTTTTTGTTTGTTCTAAATTTTATGTGGCACTGGAATCTCCCGGCGTGCGATTCGACACCTTTTACGGTTTTCTTTGTCGTTCAGTTTCTTTCATTTTCAAACGCTGCCGCCAACCCATGCATTTATTTTATTTTTATTCGTAGCTATCGGCAAGGACTCAAACGATTTCTATCGGCGGGGAAGAAAAATTCCGTAAGGAAAGAGTCTCTTAGTCGTCTAGCAACTATGAATGGTGGGAAATATGTCACGTCAAACATGATAGAAAAATGAAGCACGTGCTTTGCGAGAAACACAGAGGCTGTTAAGTGAAAATAATACTGAAATGAAATAACAACATTTGAGAGGCAGGCTTTTAAGTAATGGTCCGCGCAAGAGGTAGGCATATGTTATGCATGGAATGTAAAAAGGTGCTAATTGTGGTATTTTTTCAATCTTCCACCTCATTGGCTTAGATATTAAAATCTATCTAAAATTGAAGAAGAAGAATATTTGTTCTCATTTTGTAAACAGATTTGAATTGCATCTAGTGAAAATTCTCATAACTTTCAATATGACGAACTTTCAATATGGGGAACATTTTTAAATTGAACGTTTTCTTGGTTATTGTTTTGCACTCTTCTGATTGGACAAAATGTTTTCACACAAAAGAACTCTACCTTTAAAATGCATTTGTAGTGGATATAATTTCAAAAAATTATGATTTAAGGGTTGATGAGTTGTCAGTATGAAAAACAGAAAATACTAAAGTGAGGTAAGCAAATTGCATCTGAACAATAGAATTGTGCCTACCTCTTGCGCGGACTGTTACTTAATTTGATCTTACCTGACAATAAAAAAATACTATTTTTACACAGGGTGCATGCACTCGTCACCGAAGTGTGTTTTGTTTCAGTGTGGCCCTGTATAACAAAATGAATGTGAATAGATAATATATATATATATATATATTATCTATTCACATTCATTTTGCACGCGCCAGGAACATTCATTTATATATATATTGAACCCACGGCCTCGGCATACTAGTTCGCTGTGTTACCACTACACCATCAAGACCAACCACGCTGGCAACGCAGCCAGTTGATGGTGTCATTGTGGAACGTAACCGTGGGTACTCCCGGCATTTTCTCTTTCTGGGTCGAGATGGGAAAGCCAATAACTTACTTATATGAGAATGAGAGAGAGAGAGAGAGAGAGAGTATTACAGTTAAAAATTAAGAATATTGAAAGACAATATATATGTAGAGAAGTTATTGACCAAGCTAGTTTGGTCAAGATGGGAGGGAGGGGATGGGGATATTGGTCAAGTTATGTTTTTGCGTGTTTATGGACCGCCGAGTCGAAGTCGAGGTCCATAAAACCGCCCAAAAAATTAACGAGGCCAATATCCCCCCATAATCTACTCCCCATCTTGATCAAACTAGCTTGGTTAATAAGGATTTTATTATATGGCAAAAATAAGTAAAATTAATAGCTAAAACCCACTTTTGACGCACGCGCCAGGAACCCATTGCACGGCAAACTGAAGAGCGAAAGTTATATAGGCTGAGGGTGCGTTTCTTTGGGAGAATCCTAATCCGGATTCTTGAATCTTAAAATGGATTTTGCGTTTCTTTATTAGAATCTCAAAACGGATTATTAATCCGTCGAATCCATACTCAGAACGGTTTCGACGGATTAATCGAACACCGGATTCGTATCTCGAGCGATTCTTTGGGAAAGGATTTGACAAACAAGAACCAGTTTGCCGCCATTTTCGCGTGAACTGCATATTGGAGTTCTCACCCCAAAATAATCGATTTACGGTTTCTTTGTTTCTTTTAGTAATTAAAAATCCGTGTAATCAGGGACTAGAATCCGATATTGGATTCGAAGACTTTCACTTGAAGTTGAACCTCGTGGCGTTCAAAACAGTTTGTTTTCCGACATCAAAAATGTTATTTAAAATGAAAACTAACCTATATTTTATTCACATGCACTGAGTTTCAATGATAACTTTACCAGGAACCCGAATGCATTATCTGAAAACAAAATTGTGCATGTTCGTTGAAAACCCACAAATTGAAATCTTTTGAGCGTTGATAAACACCGATTGCAAAACTTGACAAAAAGAGCTGTAGAAGAAAACGAGCAAATTCGTAAGTATTGATTGGTAATACTCTTACTTTATAATCTGAATTTCACAGTCAATACAATGAAACAGCCTCTTTCTTTTACGAAACTGTTAATGTTACTCGTTACAGTAATAATTTTCTTCACATAGTTTGCACTTTTTGGTGTGTGTTTTCACAGCCATTTCAACTTCCGTGTATTTCACAGCGAAAGTTATTTAATTGGAAAATATATCAAACTACCTCCACTAATCCAGCTTTCTTCAATGAAGTCGTTTTTGCTGCATTTGTTTTAATCGATTTATCGAACTTGCGAGTCGGTAAAACTTCTTTAATCGCTCTAAAGTTGAAATTTGACTGAAAAATAGAAAAGCAGAAATATATTTTAAATTAGTTTTTGCCTTCACGTGGCAAATTGTTTAGTTTTTTTTCAAAATGTATGCGTGCTATCGCTATTTCTTTACGGAGAGTTGTGAACAAATTTGGAAAATCCTGAGCGGGCAAGATGAAAAATCATGGGGGCAAAATCATGCCCACCGAGCAACCAATCAGATTACAGCATTCAGATTCATCTTGTAAACAGGATTACAGCTAAAAGTTAAGATAATTTACCTAATTTAAAGGGGCTGTGTGACAGTAATAGATTTTACATTCGCGTTCCGAGCATCGAGGGAGGGAAGTTTAACTGTTTGTATCCAATTAACAGTCACAAACCGAGCGATTACTCGATACATGGGCAGTACCATGACACAGCCCTTTCAGTTTGAACAGCATGCATGCAAGAGTGACAATCTGAATCTAAGTTATTACAATCGTTCGCAGCATGGTAAGTTAGTGTACGTTTTTCCCAATTTGTCTTAGCTCTAGGTATATGTATTCTAGTCCTATATATTTCTGTATTATATTGGTGAAAATTGTATTTATGCACTAATTAAAAGTTTGAATCAATAAAGTTGTTCAGACATCGATGCGTATGGCGTCGTTCACGTAAATGCGTTCCACGTTTAACGTCTCCCACATGATAATATATTAAATTGTAAAAATAAAGTTTGAGTAGCGTCTTTAAACTGTGTCTGGTCATTATTTATCTTAGTTTTGAACTTTTCCTAAAAAAATTATCTCCCCAAAAATCGATCCACCAATCACAGCTCCACAAAATGACAAATTTTACCAAGAAATTCCGTCGAATCAAGCTCCAGCTTATGCAGCACACAGTACGATAATTACCTTACCTTTGTATGCATATAAAACGGTAACATCACAGCTACCCGCGAAGCGAAGCCCAAACAAAATCAGCTAAACTTTCCCAAAGCAGCCATTTTGAATGCGATTCATCGAAATCCGTGACGTTGGCGCTGTCGTTCCTGGAGCCAAGGAGCATGATGTATTACCACTTACAGGACAAATTCATATCCCGACCCCACACTGGTACTGACAAATTCACGGACACGAGGTCTCAGGGAAAACCCGAGAGAAAAAGCAAAATCCGGAATATCTCTGAAATGAGATGAGATATTAGAGTCTTTCTTCTCGCGAACGGCAGAAATGAAAACATATAACCACAATTTTCGCGCGTTTGCTGCTTGACATTTTCAGTTTTTACGTGAAGTTGAGTGGATCCGCGTTTGCAGTGAACGTTGGAATTTTTTTCCACTTTTCTTCATTCGATAATTTTTTAGATTTGATTGTTTTTATTAAACTAACTATAGTTTCATTTTGAAGAATATCGTCTGTGAGGAAAGTTCTCAAATTTGCGATTGAAAGATCTCCATTTCGAATTGGCTGGATGGTGGATTCTCTGAGTTTTCACAGAAAAAAAGAGCCAATGGCATAAAAAAATACTTTATTTTCGAGATGTAGTTTGGACTGTAGACATCTCCTAAAGCACTTAAGATTCGTATGTGAGGGAGGCTCATTGCCGCAGAACAATGGATTCTGCTATCGTTCTTAGCTGGTTCATTACTTAATTTTCGATTCATAGCTGAGGCACTTTAAAAACGAAGGACTGCGCTCTAGATATGTGGTGTTGTTATATTTAAGTAATTTTATTATTACAAACTGGGAAGTGATTTGATAATCTCGAGGGAAAATCGGGGTTGATGACTTGAATTGTCATAAAATCAATAATCATATGATCATAACCGGTCTATATCGGAGATAAAGCCCTACCAGGAGCCCATAATCAGGAGCGTCCATATCTCCTAGATAGCTGACACAGCGCTTTCACAAGTTGGGCTATTTTTGGATAATTTTTGCCGCCAATTAAGTGGGTTGCACGAGTGGTGGAACAAACTGCCTCATTAGCTACTTTTGTTATACCAACAACATGGCTGCTACGCTTTTGTGATTTATTCCCTTAGCAATGATTGCAACCCAAGGATAGCGGGAAACCGTTCTAAAAATAACCTAACTTGTGAAAACGCTGTTATGGGCTCCTGGTGCTATGAATTCACACTTTTCACCTGGTGGCCATCTTGGATTCAAAGCGAGGCAATCCTTTGTTTTTGCCAGGTTAGCCTCATTTTGATTAACCCTCACTACGAGAGGCTGACCTGGCAAAAACAAAGGATTACCTCGCTTTGAATCCAAGATGGCCACCAGGTGAAAAGAGTGAGTTACAAAGAAAACCGTGTAAAATGTGTAACTAGTAGTAGTTATTGATGTTTTTTATAATTGCTCCGCAGCGAGCGAGCCTGAAGCGAACGCGCAAGGCAACAATACTAATGTTTGTAGTAGGGCCGATTTGCTTGGCGCATTGCCAGCGCATTGCATTGTGGTTATGCGCAAGGACACAAAACATCAATGCACACGGACTATAATGCAATCTGAGCGTTTACTACAGCGAGTGTAAATAAATCGTGAATTTCGTTTGTATTTTTATCACAATTCCTTCAGTACTCCTTATATTAGTTTTGTGTTTTGATGTGCTGTTTAGAAACCCCAAAAATATGTTTTGTAATTTGATGATCATGCTAAGTTGACGACTCCACGTGTCACTGAAGTCGTTTAGTCGTATAGTTTGATAGTTTGGGGCGGAGATAATGACTATTTTCCAAAGAGCAAGGTCTCTCATCCTATCAACATGATTAGCAACAAATAATTTTCTTCTATTACCTTTCATAAAGCCAAATCAAGATAGTTACAATTTGAAAAGTGACAGCGGGATTCAAAACACAAAATTAGTATATCTCAATAGCCTTTTGCAGGAAACAGTCGCGTGCTTATATAATACATCGTTAACGAATGAATTGAGCTCGTGATCCCCATGGGAAAGGCGTTTCCATGGATGCTGAAGGGCAAGCTATCTTTAAAAATGCTGTTTTAGAAAGATCGATAATCGATTGGAGGTGGAAAAGTAAGAGTTTCATACCGAGAACCGAGGTTCTCGGTATGAAAGTGATTTATATCACATTTGGTGAGGTTTTCTCAAATAGAAGGAGGTTTAAAACTGAGTTATAAACCTCCCTGCAACAGTTATAAACCTCAGATTTGTTATTTAATTAGTCTATTGTTGAACGGGTTTATACCAGAGTTTCACCCCTATGAAGAACAAAGAAAACCGTGTCAAGTGTGATATAATAGCATTTACAAACAGGTTTTGCTAATAAAACTACCGATCTCGTTTAATTAAGTGCCTTAAATATATGAATTAATATATTTTGCCCTCCAGTACAACCACGTAATTGTATTCCTGCAAAAGGCCATTACAGTTGATTCCCGGTGTTTACGCTTCATCGGACTCTAATATATGCATGCCTGTTTTGGGAGAACAGCAGTTTTATGGGCTCTGGGAATCTTAAGAAAATGTCGGGAATTGGTGGATTGAGGGAACTTACCGGAAAATATCGATATATTGAGAAAAACTGGAAATATATCGAGACAACGTTTGAGAAAACACGCTACAGGCTACAGTCGCAAGATAGCCCCAAAGCTACAGAATATGTTATTCATCTATCCCACCTTGACATATTTGTTACCCAGTAATATATGTTTCCTGCCTAAGAGCTACTGTAGGTTTTCTTCTAATACATTACCATAATTGAGCGGCAGCATTCACTACCTGTTAGGTACTATACTAGTTGTAATAATCTATTCCAATTGTAATCCTGCTTAGTTACGGGAGAAATGTGAGTTCAAGGTGATGAGCCCTTGACCCTTCTAACGCATAACAGGATATGCCATATGAATAAAAGTTCCTACTGAAATTATACCCGTAACTAAAATCCCCTATCCCGTAACTTCAACCCCTCTTAGGTATTGTACAAATGCCGATTTGAAACCGACTAAGAGGTTTGAACCCCTAAACCGTCATCCGAGTTTTCTGCCAGAGTTCCGCGACCCTGGTCAAGGCTGTTTGCGGCCAAAATGTCCGAAGAGCTCGCCGCTTCCGCAACTTTCTGAACTCGAATGTAATGCTCGACCATTTGGGTTGAGCTCCATCCGATATGACGTGCAACCGCCTCCTTTGAAGCGCAAAGGAACATGAGAAGTATAGCAGTATCACCCCTGAAACCGTGTGCAGACTCTCCCTCGTGAATGCTCAGCGCATTGAGGTACGTTGAGCCCACACCGCGGCAAAACGTCACGCGCATGCGCCTTAGATGAGCCCAGCGCGCGCGCGTCCGCCCAGTTTCCCGCCGAAACTAAAAGAAAACAGAGACAATCACCCCTGTTTCTACTTACGTATGCGTAGTTTCGTGAAAAGTTTCGCGAAAAATAAGAAAACTTCTTAAAAGATAAGCCTAAGAATCTAACAGGTTGAAGTTTTCTTAATTTGTAATTCACTGTGAGTTTACTAATTTATAAAATTATTTACTAAAAACTTTAAAGCCCTGGGTAATTTGTGTTTGATAGCAGAGCCTTCGTTCTTTCGGCCAGCGGAGCATACCGTTTTGCTGCGGTGTGCGTTGAGCCTGGCCCCAGGAAAGGGTCGTTGACAACGAGACCTTTCTTAGAAGTAGAGCGGAAGAGAAATCCGTCACAGGTTAACCCGCATAGCGTTGCACATAAAATTGAAGGTTCCTGACGGACAGATTGTCTTCCCCTTAGCGTCTTCCCTACTTGTTGGTGAATAAGAACCATTACAAGAGGAGGAAAAACGTAGACATTGTTCGATGGGCCTAATGTCTGGTTAAAGAAATTTACCCCGGAGGAGTTCTTAGTGGACCACGGGGTGTAGTGAGGATGGCCGCCCGGCCGCAATGAACGTTAGAATCAAGGGACATGAAATCCACTGAATGAAGGCCCCACCGCTCTTCTATGTTTCTCCATGCAGGCATAGCGAGCATACAGTCGCTAGGAGATAAGATCCTCGACGGCGCATCGGCTAAATTTTCTTTGGAAGGCACGTGAAAGAGCGTCAAAGGTATATTTAACCCTATGACAGTTTCGTATATGGACGTAATGGCATCGGTAAGAGCTTTGCGGGCTTCCAGTTATACAATCAAACTTCTCTAAAATATAGTTAACAATTAGACTATGAGCTCGAAGCTTCTATCCGCTGATAGTTTACGAGGAGCGTAAAGTAGAAACCAACTGGTTGTTCAGTCTTTAACTGAAACTGGCAAGAAAACATTTTTGTAATTTGACAATTTGGTGGCCATTGTTATGCGTTTGAAAACCAAATTTTTCGCTACTCACTATCTATCAAATAACAGTGAATAACTTAGCCAATGCAGGATTCGTGATAGAACAATAGTTGGTTTCTACTTGCTCTTGTTTTATTATGTTTTTATAATGAAATAAATGTTTGCAGCCTATTTTGGAACGCTCGTTTACGTTATTTGAATGTCAAGTTTAGTCGGCTGTGAAGTTGGCGTAGTCACTGAAGGACTCCAGGTACTTCTGAATAATCTGGTAACAGAACACGTACTGGGTCTGTGAAGGAAAGAGTAAATTCCTTTAATTTATATAACATTAATCAGAATCATGCTCTCAAAGGAGAAAACGGAGCGTCTTTTAACTGACCACAACTGAAACATTGGAATGAAGAGGTTCTAATGATATGCGCAGGGTATTTTATGTAGACATCTCATTTTGTTGTTGTTGTAAATACAATACCACATTCCAATAGATGGTTTGCACTCAATCCCCAGAGATTCAAATGACAAAGGGCATGGCGGCCATGTTAGTGTACAGAACAGAAGAAGCTAACGAAGAATCTATTGTTAACTGTACACCAACAAGACGGCTATGAGGTAACGTGCAAAGGGTCTATTGACCGATGTAGCATGTACATTTGTTGTCCCAATTCAGGTCACCTGACTTTTCCCTTGAGTAATGTTTATTTGTTGCATAAATTAACAGATCACTGAAACCTCTGGAGAGCTGTCACATTATCTGAATTGGGACAACAAATGTACAAGCTAATAGAGGGTTTTAACGTGACGTCATAGCCGCCATGTTGGTGTACCTTAACAATAGTTTCTTTGTTAGCTTCTTTTGTTAGGTACACTAACCACGCCCTTTGTCATTTGAATCTCTGGGGATTGAATAAAATTCATCAACAGGCCTTTTACAAGAAAATAGCAGTTTTCAGTTGAGTGTAGTAAAACCAAACGCAAACTACCCACAGCCAGCCAATCATAGGAGCGAGTAATCACAAGTAACTCATAAATGGCTTCCATGTGAACCAATGACAAACCAAAGCAAAACCAAAACCAATTTACGTTTGGTTTTACTTTGGATTCTGATTGGTTGGTTTACTTTCTCAGCCAATAGGAGAGCTTAGTAAACGCAAAACCAAAACACCAACGACACTCAATTGAAATCCGCTCTAACACCACCGATCTCGTACAAGTGCCAAATAGTCCAGTTTCGTATTCGAAAATTACCGCTGAATGCAAAACGCGAAACTACAACAATACACAGAGTTGTGAAAAGCCCACCTTCTCGCTGGTATTTATGAATGTTTAACTTCAGAATGAGGCTAACCCTGCGTACATGCGTCTGTAGTCATTACACTCAGCGGTAATTTGCGAAACTGGACTATTAAGATCTTTTGCCACCCAGTACAACCACGTGATCATATTCCTGTTATTAAAAGGGCGTCGTACCAAGCTCTCGACAGCTCCTGGTCGATTGACTCGGATGCATTTCACGGTTTGGAAGACATCAACAACTTGTTCCTGTTTCAATCTCTCGAGGATCGACGAAATTGCACAGAATGTGCCACTACGACCGACACCGTTACTTGAAAAAAAGAACAAATAAGTATTAGTTTATTATTACGAAACGTTTACGAAAATGAAATTTACATTATGTCCTCAATTAAGTGCCCACCCTCGACTAAGTTCCACTTTTCTGATACGAAGTCAAACTTGAAATTTAGAATAATCTCCACCCCACCCCCACACATGCACAATAATAGCAATGCATAAAGTCATCCATACATCGTAAATATGTAGAATGCAGAGTTTTTGATATATGTTTTATGATGCGCCGCTCCCCACCCCACCCCCCAATATATTGATTACACCCCTTTTACCTTATACCTGAAATATGAAATTGTAGCAGTAAATCTCGTAAGTCTATCATTGCTTAAAGTTCCAATAAGCCAACTTTTTTTACATCAAGTAAATAGGTGAATAATAAGATTTCTTGATTTGACTGTTTTTTTTTGAGTTATAGAAGTGTCTATTTCCAATATGCTAATTATGGGATGTCACAGGAGGCCTAATTTATTATACAAAAACATGCTGGCAGAGGTAAAAATATATTTCTACACATCCATATTATTTTTGGGCCTTATGTCAGTGATTTTACCTAATATTTAATATAAATCAGAAATAGTTTCATTCACAATGAGAAATAAATTACCTTTTGTCAGACCTCCTGTGATAACACATCATTAAAAAGTAAAAGTAAAGTAAAGTCGGTAACTCGTAACAGTCTTGAAAGACTGATAAACTTGAGGCCGACGGGAGACCTACAATTTAACGTCCTTATCCGAGAAGATGTGAAGGTCTAACCATTTGCAGTTCGTGAACGAGATTGTTTCACAAAGGCAGCACCTTCTACTCAGTTATTTTAAGACCCTGAGTATTGGTCCGGCCGAGGTTTGAGCCCGCGACCTCCTGCACAACAGACCAGCGATTAACCACTGATCTAACCGGGAGGCGGTAAATTAGCATATTGGAAATAGAAACCTCTATAGCCAGAAGTCCATAACCAGAAGTATCTGTCATACTAGGTCTTGGCCCATCAGTTTCGGTATAATATATTTTTAGAAAACGATTCTCTCAAAAACTGATTCCCAAGCGTATTGCATCTAATTGCACCAGCGACTCTGATTGGTCCAAAACATGAAAGCCTTTGTTATAATAAGAGAACTAATTTTGTGTTTATAAATAAACATGTCTGACATTGGTTCCCCCTACTGAAGCTAGTCTGAGCGCCGTTCTAAAAATAGATTATACTGTAAACTGATGGGTCGCATTTCATTGCTTATCGAGACTTCTGGTTATGAACTTCTGATATAATAGATTATACTGTAAACTGATGGGTCGCATTTCATTGCTTATCGAGACTTCTGGTTATGGACTTCTGATAAAATAGATTATACTGTAAACTGATGGGTCGCATTTCATTGTTTATCGAGACTTCTGGTTATGAACTTCTGCTATAACTCATAAACGCAACACTCAAATCAATTTACTTGATGTAGAATCGATTTTAACGAAAAAATAGGGGTTATAGGTACTTTAAGGTTCGTTACATTATGCCATTTCAAATTGACTCAATTATGCACCATAAAATACATAGAGAATAATACATGGGCGTGCGGAGATATGGAATTTATCACATACATACTGATATTTACGAATGTAATCACTCATGCGAAAACCCACTTCACAATTTTCCTTAGCCAATCAGAATCGCGAAACGAATTTTTCACACGTGCGAAAAGCGTTTCGTCCAATCAAAAACACCTGCCAAAACATATCGGGATTTTCAAACTCTGACTTGAGATTCATTCACTACGAAAGTTGGAGTTTTGACTTTTTTTTAAATAATGTAATATTGATCTGTAAACAGCCAACTAACGATGTTAAAACTTCCAAGTCAATTGAGGAGTATATTATCGACCAAGAAAACAAAATCGCAAGAGTAAAAACTTAGAGAAACAGACGTAAAGTGACTTAAAGCGACAAAGAAGAAGCGAAATTCTACCGAAAGAACTCAACAAATATTGAGATAATCTATGTGAAATCATTCTTAGTGTCAAAAGAAAATACGACGAAGATTACGAGCTTTCAATCCTTCGTGGAGTGATTTCAACTTCCATAGAGCATCGACATTTGAAAAATCGTAAATATTCTGTGAGCAGAGAAAACCTACAAGCCGTGGAGATGTCTGGAAACTAGTAGCAAACAACTTGGACAGAAGCAGGTATACTAATCTATTGACGATGTAAACTTGTAAACTTTATTTGTTGAATCAAAGACAGTTTCATATTGATGTTGAAAACTATTTCAAGGCTGATGTCAGTTTAGAAAGTAAGGTTTTCTTTCCATTTTGATTGTATCGAGCATAAATTTTAGGCTACGTTGAGTCGGATACGAAATGCAAAACAAAAAATCGAAAGCTACAAATGTACGCGTTCAATGACAAGACCTAAATAAAACCTGTTTGATATTGGAGAAAAATCTCAGTATGTATATAATAAACAAATTACAAGATGGAAAGTGCTTTTGTATGGTATTTACACTCTTGTTTGTTTTCCAAAACTCACTCGCTCGTACCTCGCTCGTTCGTTTTGTGAAAACAAACTCGTGCGTAAATACCATACGCCAGCACTTCCCATTAAGTAATCTCTATTTATCTTCGAGTGTTCAACTCGATATCCCACGAGTGAGCGAATTTTATTTATTTTATAAACAATACTTGGACCTGGGCCCGGTTGTTCGACGTGGAAATCGCTGATTGGCTGAAAGGCGATATCCACAAACGTGTGTTCAGATACGATATTTCTCAGTGCTGGAAATCCTTGCAAAACACTGTAGTTTATAGAATAAAAAGATGTAATCGAATTAGATTTATTCTATCTTAGTATTTTATGGTGTATAATACCCATTTGTCATTTGTCATCAGAATGAAAGAGTGATCAGTTCCAGCAATTCCATGCACCTTATTCATATCTCATGCCCGCGTGGGAAGAAGTCTGGTAACAATGGTATCAGAGCGAGGCTAGTTGTTCCAAAGATCGCAAAATTGGAGCCGGTGAGAAATGTCTATCGTACCGCACTGTTGTGTTTTTTTGTGTCATAAGGAAATTAACGTATTCCGCCATTGACTGAATATTTTTCTCTTCTTGGGACAACTGGCGTCGCTTTCATGCCTTTATGAATGAGGTCCATAAGAATGGAATGGGTAGTAAATTTAAAAAGTCGTTATTTGGTAAAGAAAGAAACCAGATGCATACCTGCACTGCACAACAACTGCTGCATTGTCGGATTTCTGTTGTGAACTCTGCACTTGATTCAGAAGTTCAATCACACTTTGAGGCTTTGTAGGAATGCACTTATCAGCCCACCTGATGTGCTGAAAGTGCTGAACATCTTGACTGGTCTGAAAAGAAAAAGAACATGCTGAAGTGAGCTGATAAATGTATAATTAAACAAGGCAATGTACACTTCGTATGACACAGAACTGAATAATGTGACCTTCGGGGATTCAGGACGACAGCAGCGTATACAAAAATGGCGGAAATGCTACAATTTTGCGACTTCCTTCGAATAATGAATTTTATGGCAAGGATATACTTCAAATACTCAGACCATTTACTTCAGAAACTAAGAAAAAGCATATGTTTTGAAGTGTAGTTTAGGTTTTGGACACTGGGATAAAATTTAGTAGAAACACGAGACATTTATTTACTTAGCTTCGCCATATTCATACAACACTGAAAATTACAAGAGAAAATTAAGAAAAAAATATAATTACATGCAAACAAATAATGGATTATAATAATGGCAGGGACACCGCAACAGTTTTCACCAATAGGACGTTCGCATGATGGCGTCACATACTACAACTACCAGAACTCTTTGCGCGGATTCTTTTGTTCCTCTAATTTGTACCATTGTCTTGGAATTCTTAAAGAAGTTGATAAATTTGAATGAGAAAAAGAATTTGAAAAGGGTTCTGACAGTTGTAGTAAAATGACGTCATAATGCAAATATCCTATTACTGCAGGCCCATTGACTAAGATTAATATAAAAAGTACAAGACATACATTATTGAAAACAAATGAGCTAAATACTAGTAGTTTGGCTAGGATCCTAAAAACGGCAAGAAAAGAGGACTAGTTAGGCTGCATGCGAGCAGTGTTTCAGACAGTTTGATTTCCATCGATTGTACACCGATGTTTAAGTAATTAGATCTCAATTCCTCTGGGAGTGTGGTCCAGATTCTGGCAGATCTATTAAAAAAAGAGCGCTGGAAAGTGACTGTTTTACATATGTTTTGCATTGACCAGCCTCTAAGCATGCGCCCTAGTTATTCAACTCTGTCTCTTCCAATATATGTTGTTCTTTGTTGAGCGCAGTCATTAAATCCGTGAAACGAGTACAATGAACCTTATTCATATCTCATGCCCGCGCGGAAAGAAGTCTGGTAACAGTGGTATCAGAGCGAGGCCAGTCGTCCCAAAGATCGCAAAATAGGCCATCTTGACGATATTGCGCGCGCAGCTAGAACAATGGCTATCCGTTTATAAATAAGGTCAATAGATAACATTAAATAGCACTAAATCCTTTGTTTCGTATTGTTTTATCAGATATTTGTTAAGAAATAAAAATATTCATTTAGAACAATACATTCACTTATGTTTTAACCATTAGGTATCCCATAATCCTCAACCCCGTTTGGATTCCTGTATTTATGTCAGACATGAGTTCCCCACCACATTTCTCATTTTGAGAACATATTAAGAGTTAGTGCTTAAAAACGTATGTTAATATTTGAAAATTCACTAAGTTTGATACCATCATTAAAGAACATAACATCAATGAAATGCATGTAATTATCATATTTGGAATTTATCCAAAAAGAGAACGAGAAATGAAAGCAATTGGCTATAAAGGTGCTGTTAGGATTTCAAAAACCAAGGTTGTAGGGCCTTTGTTGTATGGCTAAAGGTAAATCGTAACAAAGCAGAAAGGGGTGATATATTCGAAAGGAAACATCACATAAACGGTGTGCCTAGATTAAGTGTATTTCAGAACGTTTGACAGTTGTGTGTTGTAACTAACATAGAAGAGAAGAAAACACAAGTAAAAACCAACCGAATCTTTCGAGACACGGAATTGGCGCGAGATAATGTCCCCAGAGTACTGTGATCCAAGTTTTTCAACTGAGATCTGACCAAACTTCACGGCACCTTGTTTTGGCCAGTAACGAGGATAATACTGTTTGGAAAAAAGTAGAGTTAATTCTTATGTGAATAGACAAGAAAAACAACAGGTCGGAAATTATTGAAAAGTACAAGGCGGTGAATAACCTATACCCAGCTCTATACAATGGAAAGAAAACAAAGAACAGAAGACAAACATATTACTAAGAACAAACATTTAAATCGAATAGTATATGCTGCTCAATTTAACGACTTAAATCCGTTGAAAAAAATACATACATACATATGAGCGTCGTTATCACAAAAAGGCTACTACTACCCACCATACTTGGCTGGCATGCACGCAGTTTTTGGTCTCCCGGCTTTTCTATTTTTTTTTCCAGTCTTTAACGGGTTTTCTTATCAGAGGGGTGTTAGACGTGAGTACCCCTTTTGTGTTAACAGTCCTCATGATAGAAAACTGTTGTCGATATTTCTGAATTGTCTCTCTTTATTAAAAGCCATATGCGCTCATGAATTCTCAGTCGTTACGATGTCGATACGTCAGTATTTTCTCTCTTTATTAAAAGCATATAGGCGCTCGCGAGTTTTATCGCTCTTTACGATGCTTAAATAATGCTAAATCGTTTAGAAGTGCCGGCTCATGTAGTTATCCTACTTTGCATTTCAGTGTATGTGCGTTCATTCTGAAACGGAGATTGGTCCGATGATATCAGTGCAACGTTCTGCACTGCCTCCTGGGAATGCAACCCGAACTATAGGTAAAACTGCGCACATCATGAGCGTCGTTATCACAAAAAGGCTACTACTACCCACCATACTTGGCTGGCATGCACGCAGTTTTTGGTCTCCCGGCTTTTCTCGTTTTTCTTCTCAGTCTTTAACGGGTTTTCTTATCAGAGGGGCGTTAGACGTGAGTCCTCCTTTTGTGTTAACAGTCCTCATATATATATATATATATGTAGAATATAGAAAGAAAGACAACACACAACTCCTCACAGGTCCTTATAAAAAATATATTAAAAACGTTTCGGCACTTCGGCCTTCATCAGTTAAAAAGTTTAAAATGTGAGCTAATTTACAAGCTGAGTCTATTTATATTAAGAAAAGAAACAATAAGGCTTAACTAAGTTGTAAGTACATATCTTATTTTAAATAACAATAGTTGAAAATAAACAAGTAATTGAATTTGCAGTTATAAACAATGCAGCAGCTACGCACAACTATGTGTGATCAAGAACTATACCGCATACTGTAATCTATGAGAAAGCGTGAAACCGAAGTGCCGAAGTGCCGAAACGTTTTTAATATATTTTTTATAAGGACCTGTGAGGAGTTGTTTCTTTCTATATTCTACATATTTATTCAAGACAACCACTAGGAATCCTTGGATCCTCCTACTGGAAGTTCATCGTTTGGTAATACCACAATCTTTATACTTCTCTCTCTCTCTCTCTCTCTCTCTCTATATATATATATATATATTTCGTGCTCTCAGCAAATATATAAGAAATCAGATAGTTCATTTATTTAAAAAACGCATGTTAATTAGATAAGAACTTAGCTTAGTATTTTAAAGTATAATATTATTGTAATATTATTATTATTGTATTTTAACCATCTTTCCACACGTTACTGTTACAAAATGTTTATTATATATAAATATTTTTATTAGTTGCTTCGATACAGGACCCCTACTCGGAACATCCATCTGTCATATATCGGCGTTGTTCGCTTCCATCGCGGAATGTTGTCAACAAAAGATGCCTCGTTAGCTTCTCTTGTTTGATCAACAAGCATGGCTGCAACGTCATCAATCATTTGAATTAAAATTACACAAACGCTTGTGATTGGCTAGCGGAACCAAACTCGCGGGAAACACATTCTAAAAATAACCCGGTCTGTAAAAACGCTGCACCACAGACGTAGTATGGGAGATGGACGCACCGGGTAATGGGTTCCTGGGTATCTCTATGGATACCAGCCATCGAGCTGAATGGGTTACTTTGTCTAAATAAAGTTTTCATTCATTCATCAGTATTAATTTAATATTATATGGATAGTAAATCACCACTTTCTTTTGGACTATCAACCACATAATAATATGTCAGCAAAATAAATGTCTCGGGAAACTCTAGACTACAACAAACAGAGGAACATCACCTCGTTCTCCTCCTGGTCGTCGTTCAACATGACGATTGTTCCTATCTTGTAGTCAAGAACCATCCTCCAAAAGTCTTGGACTGTGTTTTCCAAAGGAGCTTGTGTCATGATAAAGGCGTTTTTCTGCCTGTAGGCCTGAAAGAAATGTGACGGGTGCTGAGATTTGAAAACTGATTTGCTGAAAGGAGCTATTCCATGATTCTGCGCATGTATAGAGTCAATATTTGATTGGTGGCTGTTAATTGCCTACAAAAAGTTAAAATCTCGTCACTCAATGCTTGTTTGAAAGAATGTTCAATATTTCCCATGAAGACTATGACTAAGTCATTTTTGCATATTTGCTTTGATTTTAACCATCCCACATATCAGCTAGTATATGAAAATAACCCAAACTGTGATGAAAGTCGTGGCACAGCTCCTTTATACTAATAGGCCTTTTGCAGGTAACAGTCACGTGCTGATATAATACTTCGTTAACGAATGAATTGAGCTCGTGATCACTATGGGAAAGGCGTTGCCTTAACTCGGGCCACCTAGGAATAGGTTAATACATGAAGTTCACGTAGTTCTAGCACATTTTTTGTGTCATACATGGTTTGTGCTAGGGGAGCCGGATAATTGATTGACTACTGATGCTCGTGATAATTTATATTTAATGGGATGGACCTTTTGCAGGAATGCAATCACGTGGTTGTACTAGATGGCAAACAAATCTTAATTCATATATTTAAAGGCACTTGTACGATATCGGTAAAGGTAAAAGGTAAAGCGACCTTATTTAACGTCGGTAACTCGTAACAGTCTTGTAAGCCTGATAAACTTGAGGCCGACGGGATACCTACGATTTAACGTCCTTATCCGAGAAGACGTGAAGGTCTAACCATTTGCAGTCCGTGAACGAGATTGTTTCGTATTACAGTGAACTTCTACCCCAAAAAGTTAAGAAAAATACGTGAAAGTTAAGCTTTTTATTTTCACAGTCGACGGAAAATTGAACAAACTTCAAACTGTGAGTTTACCAAATTGTTTCGTAATTTACCAAAGAAGTTCTCAAGGTTTGAAAGCGGGTTTGTGAACAGTGACGGCCGCCGGCTCGCTTTGAATTTGTTTTGGAATAGGTTGTTGTTGCAAGACTTTTGACGCATGCGCAGACGTTTGACCGCTGTGTGATGTAATGCTCCCTTTTACCTTTTATTAGATAATACATATTACATATACTTATACATATTACAGTTACTTACATCTGCAAAGGATGCGTTGATATAGTCTGTGCCTGTTTCCTCCGTCGCGTGTAACATCACTCTGCATCTGTTCACTAGAGAACAGGTAGCCATGTGTCAGTATTTATGTTCTTTATCTATGTCTTATTACTGATGTTTATTAAATTTGACATAAGATATTCTGATTGGAAGATATGCACCGACATCTAGTTATTGTGCACCAACATCTAGTTATTGTAAACAGATGCTATAGCCCTTTGAACGAAAAATATATACTATATTTAAATATATTTTGTATAACAACTACAGACTCTTTTTGTGTCTATTTTTCAAATAGTTTTACGTCACAAATTAAATAAACCTCAGCAAAAACACTAAGAAGGGTATATAATAAAGGGAATATTAAAATGTAAACATTTCTTTTGCCGAAGCACGGCAACTTACATGGTATGACGTCAGAGGTTCTGTTTCTATTAGCATTTTCAGGCTTTCTTCCAACATCGCATTCTTCTGGTGAATCAGATGTAACGGCACCCAAGTGCTGTTAAACAATTGAGACCAAGTTGGAAAATAGGTCCGGTTAGGATGGGCGGAGAAGGGTGATTAATCCAATAAATCAAATTAACTGGGAGAATAGTGAGTGAGAAATCTTCACCCAACAGAGGTCGGGGTAAAACTAATTGTATTCATCACGAAACAACTAGAGCAGATTGCGTATGAGTGGGACAAACTACGGCATGTCCGTAACCGTGCTGTATCGTATTTCTGTAATTTGATTGGATCAGCAGGCCAAAAACAATAGGGAAACCATTTCAATGTCACGACACGCCGTACGGTAACCGTGCTGTAGTTTGTCCCACTCGTACGAAATCTGCTCTAATACAGCGACACGTATGCACGTGTGACCGAACCATATTTGGACACTAAATCACATAACGTACTTCAGCGAAGCAATTTTAACATAACCAGTTAAACTCAAATTGAACTACTGTAAATCGCCGAGCCGACAATTTGGGGCCGATTTAAGGTGGCAGCTGGTGATCGTAATGTGTATCCACAATCTCAATGGGCCTTTGTCTAAGCTTATGCGCAGATGACGCATTGTTGAGCACGACATAGAATAAATGTACTACTCTAAGTACGCTACTACGGCCTACTGCGTCGAGTACCTTTAAAACGAGTTTATTCAGAGAACAAAAAACTTTCGTAATTTGCTTAGGTAGCAGAAAGGACTTCTTTTTGCTACCACATTAGGTAGCAAAAAGGAACGTGAAAGGTAGCAAAAATGATCATATGTTCCTTTTTGCTTCCTCCCAAGATTGCAAAAAGGAACACAAGGTCGTACCAACTTGACGTAGCAAAAGGTAACAAAGGTAGCAAAAAGGATCAAAGTGATGTTGCAAAAGGGAATATGAATCTATTCACCCACCTATCTATCTATCCGATCTATATAACCGATCTATCTATCCAAACTATATCCAATCTATATCCAAACTATCCAATCTATCTAATCTATCTACCTACCTGCCTATCTAAAAGCGTAATTATAATGTATACGGCATTAACCATGATGGGTTAAACAGTTTTGTAGTATCTCAATATTATTATTATATACCTAACTTAGAACTATCCATATATTTTAACGTTATTTACATAGTAGCTCATTAGTTTAGTTTATTTTTTCTCGGAGATATTAGCTTATTCTGTAGTTACTCAGTAAATCCGAGTATATATAAAGTCTATGTATGTATATATGCATGTGTGTATGTATGTTATACAGCCAAGTGAAATCCCTTTTTCGATCGGACGAGAACGTATTACGTCAAATTCTTCAATTCCCTAGGGAAACAACAGCTTGACCTTTGGACTTGCACGTTCGTCTGGAAAAAGCGAAAAATTTGTGGCGCGTCGCGTCGCGTCATGCTGACCAGGACGGCGACGTCTAGAAAACGGGAGGCGAAAGTGTTTTCTCGCGAAATTAGGTATATTTGTTTCTCTTGTTCGCCTTTTAACGCTTTTCACGTCTACCTTTTCGAATGATAGAATGAGAGTCAGTTTCCATAAGGTCTTGAGCTATTAGGATTTTTTCACGTTGTGTTCTTGCAGACAACATATATTTTCACGTGCATCGATTGTAATGATAATTTTATCTCGACAGTTGTTTCTGTCTTCCTTACCAAGAAGGCAACCGGTCTACCCTAACGTTGAATGAATATTTTTGACTTGGGAGATGATAACAAGACACTTAATTCCTGTCACCCTCGGAAACCAGTGAGTTTTGTTTTCCCTCGACCCTCAATATTCCCCTCGGCTCCGGCGAAACAAAACCCACTGTTTCCCTGCTTAATACGCAGGTTGGCATTTTGTTTATAACATTTAAAACATTTCTTTCTTTCAGCAAAACAACATACTTCATATATACCTGAAATTCAGTAGCATACCCAGAGATCATCGTTTTCCTGTTCACTGGAGCAAGTTTTTTCATCGCTATACGAAGGTCTTGAGCTTGTATTTCTGTGTTGCCGCAAGTGATGGCCTCGAGTATAGCAAGATGGATGAACACGTACTGTTCCTGTTAGAAAAAAAGATTGTTGAGGGTTTGATTGGCAATCCTAATATACAAAACTAAAATAAAATATATACTTGGTCCTTTATGGAACGTCTTTCATATTAATTAAGTTTGATTTTTGACTGCATGAATGCCAAACTAGATACTTATTTGAGTGAGTGAGAGGTCGGACGGGAAGGTATAAATTGACCGAGAGCCAAATATTTTCCCGTTCGGCCCACATAACTCAGTCAATAATGCTTTATTTTCAGTTTGTTTTAATAATGAAAAAAAAACAGCAAGCAAAAATAGAGGAGGTCCGATGCCTTTTCCATGTCTGGCCTATCGTTCTTACATTGGTCTGCACCATGTCTGGCCTATCGTTCTTACTTTGGTCCGCACCATGTCTGGCCTATCGTTCTTACATTGGTCTGTACCATGTCTGGCCTATCGTTCTTACATTGGTCTGCACCATGTCTGGCCTATCGTTCTTACATTGTTCTGCACCATGACTGGCCTATCGTTCTTACATTGGTCTACACCATGTCTGGCCTATCGTTCTTACTTTGGTCTGCACCATGTCTGGCCTATCGTTCTTACTTTGGTCTGTACCATGTCTGGCCTATCGTTCTTACTTTGGTCTGCACCATGTCTGGCCTATCGTTCTTACTTTGGTCTGCACCATGTCTGGCCTATCGTTCTTACTTTGGTCTGCACCATGGCTGGCCTATCGTTCTTACTTTGGTCTGCACCATGTCTGGTCTATCGTTATTACTTTGGTCTGCACCATGTCTGGCCTATCGTTCTTACATTGGTCTGTACCATGTCTGGCCTATCGTTCTTACATTGGTCTGCACCATGTCTGGCATATCGTTCTTACATTGGTCTGCACCATGTCTGGCCTATCGTTCTTACATTGGTCTGCACCATGTGTGGCCTATCGTTCTTACTTTGGTCTGCACCATGTCTGGCCTATCGTTCTTACTTTGGTCTGCACCATGTCTGGCCTATCGTTCCTGATGGCTGTGACGTAGTTAAAGATGTCGACGTCACAAAGCTTCTTGGCTCGTTGCAGCATGGCGTCAATAACAATGTAGGTACCTGTCCTTCCAACACCAGCACTTTGAAGGAACATGATAAACATGACTCGTTATAGTTGATTTAAAAGCTATTTCATGGTTCAATCGATCAATATCGGGGTGTGTTTGTGAATTGTCTTGTTTACAAGAATGACAAATCGAAAACAGATGACATGCAATGTTCGTAAAAACTGTTCTGATGCTTTAATTCAGATTGCCCGATTACCGCGTGTAGCTGATTGCTTGCCCATAGAATCCCATTTGCCCCAAAATACTTCCTGTTCTTATTTGCTGTCGAAAAATGTTAAATTCCAGCAATGCTAATTTAGGACGCCTTCGTTTGAGAATATTCTTATTCTGGTTATTCTGCCTCCAGGAGCAGAATACACAGAATGCATTCCAAGTATTGCAGAATAGGAATAGCTTAAACGTATTATTCCGGCTATTTGTATTCCAGAATACTCCCAAACGAACGCACCCTTGGTTTAACCTTTGTATTTACCTGCAGTGTACGACTATTGGTACATCAGTGTTGGTATTCATGTCGATGACCTTTCTTATGAATGCCAGGATGGCCGTTGCGTATTGTGGAACGCCTTTGTCTGGCCACACGGTGAAATGGAACTGACGAACCCAACGCCTTTCTTGACTTGTATTTTGATATATGTCTTCTGTAACCTATTTGACATAAAGTGAAACAATGCTTTCACCATTGAAACATAAAATATGGAAATAATTCTTAGGTATTAACAGAAGTCCAGAAGTCTCGATAAGCAATGAAATGCGGCTCATCAGTTTTACGGTATAATCTATTTTTAGAACAGCGCTCTAACTACTTTGGTGGGGTAAAAAATGGCAGCCATGTTTCTTTTATTAACACAAAATTAGTTATCATTAGAACAAAGGCTTCAATCAGAGTTACTGGTGTAATTAGTGCAATACGCTTAGCTATCGATTTAGGCTGGACATGAGAGGGTGAAAAGCATCAACTCTTGCTGCCCTCTGGCACATCTAGCCCTGCGCTCCCGGGTGAAAACATCGAATCCAAACTGACCTGGCTTCATCATAACCTTCAACGTAATCCATGTGGGATCACGTACTTCAATCTGCACATTCTTCTCTTATTTCTCAAACCCGCTTCTTCCATGTGGGATACTTAAAACCATATACGCATGACCTTTAAATATTTAGTCAATCACATAATTACATTGTCGTCAAAGCCCCCAAGAATCTTTCACGAGTTACCCACGATATTTGTAATGTCCAACAGACCTTTACTCTAAGCTAGCATAAACGAATAACAGTCGCTTTGCAAATGCAGTGAGATAATTGTGCTAATCAAATTATATCAATAAGCGAACGTACTCTTGACAAGTTGAACGTTCTAATGACGTAGTCTGGAAACACTTCAGTCTTGTAGTTGTTAACGGTTATGTCACCGTATAGCTCGGTCTCGTTAGGCCAGTACTGGTGACACTTTGACTTTGATACAAGAAAAAGAAGATTATACATAAACACTTCATCATAGTAGAAACACAAGCCAACAATACGAGTGTTTGTTGGAAGTTGCCTTTACAGAGGAAACATTTTCAGGGATAAATTTACGAAGTAATTATACCAATCTTATAGAATGAACTAATCATTCATAATGGTGCTAACCAAAGTCACATAGATAATGCTGTAAACCCAAAACAAAATTGTGTTTGCTCTATTAGCATTCTTTATTAAATGACACAGAATACTAACACCACTAAAAAACAACACGCTAAATTCCAGTTCGATCTGTGGTTTATCCGGGTCCTGACATTGATCAGCCCCTATAGATCAAGTCACAGTAACAGCTACAGTCACAGTAAAAATTACGCTCTTCAATATCCTCTTTCTTCAGTATCATTTTTTTTATTTTTTATTGCATGCTTTCGTATACAAACTTGTAAATGTCCGTTAAAAATGAAAAAAAAAATGTGAATAAATCTTATTAAATACAAAATAGAACAAAAAAAACCAGTAACTATGGGGTTGTGGATCTATCAATAGCTGATGGACCCAAAGTTTCAACAAGAGTGTCAAAAACATTTCAAAATTAACGTCATACTAGCTAAAATGAAAATTAAAAAAACATGGTACCTTTCCCAACTCCTTCAGGTTAGTTAACATCACGATTGAAGCAGTGTTCTGTTCCCAGATCATTCGCCAAAAATCGTTAAAGGCAGGAGGTACGGGACCTTATGAAATACAAAGCAAATACATTGCAGTATATAAAAAAAACAGTATAGTCCTAATTTCGAGAACGTTGTCATATAAAGATAAAAAATCAGATTAGAGACAATAGCATTGTATTAGGAAACAGTGCTGTAGTTTATTGTATGATTAGGAAAAGAGCTACTCTTAGGCCTTCTAGGCCATTTCTTCCACAGTTTACATGTATATGAACTATTTTCTACGAATACGTAAATATTTTAATTCACCAGTCAATTGATTTATCATGTATAACTAGTGTTAGTCTGCGTAGGCGGGGAAGATAAACAAGAGGCCTTCACTTCTCAAAACCTTACATTTTATTGGACCATTTGGATTGCACTGACAAATAATTCCATTGTTTTAGGGTTAGGGTTTGTGTTGTTTCAGGGTTAGACATTGTTTGGATAGCCAATACTATTCCAGGTTCCGAGTAGGTGAAGGCCGCCCCAATATAAACACTGTTATGATCAATTAATAGTCGATTGAGGTATGCTATTGCCATGGGAAGCGAGTAGCAGCTGACGTTTCTAGCGTTAGCTGGTCGTCTCCGCTGTGACGGAGGACAAACGCTAGAAACAGCAGCTGCTACTTGCTTCCCACTTGCCCACAAATCTTTTTGCACAAAAACCTAAATCCCATTTTCAGATCGCGGTAGAGATGTTTAGAATATCAAAAAACACGGCACTGTCATCTAAGAGGATTGATGATTTCTACGTGTTGTTTGGACTGTGTTAGGTTCGCAATGAATCCATCTTATTCCTTAAGGGAGATTAACATAACTTAATCGACTTTTTAAATAACAATAACGATGACGATGATGAGAAACACTCCCTTGGAGTAGGAACTGAGCTAACAAGTGTTATTACATAAAGGATATAATAAATCCTTTTTCTTCTTTGAGTTAATAAATTCTGACAGTCTACCTCCTCCTCGATGAGTTGATTATACCAGTAATTAATGTATACACTATTATACATGAAGATTGTCACATAGTATCAAGGAAGTGCAATGTTACCTTGTGATGCAATGTATGCATTTCGTCTTCCATCATATCCCTGTGGAGATAATATTCAGTTAAGAAAACAGAAGCTGAATATCTTCTGTGTATTTTTACGTGAGCAAGTATTATGTGAGAAGTGATTACGATGAACATTCCTAGCATAAATATTTCAACAGAACCAGGAGCCAACCAACAGGAGCGTCTATCTGTTATGCAGTCGTGAGCCAGCGTGTTCCCAGATCAGGGTATTTTTAGAATCAGGTTCCCCTGTAATTTTATGCAATTATGTATCAGACAAACAATACTTCCTAATGATCTATAAAAGAGATATTGTTATTGCGTACAACGAGAAAACCTAGCCTCCTCTGCAGGCATCTCAAGTTCGAACCGGATTGTGGGCTTCCTGTGGCAGGTAAAGAAACCAAGAGGGAAAATGGCCACAGGTAACCCAATTTAATTTTTCGGCGGTTTCCGATACTAGAGATGCCTGCGGAAGAGGCTTGGGAAAATCTCGCCATTGTGAAAATAATAATCATTTTATCGGCTTTCCGCTTTGGGAGGGGGGGGGGGGGGGGGGGGTATTCACCTCTAGTGTTATAAAAATAACCTGATCTGGGAATATGGTGACCCACAGACCAAGTATGGGAGATGGTCGCTCCTGGTAATGGGCTCCTGACAAAATATAATTTCTCAGTGCTGTGATTACAAAGTATGCTCAACTCACACGCAAGTAAGAAGCGTTTATGTAGTCTGAGTTTGCGTCATTATTAACACACTCCAGGATGACACGTGAACTATCGTCTGTGATAAAAAAAAACAGTGAATATATTTTAAAAGTGCAAGTAGCGCCATAACACAACATTAACTATTTTTAACCCCAGATTATATTTCAGTTGTCTAAATTACTTTTCTTCGAGAGGCAGGAACAGCATTTAAACTAGGATAATAACATCTCGATCGAATAGCTGTTATTACGGCTGAGCCAACTGGTCAGCGGTTTCACCCATCAGCCCTCATGCAAACGAGGCTTTCGGGTCAACCATTTCAAAATAGTACAGAGATGGAGTCACGTTGAATGGAGATCACCAAGAAGATGATGCCCCAAACGATTATTTTCTAAAGAAAAGCAAGAATAAATGTTAAGCGGTGTCTGTCCTTGGCCACTGGAGTGATGATTTGACGATTTTTTTACAAGCCATGTCTTTAGAAACTTCTTGGGTCCGTAAAGTCAATAACTCACACGACAACTCCTCTTCGCATTCAGCCTTATGAAATCGGTTAGTCCATCCTTAGACCACTCAGCATCTTACAATCGCTACTAGTGTATCGAATGAAGAGACAGGAATGATAAAGCAGAGTAAAACGAAGATATTTCACTCAAACAAGTTCAAAGATGAAACAGCCTCAAATGAGTCGATGATCCGATAAGTTGGGTTAAACCGCTGACCGTTTCATGGTATTTAGCTCAGCCGTAATAACAGCTATTGTGGGACTGTTTCATCCTGTGATATCACAATTTCCGATTTGCACTATTACGTCAATTGAATAGAACTACCAGAATCCTTTTCGAATTCGTTTTCTTGTTCAGATTTTTAAACTCCTCTGAGAACTAACTGAGGATTTTTTTTTGCTATCTCATGCATCAATTGAATGGAACAATTTACAGAGAGCACCAGGGACTCTCAAACGTTATCAGTTCTTAAATCTAGGTGTATAATCTATGTGTATAATTAGCTTTTATTGTAAATAAGATAGGTTTTCGTTGTTTACTACTGTTTTTGTAATATTTAGCACTGATGTATTTTTATTTTATGTTGCAGGGCCCTACTGAAAATCACTTTTGGCGAGTTAGGCTCCCTGGATAAAGATTGTCATTATTATTATTATTATTATTATTAGATTACCAAAACAATGGTCCAAATTGGAAAAACTAAAGAATCAACGCAAAGGATTCTGGTAGTTGTATTCAAATGATGTAACAGTGCAAACCGCCTATTGAAACCTACGGGATTTTATTGTAGTAGTTCTCTTGGGAGGGAGTTGTTTGATCTTATGACGTCACAGGCCCCACGAAAAGTAATCAAAATGATTTGGGATGAAATGCCAGAAATATTACAAAATTTGCAAGATTAATACCTTTTTGTGAGAAACAAACACATAAAACGGTTGTGCAAACATTCAGTTCATTTATACCATTTATATTAACACATGCATCACTGTCTCTGATCAGTAAAAGTGCGTTTCACACGGTTTTACACATTTGCACAGTCATGAGGTATACTTACATGGCACAATGTTGCCGTATCGGTTCTTGTGCTTATTAACAGGTTTCCTAGCCACATTCGATGGAAACTGCAGACCGCTTGGTAATTTCTTTAAAAGTAATAGTACAATTGACGTGAGTTTGACATCAACTATCTTACCACAGTTATCTTACCCTTGATCTATTAGGTTATGATATTATTTAAGTAATAGTTCGCCAAAGAACAGGAGCAAAAGACAATAGGGTGGGGCGATGAGCAATTCTCAATTCTCAATGTCCACATTCAAACTTATAAACTAAAAATAAAGGGAACTGTACGCTGTTGGGCATTTTTGCTGTGAAAACTGAAAGAAATCACCATGCAGCCAATCGGAAAGACAAAATATATTTGAATCACAAATTTGAAAACTTTCCCCAATAACGATTTTCTTTGAAATCAGACCAAAATAATTTGATCAAAACTAAATTGAAACATCAAAAATTATCTAATGAAAATATATATATTGCCTGTACGAGTATCAACCAATGAAATTGCGAGAAAGAAGAATATAAAATTAACACCTTTTTACATTCCTTGCCGTTCAGTGCTACTGTTCCTAGCCGGAGCATTACTTAATAATAGTCCAATTCGAAGTTCTTGAAAGGTAACCAAGCCTTAGGCTCGACTGAAGGATGGCGTTGACCCTGAACTGATACAAACCCTCTTGCTATGAAAGTAGTATAGGGCGCACCGAATTATCCTGTTTTTTGTGGCGCTATGCTAATTTTTGTGGCGCTATGCTAATTTTTGCGGCGCCCTCATTAATTCAATGACGTCACGGTTCTATTGTCTTAGACTCATGAATAAAATGTGGCGCTATGCTAATTTTTGCGGCGCTCTCATTAATTCAATGACGTCACGGTTCTATTGTCTTAGACTCATGAATAAAGTGCGGTGGTTTCTCATTATCTATTGTCTGAAGCTCATGAATAAAGTGGTGAGCTCATGAATAAAGTGTGGCGCTCTCATGAATAAAATGCGGCGCGCTCATAAATATCTATTGTTCCTTTGGATGAGGTCATCGATCTATTCGGGCATGTTTGGGCAAAGCCTATTGTTTGGAGGCATGTTTGGGCAAAGCCTATTGTTTGGAGCAGCTATAAAGCTAGAACCGATCGGTCCTGAATCCATTCGAAGTTGAATACAAATAAATAAAACATACCTCGCAATATCTAAACCCCTTTGTAGCGTAAATAGTAAGAACAAACTACTCGTGATAGGCTCTAAACTGTCTTTATTATTTTCCTTTACAGTTAATAACTCTTAAGATAATTGTATACAAAATCCACTGTGACTCATTACATCAACTCTGCTATTGTCCTTAGGGATTAACGATACCTGAAGAGCCTATTGTGATGCAAATTATTCTCTAAAACTGAACAATAATTACCATACGAATATAAACAAACTACTCGGAACAAGATTTTATTGATTCAAACCATGATAAGCGACAAGTTTTACAATGAGGCATAACAAATTAAAGAGTATTTTAGCATTTAAGGTTTGTTTACAATCAGTCCTCATCGTCACTAGTTGGGTGATAAGTTTCTTTCTTTTTACTCTTGGGATGAATATGCCGTACTGTTTGACAATGTTGGCATCGTACCAAAATGTTCTTAACCGACTTGGTTGTCAATGGAAACTCATTCTCGCAAATGGTACATGTGGTGATGGCATTCTTAACAAGCGGGTCAAGTAAAATATCATACCATAGACATTTGGGGCAGCCAACAACACCCGTTACGTGAACATTGGTAGAGTTACAATGATCACAAGAGGCATTGATTTTATTTTCGTTGTTATCTTCACTGTCCTCTTCATCACTACTCTGTTCTTCCTCGTTTGCAATAGTACTATCTTGATTTTCGGCATCACTGTTATTGTCACTCTCCTGAGACTCGTTCTCATTTTCACTCTCTTCTTGCTCACTGCTGTTAGTTTCAGGCTCTTTTGCTGGTATGTTTTTTCTTTTTCGATAAGATCGCTCAAAACCTTTTTGTTGTGAATTAGACTTTTGTTGATTCCTAGCTCAGCAAGACCCTCTAGAAATGTATTGAGAGCGCGAGGTCTCAGCATATCCTCGTTATAGGGAAGTAAGACATATTCTACCAGGGCCGCTATATTCGTCACCGGAATCCTACGCTTGCTACGAAGCAATTCTCCTCTTGGCGTCCAAAATAAAATATCCTTAGAGGAGGCCATACTGTGCAATAAATCCGAAGCATCTTTATGGGAGACGGCTCTCGGAAGATCATCCAAAACATCTTTAATTCTTGGTTCCTCTTCATCCTCACTCTCATCATTCGATGTGTCACTTTCTTCACTTTCCATGTCAATGTTTCTCTTCATGTTCACCACAGAGTGACTTCAGTAGCAAATGATCTTGAAAGATCTAAGACCCCCCCTATTTATACCATCAGAAGCCCAGTGAGAATAGGGGCTAACAAATGTTCAATAAATCCACCTCCCTCTTGCACTAGTAGTTGCTTCTTTTCTTTGAATGGAACCTCTGGATCCACGAGTGTATAAATAGATTCTCTGTGTGGAGTTAGTCTTCGCCTGTCTTCCTCACTGATAGGTACATATCCTCTAACAACATTATGTGTCGCTTGGACGAGCGAATGTACTTGTTCTGGAGATGCCGTTTCGAGGAGAAATTGACGTTGATGGTCGGGACACGAAGCTAAGAGTTGTAGAAAGCCACGATTTCTCTTTACTGTTCGAGACATGGTTGAAACTGATCTGAGATTTTCTTATGAGGGCTATTTATAGTGAGGAGGAGGAGGAGGAGGAGGAGGAGGAGGAGGAGGAGGAGGAGGAGGAGGAGGAGGAGGCGGAGGAGGCGGAGGAAGAAGGAGGAAGAAGGAGGAAGAAGGAGGAGGAGGAGGAGGAGGAGGAGGAGGAGGAGGAGGAAGGAGGAAGAAGGAGGAAGAAGGAGGAAGAAGGAGGAAGAAGGAGGAAGAAGGAGGAAGAAGGAGGAAGAAGGAGGAAGGAGGAGGGGGAGGAGGAGGAGGAGGAGGAGGGAGGAGGAGGAGGAGGAGGAGGAGGAGGGAGGAGGAGGGAGGAGGAGGAAGAGGAGGGAGGATATAAATCTAGAGTATATAGTGTTTCGGCTCATTCATCTAAAATCTGTTATAGGGTAAACATGGTTTTTAGACACTGCCCAGAGTGCGGAGAAGAATTCTCAAGGAGTGATAATCTTAAACGACACATGGATAACAAACACAATTCCTTCAGATTTTCTAAGTCCAAGTCAACTGAGTCTGAAACCTCTTGTGACTCTTTTCAACTACAACATCCCTTCACATGTATGGTTGCTGGTATGACAGGTTGTGGTAAAACGGTCTGGGTACAGAAGTTACTCGAAGAAGCCCATCAAACAATTTCCCGGCCACCCCAGAGGATTGTCTGGTGCTATTCACAGTGGCAGCCTGTGTATACAACACTCCTTAGTACGGTACCTGATATCGAATTTGTGAAAGGAATCCCACCTGATATCGAGCAAGATCACTATTTTGATGTACATGTACGAAACCTGATTGTCATTGATGACCAGATGACTGAAACGGGAAATGATAATAGAATTGTCAACCTGTTTACCAAAGGATCTCATCATCGAAATCTGAGTGTCCTCTACATTTTACAGAACCTATTCCATCAGGGTAAAGGCAATCGCAGCATCAGTTTAAACAGTCATTACTTAGTGCTGTTTAAGAATCCACGTGACAAACTACAAATTTTAACACTGGCCAAGCAAATGTATCCCAGGCAGACGGAGTATTTCCTCAACAAGTACGAAAAGGCTGTTAGGAGACCTTATGGTTATTTGTTTGTCGACTTAAAACCAAATACACCCGAGGGCTGTAGGTTAAGGACCAATGTTTTACCCGGTGAACAGCAACAACCACAAGAAATATCTAACGAGGATAGCGTTTCTAACGTACTGCGTAAGTACGTCGAGCAGCAGAACTTTACAATTTCCCCGCAAGTACAAAAAATGCAAAGCTTGAAGGATAATATGAAGAGGGTATTAAACCGTAATGATCTCAGTCAGACCCAGAAAGCAATAAATTATGTCTTTATGAGGTATAAACACCAAATGAGTCAATATCCTGTACCTCCTACAACTCTTTCACCTGGTATCGCAACCCAACCCCAAGAACAAGAAATAGCCGATACACCCATCACACCGCAACAAGTATACCTCGATTCAGCTGAACCAGCCACAGTGCCGTATTCGGCAAAAGTATATCAGTCCCCAACCACGAACATTTCTTTGAGCTCACCAACCATACCGCCACAATTACACCTAGATTCGTCTGAACCAGCCACAGTGCCCAATTCAGAGAGAACCTACGAATCCCCATTCCCTAATATTTCTTTGTCTTCTTTGAACTCGTCAACCAAAAAGCTACTCTCCCCGCTACGAAAAAGAAGAAAACGCCGACGTTTGGAACTCAAGAATTACTTGGATGACGATGCCGAAGAAAGTGTTGGACCTTATCTAAAAGCCGATCGGATCAGACGATCAATGCGAATTCGGAAGCCTTACAAGTATTAACATTGTATTAGAGCTGGAAACAGTTAGCGTTGGGTCACGGTGGAGTGCATTTGGGGCTAAATTTGCATTGTAAAACTTGTCGCTTATCATGGTTTGAATCAATAAAATCTTGTTCCGAGTAGTTTGTTTATATTCGTATGGTAATTATTGTTCAGTTTTAGAGAATAATTTGCATCACAATAGGCTCTTCAGGTATCGTTAATCCCTAAGGACAATAGCAGAGTTGATGTAATGAGTCACAGTGGATTTTGTATACAATTATCTTAAGAGTTATTAACTGTAAAGGAAAATAATAAAGACAGTTTAGAGCCTATCACGAGTAGTTTGTTCTTACTATTTACGCTACAAAGGGGTTTAGATATTGCGAGGTATGTTTTATTTATTTGTATTCAACTTCGAATGGATTCAGGACCGATCGGTTCTAGCTTTATAGCTGCTCCAAACAATAGGCTTTGCCCAAACATGCCTCCAAACAATAGGCTTTGCCCAAACATGCCCGAATAGATCGATGACCTCATCCAAAGGAACAATAGATATTTATGAGCGCGCCGCATTTTATTCATGAGAGCGCCACACTTTATTCATGAGCTCACCACTTTATTCATGAGCTTCAGACAATAGATAATGAGAAACCACCGCACTTTATTCATGAGTCTAAGACAATAGAACCGTGACGTCATTGAATTAATGAGGGCGCCGCAAAAATTAGCATAGCGCCACAAAAATTAGCATAGCGCCACAAAAAACAGGATAATTCGGTGCGCCCTATACTACTTATGAATATGGATTCATGCTAACTAGAATGATACAGTCCTCCAACTAGACTGTCTCAACTCCAGCATCGATGTCACCTAGCTCGATTAACTTATTATTGCAGCCAATCATGAAATATTATTCAAGACATCATAGGTATAGTTTTAGATAACGAGAAAAAAACCGCCATATTGAGTGTCGAACCACTCACCTCACGAACACCCCTTCAAAAGAGGGTTTTCACTCAATCTCCAGAGATTCAAATGACAAAGGGCATGGCGGCCATGTTGGTGTACCTAACAAAAGAAGCTAACGAAGAATCTATTGTTAAAGGTACACCAACATGGCGGCTATGACGTCACGTGAAAACGCTCCATAAGACACGTTTGTTGAAACTAAGGGATCGATTAGTGCATGCAACAAAATACCCAGCGAACAATACTTCCTATATAATGACACAATAATACAGGTTGGCGTTATTGTACAACAATTCCTCCTTGCAATCACAGACAACATGTGTTAATTAGTTCACTGTCTCTTCGCCAGCGTACATGCTCTCCTAAGTTTCCCTCTTGCATGGTGAATGAGGGAGATTTAGTGAAAGTATGCATACTGACGAGGGATATTCGAGATTAAATGTCCCTGAACAAACAAAGGAAAGCAAGGGGATCATGGTATTATAATGAATTAATGCCCATTGGATTCGGTTTTCTTTGTTCTCGTTGGGTATTCATAACTACTAGATTATCCGTCACTTTATAGACAACCCGGTAACGGATTGTCTATATGTATAGATGACCTCTTCAGCAAAATCTGAGAAAACCTCATGCAAATGGTACTAAGTCAGTTATTAACTCACTCCTTGGATCTTTATAGTGATATAGATTCCGAGGGCTGAGATCCAAGGAGCGAGTTAATAAACCTTACTTATTCGACCAACAGCATTATTTGATATATTGCAGTCAGCTTCGGACATATATC
This sequence comes from Actinernus sp. WN-2022, assembly GCA_030867875.1. Lineage (NCBI taxonomy): Eukaryota > Metazoa > Cnidaria > Anthozoa > Actiniaria > Actinernidae > Actinernus > Actinernus sp. WN-2022. The sequence goes on along the minus strand of JAOWCC010000936.1, from coordinate 4,443,052 downwards.
TAACAATGTTGTTGGCCAAAGTAATTATCTATTAAGTATATGTAACATGCACAGTATGATTCGTAGTGGTATGGCATAAATAACGCGAGTGAAATGTCAAAATTATTCGTATAATATCAGGAGCCGCGAAGCGATGAGTGATATTACAGGCAATTTTGAAATATCATGAGCGATATTTATGCCAAATACCACGTACACACCATGCTATTATTGGTTGGCTCGCTTATCTTTGATGTACCGCGGTCATCAATCCAACTGAATTACCCCAAACATCCAGTGTCTTATAGAATAAACTCCATCGAAACTTCCCTTTTGTGCAAAAAACAATTTCGCCCAAATCAGAAGAGCTCAAAATAGTAACCAAGAAAACTTTCAATTTTAAACTGTTTCCCACATAGAATTTTGGTCATATTAAAAATTATGAGCACTTTCACTACTGACAATTCAAATATGTAAAAAGCTGGCAGAAAATAATATACTTGTTAACGTTTTCGTGGATTTTGGGTCTAAACCAATGAGGTGGACAAATGAAACAATACGCAATTAGCACCTTTCTTCATTCCTTTGACGTTAGACTGCCTAGTTCTTAGCCGAACCTTTACTTAAATAAGCTTTCTCAAATTTTCACAGATTCCACTAGCAGAGGTATAAATGGATCAATCCATACATCCCTTTCATTTGAATTCCAAAATCTTCAATTCTGGCCGTCAGAAGTAAGGAATTTGCTGCCTTTGTAGCATCCGCTTCGAACTATACTGAGATTGAAAAGGGGAGGGGATTAACCAGAATTTTAATAACATTTACTGAAAAGCATCCCGGATTGAGATATAGTTTTGCTTCAAAACTAGACCTTGTTTGCTCAAACCCAGACCCGCACATGATCATATTGCGTTATGTACATTGTACATGAGTGTCTTCTAATGCCACTATTACCACTCCTCCTAGATAATCTGATTGCAGAAAATAATGGGATCATATTAAAAATAGTGTAATCCTAGTTATTAATACCTTATATGCTTCCTTCAGTTGTTCGGCGTCGTTGCTTTTCATAGTTGACACGTATCCTGTAAATGCCGTTGTTGGTATCGGCCTATGATCATTAGTACTAGTGTCATCTAGTTGCGCTGATAAGAGTGAAAGGACAAAACAGTAATTAATGATTTTTCTTAGCTATACATTTGAAACACGGCTTACGTATTAAGGGTGCGTTTACCAATTGTTTTGGGTCGTTGCTAAGTACGTAGAATTCAAAACGCCATAAAATTCCAACAATTTGAGTAATATAATTAATAAATGACTCAGGAACTCCTGGGAGACGGACCCTTTTATTTTGATGACATCATCATATGACGTCATTATTACGTCATCAAGGCAGAACAATTCAATCACTCATCATTTCTTTGGGATAGTGCTTTCATATTTGCATATACCATTGGTCTGGATTAGGCACAAAAGGTGTAGCATGCGTTTTACGATATACCGAAAATTGATCGTTTTATGATTTTTTCCCGTGAATTTTAACAGTTAGATCGTCATAACTTCCATGTTTTTATTTGTTTCGCTAAACCCATGCTTGGCTCTGTGCGATGCGACTTCAGGATAATTTCTATATGAAAAAGGATTGACTTTTCTTTGTTTCACCAACTCAGTTTATTATTTTGTGAAACCGGAAGTAAGATATTGTTACCAGGGCCCACGGGGCGCGTCCACGTTTGGGTGGTTACAAAGTAATTTTCTCTACATACATGGATTCTCGTGTACCGATGGAATTTGCGAGGGCAAAGCTAAAGGCGTTGGACAAGAAAATGAAATCAGTGAAATTGAAACAGAGCTGCATTATCAGACATCTAATTCCAGTGGTTTTTTCATGCAAAGAAGTCGATTTGTACCATAATCAGTCACATGTATAACCGCCTTCCGGTTGTAATAAGGGCCAGTCTGTCGAGCGGGAGGTTGCAGGTTCAAACCCCGGCCGGTCCAACACTCAGGTCATAAAATAACTGAGTAGAAGGTGTTGCCTTTACATAATACAGTAAACGGTTAGACCTTCACGTCTTCTCGGATAAGGACGTATAAAAATCGTAGGACTAGTGTCCCCAATTAGGTGCAAAGCTAAATACATTGACACTTAAATAAAGTCACTGACTTTCATACTTTACGTCGCGTCGAGGAGAAACAACCCGATTCAACTTACGGTAAGCTTACATCAAAATTGTATTCAGGTTTCTATCCTATAGCAATCAAAACCACTGCTAAATATATCAGTTCCAGAAGAATGTCTTGCTATAACGGTGTAATATCATTTGCACATGTTCGTAATCCTTATAATATTCTCCATTGATCAATAAATAAATAATTACAAAATTCGGCAAGTAGGCCTTAGGATTTGTTTGCCCAAAAGGAATGGTCGCAAGTTATTAGGAACTTACCATTGTCCGTTTCCGTATTTATGTTTAACTTCCGCATTTTTCACAGACATTTCCGGCGTTAGAAATGGTTGACGAATTGTTCAAGCAAGCAACCGTGAACGACAATCTACGTAATACGTTGTATCGGAGTTGATTTCTCTTTCTTTCTTCGCTACTTTCTTGTGAAAGTGGCTCAAAACCAAACTCTTCGAGAGACTCCTCTCACGTCTAGCTAGCTGCTCACTTGTAAGTACATTCTGACTCTCCTCGTTATCAACAAGCTCTTTCCGAGCACTTTCCAAACTTTCTTTGTCGAAATCCGATAGAAAATTTGCGCTCGACACCCGAATTCCACTGACATCGGAATTTTCCCTCGTCCAGCGACCCTCCGCAGCTAGAATGGCTTTCTCGGTTTTATCGCTCTTTTTCGGCATTATATAAAGTAAACTTGAAGCCTGGAAAGTAAAAAAAACCGGGTTGAAGTAGCAAAAACAACTTCATTGTAACTTTTACGAAATGTAAACAAAACTGGAGGAGTGAAGCTTGTTAGCCAGCGAATTGCAAAGCGCGGGCGTTGCTTTTTCACTAAACCGGAAGTAAATTTCTCCCGCCATTTGCACGAGAGCGCGCGCGCGCCGACCCTTCATAGCAACGTCGCTGCTTAGCGACGAAATTGGTAAACGCACCCGTAAGCCGATTATCGTCAAAACAATCAAAATTCTAAAAACAAAGTGTTTTATGAATGGACAAAATGTCATGCAAGGGTATTTACAACTCAAAAGGATGAATGAAGAAATATTCCCATAAATGCTTTTATATTGTTTATTTCCCGCCAAATTTAAAATTGGCAAAATTTAAACTTCAAGAGGGGATTTAAATATACGACATTACGTAATGAAAAGTTATGAGAAAGTTATAATGGATAAATGACGTCATTGCGACGTCATATTGACGTCAGCATAGCTTAACTTATTATTATTAATAATAATAATGATTATAATGCTTGTAATGAATATAAATAATGATTATACTTGCCTGGCACGGAGTTAGCTATATTCTGTCTACGGTTCAATTCTGCATCAAGGTTTTCCAATGTTATATCGTTGCCATCAGAACCAGCATGTTTGTCTTTGCGTCTTATAATATATATAATCAGTAAAATATACGTCAGACAGATTATGGCGCCCAATAACATAACATATTTAGCATATCGTTTTGGAGTTCACTTTTCAACTAAAACATATTTAAATTATTATGTGGGATAACCAAGCAACAGTTAGGATGTCCGTTGGCCAGTTCTTTAGGATTGAACTTTTAGAATTGCTTAGAAATTGTTAGAGTAGCTATGCGACACATGTCGAGATAAGTATTCCCTTGTTTAGAGTAACGGACTCTTATTAAAAAATAATTCCGTTGAACACCAAGCTAAAACTGGAGTGTTATGGCAATTTGCAAAAAATAATAATGATCATTATTTTAGCATAGTAATTAAATGTACATCGCTTCACTGGTTAGCTCAGTTGGTAGAGCACGGTCTAGAGTGCAGGAGGTCGGGGGTTCGAATCCCGGCCGCTTCCTTGAGCAGGGACGTTTATAAGCCGTTGGTCTTGTCTCCTAATTCGAATCAGTATTTGAAGGGAACGTGAAAGAACCTGTTGTACTACTCGAAAAAGAGAAGGGGATAGTCACCCGGTACAGCAGCCTGGCCATTGCACTAACCACACACTCAACATTGTAAACTGCGTGGCAGCTATTAGTCCGTAAGCAGTCCGAAAAAAATTGCTGACGGGATATGGCAGTAATATGTAAAGCGCCATGAGACTGTGGTGATATGGCGCTATATACATTGTATATACATGTATGGCCATTATTATTATTATTATTATTATTACATGTACGTTTATTATGATAATTCTGCCATGGTTATATAGAATTACTTTGATTAAGTGTTGATGAAAATTATTCAGTTAGTTTAACTTACTTTCGCCTCCAGAATAGAACACCAGCTGTCACTAAGAACAATATTATGACTGCAGCGACTCCACCACCAGCAGCAGCTCCAGCTGAGTAACCATGTTGTCCATCACTTCCTGTCCGTTTTGCTGTTTAGGCATAAGAGGTTTGTCAAACAGAGTAATTTATTTTAAAATTCTTTCATAATACTCTATGATATATGGATGCATATATCATATATCAAAGCGTAGCCAAGTTGTAATAACGTTGTAGCCCCACACAATCGTACCGCTCCCATGGGGGTCCGAGGGCATACATCCTCGGGAAATGTTTAGATTTAGACTCTCGCAATATGCCTTTTGCAGGAAACAGTCACGTGCTGATATAATACTTCGTTAACGAATGAATTGAGCTCGTGATCCCCATGGGAAAGGCGTTGCCATGGGTGCTGGAGGACAAGCTACCTTTAAAAACGTTGTTTTAGAAAGATCGACAATCGATTGGAGGTGGAAAATAGCATTTACAAACAGGTTTTGCTAATATATAAGACTGTCTACGGATCTCGTACAAGTGCCCTTATATATACGAACAAGAGGCTGTACCAGCCTTTACTCGGGCCATATGGAATTTCAACAAGGAATAGTTGGTATTCTTTGCAGGTTTGATTAAAAAAGTATTTTACACTTACAATTGTTTTAGCCTTTGGGAGAATATAAAAAAAATTGAATTCTTTTTATAAGAGTTACATATATAAATTATTTTTAAGAAGAATTGTGATTCTGTCTCCAGAGAAGCCATATAATAAAAATATTATATTAGTTATGTAAAAATAATCCTATTTTAGAGTGCCTGGGATGATAACTGCCATGGAAAACAGAAAGCAAATTGCAGCCATGTTTATAACAGTAGCTACATATGTTTGAGACAATATACATGTAGCAACACAAGACCAGTTATAATATAGTGAACACGAATGGTTAATTCTGACCTGCTCTGCTGAGACTTACAACTCTTTATCAAACAAGTTTGATTTCACATGGTTTTCAGGGAAGAATAGGCGAATCCTTGCTGACGTCATTGTTTACATTTTTGCCTCATTAGCGTAAATTAAACTTCAAGCTACAAACAAACAGAGTACATCAGTTGAAAGAGAATTTTAAACTTAGTAATCACCGAAAATGTAAGATTGATATGTTAAATATTTACGGAGAAATTGACTTTTCAAAACTGTAAAATGGGCTGGGGGGCAAAAGTTGCTGTCAGCCATACATTCTTTGTAAATTTTGTTATTTTTAAATACTTTTCCTCAAAATAAATTTATTTTACCATTCTAAAATTTTCGGTGATTATCAAGTGTGTCAATCTCTTTCGATTTATCGACTCTGTTTGTTTATATGTACGTTGCTTGAAGTTTGATGTATGCTAATAAGGAAAAAACGTAAACGAGGATTTGCCTATACAAGAGGCCAAGTAAAACCTCAACAACAAGTCTTTAAAATAACACATGCAATGTTCCTTTGAACTTCCTTCCAGTGATTTAGTATTCAGTTTTGCACTGTATCAGTAGCTTTGCATATTTACTGGCAGCTACTACACCAGGGATCAACCCCCATGTACCCTGGGGATTTGCACAATAATACCCAATCAAACTCGTTGTATCATATCCCCTAGTAATAAGGCATAATAAGAAATACAATGATGAGAAGGTAGGTCCTTAAGGTAACCTTAGGGTTATCTTAAGCCAGGACCAGCTCAGATGGAAAACACTGAAACAAGATCTAGCTTGCATGGCTAATATATAATGGTACCAAGAAAGGGGAAGGGAAAGAAAGAGTGCCACTTGCATGTACATGTAAGTATACTCTCAGTTCTGGACCAAATTTAGTTATGTTATGTTATAAACTTGCAATAATGATAAATACACTACTCGATACATATTATCATTATGTCAGTTCTAAAAAAAAAAAAATACACTGTAGAATGCCTGAACCCAGAGATAATAATCAAATACAAAGAGGTACAGGCCAGATGTAAATAGACCCGGGAAAATTAGAACAAAATAAAACCAGCGTCAATAACACGCCACAGATAAATATGCGATTTCCACATCAGAGTCATTTATCGTTCGTTTGAAAAAATCTTCATTTCGGATTACTTACTCAGTTTATACTCACTCACTGCATGCTGGATTTTCGTTCCCGAATTTATAAACATTTAAATACATGTGCATGGGGGGCGAAACGACTGTAATTCTTTTAAAAGGCCCCTGTCAGTCAGAGAACTGAGAAATCGGGTCATTTCTACTATAGTCTATACTTTCGAGAGGAGGTAGGCGCGATATCTGCACATTATCGAATATCCGATATCATAGTATTGAAAGTATCGGATATTAGATATTGATAATATCGGATATTATCGGATATTATCAAGGGATATTATCGGATATTCTCTAATTAGATATCTATTAGATAAAGGTCTCTCTCCTCTGTGAAGGAGGTTGATATTCGATATTATCCGATATTATCGACTATTTTCTAATTAGACATCTAATAGATATCTATTAGATAAAGGTCTCCCTCTCCTCTGAAGGACGTCGATATTCGATAGTATCGGATATTATCGGATATTCTCTAATTAGATATCTATTAGATAAAGGTCTCCCTCTCCTTTGAAGGACGTCGATATTCGATAGTATCGGATATTATCGGATATTCTCAAATTAGATATCTATTAGATAAAGGTCTCTCTCCTCTGTGAAGGAGGTTGATATTCGATATTATCCGATATTATCGACTATTTTCTTATTAGACATCTAATAGATATCTATTAGATAAAGGTCTCCCTCTCCTCTGAAGGACGTCGATATTCGATATTATTATACGACTTGGCGTTTTCGAGTGCAAATACGGGCTAAAACGAGTGCAAATATGAGACGGTATTACACGGGTCACAAACCGGTTTGCACAGGTTTATTCAACACTTAAAAGGTTTTGTAAGCGCGCGAGCCAATCGAAATGGGGCTGTTTGAGTAACAGCCAATCAGCTTTTAGCGCGCGAAAAAAACTTTTCAGTGCGCGCCCGCCCCCGACATTGGGCTGAGAGATTTCTTCTCTCGAGATTTCTTCTCTCGAGATTTCTTCTCTCGAGATTTCTTCTCTCGAGATTTCTTCTCTCGAGATTTCTTCTCTCAAGATTTTCTTCAAACAGAGCAGTAAGGTAAGCGAAAACAAACATGTTTTGTTCGTGTTAGCTGTCGTATAATAAACAATTTATTAGACGAAGAGTTGTGTAATACGGCTGGGAATTTTTACTCGTCAATTATATTTTTTCTCGCCTTTCAGGCTCGAAAAAATAAAACTGACTCGTAAAAATACCCAGCCGTATTACACAACTTTCCGTGTAATAAGCTCTTTGTATCGGATATTATCGGATATTCTCAAATTAGATATCTATTAGATAAAGGTCTCTCTCCTCTGTGAAGGAGGTTGATATTCGATGTTATCCGATATTATCGACTATTTTCTAATTAGACATCTAATAGATATCTATTAGATAAAAGTATCCCTCTCTTCTGAAGGACGTCGATATTCGATAGAATCCCATAGCACGACTCAAAATCGCGCGCTGATTGGCTAACGAAGCGTTTAATATTTTGTGGAATTCAACGGTTTGAAAAGCTGTATTCAACGATGTACAGGAAGCCCGCGCGTAAATATTTTGTTTATTTTTATTATCGCGAACAGAGACACAAATCATGTTAAAATTACAAACCAGGATATTCACAAAGTTAACAGTAGTCAAAGAACGTGAAAATTATATATCTTTTATTTCGTTTTTCACGAGAAATAATGTTTTGGCCCTCGACTGAACAAGAGCGACTCTAGCTTATCCGAAGAAACGACAAAAACAGTGATTACAGCAAAAATGTGTGATTTTGAACGGAAAAGCTGGACAGGGGCTTCGTGGATTTGCTGATTTAATTAATGTAATATTCACACAGAGAAGCTAAATGACTGAAAACCGAGTAAAAACAGGACGAAAAGCACGGCTACAGAACGGTACTAAAATCGTGGTACAAGGAAAATTTTGGAAACGAGTGGACTGAACACAAGTATTAAACATTCAACAGTTTAAAAACAGGCTTATTTATTGTGAGACAGAAATTGAGCATTAACATTTGGTACTGAATTTGCTTATAAAGTAAGGAACACTGGCTTAATACTTACAAGATTATGCGTATACTTGTGCAGCAGCTCTTCGGTTTGTCAGGTTCAGTTTAGATTTTCACTTATCGACAACTGGTTTCAACAGGCCGCCGGTTTTCTAAATCTTTCACAAACATTCACAATTTTGTCTCCAGTTAATGCACTTTTGCTTTCTTGGTAAAGATTAGATCGAAATTAAGTGTACCTAAATAAAATACAGGTGTTTTCATGCATAAGAATCCAGTTTTGATGTCGGAAAACCAAATTTTGTGAGCAACGACTGCACTTTTAGTTGAACATCGTGTGAGTTTCAGTCTAATTTTAGCTTGATTCCTATTCGCTCGTTAGTTTACCGCGTAATGGGTTCCTGGCGCGTGGCGAGAATTTCAGCAACTTTCAGTATATTCTTTATTTATTTTCGTAAATCACTAGATGCAATGGGATTCAAAGAAAATTCATTGCCCGACTCGGGAATTCCACGTTAAATTTCACTTGAAAAACCGATATCGCACTCATCGCTTCGCGATTCGTGCGATATCGGTTTTTCGCGTGCAATTTAACGTGGAATTCCCTCGTCAGGCAATGAATTTACCTATAGAATCCCATAGCACAACTCAAAATCGCGCGCTGATTGGCTAACGAAGCGTTTAATATTTTGTGGAATTCAACGGTTTGAAAAGCTGTATTCAACGATGTACAGGAAGCCCGCGCGTAAATATTTTGTTTATTTTTATTATCGCGAACAGAGACACAAATCATGTTAAAATTAGAAACCAGGATATTCACAAAGTTAACAGTAGTCAAAGAACGTGAACATTAGATATCGTTTATTCCGTTTTTCACGAGAAATGTTATGTTCTGGCGCTCGACTGAACAAGAAACCAACTCTAATCATCCGAGGAATCGACAAAAACAACTGCAGCAAAAATGTGTGATTTTGAACGAAAAAGCTGGGGCTTCCTGGATTTGCTGATTTAATTGATGTAATATTCACACAGAGAAGCTAAATGACTGAAAACAGTAAAAGCAGGACGAAAAGCACGGCTACAGAACGGTACTAAAATCGTGGTACAAGGAAAATTTTGGAAACGAGTGGACTGAACACAAGTAACATTCAACAGTTCAAAAACAGGTTTATTTATTGTGAGAATTGAGCATTAACATTTGGTAATTTGCTTAAAAAGTAAGGAACACTTAATATTTACAAGTTTGTGCGTATATATACTTGTGCTGCAGCTCTTTGGTTTGTCAGGTTTTAGATTTTCACTTAGCGACAACTGGTTTCAACAGGCCGCCGGTTTTCTAAATCTTTCACAAACATTCACAATTTTGTCTCCAGTTAATGCACTTTCGCTTTCTTGGTAAAGATTAGATCGAAATTAAGTGTACCTAAATAAAATACAGGTGTTTTCGTGCATAAAAATCCAGTTTTGATGTCGGAAAACCAAATTTTGTGAGCAACGACTGCACTTTTAGTTGAACCTCGTGTGAGTCTCAGTCTAATTTTAGCTTGATTCCTATTCGCTCGTTAGTTTACCGCGCAATGGGTTCCTGGCGCGTGGCGGGAATTGCAGCAACTTTCAGACTGAGTATATTCTTTATATATTTTCGTAAATCACTAGATGCAATGGGATTCAAAGAAAATTCATTGCCTGACTCGGGAATTCCACGTTAAATTTCACTTGAAAAACCGATATCGCGATTCGTGCGATATCGGTTTTTCGCGTGAAATTTAACATGGAATTCCCTCGTCAGGCAATGAATTTACCTATAGTATCGGATATTATCGGATATTCTCTAATTAGATATATATTAGATAAAGGTCTCTCTCCTCTGTGAAGGAGGTTGATATTCGATATTATCCGATATTATCGACTATTTTCTAATTAGACATCTAATAGATATCTATTAGATAAAGGTCTCCCTCTCCTCTGAAGGACGTCGATATTCGATAGTATCGGATATTATCGGATATTCTCTAATTAGATATATATTAGATAAATGTCTCTCTCTTCTGTGAAGGAGGTTGATATTCGATATTATCCGATATTATCGACTATTTTCTAATTAGACATCTAATAGATATCTATTAGATAAAGGTCTCTCTCCTCTGAAGGACTTCGATATTCGATAGTATCGGATATTATCGGATATTCTCTAATTAGATATCTATTAGATAAAGGTCTCTCTCCTCTGAGGAAGGAGGTTGATATTCGATATTATCCGATATTATCGACTATTTTCTAATTATACATCTAATAGATATCGATTAGATAAAGGTCTCCCTCTCCTCTGAAGGACGTCGATATTCGATAGTATCGGATATTCTCTAATTAGATATCTATTAGATAAAGGTCTCTCTCCTCTGTGAAGGAGGTTGATATTCGATATTATCCGATATTATCGACTATTTTCTAATTAGACATCTAATAGATATCTATTAGATAAAGGTCTCCCTCTCCTCTGAAGGACGTCGATATTCGATAGTATCGGATATTATCGGATATTCTCAAATTAGATATCTATTAGATAAAGGTCTCTCTCCTCTGTGAAGGAGGTTGATATTCGATGTTATCCGATATTATCGACTATTTTCTAATTAGACATCTAATAGATATCTATTAGATAAAAGTATCCCTCTCTTCTGAAGGACGTCGATATTCGATAGTATCGGATATTATCGGATATTCTCCAATTAGATATCTATTAGATAAAGGTCTCTCTCCTCTGTGAAGGAGGTTGATATTCGATATTAGGTCTATCGACTATTAGGTCTATCGACTATCGATATTATCGACTATTTTCTAATTAGACATCTAATAGATATCTATTAGATAAAGGTCTCTCTCCTCTGTTGAAGGAGGTTGATATTCGATATTATCGGATATTATCGACTATTTTCTAATTAGACATCTACTGTGAAGGACGTTGATATTCGATAGTATCGGATATTATCGACTATTTTCGAATTAGACATCTAATAGATATCTACTAGATAAAGGTCTCTCTCCTCTGTGAAGGAGGTTGATATTCGATATTATCGACTATTTTCTAATTAGACATGTAATAGATATCTATTAGATAAAGGTCTCTCTCCTCTGTGAAGGAGGTTGATATTTAACGTAACGTAACGTAATTTGATTTAATTTAATTTTGTTGGGGGGATTTAATTTAATTAAATTTTGTTGGGGGGATTTAATTTAATTAAATTTTGTTGGGGGGATTTAATTTAATGTAATTTTGTTGGGGGATTTAATTTAATTTAATTTTGTTGGGGGGATTTAATTTAATTTAATTTTGTTGGTGGGATTTAATTTAATTCAATTTTGTTGGGGGGATTTAATTGAATTTAATTTTGTTGGGGGGATTTAATTGAATTTAATTTTGTTGGGGGGATTTAATTTAATTTAATTTTGTTGGGGGGATTTAATTTAATTTAATTTTGTTGAGGGGATTTAATTTAATTTAATTTTGTTGGGGGGGATTTAATTTAATTTAATTTTGTTGGGGGGATTTAATTTAATTTAATTTTGTTGGGGGGGATTTAATTTAATTTAATTTTGTTGGGGGTATTTAATGTAATTTAATTTTGTTGGGGGGATTTAATTTAATTTAATTTTGTTGGGGGGGATTTAATTTAATTTAATTTTTTTGGGGGGATTTAATGTAATTTAATTTTGTTGGGGGGATTTAATTTAATTTAATTTTGTTGGGGGATTTAATTTAATTTAATTTTGTTGGGGGGATTTAAAATAAAACAATTCCACCCACCCCTCCCCTACAAAATGTTTTTTTGACTCCTCACCCCTCCCCTCTACTTTCTCCACCATCCACCTCAACATTTTATCTAGACCCACATAAACCCAAGTGCTCAATAATGTATGATTTTTAGAGTTATAGTAAGTAAATTATGCCTGCTTTTAGGGCTAGCTAGATCACTGAACAACACAGAAAACTAATACTTCTTCAATTGTCCTGTGAACTAATCCAAACCCTGCCCCTACATTTAAAAACACCCTAACCGTTAACAACAGGTGCTCGGGACGACTGCAGAATACCCCACCACAGCAAGCTTGGGTGGAATACCTGACAGTCAATGTAGAGAGCTGAATGTCGAGTCAACGTAATTTGCAACGCGTCATCGTTTCAACGAGTAGACTGCGGTTGATTGTAGAACAAAGGTAGTAATATATAGAGTACACTTTATTCATGTCAACGCGTCATTGCGTCATCGTGTCAACAAGTAGACTGCGGTTGATAATAATAATAACAATACATACATACATACGTTTTAGGAGCATTATACAGCACTCAATGCTCTTACAATATCATGCAGTGATGGTAATAAACTAAAAATAATAAAAACTATCTACTTACACGTGTTCTAGTAATATCGAGCAAGCTATTTAAAAAGAAAAGTATATAACTTAGATTTAAATACATTAACAGTGTCGGCACTCCTGATGTTAGACGGAAGAGAGTTCCAAAGTCTTGGAGCGCAGATCGAGAACGCTCTATCACCATAAGACACATTATTTGACTTTGGTATGGACAACAAGTTAATTATAACTACATGATCTTAAAGTAAGGGCTGGCTTATATCTCTGTAGCAGATCAGAAATATAATCCGGTGCCAGACTATGGAGAGCTTGATACGTGATTAATAGAACCTTATAACTAATTCTAGATCTAATTGGAAGCCAGTGGAGTTGACGGAGTACAGGGGTGATATGTTCTGATTTCTTTGTTTTAGCGACTAGCCGAGCGGCAGTGTTCTGTAAGCGCTGTAGCTTAGCTATTTCAGAGTCAGGTAGCCCAAACAAAATACTGTTGCAACAGTCCAGACGGGAAGTAATAAAAGCGTGCACCAACTTCTAACAGTCTCCTTGACACATATACTTGCAAATTCTTCCAATGTTACGGATAGCAAAAGAAGCTGACTTGCAAATGTTGTTTATGTGAGTAGTCAGTATAAGGTGACTGTCCAAAGCAATGCCAAGATCATGGGCGACAGGAACTGGAGCAATGATAGTACCATCAATGGATATACCTGGCATCGGCTCACACTGTATGAACCGAGATGAGAGATGGACGATCTCTGTTTTACGTGGATTACACGCGAGTTTGTTGGCGGTGCACCAGCTTAAGATATCTTTAACACATAGCTCCAATTTGGCTAATGTAGCAGATCGATCACATGTAGAGTTATAAACAGTTACATAGAGTTGGGTGTCATCTGCATACATCATGCAATCGAGGTTATGCGCCTTGATCAAATCCTTCAACGGTGCGAAATACAGGGAGAACAAAAGCGGCCACAGTACAGAACATCTAGTACGCCATACTGTATTGTCTTGCTGGTGGAGACGGTATTCCCGACAATGACTGATTGTACTCTGTTAGTGAGGTATGACCGGAACCATGCTAGCACTAGCATGCTAGCATCCCATAACGATGCTGAAGTCTCTCCAGAAGGAGAGCATGGTCAATCGTGTCGAATGCGGAGTATAAGTCAAGCAAAACTAAGACCACCTCACGCCGAGAATCGATGGTGCAGAGAATGACGTTCATCACGCATAGCATTGATGTCTCCGTACTGTGAAATAGTCTATATGCTGACTGGAATTTAGCAAGCAGACCATTCCCCAAGAGGTAGTTCATCGTCTGTGTAGAGGCAACCCGTTCTAGTAACTTAGACAGAAAGGTTATATTTGTGATCGGACGGTAACTTGAAAATTCCTCCTGGTCAAGGTTGGACTTTTTCAGGGATGGGTGTATGATGCCAGTTTTTAGAGACGAAGCAAAGGGAACACGCCCTCAGACAATGATGCATTGATGATTTTAGTAACTTGAGGAACCGAGAAAATCAAGATCTTGCTTCATAATGTGTGCAGGACTGAACAGGGTCAAGCAAGCATGACTTTGCAGGAGACTTTTCAAGCATCTTGATTGTAGAACGAAGGTAGTAATATATAGAGTACACTTTATTCATGTCAACGAGTCATCGCGCCAACGAGTAGACTGCGGTTGATTGTATTACAAAGATATTCAGCGAGACAGAGTATTTTATTCGTTGACGTGTTGACCCTCACACCAACTCGATTCATGTACATGTTCCACCGTGACAACGCGTGAACACGTACGTTGACTGTCGACCTGTAAGGTAGATTACGTGGTAGGGTATTCTGCAGTCTAGTCGAAAAATAATGCTTATTCAATGGTCCTGTGAACTACATTTGTAATCCAAACCCACAATTTAAATAAACCTAACCTTAGTGAGTTCCCTTTTCACTATCTTGAAATAAAAACTAGTTGAAGTTTATGAGCCAGTTTAATCTTTTTGAAATAATGCTTCTTCAATGGTCCTGTGAACTACATTTGTAATCCAAACCCACAATTTAAATAAACCTAACCTTAGTGAGTTCCCTTTTCACTATCTTGGAAAAAAAACTAGTTGAAATTTATGAACCAGTTTAATCTTTAAAAAAAAATTAAACCAGTTTTAAAGTTTTCCAAAAACATTAACTGTTTTAAACATATTTAAACCAATGTATATATTTGAACTACAACATATCTATTAGATAAAGGTCTCTTCTTCTCTGTGAAGGAGGTTGATATTCGATATTATCGACTGTTTTCTAATTAGACATATTTTAGATAAAGGTATCTCTTTCTAAGATATTTTATGAAAAATATGAGATACTACAGGATATTAATATGATATTAGATCTAAAATATAAATATCTGATAGTATCTTACATATCGATATTCTTCACTTCCACTATAAATATCGGATATTTCTTTCTAAAATATTTCATGAAAAATATCAGATACTAGATGATATTAAGGTGACATTAGACGAATGATAAATATCTGATAAATATCCGATATTCGATATTCTGCAGATATCGCACCTACATGATAATATGTGATAAATTCCCGGCCAAAGCCCGTGAAACACCTCTCAGCTTTAGAAAAGACAAAAATCTTGGTATTGCACTTGAAGGAACCTTTGGTTTACACAAAAAAACAGCTGATATTAAAGGTTTTGCCAAGTCAAAACTCTCACTCACCGCCATCTTTAAAAACCTGGACAACATTTCCAGCAACCTCGTCCCCAGGGTCTTCTCGGTCACATCCAAGATGGCGGCTACTCCGAGAGAAGACCCTGGTAAACCGTGAACTGTCACGTATTCTGTTTGGCTCTTCGATTATGACACAAAGGTTGTTCTAACGATGCTTTTTATTGGCCACACGGACTGAGTCCAGAGAGATGCATTTGTATATATATAGATTCGATTGCTCAAATTTTATCAATAAAATTATTTTAAATAACCTTAAAACACGTTGTGTAGGTAGAGCAATAGATGAAGTGCATTACTGGGTAGTTTTCTGGTAAGTTTCATCAGTGAGAAAGCCAGGAGAAGCCGTTAAATCTGAACATGTGCTATCGATCTCCTCGCTTCAACGCTAACGGAAAATGAACGGCATTTTAGGATTCTCTTCTAGCTTAGATACATCCTGGTAGCTTTGGGATACTCTTCCACTGTTTCTTTATCCAAGTAAACTCCATTTCGAACTGTTTAGTAGACCTGTTTTCACTTCGTCGTTCGCCGCGTAGAAATACCGTTAATCGCATCTCGCTCACTCCGGATTGGGATACCTATGGTTTGTAGGCACGTGTTAATATTTCCATATTTAGCTTGGCCGCCATATTGGATGCCCACATCACATGATTAAAATCTCCAGGATTTCTGGAGATTTTTGGTCACGTGATTCAGCGTTTACCAGGGTCTTCTCTCGGAGTAGCCGCCATCTTGGATCTGACCGAGAAGACCCTGGTCACGAGGTTGCATTTCCAGCATTGCGCCAGCACTGTTCACTGGGACAACATTGCGCCAGCACTGTTCACAGTACTGGCGCAATCTGATTGGTCGACGGCGCAAAATCTCGACACAAATAAAAAGATAATAAAAAAAAATAAAAAAAAATTAACACTTGCGATTTCTGACTCGCGCCAGCCGAAGGCCTGGCCCGAGTAATTAAGGTTGTTTTGACACCCAGTACAACCACGTGATTGCATTCCTGCAAAAGGCCCATTGCCTTCTCCGGTAATTTTAGGTCATATTTTAACCTCAAACTAATTTTTAATAGCCTGATATATTTAGTAGTTAAAAAGCTTTAAGACTGACAGGAGAAGGCATTTGCGAGAGCCTAATCCTAAAAACCAGAATATTTGTGGTAACATCTCAACCTGCATTCTCTATGATGTACATGTACATCATGTGGTCAATTGCTTCTTAATCGACAAAGTGTAGGTGTAAACACGTTTTCATTAAGATGGCCTTTGTTTTCTTAAAGTGTAAGTATCATGTCAAAAAAATAAACATTTATATTGTACTATTGTGGTTGTTTCTCACAAAGAGGTATTAATCTTGTAGATTTTGTAAAATTTCTGACATTTGATCCCTAATTTTGGTTACTTGTCGTGGATCCTGTGACGTCATAAGATGAATCAACTCCCTCCCAAGAGAAAACTACTACAATAAAAACCCGTAGGTTTTCATTGTGACATCACAAGATGAATCAATCCCGAAATTCGGGTACGTAACTTTTATTCTTGTTGAATTGTTGCTCCAGTCTCTCGAAGAAAACTAATTTAGATAACTGAAGTATTTGGAGCAAAAAGAGTTAATGTTGTTTTATGGCTTTACTTGCACTTTAAGTGGCTTTAGCTTTCCACGTATGAGTATCATATACAATTTTTAATCTTACAACAAATTTCCCACATATTTCATAACCTCCTCCGCAGGCATCTCTAATTAAGAAGAAAAAAAGAAACCGACCGGGTTTCCTGTGTCGAGCGCGAGAAAAGAATACATCCCCTGTGAGCGTATAAGCGCGCGTGAAAGAAAATATTTCAAGGATGATAGCGACAATAACCTGCGATGTTCCGCAAGATTGAGAAGGATAATTGTTTTATTATTCAACATATCGATAACAAAACAATACATTGTTAAACTCGTTCGGATAACAGCTATCGCAGGATATCTGTCATGTATAGGTGACAGATATTGAGGGCGAAATGACCATATTTGGGTAACGTTACGATGTGTTGAATAATAATCGCTGATATTTCCCGCTCGCGGAGAGAAAATATCGGATGACGTGACGCATTCAACCAATCACGCGCGAGAGAAAATATTTGATGGGTTATAATACCTAATCGTAAACAATAAATAATTAAAAATAAACAACAGACAGAAGACAAGTACCTCGAGCAACCTGGATTTTGGCCACAAGTGCTGCTTTGCCAGCATAGGTTATCTGTAAAGTGAAAATGCACGAATCCATTATGGCCAATTAAACAATTCTACGTTCCATATTGATGTTGAAAAATGTATTATACAAAATCAAGCTGAAATTCATACTTGTATGCTGACTAACATATAATTGGCTTGAACGTTAACTTTACTTTAGTGCCCTTTTTGCACACATGTTACAATGCAATTGCGTATAGGACATAAAGAATCTAAACATGGGATTAACTTTCAGGAATATATTTGAAACAGATTTAATAAAGCATCATATTTTCATGAACGCCACAGGCTGCTACAGATTCAGCTTCACAATTATTGTACGAACTCCAGTTGAGCTCTGACCCAACGAGTCGCGCGCAATGCCGAGTTGGCTATCAGTTCATCCAGTACGATGACAGTACGGTGGAATAATTGTTTTATTATACACACATTCACAGAATATGAGCTATCGAAAAACATGATAACTTAGTTTTTCACTCTGATTATAATGAAACATTTCCAGGAGTAAAACAATTGCACTTTTGTTTAGAAAATAGAGAGCAAATCTGGTGAGAAAATAGAGAAACTGAGCGAACTGTCAGTTATTCCTGTAGGTCAAATGTACTTAAAGCTATGCTTTCACTAAGTTGAAGTCGTTAAAATTATCCGAGAAGAAATCCTTGAGAAGTCAAAAGCACTACATTGTATGTAAACGCTAATTCCCTTTGCCTGAAGTCTTCGCTACGAAGAAGAATCACTGTCATGCCCGCCAGACTATATTTCGTGGTCATGGTTCCACTTGTGACGTCACAGCAAGATCCGAGATTTTACCGGAAGTGAGCATTCTTACAGCAACAATTACGGATTTTTACAGTTTATCATTCGAACTTGATAAAAGAACCCTCAAATTCGTTTTCTACGAGTGATTCTGCGTTGGGTTCGAATCGGTGGTATTAGAGTGGTTTCCATGCCCTTTAAATTAGTCGGGTTTCGACAAACAAAGCGAATAGTTATGCGACCGAATCGTTTCAGAATTCAGTGAAATGTGTTTCTTTAAAAAAATTGAAAATCCCTTCCTATTTACTGCTTTTTACCATCTAATATTTTCTAATATTTTCATGCCACACTAATGGTTGTTTTTTGCTGTCTTTTGCTGCCGTTTTCTCCAGTGCATCTTCAGGTTTTGCTTCGCTAAATCGTCCAGTCATGTTTGTTTGTTTTGGCCAAACTTTCTCTACTGGTTGGATATGAGCTGATAGCAAGGAACCAATCAGAAAGCTATGTAGCTCATGTCTAGTGGGTGGGAGTATAATAATAGTATATATACTTTCATCATGTAAGTCATCCGCCTATTTCATAAATAAATAAACGGGTCGAGAGCGCACATTGGACAAACGAAATAGGATATTTTAATTACCAGACCGAAATTGGTTGTGATTATAATTTTGCAGCTATGCGGAACCGATACATAACGGTCACTGTGATTCGAATTTACCTTTCAGCTATAATCACGATTCATTTGGGTTAGGGAATGTGCTATGTTGTTCGTCCATTGTTCTACACTGTATTTACGCTTTTTCTGACAACCTTTTTTAAAAAGATGTACACGAGACACACGTTTCTCAGACGGTTAGATAAAATAACATAACAAACCAAAAAAGAGAACACGCTTTCTTTGTTATTGTGCTAATATACAGAGCGAGCATTTACATTCGATTGTATTTATCAAAAACGAACTGTTTAACAGTTAACTAAAGGGAAACTTACCCCATTTTCGAATGTCATTGCTCGAAAGAATACTTGATAACTCTGTCCTTGTTTTAAAGCCACATTCTCGTAGTCGTTGTATGTTTTTCCATCTCCAATAAGGAACAACGTTGATGGGCCGATGGATGTAGCATTTAACTGAGCAGCGATATAGTAGTTGAGGTGATTCTTTGATGAAGTTTCATAGTCAGAAATGTTGGTGTCGTAACCACTTGGCAGACTCTTGTTCTCCTTACTCTCTTTTAGGACTATAACTTGGTAGGCACTTAGGCACATAACAATAACAAATAATAATATGAGAGCTTTAAAAGTCATGACAATAAAACATATTATGGAATGCCGCTCCATTTAAAATTGAATAAAACACTGTAATATTGATGGGAGAACATATAGTACATGTAATAATTGATTCCCGAATGAATAACTCCCAACTTTAATACACTTTTGTATGTAACTTAGGATGCGTTCAATTGACAGTGTTCTAGAATAAGAATACATAGATCGCTTATAAAAATATATGGTAGCCACTAAATGTATCGTAAATATCACATGTCAGCAACCGATTGTAGCTTACAGTGCGAAATGCGTCTGAATAAGTGATTTTCAAAACTATCGTATCAATTTTTATTCTCGAACAATACGGTCAATCGAACGTATCCTTAATGCACGCCGAGTACTCTACTGGATGTAATCTGTACCAGAATGAATAGTCAAATGGTTTTACAGAAATAAAAAAAAAATGAGTTCAAGTGCACTGTAAAGTTTGAACCACTTTACCTGATTAGTCCGTTTCGTGGTTGTGCGGGCCAAAGAGTAATATTAACCATTACATCAGTCTTGTTTTCTAATTGTACGTTTTGAACTTCAGGTGCTATTGGAACTGTATTAAAAAGGCTCAATATTTTTATCTGAATTAACGAATGTAAGAAAAGCTTAACATGACATGCTGTGTGTCAGGAAAATAGTAAAAGGGAAATATATTAACACAAAACATTTTTTGTATTTCAGTTATAAAAGGTATTACTATACACCACAAAAACACCAAAGGAAACACACCATCTATCTTCGTCGTCGCAAAGACCTGCCTACTCTTTGGGCCCTTTCCACAGTCAGTCGTTGCTAATATCCTAAATCCATATCTTGTACCAGGTATCAGTCCTCTTACTATGTGTTCTTCTGTCGACTCGTTAATGAAAGCATGTCCAAGTAGTGAAACGAATGAATCCCAGTAACTTTTGCTTCCATTGTATTCAATCTAAAGAGAATGATCATAATAGTGAATGGACTATTAGTAAGCTCATAACAGGAGTCTGGCTCACCCAATTACATTTCTTGCTCATTTCATCAGATTATATCGAGAAACAGGATACCTCGTGCCTTCGTGTATTCTTGAATAACCACTGGTTATTTCATGGCTTTCTATGGAATACGTGCGAATATTTCACGAGAAATTTGTATTATTTGGTGTATACCAAAATAATATGAATTTCGAGTGAAACGTTCGCTTGTATTCCATAGAAAACTATGAAATAACCATATTATCCTATAAATAACAAATATACGGGAAGATTTATCAAGAAAAAAAGTAACTTACCGCACGATAGACTGCAAATTTTCTCACCAGTAAACAAAAGTTTCGAGTGGCGGACGCGTCTGCAGACTAATTATGTATTCAAAATCTTATTGGCTGGTAAAAAAAGAAAAGGCGCGAAATTTCCTGGATTTTGATTGGCCTGATCTAGCCATGAAATACCGTTCATAGAAAACTTGTATTTCATAGTAAAGCTGAGCTCTGATTGGCTGAAATATAATATTTATAGGATAAACAGAAATACTATTTAAGGAACATTAAGAAACACAGGATTTTTAGTGGTTTGGTTGTTCATTTTCGTTTTGGATACTGAGCATTCCATGTCATTCAAAATGCCAAGTTAAGTGAGTCGGCCTACTCGTGAAAGAGAAAGTAAACTCGGTAGACTGTTAACCAAGGCAACATGATGTAACATGTTGCAGGCGTTATTTTCCTTCTATCGCGCAATCTCCCCCCTGAAGGCCTGGCTACGCAGGCTAATCGGAAGCTCAAAACCTCAAATCAGCGAAATAAATGGCAATAAAATGTAAGCTAGAGTTTGGACTAATATTAGCATAGCGTGGACAAAATCAAACTTTGAAACGAAAATAAAAACTTTACTTTTACTTATTTTGTAGGCAATGCTGTCGGAATTTCGGATTTAGAAACAAATTTGTATCTCGACAAAATGACCAACAATGATGGAAACGTCGCGCCGAACTTACATGTATGTATCAACATTGGTGTCAATAGCTGAACTCAGGCTATTTTGCGAATTAGAAACTTGAACTGCAACGTGTTTTGTTAACAGATAAAACCCCACAGACAATTTCCTTTGGAAACGATAAGTTGGTTGAACATTTTGCTCCAACAACAACAACATGGTCCGTTGAGTGTCTCGTGGATAGGAAACGAAGATGCGATCCCCTCCGGCTTAAAAATTCGGATCGTGTACGCCTTACAAAATCCATAATATTTTATTTTATGTCCGTAGGAATGACAAAAAAACAACCCAGGTCGCCTCCCTGCATTGCATTATGGGCGCATTTTAGTAGCCTCCCCGCATTGCATGTTGCCCACGCATCAGTAGAACAATAGACGCAAGCTGCTAAGACTCGTTCTGGTTCACCAGCCTTTTGTTATTTAAAACAGATTGTTCTAGCTGCGCGCGCAACATCGTCAAAATGGCCTATAGAGTGGAATGGTTAGGAAACCCGGCAAACTTCAAAGGGGCTAACAAAGGCGCTGCGATTTAGGTTGGAAGGGGGTAAGACAAAAGATTGTGCACGGTCATAGTTCATTAGTGTCCCCTGAACGACCGAACCCACACGTTTCTATTGACTGATTGATTAACATGTTCCAATATCTATTGTGTTTTGTGCACGCTTACGGTTGAAAAAAGCGAAAAAATACCTATAACAAAGAAGGTCGCTGGGTTTCATAACCATTCCACTCTATTAACTATGGCCTATCTAAACTGTGAACTGCTGCGCATGAATAAATGGATCAATCTCGGTGTCTGGGCCGAAACCCCCACCCCTCCCCCACACTTCACCCTAACCTTTAATGGTTAATCATTAATAGAACGATGCATATCCAAGGGAGGGGTGGGTGGGTAGTTTCCCAGAAACCGGGATTGAGAAAAATAAAAATATGATGGACATTTTCCGTTTAGGGCACAATATATCATTTTAAATAAAACGTTTTTCATATTATGATTGATTTGTATTAACTCACAGTGTATGATTGAACATTATCCGCCACATTCAAGGGCTTTTTCCACTTTAATTTGACGGTTCGTTTTCCAGAAAGATCAGCCCTGACGTTCTGTGGCGATCCCGGCTCTACGACATTTAAAAGTACAAACGTAAGTTGGCAATCGTTGAAAATGTAATTCAAAGAAAACATAAATTGACAAATGTTTTTCCTTTCAAGATCATTCGAAAAGCGTAATATGTAAAAAGTGGTACAATAATAAGAATAACACTAAATACGATGGCACGATAATTGTACAAAGTAATGTTTCAAAGCTTCAAATGAGGAATATGGTTTTAATATTTACAAACATCGTCGAGTGTGCATTGCTTCTCAATGTCCGCACGGTTGAATTAGTGTAAGCCTTCACCAAGACTTGAGGTTAAAATTGTTTTATCATTCGCCTCTGCAAATTGCGTTGACTGCCCCTGGCCTATACTGCCAACACCGATTAGAAACCAAGAGTACGACCCAAACTCGCGGGTTGATTGGCTACAGAAGCGGTTGAATTTAACGTGGAATTCAATTCGCTCTTTTCAACTGGTGGCCATCTTGGATTCAAGGCGAGGCAATCCTTTGTTTAGCTATGTTGGCCTCGCATAAACGATATCAGAACGATTAGCCTCGCCTTGAATCCAAGATGGTCACCAGGTGAAAATAATGAATAATTCAAAGTTTATTTTTGTTTATTTTTATTATCGCGAACAGAGACAAAATCTATTAAAATTCCAACCCCGAGTATTCACAAAAGTACAAAGTTGACATTAGTCAAAGAAAGTGAAATCCATCTTTCCTTCGTTTTTGATGAAAATTTAGCTTTTTTTGGAGCGATCGATCAAAAAGCAAATCCGAGGAATCTGACGACGAAAATAACTGCGGTAAAAATGTGTGAATCGAACGAAAGCTCAGGGACCTTGTTAATTTGATGAATTAACCTTTATTATTCACATCCACAGAAGATTATATAGCTGCCTTCAGAGAGAAAATTGCTTCAGAAAACATGAAGAAAAACACGGCTACAGAACGGTACTATAATCATGGGATAAGGATAATTTCGGGAACGAGTGAACTTAACACAACACTTCAGAGCTTCAAGTAGCTCGTTATATACTTGCACATGCAATCCGAGATCGAATTGGAATTTAGGATTTTCTTTGTGGCGGGAGGAAAACCGGATAACCCGGAGAAAGAAACCCTCGGAGCAAGGAAGAGATACCAACAATCTCAACTCCCATATGACGTCAAGAGCAGGAATTCAACCTGGGCCACGGAAGTGAGAGGCGAGCGCTTTAATTGCTCGGTCACTCTTGCTACCTGGCCTTGAACTCACTATGTTTTTACCACAAGTTTACTTATAACAAGTCAGCAAGGAAATACGAAAAAACCAGGAGGATCATGGAAACAAACAATGATTTTGGTAATTCCTATTTACAACATTTTTCATGATTTTACATGATAATATAAGTAATAGTGTATTACCATTCCTTGAATTATAACTTAAACATATTAATGCGGAAATTTCTAGTAATCAGCCAATGCATTTACCTAATAGTATTGACTAGCCTGCAACGTTACATGGTCCGAGCTCTACTCCTATCGACTAACTGTTGTTAATCCTGATGAAAGACAACTGTAAATCTTACTGGGTTGGTTTCCATTGCTTAGCCTAGATAATTTAAGCGGATGTAAGATAACTAATCAACCGAGTTTAGTTTTTTAAGCGTTTATGATTACTGGCGTTGGTCATTGTTCATAACATGTTACCCATTTACTTAATTGTTACAAAAAAGTAGGTTAATAACGTAAGTAATAGTGTATTTTCGTTATTTGAGTTGTAATTTAAACATCATTAATTAGATTTTCCTTACCAGATGTTAGCATGTTTAACGGATCACTGTATGGTCCTGGTCCAACCCTAGTGTACGCCCTGACCTTGATACTGTACATTGCACAAAGTTCAAAGCCATGTATTGCAACGTTATTTGCTGATGTTCTTCTTTGTTGTACTTCTGATCTTCTTTCATTTCCTTTCCGTATTAATGTCCACTGCACCTCATAGTTTATCACGATACCATTACTCCTATAACTTGCAATTTTATCCCATCTAATGTTAAACGTTGTCGTGTTAATACTGCTATGATGCACGTTTGACGGGCCAATGCTTGGAACTGGAAATAACAATACATGAACAAACAAATGAAGGATACAAAAGTTGGATTCATCAACATATTTAAAATGAAAATAAAATATAACTCATTTTCCCTCAAAATTAACCATAATATTGAATTAACGAGCCCGTATATTACAGACAAATAGGCAGATAGTTTTTGTCCCAATATTTCGATCGGCACGGCCGACCTTCTTTACGGGAAAGAGGCTTACAATGAATACCTGATAAAAATATATAGAACCTTTGCAAGATAGAATTGCATAATCGAACGATAAAACATATGTAGACCAATGAAGAAAGTAGAGAGCGACATATAATATGAAATTAAAATAAAGTGACGTGATAATGAGTGTGAAATACAAGTTATGTTTCGTGACGTTTATTTATGCCTAGTGTTACAAAAGTTTGAAGTCAGTCGATAGATAATTTTTATTCGAGAAGCATATCTTATCTTTGGATCAGTCTTGAGATTTTGTAGGTTTTGCTGATCAGATTCATATATTACATATATAAGTGTTTCCTAAGAAACTGCAGGTGCATCTTGTTTGTAAGAAACACTTTAATTTAGATAAAAAGCACATGTATTTTGTGGCATCTTCTTAAAACGTTGAAATAAAATTGTTTACCCTTCAAATGAAGATTTCTACATCAGTCCAGTTTCAAATATTAGAGCGGAGTCATTATACCCGTGAAACAAAATAAAAAAGTATTGTTTAATTGCTGATATTTATTTAAAAATACCAACTATCATTTAACCGAAACTTCATTAAATTTACTGCACAAGCTAGAGCTGAGAGGTATAATTGCGACCTATAGAAGAATAACTGTGAAATAAAGATTACGCTAATTATATATTATAAAAAAAATACATTCTGATAACTATGTAAATACTGTGGAATACAATATTGTATTGTTGATGAGACATCAAAACTCGGCATATTTCACGTGTAATAAGCTGGCAATTACACAAGCCGCGACAACGTGCAAGGTTAGGCAAAGTTCACCAACCAATCCTGTTTTTACTGATGGAAGGAGTATAAAGAACATGCTTTTAACGTAAGTTGTGCAGCATGTACAGATAATATTTATTCGATGAAACGTTTAGATAATAATCAAGAGCGAGCGAGCTTAGACTTCACTTCAGTGGTTCTCTGTTGGTCGCTCGCTGTCGCGAGCTTTGAAGTGCTTCAGTAAAGAATACAATATCCTGTTCAATTACCAGAAAACATGAATGTTTTTGTATTATCATGTTATCATTTTAATCTATCTGTCTCGATACGACTATTGTCTTGTAATTATTGTAAACTTGTGTTTTATATATTTTAGAATAGTTATCATTTAACTATATGTACACTGAGTCAGTTCAAATAAAATAAACTTCAGTTGAACTTCTAATTTTAGTGTTTGAATTGAGGCCAATAATGTTTGGCAGGCTCTGAATAAAGAAAGGTTAATTTAACCAAATATGTGCTGTGTATTTGAAATGTCATTTCCAAACATTGTTTTGTGGTGTCTTGATTTTATTGAATTGATTTTCTCTGGGGTGTTTTTAAATATGAAGAGGCGAATAAATATGTATATGTCCTGTGCTTTTGGTCTCCAAACTTTATTCAGTTGTGTCATGCGTCTTATTATTATTATTTTTCATGTGGCATTGATTTCCACTGCTCATTAAATTGTTTCGTGAATTCTTGCCTGCATATAAATCAAGAGTCTATTCCTTTTAATTGTATTGTTGTTTCATGTTGTTTCATGCGTTAGCCGTCGTATAATAAACAATTTATTACACGAAGAGTTGTGTAATACGGCTGGGAATGTTTACTCGTCAATTTTATTTTTTCTCGCTTTTCAGACTCGAAAGAATAAAACTGACTCGTAAAACTACCCAACCGTATAACACAATTTTCCGTGTAATAACCTCTTTTTACTTTCGTGCATGTTGTCAACGAAAACGTTGTAAGTCCTACATTTACCGTATCATGATCAGCATCGTTATCACACAATATCTTACCATCTTCCTGTGTTCTAGTGGTCTTTGCAGTACTCGGCGAACCCACAAACCTGTTGTTACGTACAGCTACCGTTACATTGTATGACGTATACTTCTTTAGATTCTTCAACAAATACGATGTCGATGTAGTTGTGTTCACATAATCCGGATTTGATGACACTCCCAACTGCTGGTTATATCCAATCTGGTATCCAACTAAACGTCCATTCACTGAGTTACTTGACGGAGCCTAAAATAAATCAAATAACATAATCTTTGTTCCTCATATGACATAAAACAAGAGAGCACATCTATTTTAAATCATTTTTCTCTGTGTGATTCGAATATTCATTACACTGCATTTGTATTGGCCTTACACCGACAGTCCTCATTTTGTACTTAATCGAGTTTATCATGGTGATTAACTAGTTAAGCAAATCCACATAATGTCAAAGAAAATATACCTTTCATGGCCATGGAACATAGGACTAAGGACCTAAGACAAGGAAATTAAAATAGCTAAAATCGATTGTGATTGAGCTAAAAGTATTTCGAATTCCTTTGTTTTGGGGTCTATAAATTGTTAGATCAGTAGTCGAGTCGGTTTTCCAGTTTTCGCCTTAGTTTCTCCCTACTTGCAGCACTGTCCGCATACTTGCAGCACTGTCCTACCCACAATCCATTTCGTTCTGAGAATGCCCTATTGTCCTATTGCCGACGTCCAATGTTGGCTCTCCCTGCCATCTTGTTTTGGAATATGTCTATACATTTAATTACTAATGTCAACATATGATTGCATTCAGACGGGAACAGCCGCTGATGGGTTATCAAAATCAATAAGGAAAACTATATCAAAAGAATGTGTAATTGTATTCGTTGCTTATCAATACCTAAAACAATCTTTACCGTCCATAAGACAAGATACTTGTTGGAGATGGGGACACCATCAGGTACTGTGACATCACAGTACCTGATGCTTTGACATGTTGTGCAAGTATGATTCAGCCGCGTTCATACGCAAATGAGTAATATTTAACAGTCAGTTCTGCTTGTAAGTTCTTTTTGTAATTTAAGATCTGTTTCCGTTCTTCTTTTGTTTGAAAATTGTGTAGATTATTCATCACTGTCTCCAACAGACTGTTAAAACCGCACTACCATAATTAGTGGATGAGAGGACAATAGATTCAAGTTTTGTTTTCTACTCTTGTTCTCTTTACTCAGTGAAGATTCCTGGGTTACTACTAATCTCATAATCGTATTAATAACTGCTTCATAGACAGATATCATGTTCGCGTCTCTTTACTACATATACTGTGTGCACTGGAATGTCTTGACGATGGTTAGGATTGAACGTTGGTGACAAGTAATAGAATACGTTCGAAGAAAGGTATTTCCTTGGTTTATTTTAATGATCGCTGATCCGGAAACTTATCTTACAAATTGTTAACAACCGTGAGCGAATTAAAATTGGAAAGGATCTTAGATCAATGCTATAGCGATGTTCACTGCCACGTCATCCATTGTCATTAATGTGGCAACCAGAGATCCATTGGTTCCTGACACAAAGCGGCATTTTGAAATCGTGGTTGGTTCATTAGCATAACAATTGTAATGTTTATCAACACGAAACATCGCTATCCTAGCGCCCGTAGTTAGATCAATATTAATTATTTTCGTGGAGTCCGTTATCCAATATCACTGGAGTTCCTCCGTTCCTCATAGTTACATAGTTATAAGCACAATACATTTCGTTATGAGAATGCCCACCATCCTATGCCGTATACCTTTGTCCTATTGCCTACATTCTATGTTGACTCCTCACAACAGCCTGTTTTAAAATAGGTGTTTACATTTCATCACTAAAGCGAAAAAACGTGATTGCATTAAGACGTACACAGACGCTGATGGGTTATGAAAATGAAAGGAAACTATAACGTAAAAGAATGTATCAAGTTTAATAGTATTCGTTAATTTTTTCTATTAACATTTTAAACTAATATTTACCGTCCAGGTGACATGGATGCTTGTTGAAGATGGGGAAGTAATGGTTACACTGGTTGGAACACCATCAGGTACTGTAACATTACAGATACACACACAAAGTTCCTACATGCAATTAATAATCCTCGATTACCAATGCTATGATGCGCGTACCGCCAAGTTGACTAGTATTGCCCATATTCAACGAGAGTGAGTAGAATTATTGTTTTATTATCTACAAAGCCAAAGAGTGAGTGAACTAACACATTCCGATTAAAAAACATTTTTGTTCGCTGGTGAAATTGTACTAGCAGGAAATAAGCTGGGGCCGGTTGTTCAAAAGGTATATATTTTTATCCACCGGATAAATCCTTATCCAGTGGATAAGTATTAACCAGACTAGCTTATTTTATCCACTGGATAGGGATTTATCCAGTGGATAAAGTTACCCACCTTTGAACAACCGGACCCTGATTAACTTGTAGTAGGGAACTAATTATAGCGTTCGTGTGCTCATGACATATCAATTAATTTTGTTTATGCTAAACACTGAAATACAAGCATATATAATGCTACGAATCAACTATTGTAACTGTAGAACTAGGAACATCTTTGTAAGGTAATAGTTCTAATATTATTATATGTAACAGTTTGAGAGTAATGCTGGCCTTGTAACAGAGTGATCCATATGCTACAAACATACAAGATAAACATGTCGAAGCTGTGGCCAAAGAGTGGGAAAGTACCCCTCCCCCCAGCCGATGTGCCACATAAAACGCATTCTATAACTAGGGCGCGGCGTTCTTTCGGGATCGGACATCTTCCGAAAAAGGAATACACACACAAAAATGTTGTTTACGTTATCTAACAAAAACATATAATTTCCAAATAATGTAATAAAAGTGGCAACTACTGTCTCTATTTCGGAAGATGAATATCTGCAGTATTTCAAGGCTGATTTCGCGCCCAAGGTTTTGGTAAGTTCAACCAGTAACTATAAAACCTCAGATAATAATAAAAGTAATATTCGTGACTGGCATAGAGTAACTGCACTAAAACTTGTAATGTAATCGCATGCTTTCGTCGGGATCATCCAATCACGACGAGAATGGCCTGTCAAATGAACAAACAAAACCACAAACAAAACTGTTTTCTAGCAGAAACCACAAATGAAAGTGAAAGAAGGACTGTCGTAAAACATCTGTTGACTTTTGTATAAAATTGAAAGAGGTCAGAGTTTCAGTTTAACCTCAAAGCCGACATCGACATCGAGAGTCTTGATATAGAGACTTGTCGCAACATTTGGCACAAACACGGCACGGACTCAACTGTTGGTTTTCACTCAATCCCCAGATATTCAAATGACAACTAAGGGCATGGCGGCCATGTTGGTGCCTCAACAAAAGAAGCTAACGAGGAATCTATTGTTTAAGGGAACCAACATGGCGGCTATGACGTCAAGTGAAAGCCAGCAATTGAAAACAATTTGAATGTTCGCTACTTTAGCAATTCCCGGCTAAAACGGGCGAACAAAATGGAAGGCTGCAATCTTTCACCTAAATAACATTCAGAGAATTAGGAAGTATATGTCTATTCAATCTATAAAAACATTAATTCATGCCTTCATAGCGAGTAGAATTGTCTACTGCAATTAGCCGGTAACGAAAAGAGCAGGGGCCTGGAACCGATTCAGTAAAACTAATCCAATTAATAACTAGTGAAAGTGAGCATTATTTTCCAAAAGAACATATCAAACTTAGCTAGTCTGGAAAGTTTGGTGAACTTTGGCTCAATATTGACGACGCTAGAAGGCATCAAATATGTCAATTTTCCCATACGAACTCTCTTATTTTTTAACGTTGTCCCTCCAAACCATACATTCATTGTAAAATTTTGGAGGGACAAAGAAATTTCAATTGCTTATATTTGAGACAGGATTCATTTGAATCACGTCAAACTTGGCACACATGCTAATTTCAACATGCTCTATCATGTGATGAACTTCATTTTAGAATTAGAGTAATTCTGATAAACTCGGTCCCAGTCCCCTGCTCGTTTTGTTACCGGCCAATTGGCCATGACCGAAATGAGGAAAGGACTGGATTCTAATGATACGTCCAGTGTATCATGGGTAGTAGTTTGGGTAGACAGGCGCGAAAACAACAAAACCGTCCTAGGAAGGAGAGACTCGGTTTTGATCATTTCTCTCAAGAAACTAGCTAAAAATTAATTCTTGAGACCTTCATATATATGTTGTAGTTTAAAAAATACTTCAGGTTAAATTTGTTCAAACTAGTTTATTTTTGTCCAAACTAGTTTATTAGTTGTATTAGTGAGCACCCGTTGTTGACGGTTAGCGTGTTATTAAATGTAGGGGTAGGGTTTGTATTAGTTCACAGGGCCATTAAAGAAGCATTATATTATATGATTGTGTCTGTTGTTTAGTGAAGACAAGTTAAAACTGATTTACTCCCTTTCATTCATTATCACAAAGGAGGTTAAGCTAAACATGAGCCAGTTTAAGATAAAGTAATAAACCATAGCATCAAAGCAAAAATCAAAGATATATGATGTGATAAATATCCCCTTCGTAACGAGACACACTTTAGAAAATGTTTATTAAATGTGATAAACCTAAAATTTGTTGGGCATGCTTTACAAAATGGTGGTTTAAGTACACATCGCAAGCGCTAAGTTTGGACACTACACATATCCTGTACGGCTATGTTGACCCGGTGGTAATCAGTAACCTGCTAAACCATGTGTTGATAATACCAACATTTCACATATATACAGCATTTTTGAAAGACACACCTTTCTCTTTTGAAAGCTTAATTCCATATCCTCTTATACGACAAAATAAATACAGAAGACTGCACCGTTAACAAACAAAATCTTGAAAATTTTAATAAGAAATGGCAACCTTTAAATGAGTGAATATTAAAATGGCAATAAGAACAGAACCATTGTACTATTAATACTCGTAAATAGTTTTGTTTATATTCCTTTTGACTTCTTCTGTAAAGTTGATTGTTTAAATGTTAATAAAAATGTATGCATGAACCACAAACACCTAGTTCAGAATTCCATAAATTTGGACCACCGTAGTGCAGACTAAATTTGCCATAATTAGTGTGGATATTTGGAATATAATATGAGGACTTGGAGGCCAATCTAGTGTTATAGCTATGAACCTTCTTGATAGGTACGAAGAAATTGGTGAAGGCAAGTGGAAGATTATTGTTATTAAACTTAAACATGAATAATGCAGTATGCAAATAGATTAAATCAGGGAATTTTAATGTTTAATTTCTTAAATAGAGGATTTGTATGGGCAACAAAATTAGAGAAAGTCATGATACGTACAATTTGTTTTGCATCACTATTACTTTCTTAAGGGTGGTATGATAAGTATTACCCCATGTAGTATGTAGTATTAAGAACATTAAGTCAAAGGTTTAAACACATACATTTTAGTACGCCTTGTAATAATGTAATATTTCTGGCATTTACATATATATGTATATTGTAATGCGCAATCGATAATTTTTTATGCAGAATTCGCAGTGTAAATTAGTAAATTATTATTATCAATTATTGTAAGCCAGTTCAACGAAGTTTTGGGCACTTTGTTAGCCTTAGAACATTCAGTGAAATAGAATCGACATTTCAAACGCGTCACGGGTAGATTGATTTACTAATACTCGCAAAGCCTACCAATTGGCGTTTTCTCTTATCAGTAAATGGGTGAACGATAAAGAATTAATCCAAAGAAGGCAATATCGTATTTTACTCATATTTCATTCTTCTAAAAATACTTTTGTCAAGTTCCCGCTGGATACATTTGTGGTTTTGGTTGTTCATTTGACTGGCCGTTCTCGTACGTGATTGGATAGTCGCAACAGAAGTATGGAATACATTAAAAACTGGTCATAATTTGTGCGTCGTGCTGTAATTACGAGAACAAAGTCCCGACGTGCATTCAGCTAGGCCACTTGATAAGGAAAATATTTAAATAATTAATTACCATCTTCCTGAGTTGTGATGGTCTCTTCAATACTTGGTTGACCAGCATACCATTGATTCCGTACAGCTACAGTTACAGAGTACGTCGTATATTTCTCTAAATTATCCAGCTGCCGTGAAGTCGCTTGAGGTCTGTTCACAATAACGGCATTTGATGAATCTCCAGTCGAGCAAACAATCTTGTATCCAACTAGAGGTCCATTTGCCAAGTCTTTTTGCGAAAACTTAAACGAGGTAAAAGGAAATTAAAGTAGTTAGTTCGCAAAACTCATTAGCTGTATAATAGATGTCTGTTGATAGATGTCTGTTGTGCAGAAAAGGCACATAAATATGTACATATACCATCAATATATAGGTCTTCAAAATAGATGAAGATTATGTTCAATCTTATGTGTTTTTATCATATGTAATGGTATGTGTTACTTCAAACAAGTTAAATAGAAATATACACCATTGATTTACTGTGGCTAATAATCAGATTGAAATCTAATGTTAGTGCGTTTATATATACGAAGCCATTTTTGTACACAGGGAAAATGGTGTTATTTACTTTCCATTTGACAATGATACTAGTTGAGGACGGTGATGAAACGCTGAGAATGACTGGAATGCCTTTGGGTTCTATAAATATAAGAAAATAAAAGAAATTATAAGTGAAATGATTAATATATACATATGTGTTTATGCTACATTAATAATTATACGGTTACAATAACAATAACCTCTCTATTTGTTTCCAATGAAATAATTCAGTATGAGTCCAATTCGTAGTTCTTGGACCCCTTTGGTGGTACCGGAACTGGAGTCGAGACGGCATATTTAGAAGTTTGCACCTAGCGTGATAATCGAATCTATCCATATTAATAGAAAAGGGTTTGTATCAGTGCAGGGTCGACTCCAATCTCCATGCGAGGCTAAGGCTTGGTTACCTTTCAAAAATTACGAATTGGACTATATCACAAATCAGTTGTTGAACACGAAAAGCTGTTGCGAAACTGGAACACATTTTAACTTTAAATATAAATAAAAGGGCCTTTTGGAGGAATGCATTCACGTGGTTGTACTGGATGGCGAAACAACCTGACTTCATTTATTTAAAGGCACTTGTATGAGATCGGTAGTGTTATTAGCAAAACAATTTAAGTTTCCACCTCCAATCGATTGACGATCTTTATGAAACAGCGTTTTAAAGTTTTGTTTGCTCAATTCATTCGTTAAGTGAAATATCAGCACGTGACTGTTTCCTGCAAAAGGCCTATTAAACTCATTCACAAAAATCACATTGACGGATAGAAAGAGAAATAAATTACTTGCATGGCTGTGGTAGACCTCATGTTTAAACCATACTGTATACCTTGGCGCAGAAATAGATTAAGGGCCCATTGATATATTCCGTTGCTACGCAACACCGTTGCTATGCTCGCAGGAGCAGATGTGATTTTGACTCCAGGTTTATGCTAGCGCCTGAGAATCGGGCGATATTAGTCGGCTGTTTTCTCAGGCTAGTTTTATGTGTGTCCACCGGCCACAGTTTTCATACTTACACATGTTTGTAAGTTTTATTCGTGGTTTACCTGAAAGGTTTTCACGAATGAATGAAGTAAAGTGTTCAAAAGTCGGAGCAAGCCGTGGGTGCTAGCGCTTTTGTGTCTAGAAAATGAAAAGCTTGGTTTATCGTGTGAAAGAAAATAATACTTGACAAGAAACTCAATCCGATAATTTTGAAGGAATCGTTCAGGACTCGAAAGGCACCAAACTGTACTTGAACCTAGAGAAAGGGAATAATTAATAATTTGTACCGAGCAAAAAAGTAACGGCAAGCGTACGCGGCGCCGCCAACACAGTGATGAGTGAAAGCCGATGAATGGGAAAGCAAACTCTCAGATGTAGCCGAGCTCTTCCCGCTGTTGATAGATTGAAAGAACATCTAGTAAATAGTATCTATAGTTGTCAAAGATATAGAAGCTGAAATGGCTGCTTCCAGCGAGAACATGGCTTCTAAAAACACGAAGGAAAGTACGGCCACTCAAGAAGTCAAGTGATTTTCGACCGGCAGGTTTTCAACTCAAATCACGCTTCCACAAACATGCACACTTTTGTCTCCAGATAATGCTTTCGGGTTCCTGGTAAAGTTGTGATCGAACCTCGGTGCAACTAATTAAAATACAGGTCAGTTTTCATCCTTAAAAAGTATTTTTGATGTCGGAAAACAAACTGTTGTGACCGCCACGAGATTCAACTTAAAGTGAAAGTTGTCGAATCTCGGTCTAATTTTAGGGGCCGACCATTTGACTTTTGAGGGGGGGGGGGGGGGGTGTTTTTGAAAAAAAATATCCTGCTAGCGGAAAAGCTTTGTTCTGGCTCCCCTTTTTTCGCAAAAAAAAATTCGTGCAACAACACTGCTAAAGAAAAAAAAATCGAGCACAGACAAGAACACCCACCCCCCCCCCCCCCCCCTCAAAAGTCAAATGGTCGGCCCCTTAGCTTGATTTCTATTGGCTCTTAATTCGGTTTGCCGCGAAATGGGTTCCTGATGTGCTCCACACAGTCCGAAACTCATTGCAGACGATCAAGCTAGCTTATTGCAGACTGGATTATTCAGCCATGTCCCAAACTGGCCGTTGTCGGAGGAAATAGGAGAAAATGCACATCCTGTTCGACCAATTATTGTAGACTTTACTGCAACAACAGTTCTGCGACTATTTCACGACCACAAAACAGGCACTTTTGTGCATGCGTTAATTTCTTCACTTCCGGTTTCTAAAAATCCTAAACATTTTGCGCGCTTTCACTAAACACCAACCTTATTCCCGTTAAAATGTTATTGACCACGTTCTCCACAAATTCGAGCATGGATTTTGGAAACCGACAATAAATGGCAAACGCATGCTCGGTTTTATGCGCCTTAATTCGTAGGTTCGGAAAATATTAATAATTTACTGGTAGATCAAAAATTCTTGGAGAGTTTAGAAATGTTCTGATTTTGATGACGTCATCATGACGTCACTTGATGACGTCATCAGACTACAAGACTTTACCCTAGGAGTCACCTTGACAATAATTATTGCCCACTCTTTAATTTTCTGGGTTTTACGAGGCTTCAAACTTTCCCTAGCAACGGCCGATTTAGATATGTCAATGGGCCCAACATTTTCTCCTGTTTCTTTCAACAATGGCCAGTTTTGGGGCTTGGCTGAATACTCCAGTCTGAAATGAACTGTTTTGATTGTCTGCAATTGAGCTTCGGACTGTGTGGAGCATGCACATGCCAGGAACCATTTCGCGGCAAA
This sequence comes from Actinernus sp. WN-2022, assembly GCA_030867875.1. Lineage (NCBI taxonomy): Eukaryota > Metazoa > Cnidaria > Anthozoa > Actiniaria > Actinernidae > Actinernus > Actinernus sp. WN-2022. The sequence goes on along the minus strand of JAOWCC010000936.1, from coordinate 4,406,639 downwards.
CCGAAGAGCCAATAGAAATCGAGCTAAAATTAGACCGAGATTCGACAACTTTTATTTCACTTGTTGAATCTCGTGGCGGTCACAACAGTTTGTTTTCCGACATCCAAAATACTTTTTTAAGGATTAAAACTGACCTGTATTTTAATTAGTTGCACTGAGGTTCAATCACAACTTTACTAGGAACCCGAAAGCATTATCTGGAGACAAAAGTGGCACGTTCGTGGAAGATTTGAGTTGAAAACCTGCCGGTCGAAAATCACTTGACTTCTTGAGTTTGCCATACTTTTCTTCGTGTTTTTAGAAGCCATGCATGTTCTCGCTGGAAGCAGCCATCTTAGACAACTATAGATACTATTTACAAGATGTTCTTTCAATCTATGAACAGCGGGAAGAGCTCGGCTACATCTGAGAATCCAATACAGGTTTGCTTTCCCTTTCATCGGCGATTTCCTGACTGATTTCACTCAGCTTTTGTCGCTGGAAAATGAAAAGCTTGGTTTATCGTGTGAAAGAAAACAATACTTGACAAGAAACTCAATCCGATAATTTTGAAGGAATTGTTCATGAATGACTCGAAAGGCGCCTAACTGTACTCGAACCTAGAAAAAGGGAAATAAGTAATAATTTGTACCGAGCAAAAAAGTAACGGCAAGCGTACGGCGCCGCCAACACAGTGATACCCGCTATGGCTTGCTTCGACTTTTGAACACTTTACTTCATTCATTTATGAAAACCTTTCAGGTAAACAACGAATAACACTTACAAACATGTGTAAATATTAAAACTATGGGGTGGCCGGAGGACACACATAAAACTAGCCTGAGAAAACAGCCGATAGCCTGAATTTCAGCCGTCTCCTCTGGTTCGTTCCTCCCGAGAGAGACGTCTGAAACCAATAGCCGACAATGCCGTCCAGTGACGTCAAAGTGGATTAACATTTTAATTTGTGAAAATAAAACTGTAACGGCGGTAGTAAGAGTTCGTGGGTCACAAAAACAAAGCCATCGCTCGCCTTGAGAAATTATTTGAGATCATGCCGGCCAAAATAAAAGCGTTACCTATATATATATATATATATATCTCCATCCCATTTGCTTCTCAAGTGCCTCTTAAGTTGTGAAAACCTTTTCGAAGCAACAAATCGTTATATTATATTTGGAGGCAAAGTACAGCTGATCTTTGTCTTTCCGTTGATCTTTGTCTCGCGATCTGCCGTTCGAATCGACTGACACAGCTACGAGATATTACCTATGTAAATGATGGAACAGAAAAGTAGAAAAACATGAAAGGATAATGGAGAATTTTTGAAGAGTGTAGCGACATTCTTTACCGCTGCGTGTGTGAACAAATAATCGATTATCAACAACCCCGCGGACGCGACGGGATAAAATGTACATGTTTACAGGACAGTCGGCCGGTTATTGTGCAGGACCCTTTCAATCCATTTCCAGATGTTTTCCTTACGAATTCAAGGTTTTTGCCAAAGATAATCACTCCACTGAAACTCAACGATCAACAAAAGTGAATCCTGCCGTCTTCTCGGATGAGTTACTTATGGTAATTTTGATAATTATACGGCATTATCGGCTATTGGATTCAGACGTCTCTCTCGGGAGGAACGAACCAGAGGAGACGGCTGAAATTCAGGCTAAACAGCCGACTCATATCGCTCATAAATAAACAAGAACTGGCGCTGCCAATCAAACTCGGGCGGTATTGAACTGACTGCTCAGTTCTGAGAACGCGTCCAGGACTGGGCGAGAATTGACGTGTTTCATTTTAGAACTGGTTGATCAAATGTCAGTTCAAGTAAATGGATACAAACGAAAATGGTAGCGAGATCTGCAAAGCGGCACTTATAAAGTTTTATTCATGTCTGGTTCTTCATTTACTGTTGATAATATCGTCGTCTACATGTATGTCTGCATTCTTACAAATATTCAAGACTAAAATTATAATCACAAGGATAACACTGGGCATCATTAGACTTAACACGAAGGTAAATGTGCTTGATTATCCACAGACAAATGCAAATATATACGCATTTCAACAACAACAACAACAACTTTATTTGTACTCTCTACTCTCTTAATATAACAAAATTACTAGTATGTGGTTTGAACGAAGAAGAGCACAGCTACTTAGATATAGCAAGAGCTAATCGAGCTAAGTAGCTGGGTCATACAGGAATAATTGATACAGTAGTTGCTCATAAATTGGACGGAGATAAAAAACGAAAAAGAACAATACTAATACACACAAAGCTTATCAATAATAAACATACCAAAAAAAGCATTATACATACACAAAAATGGAAGTGGGCATAAGTTTAAGTACATCAGTATATCAGTCTATTAAGTAATTATTTAAAATAGAATCTGTTACGAGCCTCTTAAAACAGCCGCGACTTTTAGATTTGAAGTCTTCTTGAATGGAATTCCTCACTTTAACACCTAAAAAACGAATATTTAATTTGCCATAATTAGTCCTTATTTTTGGAAGATAATATGATTTTTTGCAGGCTAGTCTGGTGTTATATTGATGTACTCTGTTTATGCATTTAAAGAAGTCATTAAAAGTTGGTGGAAGTCTGTTTGCATGGAAGTCATACATAAATAAAGAGTTGTTTACATGGATCAAATCAGTAAATTTAAGTAGCCCTAGCCTGTGGAAGAGCGGACTTGAGTGAGCTTGATAATCAGAAAAAGTTATAATTCTAACTGCTTTTTTTTGTAAAATAATGAGGGGCTTTAGTGTAGTTGAGTAAGTATTTTCCCAAGTTACTAAAGCATAAAGTTAAAAAAGGATAGATTAAAGTGTAATATAGTTGAGTAAGAACTGGAGCACTTACAAAATGCCGAATTTTTGAGAGTATACCAACACAGCGTTTGATTTTGTTAGAGATGTGCAAGATATGAAATTTCCAACTGAGATGTGAATCAATAAGAACCCCAAGGTATTTGATACATTTCTTTGTCATTAATATATAGTCTGGTTGCATAATTTGCAGCTTTTTGAGGAGGGTGAAATATAATGAAGTTAGTTTTGTCAATATTTAAAGAGAGTTTATTTGCAGCAAGCCAGTCAAAAACATGGCTTAAATTTTCATTACACTCGTTCTCAATAACACGTGCAGGTTCGAAATTGAATTTCCAACGGAAAACGTCAATTTGTTGGATGTCACTCAACTATATTTCTATGGCAACACTGGGCTGCATGCTAAATAAAACGTCGCCATACAACTCCCAGATGTGGAGGAAACATAAATAGTGTAGGAGGTCAACGAAATCGTAAGTAATTTGAGGCGACATAGGTAGAGATATGGCGGATACTAAGCCGAAAAACGATTGTCATTTGCTTGAATTCCTCACCGAAATGTCATTCGAGAGTGGAGAGCATTGCCGATAATCCGTTTCAAAAAACATATTTGCCCTGTCGAATGTTGTATCCATGCCTGGAGCTCGTCGAGGTAGAGCTCGAGGGTATTGCTCGATAAAACCTCTTATAAGGAGCATATCTGCAACTGGATGAATAAAAATAACTATAATTCTTTTTCCAAGACCTTTGAAGCTATATAAACAATCAGATTTCTTATACACAAACCGCTCGCTCACACATAAAGTTTATGCGATTTCCCTATTTTGATCTTATACACAAACCGCTCGCTCATGATCACACATAAAGTTTATGCGATTTCCCTATTTTGATCTTATACACAAACCGCTCGCTCACACATAAAGTTTATGCGATTTCCCTGTTTTGATCTTATACACAAACCGCTCGCTCACACATAAAGTTTATGTGATTTCCCTATTTTGATCTTATACACAAACCGCTCGCTCACACATAAAGTTTATGCGATTTCCCTATTTTGCAAACCCTTGGCTCTAAGCATGATTACTCCATCTAAGCGACTGGGAAAGACTTTGCCATGTTTATAAAATGCTAGTTTCCCGAATTTACTTACACAACGGTTCACTTCAAACTCCATGGAAACCGTTTGATTGACATCCACCAGAAACGACTTCGAAGTCAGGAGTTTCGTTTCGAACCTGCACGTGTTATTGAGAACGAGTGTAATAAGGGATTCTAGTGCAAGCAGACTATTATTTGAACAGAATAGGTTGGTATCATCTGCAAAAATGTGAAAATTGAACAAGTTACAACAGTTACTGAAATCATTAATGTACAGGAGAAATAGAAGAGGGCCTAACACTGAACCTGCGGGACACCATAGTAATAATAAGGTCATCAGATTTAACACTACCAATATTTACATGTTGCCTTCTATTTTGTAAATACGAGACAAACGTAACCAATCATTTGCAATCCCACGTATTCCATAGTGACTTAATTTCCTAATCAGTATACTATGATCTACAGTGTCAAAGGCTTTTGAAAAGTCTAGGAAGATCCCGCATGAGCATAGGCCATCTTCTATTGCTCCCTGTATTTTATCAGTGATTAAAAGAGTTGCATGCATGGTAGAATGTTTTTCACGAAAGCCAAATTGCTTATCATATAGAATATTGTGTTTATCAATAAAAGTGATTAATCTTTTGAACATTAGCTTTTCCAAAATTTTATTAAAGATAGAGAGTAAAGAAATAGGTCGATAATTATTCATGCATGTAACTGAGTCTTTTTTATGAATTGGGATGACATTAGCTAATTTGAAATGGTCTGGTACACAGCCACTACTGAAAGAGAGATTATAAATTGTTTCTAAAGGGGTTGACAAACAGGTCTTTAGGAGCTTTAACAGGCAAACAGGGATACTAAAGGGGCCTGCTGCTTTGGACGAGTTTAAACTAGAAATCTCATCCTCTATTTCCAGAGCTGTTACTGGAAATAGGTAAAAACTATTGAATTGTGAAGGTCCTAGAAAAGCTTGAGGTTCAATATCAGTGTGAGGTATTTCATATGCTAGCTGTTTGCCAATATTAGAAAAATATTTGTTAAAAGCAGAGGCTATGGCTTGGGATCTTTTATAGTATGATTATTCAAAACAATTTTTGAGGGCGGATTTAAGCCTTTTGGTTTAAGGGTAATCAACTCTTTTATCCCAGACCATATATTTTTAATATTTTTGCTATTTGCAAGGAAATAGTTGTGATAGTATTTTTGCTTGCTGACTCTAAGAAGGTAACTAATCTTATTACGATAATATTTATATTTTGTAAGGTAATATGAATTTCTATTTAGAATATTTTTTTTGTAAAACTTTTCCTTGATCTTGATTGATACTTTAATTCCCGATGTAACCCAGGGCTTGGACAAAGACTTAATTTCTTTTCTTGTAAGCTTACGTAAAGGAACATGCTTATTTATACTCTCAGTAACACGAGAGTAAAAGGACTGAAAAAGTGTGTTGACGTCAGCAGTATCACTATCACAGGGCAAAACTTCAGACCAGTTAACATTGCCTAGATCAGACGTAAGTGCCTCTTTATCAAGTTTAGAATAATCCCTTTTATACATTTTAAAGTTTCTAGGAAGAGCAGAACATTTATTAATAATTAAAAAAATTGGTAGGTGATCTGTAATGTCACATAATATATTGCCACTTATAACCTGGTGTTCAAGGGAATTAAAGAAAATATTGTCTATAAGAGTTGCCGAGTGATCAGTGATTCTAGTTGGTTTCAAAATTTGTGGATGGAAAGAATATGAACCTAGAGTATTAATAAAATCTTGAGTGTCTGAGTGGGAGTTATAATTCAAAAGGTTAATATTGAAATCACCCATCAACACACAATACTTATTTTCTTTATTTATTTTCTCAATAGTCCTATATAGAAAATCTAATGTTTTCTCTAATTTTGCATTTGGATGCCTATAAATTAAGCCACAGACAATGTTATGTTGATGAGGGATTTCAAATTCAACCCAAAGAGATTCAAATTCGAGTTGGGAACAACAGAGGTCATTTATTTTGATGTAAGACAAGTTATCCTTAATAAAGAACCCAACACCACCAGCATTTGACAGGGTTGGTTGGGACAAAAAGTGATAACCAGGAAGGTTGGTATTTACGAATGGGTCTATTCCATGCCTAATTTTAGTTTCGGAAAGGCCAATAATGGAAAAAGAATGCTCTAGGTCATTTAATAATTGGCAAAAAGAATCAAATTAGCAGCTAGACTTCTGATATTTAGATGTAAGATAGAGAAAGCCTTATCATTAAAAAATGATTGAATGTCTTCACTTGAATGAAAATCGTGCGTGGAATAGTAATTAAAATTAGTTGCTGAGGGTAATTGCAAATCGATATCTATAGTAGACAGATTGGGATTATTATTAATGGTTGATATGATGTCAAAACAGGGTAGAGAATTTAATTTGAGGTTTGCAATTTTGCTAGAGCAAAAGCATTCAGAGTTAGAATTAAAGGTCAACTCAGCCAATTCACGACTATCTAAGGAATGAAATGGAAATATATCTGTTCGACAGTACAAGCATATCCACATATCATTGGTCCTTGAAATATGATTATACTCCTTATTAGACAAAACGGTGCATTTTAGGTGAAACCACTGAAGGCAAACGTCACCTTCTTGGCAGATTTCCAATCACTGTTCAGTTTCGGGGAGCTTTGCGACTCTGGAGTTGAAGTTCTCGCTTTTTGGCTTTGGACTTTGGTTTGACTGACTTTAAGTCATGATTTCTCAGTTGTATAGTATTGTGCAGTATAATGCAGTTTATTTGAGTATATATTTGAACGATGGAAACAACTCGACAATTAAAATCGACTTCCGTCGTTTGCGTGTGAGCTGGTAAGAGAGCGTTTTCAACAGTGCTGCAGTCAGATAGAATCAAATGTAGCAATACAAACGGTTTCCCTCGGTTAATTAAACATAAACTGTAAACCAAATCCTTCTCACTTCCGACGCAGGACACACGTCGCGTCACATACGTAGAGTGCAAGGCAAGAAGGAACAGCTCTCTTCTGACATCTTGTTTTAGTCCCAATTTTGTTTGTAAAAAACAACAAGATTTCAGACTACACAACATCACATCTGTTTCATAAATGGTATGGAGAAAGCTATTAAAAGCCTTCTCTAAATCAGTATCTAAGACCAAACATACTAAAAATGATGGCCTTATTATTTAAATTTCAGTCGTCTTATTATTTAGTAATTTCGTCACGTCGACAAAACTGTCGGACCCACGGAGGTGTCTCTCTTAGATCAAATGACATTCGAAAATATGCCATGTGTTTCGATGTCATTAATAGTTAATGTAATCACTCAAGAGGACCGCAAGGTCGAAAGGCCTTTGATTAAAAGATATTCCATCGCAGCTGTATGACGTTGTATTTCGTCTACTTGTATATTGAAAATATGCGTTGGAAGGTACTGTTGGAAGGTACTTTTGCTTTTCCCTCTCTAAATCGATTCCTCTCTCTATTTAGTCGTCTGTCAGGGAGAATTGTTTGGAAACTACATGTATTAGTCGTTTATGTGTTTTACTTACAAATAAAAGACAAATGATTTTGTTTCTTTTAAATTCACGAATACAAATATATCGGATGTGGTAGCAAATTTGATAAGCTTGATAGTGGAGTTGTGAAAAGTTGTATTCTTGTCAAAATATCTCTACCGATTTTGCCGATTCAAAAGACATCGAAAGTCAGCGTTTGGTCCTTGTGAGATGACAAAAATCTCTATGTATATATACAGACAAACACGGCTTTCAACCAATCAGAGCAAAAGTTTTCTATGGTTTTATAAAGTAGAGGTCTAGCAAAAAAGAAAAGAAAACGAATTAGGAGCGAACGCATGTCTGGGTCTGCGTCGTTCTTTCATGCAATCCTCAATCATGGACAAGGCCGAGCGAAACATTCTAATATGTCAGTGGAGCGATGTAGGTAACTGTGTTTTCATTGATTTTACTTCTTTACTTTATTATGTCATCTCTTGTACCCTGCGAGCAGAGCCTTCTTCAACACCACGAAAAGCGAGAAGAAAAGAAGGCTCTGCATTATTCGTGTTGTATCGAGCATGCGCCAACGGTTTTGTCTCGTACCAGACCTACTCGGTCACTCAGTCGTGGCACCTTTGTCTACCATTGTTGCAGTAGGCTCAGATTTGGTCATCAGTTTCAACCAAAGCATTTAGCCGCGCGCTGATAAACCGATTTTAACAGGCTTGACAAGCTCAGAATATTGGGCGAAAACAACACGAATGCTGTAGAGTCTTGTTTTCTTCTCGATTTTTGTGGAGTTGAAGTGGGCTGCTCGCAGGATTTATATCTTGATATCAGTTGTAAAATATATTTCAACGTTACAACAGCTCACGGGGCTATATCAAACAACACGCTTTCAAGAGACTTATGTCAATGTCCTAATCCTGTAGTTTTCATCTAAAAGGACTTCTAAAGTAATAAGTAGAGGAAATCACATGAACTACTCGTGCTATACGGGATTTATAGGCACTGAGTGATATTTTAAAAGTTCTAATAATTGCACGAGTCTTTATATCACTCAGTGTCTATAAATCAACTATAGCACAAAAAGTTCACGCGATTGTTTGTTTATTATGCACTGAGCACACATTTTCTGACAGCGTGCAACTGTGAACTCAATAACCTTTAGATGCACTCGTTATTGACCAATCAGAATCCAGATATTTTGTTGACTAAGTTATAACAAGGGATATTTCTGTCAGGGATATATCCTATTTATTACACGATAGTCAGTTGTATACCGGCTGACTGCCTCCAGTGGGGATATCATTTATATCAACACGTGTGGGATATCACTTTACAGACTTAAACTTGTTTTGTCTGATTCGTTCTTTTTTACACCCTAATGTTTCTAACATGTGAAAAACAAATTTGTTTGATTTTTACTTGGTTTGATAGGCTTTTCAAGGAAGTTCGGTGATGTTAGTGAAGTGAAAATGTTCACCAACTGGTTGCCATGTAATGAAAAGTAATGACATGGCTGCTTGGAGATACAGAATTCATTTTCTCGTGTTTAACTTTCGTTCGATGCGTTCATCAAGCTAAACACGAAGATAAATTCCATACCTCCGCGCGGCCATCTAATATCCCCATATATCCTATGTACGCTCTCCTTGATACCTTATTGAAATTGGTCTATTTTACCTTTGACCTTTTTCCCGTAGACCTCTACACGCATTGTTTTCCAAACATGATACTTTATCGGAACAAAGCGAATGAATCTAAGTACAGTTGGGACATCAAGGGTGTTCTCTTGGGTAGTGTACCGACCCCAATTACCATTGAAGATCTAAAAAGGAAAATAATGATATCGAATTGGTAATGACTATACATGCATCAGGAGTTCCGGACTTCCAGTTGGATCACACTGCATTCTGGGTAGGTGGGCTCAGAAAAGTGGGCATCAACTTCCAGAGCGCCCATATTGGATTTGAGCGCAGTCAACTTGGAAACTTTATTAATCCCGTTCTAAAGCTTAAACATCGACTTAGAACTCCCAACTGAAGAATCTGTAAAGGTAAGATATTCCGTGTATTAGGTAGTAAGTTTTTGAACTTGCAAAGGAGCAAAAATTGACTGCACTCAAATCCAATATGGCCGATCTAGAAGTTGATGCCCACTTTTCTGAGCCCACCTACCCAGAATGCAGTGTGATCCAACCGGAAGTCCGGAACTCCTGATGCATGTATATGTTGTGGTTCAAAAAAATTTTGGTTAAATTTGTTTTTAAACCAGTTCAAATTTGTTTAACCGGTTCAAAATTTTTACACTAGTTCAAAATTTTTTACACCAGTTCCAAATTTTTATACTAGTTCAATTTTTTTTACACCAGTTCAACATTTTTACACTAGTTCAATTTTTTTTACACCAGTTCAAAATTTTAAAACCAGTTTATTTTTTAACATTCTAAAAGGGAAGTTATGTTAACTGATGTTAGGGTTATTTTAAATGCTGGATTTGGGATCCTAAATTAATGACTACTAGATGTTATTGTTTGCTTCGTTCTATTAATGTTTGTTCTATTGTTTGTCGGTGAAGGTAGTAGCAAATTGGAACAAATCTTACGGGCGCTGCGAGGCGACCCAAAATTATTAGTGACTAGCTCTAAACACCCTAAATGAGTGAGCATCCGTTGTTGACGGTTAGGGTATTTTTAAATGTAGGGGTAGGGTTTGTATTAGTTCACAGGACCATCGAAGAAGCATTATTATTCTGAGTTGTTCAGTGATCTAGTTCTAAGTGTAGTGACTATAGCTCTAAACACCCTAAATAAGTGAGCATCCGTTGTTGACGGTTAGGGTATTTTTAAATGTAGGGGTAGGGTTTGTATTAGTTCACAGGACCATCGAAGAAGCATTATTATTCTGAGTTGTTCAGTGATCTAGTTCTAAGTGTAGTGACTATAGCTCTAAACACCCTAAATAAGTGAGCATCCGTTGTTGACGGTTAGGGTATTTTTAAATGTAGGGGTAGGGTTTGTATTAGTTCACAGGACCATCGAAGAAGCATTATTATTCTGAGTTGTTCAGTGATCTAGTTCTAAGTGTAGTGCGGACTATAGCTCTAAACACCCTAAATTAGTGAGCATCCGTTGTTGACGGTTAGGGTATTTTTAAATGTAGGGGTAGGGTTTGTATTAGTTCACAGGACCATTGAAGAAGCATTATTATTCTGAGTTGTTCAGTAATCTAGTTCTAAGTGTAGTGACTATAGCTCTAAACACCCTAAATTAGTGAGCACCCGTTGTTGACGGTTAGGGTGTTTTTAAACGTTTTTTGTTTTGTTTGGATTATAAGTCGTTTATGGCATCATAGAAGGCCTCTTTACTTACGCACGGTTCTTCGGCCATCTTTGAAGAATCCGGTGCGCATTCGCGTATAAATTTAAGAGACTGGAAACAAATTAGCATAATGAGAGGGACTGGCTTCAACGACTAGCACTTATAGAATATACGGTGGTGTTCAAATCAACGATTGCTTCTGTGGCACATTGCGTTAGGCGAGTGGATCATCGAGTAGTTGAAGTTAAGCCCGATCGGGTAGGGTTAGTGAGTGGATGGGTGACCGCCAAGGAAAGTGGTAAGTAAGTGTTACAGTAAGGTAAGTAGGTAGGGGGGGCAAGGGAAAAAAGGGAATGGAATAGGTTGGCTTTTTTTTTTGCAGGGGAGGGGTGGGTAGATTTTTTTTTCTTTTGAAAAAGATAAACCAGTTTTCAAAATTTGAAATGGTGTAAAATTTTTGAACTGGTTTAAAAATTTTGAACTGGTTTAAATTTTTTGAACTAGTTTAAAAATTTTGAACCAAAAAATTATTCCAACCACAACATATACAAAGAAGACTTAAAAAGGTATAATTCATAACATATATTTTTAAATGGCCGAGTTTCTTGTAGTCTGGGTGCTAGCAAATCGAGCAATCTGATTGGCTAAAACAGGCAAAATATGACAGTGATTTGATATTAAGACCGGTCTAGATTCTCCGAGGAAGACCGGTCTTTCTATCAACTGTTTTGTCTGTCTGCCCTTGAAACTCTTTTCGACACTTCGTTTCGTAAACAAAGCAATTTCAGTATATATGTTGTAGGTTGATCTAGGAGTAGTATAGCCGGCGTCAAAATGATACCCGTTTTTGTTGTTGTTGAATTTTTGCCCCCAATAGGTGTTCTTTCGTTGATTTTTTTGACCCCAATAGACGTTCTTTCGTACAAAATCTCGACTTTTTATCTCTAGAAATACCATACGTGACGAAATTTGGTACTGCTCTCACACGCCTATTGCGGTCAAAATTTCAGCAAAGATATTGAGGTCAGGGGCCAGCCAACGTTTGTAGATAGGCTGTATATCGGGTATCATTTTTCCTACCGGCTATACTACTAGGATTCTAACAATTCACATTCCTATTAGAGATACGCTATTATAAGGTATATATGGAACGATGACTGAGAAAATAACTTGTAGTTGGTTGATGCGATGATTCTAACAACTCACATTCGATTAGAGAAAGGTCCAATTAGAGATACGTAACTCTAACGTATATCTGAGATACCGAATTACGAAAGCATGTTTACAGTTACTATACGTATGGCTAACATATGCCGAATTATAAAAAACATGTTTACAGTTCCTATGCAAACGGTTAACATATTATGCCTCCCCATAGAAATTTTGACTAAGATCGTAGAGTATGCAGGCCCTACATTATTTGCAAGCATCGCTTCGACTTCAAAATACCTAGGCGATGCAGCATCTCTAGCACGCTACAAAAACGTAGACCTAGAGTTCCGTAGACGAGTACTCCTTTTTGGTTTTAGGTCTGCTTGTAACGATAACGAGCGAGACAATTTGGCTAGGATTTTCAGTATTTCCGCAAAGGACGCACACGACGACGATAATTTTGCACTACTCGATGCCTGTAGAAATGGTCATCTTGATGTCGTTAAGTGGCTCATTAAGCACTTCCAGTTAACCATAGAGTATAGCCACGAGCACGATGCGATGTACTATGGCATCAAAAATGGTCATCTTGATGTCGTTAAGTGGCTCATTAAGGACTTCCAGTTAACCATAGAGTATGGCCACGAGTTCGATGCGATATGCTATGCCAGCAAAAATGGTTATCTTGATGTCGTTAAGTGGCTCGTTAAGCACTTCCAGCTCACCATAGAGGATGAAAGCACTAGTTGTGCACTATTCGAGGCTTGTAGGAATGGTCATCTTGATGTCGTTGAGTGGCTCATTAATCACTTCCAGCCCACCATGGAGGATGTTAGTTGTGCACTACTCAATGCCTGTAGAAATGGCCATCTTGATGTCGTTAAGTGGTTCGTTAAGCACTTCCAGCTCACCATAGAGGATGAACACGCTGACTGTGCTCTACGAGATGCCTGTGAAAATGGGCAGCTTACCATAGATCATATACGCGATTACTTATCCAAACATTAAAAAAAACATTCGGAGTTTTCTCATTTCGTATACACTCATTACCTATTTTAACCAAAACAGCTAATTCGTGAGAATGACAGTCACCAATACATACCCATTTAAGAAGAAAAAAATAACCCGATAAGAAATAAAAAAGAAGAAAAAAGCAAAACTGGTCGCCACTTTATATACTACTATAGTACGATTATTGTATTTTGACACCCTATTAGAGGAGTGCGGCACATGGTAACTTCGAAACGACTAGGCGACGCGGCATCCTTAGCACACTACGAAAATGTAGCGGATTCGGGTAGGTCGATAATTAGCTTATTAACCGACCCTCGTTTACCATAGAGGATGTGGCCTATGCGTACTTTATATGATACTTATTCTGATGTATATATTACATCCCCATTACTAGCATAACTCTGTGTCAACCCAGAGACTTCCTCTACGAGCATAGTTGAGGTAACATAACTATTCCATGGAGCATTTCCATCATTGTATATCTTATTGATCGTAACGGTTCCTGTGTCTTTCACTTTTATCTGTAATCTATATGTGTGTGGGGTTCTATCGAATGGAACATGGAATCCCTTATGGGACACACAGGCAAGAGTTTCTTGATTGATTGCTAATTGTGCACCGAAGCTAGCTCTGTTACGGGTTTGAATGATACTATTTGGTAATGAATTCACACCGACGTAAGACAGTAGTCCTTGACCCGTAGTTACGACCCATCGAAACCATATATTAGCTCCTCCCGTATCACACCCAAGGTAAATCGTACACGACAATCGAATTAGATGTGCTACACTCTTGGAAGATATTGAGATGGTGAAATGTGGTATGTCTCCCCATTCCATGTCTGCGTGGCGCCATAAATTCGAAATTTCCTTTGCTATATAAGTGACTGTCTTGATAGGAACCAATTCGTGCACTCTTTGTTCAATAATGTACTCATTATCATCGAAGACAGCAGGATTCACGAAAGTATTTGTATGTAATGCTCCAGCAATAATGGCAACGTATATAGTCATTGTTTGATTAAACGATTGATCATGTGTGACTGTGAAGGATAGTTTACCTGTATGGGTACTCGTGGTTATGCTAAGCTCTTTAAAAGCCGCATACGAGGATCCTCCTATTCTGCCACCTTTTACTGTGTTTGATACGAATCCTAAGTTTTGCTCAATTGATAAAGCGCCTAATGTTAAGATTCCAAGATTTGCATAAACTTCGAGCCTAATTGTGTATGCGCTATTACTTTCTAATCCGATGTTTGGATCGTCGTTGATTGGTAGAGTCATGGTTAACTTTCCTACCGATTGGAATGGAAACGTTTCACTGATTTTAAAACCTTGATGCTCTGGAGTAACCCTACCCACTGAGTACGCATCTTTAATGATTAAGAATGAGGTTACGCCGCTTGATGACGTCCAATTACTAGGCTTCATAAGGAATTTGCCACAATTGAAGGTTAGATTACTATACATAACGCCAGACCCTTGAGCACCAGTGTCACCTTTATCACCTTTATCACCTTTTCGTCCTCCTGGACTTCCTGTTAAACCCTGTGGACCTAATGCCCCCTGTGGTCCTGTTATTCCAATATCTCCCTTATCTCCCTTGTCACCTTTTAGTCCTTGAATACCAGTATCTCCTTTTGACCCTTGGATGCCTCTTTCTCCTTTTGGACCTTGGAGACCTGTGTCACCTTTTGACCCTCCTTTCGGATCTTGTTCTTTATTATCCACATCATTGAAAATTTTCATTGTATATTTATACGTTATATTAAACGACCCCGCAAAAATTCCTTTTGATTTGCTTCGAGGTTTATCGATGTATAAGAACGAATATGGTTCTTTAGTAGCACTCCCATATTGCTGTTTACTTACTCCCAACTCTCGAGAAGTAGTATAGAAATCCACTCCCCTTTCTGTCCACTTTATTGTATTTTGACATGCTATTAGAGGAGGGCTAGTATCAGTATATGCGAAAGCATTCTACGACTAGGGCTGAATTTAAATACCATTAGAGGTAAAAACCTCGAGGGTATACAGCAAAAATGGATGAACTATTCAACTCGAGGGCTCTTACCGCAGCAGATATGAACCCAGGAACATTAGATGCCGAGCAGTACTACTCTCTCATAATGGGTGAACCGAAGCCTGACGTGTGTGAGCTGGAAAAATTAGCAGATGACCCTTACGGGATTCTCAATGGAGCGACTGAGGGTGATCTTCTTAGGTTGTCATACAAGCCACCAAAAGTGCCCAACACGGCAGGCACGACATACGAGCCAGAGCCAGAGCAGCCCCCTCCCACATACCACCGTTGTAAGAATATGAGCCCCCCCCACAAAATTCTTGAGTTATAGCCGATTCGGAGGGATTGATCAACTCGAGCGGGAGTCGCTGCTGCCCTCCAGAATGGGGTACCCAACCTCCTCACTTAACCCACTGAAAAGGGCACAAAGGTCGCGATACTTCTCTTGTTCGAGATTGCGGGCGTGCAGATATATCTTATCGTAGTACAAAAGCGGGTCGCGGAGCATGTGAATAAGGAAGTTCGTCTTCCCACCTCCCGAGGGGGCAGCGATAAGCATTCGGAAAGGCTCGCTAGGCATATAAGGATAGAGCTGCTTATACTTCGTGATTGCGTCCTTCCCACCATCATAGTTCGGAATCTCCATAGCTATATATATATATATATATGTATAACTAAGCTGATTTTTATTCCAACTTAGCTGATTTATTCCAACTATAATATAGGTATGGACCTCGAAGCTTTTCAGCTACATGCTCTTCCTCAGATAGAGGCGGGGCGGATGGTCGATCTTGTTCATAGAACCTTAAAGAAGGAGGAACACGCCAGGCAAGATACTTATGAAAAACAGAAGAAAGCTTTTGAGCCCATCATCAAGGAACTCTAAGAGCTACGGGAAGAGGTCGAAGCCGCTGCGCCCCCAGCGTTTGTGCCGGCACTACCCGCCCCTCCTGCACAGCAAGCCTAACCCACCCCTGCGGGGGAAGAGGTCGAAGCCGCTGCGCCACCACCCCCCCACACAGCAAGCCCCGTCCGCCCCTGCGGCACTTGTTGTGAATCTTAACTACGGCTTCGCTCCCAAACATCTGCAGACACTGTCCAATTTCGGGCTACCAACACCGGAGGAAGCCTTTCTAAGCAATACTGAGCAGGAGGCTCGAGCCCGCGCAGCAAAAATTAATAAAAGTCTCGGTGGGAAGAAGAGGCTGGCAAAGATCGGTTCTCAGAAAATAGAGGAACTTCATAACGAGATCCAAACTCTTAAGGATTATCGCAAGAGGCTGGATACTGCTCATGATGGTCGAGCGACCCTGCAACCACAGCAGGGCCAAGGGGGGCGGCGCAAGCGGGGCGGGGCTATATACTATACCGGTCCAGGTGACCTACTCGATCGGCTTGAGATCCTCGGGGGGTCCATAAAAGGTGGAAATACGAGTCGGCAAGTGAGGCAAGAGGTTTCTGACATAGCGCACAAGCTGCACGACCTCGGGGAGGTCACCAACGCCCAGCTCTCAGCCCTCTTGCGCGATTTTGCGATATATCACTATGAAACGCGCGCTATACATCTCATCTGTGGCTCGGGTGAAAGTCGGGGTCTCTCGACCCGATAGCTTTACAATTAAGTACACTCCCACCTTGCAACTTCCGTCTGACATGAGTCATTCGATAGCACTCGATAAACTTTCTATGACATACTCCTGGCATAACATCACTCCCGTGTATCAAAATGATAGCGTGAAATATAGCCCCGACGGCGGCAGTACATGGACGAAGGTGAACTTTCCGAGCGACGACTTGAACAGCCACCTGCATCAGACCATGAAAAGGAATAATCACGATTCAAAGAGCATTTCCATTATATCTTTGTCCTCACGAGTTACAAAGTGGTGATCGAGATCGTCGGTAGTTATCAAATAGATTTTCAAGGGACGAAATTCTGCGAACTCCTAGGATTCGAGCCGAAGGTCATAACCAAAACTGAGTACGGAACGAAACTACCCAACATCACCAACTCGATCGATTCTCTCCACATAAAAACCAATGCCATTTCAGATTCTCTGGTGAGCGGCGTGTTCAGCAATACGATCGCCGTCATCCCTACAGACAATCTTCAGCGCTCTTACCCATTCTCGGTCGAGCCTAAGCGGGCACTCTTTACGCCCCTGACGTCGAGTAGCATCAGTCACATGAGCTTTTTCGTAACCGACGCCCTCGACAGACCCGTAAACCTCAACGGTATTGACTGGCATATGACGCTAATCTTGCGAAGCGACAAAATTAACACCGCTTAATATAGAGATGCCTTATTATAACGAATACAAGAGACGCTACGACCCCACAGCGGGAAAGTTTATCTACAGGCATGTCCACGGTGAAGGCCTGTTTGATTCGCTGAAACGATTTGGTCGGCGCGCTTTTGGTAAAGCGGTCAGCGCCGCAGCCAAGTCCGCGACCAAAGCACCAACACAGACACCCGTGGCCCAAGCGCCCCCACAGACACCCGATGGCGGAGCTAAAATTGTTGAGCTTCTACGACGCCCCGCGGCGACACAGTTGACTACGGCGGGGCGGATCAACCGCTTGCTGGCGGGTGGGAGAGTCTTTTAATTCGTACGTATATATAGCGTGAGCATGGAATCGTATAGGAATCCTAAGTACGTCGAGCGATACGAGGATGCGGTCTTCGATTTGGAAACCCCGCTCGTTTCAGCCGTCGCTAACAACTCGCACCAGAAAAAGGTGGGTTATCGGTTCGTTGCTGACAATAGCGGAGAGGTAAGCCCTTTCGATTGGTACAATGCCCGCTTAGCGATCGATTTTAAAGTGGTGAAGCTGGCTGATGGCGGTAATATAGCCGTCGATGATCACAACGGTATAGTGAACGGCTCGCACAGTTTTGTCCACGAGCTATCCGTTAAAGGAAACGGAATGCCGCTGTACGACTGTCAGTCGGTCAACCATGCCGTGAACGTGAAGAACCTTCTCGAGTATAGTCGGGAGTACGCAGAGACGACCGGCACAAACACATTCTTCTACTTGGATACCAGTCGCTCCGCTGAAGAACGAGTGGCGCAAGCTACCTATAATAAAGGGTTTGCCATGCGGAAGGGTATGTTGGGCGTGTCATCCACGGTGAGCACTGAAATCCCACTCAACCGATATGCCTTCTTCGACGCCCTCGAAGACCAGCTGCTCCCCAACATGAAGATGGAGCTCGGTGTGACGCTTGAGAGCGACGCTAACTCGATATGGCAGGCTGCGGATGCCTGTCGCGTAGTCGTCACGAATTTCCAGCTGTGGGTCCCACGACTAGTCTTCAACGCGGCTGGCACCAGCATTTACACGAGTCAGTTTCTGAAACCGCATAAGTGGTCCTACCTCCGAGAAATGATTGAGCGCTCGAGCTCCTCTCGTCAACAAACTGGAGCGTTCAAGATCACGTCTGGTATTAGTCGCCCACGGCATGTGTTCGTATGGATCGCTAACGATATCACTCAGGACAGTCAAACGGCCAACCCCTTCCTATACAATACGTTTTCCGTGGCGGGTGATCCCCGGACCCTCTCTAGCTGTCATCTCGAGGTTGGAAATGGGAATCAGTACCCTGAGCAAGAGTACACCCCCTCGACCGATATGTCTCGGGTGTTCCGCGACGTCCTGAAGTACAGTTACGACACGAACAATTACGCCGGCGGAACGCTACTGACGCGGACAAACTTCGGGAGCATCTTTCCCTACGCCCTCGTCCTTTATAGTCAGGACGTCGAACTTCTGCAATCAAGCGGTAAGTTGCTAGTTCGAGCGTAATTGTTTTCTATAAGTATAGTCATGGCGTACATTGGGTACAACGTCAGTTTGTCCCCTGGACAGAAGGAGAAAATTGCCAAGGCCTATCAGAACCGAGCCCTCGTCACGATTCGTTTGGCACACGGGCAGCTCGCAGGCTCTGATACGATCCTGTTAACGCAACGACACGCAACGACAGGTGACCCGGCTTGAGAAAGCCAAGCGATCGGGTAAGGGATCCCAGATCGATATTAGCACGACTCAGATCCGTCAACAAACGGGGGGTTTCCTGGGAGCGCTGCTGCCAACCTTGGCTCGCTTAGGCACTGCGGTTCTTCCGTGGCTCACCAAGGCGGCCGCCCCACTAGCTACCGGCGCTCTTTCTGGATTGGCCAGTTGGGGGGTCAACAAATCACTCAAAAAAGGGGGTGGGCTGTTCTCGGTCCCCAACGCCAAGGTGGACCAACTCATTCAGCACCAACAGTACCTCACCACGAAGCAGAAGGAGCGAATTCTTCAGGCGCTGAAGTCAGGTTCTGGAGTACAGGTTCAGCTCACCCAGAAATAGCAGGGCGGGTTCCTAGGCACATTGCTGGCAAGTATCGGCATCCCCTTGGTCCTCAAAGCACTAACGGGGCGGGGAGGCCTCCAGGTGGATCCCGCTTCTCTGACCAGTGCTCGACCCACTTACTTGCCTCCACCGCAGCAGGGCGGTAAAAAAAGTGGGTGCGGGTTGATCCTAGGCAAGAATAGCCCGTTCAACGGTATCCCGATCTTGGGAGATATCCTCTTGATTTATATAGGTTCGTAGACGTTTACAAAATTACGAACTTTCGGGGGGTGTTCAGCAGGGATAGCCTACCCGACGCGCCTAAGGCACGAGAATGTGGGATCGTGAATCTTGATGCAGTGAGTGGTCCTGGAACACACTGGGTATGTTATCGTATTGTCAAAGGAAGTTCCGCCGAGTATTTTGACTCGTTCGGGCTTGACATGCCGGAGGAGGTGAGTGAGTACCTCGGTGCTATATAGTGGTGATGAGCTCCAAGAGCGCTCTTCCGTGCTGTGCGGGTGGTGGTGCTTGTACTATCTCATAGAGCGGCAGAGAGGCACACCCTGCTCGAGGTGATTCACAACCCAGCGCTTGGAGACAATCATGCCTTCATCAAAGCTTAGTTCGGATTTTAGGATTTTTTCGTGAATGATATAGGATGGCTTCGTACTGTGTGAACGAAAGGAAGCAAACTCAGACCGTCCCAGGGTCTGAGACCTTGGTGACCACTAAAACTGGCCGGACAAGAATGCAATCTGTTTGTGCGAGCTGTGGAGCAGCGAAGTCCAGGTTTGTCTCCACGAAAGCCGGCGGCGACCTCGGCGCGGCACTTTTCGAGGCTGGCGCAAAAGCTCTCTGGCAAATGGGGAAAGCAGGGATCAAGAGCGACGCGGCGAAGAATATGGCTTCGAACTACATCAAAGGGATGGCGGGCCAGCTGATCGACCAGGGCGTCTCCCAGACCTTGGACCAGCTAGGCAGCGGGGTCGACATCCACAAACAGATTCTTAAAATAGCACCAAAGAAGGGATTCGTGCTCCCGGGGCACAACTACACCGGCCCTGGTAATCCTCTGGAGAAGCAAGTCCGATGGGCGCCCGACGGCACGATCCTCGAGGTTTTTCAACCCCCTACAGGTAAGACTGATACGGTGGCTATGCAGCACGATGTCGATTACAGTGTTTGTGACAAGAGCGCAAACAAGCTCGCTTGCAAACACACGGCCGACCGCAAAATGGTTAAGGCCTTAGATGCTGTTGAGACCCGTCTGGGCTTCCTGTGTCGAAATTCCCATGATGCCTCACGGGAGGTACTCTTTTGGCGGGAACTATATGAGTCCGCCATTTTGTTGCTGAGTTATAGTTGATCTGAGTCTTCGAGAGCTTGTATACAACATCAAAAGGGATCCACAAATGTGTGAGTACATGTATACCAATTGTTGTAAGTTGAAGAACATATCAATAACAATTAGGAACATGATTAAGCATTTTTTACCGTTTATTTCCAGCGAATTGTAGTTGTATGAAACCCGAATAAGAGATACAATCTCGACTGAGTGGACAAGTATGTCTTCTGTTCAACCTGAAGTACGTGTACAAGCCGCTGAACCCAACATTATTCGACACAGGAAGCCCAGACGGGTCTCAACATCCCGCCCCCCATGAACTCTCGGGCACAGGGGTTCATAACAATAACACAGAACTATTCCTATCAGTCTCTAAATATATCAGTCATCTACTGCCTCTAGCAGGCATATCTTCGTCACTGGTCGCTTGAACGTTGCGCCTTTTGCCCGCACTTCTACACTCCTCACCAGTCCGTCAGCTCCGGGGAACACATCAATCACCAGTCCTAGGATCCACTGGTTCCTCTTTGTGTTGTCATCTGCAATGAGCACAACGTCTCCGATGCTAAGCTTCCTTCGTTCGTGCTGCCACTTATGCCGCTCCTGCAGGGAAGGTATGTACTCCTTCACCCAGCGCTTCCAATAGTGGTCGGCTAGCAGCTGTGCCTGTCGCCATCTCTTTCGGCTGAACTTTTCCTTTTCGTCTACAATCCCTGGAGGAATATTCATAGAGGGTCGCACGTTCAAGAAGTGATTTGGAGTCAATGGTTCATCATCTTGAGGGCTAGAGGAGTTCGGTGTCAGTGGCCTTGAGTTTGCAATACGCTCAGCTTACGCGCATGTCCGTTAGTAATGTACCCTTCCATCGTTGTACGATACTTGATCTCGAGATCTGGTTCACGAACAAACTTCCTTTTGAGACTGTGCAGCCTTCTCTCAGCCTCTTTGCGATTGTTGGGCATCCTCACTACGCCACAGCAGTCCTGTCTCATAATGTCCTTCGCACAACTTAGTGGTTCTCTGAAGTATGTCGACTGCATGCATATCCTCTCTGCTCAGGTTATGTGATGCATGAGTGTATTCCAAATGATCAGTCACGTGTACACTCTTTGTGCCAAACGCCTCTAAATTCCAGAAATTCTCAACTTGGTCACACAGTTTCCTGTCATAGCTGGTAAAATGAACATTCATTTCCTTAAGGGCCAATGTACCCCGAAGAGTTCCAGTAATAACCCAGCCTAGGGGCCCTCTCAGTGCTTTCAGTATACTGTCTGATGCACTCGGTTTTCTCACTTCGAAGACCTCATGCGCGTAGTCGACATCCTTCCCCATCAATACTGACACCTTTGCAACTTCCACCTCAGGAATCTCAATGTCCTTCAAATGGGGATGGAAAGTCTTATCAATGTTCTGAGGAAGACACTTTTCTTTGATATTAAACTTATCTGACACAAGACCTTCTTCTACAGAAATTATATCTCCTACACCGCTAGCTGACTGGAGTTGGAAATTCACAAGTTCAAACTGCTCATCTGTTTTTTCTATCACAGTGCTCACAGACACTAGCTCTTTCTGGCCCTTTAAGCCAAGCCTATCAGCGGTGTCTCGGTTAATCATGGTTCCACGGGATGCATTGTCTAACAGACCATAAGTGGTTACTGAGCGCCCATTAGGCGCTATCACTTTCACAGCCACAACATGGAGTAGCACGGTTTTTGAAGTAGTTTCTGTGTCAGTTGCATACTGTTCTGTGGTTCTTGTTTCGTCAGGTTGTACAGTTTCAGTTTGAAATTGAGGACACTCAGACAGTTCATGCCTTCCGGAACAGCACAAGCAATTGTTGATGTTGCGCTTACTACTCAGGGGGTTAATATCAGTGGTAAATGTAGACGTTTGTCTATTTTGTTGAGGATTGGTTGGTCTCGTGCCTCCAACAGTCTGATTCTATGCCCTTTTGTCATTCACAAATCCCGGGTCATTCTTTATCGCCGCCTGACGTTTGACAAACTTTGCCACGTCTGATAACCGTGGAGTCTCCCCCCGTTCCCGAATTGTGTACGAGGTGTCTCCCCATTTGTTCACTAGATATGTAGGTAAACGCCTCACAATTTGTCTCAGATTTGACATTGTGCTTGCCTCAAGCTCATAATCCCCTGACAGTTGCTTGAGGCTGACTCGAGTTGTTCGGAAAAATTCCGTAGTCCGGTGTAGTCATTGTATGATAGTTTGGGTCCCTTAGTCAGATTCTCTATACAGGCTGCGGCAACTGTGGCAGGTTGACCATAGCGTTGTTCCAATATATCAATGATTGTGTAATACGAACACCCTGAGACCCTCTGTATGACTTCATATGCTTCACCCCCAAGGAACCTTGGTAGAAATTATATTTTTTGGGTGTCGTTTAGGATCCCATCCTCTAAGTTGTCTCGTAACCTGCTCCTAAAGGTGGGGTAATCACTTGGGTTCCCTGTGAATTTTATAGGTTGCATGGCTTGAAGCATTGTGAGCTTCAACATGACAGCTTGATTATAAAGGGCTGCATTATTATCAATCTGTAAAGAGGCTTACATGTAGCTCTAGATACAAGAAAGTTCCCTTCATCAGGTGGATTTTCTTTCTCTTTGGGTTCAGGTTTCACAGGGATAGGATCTGGACACTGCGGGGGTGGAACATACTCCCCCACCCCGGGATCTAGGGGCTTCACATCACAAAAGGAAGTTTGTTCGTGAACCAGATCTCGAGATCAAGTATCGTACAACGATGGAAGGGTACATTACTAACGGACATGCGCGTAAGCTGTCACAAGAGGAGACAGCGAAAACGGGCCATAGAACTTGGTATTTACCACACTTTTCTGTTACTAACCCGAACAAGCCAGGCAAAGTTCGAATTGTCTTTGATGCAGCCGCAGAATGTGATGGGACCTCCCTTAATAAGAATTTGTTACAGGGACCAGATTGTACAAACAGTTTGGTTGGTGTCCTGATGAGATTCAGACAAGAAACCACAGCAATAGTAGCAGAGGTCGAAAGCATGTTTCATCAAGTGAAGGTGATGAAAGAAGACCAAGACTCGTTGAGGTTTCTTTGGTGGAGTGGGAGTACAGATGAATCTCCGGAAGAGTATGTGATGACTGTCCACATCTTCGGAGCAACGAACTCAACACTGAAGAAGACAGCAGATGACAACGTGAAGGACTTTGACCCCATCACCATTGAAACCCTTCGACGCAGCTTCTATGTTGATGATGTCTTGAAGTCTGTGGCCACACCAGCTATAGCTATCAGATTGGCTCATCAGCTGGTTGATCTGTGTGGCAGAGGAGGTTTCAACCTTACTAAGTTTATGAGCAGTGACCGTGAAGTGTTAGCAGTTATACCTGTTGAGAAGAGAGCTGCACCATCCCTTGACCTTGACCTTGATGACCTACCTGTTGACCGAGCCCTTGGGGTTCAATGGAACATTGAATCTGACACTGTTGGATTCAAAGTAGCAAATTTAGATAAGCCTAACACCATGCGAGGTGTGTTGTCAACTATTTCCTCGGTTTTCGATCCTCTGAATTTTGCTGCTCCTGTGATGCTACCAGCGAAACAGATCATGCAATCTCTATGGCGACAAAAGCTTCCTTGGGATCAACCAATCAGGGGCGAGGCTCTCAATAGCTGGCAGAAATGGAAGAGTAGTCTTCCTCTTCTGGAGAAGATTAACATTCCACGGTGCTACTTTAGCCGTCTTGACCATGAGGGAGTCACACTACAGCTCCATCATTTCTGTGACGCGTCAGAGACCGGGTATGGTAGTGCCACTTACCTGCGTATTGAGTATCCAGATGGCTCAACCGACTGTTCATTTGTGATTGGTAAATCAAGGAATGCTCCTATCAAGAGTGTCAGTATTCCGCGATTAGAGCTACAAGGAGCACTTCTTGCTGCACGTATGGATCATGCTGTCAGGAGTGAGTTAGATTTCGATTTTGATAAAGTTGTCTTTTGGACCGACTCAATGATCACGCTGAACTACATCTCCAATGAAAACCGACGTTTCCAAACGTATGTCGCCAACAGAATAACTGAGATTAGAGAGCTAACGTGCCCTGAGCAGTGGAGACATTGTCCTGGCAAACTAAACCCAGCAGATGATGCCAGTCGTGGAATGGAGATGGATGAATTCCTAAGGAATGAACGCTGGATGAATGGACCGACGTTCCTGAGAGAATGTGAAGAGAAATGGCCTGAGAATGAATATGAAGCTGTAGAAGTCGACAGCCTTGAGGTGAAGAAGGAGATCTATGTCACCCAGCTTGACCCCGTCACAACGGTCCATGACCTTATCACTAGGTCCTCAAGCTGGATGCACACCCTCCGCACGGTGGCCTGGATGTTGAAGTTCATCGATTGGATTAAGTGTCGCATAGCGAATAAGACGAATCCTAAAGCAGGTGATGTGTCTAGAGAAATCACCCATGATGATCTGGAGAGAGCCAAGAGAAGGATTGCAGCAGTAGTACAGACGACGAGTTACCCATGTGAAGTGAGTAACCTGAAGGAAGGAAAGCAAGTGAAACTTTCTAGTGAAGTAGTGAAGCTCAAGCCGATCCTGAAAGAAGATTATGTTCTGCGGGTAGGCGGGAGAATATCAATGGCCCCGATATCTGCTGATGCTATGAATCCAATGATATTACCCAAGAAACACCACATCACAACCATTCTGATTCGAAACCTCCATGAAAGCAATGGACATTGTGGTGTGGAACAAGTGCTGTCACTTCTGAGAGAGCAATTTTGGGTAGTGAAGGCCAGAGTAGCCATCAAGAAAGTTCTACAAAGTTGCATCCATTGCAAGAAGCGGACAGCTCCCAAGATGAACCAAGAAATGGGAGAGTTGCCGAAAGTACGACTAACTCCATACGAGCCTCCATTTACTTATACCGGTGTCGATTACTTCGGGCCATTCTATGTGAAACGAGGAAGAGTAACAGAGAAACGCTGGGGAGCTATCTTCGTGTGTATGAACTCTCGAGCTGTTCATCTCGAGTTGGCTAAGTCCCTGGAAACTGACGACTTTATGCTGGTGTTGATGCGATTTCTGAACCGAAGGGGGCATGTGAAGGAGATGCGTTCCGATAACGGGACCAATTTCGTAGGTGCCGATAAGGAGATCCGGGAGGCGGTAAAGAAGTTGGACCATGACAAGGTGGAAAGAGAACTGATGCAGAGAGGCTGCAAGTGGGTGTTCGACCCTCCTGGGGCATCCCATATGTCAGGAGTGTGGGAGAGGCTGGTTCGGACAGTCAAGAGAAGTCTAAAGGCCATCCTCGGCAATGACTCCATTAATGAAGAGGTCTTGAACACGGTGTTTACTGAAGCTGAGCGTATTGCAAACTCAAGGCCACTGACACCGAACTCCTCTAGCCCTCAAGATGATGAACCATTGACTCCAAATCACTTCTTGAACGTGCGACCCTCTATGAATATTCCTCCAGGGATTGTAGACGAAAAGGAAAAGTTCAGCCGAAAGAGATGGCGACAGGCACAGCTGCTAGCCGACCACTATTGGAAGCGCTGGGTGAAGGAGTACATACCTTCCCTGCAGGAGCGGCATAAGTGGCAGCACGAACGAAGGAAGCTTAGCATCGGAGACGTTGTGCTCATTGCAGATGACAACACAAAGAGGAACCAGTGGATCCTAGGACTGGTGATTGATGTGTTCCCCGGAGCTGACGGACTGGTGAGGAGTGTAGAAGTGCGGGCAAAAGGCGCAACGTTCAAGCGACCAGTGACGAAGATATGCCTGCTAGAGGCAGTAGATGACTGATATATTTAGAGACTGATAGGAATAGTTCTGTGTTATTGTTATGAACCCCTGTGCCCGAGAGTTCTTGGGGGGCGGGATGTTGAGACCCGTCTGGGCTTCCTGTGTCGAAATTCCCATGATGCCTCACTTTTGGCGGGAACTATAGGAGTCCGCCATTTTGTTGTTGAGTTATAGTTGATCTGAGTCTTCGAGAGCTTGTATACAACATCAAAAGGGATCCACAAATGTGTGAGTACATGTATACCAATTGTTGTAAGTTGGAGAACATATCAAGAACAATTAGGAACATGATTAAGCATTTTTTACCGTTTATTTCCAGCGAATTGTAGTTGTATGAAACCCGAATAAGCGATACAATCTCGACTGAGTGGACAAGTATGTCTTCTGTTCAACCTGAAGTACGTGTTCAAGCCGCTGAACCCAACAGATGCCATCCCTTGGAAAGAGCAACAATGGGGACATGCCCTTGCCCGAAACACGATTCAATCCAAACAGAAGTTGGGGTTGGGGTTAAAAAAAGGTTATAAATCTGGGGGTAATATATTACAGTCCAAGGGGTTTTGGAAAGGGATGACCGCAATTGACAAGCTCGCTGATGCTGCTAAGGTCTCTGAGGACGTTGCCCAGGCTTGGCTCGAAAAGCAGGCCCTATGGCAAATATACCTGCCTCCGCCTCTGCATGTCCCAAGACCTCATTGGACCGTATCGAAACCTAATGAGGTTCACCAAGCTGATTTGATCTTTTTACCTCACGATCGGCCTGGGCGTGGACGAAAGCTCTATAAGTATGCTCTAGTGGTAATCGATGTGGTTTCTCGGTATAAAGAGGCTGAGCCTTTGTCATCAAAAGATAGTGGTGAAGTGGCTGCAGCTTTTGAACGAATCTACCAGCGTAGTCCACTAGAATGGCCAAAAATGTTACAAGTCGATCCTGGTAGAGAATTCATGGGGCGTATGTCTGAAAGTCCAACGAGGTGAGGCCGGCAATCATAGAGCACAAAGCTTTGTTGAGCGAGCAAATAGAGCACTAGCTGAGAGATTGTTTGGATATCAATATGCACAGGAGATGGTGTTTGCTTCAGAAGGATCAGATGCGCGTAGTAGAGAATGGGTGTTGCGGCTTCCAGAGGTTATCAAAGCTATGAACAGCGAGGTGACTCGACTTACGGGAAAAGAGCCTTCGAATGCAGTGTTGGCACAGCAAGTAAACATAAAAACTCCTTCATATTCGCGACCTATTGGCTTGGAAGAAAATCGCCTACCGTTCGATGTTCTAGTTCGATATCTCTATGCGCCTGGTGAGTTAGAAGGGGGTGAAAGACGTAGTGCCACTGATCCTGTGTGGAGTTTGAAGCCGTATGGTATTTCGCGAAGTGTAGTATCTTCGGGACAGCCTATGCTGTACTATTTGGGAAAAGATGCACCAAATCGAGGGTTTGTGCGTGAAGAGTTACAAGTGGTGCCCAGGGATACAGAACTGCCCCCAAAGGGGATCCTAGTCGTACCCAGACGCTAGACAGTACTCTATAGGCTCGGTGTGGATACCATCTGGCAGAACGCATCTTTTGTCGTAGTAAGCTGAAAGCCCAAGTTTCTGCTGTTCATAAGTTGCCATACCTTCTGGCAGTAGACGAAAGCCGCGGTTTTCTGCTATGTCGATACTACCGTGGAGTGCTGCTTCGAATCGATCCCACGAAACGTCGTTGTACCGCCTAGACATACCTTTGGTGGAATATTTCCTGCTGGCACCTACATCGACATAGTAGGCTTTCGAGCATAGGGCAATGGCGCGCTGTCCTTCGAATTCGAGTTTGAAGAGCCCTGGTGTACGACTGCTCCACTTATCCCAAGCTAACCACTCTTTTCTGTGGGCTGCGAAATCCTTGTACAATTCTGGTCGTACCACTTCGTCGATGCTGTTTCTAGAGATCGCAATGTACGCGCTGTCCGTATCCATCTGTATGTATTCGAAATCCTGACGATCGATGTACTTGTCAAGGAAGTCATAGTAGAACTCGAGCATGCGAAGTTTGGCAAGCTGGTACACAGCTATACCTACTTGGAAAGGGCGTTTGATTCGGATCTGGTTCTTTCGACTCTCTAGTTCGTATGCCTCACCAACTTCCTCTATGTCTGAAAACCAAACACTACGCAACGCTTTGTCCACAACCTTCTCGTCTTTGGCATAGGTGACATTTGTTTGTCGCCCCAAATCTTCGATCATCTTTCCATAGGCGCTATTGCCGAGTAGCTTGAACACATCTGCCAGCAAGGCTTTACTTTTGTCTACATCTCCTGTTCTTCTTGCTTCGGTGACTTGGTCCACAAACCATTCGAAGATTTTCTTAGGTTCGTAGTCTATCGTGCGGTAGACAGCAGTGATGACTGCTCTGTGGTCTAGATACCAAAGTAGAAGAGGAGCATAGAGCAGCAACCTCTTTCCAGAGAGACTCCCAACTAGCTTCTTTTCATCGCCGCGCTTTCTACCCGTCTTCTCGAGGTAGGCCAACATTTGTGGAGGAATTGCTTCCTTGGGGATTTTCTTGTTGTAGAAGAAGGGGGGCATCTCCTCAAATTTCTTCCACAATGCTTTTGGTATCTCGATGTCTACCTCCGCATATCCAAACCACGTTCCATTCCGTAGGCATTCGACAAGACCTTCGGCGGCTAGACCTGGCTCGTCATAGTGCACAACCTTTTCTTTTCCACAAGGCATTTCTAGGGCCATAGTAGAAAGATATAGGGCGTTGGCATCCAAGAATCTTGCGACAAATTTTGGTTCCCCCCTGATGACTGCGAATCTTAGTTACTCCTGCTTCATGACGTCTGGTGAACACTATGCTTGGCCCTCCCACAACAGCATTTTTCAGCATATGATAGGCCTCCTTATCTGGGGCATACAACTCAGCTCCGCGTTCTACACTACCTCGAAGAAGAAACTGTAGTGAGACTCCTGGAATAGATACTGCATCTTTTAACATGTCTACACCTCGTGATAGAAATTGCACATCTTCTCTAGAGCCTCTAGAAATGGAACTACATCCAAGTTGTTGTAGTATCGTAGCCAGTCTGCAAAGATCTTCATTCCTTTATCACGGAAGGTGCGCTTACAAGCGTCGAACTCTGCCCTAGATAGTAGGTGTTCTTTTAGCTTCGATCCCCACTCTTGATAGTCTGGCAATCTGATGTGGTCCAACTTGTCGGAAGAATCAAACCACTCATATGGGAAGAAATTCTTCTGCAGCTCGCATCCATATGCTGTGATCCAACTCTCGTAGGAAGTCGTGGGACCAATATAATTCTTCACATCTCTGAAACGAAATTCGGGAGTCAAGAGAAACATAATAGAGTTGGCCTTCTTTGCAACCCGTACCTTCTTGCATGTGTCCGCAATAGTTTCTACAAAGTAGTTTCTGATCAAATTCAAATCGTATCGACCGGAGTTGAATCCTAGTACAGGAACTTGGTTGGTCCATTCGTCGATCTTCGTTTGTTGTTCTTTTGATAGGGTGTCGAAAGAGAATTCGGGTGTCCTGGGACAGAACTGTTCTGCAATGACTTCTCGGATTACCTTTGCTCTTTGCTGGAGTTCTTCGACGAAGGCAGCTATGAGTTCCTTTGGATCGACTCGACAGAGGAAAGTTGGTGTGCGGTTGTATGTGTCGGTAATTGATACTGATATGGGAACGTGTATGTTTTCGATGGTCAATCTGGTTGTTGGTTGTCGACCCGTTGTTCTATCGAGGTAGGCTTCGAAGTCGTATACTATGGCGTGTGGATAGGCGGTTTGTATTGGGGTTGGAACCGGCTCATTTGTCTTCTTTGTGGAACAGCCCCAGGCTTCCACTACTGTATAGCCTGCCTCGCGTAGATTTGCTGTTCTTTCGCAGGTTTTACGGTATAGATCTCTATCTCTAGGGAAGCATTTTGGGCAGCCGTGGTAGTAGCACCCATGAAATTGGAAGATAGTTTTGGAAATGGGTTCGTAGCCATCAACAAGAGCTCCCTCGATCCAACGTTCTCCACCATGTCCACAAGCTGCGTGATGGATATGCTTCTGGAGTCTTTCAGATTCGCGTTTCAACCAGCGTAGAGCGGCTTTGCTAGCTTTGTTAGAGTTGCTCTCTGTCCAGAAGGCTTTTTCGTATGCGGACTGAGGTACTGTGATTGCTTTTCCAGGGCAAACGATCTTAGTTTCGCCGCGACTACAACGATCTGCATGGCGTTGAAGGGCTGAGGTTTTTGTGAACCGTTGCTTACAATCGTTACATACGTAGTCGTCTCCGAGCTTACTAGCGTTCTTGATATAGAAGGCGTGCCCGTCGTATATACCTATTATCATTACGTCATTGTAGTGGGCTGCATGCCGTATCAGATGCCAAGCGCCGTCCTCCGTAGGTTCATACACACGAATGCCTATTCTGAAGTGCAACTCAACCTTATCCAGCTGGTCTAAAGAAGTTTTGGGGACATCTGATGTAGGTGCTACCAGGTGGTAGAAACCCTGGGCGAGTTTGCGAGCTGCGGTGTTGCACTTGTCTGCGCGCGCCCCTTTGTATACAGCAAGGCAACGCCAAAGACATAGGTTGTCGCCATATTGGTCGAGGGCATTCATTCCCTTCTTCTGTCGAAGCCAGTCTGGCAGTGGACCTGTTCCCAACAGGGGCTGGCGACCAAGCACGACTTTGACATCCACGTGGATCCAACGCACGAATGCCCACTGAGTATTCGGACGATCGATGTTGTCGGGGTTCAAACGAGCTATCTCCTTATTGGCAACCCACTCCTCTGCATCACCTAGGGCGTTCACCCATGGAGACCCTGGGACTGTCTTTGAGCATCACAAGCCCGTCGTTAACATTGCGAATGCGATAGGAGTAGCCATATCGTAGGTAGAAGCTCGTTCCTACATTTGCAGTCAACTTTCCTATGATCCTAGGTGTCAAATCTCCTGCCACACCTCGAAAGAAGCGCCATTGGATAGTGCGCCTACCTTTCTCCTCCCCCTCAAGCATACCATCTCTCTCATTGAGAATAGCGTCTGCTTCTCGAGCTAGACTCCGTTCCAATGGCTCACTACGAGGCTTTTGCAGGATTCGCCGTCCTATTCGTCGTAGATATGGTAAACGTCCCCTAGGGTTTGCTATAGCCCGCTTTGCAACGGCTTTTGCCCTTAGGCTTGCTGTGACCTCCTCACCTATCTGTTTGACTTCTCGGGCCCGTTGGGCGCGTTTGTGGGGATATCCTTGAAGGGCTGGATATCTACCGGTTTTGATACCCCGTTCGATTCTATTCTCCCATTCGAAAGCGCGAGCCCCAGCTATCGCCTGAATGATTTCAGCTTTGTTGAGCCTCGAGATACCTCGCAGCCCAAATTGCTTTGCTTGTCTGCGGGCTTCTTTGAGGGTCACCATTTTTCTTTGGTAATACCTTATGGTAGCGTATCTCTAATAGGAATGTGAGTTGTTAGAATCTTAATCTCAGTCGTCGTGTGATATATACCTTATAATAGCGTATCTCTAATAGGAATGTGAGTCGTTAGAATCTTAATCTCAGCCGTCGTGTGATATATACCTTATGGTAGCGTATCTCTAATTGGAATCTTAATCTCAGTCGTCGTGTGATATATACCTTATAATAGCGTATCTCTAATAGGAATGTGAATTGTTAGAATCCTAGTAGTATAGCCGGTAGGAAAAATGATACCCGATATACAGCCTATCTACAAACGTTGGCTGGCCCCCGACCTCAATATCTTTGCTGAAATTTTGACCGCAATAGGCGTGTGAGAGCAGTACCAAATTTCGTCACGTATGGTATTTCTAGAGATAAAAAGTCGAGATTTTGTACGAAAGAACGTCTATTGGGGTCAAAAAATTCAACGAAAGAACACCTATTGGGGGCGAAAATTCAACAAAAAAAACCGGGTATCATTTTGACGCCGGCTATACTACTCTAGGTAATTGTTTTACATTTTAAGGGTATTTTAAGGTGTGAAAGATCGAAACTCCGAAGCCACTTTGCGAATTTAAACAAAATGTCATAACTTTAAAGATTTTTGCCTGATTCTGCTCAAATTTTCACAAACAGTACAACATTTATTGGTACGACTGACAATGTCAAAATTTTAAGACGTACTAATGACGTAATTGTGACGTAAGTCAACCCCACTTTTTAACTCGTGGATGCACGCATGTGCAGGGACGAGTTATCGGGGTTAGGTGGATTTCCGTTTCCGAATGTGCCGTATCCGCATATCCTTTTCCGAGCGTGGTGTATCCTTTTCCGAATGAGGTGTATCCTTTTTCGAAGATGTATTGACGGCCGTTTGTGATCGCTGTGATGTACTGTGAGGAACAAACGTTTATCGCAGAAGACTCGTCGAAGCTTTCGAAAGGATTTGGTCATGCTGTAGATATGCCGCTTTCTAAGGTAAATATTCCAAAATGACTTATAATTTACTGCTGTGAAGTTTTTCTGTTGTCTTGCTACACTAATTTAAACCACACGTTACGCCAGTGTTTGGAAAGAGAAAGTCGCGAATGGACGAGTAACCTTTTCAAACTTTTGATGTGGAAACACTGAATTGTTTGGCCAAATATTGTACTACACTTGGATAATATTTACCCAAGAGACTGTCAATAGCTTTCATTCCACTCAATTCGGTGGAGAAATACGTTTTTGCGTACAAAACTCTCGCCAGTTTGAGTGAGACTAAAAAACAAAATGGCAGCTTTCTTGTCTTGTCCAACCAACCTAAGAAACTCTAGTTGCCTAAGAAGCAGATTATTTACGACTAGGATGTTCAACGATTCAGGATAGCTATGTTTTAGGACCAGAAACTGCGAAGTTGTATTTTATTTTGAGGCAAATGTACTGAAGACTTTGGTTGTGACTAGAGAGTTTTAAAAATACTTAGCGCGACCAAGATAGTATAAATAATCTAGGAACTGAAGTCTGTTATGATATTATCCGAAAAACGTATGTTTAAACCAACATTTCCGCATCGAAATTTAGTATGAATACTCTAGAGGTTGCAGAGAGTTTTTATTTGGTGAAAATCCATGCAGTACTGTATTTTTACTTAAACTATAGACTTCTCACTTGAAATTCAGTGAAGGAAACCTGCCATTTTAGCCGTTTGTCGCTAGTCATATAATCCCGCATGATCCCAATTTGACTTTTAATAGGATATTAATAGCGATGAGAAATAAGCATTTCCGGTTTCGTCCAGTTGAATAAATGGTTTTCCTATATCATTCTGTCTTGCTGGGTTTGCAAAAAATCGTTTTTAGAATTGAAGATAGACAGAACATATGGCAGCAGACTAATGCCCTGACATATACGAAGACTGCAAGGCTGACGCTCTCTGTATGTTACCTTTAACTGCCACACAAGCATTCAGCGAAACTAATCTCGTCACACACTACATAGATATAGGCTCTGCCAACAACGTTCACAATAACACAACACAAAATAGCTCACTGACCATCCGCGCCGGAGTTGCCGTTAGGGGCCCTATGTTTTGACATTTTTAGCCATTAGTCGAAATCTAGTCGAACGAGTTTTTTGAAACACCTAGAGACTATCTAAACTTAACACACAACACAGTGCAAAATTTATCAAAATTCCTTGGGTGGAAGTTGGCGAAAAAAATGGGCTATGAATTTCTCACCTTTCTGACATTGTCAAAGTTGAAAGGACCATAACTTTCTGTTAATAGAAGTGATTAGAATCCAAACTGGTTAAAAATATTCCCCATAGCTTAATACATATTGATGGCAAATAAAAGTTTCCAAGCAATAGTTATTTCGTGAGAGTAAAAAGTCAAAAAATGGCAAAAACTTCACAATCTACTAATTTCAGATTTTCTGAAAAAACTCCAGAGGATTTTTTAAAAGTTTTTGAGCATTAAATTAAATCTTTCATAAGAATAATACGCCAAATTCTATCGCTGAAAAATGTCTACAATTGGAGATATGATTTTTCAAAGAGAAGTACATCAGAGCAGAGGTTTTTTAAAGTGCTTTGTTTACATCTAGAGCTGCCATAGCCTGCGAAACAGGCCCTCAGTGTTATTTCAACGCAAAGGAAGTGATAAAATGATTTGGCCGCTTGAAAATGGAAAAAGGAGACTGGCACGAGAGAGAAGAAGGAGGGCCTGCAGTTTTCATTTCCCGTACAGAAATACGGGAAATACTGATTGGTCAATTAGCTGTCATCGATGTCATGTGTCACGAAATGTCGCACATTCCTCCTGCGAACTGACTGAAATAGCGGCGACAAGAGAGAAGTGATCGAGCGGTTGAGCAGAAATCCCGGAAAGTATCTAGAAGGAAAAAGCAGGCAGTGAATAGTCTACATTTGTACTTTCTAGGCGAGATATTTTGGAGGTTTTACCAACAGGTAAAAGCCTTATTTTCCAACTCTTTGCCGTGGAAGTCGAGTCAGACTGGACGCAGCGCTTCAGCATTGTCCTATTTGCATAGCATTGTGAAGGATCAGTTAATCGAAACTAAATACACTGCGACTTAAAAGCCATCTCCCTCTACGATCTAGACGTAGAACTGAAGGAAATTACGGAGTTCCCTAAAATAATTTTCGCTTCTGCTGTCAGAGGCTGTTCGAGTGACAGTCAGGGTCGAGTAAATGAACTGATGAAGGAAAAACTGAGCGACTTTATTGAGGCCGTGGTCGTGAATAAATCCCACCCTGTAGAGACTTGGACAGGAGAAATAAAGGTAATAACAATGAACTGTGAAATGTTTTGACTACATATCTTAAATACCGACAAAGTTACGAGTACACAAAGTTTGATTGACATGTTTAATAATCACGTTAATCCATGCGGAAAAGGGCAGAATTCAAATTTCCGTAAGATGGCGGCAGGCGCTTATATTTTTCACTCGGATCGGTATGAGAACTCACTTCGCTCGTATCTGCTATACCTCGCTCCGCTCGTATCGGAAAAGCGCGCATGTTCTGTTTATATCTAGAGCGACCACGGCTGACTGATGGAATATGCACGTGCATTCAAATGGTAAGAAATTATCGTAATGACCAGGGGGGTACCTCCTAGTCATTATGATAATGTTCCACTTTTGAATGCACGTGCCTATTCCGTTAGACAGCTGTGGCAGCTCTAGATATAAACAAAGCACTATCCAAAGCCTCCGATATGATGTGCTCCTCTTTGACAAATTATATCTCCAATTGTAGACATTTCTCAGCGATAGGATTTGGTGTATTATTCTTACGAAAGATTGAATTTAATGCTCAAAAACGTTTTAAAAATTCTCTGTAGCGGTTTTTTAGAAAACCTGAAATTTGTAAACTTTTTTTCTTTTTTTGCTAGCACAATTTTATTTGGCATCAAGATTTAATAAGCTCTGGGAAATACTGTTAATCAGTTTCGATTCTGATCAATTCTATTGACAAAAAGCTACGTTCCTTTCAACTTTGACAACGTTAGTAAGGTGAGGAATTCAGGGTCCAAATTTTCGCCAACTTCCGCCCCAAATGGATTTTGAAAATGATTGCACTGTGTATGTGTGTCATAACTTTGAACAGTCTCCTGTTGTTTGAACAGCATGTCAAAAAGTGTGGTTGACATACGCCAAAATTACGTCATTAGTATATGTGATCGGTTCAGAATTTTGACATTATCAGTTGTATCAATAAATTGTGTGCTGTTTGTGAAAATTAGAGCAGAATCAGGTAAACATCTCGAAAGTTATGAAAATTTGTTTAAATTTGCAATGTGGCTTCGTAGTTTCGATCGAGAATGTTAGGTAGCATTACATTTGTCTGTTGTTTAGTGACTCAGCTATAAACATCCAAAATTAGTGAGCACCCGTTATTGACGGTTAGGGTGCATTTAAAATATCGGGTTAGGTTTTGGATTAATTAGTTCAAAGTACCATTAAAGAAGCATTATAATTGTCTGTTGTTTATTGACTTAGCTCTAAACACCCCAAATTAGCGACTATAGCTCTAAACACCCAAATTTAGTGAGCAATTGGCTTTACTGAGGTTGCTGTTAGGGTTATTTAAATGTTGGGTTAGGGTTTGGATTAGCTCACAGGGGTACTGGGTACTCAATATATATATATATTTTATATCCCCCCCCCCCCAACAAAAAAATAAATAAACCTCTTTTTTTGAACCCCCAAAAATTAAGAAGTCCAACAATTAGCAAGCTCTTGGCCAATCATTTCTCATCACAGTTCAACTACTGTCAAGATTTCCTGCCAATGTTGATTTCCGATCAAAGCTACGCGCCGCATCGAGAAAATGTTTTTGTGTGTGTGTGACTTGAAAAATCGTAGTGGTATTAAAAGAGTCGTTTCCCAGGCTAGAAAAATGGGAAAGACAAAAAGACCTCGAGGGACAAAGCCAAGGTGAACACCTATAGAGACGCCTTGAATGCCAGCATAAGTTAGTAGAGGAGATAGCAATTTGCAGGCGTCTGAAACAGCACGGCAATAGCGAGATCGTGGTTCAACCGTTTTAGGGTCACCGTCAGACTTTACATTTCCATCTAAGTTTTCTTGGAAACAAATATTCTTTCGGCTGGCTCTTATCAATTCTTCTTTATGTTCAGATGTGAACCACTTGGCACTCTGTCTGAAAGAAACGCTTGTCGGGTTTTGCGAGGACTCCTATTTGGCTTTGTAATTATAGTCGTATGCATTGTTTGGCCTCGTTTTGCTTTTCTTTTTTCTTTGTTTTCCAAGCTAAGGGACATCCTGTTTGCTTTTTGTAAGATATAAGGCCAACGACCGATGGAATTGTGGAATCGTGTTTGGAAAAACTTTTTTCAATAAACAAACATTGGTATATGAAATGAATTTAATATGTGCTCTCCCCACACCGTCGTTACGGGCGAGTGAGCACTTGTCATGTGTTTATTGATCTGCTGTCAATCAAAAAGAACCTTTTACTTCCGGTTAAAAGCTTCCTTTTGGTATTTCTCCGTCAATATTAACTTTTTTTGAACGGAGTTTTTGGTATATGACACACTACTACTAAAACAACATTTCTGTGGCAAAAAAAAATAATCCATCTTTTTCGTTTTGAAGGTATCCGGTAACCTTAACTCTTTTTGCCCCAAATTCTATTTCTGATATATTTAAAGGAGAACTAAACCCTAAAATCAACCCAACGTCTTTACAAAGATGTATTCTAAAGAAATAAGTTCTGCTATTTTATTTTTCTGTGTTGCGCGTCTATGAGGAGAAAATTAGTCTCCAAGTTCGATTTTCCGCTGAAAAATCTATATTGTGTGGCGGCTCAATTCAGTGCAAATTTCCCCATAACGTACGTCACACATACCAAGGAAGAACGATCACACCTCTAGAACAAAGAAAGCACAATGGTCCGCAATTAGAAGCCATTAGGCCTGCTATTCAATGTAGGGACGGCATGGCAAAACTAATTTATTCCCCGTATACTACGTCACAAATTACAAGACTTGAGCCGTCTGTACATACCGGAGGCTGTGAGGAAGGTTTTCGGATTTTCTCTTGCTAGACGCGCAACACAGAAAAATTAAATAGCAGAACCTATTTATTTCGAATACATGTTTGTATAGACATTGGGTTGATTTTAGGGTTGAGTTCCCCTTTAAGTTGTCTAAATTAGTTTTCTTCGAGAGGCAGGAGCAGCAATTAAACAATAGACGCAAGCTGCTAAGACTCGTTCTGGTTCACCAGCCTTTTGTTATTTAAAATAGATAGCCATTGTTCTAGCTGCGTGCGCAACATCGTCAAAATGGCCTATAAACACTACCCGCTCGGTCTGTACTTTCCGCCCTCGGTCAAGATTCTCCCATACATACTCACGCTCGGTTAACAAGAGCTTAATACAATAAAATGCATAGGACGTATTTTTGAATACCATGCATGCTTTAACTTTATTCACATGACAGTTTTCATCATAACTACGAAGAAAGTCACTCAAACTTAATATCACGTTTTAGCTCTTTACACTGACTATGTAGAGTCACAAAATAAAATACATTTTATCATGATCATATTTTATGTCTCAATAAGTTAAAAGCATAACAATCCGATAACTCTTCATATAAGTTAGAACGGTTATTAATATCATCTCGCCTTGCGATGAATTACCTGATTTTCATTGTATGGTGACCACACGCTGTTATCAATGGATGTTCTTATCTGGTATGTAGTCACCCATTCACTATTGAGATTTGGTCCTGCCCCTTGAGTGGCAATGGCACAAATGTTGTATATGGCACCAAGATCAATCTGTAAGTAGTCACGACCAGCATTGCTGCGAGGACCCCAACCATAAGGGCCGTCCAGTCTTGCCTGTTCAGGTCTATATCTTTTGTCATAATAGAATCCATAGCGTGATGTTGCAGTGATCGAGCTATCAGGGATAATATTCCTGTCTGACACACCAATAGGATCACTCTCACAAGCTGTAATCAGTAACAAGATTTAATATACTTAGTGCTGCTGCAGCAAAACATTTCACACATTTATATCGTAGAACGCCACCTTAAAGGTCGTAACGTTAATGTGCACTCAGTATATACCTATTTAAAAAAAGGTTGATTAGTATTTAAAATATGCGAGTACAGTCCAAGTTAGCCTTCAATTCGCAACTCTCATGCGCTCTTGCGCGCTCTCATCGAATTTGTTGCGAGTTTTCGCTCGTTCAGTACCGGCCCTTTGTTTGACCCTTCAACTCTTATCGACTCTCATTCTCGTTTGACAGGGCTGATAGGTTACTGGCCACTCCGTAATTTTTCTGTCCTCTCTACCGTTGAATCAGCTTTGCCTTTTTGTCCTTTTTTTCGGTAAGGGAGTTTGTTCTTCAAACAACTCAACCTTTTTTGAAATAGGTGTATATGCGTGTAAATAAGTGGTCATAGTATTTTAAAGTTTCTCGAGTGAACCATTTAAATCCCCAAGGGATCTTAACTAATATTTAGCTATTTCTAGATTGAAACATTTTTCCGGAGCATAGATCTCGAGCAGAGGAGTGTGTTGAGACATGGTTTGTTTTGTATTTTGTTGTTGTTTATTTCCGTTGACAGCCAATGTATACGATGGGCCCATACATATACGCTTTTGGGGTTGTACGTGAAATATTAAACGATTGATGGTTCGTTGACATTTTCAAACCGCCCCCCCCTTTATTTGTTAAAAAAATTATTTGAACGTTGGGCGTACATCTCAGGCAGAGGAGAGGAGTGTTGTGATTAGTAAGACTCTGAATTTCTAACGAGACCTGAAACAACCATGGGAGCTGATCAAAGCCAGGTCTGGCTAATCCGCAGATCGAATTGGAATTTAGCGTGTTGGTTTTTGCGGAGGGAGGAAAACCGGAGAACCAGGAGAAAAACCCTCGGAGCAAGGGCGTGATACCAACAAACTCAACTCACATATGGCGCCACGTCCGGGAATCGATCCTGGGCCACAGAGGTGAGAGGTGAAGCGCTGAACCACTGCACCACCCTGACCCTCTAAGACTTAGACACGTTAATAAAATTTCATCATTATATATATTTTCACTTGAACAATAAACAGTAAACATTTTTGCGGTATAAAGGAATGTTATAGCGACAAATGTTCCCTTCCTCTCTCCCCTACAAATTTATACGTGTTATTTGTGACAGCACAATCTGGTTGGTATATTGGTCATGGCAAAGGTGATCAGTTGATTGCTTCTAAGTTCTAAAAGTTCATAGAAGACGAGGAATACTGAAAAAATAATTCAAAAACTTAAATGTAGCCCCAGGCCTCGTTCTGTTCGGTTCTCTCCAAATGAACTTATGTACTACATATGTAGATAAAACATACGCTAGCGGAAGGAGTGCAATAAATGTAATTAATATTCAAATTTCCTGCACAGTACAAAATCCAAGCAGGTGATTGGTTAATAATAGTTCTTTATAGGTGAATAAAGCACTCGACCCAGATCCTCTCTTACCCACGGGCAGAGAGACCTGATATACATGTACGGCTTGGAAAACCTCATTCCAACCGTATATTTAATAGTGAGAATGGCAGACAATTACCCGAAAGGTAACAGCAGGATTGAATTGTCTCTTCTGTGTGACAGAATATATATATTTTGAGGCAAACATTTGGAGTCATAATCGCTCGTTGGAAATGGCTGATATGCAAGCGTTGCAAGTACAACGTGTGTACAAGGCAGTGAACAAATATGGGCTTTGGAAAGCTTCTGAAACACTCTAGTAGTCTTATTGAAGAAGTCGCTTTTATTTCCGAGACCTTACTCGAGAATTCAGTGGATATATAAAAACCCGGCAGGATTTTTCAATTTGGAGCAATCTTTGAACACATGGAGGCCGGATTCAAGATTTCAATTCTTATGCAAACCACTTGAACCAGATTAGTAATTTTCGAATGAAAGAAACTAACAAAAAAAAAACAGTCCACGAGTTAAGCCCGTGGGAGACTTGATATTTGAATACGTGGCTCCAAGACTAAGAAGCGTTTTCGAGTTATGTACAATCATACCTGTCATACTGATTCAACTGAGCTCGCAAGACGGCTTCACTTTGTATAGAGCAGGTTTCAATTGAGTGTCGAAAGTTTTCGGTGATTACTTTGGTCTTGCGTTTACTTAGTAATCAGTCAGCGAATCAAATTCCAGAGGAAAATCAATCGTTGTTTTGGTTTTGGTCCGTCACGCAATCAATCCACGATTGCGTTTACTTTTCCTCCTGATTGGTTGCTTTCTCATGCCAATCGGTATTCACTTTAGTTCGTGATTGATTCGCTGTGATTGCTTTGTTTTGGTTTTACTACAGTCAATTGAAACCTGCTCTATTTGTTTCTTTCAGTCAACTTCACTGACCGAACGCCGAAATTAAGTTATTCTTTGCAAAGATATCTACATAGTAATAATAATTATATCCAGATTTAGTACAAGAAGGCTCAGAATAATTAATAACTGAAAAGCTAAACAAAGCTGGGCCACCAAAAAAATAGAATACATGCATAATAAAGGTCAGAACTGATTCCGGAAATACAGAATTGCTACGGACTAATACAAGGCTACGTACTATACTGTACGAGTCTGCTACAAAACTGACATATAGTACTACTGGACAGAGCTAATAAATTACTACAAGAAAAGCTTGAAGCTATAGTCGTGTATTATAACAGTTAACATTTGAATGAAGTTTGAATTTTTTTGAAGACGGATGGGAGAGTATTTGTGCAACATAAATGAATAAAGGACGAATAGTAGTATGGTAGGCGTTTCTCCATATCTAACAAAGGATTATATGTACGATTTTGCCAATCAAATTCAACGACATGTTTTTAACAAATAATCAAGTCCATATTTACAACACTAGAAATGCTCAAGCTTTTCGCACTCCCTATACTTTCAAGGTCGAAAGTTATTTAATTCACTTGATACTGAACTTATTAACTCCGCCTCACTTTCTCTTTTTAAAGTAAATCTAAAATATTATCTCTTTCGTAAATATTAATCATGATTAGTTATTATTAAGAATACATGTAACGCAAAAAAAAACAAGAAAAAAACAACGCCATTTCGTCATAGTTACTCGTTATATCTATCCACTTGCTGTTAGTTTTAAGAGGAAACCTAAATTCACATAAGCCCTTAATGGTTTCTTTTTAGGCTTCCTCGCCACTAACCTATTGTATATTTTACTTTGTATTATTTACTTTGTAAATTTTATTAGTGGCGAATCAATAAAATACAATACAAAAAAAAGTACAATACAATAGAATATACTTTATTTTCAGAGGGTAACACTTAACAGTAACCAAAGGTACTGATGACCCCGTGGCCCTCTATTTACAATAATAAATACATCTATATACAAAAAGTCTACGATTAAAATGCTAAAATTCTTATCAGACTATAAAAAGATTGTTAAAACAATTAAATACAAAAAGATAGAATATTTAAAAATACCCAAATACATAAAATCACTAAAAGTATTTGCATAAAGGGTGGTAGTTATGGATCTGTAAATCTAAGTTGTTTTTCTGTTTTAAAATAAGTTCTTTAAAGAGATTCTTTTTAAGACATTTGATTGATAAGCTAGTTTTAAGAGTAATAGTGGATAATTGATTCCAGTCGCGAATAGAACGTACGGTGAAGGTTCGGCCTCCCTCAGTATTGCTTTTATATAACGGACAACAAAGGTTTAGCTGACCATATTTTGTGTTCCTTTGGTGTCTTTCAGAGTTTCTAGGCTATTTAGATATTCAGGCGTTCTATCATTAATCCTGTTCAATATAATGGCACAACGGTTTATATATGCCTGAACATAGAATGGGAGCCAACCCAGATTATTAAAAAGCGTCACAGAGGGGGCTCTGCGTTCTGCGCCTAAGATGACACGGGCAGCTCTTTTCTGAAGCTTTAGTACAGAGTTTACAAGATGACCATACAGTACTGCCGTATAGAAAAATGGGTTTAATTACTGCATTATAATACGTTTCTCTTTGACGTTGTTTCAGAAACGGGCTATTGTGATGCAGGAGTCGGATTCGTTTGGCTAATTTCTTGCAAAGTTCCTCTGTATGATTAGTAAAACTGAGGTCATCATTGACAATCACACCCAGTACCTTGTGGCTATTGACACACTCGATGGGAGATCCATTCAACCGGATATCAAGATGGATATTTTCGTTGCAGATACGTTTCCGGAGCCGTTTCCCTTTCAAGAGCAAAGTCTTAGTTTTGTCTGTGTTGATGAATATTTTATTTTCGCCTGCCAACTGACTGAGATTGTCTAGGGTCTTGTTCAACTCTTGGTTAAGTAATGGGGGATCGCTTGACTTTGATGTTATGGTGACGTCATCAGCATAGACATCCATATTTGATTCGCTGAATAAGTGCATATCGTTCACGAATAGCAGGAACAAAATGGGGCCAAGAATTGACCACTGTAGTACGCCCTGCTTCAGAGTAAGTCTAGAAGATGTAATTCCGTTGAGATTGACGAATTGTGTTCTGTCGGTTAAATACGACTTTATTGCTACTGTTAAATATGACTTTACTGCTACTAACATATAAAGCTCTAAATGGTTTAGCTCCCAAACATATATCTGACCTTATCATTATTTACGTACCTAGACGTAATCTCCGGTCTACACTAAGTAAACAACTAGTTCTACCAACTTATAATTTACGCACTTATGGTTTCATGGCTTTCTCTTATGCTGCACCCTCTCTGTGGAATTCTTTACCACAGGAACATAGGTTTGCTCCTTCTGTGTCTAGTTTTAAGGGTCAAATCAAGACCTGTATTTTCATGAGAGCCTATCATGATATGTAAGAAATTGAGGACTGGACTTTGAGAGATCATTCGATCATTATTTAATTAGCAGAACGTTTATTT
The DNA here is from genome assembly GCA_030867875.1 of Actinernus sp. WN-2022. Lineage (NCBI taxonomy): Eukaryota > Metazoa > Cnidaria > Anthozoa > Actiniaria > Actinernidae > Actinernus > Actinernus sp. WN-2022. Next base: position 4,362,811 of record JAOWCC010000936.1, on the reverse strand, counting down.
AGTTGTAGTTAAGTCAATTATACATGTACATATATACTTATAAACGTATGTATATAGGTTAGCTAGGTTATTTTAACTTTTTAGACTTCTTGTAAGCCATATTATTGTAAAGCAGTTTACATTTGTAAAGCGCTACTGGACAATGTGTATTGGAAATAGCGCTATATAAGTACATAAATATTATTATTATATAAGGATAACATAGGTGAGGTAAGGATATATAAGTGAATAATACAAGTTAGTGAGAATAGTTCATTTCAGAAGTCCATAACCAGAAGTCTCGATAAGCAATGGAATGCGGCCCATCAGTTTACGGTATAATCTATTTTTAGAACGGCGTTCAAACTACTTTGGTGGATGAAAAACAATGGCGTTCCATGTTTCTTTTATAAACACACCCACTCGACCAATCACGGTTTCCCATTTCAGCTGTCTATAGCTGTCCCATGCATAATTAAGAGAACGCTATGAAACAATAGAAAACAATAGCCTTATTAGTATTATCTATATAGAGAATACTAATTACTCCCCTAGTCTAGACCCTGTATATTATTTCGAAATGTTCAGAGTTTCTTACAGTAGTTGCCAATAATTTCAGAAAAAAGTGTCTCGTGGATGTGACCAAATTCTAAGACGGTTAGATAATGAACACTCGAGTTCTATGTGATTTAGAGTGCCGAGCATTTTAGATAGAAAACCACTCAAGCTAGCTACTTTCATGTTTTGGACCAATGCGAGTTACTGGTGCAATTAGGTGCAATACGCTTGGCTATCGATTTAGTGAGAATAGTTTTCTAAAATAGATTTGATAGGTATTATTTTTTTTCTGCTGAGGATAAAAACTTACAAAGTTTGTTTTAGCAATTTTTAAAGAAAAATAACCAAATGTTTACCAGTTTTAGCTGTTCATTAATAAACTTTTCCAGATTTTGCAAACTGTCATTGGTGTCAAATAAATTAGTATCATCAGCAAAAATATCAGTCTAGAATTTTAGAGCTTTTAGAGATATCATTGATATATAGCAAAAATAGGGTTGGTCCAAGAACCGATGTGTGGGACGCCGCAAGGAATAAACCTCTCTTCAGATAACGTATTAGCAATATGGGTAAATTGCTTCCTATTACATAAATATGATTTAAACCAATTTAGAACAATCCCTTTAAACCCATAATGTTCAAGTATGTGAATTAATATGTCATGGTTAACTGTGTCAAAGGCTTTGCTAAAGTTAAGAAAAAGCCCACAAGAAGTAGTGCCCTTTCTAATAGCTTGTTGTTGTCATGATCGGCCTTTGTCGGAGTCTGGGCGAGAGCAAATCAAGCAATCTGATTGGCTAAAACAGGGAAAATCTGACAGTGATTTGATATTAAGACCGGTCAAGATTCTCCGAGGAAGACTGGTCTTTGTCTGAACTATTTTGTCTGCATGTCCTTGAAACTCTTTTCGACACTTAAGAACATTAAGATCGAAGAAACGTATTTAAAGCCTCTAACGTGTTAGAAATAGACCAGTTCGCGGTAAATTCCGACATTTTGAAAGGGGTGCAAACATGGCGCAAAATACAGTGTTTGTATGGGAATCGATGGGAACCCGATGCCAAATAGAATCCGTAAAATCGAAATTCTGAAATATTCTTCAGATACAAACTTAAGATACCAGGTAAAAGATTAATATATCGAAATTTGAGGGATGTAGCTGTGCTGGGAAGCGTGCAATCGTGTTTTCAGTTTTCCATACATTGTCTGTAAATTTTCACGCGGAATTTGACTCGTTTTTACAGACAATGTATGGAAAACTGAAAACACTTTCGAAATCCATGCGTTGCTATATTTAGAAGAAATTTGCATGATTGATATTTGATCTGGTTTTCAATTGATCATATAACACAGTAAACATGAAATGGAAATGCAAGTTACAATAGGGTGTGTGTCACATATAGGGTTTCTAGTTAGGGGCTTTGTAGAGATTGTGAGCGTCTCAACTAGACTTTGTGATTGCGAGCGAGAACTGAGATTGTTAATCAAGCGAATAAAGGTGAATTTAAAGGAAACGTCTCTACGTTTTCGACACAGTGGCGACCATGAAGGGACAGTATTACTAATGTGAGCTTCAACCGCCTCCCGGTCTATTGTGCGGGAGGTCGTGGGTTCAAACCCCGGCCGGACCAACACTCAGGGTCTTAAAATAACTGAGTAGAAGGTGCTGCCTTTGTGAAACAACTGCAAATGGTTAGACCTTCACGTCTTCTCGGATAAGGACGTAAAACCGTAGGACTAAGGGCTGGATGTGAATTGGGGCGAGAGCTCTGTTTCCTTCCCTTGTCACAAATGATGTGACGAATTCAATAAACACAAACATAAACAGCTTTATCTCTTGAATTCGTACTTTCTAATAGAAGACGCAAAAAAGGAGAAATCCTTTTAAAATACAGAACTAATCGGCATTATACCGCATCTAATACCACTAATAATCACAGTCACGCTAACAATAATGCTCCACCTCCTACGACTAACCCTAATAAGAAACGCAATAGGCGTAAAAATAAACCACCCAACCTTTCTGTTATAAAGAACATTTATAATAAACTCGACACTACCGCAGTTATTACTCGGGCTGCCTGTGGCAGCACCGAGTCTTAATCTGCAGGCCGTTATATTTTATTTTTTTGTTTCATGCAGCAAAATTTTTGCCCATGTATTAAATTTCAAGTTCACCACCAATCAGATTGCACTGTGCTGGTCACGCAACAACGCCAGGTTAATTTATTTACATAATTTAATACAGTAAAATCAAGATGGTTGACCCGCGAGGAAATTTCTCTCAAATTTGGAGTCGCATCTCTCAAATGTAAGCAGTTTAATGTTTTATTTAACTTCACTCGTGCGAAAGCCTTCCAACAGGCTCAGGATATTTCAACTGGCGCTCTTGTCGGAGCCGAAGGACCGCGTTTTTTACCCAGATGGCCAGTGATTTTATATACGACACGACGCCGGACCTGAAGGGGCTGCATGATCAAACTCAAAGCCAGGATCCAGCTAATCCACACACATCGAATTGGAATTTGGCGTGTTGCTTTGCTGCTGAAACCAAAGGCTTCTTCGATAGAAATGGCAAGATGTTGTGTTTTTCTAGGAGTACAAAATATTTCTCGTTTAAGCTTCTATTTCGCCACGTCTTTGTTATTTGAATCTCTGTGGATTGGTATACTCAAATATACTGCACAATGCCATACAACTGAATAAGAAGTCTTTAACAAAGCTAAACTCAACTTCAACTCGAGAGCAAAGCTGAGAGGGAAAGTGAAACTAAACAGTGTCTTGTCAGGTCATGAAGGTACGGTGAGGTTGAAATCATTGCGTGTTTATATCTGCATTTCTTTGTCGATTTTTTGCGATAGTCAGTGTACTTTTTTGCCAAGTCTATTTATATCCAGTGTTATCCTTCTGATCATGACTATATACGTCAATCTCTGGAAGAATGCAGACATGCCAGTAGAAGATAACTGCAAATTTTAAGTCGTACGCGTATTATTAAGTCGTACGACATGTACGCGTACATAATCACATGTACACAGAGACGTTCTGCAAACACTCATTGTCATAAAACTAGTCGCAAGCACATCTTAATTACTTAAACGAATTTTAGGAAAAAGCAGAAAAGTTAGGCGAGTTAGAAAACAAAGCCGTAAGGACGGAGAAGAGAGAAATCAGAGATATTTAAAAAAAATGGAGAACAATTTGTTTGTAAAATCACGTCGAAAAGTCTGTAGGATAACTAAAAGCCAAAGCGAACCAGAGGAAAATGTAAATTTCACATACCCGAGCAATTCTCTCCAAAAATCTGAATCATAAAAAGAATCACTGCCAAATCATGCTGTCTTATTCAATGTCTCAGATGTATTTATAATTTTATGTTAATAGAATTGGATTAATTTTATCTGAACAAAATTTGATCCATCACAGAACCAGTAAGCTCAGTGGATAAGTGTCAGTCTGTTGTGCAGGAGGTAGTCAGAGTTAAAATCCAGGTAGGACTTTAAAATAACTGGGAGAACTGGTACTGCATGCCTTTGCTCTGACATCTGCAAATGGTTCTAAAAGCTTTGTGTCTTCTTGGATCACAATGTTAAATTGTAGGCCAACACTGAGAATGCAATCAAATCTCTGGTAGTGACCACCCTCAAGTGTAGAGGAATTATATAGTCATATAGATATAGAGTACATGAATTTGTCCCCGATTATAGCAATACCATGCTAAATACATTGACTCTCTCCTCTGTTAGTAGTAGTAGTACTAGTTCCATTGGTGCCACTATATACATTTTATACATTTTATATATTATAAATATACAGGCTAAATCTAGTAGATTACATACTGCATAAAACCTAATCATGACTGCTGCCTTAAACAATATTTTTTATTGTTGTTGTAAATGGATGGGTAAATAATGCATGTATCAGCAGCTTCCATCAGGGGTGGATCCATGGGAACCTAAGTGTCAGAATTAATTGTTTGTTGCCCATTGGTTGGGGGGGGGGGGGGAGGGGGTGGGAAGCTCACTTTGGTTCATGGATTAGGAACCAAGGGGACCGACCACTCCTAAAGACTGCTAAATTCAGCTAATAATTATTCCCTTTGGTTATTACTAAGAGGATTTCAAATGAAAGTGTATTTAATCTTCAATCTCATGTGGCCCGAGTGAAAGCGCAGATGGGCTCTTGTTAATTTAACTCAGACACCACTTTCTCAGGACGAAATACTAATACTTGCTCGTGGTTTTACCTTCTGCCCCACACCGCGACGCATTAATTGGCCGGAAGTTACAGCCGACATACATGACTTTTCTCGACGTATGCGTTTAACAGAATATTTTCACGATTATAACACTTCTAATTCAAACCAACCTGTTAATTCCCTTCACCTTGATAGAAATAGATAGATAGAGACACTGCCTTAAATCCCTTTTTAGAAGCTATTAAAACTGATATTACTACTAATAAACCTAATCGCATCTCTGATAATTTATCTAATAGTGAACGTAAAAGCATTCACCGCCTTACCCAACGACAAGACATCGTCATCAAACCCGCAGACAAGGGGTCTGGTACGGTGGTAATGGACAGAACGTGGTACATAGACGAATGTAATCGACAACTCAATAACCATACATTTTATAAACAACTCGACGCAGACATCCACTAACGACATACAAACACGCATCACATTCTATGTTCAACGCATGCTTAACTCTTTCAGCCCCAAACACGACATTTGTTGTGTTTTACTGGTTACTTGCTTTGAGGATTCCAGTCTGGCTAAGTTGAAGGAGCAAGGCCCTGAGATTGACACACAACATAATGTATAGACAAATGATCCTACTGAACTGCATTTAGGCATATTAAAATTGAATCATTTCATCTAAATCCTCCTTTCTTTGCAGAAGTTAACTACAGTTTATATTATTTCATTTCAGAAAAAAGACTAAAATCACGATGACAGAAAAAAATTGTTCTCCTCAGATTCTAAATTTTCTTACAAAAATGCATGTTTCACATCAAATATAGGCTTTCAAGTCTCCACTAACCTCACTTTCTGTCCCTGAACACTGAAACTTGCCCAGCACCAAGCCACCATTCCATAAGCACTTCAGAGCAAGCTAAGCATGCCGGGAAATCCAATCCACCGGCGGCATAGGACTCCCCCATCTTCATTCTTCAAAATATATACTAAACCTAATACCGATCTAATACCCTCATATTGGACCTAATACCCTCATATTGGAATCAATGGCAACTAAATATTGTCCAATATTCCAAAAAGCTATGATAGGTGTCTCCAGACCCCCATTTATAAAGCCCACGCTAAAGTGACAGAAGACGTCCTGGCACATTCACGAGTGGGACATGAGGCTCTTTCTCTGTCGCAATAAACTGGCACAAACTCGGTTCTTTGAGAAAGTGCTGATTGAAGCTCTCATCAGACTTAATGATGTCCTCCAGCACTCTATAAATGGTGAAAAAGGCTTTAAAAAGCCTGAAATTCTCTGTATTCCTCCAAACAAACTTCTCGCCAGCTCCGTCAAGTAATCCACAACTGCTTTCAAAATAGCCGTCTAAAAACTAGTATTATAGGTCAGTTGAAAATTCCATGGTAACAATGACTACAGTTTACTTAGGGGGGAGGGTTCTGTTTGGTCTAGAAATAGCTAAAAATCACTTCCAAAGACTCAGGGCTGAAAGGGTTAAGAACGGGACTATCAATGACAAAACCAAATAGTACCTCATACATACCAACGTCAAACCTAGACGATTTTACATACTGCCCAAAATATACAAACCTGGTAATCCTGGTCGTCCCATAGTTTCATCTAATAGCCATCCCACAGAACGTATCTCTGAATTTGTTGATCATCAGCTTAAACCTTTAGTATCTTCTCTTTCTTCTTACGTTAAAGACACTAACGATTTCTTTAACAAACTTCGCATACTTGCTAAACCTCCAGCTAACGCTTTGCTTGTCACTGTTGAGGTTTCCTCATTGTATACTAACAAACCTACAACGAAGGTATTGATGCATGCCGTCACTTCCTTCAAACTCGTAACAACAAACACATTCCTACCGAAACGCTCTGTGATTTAATACGCATGATCCTTACTATGAATAACTTCTCATTAAATAATAATCACTATCTCCAGATCCACGGTACAGCTGTGGGGACCCGTATGGCCCCCTCTTTTGCTAATTTATTCCTTGGTAATTTTGAAACTAACGCTCTTTCCAAAGCCCCTTACAAACCGCACACTTGGTTGAGATATATGGATGACATTTTTATGATTTGGACGGAGGGCCAAGATCGTTTAAAAGTATTCATCGATTATCTCAACGCTCTTCATCCTACCATAAAATTCATTTCGTCTTACAGTTTCACCGACATCTCTTTTCTCGATGTCACTGTCACCTTTAAAGACGGTAACATCGAGACTAATCTCTACACCAAACCTACTGATAAACACCAACACCTTCCTTACTCTTCTTGTCATCCTTTACATACTAAAAAGGCTATTCCTTTTAGTTTAGCACTCCGCATTCGTCGCATTTGTTCCCCTGACGAAACCTTCAAACTTCGCAGTAATGAATTAAAATCTTACCTCTTAAAACGAAACGAGACGTTTTTATTAACCTGCCTCTCGTCGCTCACCGTCGTTGCTCTAACCTTCGTGACCTTTACTTGTCAAATCACAACTACGTAATGTGACTAACAAATCTGCTCTTCCATCTGGTTCTTTCCGCTGCGGAAAAAACTGTGCCACTTGTACTAATTGTCCTTACATTAATCATGGCCTCGCTAGTTACACTTTTTCTTCCACCGGGGAAACCCGTTTCATTAAGTCACACATCACATGTAACACCAGTAACGTCATCTACATGGTATAATGCAATCGCTGCCGCTTACAATACATCGGTGAAACTAAAACGACGGCTCAAAGACCGATTTAATGAACACAGACGAGCAGTTGACAAATTTAACATTAAATCTAAACCCACCACAGTTTCTGAACATTTCCTTTTCTGCTCTAACCATTCTAATACTGACATGCAACCCATCCCCTTAGAAATAATTTATTCTTCGCGAGACTCTATTCGTAAAGCCAGAGAGTCATATCTTATCGACAGAGCTAAAAACTCTCGAACCTCTCGGTTTGAACAAACGTGATAAACTTAATATGTTATCTTGTAGACCCGTGTTTATGTTATCTCAAATACATATTTTTACTTACGTCATTTCCTTTTTCCTCTAAAATTGCGCAATCACCTTGATATTTATACTTGCCATTGTGAAATATTCATTTGTAAGATCTACCTGAAGAAGTATCGTAGAATTATCGTAGAATTCTCAATACATACGTTGTTCGATCAGCTTTTCTGTAGTCCTTGGACTTGTTTACTATATATGGAACGGAATACTACCATGAAGTATATACCAAAACGCCATCGGAGAGTCCCGATGTACACAGAAAATCCCGAAGTACACACCATAAAACGATGAATAAATTAGCTATGACCCACCAACCCTAATAACTCATGTTCTGCGCTTGCGCGCATCCACGAGTTAAAAAAACGTGCGCCTCATTAATAATTATAAGGTTACTAGTAACAATAACCTCTATTTATTTCCAATGAAATAATCCAGTAATAGTTCAATAGACCGATTTAGCTTGTACATTTGTTGTCCCAATTCAGATCATGTGACAGCTCTCCAGAGGATTCAGTACTTTGTTTTCCAATCAGAGAAATTTGTACATTTCATCTTGGGATACAAAAAACAGGAAAACATTACCCAAGGGAAAAGTCAGGTGACTTGAATTGGGAAAACAAATGTACAAGCTACATCGGTCTATTCGTAGTTCTTGGACACGTTTGGTGATATCGAGACTGGTGTCGAGACTGCATATTTAGAGGTTTGTACCTCGTGTGATAATCAAAATCTATCCATTTTCATAGAAAGAGGGTTTGTATCAGTGCAGGGTCAACTCCAGCCTCCATGCGAGGCTAAGGCTTGGTTACCTTTCAAGAACTACGAATTGGACTATATCACGGAGGCCCTAACGAATCAGTTGTTGAACACGAAAAGCTGCTGCGAAACTGGAAAAGGTTTTAACTTAAAAAGGGCCTCTTGCAGGAATGCAATCACGTGGTTGTACTGGATGGAGAAGGAATCTGACTTCATTTATTTAAAGGCACTTGTATGAGATCAGTAGTGTTAATAGCAAAATTGTTTCAGTTTGTAAATGCTATTTTCCACCTCTAATCGATTGACAATCTTTCAATAACAGCGTTTTAAAGTTTGTTTGCGAAATTCATATCAGCACGTGACTGTTTCCTGCAAAAGGCCTATTAACCTCATTCACGAAAATCACATTGACGGATAGATAGAGAAATAAATTCCTTGTCTGTGGTAGACCTCATGTTTAAGCCATACATGTACTGTATACCGTGGCGCAGAAATGGATTAAAGGGAGACCGTTTTGGGCGAGGTATGTACTTTATTGTTAACCCTGGCTAACAAAGAACTTAATGTTATTAATATCCATGTTGCGAGAAACAAAGAAAAATTTGAAAACCACAAGCCGCGAGCGAATTTTAACTTATTCTGCGTTCTCCCAACATATCCCATGTGTTTATAGCAGAGAATATAAACATAACGAACCAGCAGGAAATATACGAGAACTAAATTTTGCAACATTCTCGAGAAGGATAACTCAGAACTCAAGACATTGCCGCTAATTTCAGCCAAGTCATCAAGAATTCAAGGAATAGAGGATTTTGTTCTCGAATGTGAGTATGAGGAAATATGCTTCATACAGGAAGAATTCAAAGATTCCGTTGGAGCACCTTTTACTTATATGTCAATGAACTCTTATATTCGCCAAACTCAGTGGAAAGATCTAGCTGGGACTTCGAGTCCGTCCGCTAGTCTCTCGTAAATAAACAAGAGACTAGCGCTGCCAATCAAACTCGTTGCTTAGTTATGATAACTCGTTCAGGACTGGGTGAGAACTGACGTGTTTCATTTGAGAACTGGTTGATAAGATGTCAGTTCAAGTAAATGGATACAAACGAAAATGGGGTACAGAGATCTGTAAAGCGGCACTTATTGCTTATGAAGTTTAATTCATGTCTGGTTCTTCATTTATAGTTTATAATATCGCTTAATGTGTCTACATTCTTCCAAAGATTCGAAACTAAAATTATAACCACAAGATAACACTGGGCATCATTAGACTTAACACGAATGAAAATGTGCTTAATTATCCCACGAGCAATTCGCTAGCATGGTTCCTTCACAAACTAATCTTCAATGTGAGCCCGCCATAAATCTGGTCTTTGGAAGTTATGTCTAGTGTAGAGGCATGCGCATTAGATATTCGATTCCATCACCACCCCCAGCGGATATAATTGTTCGCAGAGCGTTCGTGCAACGTCTGGATTGTGTTCGTCGCATGTGCGCGATCAAAAGGAGGAGAAAGTTAACTGTCACTGGCGAAGTTTGTATCACACTTTCAACCTACTTTAGCCACATTTATCGGATCTTCATAGCCTTAACTGAGTTGGTTATTTGCAACGAAAAGTTGTCACGAAGGTTAACGTCGAAATTAACATGAACTAACACGGGATATTTTGACTTTTGAATAACAATTGAACTACAAGAAGAACCACTGTCAGAATTTCGCATTCTCTCACCATTCTTCAGAGGAATCAGATGAAGTTGGGACTCTTTTCTGATCTGATGGAGAAGATAACCTTTTTCTGGATTAAAACTTCTGTGATGAAAGGTACTTCATTTTCAGGCGTTTTCAATACAACGGAGTATCCAAGTCGAAGTTCTGGCTAGAAAGTGTTTCGATTTCATAGGCAATACGATAGATAGCTTGAGGAAGAGTTGCGAGACAAAACTGAAAGCTATTCAGTTTTGGTAACGTTCTTTAGAGACTGCTTCGCACTGGAATTTAATTCGACCGAATTTTGTTATTAACAACTTTAGCATTGTACTATAAATGTCACTATATTGTGGCTTTGTGGAAGGAAAACTGTAAGGAGAACCATTTTAACATATGTAAAAATATATTTTACTTTACACACTGGGCAACATTGTTGTAGTCGGATTGTCGTTGCTGATGGCCAACACCAGAATATTTCATCATTTCTGAACAGGTATGAGGCCCTCTCCATATCATGTTAGTTTCTTTTAAATTCTGTAATATGCAAATTATCATTTGCTTGTGTTTATGAGTTTTACACGCGCGATTTATGCCACAGACATTGTAAATATTACTTAATTTTGGTAGCTGCGCTGATTGTGATATTTAGTGTTTATAGTTTGATGATTTATTTTGTCTGTCTCATTCATTAATTTTGTTGAAAGCTAAACAACACATTCTTACTATTTGGCGTATCAGTTTACAAAAAAATGACCGCCAGCCAATTTTTTTATGATTTGATTTCGCTTACCCTGCGAGCAGAGGTTTCACATCTCTTTGCCATTGCTGTCCTTTCCCTTTCTTTCGGCGGATGGGACAGGCAAAGAGATGAGAAACCTCTGCTCGCAGGGTAGATTTCGCTGCATGAACACAATTTGTACACCTGCATGCTCTTGGGCAACATGCACATATCATGTATGTTGATATGAAAATAAAAAGATTCAAACAAAATTCAGCTATAATTGTTTTATCCGAGTATTGAGTATTCTTAACAATATCTGAGTATTATAGTGATTTTCATAAACCTGTGAAACAGATACTAGAATATTTAGTGCAATTAAATGCTAATTCTATTGATTTCTTTTGTGTATATTTGACTATTAGATGTTATTAACAAGCAATAATTGTTTCACAGGTTTATGAAAATCACTTTAACATCAGTAGTACAGTCTTTGTATGTATTTTTATATTTTGCTATTCTTTAAGCAATAAACTTTTTTTTAAAGGAAGCATTGGCTTGTTTACACTTAAAAAGATGACTTAAGTTGCTGTATTTGGAACATTTCCTCTGTTTTCTTCAGATTTGGCACTGGGATTGCTGTGAAGCTACATGTACTGCTACTGAGCAGTTTATAGTGACATCTGAGCTTCTTTTTCTTGAATGGTGGCATATATACACCAACTGCATTCAATTATTTAGACCTAGGCCATTAGAGCTATGTGACCATGTGAACAGGATTAAAAAACACTTAAGTTTAATAAGCCTTGAAACAACTATAATGGCTAATCAAAGTCTGCATCTCATTTATCTCTAACAAGAAAAAGAGGTGGAATAGAGCTGGATTCTTGCAACTATAACTCTGTTTAAACTTCATTTGTTCTTGCCATTAGAGTTTCAAGCTTTTGTTCAGGTACATTCTTATTTTGATATGTTTGAATAATTAGAGGAGCATGAGGTATGCCTTAAGGCACATCTGATAGCCAAGTGAGACCAAGTAGCTGGGCTATAGTCTCCACTAAAACAGCATTTGCTGACAACAAAAATATTCAGTTGATTCAGATTGTGTTGTTGGTCTCAAGATCTGTTTGCAATACTTGCACAAAAGTCTTTGAATTTTATTGTTTGAATCTAGATGCATTTAAGGTAGTTTTTGGTTTTATTTCTACAGGTCTTGAGGGCTTTCTTGTACTAATTTTGCTTATATTAGCAGTTGCTGGCTAGAGAGTGTGGCATGGAAGCTTAATTATAGGACAAGAAGTCCTTCAAAAGTTCCCAGTATTTTATAGCTCTATTTAGAGACTGATGTTTCTTTGTATTATTAAACTGTAGGAGAAGTTTTGTTGATGTAAATGCCTTTGTCACCACAAATTAGTAAACAAATGTTGATGGCTGTTATTTGGGATATATCAGTAGAAGCACCCTTGTCATTTAAACTGAAGTTCTTTCGAAGTCGGTTAAATGTTATAGCTACATCTGTCTTTGAAATAACTTCTTCAATATCAGTTATTCTCAAAAAATTAGTTACAATTAATTGTCATGGAACCTTTCGAATGAAATATTTTTGAGGCTTTCATAAAATCATTTCTCTTTTCCAAAAACACAACTACTCCAAACCTTTCATTGCTTTTGTGTAACAGTTTGTGATATGTTTCTCCAAGAGTATCTTTAGACAAAATATGAAGAGTCAGGGTAAGAATATTTACCATTTCTTTCCCAACACAATCAAGATATATAATGCTGTGCATGTTTTATAACAACCACTGTACCAGATCTACAAATACATCAAGACGACTAAAAATCACCACTTTTCTGGAGGTATAAATGACGACCACTTCAACTGCTGCCGACATACTGGTAACAATTGCAAGATGTCCATCTCCTCAACCTGCGTTCCGTACAATTTGCGTTTTACTGACCGAGATAATCGACAAAATGACTGAAATAAGATTATTTCCGAGCGATCGAAACAACTAAACATCGCCAAGTAAAGCTCCTCGACAGGAAACGTTTGTTTGACAGATCACACATTTTACCTTTATTTCGTAAAGAAAAACTCGATATATAACTACAAACCGGCCGGCAACGCGGCTTTGACCACGAAAATAAAGAATCAAATAATAGCGCACGCATAAATTACTTCACAAAATGAGCCCGCGTTACTGCTTGAAATTTTGATTAGATTGGCGCGCGAAATGCTCGTGATCCACAGACAAATGCAAACGCATTTCAACGTCGCCTTCATGGCAGATTCCCAATCATCGTTCAGTTTTGGGGAGCTTTGCAACTCGAGTCGAAGTTCTCGCAGTTCGGCTTGGGACTTTGGTTTGACTAACTTTAAGTCAATACTTCTCAGTCGCATAGTATTGCGCAGTATAATATAAACTAATTGCGATTTTGAGACGCCGATACCGAATTATATTGCCGGCTAGTTGGGAGAAAATATATTCCGTATTGGGAATATTGTACTTTTAGCGGATAAGAGTGTTAGATTTCTGACGGAAACTACAATGCCAACCTTACCTTTAGGATTGAATAATTCGTATCTTGTAATTTACAGTGTTTTGAAGGTGAAATTGTAGAAATCTTGCTGTTGAACAAACGACTTTTGAACTTGACCTGGAACCCATGTAACTGCAAGGGCTCGCGCAAGAACCAATCAGAGGCTGGTATTCTGAGACGCCAATACCATGTTATATTGGCGTCTCAAAAGTAAACAAAATGATCAGTGAATCGTGATACTGCAGTATATTTGACTACATATTCGAACGACGGAAACAACTCAACAATCAAAATCACTCAAATGAATTTAGGTGAGACTTACGTCGTTTGCATGTGGGCTGGTAAGAAGAACGTTTCCAACAGTGCCTCAGTCAGATAGAATGAGATGTAGCAATACAGAACTTTTTCTAACAGTTTTCCTCGATTATCGAAGCACTTCCGACGCAGGACACACGTCGCGTCACATGATCTTACGTGGCGGCATGTGCCAGCTTATAGTGTTCACGTGGCCAGTGCAATCTGATTGGCTGACGTCGAAAAATAAGCGAGATTCCTGAAATTCTCGACGTACATGTAGAAAAGAAACCTCCAGAGGCAGCTCGAGTAATAAGATGAGCCTTAGCGTGCAAGGTAAGAAGGAAAAGCTCCCTTCATACATCTTGTTTTACCCAATTTCGTCTATAAAAAATCAACAAGATCGCATACTGCACAACATCACAACTGTTTCATAAAACGGTATGGAGAAAGCTATTAAAAACCCTCTATTATAAATCAGTATCTAAGACCAAACATACTAAAATATGCCTTGGAAGGTACTTTTGATTTTCCCTCTCTAGATCGATTCCTCTCTCTGTAAGGGAGAATTGTTTGAAAACTACATGTATTAGTCGTTTATGTGTTTTACTTACAAATAAAAGAGAATTTAATTTTGTTTCCTTCAATTCCACGAATACAAACATATCGGATGTGGTATTTGAGAAGCTTGATAGTGGCGTTGTGAAAACGTATTCTTGTCAAAATATCTCTGCCGATTTTGCTGATTCTAAAGACATTGAAAGTCAACGTTTAGGCCTTGTGAGATAACGAAAATCTCTTTGTATATAGACTGTCGTACGAACACGGCTTTCAACCAATTAGAGCGAAAGTTTTCTATGGGTTATTGAGTTTTTAAAGCAAAGTAGAGGTCTAGCAAAAAAGAAAAGAAAAAGAATTAGGAACGTAGACATGTGCGGGTCTGCGTCGTTTTTTCCACGTCGTCCTCCATCATGGACAAGGCCGAGCGAAACATTGTAATTTGTCAGTGGAGCGATGCAGGTGTTTTCATTGATTGAACTTCTTTACTTTATTATGTCATCTCTTGTACCCTGCGAGCAGAGCCTTCTTCAACACCACGAAAAGCGAGAAGAAAAGAAGGCTCTGCATCATTCGTGTTGTTTTTGGTATCGAGCATGCGCCAACGGTTTTGTCTCGTACCAGACCTACTCGGTCACTCAGTCGTATCACCTTTGTCTACCGTTGTTCCAGTTGGCTCAGATTTGGTCATCAGTTTAACCAAAAATTTAGCCGCGCGTTGATAAACCGATTTTAACAGGCTTGACAAGCATAGAATCTTGGGCGAAAACAACACGAATGCTGCAGAGCCTTGTTTTCTTCTCGATTTTTGTGGCTGCTCGCAGGATACATATCTTGATATTAGTTGTGAAATATATTTCAACCTTACAACAGCTCACGGGGCTATATCAAAGAACACGCTTTTAAGAGACTTATTTCAATGTCCTAACCCTGTCGGTAGTTTTCATCCAGTAAAGTAACAAGTAGAGGAAATCACATGAACTACTCGTGCTATACGGGATATATAGGCACTGAGTGATATTTTACTGAAAAGTTTTAATAATTGCACGAGTCTTTATATCATGCCCTCAGTGTCTATAAATCAACTATAGCACACAAAGTTCACGCGATATTTTGTTTATAATGTACTGAGCAAACATTTGCTGAGAGCGTGCGACTGTGAACTCAATAACCTTTAGATGCACTCATCATTGACCAATCATAATCCATATATTTTGTTGAGTATGTTATAACAAGGGTTATTACTGTCAGGGATATATCCTATTTATTACACTTTAGTCAGTTGTATACCGGCTGACTGCCTCCAGTGGAGATATCATTTATATCAACACTCTAGAGATCAAAACTTGTTTTGTCTTATTTGCTCTTTTTTTACACCATAACGTTTCTAACATGTTTGATTTTTACTTGGTTTGATAGGCTTTTCAAGGAAGTTCAGTGATGTTAGTGAAGTGAAAATGTTCACCAACTGGTTGCCATGTAATGAAAAGTAAATTACATGGCTGCTTGGAGATACGGAATTTATCTTCTCGTGTTTAACTTGATAAGTTAATCGTTCGATGCGTTCATCAAGCTAATTACTTACATAAATTCGGCCATATCTCCACGCGGCCATGTAATATCCCCTATATATCCTATGTACTCTCTCCTTGATACCCTTATTGAAATTGGTATATTTTACCTTTGACCTTTTCCCCGTAGACCTCTACACGCATTGTTTTCCAACGATGATACTTTAACGGAACAAAGCGAATTAATCTAAGTACAGTTGGGACATCAAGGGTGTTCTTTTTGATAGTATCACGATCCCTATTACCATTGAAGATCTAAAAAGGAAATGAGATGAAATTGGTAATGACAATACAAAGTTGATTTTATGAAGACTTAAAAAGGTATTATTCATAACATATATTAAATGGCTGAGTTTCTCGTAGTCTGGGTGCTAGCAAATCGAGCAATCTGATTGGCTAAAACAGTCAAAATATGAGTGATTTGATATTAAGACCGGCCCAGATTCTCCGGCGAGGAAGACCAGTCTTTCTATCAACTGTTTTGTCTGTCTGTCCTTGGAACTCTTTTCGACACTTCGCTTCGTAAACAAAACAGTTTCAGTATATATGCTATATGTTGTTTTTTATTGAAAAAAATACCTAAGTAATTTTATTTAATTTATTTAGGTAATTACCTAGGTAATTTTTTACATTTTAAGGTATTTTAAGGTATCAGGAGCCCTTCAAGAGCGCTTCCCGAAAACTTTCAATTGCGCGCGTTAAATTCAAGAAAACCCCTACAAAGTATATATTTTCTGAAAGCTTAATAAACATAGATTCTAGAAAACAGATTGATTTTCCTCATTAGTAAATACTCTTTTATTTATTGTGATTTTAATCAAATTTGACCATACCTTATACCTGGAGCTCCTGTCCCACGGGAATTTGACGGAAATCCGCGCTGAAACGACCTCATAAAGTAGAGATATTGATCTAAAAAAGGTGTCTCAGTTTTCTGATATCTTATTCCGTCGCGAAAGTAATCAACTGCAAAGATCCGGAACACCTTTTTTAGGGGTTGAAGAACGAAACATGAAAGTATCTCAAGAACAAAATAACACATAAAAAAACTGAGACACCTTTTTTTGTCAACATATTGATCTAGCCATATGCCAATTTTCAATCCGATCTATTAAAATCTAGAGGGACAGGAGCTTCGAATACATGCTACAAAACTTGCATTTATAACGCCGTAAAAAGTTTCCTGGCATCCCACTCGGAGGTTTGTTGACACAATTGACTTATCTGTCATTAAGAATGTCATTTTTCCAGTATTTGATGTTGAGCAGTAGGTATAGGGGAACACGATACCATGTTGTTCATGAAATGCTGCATGCGATTTTGCGCGCTTCTGTGAAGGACTACGCAGACCATGATAAGTTAGCTCTTCGGTGCGATATCTTCGGTTTGAATATCGCAGTAGACAAGTTCAATTTTAGCGTTACCATTGTCATGGTATTTCACAGAAATCATGAGTGCACAGAGAAGGCAAAGAAGAAGAAAGCGTAGAGAAACAGCCAAACCAGTACAATAACTGTTACGGAAGATCGTGTTAGGTTTCTGTTGTTCTTCGTCTTCGGCTATCGAAGGCGAAGTTACAGTCGAAACTTCGGGGCGAAGTTTTTTAATATGGACACTTGCACTCTTTCAACTTGGAATTGACTTTGCAGAATCTCCAACTTCTGCCCACTGATTATCTTGGTTATAATATGAGCCAAGATCGCTTTCCGTCAACGTTGACTTTCGTTTCTTCACGGAAGAAAACGAACATAAGCCCTCCCTAGGCAGCTAGCTTCAAATTACGAATTGAGCTATATATATATTATAAAACTATATTTTAGATATGATTTCTGTGTGGAACGTAAATGAATATTTGCAACTCAACGGCTTCAAGACGAGATAGACGAGTGAGTGTGTTTCGTGATTATTTATAAAAATTGACGTGCTTTTTCGCGGTTTCCATGAGAACGCTTCACGAGTGCTAATAAGCCGTTGACAGCCTGCTTTCCCGTCCATATTTCTTTTCGCCGTAATTTCTCGATGAAAATAAAATATCTTGGAATTTTATTTTCACTAAACTGTAGAATTCACTTTGAACATTCTAAAAAATCTATAATATTTTTTCACAAAAATGATCGCATAAAGGGCTCCTGATACCTTAACTCTTTGTCGTCCGATCGTGTGTGAGCTCAATTGTTGAAATCCTGAGTGCTAACTAAACCCTCCCCCCTCAGTTCCAGTTTGGCTAGCCCGGGGTAATCAAATACTGCTGACTTGTTAAGCCAAGGGCTCAAACTTTCCCCACAATGCCATTCGGGTGAATTCTACGAACTGGTCGACGGTAGGTATTGCAACTTCTGTAGGGTTTCCAATGAAATGTGCTCTAATTTTGGAGAAAAATGCCACTGTCAGAGAGCTTGAAGACATCATTAAGTCTGAGGATGGCTGAAAAGTACTTGCAATTGGTTTGCTTTTAGTAGGCCTTGTGAGGGGATTTCACAGGGTTTTTCCGTTGTGTTTGTGCTTTCAGACACGGGAAAAAATTCTTCAATGAAATCCTTGAAATCCTGCAGTTGGCATTCTTTTACCCCTGCTCAACCTATTAGGATGTGTTTTTGTCACTTTAAAGCAACGGCTTGAGTCCAAATCACCGCTCTTGGCTGTAGGGGTAAAAAAACTTATAAAAAAAACCCTACCGGAGTCCCAGAGGGGGGGACCCTTTGTGGAATTTTTGTCCATTACCCAGAATGCAATTGGAGGTGGGTACAGGAGAACGTGGTGGAGAGAAATGCAGTGTAAACATCGGCGTGGTTCACAGTCGCTTGGTGTGTTTTGTGCAAACAAAACTACTGGTTGGAAAGATTAAACAAGGTACTGTAACGACTGAGTGCTGATTTTGTGTTTGCTCTTGATTTCAAGTGCGAATGGAAAGGATGTTTTGAGCCGATTTTCAGCTCCTTAGAATTCGTGAAAATCGAAGAAACAAAAACGAACGCCAAAACAAATGAGCTTTTCTCCATAGTGAACGAGTCAAGCGATCCCTGTTATAGCTTTGACTTTGAAGCCATTCATCCCTTCACATAATATCGCAACATCGTCTTTCCGGCATGTCTAGATGTGATGCAATATTTTTTTCTCATATAGGTCTCAGGGGACCTATATTTACAGGCTCGGACCCGAAAGAGTTAAGGTATATCGATCGAAACTCCGAAGCCACTTTGCGAATTTAAACAAACTGTCATACACACTTTGCATAACTCGCGCGGTCACAACATGAAAACGAGGCCGGTAGGTCCTCTGGAATGTTGAAGTTGAAATACTAGCAGGAGGTGTGAAACGTGTTGAACATGATTGTTTAGTTGAAAAATGTTGCTAATCTGTCCTCATTTATCCTTTATTTTTCTTTATAGTACAACCAGCCAGGCGCATAGCAAATTAACGGCATTGTTTCACTGAACATTCGTTCAGTGCATTTCACAATCTCCCCGGGCGCTTCAATTTCAACATTCCAGAGGACCTACCGGCCTCGTTGACATGCTAGTTACCAGGACTTATGCATAGGCTCTATAACTTTAAATAATTTTGCCTGATTCTGCTCAAATTTTCACAAACAGTACAAAATTTATTGA
The DNA here is from genome assembly GCA_030867875.1 of Actinernus sp. WN-2022. NCBI lineage: Eukaryota > Metazoa > Cnidaria > Anthozoa > Actiniaria > Actinernidae > Actinernus > Actinernus sp. WN-2022. The sequence goes on along the minus strand of JAOWCC010000936.1, from coordinate 4,343,300 downwards.
TACGACTGACAATGTCAAAATCTTGACACGTACATGTACTAATGACGTAATTGTGACGTAAGTGAACCCCACTTTTTAACTCGTGGATGCACGCATGTGCAGGGACGAGTTATTGGGGTTAGGTGGATTTCATTTCCGAATGTGCCGTATCCACATATCCTTTTCCGAGCGTGGTGTATCCTTTTTCGAAGATTAATGACGGCCGTTTGTGGTCGCTGTGACTGTAAGAAACAAACTTTTTTCGGAGAAGACTCGTCGAAGCTTTCGAAAGGATTAGGTCATGCTGTGGATATGCCTTTTTCTAAGGTAAATATTCCGAAATGACTTATAATTTACTGCTGTGAAGTTTCTCTGCTGTCTCTGTGTCTATCTTGCTACACTAATTCAAACCTCACGTTGCGTCAGTGTTTGGAAAGCGAAGGTCGTGAATGGACGAGTAACATTTTCAAACTTTCGATGTGGAAACACTGAATTATTTGGTCAAATATTGTACTACACTTGGATAATATTTACCCAAGAGACTGTCAATAGCTTTTATTCCAGTTAACTCGGTGCAGAAATTAGTTTTTGCGTAGACAATGCTCGCCAGTTTGAGTGAGAGAGAAAATCAAAATGGCAGCTTTCTTGTCTTGTCCAACCAGCGATGTCCAGGCTAGGCTAACTTTAGTAGCGTTAACTTACCTTAGGTTGCCTAAGAAGCAGATTATTTACGACTAGGATGTCAAGCGATTCAGGATAGCTACGTTTTAGGACCAGAAACTGCGAAGTTGTATTTTATTTTGAGGCAAATGTACTGAAGACTTTGGTTGTGACAATAGAGAGTTTTAAAAATACTTAGCGCGACCAAGCTAGTATAAATAATATAGGAAGTGAAGTCTGTTGTGATTGTTTTCGTGTTGCAAAACGTATGTTTAAATTTCCGGATGGAAATTTAGTATGGATACCCTAGAGGTTACAGAGAGTTTTTATTTGGCGAAAATCCATGCGGTAGTTCTACTACAACTACATACTTCTCACTTGAAATTCAGTGAAGGAAATCTACCACTTCAGCCGTGTGTCGCTAGTCATATAATCCCGCATGATCCCAATTTGACTTTTAATAGCATATTAATAGCGATGAGAAATAAGCATTTCCGGTTTCGGCCACTTGAATAAATGGCTTTCCTATATCATTCTGTCTTGCTGGATTTGCAAAAAATATTGTGGGATTGTTTTTAGAATTGAAGATAGACAGAACATATAGCAGCAGACGAATGCCCTGACATATACGAAGACTGCAAGGCTGACGCTCTCTGTATGTTACCTTTAACTGCTACAGAGACATTCAGCGAAACTAATCTCGTTACACACTACATAGATATAGGCTCTGCCAACAACAACCACACTAACACAACACAAAATAGCTCACTGACCATCCGCGAGTTGCCGTTAGGGGCCCTATGTTTTGACATTTTTAGCCATTACCCGAAATCTAGTCGAACGAGTTTTTTCAAACACCTAGAGACGGTTTAAACTTATAACGCACAACACAGTGCAAAATTTATCAAAATCCCAAGGGCGGAAGTTGGCGAAAAAAATGGGCTATAAATTTCTCACCTTACTTACATTGTCAAAGTTGAAAGGACCATAACTTTCTGTTAATAGAAGTGATTAGAATCCAAACTGGTTAAAAATATTCCCCATATCTTACTAAATATTGATGGCAAATAAAATTTTCCTAGGAATAGTTATTTCGAGAGAGTAAAAAGTAAATAATGGCAAAAACCTCACAATCTACAAATTTCAGGTGAGCATTAAATATTTCATAAGAATAATACGCCAAATTCTATCGCTGAAAATGCCTACAACTGGAGATATAATTTTTTAAAGAGAAGCACATCAGTGCAGAGGTTTTGGATAGTGCTTTGTTTACACCAAGAGTTGCCACTAACGGAATAGGCACGTGCATTCAAAAGTGGAACATTATCATATAATGACTAGGGGGAACAACGCACAACCAGTTTCTGTTACAACCCACACATATTTTTTACAGGAATTAGTTATTCCTTGTACCGTCTGGTCATTATGATAATTTCTCGCCATTTGAATACATAGGATTTGGTGTATTATTCTCATAAAAGATTGAATTTAATGCTCAAAGACGTTTTAAAAATTCTCTGGAGCGTTTTTTTTAGAAAACCTGAAATTTGTAGATTTTAAAGTGCAAGTTTAAAGTGTTTATGAAACCAAATTTTGCATCTTTATTTTATTGCAGAATAATAAAGTTCATTTTTTTCTGATTATCAAGGGTATATTTAGTTTTCAGTTCCGCCTTCGGAAAGGTCTCTTTTTCGCCATTCAAATTGACTACTTTGTGCTAAAAACTGTCCGGTTTGCCGCGCGGCCAAATGAGCTGCGTGACGTCACTGTGAGGACTCGTTGTTACAAACATTGCGGATTCCAGCGAAAAAGTTTCAGAGAAAGCTAAAAATAAGCGAGGAGGTGGAAGATATTGTGTGGCTGGTGGCCTTGGTTTTCTTCCCATATTTAACTTTATCCTACGCCAAAATACAATGGACATTGAAGTTCTAATATACAGTGTTACTCATTCACAGTTTGATACAACACAACTATAAGAAATGACTCACCAAGAACTCGACAATAACTTTAATACTCCTGTACTTTTATCAAGGGCACCCAACGAAGTTTTCGGTTAAAAAGCTGTTCGGGAGAGTAAGTTAGCCTAAAACTTTCGGATTTGAAAAAAATGTCCCTAGAAAATTGTTTTCTGAAATACTGGCTAGAAAATTTGTTTTCAATCCCTAGAAAATTATAGAAGAAAAGGGAGACTAAAAGGTTTCCCCTAAAATATTCGTAAGTCCCAATTCGTCTGATCAATAGAGTCGGAACAACACATTTTCATTCCCTTAAGAATTGCCTAAAGGTAAAAAGAATCCCTAAAAAATTCGTACCTCCACAAAACTTTGCAACATGAAGTTACTTGGGCTAGAAAATTATTGTTTCTGTTCTAGACTACTAACAAATTTGTAGGCCGGGAATATTTTGCCATAGTATTTTCGGTTGACGCGATTTCCACCTAGAAAATCCGAACAGCTAATAGCTTTCTAGAATACGTCAAAAGACATAGTAGGCGCCTTAAAATGGCTAGATAAGCTGCAGACAACTGGTTTCAAACGAATTTCAAAAGTACTCGTTGGTTGCCCTTGTTTTATGCTGAAGCCAGAACAGTGAATGGCAAAGAATACAATATAGGGTTTCTCTGGTTTCCTGTAGAAATTCGTTTAAGAGGATCCTGAATGTTCGTGAATGAAAAACGGACGATAAAACTTGCAAAGAACCCAGAATTTCGAAAGCCGTATAGTCGAACTGAGCCTCAAAAACTACGCAACTCACTGCCATCAGATCAGCAGTTAAACACTGTTCCTTGGGATAATGAAAATATCCTTTTTCACACCACAGAATAAATAGCCAGTGTCTGACAACGATGCAGTTGTTGTAGAAAATATAGTCGGGAACCTCAACTCACGTAACTCAGTCTCAGAATTTGCTATATTATAAACGCTTTCTCAACACTATCACAATGTGCAGATTAACTTCTCCTACAAAAACTACTACAATAAAATCATTGTGACATCATTGTGACATCACAAGATGAATCAATTAATCCCGCAATTCGGGTAGCGTTTATTCTAGTTAATTTCTGCTCCTGCCTCTCAAAGAAAACTAATTTAGACAACTGAAGTGTATTAGAAATAGAATTTGGTGCAAAACGAGCTAATGTTGTTTTATGGCTTTACTTGCACTTTAAGTTTTTGCCATTTTTGCCATTTCTGCCTCTCACAGATTAAATATTCACAAAAAAAATCTGTTTTTGCTAGCACAATTTTTTATGGCATCAAGACTTAGTAAGCTCAGGGAAATGCTTAAATCAGTTTGGATTCTGATCAATTCTATTGACAAAAAGCTACGGTCCTTCAACTTAGTAAGGTGAGAAATTCAGGGTCCAAATTTCCCCCAACTTCCGCCCAAGGGATTAAAAAAAAGATGCACTGTGTATGTGTGTCATAAGTTTGAACAGTCTCCAGTTGTTTGAACAAAATCATTCGACTAGATTTCGAGTAATGGCACAACATGTCAAAAATTGCGGTTGACATACGCCACAATTACGTCATTAGTGTATGTGATCGGTTCAAGATTTTGATATTATCAGTTATATCAATAAATTGTGTGCTGTTTGTGAAAATTTGAGCAGAATCAGGTAAACATCTCGAAAGTTATGAAAATTTGTTTAAATTTGCAATGTGGCTTCGTAGTTTCGATCGAGAACCTTATCTGAAATGTTAGGTAGCATTACTGATTTGTCTGTTGTTTAGTGACTCAGTTCTAAACACCCAAAATTAGTGAACACCCGTTGTTGGCGGTTAGGGTACATACAATAATATTGGGTTAGGTTTTGTATTAATTAGTTCACAATACCATTGAAGAAGCATTATAATTGTCTGTGTTTAGTGACTCAGTTCTGAACACCCAAAATTAGTGAGCACCCATTGTTGACGGTTAGGGAGTTTTTAAATGTAGGGTTAGGCTTTGGATTCATTAGTTCACAGGACCATTGAAGAAACATTATTGTCTGTTGTTTAGTGACTTAGCTCTAAACACCCAGAATTAGTGAGCAATTCGCTATTATCGAACTTCGGCCATCTTGGATTGAAAGCGAGGCTTCCGGGTTGTCGGTTACGTAGCGCTTACTATTTGCTCTGTTTTTGGTCGCGAGTTTGGATGAAAAAGCTATTTCATCTCCACTTCTGTAATTCCAATTGTACAAATAATAGTCAGAAAAGAAGATCTAGGGATTCTTTTCACATATTTGATTCCAATGAACAGCTCTAAAAGCGATGGAGTTTGAAAATACGCGGAGATGTCGACCCACACTTCAGGGCCGGGTTGTTCGAAGCAAGGTTAACTTTAACCCTAGGTTAGCGCTAAATCTGTAATTGCAATCTGTACAGTTTAACCCCGGGTTAGCGATTTAACCCTGGGTTAGCGCTTAACCTTGCTTCGAACAACCGGGCCCAGACTTCGATAAATATCCAGAGGTAGAGTGAGGAAAAAAAAAGTAATACTTCTTCGGTTAAAGTGTCACAGGTTCCCTCACACTGTAGAGAGCTACGTAACCGACAACCCGGAAGCCTCGCTTTCAATCCAAGATGGCCGAAGTGCGATAATAGCCCATTGGCTTTACTGAGGTTGGTGTTAGGGTTATTTAAATGTTGGGTTGGAGTTTGGATTAGTTCACAGGGGTACTGGGTACTCAAAATATTATTTTGTAGGAGTGGGTGGATTTGTTTTCTTTTTAAATCTCTCCCCCCTAAAATAAATAAATAAATAGATAGATAGATAGATAGATAGATAGATACATAGATACATAGATACATAGATACATAGATACATAGATACATAGATACATAGATACATAGATACATAGATACATAGATACATAGATACATAGATACATAGATACATAGATACATAGATACATAGATACATAGATACATAGATACATAGATACATAGATACATAGATACATAGATACATACATAGATAGATACATACATAGATAGATACATACACACACAAACACGCAAACAAATAAATAAATAAACAAATAAATAAACCTTTTTTTATGAACTCCCAAAAAATTAAAACGTCCCTTCCTAGAATCACTGATATTCCAACCTAGGTTGTTGTAAAATGACCTAGGTCCTTTAAAAACAACTTGAAATGGAAAAACAACCTACACCAATTAACACGACATTAACTCTTTTTGCCCCAAATTCTATTTCTGATATATTTGAGTTGTCTAAATTAGAGAGGCAGGAGCAGCAATTAAACTAGGATAGGCTATTTTGACGATGTTGCGCACGCAGCTAGAACAATGGCTATCTGGTTTAAATAACAAAAGGCTGGTAAACCAGAACGAGTCTTAGCAGCTCGCGTCTATTGTTCTACTTATGCGTGAGCAACATCGTCAAAATAGCCTATAAATGCTACCCGCTCGGTCTGTACTTTCCGACTTCGGTCAAGATTCTGTAATATACTCCTGCCCATACATACTCCGGCTCGGTTAACAAGAGTTTAATACAATTAAATGCATAGGACGAATTTTAGAATACCATGCAGGCTTTATTCTTTACTTTATAAGTAAGTAAAAAGTAAGTAACTTTATTTAAGTGTCAAATGTACTTAGCTTTGCAACTAATTGGGGACACTATAGTCCTACGATTTTACGTCCTTATCCGAGAACACGTGAAGGTCTAACCATTTGCAGTTGTTTCACAAAGGCAGCATCTTCTACTCAGTTATTTTAAGACCCTGAGTATTGGTCCGGCCGAGGTTTGAACCCGCGACCTCCCGCTCAACAGACCGGAGCTTAACCACTGAGCTAACCGGGGGGTTTATTCTTTATTCACATGACAGTTTTGATCAAAAATACAAAGAAAGTCGCTCAAACTTAATATCACGTTTTAGCTTTTTACACTGACTATGTAGAGTCACAAAATATAATATATTTTATCATTATCATATTTTATGTCTCAATAAGTTAAAGGCATAACAATCCGACAACTTTTGATTTAAGTTAAAACGGTTATTAATATCATCTCGCCTTGCGATGTATTACCTGATTGTTATTGTATGGTGACGACACGCTGTTATCAATGGATGTCCTAATCAGGTATGTAGTCACCCATTCACTAGCACCGAGATTTGGTCCGGCCCCTTGAGTGGCAATGGCGCAAATGTTGTATATGGCACCAAGATCAATCTGTAAATGATCACGATGATAAAGGTCACGAGAACCCCAGCCATAAAGGCCGTTCAGTCTTGCGTGCTCAGGTCCATATCTTTCGTCATAATAGGATCCATAGTGTAATGTTGCAGTGAACGAGCTATCAGGGATAATATTCCTGTCTGACACACCAATAGGTCCACTCTCACAAGCTGTAATCAGTAACAAGATTTAATATAGTTAGTGCTGCTGCTGCAAAACATTCCACACATTTATATCGTAGAACGCCACCTTTAAGGTTGTAATGTTACCGTGCACTCAGTATAGACCTATCTAAAAAAGGTTGATTAGTAATTAAAATCTGCGTGTACGGTCCAAGCTAGCCTTCAACTCAAAGGAGTTCAAGAGCATTCGCAACTCTCATGCGCTCTTGCGCGCGGTCATCGAATTTGTTGCGAGTTTTCCGGTCCTTTGTTTGACTCTTCAACTCTTACCAACTCTCATTCTCGTTTGACCGGCTGATGGGTTACTGGCCATTTTTCTGACCTCTCTACCGTTAAATCAGCCTTGCCTTTGTCCTTTTTTTCGGTAAGGGAGCTTGTTCTTCAAACAAATCAACCTTTTTTGAAATAGGTGTATATGCATGTAAAGTAAGTGGTCGTAGTATTTTAAAGTTTCTCGAGTGAACCATTTAAATCTCCAAGGGGTTTTAACTGATATTTAGCTATTTCTAGATTGAAACGAACCTCCTTCCGGAGTATAGATCTCGAGCATAGATCTCGAGCAGAGGAGTGTGTTGAGACATGGTTTGTTTTGCATTTTGTTGTTGTTTATTTCCGTTGACAGCCAATGTACACGATGGATACATACATAGGGTTGTACGTGAAATATTGAGCTATTTACGGTTCGTTGACATTCCCCCCCTCCCCCTTATGTTAAAAATTGTACTTTAAGTTGGGCGTACATCTCGCGCAGAGGAGAGGAATGTTGTGATTAATAAGACGTTGATAAAGTTTCATCATCATCATATATGTATATTTTCACTTAAACAGTAAACATTTTTGCGGTAGAAAGGAATGTTGTAGCGACAAATGTTCCCTTCCCCTCTCCCCTACAAATTGATGTGTTATTTGTGATAGAAAAATCTGGTTGGTATATTGGTCATGACAAAGCTGATCAGTTGATTGTTTCCAAGTTCTAAAAGTTGAAAGAAGACGAGGAATAAAAAATATTTAAAAACTTAAATGTAGCCCCAGGCCTCGTTCTGCTCGGTTCTCTCCAAATGAACTCATGTAGTGCATATGTAGATAAACATGCGCTAGCGGAAGTGGAGTGCAACAAATGTAATTAATATTCAAAATCCAAGCAGGTGATTGGTTATTAATAATAGTGCTTTATAGATGAACAAAGCGCTCGACTCAGATCTTCTCTTACCCACGGGTATAGAGACCTGATGCATGTAGCTAGCCCTTCGTTTAACGTGTTTGGATGGCTTGGAAAACCTCATCCAACCGCATATTTAATAGTGAGAATGGCAGACAATTACTGGAAAGGTAACAGCAGGACTCTTATAAATATTTTGAGGCAAACTTTTGGATTGCATAATCGCTCGTTGGAAATGGCTGATTTGCAAGCGTTGCAAGTACACCGTGTACACGAGTCAATGAACAAATATGGGCCTTTCAATTTTTTGTATTTAAACATATTTACTCTCTGCATTTGCTCCAAAAGCCTAAGGTTTATCGAGGGAGCTCATTCAGAAAAAATACAACAAATATAAGGGCAGTTTCAGACACAACAAAAGGAACATTATAAGATTACAATTTAGTTAATTAAAATAAGTATATAACATTAAGTTTAGAAAACAGTCAGACTGTAGCGATTCGATTGGTATTTTTGATATAATTTTGAATTATCAAAGTCAAAGAATTTACAATTTAAATTGTAGTTTTAGTCCTTGATACCATTCAAAATATATGAAATTTTCTTTTTGTCGCTACTGTTTGACCAGATATTACCGAAGAGTAGTGCAGCAGAGGTAAAAAGATATCTCGCTAGAAAGTTTCTAAAACACTCTATAGTAGTCTTACTGAAGAAGTGGCTTTTATTTCCCAGACCTTACTCTGTCAATAAGAAGAAAAAATGCGAGAATTCAGTGTATATAAAAAACATTTAGAGCAATTTAGAGCAATTTTGAACACATGGAGGCCGGATTCAAGATTTCAATTCTTATGGAAACCACTTGAACCAGATTAGCCATTTTCGAATGAAAGAAATTATCAAAAACGGTAGCCTGTCTATTGTCTACGAAGACTTGATATTTGAATACGTGGCTCCAAGAGAAACGTTTTCGAGTTATGTACAATCATACTGATTCAACTGAGCTCGCAACACGGCTTCACTTTGTATATATTTGTTTCATTCCGTCAACTTCACTGACCGAACGCCGAAAGAGTTAGTTATTCTTTGCAAAGTTATATCCTTAGTTATATATTAAAAGTCCTATTTTATTCATTGTCTTTTGAAATGACATATCTTCCTGGAGATCTTTACAAAAATGATTTTATTCAGCCGGAATCTTTGATTTCTTGTTGAATTGATTATTGACGACTGATTTCAGTTGAAACGCACTTCGCTCTATGTCAAAAGTGATTCATATTTTGAAATTTTGCGCTTAAATTCGACTGATGAGGTATAGTTTAACAAACGGGCAGCAGTGTTTTATCAGGTTTAAAAACACGAGGGCGTATCCCGAGTGTTTTTAGTAGTGTTTACAATATGAGCGAACAAAGATTATTTTTGTACTAATAATATTCAAAAATAATAAATAGTAATAATAATTATATCCAGATTTAGTACAAGAAGGCTCAGAATAATTTATAACTGAAAAGCTAAACTAAGCTGAGCCACCAAAAAATAGAATACATGCATAGTAAAGGTCAGGACTACGGAACTACAGAATTGATTCGGACTAATACAAGGTTACTATACTGTACGAGACTGCAACGTCAGAACTAATATATAGTACTACTGGACAGAGCTAATAAATTACTACGAGAAGAGCTTGAAGCTAGTCGTGTATTATAACAGTGAACATTGGATAGAGGTTTGAATGTTTTTTTGAAGACGGATGGGAGAGTATTTGTGTGGAACGGTAACATAAACAATGCAGTATGAAGTTGTCTAAAGAAAGGGGTAGAATGTGCATCATATTTAGTTAGAAAAGGTAATATACGAACAGCCTTTTTTGAAGAATGAATAAAGGACGAATAGTAGTATGGTAGGTGTTTCCCAATGTAAGGATAACATAGGTGAGGTAAGGATATATAAGTGAATAATACAAGTAAGTGAGAATAGTTAATTTCAGAAGTCTATAACCAGAAGTCTCGATAAGTAATGGCTCATGAGTACTTTTGTGGGTCAGGAAAAACAATGGCGTTCCATGTTTCTTTTATAAACACAAAATTAGGTATCTTATTGGAACAAATTAAGGCTTTCATGTTTTGGACCAATCAGAGTTGCTGGTGTAATTAGGTGCAATACGCTTGGCTATCGATTTAGCGAGAATCGTTTTCTAAAAAATAGATTATACTGTAAACTGATGGGCCAAGATCTAGTATGACAGATACTTCTGGTTATGGACTTCTGGTAATTTAAGTAATATCATAATTTAGAGAGTACACCAATACTTCTGTTTATTTGTTTAGAATGGTTTCCAGTTTAGATTGCAGTCAGTAAGTATTCCAAGATATTTCACTGTGTTCTCCTGTTTTATAGGTTTACCATTTAATATCAACTTAATAGGTACATGTAGTTATTTTTTTCTGCTGAGGATGAAAAATTACTAAGTTTGTTTTAGTAATTTTTAGAGAAAGCTTATTTGAACATAACCAAATGTTTACCAGTTTTAGCTGTTCATTAATAATCCTTTCCAGATTTTGCAAACTGTTATTGGTATAAAATAGATTATGTAGTATCATCAGCAAAAATATGAGTCTAGAAGTTTAGAGCTTTTAGAGATATCATTGATATATATCAAAAATAGGGTTGGTCCAAGAACTGATATCTGTGGGAGGCCCTTTCTTCAGATAACGTATTACCAATATGGGTAATTGCTTCCTATTACATAAATATGATTTAAACCAATTTAGAATAATGCTTTAATCCCATAATTTTCAAGTTTGTGAATTAAAATGTCATGGTTAACGGTGTCAAAGGCTTTGCTAAGGTCAAGAAAAAGCCCACAAGAAGTAGTTCCCTTTCTAATAGCTTGTTGTTGTCATGATCGGCCTTTATTTTATGGCCGAGTTTGTCAAAGTCTGGGCGATAGCAAATCAAGCAATCTGATTGGCTAAAACAGTTAAAATTGGGTACACTGAGGTATATTGCTAGTCATGAAGTTGCCAGTTACGAGTTGTATTTTTAAATGCAGGGTTAGGATTTCGATTAGCGGTGATGTATTTATGAAATCCAAAATTAGTGACTAGCTCTAAACACCCTAAATTAGTTAGCCACCCGTTGTTGACGGTTAGGGTATTTGGGTATTTTTAAATGTAGGGTTATGATTTGCATTAGTTCATATATATAACGAAGAAGCATGTGTTGTTTAGTGTTCTAGCCCTAAAAACTCATATTAGTGATTAGCTCTAAACACCATAAATTCAGTGAGCTAAATGAGTGAGCACCCGTTGTTGACGGTTAGGGTATTTTTAAATGTAGGGTTAGGATTTTGGATTCGCAACTAGCAACTCCATGTCTAGCATATTTCCCACACATATAATTAGGTTAAGCCCGGTCTAGATTCTCCGAGGAAGACCGGTCTTTGTATGAACTATTTTGTCCAGTGCCTGTCCTTGAACCTCTTTTCGACACTTCGCTTCGTAAACAAAGCAATTTCTGTATTATAGTTTAAACCTTAAGATCGAAGAAACGTATTTAAAGCCCTAACGTGTTAGAAATTGTCGAGGATTTAGGAAAATGGCAGAACTATTGTCAGGTTTTCAATTGAACTGAGGCCTCCCCCTAAAAACAAACAAACAAACAAACACAATACACCAATACTGTGAAAACGTAGAAATTAAAAGATTTTGCCAAACAATCATAGAGGAACGACAAATAAAAAAACATACATTTAGAAGGGGACAATAAGTTGTTTTGGTAGATTTTTCATTCAGCAGGTCCCAACTTCGGCAAACAACTGATGATGACAAAGATACTCTCGAGTCTTGTGTCTCTCATTGAATATCGATTAAGTTTTCACTCCTCCTTTCAGTTATCTGCAGTTGCTGTTATCTTAAAGGGATACCCGAGTGAAAAACACATTGGGGCTCAAAAGAATCTTCAACATGTTCTTTGTTCAGAAAATGTATTAAAATTTGATCAAACGTTTTTAGTATTAAGAACGAGCACCTCAAAGTTGGCCCCGCGAAGACATGGGCGCCGCCATCTTTGTTTGCATTTACGGAAGTGACGTCACTTCGTCCCACCAGCGTATCGCGGCTACTTGTCTTTGTATGATTTTCACACGCTCGGAATTAAAGTGGATATATTTTCATCGAGATTGCAGAGGAATTCTTACAGAAACCGGAATTATGATGAAGACGACATTATGAGAAAAGTTCAGAAGACTGGGAGGAGGAAGAAAAGCATTGGGAAGGCGAGAAATTATCAGACGAACAACAAGGTCTCGTAACTGCCATTTAATAACAGCAAAACAACATGGCTTAAAAGACTCGAGTGACTTCTGAATAAGTATAAGAACTACAATGTATGTGAGGTACAGTTAAGGCGTTTATCATCCTAAAAACACCTAATAAGTGAGAGTGAGAACGCTGGTGGGACGAAGTGACGTCACTTCCGTAAATGCAAACAAAGATGGCGGCGCCCATGTCTTCGTGGGGCCAACTTTGAGGTGCTCGTTCTTAATACTAAAAACCTTTGATCAAATTTTAATACATTTTCTGAACAAAGAACATGTTGAAGATTCTTTTGAGCCCCAATGTGTTTTTCACTCGGGTATCCCTTTAAGTGTATCTTCTGATTACATTGATTACAAAAAATCCGATCCACAGACTTTTCTTGAGGCATTAGGGACTGGTCATAAAGTAAGGGGGGGGGGGGGGGGGTGATGAAAATTAGGGGGTGGGTCATCAATTTTTCAAGTCATAAATGGGGGTGGTTCATGGAAATTTTGCCACCACATTGAGGGTGGGTCACACTAAAATCTGCTTTGATTTGACACTTGAAAGATACGAACAGTTATTTTACTTTGTTTTTACGAAGCACAAATATTACATGTTATTACATATTACATTATTGAGATACAATAATACAGAACATGACCTCCAAATTATATAATAACTGTACTATGTGTATTACCATTATCTGTAGACCAAAATGTCATGGGGTGGTGGGTCATGATGTTTTTCAGCTGCAAAATAGGTGACTGAGTCATGTGTAATTCTGCACTAATCCAGGGGTGGGCCACATAAAATCCAGCCTTTGAAAAATCTAATTTTATCACCCACCTGTACTTCATGACCAGTCCCTTATTATCGAAAAGTTTGAAGCTTCACATGCGATGAAGCCGTCGATACAACCAGCTCGAGTTCTGTATTCAAATTCGTTTTCTTTCCTCGTCATCGACAGTTTTAGCACTACTTTGTTAAGGTCTTCCTTTCTTTAATTGGGCTCAGAGAGCTTGAAAGTTTCTTGTGTGATTTCAAGGCTTAAAAATGACCGGTTTGAGTTCCTTTCCCCACTTAGTCACTAGCACGTACGCTTCTAGCAAAACAGTTTACAAACCCATCAATCACAGCATTTTTGTAAGCCAGTTGAGTGTTATACGTGCGCTTTAACAACGTAAATAGCGTAAAATCCCCCTCCTCAGAAATATAATAAAATGGCCAATAAACAACATATTAACCGAGCTTGGTCGGTCTGTATGGAAGAATCTTAAGCTCGGTCGTGTACATGCGTTCGGTCTGTACTTTCCGACCTTGGTCAAGATGTTAGAGGTTATTGACCAAGCGTCAGATCAAGATGGGGGGATATTGGTCAAGTTCATAATTTGCATTCTATTTGTAAATATTAAATGTAAATTTAGATTATCAGTATTACCAAATTTATTGTAAATTAATTCTTAGATTGGGTTTATTGTACAAAGGTTTTCATATAAGTAATTTCCACTCCATTTTTTTTTCCTTTTCTCAACCATGTTTAAACTCACTTTCAATCATATATGTATTTAAAAAAAATTAAGTGACTGCAACATTTGGTAATTCTCCTCATTTAGTTTCTTCATGGTAGTGGCCAACTCGAAAGCTTTTGCTCCTTTGGCCACTACGCACATTTCCTGGAAATTGTAACCTTGAATACCTATTTTATTTTTTCTCCACTCTTTCCTACTAATTGTTAAAACTGAACTTGTAAATAGTGCAAAATAAAATTGAACTTGAACTTGAACTTGCGTATTTATCCATAAAAACGCAAAAAAATGAACGAGGCTAATAATATCCCCCCATCTTAACCGAACAAGCTTGGTCAATAAGGTTTTTATAATATGGCGAAATTGAATAAAATGGAATTGCTAGAACCCATTGCGCGGTTAGATTAGATTCGACGACTTTCACTTGAAGTTGAACCTCGTGGCGTTCAAAACAGTTTGTTTTTCGACATCAAAAATGCTTTTTATGGATGACCTGTACCACACTTCAGATGCACTGAGTTTCAATGACAACTTTACCAGGAACCCGAATGCATTATCTGGAGAGAACAATTTGCATATTTGTGGAAGATTTGAATGGCGATACGATAAACACACTGAAAAACCTGACAAAAAGAGCTGTAGAAGAATACGAACAAACTTGTAAGCACTAACTAGTAAATACTCTTACTTTATAAGCCAGATGCCAAATGTGAATGCTGAATTTCCTCAGCCCATATGTAATAAAAAACTGATTTCTTTGATGAAACTGTGTGCTAAGTTTACGTGTTTCCGTAATAATTTTATTTCTTTGTACCAGGATTTTATTAGCATTGTGATGTAGCCGAACTTCTCTTAGTGTTTTTTGGAAGTCACATACATTTCAGCTTCTGTGTATTTGACGCTATAATTATTTATCTCCACTAATCGAGCCATAGGCAGCCCAAGCTCTGTATTTGCACTGTGTGACTATTATTTCACAAAATTCTCAGATAAAGAAAATAAACTTACCTTAAGAGTTTGTTGTTGTCCTGTTGTTTCAGTCTGGGTTCTAGAAATAGCGGTTATGGGACATTTATCTCACTTTGGGTTTTCTCTCTTCTCAGTCTAAAAGAAAGGAAAGGCTGCACACTCAAATTCAAACCACGAGTCACTTGAGGACGATTTTTCGCACGAAAACCCGTCCGATAGGCGTAATTTCCTCCGTCAGATGAAAGGTTGATAGTTTTTCTTACCCAGAATTTTTCAGACTTGAGAAATCATTATCCTAATTAACTCTTCCAAATGAACTCATTTCTTTGAAAAAGCCCTCTCATCTTCGTCAGAAACTACGTGTTAGCATCAATTCGGACATGCTGTCAAAATTCCTCTTTCCGGCAGAGGGACAGTCAATAAATTGCCAGATACTTTACTCTCTCCCCATGGGGTCTAACGTGCCGCCTATTGTACTGAGTAGCCAATGGCGTGGCTACAATTTCAAACAAGTTGACAACGCTTGACGACGGCTTGTTCCCAAAGTTCACGGGCTCAGAACTAAAACATATATACCTTATTTTGAAACTGGTCTATGGTAAAGTGGTGTAGAGCGCGCGCTTCGAATCCAACGATTTGGAGTTCGATTCCCATACCAGCCAGTAACAATTGTTTCTATTCTTTTTCTCCTTTCTCAGTTTTATTTAATCTTTTCCTCTATTTTAAACTATTAGAGCCGCCTTCCACACTAAAACTTTGTTTTGCATTGGCTCTCAAGCTCCAACACGGTCATGATTAGAAATAAATTATAACATCACGAAGAATAAAACCCATGCAACATGCTACAAGTTACTTTTCTGGTTACTTTAATGAACATGTTGATCACAAGAGCGCTAGAAGAAAAGCCTGCTGCGTAGAAAAGGAAAGCTGGGATATCTCGCTGTTTCCTTTTATTGTTTGAGTTTATAATTAAGCAAATTGATGTATCAGTTAATTTTCACGGGTTTTGGTTGATTCAAATGATCGCATGTAAAGTACGTTAATCTATTAAAACTGTAGTGTTCGATACTTTCACAGGATTTTATGTAATTACGAGGTTAATGATATTCTTTCTCATCATTGCACTATAATAATATAAATAAAAATCGAGGTCATGACCGTGTTGTAGCTTGAGAGCCAATGCAAAACAAAGTTTTAGTGTGGAAGGCGGCTCTAATAGCTTAAAATAGAGGAAAAGATTAAATAAAACTGAGAAAGGAGAAAAAGAATAGAAACAATTGTTACTGGCTGGTGTGGGAATCGAACTCCAAATCGTTGGATTCGAAGCGCGCGCTCTACACCACTTTACCATAGAGCCGATTCACTTGTAGACCAGTTTCAAAATAAGGTATATATGTATAAGTTCTGAGCCCGTGAACTTTGGGAACAAGCCGTCGTCAAGCGTTGTCAACTTGTTTGAAATTGTAGCCACGCCATTGGCTACTCAGTACAATAGACGGCACGTTAGACCCCGTGGGGAGAGAGTAAAGTATCTGGCAATTTATTGACTGTCCCTCTGCCGGAAAGAGGAATTTTGACAGCATGCCCGAATTGATGCTAACACGTAGTTTCTGACGAAGAATGAGAGCTTTTTCAAAGAAATGAGTTCATTTGGAAGAGTTAGGATAATGATTTCTCAAGTCTGAAAACTTCTGGGGTAAGAAAAACTATCTACCTTTCACCTGACGGAGGAAATTACGCCTATCGGACGGGTTTTCGTGAGAAAAATCGGCCTCAAGTGCCTCGTGGTTTGAATTTGAGTGTGCAGCCTTTCCTTTCTTTAAGACAGAGAAGAGAGAAAAACCCAAAGTGAGATAAATGCCCCATAACCGCCATTTCTAGACCCCAGACTGAAACAACAGGACAACAACAAACTCTTAAGGTAAGTTTATTTTCTTTATCTGAGAATTTTGTGAAATAATAGTCACACAGTGCAAATACAGAGCTTGGGTTGCCTGTGAAGACAGTCGACAACACATGCCAAGTTCCGCTTGCCGTAACTCTGGTATCAGGCTTTGTTATCCTCAAAAAGTAATATATAGTTTTCTCAGGCTTAGACCTATTGTTACTGTGGATTGTTAGACAGCATTGCATTTGATTGAAGAAATTATTTAGCTAAACTTACAGAGCAAAGTAAATCCAACGCGGCCTACAAAGAAGAATCACCACGAGGGGAAAAGAAGCACCTGCGCATAATCGCGTGCGCATATCAGCGTCAGAATGAGGCTCAAGGTGCAGCGAACCTCGAATCTCGATTATTGTAGCCCAGTTAGCGAACCCGTGACAACAGACGCGTGACATCAGATTAGGATTCCGTTGTCCTTCGTCGAATGCAATTATATGATTTTTTTATGGAAAACGTAAAAAAAAAAGAGTTCAACTCTATGGTTTGCGTCATTAACATGCGCAGTCCACAAAAATAAAACGGGTGCCATACTTGTCTCTATGCATCAATTGCTGGCTTTCACTTTACGTCATAGCCGCCATGTTGGGGCACCAACATGACCGCCATTCCCTTTGTCATTTGAATCTCTGGGGATTGAGTGTGAAAACCAGCTATACAGGAGTTTACCTGGACATTACACCTAAGTCAATTATCAGTTGTGACGTCACAGGAGGCCAACAAAAGGTCAATACTTTCTCCTTGTGAATGAACCTATTTGTTATTTACACAAAATATTTGGTAAAATCACTGAAATAACGCACAAATATAACATGGATGTGTGAAAAAAATCACATCACATCATGAGCATATTGGAAATAGAAACTTCTATAAGTCAAAGACGCAACATTCAAATCAGGAATTACTTTATTATTCACCTATTCGATGATATAGAATATATTTCAATGATCTTAAATTTGTGCTTATAGGCATTTTAATTTAAGTGTAACAATATGGCAACAACAAAAATCATAGACGTCTTCTTTATTTTGGGAAATTTAGTAAGACATCACTTCAGCCTTCATAATGTTTTACGCTGGCACCAAAAATAAACCGATTAAAGAAATAATATACCGAAACAGAGCTCGAAGCAGGCCTAATCGTCACAGGAAACAATCAACATATTAAAAAGTCAATTTATTGCGGAAACTAGGTTTATTGGCTATGATTATCTGTTTGAAAATAAAATATATAATTATGTGCATTAAAAATATTTTTGAAGTATCTGTGTAAGTGGAAAATCGTAAACAAATTGTAAATTCTGCACATTCCGCAACATTTCTAAGTTCTATACAATAAATATAAAATATATTTCTGGTATGATAACGACGAATAAAAAGTAACGCATATGTACAACATGTTATTGTTAGTAAAATGACTTCCGTAGAGTAAGGCTGGAGGAACTGATCAGTTAACCAACACGATAAGACAATATAAAGTTGAACCTTAGCGGTGTAGAAAATTCATGATGCATCTGTAATTCAATATTTAACAAATTGGCGTTAGAATTAATAATGAAAGGCATCTTATTAACGACAACGTTATAAAAGAGGTGGTTCTGTTAATTTGTTTTCTGGCCTCATTTTAATATCTCACGTTTTCAAACTGGCTACATTCACATAACAAATTACTGTTGAAGGATGGTTTGACTTATATAAAGAGGGATATTTAACAACATAACACTTTATCATTAGCTTCGAATTGAATTGATTGATTTGTTTTGTATAAACCATTGAGTAGTTCCACAAATTTTAGAATAAGAGGCTTGATTGTGTTTAAACCTAACCACACTTTAGATATTTTACTTTTCAATTCAATAAGTAACCAAATAAAATAAACATAAATCCACATACGGCTAGACAATGTTTTAATAAACCATACCTGATGCAACCTGTAGAGCCAAGAAGAAAAGTATTACCCACAGAATTCCTCCATACCTATTCACCACCATGATGGTGTTTATTCTAATAACATCCCATCATAGAAACCGAAACGTTCTGGTCAGCAGAAAATGCTGATGGACAAAATTGAATATGAATAATTTTAAGATTCAACATGTTCATTACCTTAATCCGGTTGACTTGTAAATATAGCACCAAAATATGCTAAATAATAATACGGAAAAGTAAGACTGAATATTTCGTATTAGATTACTATCATGAAACCTATAAGATACCTACTTCACAATGTAAACCACAGTCAAAAGGGCCCTTAAGTAATCAGGATGACGGCGGATGTGACAACGGAATTTAGTCATTGCCGCTTATCGAACATTAGAAGGAATATGCCACGCTGCTACGCTTTTGTGATTTTATTCCCTTAGGAATGATTGCAACTCAATAACAGTGGGAAATCGTTCTAAAAATAACCTAACTTGTGGAAACGCTGTGATGAAGGCCTAGTATGCGGGATGGACGCTCCTGGTTATGGGGTCCTGATTAACGTTTAGATTCTACTTTTGAGGATATTTATTTAAAGCGTGAATAAGCCTTGTTTATTCTGGTACTGAAAAGCGTTGTAACATTACAATACGGAAACAGATTAGGGAAGAAGAATACGCTGCAGGAGTCATAATATGACCTATGGATTAATGTTTAGATTCTATACGTTTGAGGTAATGCCTTTAAAGTGTGAATAAGTCTTGTTTATTCTGGTACTGAAAAGCATTATAACATTACAATACCGAAACAGATCAAGGAAGAAAAAGACGTTGTAGGAGTCATAATATGACCTATGGATTAATGTTTAGATTCTATACGTTTGAGGTAATGCCTTTAAAGCGTGCATAAGTCTTGTTTATTCTGTTACTGAAAAGCGTTGTAACATTACAATACCAAAACAGATCAAGGAAGAAAACGACGTTGTAGGAGTCATAATATGACCTATTGATTAATGTTTAGCTTCGATACGTTTGAGGATAATGCATTTAAAGCGTGGATAAGTCTTGTTTATTCTGGTACTGAAAAGCATTATAACATTACAATACCGAAACAGATCAGGGAAGAAAAAGACGCTGCAGGAGTCATAATATGACCTATGGATTAATGTTTAGATTCTATACGTTTGAGGTAATGCCTTTAAAGTGTGAATAAGTCTTGTTTATTCTGGTACTGAAAAGCATTATAACATTACAATACCGAAACAGATCAAGGAAGAAAAAGACGTTGTAGGAGTCATAATATGACCTATGGATTAATGTTTAGATTCTATACGTTTGAGGTAATGCCTTTAAAGCGTGCATAAGTCTTGTTTATTCTGTTACTGAAAAGCGTTGTAACATTACAATACCAAAACAGATCAAGGAAGAAAACGACGTTGTAGGAGTCATAATATGACCTATTGATTAATGTTTAGCTTCGATACGTTTGAGGATAATGCATTTAAAGCGTGGATAAGTCTTGTTTATTCTGGTACTGAAAAGCATTATAACATTACAATACCGAAACAGATCAGGGAAGAAAAAGACGCTGCAGGAGTCATAATATGACCTATGGATTAATGTTTAGATTCTATACGTTCGAGGATAATGAAATCTAACTTTGAAATCTAACTTTGAATTGGTTTGAAGTTGAAATAATTAGCTAACTATTGCCTTTTTCACTTTAGATTTAAATAAATGACTTAATTCTTACGTAAGTGTTGTTGCAGGTTACACGTGGAGGACAGAACGACCCAGCGCAGTGTTTTCTGAAGCCATCAAAATCCATGTAATTGTGTTAATTCTTTTTTTAACTCGATAAATCATTTAAAGTTGCATTCAAAGAGTTTTGAAGTGAAACCCAATGATTTTAATGGGAAATTAAGCTTTATTTGTATTTTCGTTTTATGGCTGCCATGTTTCTGCCCCAGAGAGGGACACCAAGATGGCGGTCGCATACAAAGTACTATAAACTTGTCGTACATTCATTGGCCCACAGCTCCATAAGGAAATAATCTAATGCTCCAAAATGTGAGTTATAAATATATTTTTGGTAGTTCTACAAGGACCAAAATGTAAACCAATTTTGCGATCGCGTGTCATGACGATGAAAACCACCAATAGATATTTATGTATTTCCTGTGCTCCAAATATCCTCATCTATTTTTCTTCAGTGTCATAGGGGACAACTAGAAAGCCTATGGCTCCTTTCACCTCTATGCATATTCTTGAAATTCATAACTATTTTATTATTACCGTATATCTCTTCTTTTTTTTTCTACAATTATTTTCTTGTGTAATTATCTTTAAAAAAAAATAGTGCAAAATAAAATGAACTTCAACTTGCATTAGAACATTACAATACCGAAACAGATCAGGCAAGAGAAAGAAATACCGTTACAGAGAAACCAAACATTAAAGAACTCGATTTTGGTAATGCTAAGGAAACGTGGAAAAATATAAATCGCATATTTAATATTTCGAAAAAAGGTAAAAAATCTAACTCGATCGCACTTAAAGTGTTTTACGATTTTTTTTCAAGAAACAAAATCAGAGATTAAACGGTAATTATTTAAATCAACTTCATGAGGTGCAAACACCACCGCTTCAGGAACGCACTCATATTACTAAAGGTACACTAGACTATGAAATTAGTAAACAGGAATTAGCAACCGCATTTAAGAAACTAAAAACTGGGAAATCACCCGGGATACATAACATACTGAATGAAGTAATTCTACTTCATCTAGAAATACCATTGGTTAGGATCTTTCATAAAGTGTTGAGTTCGAGTCAATACCCAAAGGAATGGTGTACAGGCCTAATTACTCCCCTACACAAAAAAGGAGACCAAGATAACGTCAACAATTATCGGGGAATCATGTTGTCACCAAGTCCTAGTAAAATATTTACGACAATTTTAAATGAAAGACTATGCAATTACATGGAGAAGAAATATATAGAAAAAAGAACAAGGAGGTTTTCGAAAGAAGCATAGTACCATAGATAGTATATTTACACTAAAAATACTAATCGACAAATATGTAAAAAGCAAGTCCAACAAAAGAAGGAACATGCTGTTTACCTGTTTTATCGACTTTTCGAAAGCCTTCGATACGATTCCCCGAAATAAGTTATTCAAGAAAGTAGAGGATACAGGGATTACATGGGACTTTTTGTCAATATTGCAAACAATGTACAGCAATGACTGTGCCGCTGTCAAAATTGATGGCCAAATCACTGAAACATTTCAATGCTTTAAAAGTGTGAAGCAAGGGTGCATTCTCTCGCCAACTCAGTTCAATTTATTCCTACATGACCTTCCCCCCAAAATAGCTGAAAAAGCCGATCCGAACGAACCACTGATAATAAATGGGATCAAAATTAACTGCCAACTATATGCGGATGACCTTGTTACTATGGCAACAAATGCTACTGCCGATCCACCTACAAAACTATCTGAAAGGTGTTGAAGAATTTACTTATGAAAACGAAGTGCAAGTTAACTTAGAAAAATACTAAGATTTTAGTGTTTAATAATACCGGTAAATCGATGAACAAGTAGAGACCTTAAAATACCCCGATTTCCGCTCACGGGTACGGGTAGCGCCATTTTGAATTCATTAAATGATGAAGTCACCGCCAGCTACTCGTAAAGACTAGACGTTTTCCAGGTGAATTTCTCACGGCTGACAGCATGGAGAAACGTGCAAGTATTTGAGCCTTTTAACATGATTTAATTGTCAGAAAACGTTTACAGATTCCTTCATAAACATTTTCTCCTTCACTTAGAAATATTTCTGTAGTGAGAAACCTTTTTGAAGTGCAAAATTTTATGACAAATTGTTGGCTTTCACGGGGCAAATTTTTATCATGGCGCCGAAAAAGAACTTATGCAGCAAGTTCTCATTCAGATAAAGTTCTTATATTTTTTGGATTTTAGAAGTTCAGGGAAGTCCTGAATAAACTCCAAATTGTTATCTGTGTCATGCTTTTACTAGAGAATGTATTTCAAATACTTCTTGGTGTAAAAATCAGCGAATTTGATTCGTGATTTGCTTGATATCGCTTTATAAAGGTTTATTTCCATGTTTCAAAATTTGAAGACAGTTCATACTAATTATCTTTTTTATCTATCATAAGACAATATTCAGGTGGCACCTAAAGCACGATATAGACCTGGTTGAAGAAGTCAACGCGATTCGACCGAAAAGTGCCAAAGATCTTGGACTGAGATAGCAAACAACTTAGAAAAAGCGTGGCCCGCGATTTTCTATCCACAGCGTATCCGTTGTCTGTTAAGTGAAAATACCTCACGTACACCCGAGTACGGCTACCGGTGATAGCTTCCCGTACCCGTAAACCGGTCCGGTGTATCTTAAGGTCTCTAGTATAAGGTTAGATACCGGGGGAAATAATTTGAGAACGTTACTTCATATAAGTACCTTGGCTTAATCTTTAGCTAGTTTTAACCTTGCTAAAACTGAACTGAAAAGGATATCGCTGAATGTTTTATATAAACTGAAGAAATCCATGGGTAAAAATTTCCGAAAAGATATTAAATTAACTTTATGCCTCTTTGATTGCCTAATTAAAAAACAATTCTTCTCTATGGCCAAGAGTGGCCAAGCTGGAATTACTATGGTAATGAAAATACACGAAATTCACTTGAGGAAAGCACCTGGGCTACGTAAATGTTGCTGTGCCCTTTATAGAGACCCATCACTTTATTTGAACACAATGCTGACAACTATATTTACCTCTTATTAACCCCGTAAGTCATGGACCGAGTTTTTCCCCGTTTATGGCCCAAGCGCGAAGCGTGCCGAGCAAACAAGGTTAATAAGATATTTATTATATAGCTTCTTCATTTTCTTTGCGACCGGAAGTGGGCAGAAGTTTCGTACGGAAAGTTATGGACCGCAAATTTACCAATCATAGCTCGCGAAATTGCTAGCTATATAATAATTTGCTTTATTATGAAAATATACCATCCAGGCGTACACACATCCACGTGGTTACGTCAGTTTGCTTCAACAGCCGGTGGGTGTCTGACAGCCACACGAATGACAATTTCTTATGTTGCATTAGCCAGCCCGTTTCCCCAGTATTTTCGAACAGACTCGTTCCAAATCGCTACTAAGGTAGCTGAGCGGTGCTAGCAAGCGTTCGCAAATGATCAGGGCAAGGGCAATGACTTCCCATCCTTGCTCTGACACACCGCGCACTTGCTAGCACCACTCCGCCAACTTAGCAGCGACTAAGAACGAGTCTGCATTTTCGAACGCGATTGAGTATATATTGTGTTTTGTATAGTCGAGCACGATTAGTCATATTCGATCATGAGAAAAGGTGATGTCTTCGCAAAACATCAGTTTGGTTTTAAGCCACAAATTGTTGGACTATTTTGTCCTCTTGGATAAAGATGATAAATTGTAGCTAGGTCCATCGGTGGGTGATCATGAAGAGCCACCTTATAATCATTTCCACTGTTCAATACCACTAATGTTATTGTCATCGTTGTCGTTATTGTTGCCGTTGTTATTGTGATCTCTTTTTTAAAACGTTAGACAAGTTGTCTAACGAGCGCGCAGTTGCGGTCGGCCGAACAACGTCAAATTAGGCAAAAACCTTTATTTACTAGCACTTGTTGCAGTTTGTATCGTTGTCAGGATACCAGACAAACAACCATGTACATAGCCTAAAAGCGGAGTAAAGGGAGCAGGATTTGGGAAAGACTGAGAGGAGAAAGGAGGGATCCCCTAACCTTATGCCGCTTCGCAGACTTCTTGTCTGATGCATTATTTAGTGCACGGTCACTCGGTTGTGAACAAAGCTGGCTCGCTTTTCGCATATTTTTTCCAACTTCAACAACTGTTATGGGGTTTTATTAAAAAAACTGGTTAAATTCAGTAACTGACCTTCATGTCTCAGCATAAAATAAATTTTAAAAATATTGGTTTTATGAGCACTTTAAGCCCACGCATTTCGCCGCCAGCTAATTAGCGAGAAGTTGTTGATTTCACTTTTGACCGTGGGAAGTTCTTTATGCAGATCAATTTAATGCAGCTCAAGCCAAATCCAATATATTTTAGGGCCCCTAATTCCGATTAGCACGCATGTCTGTCGGTCCACCAGTACAGCGGTGTAACGGGTAAGGGTCACGATGACGTCACTGTAATATCAGTTATTATCACCGTCGCTTTTCTCCTCTCCTCGAGCACAATTCCCGCCTATAATGCTTTGAAAAGAGCAGTTCACTTCCATACGTTCGCCACTAAAACTTAGTTTCCTAATTTTCACGACTTCATTCACCATGCTAGTTTTCACGTTATGCATACATTACATATGACTACACCCAACCCTGGAGCGGGTGAAAAGCTTGCCTATACGGTATCGCGGATAAGGACATTAAGCAACTCATTTGGACATGTTGGATGTTATTTGTTTTGTTTTGTTATTTATTTATTTTGCGCTGTACAAACAAAAATCGGTTATGAAACCTTCGATGAAGTACAGCCATCTTCAACTGTACGGAATGCGTATACAATACTACTCTATTAAGCCCCCCTGTTAACACCCCCTTTCTATTTGGCCCCCATCCCCCCTCCTAACCAATCTTATACGGGTAAGGAAGAACATCAAAAGAGTTTGTTTCCTGACTGTGATTTTGTCGTTATGGTTTCACTTGTACTCGAACATTTACGGGTACAGAAGAACATAATTTAAAAGAGTTTGTTTCAATAAGCCCCCCTCCCAATTAAGCCTCCTCTCTAATAACCCTCCCTCCGACAAGGTCTAAAATTAAATAAGCCCCCCGGGGGGGGGGGGGGGGGGCTTAATAGAGCTTTTACGGTATTAGGGAAGATAAGCCGGATATACAAGTTGATAATGCTGCCCTGTGATTTTTCTCCACTACATTTTCCTTGGTAGCAATTATTATTTTTCAGGGTTTGTAATCAATCCCCCCATTTATTTCATCTCTCTCCCTTTTATCCCTTCCACCCCCACCACCCACCCTAAAAAAATAATACATACAAGGGGAAAACGTCATGCAAGAACGAGAGCGCGTGTTATTGGTAAATGCTAGTTTCAATCTCCAATCGATTGTTGATCTATTTAAAACAGCGTTTTGAAGTTTGTTTGCCATGCTTTTCCCATGGGGATCACGAGCTCAATTCATTCGTTAATGAAGTATTATATAAGCACGTGACTGTATCCTGCAAAGGGCCTATTGAAGAGGGCAACTTCGAAGGAAGAAAACTTAGTAAGAATCGATTTTCTAGCATTGGGTTTAAAAGGTAATTTATTGTGAAAAACGTCTTTTACAATAGGTTTCTGCTCGACATTTTGCACTATTGTCGAAGAGTAAGGCTTCATGTTGCCTGTTTACAAATTCATGTTGTCATTTTGTCGAAATTCACACCGCTCGTGTGTAGCGCTGAGAAAATAACCCAAACTAATTCTCATATATGTTTTAGATCAATGCTAAATTGTATCAAAACCGAAGCTTCAAGGGATTCTGAATTATGCCACATATATAATATATTTTTCAAAAAGTGCCCTGAAATAAGGTTTTTAAATTAGCAAACTACAGCGTATTTAATGTGTTTTGTACCGGCGGCAGTTGACTTTATTTGCTGCTCGCATACACAGAAATGCATTAAAGAACGGTTGAACGTAACAAGTTAGCTTTCACCTCGTGTAATGTCACGTGACGATCAGATCCGTACAAAGCATTGTGGTAAAAAAAGACATTAGAAGTGATGCATTGTGGTAAAAAAAGAAATCGAGATTTGGACCCGCTTACAGATTAGAACTGCCGCCTTGCTCGCTCGCTTCAGGCTCGCTCGCTGCGGCAGCAAATACATGGAACAGCCATGGGTACTAAAATGGCTCCTTCCTTCGCCAACTTATTTCTCGCTAAATTCGAACTTGACGCACTCTCTAATTCACTCCACCAGCCACACACGTGGTTGAGATATATTGATGATATTTTCGTGATCTGGACCGAAGGACTGGATCGACTGAAAATATTCATTAATTATCTCAATATAACCTGCACCCTACTACAACGTTCACTTCTTCCCATTCTTCCATTAACATGACTTATAGAAACAGAGTACCTTCGTAAAACGTCTTGTCACCCCGGTCACACTAAATACTCTATCCCATATAGCCTTTCATTCGCCTTCGCCGCATTTGCTCTTCGGACGATAGCTTTAAGAAACGCACTAATGAATTAATAACATACCTTAACAAACGCGGCTATAATCTTACTTTCCTTAAGACACAAATACAACATGCATCTGACATTTCTCGCACTGATGCTTTACAAAACAAACCCAAGCCAGATGCAGACCGTATTCCTTTTATCATTACATATAATCCAGCACTACCTAACATAACGTCAATAATTCATAAACACTCTAACATTCTCTATTCATCTAATCTCCCTTTAGTAGCCCACCGCCGCTGTAACAACATAAGTGACATTCTAGTAAGAGCTCAGTTACCTAACACTACTAATAACACCTCTCCACTGCCACCCGGCTCTTATCGCTGCGGTAAAAAAACTGCATTACCTGCCATTACATCGAACATGGCCTCACTCAATACACTTTTTCTTCTACTGGCGAAACTCACCATATCAAATCTCACATTACATGTAATACTAAATGGTTCAATGTCACTACTGTAATTCACAATACATCGGAGAAACAAACCGATGCCTCAAAGACCGTTTTAGCGAACACAGACGACCTGTAGATAAATCTAATATCAAATCTAAACCTACAGCCGTTTCTGAACATTTCCTCAGCCCTAATCATTCTAGTACTGACATGCTCCTTATTCCTTTAGAAGTCATCTATTATAAACGTGATTCCGTGAGAAAAGCACATGAATCATATCTCATCTATAAAGCTAAAACCCTCGATCGAACCACTCGGAATGAATAGACGTGATGAAATGTAATTTCACCGTTTGACCTTTATTGTCGGCTGTTATTCGTATCTGCACAATCTTTTCAAACGTATTTCGTAATTTCCTTTTATGTGTTACTATCGTATAAAACATATGTAATCGATTTTGTAATTTCCGCTCATAGTTACGTAATTAACAATTTATATAAGCCTTGTATCCATTTGTGACCTCCACTGTAAAATAAACCTACTATCGTATAAACCTCGACAAGCGTTGTATATGATCAGCATTGCAGTTAAGTCTCCAGACGCTTTATGATTATATTTTCTTCTTCTTGCTGATCAAGATCTGTTTTTTACTCGGGCTGCTTGTGGCAGGCACGAGTCTTAAAGGGGCTCGATCAGAGATTTTGACAGCGCGGGGCCTGGGGAAGAATTAGTGCAAATCTTGAAATCAGTTCACTGTAATCGGAAAGCGAGAGTAAGTACAACTGTGGAAAATCCTCTTTAATCGGCTCCTTGTTTAGTTTTTTTGCGCCTGAAATGTAGTTGTACATTACAAGAAATGTCATTGTTCTGGTTGGAAGAGATATCTTCGCTTTATCTCCGAAGATGAGTGCTCCTTGGGGCGGTAAGCGAGTCGGTGCTGGAGGGCCGCGATGGCCGCTTGAATCCATGAATCGCAAATTGAGTCAAAGGCTGTGGAGGTCAAACCACGCTACGGTGAACATCAGAAATAATGTCCATGCCACATGGAAAGCACTAAAATGTCGGGAACGTTCACAAACGACATGGCTTTCGCTGCATTTCTCCTGTCTCTGGAGATGAAACGTCGAGAGGTGAGATCTTGCATCAATCGAGCTTATGGCTTATGCCTTACTCTGTGTCCATAATATAAGTTAAGCTTACTGAGTTACTCTGCTATTAATAGTCATTCAACATAATATCTGTTTTCACTTGTCTTACAATGTTTTTCATTGCAACCAAGGGTAAGGTCAAAAGAAAACCGAGTCGTCGAAAGTGACAAAAATCAGTGAGAGGTAGGTGAGACACACTCCTCCATTCTTTTTGACTAACTTTACCACTGAAACATTCATTTCAAATTTAAATAATTGTGTACATTAATAATCTGTTCGTAAATAGTAAGTTAAGTTACATCAATCGTATTTTAGGACCGATATTTACATCAACGCCTCAAAAGTGTGCTCCAGCGACACAGACAAGTTCCGGCTTATTAGATGAATCGATTTCATCAGACCTTGAGAGTGACAGGTAATACTAGTATTTTGACTTTTGGCAACTGTAATGCTGACGTTAATATGATGGCCCAAAATGGTTCTGTCTTCATATAAACAGGGTTCTTCAAAATCGGGTACACAGAAAATGTATAAATCCTCTAACAGGAACAAGAAAGCTGTCCATAAATGGCAGGACAGTTTACACGCACAAACTTGGTGCCAGTACATCTGGGGTAGACTTGAAATTTTATTTGGTACATGCATTTCTAAGTTTTAGTTACTGTTTTATTTTAATCAGGAATTCCAATGTTGATATAACTGGCACATCATCTACATGTAAGCTAGATGACAGCACCATTGTCCATCACCTGAACCACTCAGTCATCAATGGCTCTGTGATTGTGCACCACTCTGATTACTCTGTGTCTAAGTCAGATTCGGAATCATCATGCAGCTCATTGCAGTCACAGTTGTCTGATGAATCCCAGGTTGATGGTGGAATCAGCGAGACAGAGAATGATGACATCAGGTACATGTACAAGAGTTCTTTTCACTCGTGCATGTTTTTAATCAATCATTTATTCATAAAATTTGTGCTTCAATGTGTGTGCTGTTGCAAAATAAGTATTGTGTATGTGTAGCAGCATGTCTCTTGTGTTGGGAACATGGAACCTTACCGAAGTGTTGTCTGTATCTTTGGTAAATGTCACGAATATGTTGTTCTGTTAAATCCAGCAAAACATTTTTGTCTTTGTAGGTAAAAAGCATGTTGAATATTTAATGACACTAACATGTAAAAGGCCACTTAAACATGCAACAAAAAAGTAAATTTGTTAATACTTTTGTTTTACATTTGGTTATAGGCACACTGGACGCCTAGAGTTAGTGAATTCAATGTCCCTGATGTATGCCCCAAAACGATGCTCCTTTCAGTAAGTGTCACAATATGCAAGATATTTTAGGCTTAGTGTACATTTATGTTGTACTCCACATGTGTGTAATTTAAATAAAACTTCAATAGTAGCCAAACGATTACTTATTAATTGCTATTGTTAATGAGTTTGGTGCAAAAGATATTGAAAATGTAAATGTATGTACTGTACTCAACCTGAGTTCTTTTTTATAACATTTTAAAGCTGGCACTGCAGGTAGCAATACAGATCCCATTGCATGTATATCTCAGGATAAAGCACATGCAATCATCTTCATATGAATTCTGTGCAATATAAGTAAATAAATTATTAAATAAAGCACTACGATATTGGAGACAACACTCTATCTCAATTTTCACCACCAGGAATGAGGCATTCAAACAAAGCCAGGAAGGTCTTAGCAGCAGTCAATCACAACTACCATCCTGAAAGAGTATACACAACAGACTGCAAATGAGACCCTCGTGTCACTAGGAAATTTAACCCAAAAGGATTACGGATATTTACCAATGCTTCAAGCAAAAATCAACAAGCGACGTACACAGTCTGAAGGTGGTATGTTGGCCAAGACACCTACCTCAACATCACCCCAAAGGCATTGCTCACACTATTGCCTCTGTACCACTGCCACCAACCAAGGAAATTAGACGGCTCAACAGATTCCCCAAAAACGTAGAGAACAGTGCTTTATAGAACATGCCTTTGATGTACTTCCTAAATGAAGTTGTTCTTATTTTGGTCAAAGTGTATTTTAATGCTTATATATATATATACAGTGAGGTAGTAATGTTAGGCAACCATATGGCATGATACATGAAAACTACATCTTTGGAAAGTCAAAAGCATGAGAACGTATGAACAAGCTAACCTACAGACATGCTGTTACTGTAAAGGTCAAAACAAATAGACGAATATTTGAAATTATTATTATTTACAAATATAAATTACATGCTGTTTCACACTACTTCTGTATAAATATAGCTGCTGTAGTAACAAGCTAGGTAACTTTTGTCTGTTCAATATAAATATTACTGTGATTTTCATTATACTGCAAACTCGGATGTTCAAACACAAATGGCCACTTGGCATTTTTGCTTCTATCATTCAAACTTGTGAACATGCCCTAAGCGACACAGACCATGACACAGATCGCATGATCAGTTATGAAGGGTTGGTTTTTGAACCTCAGAGTTTGCAAAATAATGTAAATCACAGTAACAAACATCAACAAATACAATTTAAATACATGTCTACTGGTATCTCTCTTGATGCATATTGCAAATTGTAGAAGCATACATGTAAATATTTTCTATTTCCTAATAATAAAATCTGAAGATAGAATTTAATGACAAAATAATTTTCAATAAAAAATATTCCATGCAATCAAACATTTCTTTTTGATCAAATCCAAAGTAACAGAAGACAATACATGTATGTTGCAGGAGTGGCATGGGTTGTTGTCATTTCCTGTTATGACACATAATGGGTTATATGACATGACCCATCTATAAACTCAGCTCGGTGACAATGAAGACCAGCATTGGTCTAATTATCTCTACTTGTGGCATAATTATCTCTACTTGTGGCATAGTCAAACTGCATATTCAGTTTCTGTAGTCTACAAAACCTTGCAGTGAAATTTGGATGTGAATCAATATACCTCTTTTTAGTTTCCCTTGATGTCTTACCATTTGAATTATGTCAAGCATACTACTGGTATCCTTTTCTAGAACAAACTAAACTTGTTGTACAAAAACTAAATAAAAGAATTGATGCTCCAGGGAATGGTCATGTAATCTGAAATGGGACAACATCACATGTAGCTTGCAAAGTCAAGAAAACTTGTGCATGGCCTCAAGCCAAAACATGACTGTACCCAGTGTTAATTATCATAAGACTGTTTCTAATGAGGGTGGAATCCCATGTATACCTCAGTAGCAGAAGGGTAGTGCCTACAAATGCAAAGAACAACACATGAAGGTGCAACTTTTCTGTTGCTTTTACCAAGATATGTGTACCTGTTCAAAATGTATAGCCTATAGGACTGCTTCCTAAAGGCACGTATGCTGTTATCCTCCCTATCGTTACGTATGTCTCCAGTGTTCTTAATTGATAACTGAATAACTTCGGGATCCAGAATTAGCTTGCTAAACCTTCTTTTGAGGGTCACACAGTTCATCTCCCCACAACATTTATTTATCTCTTGTGGCATTGACCTACAATTTTTGCATTTACACCATTCAGGCACAGGACCTGGATCTAAATTTAAGGGGGATGGCTGATCAGGTTGACATTGTTCTCTTGGAAACTCCCCCATTTCTTCATCTTCTGCATTCGGGTCCTCTTGAATTAGAGGGCTTTCAATAACATCCATGCTCCCTATTCCTCGCTGGAGGCTTAGAGTTGCAAGTTTTCTCACTGTAACCTCATCAAGTTCAGCTATAAATCTCTGAAAGAGAGAACCATTCAGGACACAAGTTGTTTTAGAGTACTTACAAAATAAAAACTAATTTCTATTGCACCTTGAGGGTTGGTATGATTGGGAAACTTCTTTAGTGTGATATAAAAGTTTGTTTCAGCCTAAATTTCAAAGTACTAACAGGGGTCACCTGTTTTTTAGCTCTGTAATATTAGAAGCAATCAGGGATGGTTTCATGACACCTGGAATTTGGGGTTTCTTTTCAAGTTCCATGCCATTTCAGAAAAAATATACAGTAATGGTCACTGGAAATAACTGTCCCAGAGTATTTTGACTGCAGAGCTCAGCAAACAAGCCTAACAATCTGTGACAAGGCCCCAGGCACTGTTTCTGAAACCTGGTGACCCTATTTTTCTCTCTTGGTGCCTTACAGTTTTTGGATTTGAGCCCTGGAGTTGTAAATCCCATAGGAGCCCATAATTAGTTAATAAACTGCATATATGGGAAAATTGGGCTGGTTCAATTTTCTTTACGTTTGGATTAGAGCATTTCTCTTTGAGTATATCTTCAGTATGTTTGTTTGTTCTACTTATTTACTATTTTCAATATTCTTGGCAGTGATACTGCCACTAAGGCCCTGGCTAAACTAGGCAACAATGTTGGACACCAGGCTCTCCTAAATAAAAGCCATCAATGTGTATGTAAGCCACAGTTGTAAGCCGCAGCTTTACAGACTAAGGAACAGGAATGCGCATGCGCATGGGAATGTTGCTGCAACAACGTTGCCTCGTTTAGCCAGGAAAGGCAAAGTGCACCTGTTTTTGTTGCTTGCTAGTTTAGACACCCTGGAAACATGAGCAACATTGTTGCTGCAACAGTTGCCTAGTTTAGCCAGCCCCTAAATAACGAAACATTTGGCCCTTCCTGCTCATAGTTATTAGACATTTATTAAAAAAGGGAGGCCCAGCAGGCAGTATAATTTATTTCCCTGACAAGCACGGAAATTTCCTTTCCCCGTCTGTGGTTATTCTTATGCAACGTTTCTCAGTTTAGAGCCCAACTTGAAAATTAATGTACACTCACAGCCGAGTCCTTCATGACTAATGGTATGTTATTATGCCTAGACACAAATATCTGGATATTTAGAAGTTCTTGAGATATTTAGAAACTGGATATTTAGGAGAAAATGACAACACAGAATATATTTAGGAGTTTTTGCAGTGAGGTTTGTGTTTCTTAGTCTCACAAATATTGTCTTGAAATCTGCAACTATTTTACTTGGTTTGATGCCAGCAGTAAGTTCCCATCTGAATACTAGTAATGTTCCCCTGACTCTAATGGTAGTCAACTAGTATTCTGTGACCACCATTAACTGAATCAAAATGCCAATTCATAAGTAACATAAAAATAAATTTAGGTAGTTTTTTAGATATTCCAAATATAAGATTACTGCATTGTACCCTGGCACAAGAAATGAACCTTTTTAGTTTGTTATTGTTGGGCTTCGATTGTCCAAACTGTGTGAATAACTGTGACATGTTCACCAACAATTTTAACATAATTTACAGCTCTGTAGCACTTAAATACAGCTTTGACTTACCACTTCGACCATAATCGAGCTTTGTTCGGAATCTGATATGTTTTCCTCCGCGTTTTCCATGTTAAATTAGTGTCGTACTGTAGTTCCAACTCGCTTCCCGTCTTCTCTTCGCAGAATTCTTCGCAGTGTTTGCGCGCAAAATAGACAAGACAGAGTTAGGACTGGGGAGGAGTTTGAAGCTTGATCGAGCCCCTTTAATCTGCAGGCCGTTATTTTTTATTTATTTTTTGTTTCGTGCAGCAAAAGTTATGCGCATGCGTTAAAGTTAAAGTTCACACCAATCAGATTGCACTGTGCTGGTCACGCAACAATCGCCAGGATAATTTATTTACATAATTGAATACAGTAAAATCAAGATGGTGGACCCGCGAGGAAATTTCTCCCAAATTTGGAGTCCCATCTCTCAAATGTAAGCAGTTTAATGTTTTATTTAACTTCACTCGTGCGAAAGCCTTCCAACAGGCTCAGGATATTTCAACTGGCGCTATTGTCGGAGCCGAAGGACCGCGTTTCTTACCCAGATGGCCAGTGATTTTAAATACGACACGTACGACGACCTGAAGCCAGTGAAGGGGCCAGGATCCGGAAAGCTAAAATTCGAAGAAATAGATATTGGAATCTATAAGCCATCGGCTCGCTGTGCTGCATTTAAAACATCCGAGGAGAACATCTTATTTTGGGTGAAGGCACTTCAAGACCAATATTATGAGTCTCTTAAAAACTGTCAGAGATTTACCGTAAGTTGGATCGACCACTTAAATGAGGCAGAGACACAGTCAGAGAGTATTGAGATCAAGTTATTTCGTTCCAGCGAGGATATTGACCTAGCGGAAACGGTACAAGCTGTCGAAGGATTTTACTTATAACCATCCACGTCTACTTAACAACAGGAATAGTTATGTGCCAAGGCACCGCATACGAGACATGGGCAAAGATTGAGTTTCCCAGATTACAGATGAAAGTAGAGAACTTAATTAATCTTAAAGATACTTTGGAGTCGTTGGATGAAGAAACAGAGGTCACGCGCGACATGCTTGAGAACATGTTCAACACTTTATGTTATACTAAGAAAATAAAACAAGTTACAGAGCCTGCAAGTTCACAAGTCAATGAAAAACCCCAAGAGCCTGTAGTTTTGGATCAACATATCCTTGAAACTCCTAGCCTGCTTGCAGGCGGTGGAGGGTGTTTTTTCGCGCAGCAAACGGATCATCGCCGCCATATTGGCCGAGCGTGATTGAGACCTGGGATCGAATGACAAATGGAGGGGGGAGGGGGGTGGGGGAGAAGAAGCAGATCTGAAAGACCGCCTGCACGAAAGCCCCTGGTTTCTGAGTACAAAAGTTAGATCCCGTCCACCAGCGTACGGGGTATATGATTGGCTGAAACGGTGTCAATCAAGCTTATCGCGGCAAGTGTTGAAAGCAAGAACTGAAGCGGCGTAACTAGAATAAGTGTTGTGTACTGAGCTTGCAGTTGATAAAATATGGCGAGTAATACAAAAGGCTTTGTCTTTTTTGAAGACTAAGGTTAAGTACCCTGGTTGCAGAGGTTTTCTAGAGAGAACAGCCACGGAGAAAGAGCCGCGAAGGCGGCGATCGGCGAATTGCGAGAGGTTTGTTGTCGAGTTCTCTTTTCGCAAGTTCGTAAACCGTAAATATTAGGCTCTGTATATAGCTTCCTCCTGCTCCGTTTTCAAAGTTATCTCCTTCGCCTTAACCCTAGTTCCAGAGGTTTTCTAGAGAGAACACAGCTGCTCGCTTCTTTCTCCGCGGCTGGGTAAAGGTACTTTGAAAACAGAGCAGGAGGAAGCTATACAGAGCCTTTATTTTGTCTTAGAATTTAACAACCTGACCTGTGAATTGTGACCTGTACTTTAAACTTGCCGTTCTGGCTGTGCTTTCGACAGGCTTGGAAAGAGTATGATATTTATGGTAAAGAGAACTCGACAACGAACCGTGATTTAATTCGCCACTGAAAAGTATTGTTGTCGACCAAATTGCAGACTGAGATGCAATCCGGCTATTGACTTCACGGCCGTTGAATTAGGAAATAATCAGAAATCCGCCTCAATACATTTATGCAACGGTCGTCCATTTCTTTCGGCAAACATTCACTAAGATGGACTTCGACTTGTCAGAGAAAGACGATCACAACATTTACCTGTATACTTTGCATTCGTAGTTTGTTCGTCCACGAGTTCTTCAATATCGAGTTGTCTCCATCGGAGTTTTCTTTGAAGTTTAGACTTTTTTCGATCCTGTATTTATCTTTATGCGAGCTTAATTCTTTTAAGAAAGGAAGCAGCCGCTTGTATGGCACCTCTTCTGGTTCGCCAGACTGCGGTGCTGGACGGCTTTTTGAAGCAGCTTGTATTAAATGTATGTATTTCGGAGGATTTGCAACATGAAACTCTTTGAGAGACTGATGGGGCGAACGCAACAAGCTAAAACCGAACTGTTTACATATATTTCTAAAGTGGTACTGTCGCAGTCCTTTCCATGGAGAACTTTGAACAAAAATAGCTGGTTTTATTGAAATTTCCGTATCTGAGAACCAATTTTACCAACATTTTGCATTGCATTTGACAGCGAGCGAAGTTTGTTTTGAATATTGCACGCATTTCAATCAAACCAAATCAAAATTGGCAGGCTGTCACACGCCGACTCCTATTGGTCAATTAAGAATGAGTTACAAGTTAAAGGAAATCATGTGCGTGGTGGGCGGATACTCAGAAACCAGGGGCTTTCGTGCAGGCGGTCTTTCAGATCTGCTTCTTCTCCCCCACCCCCCTCCCCCCTCCATTTGTCATTCGATCCCAGGTCTCAATCACGCTCGGCCAATATGGCGGCGATGATCCGTTTGCTGCGCGGAAAAACACCCTCCACCGCCTGCAAGCAGGCTATGAAACTCCAAAAGCAACATACACATGAGTCAAATTCAAACCGGAAGAGACGGAATTCTTTAGATTCTTCACGAGGATTGTTAGCCCGCAATAAGAACTCTCTCGCTGATTTAATGACCTTGATTTGTAACATGGAGGCTGACCTAACTGATATGCGTAATGAATTCTTACTCTCGTCACATCAAAACACGAATCAAGAAACGAAACTCAGTCATTTGGAAGACAAATTAGTGCAGCAAGATAATATATACAAGACCGAAATCAAGATGCCGTCATCACGTATTATTGACCTAGAAGTTGAAAATGGCGAGTTGAAAGCGGATATATTAAAGCTGAGATCCGACTTTCAAACTTTAAAAAAAATCAAGAATACAGAAAAGAAGACAATGAAAGACCAAAGATCTCCAGTGTTCCGAGACTACCCAACCTACTGAAGCTTTAGCAACGAATCAGTTTGTTCAAGAGCCATCTTTCTTACATGACAACCCGATCCCTATTCATCAGAATACATTTTCTGTGCTAAATTACGAGAGTTTACCATCACCTGACCGACAACCCACTACTAAAGAAAGGGACCATGAAGTACGGTGGTACGGTTAATTCTCGGGTTCAAAACAATGAATATATGCCTGCTCAAATGCAGTGTGTTAAACGAATAAGTAGTGTTTAAATTAAAAGGTCAACATACGAGAAAAACAAAAATATTAAATTACATATATACTAGGGGAGCAGAGAATGAAAGTCACCGCGCTACCGGCCACTCCTAAAGACTGCTAAATTCAGCTAATAATTATTCCCTTTGGTTATTACTAAGAGGATTTCAAATGAAAGTGTATTTCATCTTCAATCTCATGTGGCCCGAGTGAAAGCCCAGATGGGCTTTTGTTGATCCAACGTCTGGCAGGATTGATTGTACACGGTTTTTGCTGTGGTTTTCTAACCTTAACTACATATATTAATATTACTGGCAAGTGGATCAAACCTGGAGAGACATGGTAGTGGGTCCCTATCAATCACTTAGTGGTGATGATATAACGATGACGTCATCGGTCACGTGATTTTAAGCACATGCCCATATCTCTCTCATTTTTCATGCCAGGCAGCTCAAACTTTGATAGACATGGTATTAGGTCCCCATAAATGACTTAGTGGCAATGTCTTAACGATGACGTCATCGGTCACGTGATTTTAAGTACATGTACATGCCCATATCTCCCTCATTTATAATGCCAGGCAGCTCAAACTTGGACAGGGATGGTACTGGGTCCCCACGATTCACTTAGTGGTGATGACGTAACGATGACGTCATCGGTCACGTGATTTTTGGTATATGCCAAAATTGTTCACTGACCATGTTTGAGAAAAAAAATTTACAATAGGCTTTTTAAAGCTAAAGGTAACATAAATCAGTAGAGCTATTGACTTCAGTTGTATCTTTCAAAAACCCGTGTACCTTAGCCTTCTGAATCTTAGTGAGTTTTGACCGACGTTTGTAAGGAAAACTGCTCAGTCCAATATTCAGATCTCAATTTCTAATGAAATATAAGACGCACAAGTAATTTACAATCAGCTTCTTGTAGACTCTAAAATAAGCTTTAAAATTCCGAAACGGTTAGAAAAAATCCTGTACCTTGGATAAACATAGGGCGCCTAAGGGCAACTCGCGGATGGTGAGTGAGCTATTTTGTGTTGTATTATTGTGGACGTTGTAAAGTCCCCAATTCTAATGAGCCCTAGCCCAACGCATGCCTTTCTGCTTAGCAGAGATCAGGACTGATTCTGAATAACATACACCATCTCATTCACTCTACTTTGACGATATTTCAGGGTGGCCTGAAATGTTCCCAAAACTGTCAATTTTGTCCCCCCCAGGCCCATGTAGGATTTGTTTCGGCTTGTCTATGGCTTGATGTTTTAGCCAAGGCACTTTGTCACTAATATACAGATACTGCCGCAACAGTGTCTTACTTAAAGCGGGTGTTGTGGCCAATAACTCCAATCTGGGCACTCTAGTACTCTCCCGGCTCCTCCTGGATTTCACCTAGGTACATCACATGTTCAACCTCCTCAGGGCTTTCTACTTCATTAACTTGCCCTTGATTGCGGCAAACTGACTGTAAATGCCCTTTCTTATTACATTTGTTACAATGTAAATCTTTAGCAGTACATGCTTGACGCTCATGGCGTTGACAGCCATACCACTGACATTTCTCATTTTTCTGTGGTGCTCGTCTTTGTGTATAGCGATTGGGGGAGTTTGTTTGCATTAGTTTGTTGTTTAACATAGTCAACTTCATTAGACTTGGTGCTCCCACGGTCCACTTCACGATTCTGTTGCCTAGCTTCAGCCTGGAGGCTAAGCTTTACTGCATCCTCTAAAGTGAGTTTTGTCTTTGACTGAAGGTGGTCAGAGAGAGCATCGTATAAAACACCAACGATTATTCTATCACGAATTAATTAATTCTTAAGAGTACCATACTCACAGTCATCCGCTAGCCTGTACAAGTCCTGGATATAGCTGTTCACGGGTTCCCCGGGGAGTTGATTTCGTTTGTTGAAACGAGCTCGCACCACAATTACATTTCGGCGTGCGCTGTAGTAGCTGTTTAAAGCCGTTTTTACATCTTCAAAACTCGAAGTTTCCTCGTCGATATCCAAGGTTTTCAAGATATCGTCTGCACAGTCGCCCATAGAATACAGTAGCGTACTGACTTGCTCATTTTGTGGCTTGTTTTGTAGACCAGAAGCGATTCTGTATCTCTCGAATCGGCAAATCCATTTCGGCTACAAGTCTGCCTGATTCGGACCATTCGCGCCTTCAAAACGACCCGGTAGCGGCAATAGACCACTTCGAAGTTTTCGACGCCATTTTGTTTGGTATGCAAGAATTCCTAGCGCGGTTACTCAGTCCCCATACAAACCTTTGTAATTCGGACACGCTTCGTCAACGCGCTCTGAAGGAACCGACAACAGAATTAAAGGTAAGATAATAACGAAGATCATTTGTGAATTTAAACCCAGTAGAATGACTTTTGCCAGATGATTTTTGATCGAACTCTGTAAAGAACCGGGAAAGAAGAGAAATTACGAATCACAAATGTATTGAAATAGCGAACTGAATATTAAAATAGGGGTTAAAGTAAATATTATATATTGGAATAAAACTTTATGTGGTTTAAGTTAATTTCGAGAAAAAAAGTATTTTGCCCTCACACCACGTGCTAATGACGACGCCGCCATGTTTTTGAACAGTTTACACCGTATTCGGAGTGCCGAACAAAAGTTCGATCAAAAATCATCTTGCAAAAGTCATCCTACTGGTTTCAAATTCACAAATGATATTTATTATTAACTTACCTTTGATTCTGTTGTCGGTTCTTGTAGAATTATTAGGTCAGCTTGCCGTAATTACAATTTACTTCAGAGCGCTTTGATGAAGCGAGTCCGAATTACAAAGGTTTGTATGAGGACTGAGTAACCGCGCCAGGAATTATTGCATACCTAACAAAATGGCGTCGAAAACTTCGAGGTGGTCTATTGAGCTGGATTTGGGCTTCTCTGACTGGCTGACGGAAGGTCTGATGTTTCAGGGAGCCCCTGGCCTTGGTTATCTGGCATTTTGGGTTCACAAACCGCCTGCGACCAATTACCAAGTATCCAAGATGGCGGTGTAATGTAGCACGTTTTCCCAGCGTGCAATGCGGTTCAGATAATATCCAGCAAGCCTTACGGGCAGGCTGGTTACATCAGTAATACTACAATATTCACCAAAGTAAAACTATGGCTCACGGCAAGGCTTCTTTGAGGAGAAATATGACAGATGGCAAAGCCCCTCAAGTACAACATTTATAATAAGAACCAGATGCACTGTAATATTTACGAAGAAAAATATAGATGGGCAAACCAACTGACGTTACGCATGTGATTAGCATATCTTTAACAGCATAAAAATTGTTGCATGATGTTGACAATTATGCATAACTTCGACGAGGAGAAACATAATGTTCGCGCTCTCCAAATGTATTTTTAATTGCACAAAATGACTTAGGAAAGACGAAAATTTAACAAAATAACATAAAGTGCCATTGTTATTTTCGTTTACTTATGCTTACGTGCTAGAACACCATTCTTTCCTCGCGTTCTGAAGATCAAGGGTGCTCAATGTCAAATAGGATGGCAACCGAGACAATGAATTCATGGTAAGTTTGATACTTCGTTTTTCATTGAATGTATCGCAACCAAACTTGTTGTGCTGCTATGAAAAAAGTATAGAAGAATCAAAACGAAACTTAATAGAATAGTTAGTATGCAAAAAGCGGGAGCAGTGTTGATTAGCGCTTATTATTGCTAAGGAACTCTCTCAGAAGTATTGCAAGAACTTTTATGACAGTACCTTTTTTGATCACTTACTTGTAAATGTTTTGACAGTACGACATTTCGCTTTACTAGCCGCTGAAAAAACAATGCAAAGGAGCCAACAACAGCACCGACACGCTAAATAGGCTTGAATTTCATGGTTGTTCATGACGGTGACCACTGCCAAGCAAACGAGCAGCCTCGGTAGTTATATTCCTTGAAAATAACTCTGTTGTTCGCATTCGGCTTCTGAGAATTGCAACTATTCTATGCATCGTGAAACGGCTATCTGCTACGTCATCAGTATGGAATTTTCTGCCAGACGTCTCTTTCGCGAGTGGGGAGCGATAAGAGTCGGCTGGTTTCCCAGGTGCTTATGAAAACAGGTAAACAAAATAGTGTCTTCCAAAAAAGTGCATTCCTATTTAGTACGGAACTCTAATAAATATACTGAAATGCCTACAGCAATGGCAATTATTTAACAAATAAAAGATGGTTCGAGATCTTGAAAAACTGCACTGTTTAGCAGCTTTTCAAGACCTCGAAAGTGCATTATTTTGTTATAGAACAAGGAGAACCATCTTTTATTTGTTTTATAATATAAACTTCAATGTAGATGAAGGAAATTAAGTTATCTAAGAACCCGCGTAAAAATCTAAAAGCAAACTAATGACAGCGAAATCCTTGACTTTTCGTCGCTGATTGGTTCAATTGTGAGAGCTTGACATTGACGATCTGAAAGCTCGTTTCTTATTGGATGAAGTAACCTGCTAATAATATAACATGTCAATCGATAAAAGTGAAAGACAAATAGGCTGTAAAATTGTCGTCTGCATGGTCAAAGCTGTTGATGGAAACAGTGCTTTCTTTTTACAATAATTTTTATATCAAACTGTCAACGAGTAACACTGTCAGTTTCAATGCGGACATTGCTTTTCTCAACTTCAAATGTTTTAGCATTTCATTTTGTGGTCGTTTTAGCCTAGTTTAGAGTACGAAGCCGATGCTAAACTCTCTCGCCGATCATTTTCTTTTAGATTTGGGAAGCGACTTTTATTTTCCTCTTCTTTAACACACCTTAACAATGTCGGACATGTCTTCCTAGTCTATGAAATTATCTCCGTTATCTATATAAACTCGCGAAAAACAATCATCGATACTTTTCGTCTTGATTTTTTCTTGACCTTGCATTTATAACAAAATCAAGCACGCTGAGCATCCAATCAAATCGCACGTTCTTAGGATGATCTCATAATTGCATTCGACGAAGGAGAACGCATACTAATCTTGCATCGGGCTCCCTGTGCGTTTCCAGGCGGAAGAAATCGAGATTTTTGGCGTATGTGGATATGTCGAATAATCTCGTTCTGGCGGACATATGCGCACGCCGGGAAACTGGTAACTACAATCGATCGAGTGTCCAATGATGCAGTAGCCTGCGTTGCGGCTCTGGAGTATCGGAGCGCAGCGAGTGGAGATTAGGGGGATTGGGGCGAGAGAAAAAAGAGGGGAGGGGAGTGGGGAGGAGAGGAAGAGAGCCTACCGCCAAGCCATGGTTATTTTGGTATCCACCCACTAATTAAAATGCATACAATTAGTAAGTCATTCGATCGATTCATCCAATCATCATGCGGCGGAAGTGAAAACCATGTTTAATATCTGTCAAACTCATGCGTGGAAGCTCAAGAAATCTCAACTCGAGCGTAAAATTCAAAACAAAAAATGTACGAACTTGGAGAATGTCAGCTGAAACTCCGAATAAAAATGTGAAGACAAGGCCAGTAGTTAATGGGCTCACCTTGGGTTCTTTCCCTGCCTCCTGATTGGCCGAGAGCCCAAAAATGACGTCACAGCACGTTTGGCGGCAGTTCCCTGCCTCCTGATTGGTCGAGAGCCAAACCCTGTCCCCCAAGCGAGGCTGGACCGGAAGTGGAGCCGCCGCCAGGGGTAAAGAGGTGTTTGGCGGCCCAAGCCAGGCCTGGGAGTGGTCGGGCCGTGTCGGGCGTTCGGGAGGAGGGGCTCGGCGGGGCGTCGGGCGAGACCCAACCCAGGCCGGGGATTGGTCGGCGGGAGGTCCCCAGGGGGGGTCCCCCCGGGAGTCCCCACGGGCGGGGAATGTGTGGAGTCCAGACTCCCTACTGGATCAATGACCGAGGGTCCCCCACCCTCCCCACCCCCTATAGACATTTTGGTCCGAGCCAAGTACCGAACCCATACGGAACCAAGAAGACCTAGATTTTGGGGACAAACCGGATACCCGGGATTTTACCCTGGTGATCGGAAGCAACCCCTATACCTTGTGGCCTTATGGGATTCAACCACTATGTCCTAAGCTACCTTGTGGTCTTATGGGATTCAACCACTATGTCCTAAGCTACTTTGTGGCCTTATGGGATTCAACCACTATGTAATTGGAGACAATGAAAGAGACTTTTGTTTGAGTAAAAACAACTTTGTTTGCCTTGTTTTTAAAATTAAATTTTACAAAGGCGGTGGCCCATTTCAGGCTCACCAAATTAATTAAATAATACAAGTATGTATTGAAAATAATTAATAATAATTAAAGGTGTCTTTTCAACCAAAAGATAAAATGATAGAAATATAAAAAATATATACATATATACAGGCCCTCCGGCCCATTCGAAAGATTGAAAATATCCGTGCAGAAAAAGTGGACTAATCGTCCTAGTATTTATGAAAAAGTGGGGCTAATCGCCCTAGTAGTGTTAAAATTTCTGAAAATGGGGTGCCTTGTTTTAAAATTAATTTTACAAAGGCGGTGGCCCATTTCAGGCTCACCAAATTAATTAAATAATACAAGTATGTATTGAAAATAATTAATAATAATTAAAGGTGTCTTTTCAACCAAAAGATAAAATGATAGAAATATAAAAAATATATACATATATACAGGCCCTCCGGCCCATTCGAAAGATTGAAAATATCCGTGCAGAAAAAGTGGACTAATCGTCCTAGTATTTATGAAAAAGTGGGGCTAATCGCCCTAGTAGTGTTAAAATTTCTGAAAATGGGGCTAATCGCCCTAATATTTATGTAATAGAAAAAGGTGGGCTAATCGCCCTAATATTTATGTAATTTTGAAAGTGGTC
The DNA here is from genome assembly GCA_030867875.1 of Actinernus sp. WN-2022. Lineage (NCBI taxonomy): Eukaryota > Metazoa > Cnidaria > Anthozoa > Actiniaria > Actinernidae > Actinernus > Actinernus sp. WN-2022. The sequence goes on along the minus strand of JAOWCC010000936.1, from coordinate 4,298,954 downwards.
TAATGGCCCTAATAAGTTTTTAAAATTTATAAAAAAGAGAAGATCTTCCCGTGGCATAATTTTTTTTAAAAAACTAATCCATAATGGTGATGGTATTTATAATCAATGGGTAAAACAATAATACCGAAAACGGTCCCGTGGTGGAAGAGAATTAAGCTTCCCGCTTTTATGTAGAATTCATGGTAGTATTTTACCCGGCAAAAACAGCAACGCGGTACTTCATCTTTGCTCAGAAATTTAGATATCCTGGCTATTAAACATGCGGCACACACCGTTCTCCAGCAACAGGGTAGCGGGGGTAACATGTCTCCCCGTAGTGTCTTACATCTAGAACACTAGAAATGAAAAATAAAATTTAGGTCTAATTTATGCCACGGGAGGAACTTCAGGAAAATTTCAATGGCGTAAACTTTTATCGAGGAGGGAAAACAAGATCATAACGTCGATTGAATATTTTTTTTAAGGGCAAAGTTAGGCACCCAAAGGTGATACCATGTCGAAAAATGATAATAGATCCTGACCTAACATAGAACTCGTGCCTCATCCTCGTGGCACAGTAAAAGCATTCGGGGTGTCCATCTTTTCTCAACCCAGGTTTCAATAACCCCACAAAACACGAGGGACATATAGTTTCTCCGCAGCAAGGCATAGGTGGTAATTGCTGCTGTTGCTCTGGATAATGGCCACAGTTTACACACTAGAAAAAACATAATTGGCATTTAGCACTCGATGTGAAAGAAAAGTGTACGCCACTGAAATCTTCCCCACCCCTCGTGATCCACTTGAGAATAAATGGGGTGGTGAGGGCAGCGTCTATAAATAATGCCCACGTTGCAGTGGCGCTGGCAAACGGTTGTGTTTGAATGGCACTTTTGGCACCAGCGGAAGGAAAATTCCGTTAACGGCTCAATAAACATAGCCGCCGTGACAGGGTCCATCCCCCAAAATCGCTTATTATGGGGGAGCTCCTGGTAACTAGCGTCCCAACAATAGACGGATTTAAAGTCCCAAACACTTAAACAAGTAACCATCAAAAGTGTGGGGAAAAATAATTTTCTGTGTTTGATCTTCCTCTTGTCAGCCCGCTGCTGCCCGCATACGTATGCCCCAATCCTTGATATTATTTCCAATGGCAAGCCAAACTGCCTCAAAAAAAGGGCATGGTGCAGATAGTGGCAGGCAGTCAAGTCCGTTGCGACCGGTAGAAAAGTCTGTTCGGAAAAGAAAACTTTTTAAAAAGAAAATTAAGAAAAAAACGAATAATGTTTTAGAGAAATTAGTTCGCTAGAGGCGCTCTGACAAGAGCGGAGATCCCCCACCGGTGGGGCCCTCGAGAAAAGCCTATAAAAATTAATCAAAACTTTTACTGAATGGGGAAATTTTGCCAATAAAATGAACGGCTCTGTGAAGCAGTAACCGAACGTTAACACTGTTTTAGGGAGGTGGGAGAACATCAACAACAACAACTTACTTGAGCCAGGTTCGGGATTAGTACGCCTCGGATATTCTAGAAAAAACAAAAGAAAGATTAGCGACGGTATTCCTAGGCAAAAAGAAAGTCAGCAGGATAGTACCTCAATCTCTCGAATAGGCCGTTGGACAGCCATAGCGTCGTTGTTGTTTTGTCTGTAGAAATAAAAAGGAAAAAACAAAAGAAGAAAAGATTAGTAAATCCCTAGGTTGAATTTCCAGAGAGAATTTTGTGTAAAACTCACCTTGTTCTTGTTCGGGGTGTTTGTCTTGTTGTTTGACTGAGGAAATAAAAAGGAAAAAACAAAAAAGAAAAGATTAGTAAGGACTCAGGTTGAATTCCAAGAGAAAATACAAGGCCTCAGGTTGAATTCCAAGAGAAAATTTTGTGCAAACTTACCGGTTGAGTGGCTGATTCAACTGTGCCGAAGTTAGTTTTGGGGCATGTATTTATGCAGGCAAAGGATGTGCTGTGATTGGAGCATTAAGCTCGGCCTACGATTGGTTCGCTAAGCGAAGCGAGCGCTATGATTGGCGGGGTCATTCAATCCGAAATTGACTCGAATTCGTTTTCAGTGGATTTTTGGTTTTTGACTCTCAAAATTCACCCCCAAAACAGTCCTGAAAGGGTCTGAATTTTTTGCTGGAATTAGCCAGCCAGGGTTTCTAATTTTTCCGCTATTTTTTTCGTCTTCGGCGATCCGGGAAAGGCTTCCTTTATTGTCAAAACCTCGTACACGCTGAATCAGGCATCGAGAGCGCGCGCCTTTGCATAACGCCACTTTCATTCACGAAAATCTAAACTGGGATAAACCGGTTAGACTAGTTTTCCACCAATCAGGAGCCGCGCGTCTTTGCCTTACAAAATCTCATTCACAAGAGCCTCCTAAACTGGGATAAACCGGTTGGACTAGTTTTTGTTTACGTAGCTGGGTACGTTTGTCGAGGGGTTCTAGCTTAGAGGATCAAAGGAGATCAGAAAAGGTGTTTAGAGAATGCAAAGTGATTACGGTTCAACGAAGGAAGGAAGAAGGGCTCCCGGGGGTGGGGGTGAGACAATTTTTGAAGAACAAGGGGTAAGGGGAGATGTTTTTCAGAGGCTTCTTAGACCCCAGGGGATCCAGTCGAACAAAAAACGGATCGAATTCCACCACTCACAAGCCGTGTTCTTTCTAAAGGAACCAATCACCGGCCGAGAAAAAGGCACCAATCAGAGAGCAGAGTAAAAGCCATAAAAGCGAGCGATGAATTTTGATTTGGGTTAGTGTGAGCACGATGGATTCTTGGAGTTATCTAGATGAAGAAGGCAACCCAGTTACCCTCACCCTCGAAGATGAAAAAGAGGACAATCCCTATGCCGTAACCCGTCAGGCGCCGACTCATCCCTCCCCGGGGGGAGAACCAGTGGGAGAACCAGTGGGAGAACCAGTGGGAGAACCAGTGGGAGAACCAGTAGGAGAACCGATGGGAGACCCAGGGGGAGACCCAGAGGACGAGTTCACGTTCGAAGAAATTAATCCGTGGTACAACGCCGAGGATTTGTTTGCCTTCCTGGAGGATGTGGATTTCCCCCCGGGGGTGGCCTCCTCCTCCTCGCAAGAACCGTTTACATTTCCCGAGATGGAGGCTCTAGAGACCGCTACCACCGAGGAGCAAATAGAAAAAGCCGTCGAGGCGCTGAACCTCCCCGCCGTGCGTCCGGAAGTGACGGACCCGAAAAGTTTATTTCATTCAAACTATTGGACAAAACGGTCCCTCAACCTCTCGTGGGGAAAATTCGGTCCCAAGCCCCCCAAGAGGAAAGACCACGAGGAGAATCACGAGGAGGACAACGAGGAGGACCACGAGGAGGAGGCCAACGAGGACGATTTCGAGCCGGAGAAATGTCTCCACGCCTTGTTTCCCGACGGTAAACGAGTGAGCGAACAACAGGGAGGAGGAAAAAGGAAAAAACCCAGCGCCGCCGCCGATGCCGTGGAGGAAGAGGAGGAAGAGGAGGAAGAAGAGGAGGCAGTCTTTGAACTCCTACAAACCCGGACCAGAGCGTGTAAAAAATTCAAGACGACCTGCAAGGACTACGAACTAAACATAAGGACGCGATCCCGCGCGACTCTGCCCGAGGTAAGGATTGACTACACTATTTTGGCATGACGTCACAGCGCGCGGCGAGGTGGCGCGTAGCGTTAAATCTCCTGTGGTAAGAAGCAGGCGTTCAAGCGCCAAGCGCACGGGTTCGAGTCCCCGTGAGGAAATCCAATTTTTTCTTTTCTTTTTTCTTTTTTCTTTTTTCTTTTTCTTCTTGATCTTCTCTAGCCGGGCTACGCTTTTTTATTTTTAATTTTTTATTTTAATTTTTGTAAATTTAATTTTTTGTAAATTTTAATAAAATAAAAAATATTTTTTAATTTTTTAATATTTAATTTTTTAAATTTATTTATGTATTATTTATTTTATTTTATTTATTTTATGTATTATTTTTTATGGACAGGCCCTTCAAGACGTCACGGTCGCACTAGAGAGGGTCCTGGAGACCACCCTAGGGGAGGCCGAACCGCAAGACCGAGTACGCCTGACCCTAGACGCTCCGCATCTGGACTACCCGTTGTCTTTTCCCTACCTGATGAGGTCCACCCTCACTCCCGCCCTGGTTATGGCTAGAATTGGAGAGATCACCCAATCGAATGAAGAATTCCTACTGCGGGGCCGTTTCCACATCCATGTGTTTCACGTGAAAATACCCAGAGCGGGAGGAGCACGTCCACCCCGTTGCTGTACGACCGACTTGGAAAAATTCAGAAAAATAAAACGAAGCATCGTGAGGATATGCAATGATGATGAATTATGCATGGCCAGAGGATTGGTCACGGCCCTGGCCAAGGTGCAGAACCATCCTCTTTACCACGAAATAAGGCGAGGGAAACCCCGACAACGGACTCTAGCCTTGAAGCTCCACAACCAAGCAGGCGTCCCTCTTCGACGCTGTGGGATCCCGGAGCTCAAACGATTCCAAACCTATTTGGCAGACCAAGGGGTAGAAGTGAATCTGGTCTCCCGAGAGCACATGAATAGTATTATCTACTCGGGTCACCTCCCTGAGGCCCGCTACCGCGTGTACCTCTACCAAACTGAGAACAACCACTATGACGTCATCAACAACATGAGGGGTCTCCTGAATGCCAAATACTTCTGCCCCCTCTGCCAGAAGACCTACAACAACCCTAGACAACACACTTGTGACACGACCTGTGGCTGTTGTGGGGTCAAGGATTGCTCTCCCCTCGCCCCTGGGGAGAAACTTTCTTGGAGAAAATGTGACCTGTGCCGGCGGTGGTTCAAGAGTGGGGAGTGCTTCGAGAACCACCGCCGTCATCTCCCCCACCGGACGGGGCATGGGAACCTCACCACCAGAACATGGAGCCAGTGCGAACGGTACACGCGTTGTACCCAATGTGGGGTGATGGTGGACCATCTGGCGCGGGGCCTGGCCGGAGTCCACGTGTGCGGAGAATACCGTTGCCGGAGTTGCCAAGCTATTGTCCCCCCGGACCACTTGTGCACCATGCAAGTGGCGGACCAGAAACTCTTGCGCCTAGCCCCAGGAGGAGGAGGAGGTGGGGGAGGGGGAGAAGAAGAAGAAGAAGAAGAAGATGAAGAAGATGCCTACGCGTCCCTCCTGGCGGAAGAAGAGGAGACAGAGAGAGCCGCCGCGGAAGACGAGGGAGACAAGTTCCGGTACCTGTTCTTTGACTTTGAAGCCATGCCCCTGGAAGCGCAGCACGTGGTCAACTTTGCGGGGGTCTCGAAAGTGTGTGATCTCTGTGTGACGTCAGATTTACCCACTTGCATTCAATGCGGTCCACGGAAAGTAGAGTTCCGAGGCCTCACGGCCCTCACCCAATTCTGCGACTGGCTCTTCTCGGGGAATCACAAAAATTACGTGTGCCTGGCCCACAACGCCATGGGGTACGACTCGTACCCCATCCTGGAATACATCTTCAAGAATGCCATAAAACCGAAAGTGCTCTTCCGCGGCGGCAAGGCTATGGTGGTGACCATCCCCGATTACAAGTTGGTGATCAAAGACTCGTTGCTCTTCATCCCGCTGGCCCTCAAACAATTTCCCGTCACGTTTGGGTTCCAAGCCGAAAACCTCAACAAGCTGGATTTTCCTATCTTTTTTAATACGCCAGAACATCAGCAGTACGTGGGACCGCTCCCCGCCCTGCATTATTACGAACCGGATTCGCTGAGCCCGCAAGGCAAACAAGAACTGGTGGTCTGGCATGCGACCGAACGGGCCCGCGGCGGGGTCTTCGACTTCCAGAAAGAGCTGGCCCTCTATTGCCATCGGGATGTGGCCATCTTGCAACGGGCCTGTTTGGCATTCCGGACAATCATGATGAAAGCGGCGGGGATAGACCCCTTTACCAGGACCGTGACCCTCGCCGCCATGTGCAACCTAGTATTCCGCAAGAAATTTCTCAGACCGAACACCATTGCGGTCTTGCCACGGCTTGGCTACCGGCCCAAGGACGTGCAGTCGGCGTTGGCGCTCCAATGGTTGGCCCACGTGGAGCGGCGAGACGGAATTCAACTCCAGCACGCGGGCAATGTCGGAGAGAAGCACGTGGGCCCCTACAAACTGGACGGGTACCACGCGGCCACCCACACGGCGTACGAAATAAACGGTTGTTTCTGGCATGGATGTGATCGTTGTAACCACCAAGACAGAGTTCATCCCTTACTGCACTGCACGATGAAAACGTTGGCCGACCGGACCCGAGACAAAATGTTGTACCTGAGTCAGCAAGGGTACCGCGTGGTCCCGATCAGGGAGTGCGAAATTCGTGTGGCAATGGCCTTGGACCCGACCATCGTCACCCTAGCGCCCATCCCTCAAGCCCAGCTTCCCCTCGACCCCAAGAAAGCGTTCTTTGGGGGGCGGACCAACGGAATCAAGACTTACTGGGAAGCGAGTGAGGGAGAATGGGGGAGAGAATGGATGGAGGCGCTGGATGTGTGCTCCCTGTACCCCTGGGTACAAAAAACACAACGGTTCCCGCTGGGCCATCCAGAAATCCTCACCGAGAATCTAGACCCTACCCTCCCGTACGAGGGGTTAATTCATCTGAAGATCTTACCGCCACGCCACCTGTTTTTCCCGGTCCTCCCGACCCACGTGGGGGAGAAACTGTTGTTTACCCTCTGCAGGACCTGCGCCGAAGACAAGAACCAGGCCCCCTGCCGCCACGACGACGAGGCCCGGGCTTTGACAGGCACTTGGGTGAGCCACGAACTTCACGAGGCCCTGCGCCAAGGCTACAGGGTCCTGGAAATGTACCGGGTATGGCATTATCCCGAGTCGGAACAGTACGATCCCGCCACCGGGACCCGGGGTTTGTTCACGGGCTACGTGAACACTTTCCTCAAGATGAAACAGGAAGCGAGTGGGTGGCCGCCCGGGTGTCACACCGACGCCGAGAAAGCCTCTTTTATAGAGAATTACCGGGTAGCCACCGGGATCTTACTGGAGTGGGACAAGATCGAGTTCAACGCGGGGATGCGGGCCCTGGCGAAATGGATGCTCAACACGTTGTGGGGCAAGTTCGGCCAGAAGCAGAACCCTCGGAAGTCGGAGTACGTCACCGAGTTGGACCGCTACTTCGAGCTCATGATGAGCGACGAATTTGAAGTGCAGGACGTACTGTTCGTGCACGAAGACATGGTGCAGGTCCACTACACCACCACCCCCCATTACGTGGACTCCAACCCCCACACCAACGTCGTGTTTGCCGCCTACACCACAGCCCACGCACGCCTGAAACTCTATTCGTACCTCCACCTCTTGAAGGAACGCATTGTCTACCACGATACGGACAGCATCTACTTCACACAGAAAGTAGGCCAAGTGGCGCCCCCGGTCGGTCGATTTCTAGGCGACATGACCAACGAGCTGAAAGAAGGGGAACAGATTGTCCGTTTTGCCTGTACCGGGCCCAAGAGCTACGGGTACGAAACGAGTCAAGGCCGTACCGTCTGCAAAGTGAAAGGACTACGCCTCAATGTGAGAAATCGGGCGATCGTCAACCTCGAGACCATGGTAGCCATGGTGCAAGGCCAAGGGGAACCCACACGGACGGTGGTGACGCCGCACGCCATCCACCGCAACACCCAAGACCGGACGTTGCACACCCGCCCAGAGACCAAGACCTTCAAGGTGACCTACGACAAGAGGGTACTCCACGGCTACCAGAGCTACCCTTACGGCTACTAAAGAAAACAAAGAGACTCTAGAAGAAACAAAGTTTTATTGTAATAAATAATTCAGTTCCTTTGAGCTGTGATACTAAAGTCTCAGTCTTTTATTTAGAGGAACTTCATCTTGTAAGGCTGGAGTCTTGGATGCTTGCGCAGAAATCCTTCCCAAATACAAATATGATAGACCAACATCACATAGAGTCCATAATAGGTTCCTTCGCAGTCGCTCACCACATACTGCTTCCTTTCGCCTTCGCTCAGGTATTCTTCCATCCAGTTACCAAAGGTAGAATAGCACATGTGGCACTCGCCCACAATGACATCGCCGCCGCCCTCAGCTCCATAGAAAGTAATATCTAGACCCATGATGTTCACAGCTTGAAGAGTACCGCGTAATGAGTGAGAAAAAGTATTTTTTCTTTAAGTCTTTTTCTTCAGGTGTTTGACGGTCCACCGGCTGATACTCTTGCCTTTGCGCTTGCCCGACGTGGTCGTCGTTCGGGTCGTTGTTTCGGTACGACCGTCTTTCGATTTGCGACTCGTGATCTTGCGAACCGTTTGCGTGCCTCCTTGCTTGCTCTTTTTCCTCTTCCGGTTTGCTTGGGCAATTCGGCGTTGCCAGAGCGTTTGTCCCAATCCCGCGGGTCTCGTTAGGGTTCGTGCCATGGCAACAATGAAGGGGGGTTTAAAAAGGACGCCAATTTAAAGGCGGTTTTTCGGCAGTGCCAAAAGAGAGGCGACGGATGCCCCCACGGGACCCGCCACGGGGACCCCCGCGGGAAAAGGCTTTGTAGGGGGTCCTGGAGAACGGTGTTTCCTCTCGGCGGGGTGGTGGGAGATCTTTGTAGGGCTGGGGCGGGAGTTCTTCTGGAGTTGCGGTGGTTCGTTTAGGCCGGGGCGTGTACTCTTTCTTCTTGGAGATGAGTTCCCGGGGGTGGCGGACGAGATCTTTAGGAATTTTTTCTTCCGCTAGAAATTGCATGAAATCACGGTAGCCGGGCGACGTGCGGGTGGAAGAAGGATGCACCGCTTCTTTAATCAGATCGGCAATTTGACTGCCCGGTAGGGTTTGCCCATGGAGTTTCACTTCCCCTTGCGCATTCCAGGAAATTTTCTGTCCCCCTTTCAACTTCAACAGATTGACCAGCACCGACGCTAAAGGTTTGCTGGAGGGGGGAACTTTTCGCAAAGCGCCCCTTTGGCTCTGGGTTAACACTTTGGCCGCCACGGCCATGAAGGGACTAGGCTCAATGGTTTCACGACGCCGGACGTATTTCTGGAGTAAATCTTGAAACTGGTCGGCGCTGGCCGGTTTCTCTGGGTTTTCTAGGACCTGCGCCATGGCCTTTTGGTACTGGCTGAGCACTTTAACCCCTTTGGTCGTGTCCACACGAAGCTGTTGTTCCAACCACCGCATAGACTCTTCCGGCACCAAGACCATGCGCATAGGGTTCTTCCCCTCGGCCTCTTTCATCGCTTTTTTCGTTTGTGTCGCTTCACGGTCCATCGCGTCACGGAAATTCCTACTGGGGCTGCTGGAGGATGGTGTGGGGATCGCTTCCTTTTCCCTGTCTGGGATTTCTTCTTGAGCGGCCGCGTCTTATACTTTCTTTGGATTTTCTTCGCTGCCCGCACGGTCCTGCTGACTTTTTTTCCCGGCAGGGTTTGGCGTTGCCTTTTTCGAAGGCGGGCTAGAAACAACTGCCACCGGGCCGGATCTGTACCCTCGGGTACCGGCCAGTTGCGGATTGGTTGGACCATTCAGGACCAGATATAAGGTTGACTCAGATATTGGGCGTACTCTTCCGGGGAAGGGTCTATTGGCGCGGGGTAGGCTGTGTCAAAATAACCTCCGGCTTGCTCCAGCTCTTTCTTGACCCTTAAACTTAACCCTCTACGGAACAACGACCCCTCCGGCGCAACGAACCCTCCGGCTTGCTCTAGAGCTTTCTTGACTCCGTAGCCTACGCCTCCACTGATGGCGCCAGCGGCCACGGCTTTGCCAGCAAGAACGGCGGCGGCAATGAGGGCAGCGGTCGTGAAAATGAACCCTCCTCGCTGGCCCACGGCCTTTTTAAGCTTGGCTTTCTGCAACGCTGTCGAGGAGGAGAGCAGAATCCTTTTCCTCACGGCCGGCGACAGGGCTTTGTTGGCTATTTTTCGAAGTTTCGCCTTGATGGGGGCAAAAATTTTCTTCGCACGGGCGCCTATCGGAAAAGTCCCGAGCAAGGCGTTGTGCACCACTTCGCTGACGGCGTTGATTTGATGTTGGCTCGCGGCCCGGATGAGTTTCTTTTTCTGACCGAGATCCGCTTTGGCAAATTGACGGAGGAACGTGACGCTGCGTTGAAGCAAGGGGGAGGCCATCACCACAACTGAACGGTTTCCCTGGGGGGCCTAGACTATAAAGTTAACCCAATCCGCTTTGTTCAGGACCTCTTCGACACGGCTGTTCAGAGACTTCCGGGAGCGCTGTAAAGCACCCCCGCGTTGCCCTGAAAAAGGGGGATGGAAGGTTGTTTTGTTGTTGGGTTTCTTCCACACCGCCCCACGAAGTGATTGGGATGGGGCGCTGCGGCCCTTTGTTTTTTTCACTCTTTTGACCGTCTTCTTCTTCTTCTTCTTGGAGCCTCCTAGTTGTTGTAGCGTTTTGGCAGCCCTGGTTAAAAAACGGGTTTTTCTTCGTTGTCGGTACAGCACGTTGGTGATGTTGCCCAGGGCGTCCACCTCACGGATTGCCTTGGGTGTTAACAATGTCTTTTTCACTACTGGCCACGTCATTTTCAGTGCCGCCCAAAGTCCCGCCCCCTTTTGATCTTCCTCCAGCACGTAGGCGTGATGCTGTTTTCCATCCTCGGAGAAAATGTTGGTGCGCAATCGGATTTGGGGTGGGGTCCGAGGGTGCAAATCGAAGAGGAGGTAGCCAAAGGGGCGTTGGGTCGCGTCCTGGTAGGCCCTCATCACTGCCGGCACTTGCCCCGGAAAGGCCTGCTCAGCCAATTTCCGGACTTGCAACGAATCGCGGGCGTTTTTAAAAGCCACCAGGTAGTGGGCGTTGATGGAAATGGTGCGCGCGTACTTGCCTGGGGGGAAAATGTTCTGGGTCAGGTACAGCACTGTAATGTTGCGGTGGTGCGAGCCTTTAGTGAACAGGTCCACCACTCGCTCGTCCTTGGAGCCTTCTTTCATCAAATCTTCCAGGATCAAGAGACCCGGCTTGCCGCGAAAGGGGGCGTACGGGTCGTCGGGAAGCCCCTCCACAAATTTCACCCCCAATTGTTTCTGCAGGGTGGTGAATCGGGGTTGCCAAGCGCTGCCATAGCAGTACACGATCGTTAGGGGCTGCTGGGTAAAATGGGATTTCGCGTGGTGCAGAAGTCTTTCGGTGAACACCGTTTTCCCCGATTGACTCTGCCCCGTGATCAAGATATTGCAGGGCGTTTGGAAACGGACATCCATCGTGCGTCACCCCTTCCCAAGAATAACAAGACAGAGAGGTGGGTTTCCTGGTTTTATTTTATTTTTTCACTTTGTCTCAAACTGATAACACATTGATCGTGAAGGGAACTGTCTTGCTGCTGCCACCGCGCCACACTCCGGCGCTGGTACTGGCGTTGCCAGGCTCGGAGGGCCCGGTCCCTGGTTGTCTTGGTCTTCCACTGCTGGAGGTTCTGCAGGACCTCCGCCAGAGACCGACCGTGGGCTCGGCGCAGGAGGTAGTACAGGCAATAACTACCGCACACGCTGGACTTGTTCCCTTGCAACATCACATTGTTTTCCTTATGCTGGGCGTTCCCCTGCCGCACGTACTCTTGCAACCCGTAATAAGAGGCGGGAAAGCCATAACTGTCGAAGAATTCATTCAGGCCTTGGCGCGGAAAATAAAAGGCCAACCAATGGGTGCCTGGTCCGTCGGCGTTGTCGGTATTGAGAATGAACGAGGCGGGGTAGGTCACGCGGCGGGGCCGTCGGTCCATGGGAAACACGCCCCGAAACGAGGCGCGGAGCCACCAATCGTGACGGGCCAAGACCGCCAATTGCGACGTGTAGGTGGTCATCGGCTTACAACTTTTTCACTTCTCGGCTGCTGTTGATTTCGTACGCGGCGTCAAACTCGCAGTTCACGTACACGGATAAGGTCTCGGTGACCCCTGCGGCAAACTGAAGTCGGATGCCCACCGTCCCGTACTGTTGTAGGTTCATGTGGGAGGCGTTGCCGCTACCGTCTGGAGTGAAGTCAAAAGAAAGGATGGCGTAGCCCTTGTCCCAATCGGTCCGGGTAACGTCAATCCCGTGGTTGGCGCTCATGGGCCCTTGGGACAGGAACAAGGTATTGTAACCGTCCAGGGTTTGCCCGTCCGCAAATTCGAGGCGGGAGAAGGGGGTGGGCGTGCCGTCGACCGTGACCGTGGCGCGGGTCATACCAAACCTTTGGAAATTGAAGGGGTTCTTTTTCAGCGCTCCCAAACTGTTCGCACTCCCCATCAAGGCAATGCGCATGCGTCGGGGGATGCGCCCGCCCAGGAAATCCGTTTTCTCAAAGGTGGTGTCCCCCAGGGAAATGGTGAACATCCGTTCTTCTTCGCTGTTGTAAGGGTAGAGGACGGGCTGGGACACGAGTTTCATTTCGACGCTCTTCATGAAGTCCTTGTTGCAGACACTGACGCGACGGAAGAAAATGACCCGCTTCAGCCTGATTTTAGCGGCGGCCACTTCTGCCGTCGCACTGTTTCCCATGAGGGCGAAGGCGTTGCTGGCGGGGGTGAGGCGGAATTCTAGGGGCACTCCGTTGAGGAGCAGTTTGTTGGTGAAGGCGGCGTCAATGTAAAACATCCCCGTCATTTCCACCACGGTACTTTCCTTCACGTAAGCCGCCCGCGTATTCAACCCTATGTTTTCCCCAACGATTGTGAACGCATCCATGGAACCCGCCACGTCTTTGTAGTACAGTCCCGAGGTCAGGTAAGATTTCTTGGCGTCTGGAGTATAGTTGAGCAGGGTACTGAGGTAGGCTTTGTAGGGGTAAGTTTTAGTGCTCATGGTCATCCATTCCCCGTTCAAGGCCATATCGATTTGCGACCAGAGGGAATGAAACCAATTGTTGACGATCCCCAAGGCCAAATCGGCCGTCAAAGCCTCTCCGTTGGCTTTCACGACGTCGGCCGTTACCTTGAAATAACTTCTAGGCAGCACGGTGTAATAGGGACTGGCCGGGAGGTAAAATTCCACGGGCGACCCGGGTAAGAGGGCCGATTTGGGCGCGTGCTCCGACCAATAACCTCGTTCTTCAACCGCTTGAGCCAATTCCTTGTTGAAAAAATCCAAATGGGTGTTGTAGCCGCCCAACATGTTGGGCAGGGGCGGTTTGCCCATGCCTGCGACCGTAGCCATCAATAATCAACGTCAAAGATATCTCTCGCAACACGTGCACGCTTGACAGCCTTCGAAGGAATGAGGGGGAGAGCCTGTTTTGTCTTTCTTTTATTCTTGTTGGCCCTCGCCGCCCTCGGTTTCTTCGTCTTTTTCTTTTTCGATGCCACCCCAGCTATCTTTTCTAGGCCTTGGATCAACGTTTTACTGGTTTTCTTGCCGAGCACACGGGCCGCCCCTTGCTTCGTGTCCTTTACGATTTGCTTCACCATCTTCTTGCCAAATTTCGATTTCAGTTGAGCGAGTATCTTTTGTCCTCCTTTTTTAGCCACCGCTCCCGCGACGGTCCCGGCCAGCGCTTTGCCCGCCATGACGGCCAAGGGGGCTAGCGCCAAGGGTAAGAGTCCACCCTTTTGATTGGTGACCGGTCCGTAGCCGCCGAGTTCATTCCAACGGATAGGGATGAGTCCCCCGCCGCCTTGCTCTCCGCGGCCCCCCTGGAAGACAGGAATGGAGGTGGGCGTGCGTTGAGGGCTGGAGGCGTGGGCGGGGAGCGCATGGAACACAGGTATCGAAGACCCTCCGCCAACCACGTCCCCCATAGATGGCACCGGTGCCATAGTCCCCGTAGACGCTCCATAATTCATCCTTTCCTTTTCAGAGTGCGCTTCACAAATTCCAATGTCGCCACCACGGTCGCTGCTGAGGTGAATGAGATGCGTTGGCCGGACTCGTCGGTTATAAGGATTTCCAGCGTGTCAAACACCGTTTTGGCGAGCGGAAAGTAGCGCATGACCGGAAAGTCTCGTTCCACCACCTCGTTGTAGGGGACCTGGGCCGACACGACCCTCAGCAAGGGCGCTTTCACATCCCCCACGATATGCGGCTCAATCAGATCGCAGTACACGTACAAACTGCGCACGGGTTGGTGTTTAAAATCACGGTCGAGGGGGTAGGGTTTGGTCGTCGAGATTTTCAGGCCGGAGTAATAGGTAGACCAACACTCGGGCTGGTACGCTATCAGGGGCCACTTGGTCTTGTTTTTGTCATCTGAAAAGTTTTTGGGTGTGTGCCCGTCGCCAAACCCAAACACCTTGGCCAACCAAGGACTCATGACAAGATGATGTGAAGTTTTGAGGGTTTGAAGGGTCAGCCTTAAGGATCCTTTAGGAGCGGTAGGGTCCCAAACCCATGACATATGATTGGCGTAGGTCGGAATGGCCGCTTGGAGTGCTTTGGCGTTCGCGTAGTTCCCGGGCGGTACCACAAAGGTGATTTCGATATTGTGATGGTTTTGAAATTGAGGCATGTTCCCTATGCCGTACACGGTCCGGTCTTTCTCCGAACTCGATGCGGGGATCACGATAGCTTTGTCCGGGATCACCCCACCACTACAGATCCCGGAGAAACTGGACATCAACGGGGTGGAGGGGCCTGGTTGTTTCATCCTGTCTCCGGGATGCGAAGTGGGTTTTTTGGGATCGTTCTGCAAACCGATCATGTAGGCCAGGTGAGGGGGGAGGACTAGAATGTACCCGTCCGTCGCGGTTTGTTTCAATTCCAGGATGGTCTTGACCAATGTTTTATCGGGAGATTTCGCCCGGACGGCAAATGTTTTGAGGATCGCTTGGAACCCTCCTTGCACCAAAGCCCAGCGCATAGCATGAACCAGTTCTGTGACCGTTTTGAAATGCTGGGAAGCAAAGGTGAGTGTGGTCGAGGTCTCTTCTGCTTGTTTAATTTTTCCTTGGATCAGTATAAATTGGCGGTCTTGCTCTTGGGGGAACAATTCATCCCAGGCGCGTGGAAATTGCAGGTGGCAGAGCGCCATCTCCCACCGTCGGTCCAAGACCATCATCTCCGGCAGACGGATACGAAAATGGGATCCTGTGTTATTGGGAAAGGTAGCCCGGCTGGCCACGCTAGGCAAGGTCATCCAGATGCGGTCGGGGTCCATGCTTTCCGGAAATGGAGGGTCGCTTCCACCTTAGAGGTTTGTGGAAATGAAACAAGTTTCCCGTGCTCGTCGGTTATAAGGATTTCGAAATCCTCAAACACCGTCTTGGCCATCTGCCTGTAGAACAGGGGAGCAAAGTTGCGTTCTTGGACCGTACCGTTTTCGTCGCTGGTCCCTGAAAAAAGGACTCTCAACAAGGGGGCTTTCGTATCCCCCACAATACTGGGTTCCACCAAATCACAGTACATGTAAAGCGTTTTCTTCTTCTGGGGCCTGGGGAAGATCAGTTGCGTGACCGCCATTTCCCAGGCCGGAGACAACTCGTGCATTTGTGGGAGATGGATACGGAACCGGGACGGGACATTGGTGTAGACGTTAGTACTCGTCCCGTTGGTTATGATAATGTAAAATTCCTCTATCTCCTGCATCCTCTCTCTCTTTCTCACCACTCAAACACAAATGAATCAGGCAAGCGGGACAACAAACTCTTTTATTTCTTTTTTTCACCCGTACGTTTGGGTCTGGAGCTGAGTGACCGGAACCCAGCTGTTAAATTTAGCGGGGTACCCTTCCCATTTCACCAAGACTTCTTCCTGGTTCTTCTTCTTGCCGGGGCGGCGTTGCAACACCTTTTCGATGATAAAGAGACTTTCTTTTTCCACGGCAACCGGTGTCATCTCGCTTTCGTAAAACGTTCCCTGCAACGCCTCCCCGCTCAGGTCCTCCAACCGGTAGACGGGAGGGGTGCGGTAGTCCAGCCGTTTTATCACCGTGAACACTTCCTCCGACCAGTTGGCCAGATAGCTTTTTTCAAAATGACCTTTGGTCTTGCTAATCCGTACCGTGTCGCCGGAACGGTACAGCGGTTTCTTCCTCTTTAGCGCCGTCGGCTGCTTTTCCCGGTACAAGATGGCCCTCACCTCGTGGTCGTTGAAGGGCGTAACGGTGATGGGGGAGCGTCGAATGCTACTGTGAACGGCTCGGTTGTACCCGAGCACCAATTGGGGGAGGACTTTCAAATACTCTTTCTTCCCGGTGGCCGTGAAATATTTGTACATGCGTCCCTTGAGCGTCCGGTTGAACCGCTCGGCAATCTGGGCTTTGGTCTCGTTGTACGTCACGAAAAAGGCCACGTCATTCTTTTTTAAAAAGGCCTGGAACTTGCGGTTGGTAAATTCTGTCCCGGCATCGGTCTGCAACCGCAATGGTTTCCGTTCGCGGAACACTTGGGTAAAGGCACGCACCAATTCCTCCCCCGTCTTGTTCTTCAGGGGGACCGCCCACGCGTACTTGGACAACACATCGATGATGGTCAAAATGTGTTTGTATCCCTTGTTGAAGGCGCTCGTGGCTTGCATGTCCACCAGATCCGCCTGCCACTGCTCGTCGAGGGCCAGCACGCGCACGCGCCCTCGCAGAAATTTTTTTCGAAAAGGGCGGTGCAACGTAAAGGTCAATTGTTTTTTCAGCCATGCTAAAGTGGTGGTGCGCGTCACCCCCACTTCGCTAGCCGCTTTCACCAGACGGGCAGCACCCCCAAAGGCAGCAGGGCTGCTGGGGTCGTAATACAACGCCTCGAGCAGTGCGGAAGGATTCTTTTTCTTCGCCTTCTTGCGCCCCATAATCCTCAAAATGAGAGCCCTGGATAATCACTTTTCCTCCGCAACACGCCAAGAGACAGCGGACACGTTTCAAAATACCGTGGCACTTGAGGGACGGACCTCCTCCTCCACCGCAAGGCATTCTGCACTCTCCCCGAGTCTAGCGCGCGACACCTCCC
Organism: Actinernus sp. WN-2022; assembly: GCA_030867875.1. NCBI lineage: Eukaryota > Metazoa > Cnidaria > Anthozoa > Actiniaria > Actinernidae > Actinernus > Actinernus sp. WN-2022. The sequence goes on along the minus strand of JAOWCC010000936.1, from coordinate 4,282,119 downwards.
TTATACTTTTCCCCCTAGAAAAGAGACAACAGACACCCCACGTTGTTCCTCTTGAAAGTTTTATTGTTTTTTCTAGCTTCGGATATTCTTTCTCATTCTCTACGGTTGACCTTGTAAATAGGTATATAGTTTTTAATTCTTTTTCTGTTTTTGGTTGAAAGGACACCTAGAATTACATAGGGGTTGCTTCCGACCCCAGGGTAAAAAATCCCGGGGGTCCGGTTTGTCCCCAAAATCTAGGTCTTCTTGGTTCCGCGTGGGACTGATTCCGGGATGTCCCTAGGGGGGTGGGCGGGGGGACCCTAGATATATTCCAGCGTAGGCTTGTTTCTCGTACTTTTGCAGGTATTGCTTGTGGTTCAAACCTTCCTGCATAGCCTTGAAATCCATTTCACATAGCCTATCATAGTACTTTTCTGTGGTTGGACTTCTTTCCTTCTCCAGCTTTGCGGTCAACTTATCCATATCCATGAAGTACTCGTCACTTTTCAGGCCATCGTCAAAGTGGATATCCGCTGCCCATCTCAGTGCTTGTTCTTCCATTGTCATTGCTTCACTGTCTTCCCCACGCCCCGGTACGGCTTATATTTATACACATTTCTTTTTCACATAAACACCATCTTGTAAGGGATGAGGTTTGTATGGGGGACGGTATACCCCAAGGCCGCACACAGCTTGTAGACGATGCGTACGTACTCCCCGTAATACGTCCCCTCGTAATCGCTGATCACGTAACGCTTGGCATCTTCCAGGTTCATGCACCGCATCACTTTTCTATGGAAATTGGAATACCCCATGTGTGCCGTTTCAGTCACCGCCCCCTCGTGGGTAAAATAAAACTCGATCAGTAACCCCATGTCTTCACCTTGACACCGTAGGCGAATGAATAAAGCACCTCGCCTTTCGACGTCTTTTTAAAAAATCGACGCCCCGCCGAGCCCCTCCTCCCTAACGCCCGACACGGCCCGACCACTCCCAGGCCTGGCTTGGGCCGCCAAACACCTCTTTACCCCTGGCGGCGGCTCCACTTCCGGTCCAGCCTCGCTTGGGGGACAGGGTTTGGCTCTCGACCAATCAGGAGGCAGGGAACTGCCGCCAAACGTGCTGTGACGTCATTTTTGGGCTCTCGGCCAATCAGGAGGCAGGGAAAGAACCCAAGGTGAGCCCATTAACTACTAAGGCCTAAACCCAAACCTGTAAATGTCAACGACTTTTGCAGGATATGTAATGTATGTTTTAAGGTAGCGTTTGGGAATTCAAATATTTCCACGGCGAGAATCTGTTCAAGCCTTCAGAAAGAAAAGAGAGCCGAGGCTTATAAATTCTAGCTGGTGCCTGCAAAAATATTGATCTCTGTCGTTCCTGTGGAAGGAAGATTCGAAATGCAGTAGATAACTAGTATACAGCTTTGTTCGAGAAAGTTTGCAGGATAAAGATAACTAAGATAAAGAGAACTAAGTCGCCACCAAATCAGAAAAGAACACTGCCGACCACAATAACACAGGAACAAAGTTCTGCCAAAAGAAGCGCTAAAACCATCCACGCAGCGTTACGAAATCATCAAACTAGCTCGTATTTTCGGAAGCACAAGCCTGTTCCTCGAACACATCGGTCTATGTTTCAACCGTGTGCGATTCGTCGACGACAATACAAGCAAGACGCTTGTGGAGTTCCGATGTAGGGTTCTTAAGCTGATCGCGACATTCGTTCTCATTTATACTTCTTCTGCAGAACTAAACAGCAACTTGAAGTTGCACTTCTGTAGTTCCTCGGATTTAACTGGTTCAATTGATCTTTCACAATACTAGCCAAAGGAGCAATAACCAAAACGACAAGCCGGCCATCATTTTCGAAGTCTTTAACACTAGTGAATGCTTGGAATATCCTACATTTTCCAAACCCAGTTGGGATTACATCTAGAACTTCTCTTCCAGACAAAAGATCTCTAATAGCCTTGCTCCTGTTCTTTCTTTAAATTCATCGCTGAGGGAATTCTCGGTATGTTTGTCGCCATATTAATTGGTTTCTGCTCTTATCGCATGCCATGCATGGATAAAATTTAATGATTTCTGTCAATCGCGCATTTTAGCCAATAGCAATACGCGGCTTTCTGAGGCCGAGAGTTATCAAAATAACCATGGCTTGCCGGCAGGCTCTCTCTTCCTCTCCTCCCCACCCCTTCCCCCCTCTTTTTTCTCTCGCCCCAATCCCCCTGATCTCCGCTCGCTGCGCTCCGATACTCCAGAGCCGCAACGCAGGCTAATGATGCAGTAACGTTCAAAAAGTTAGCAAGTACGATTTATCAAAGTCTGAGGAAAGTGTACGCTACAGAATAGTCACAACTCGGCCCTAATTTGTGCTGAACTATATCCAGTAAAAAACCGAGCTAGTGAATCTGCGATCGAAAGTTCTGTTGGCTTGCTCGCTGTACTGGATTCTGCTTTTCGCTGTCCATACAGTTAATCTATACTTCGATATGCCAAGGAACTTGAATATCAACACAAGGTGAGGGGAAAATTTAAAGTACTGTTCCCTAATCAATTAATCTAGCAAAATTGACGATAAATTATTTTGCAACTAACAATGGCAACTCAATATTCTGCATCCAGCCTTGCTCTCACTTGAAAAATAATTTGAATGATCTGAAGGAACTGGAGTGTAGTTTATCAGGTTTATACACATGCATATATAGTTTGTTCTATACTGTAGTGTAAATAGCATTGTGAATGCTAGGAACTGGAATCGGCAGTTTATACACATCTAAATAGCCGTAGCCAACTATAGGGTTGATTGTGTGGTTTCGATTGTGTTCTACACTAACTCCAATTACTGTTTGACATTGCATACCACACAGCAAAATCATAGTTTAAAGTGCCCATGAACCTTATTATTTTATTTTAGATATCAATTCTATATCAAGTGAATAGTAGAATGGTAAAATATATCTTGCTTTGAATGCTGTGCCGCTGAGTTAAGGAGGTTTTAATATCTAAAATGCTAATTACATGACATCAGGGGAGGCATCAATTATTATACAAATTTTTCAAATTATCAGTGTTAGAAATTTGTTTTCCTATATCAATAGAAACGCCCATTCACAACCACTAAGAAGTGATTGCAGATACCTCCCCTGACGTCATGTAATTATCATTTTGGATATTAAAACCTCCTTAACTCAGCGGCACAGCATTCAAAGCAAAATATATTTTACCATTCTACTATTCACTTGATTTAGAATTTATATCTAAAATAAAAATAAAATTGTTCATAGGCACTTTAAGAACATTGCTACAAATGCTCAAATGAATGATAAATATATAATATCAAGCCACATAAGCATCCAATGATTTAATGTTACACAAAAATAATTACAGTTTTATAACCAGATGTATCCCCTTGTATATGTAGTTATGATATTGAATCATGTTTGCCGCGTAGCACTAGTAAGTGTAAAGAATGTAATATAAAGTGGTAAGCTGTAGTGCTAAGTGTGCACGCCCTACGAGGGAAAGAGAAAAAATCTCTGACCCAAGTGGGACTCGAACCCAACGACCTCCAGGTTACATGTCTGGCGCTCTACCAACTGAGCTATCAAGTCAGATGAGAGCAATCGTGGGTATTGGTGCGTTATATGGGTCACGGCGATTATATATGTATATGTAGTTATGATATTGAATCATGTTTGCCGCGTAGCACTAGTAAGTGTAAAGAATGTAATATAAAGTGGTAAGCTGTAGTGCTAAGTGTGCACGCCGTGACCCCATATAACGCACCAATACCCACGATTGCTCTCATCTGACTTGATAGCTCAGTTGGTAGAGCGCCAGACATGTAACCTGGAGGTCGTTGGGTTCGAGTCCCACTTGGGTCAGAGATTTTTCTCTTTCCCTCGTAGGGCGTGCACACTTAGCACTACAGCTTACCACTTTATATTGTATCCCCTTGTATATTAACTTAATATAAGTCAAGACTTTCAACATTTTCACATTAGTTAAAATCAAGTATTTTTGATCAGGATTATTTACACCCACAGTCCACATCATGACAGCAATCTTTCAGTCTCCGAAGGGTTGTAGTTGTGTTACCACAGGAAACCAAATCCTTTCTAAACGAATATGTCGAACGCACTTTGATAATCTATGATTACTTCTTGTTTATATTATAATGTGAGATACAGTTCTTTATTTGGTGCAGTGTAAACTTTTACTACGACTGCCAGAAACGTTTGGAATTCCTCTTCTCATTCAGATTTTAAACTCCTTTGAGAATTGCAAGACAATGGACCAAATTAGAGGAACAAAACGAATCGCTCAAAGAGTTCTGGTAGTTGTAGTATGTGACGTCATCATGCAACTATATATCGTATTTGTTTGATCCCAACCGAGTTCAAAGGTGTTTATGGTTTGTTTTTATGTTGATCTGGTTAAACGGACGCAACCTGTGCGTACTATAGAAAGGGTCTTAGAAAATGGAGGACTTGTTGCACTGTTAGCCAAATATGAGGTGTTTTAACAGTTTCGTTGGAGATTCCATAACGTACCGCATCTTTGTTGCCTTTCAGTCGATACCGGTTAAATATTTACCGGTTAAATGTTTACCGATTCACTGTACTTCTGATCAGTTTTGGGCCCAATACTATATTTGATGTATACGTCACCCATAGGAGATATTCTACGTGCTCATAACTTGGACTTCAATCTTTATGCAGATGATACTCAGGTATATGCTTCATTTGGCTACAGGAACAATGATGAACTTGAGCAAGTCAAATCTCGTGTTGAGCTTTGCTTATCTGATATTATTGAATGGATGGCCTTCAACAAGCTGAAACTCAATACGGATAAAACTGAAGTTCTGATCCTAAGCTCTAAATACCGCCCGGAACCTGCTTTTTCACTGCTTTCTGTGGGCTGTGATGTCATTTTACCTAAGAATGCGGCTAGAAATATAGGTGTCATATTTGATAATACGCTGAATATGACTACGCACGTTAATTGATAACATCTGTAAGTCGGCCTTTTTCCATCTTCGAAATATTGAACGCTTAAGACCACTGAGACTCTGGTTCATGCTTTTGTATCTAGTAAACTTGACAATTCTAATGCTGTTTTATATGGACTCCCTAAGGAACAGTTTAAGAAGCTTCAGCGTGTTTTATTGCTGCGACTCGTCTTATATCTTATACGCGTAAATACGATCATATAACAGCAATACTTTAGCAATTGCACTGGCTCCCTGTTGAGCAAAGGTTAACCTACAAAATCGTATTATTGACTTTTAAAGCTGTCCATGGGTTAGCTCCTAGATATATCTCTGATCTGATAGAACGTTATGTTCCTGGTAGGACTCTTCAGTCTAGTTCTGCTAATTTGTTAAGAGTATCCAAGCATAATCTGGTATCACATGGAGGGAGAGCGTTTTATGTTGTAGCGCCCACACTGTGGAATGATTTAAATTTCGTGTTTAAATAAAGGTTTTTGTATTGTATTGTAATCGCCATGTTTGTAATTTCACACCATAGCGTCAGATCCCTACGTTTGTTTTCTTGCGTATTCACTTGTAAACCCTGAATAAGGTTGGCCGTGCCAGCCGAAATATTGGTTATAATACTTATACCATTACCGTATAATCAGCTCTTTCTTCGTTGTTACTGTTTACAAATTTTCGCTGATTAGATCACTCCGAGGTGATCCGGTACTATACTTCGTCCGTTGGTCCTTGCAGTTTTCTAGTATTCATGTATAGCAATGCTCAATGCACGTCATCCAATGTCATTAATGTGTTTATAAACACGAAACATCGCTATACCTTGCACTGACATTATAAGAAAGGCAGAAAATACTGTTTCCTGAAGGTAATATGTAACATACTAAGGCACGTTTTATGCGTTTATGAAAATTGATGCATTCTTATTAAGGCCAAGACAAATACAGAATTAGTTAATGTCTTCGTAAGGCGTGACGTCATCGTGTTTATTGGATGTATTTTCTCCTTCCATGGTAATGTGCCTCAGTGGCTCATAATCAGTTTCCTCACATGTACCTGGCCGAGGACTCAACTCCATATATTCTTGATTTGCTGGAGGATATTTTTTTCCTTCCTGTACGTTTGATTCCGATATTTCTTGCCGTGGCTCTTGTTCTTGAGTTTCTCGACCCAAATAATCGTGGGATTGTTTCTTGTGCTGTTTGTAACGTCTTTGGCGGTAAATTAAGAATATGCAGAATCCAAGTAGCACGGCGGTAGTGAGGGACAGGACAACAACAGCTGGTAGTAGAACTGTCAATGTAATATGTTAAAGTGGGTATGCATTAATAATTAAGCTAATCTCATTTGAAAGCTCTTTCAAAGTGATAAGGCATTGACATTTACGGAAATGGCATTTTCAGTTTGTTAATGTGTCATCTCATTCCATAGATATTCAGATTTTTTGCGATATGGAATGATCTATGACGTCAGTTGAATTGAACAGCCTTGAGTGTTACCATCGCAACAGTATTCTTCATTTTGTGATTTGTTTCAAGGTTGTTCAAATCAATTGACGTCATAGATGATCTCATTTAATAAATAGAAAACGTTTACCGTGTTTACATAGGCTGATGCAAATACGAGAGGAAGTTTGGGAAAATTCTCAAGTTGTTGTGTAAACCCGAGATGGAAGTAATTTTCAGTTTTTTTCGCCATTCTTTGCAGAGAAAAGCAAAAACTACAATGTATGACGTCATTTCCATGTTTACATAGCCTCATGCAAACACGGCTTTCAATCAATCAGAGCGCGCATTTTCTTTGGGTTATTTTATAAATGCATATTTCAAATACCTGAATATCTCTGGAATGAGATGATATTGACAAACGGAAAATAGAATATTTCATCAATTCGAAGGGGCCTTTAAATAAGATCAACTTAATTATTTTTAGAGATCTAATTAGGGAAGGGACCTAATTAGAAGTAACACGTTAACTTATATAATTATGAAAACAAAATTAATCAGCTTAGCATAGATATGACATTAAACAGTGTAGCATATTACTATTATAGCCTTAGCCACAGTAAAGCCACTTTTAATGGTGATGAACCGAGAAATGAAATTACCACTCCATTAAATGTAATCGAAAATAATACATAAAATAATACATTTATTATTATAATACATTTATTATATGGACGATAGTGTTTTACTGAGAAATAAACCACTCTTAGAACTCATACGAAACTACATCCGGGTATTGAGTGGCGTATTTTCCATATTCTCACTTGTGAAAATATCGATGACGTCATGTTTGCCGCCTTTTGAACTAGAAAGATGGCGGTAGGTTTGTGAAAATCACAGAGGAACACGTAAACAACTTAAATGAGCTGCACGACAATGGATATTCGGAGGACAAAGAGCCAAATGTATACGATCTAAACTCCCTGAAGATTTTCTCGACTGCAACGAAGAGACAAGAAAACCCGATGAAACTCCCCAGAACATGCAGCTTAGAAAGATCACGAAGAAGTTTGTACTGACAGTAAGTAAAATTAGATAAGAGTTCTTAGAGCAGTTTAATTGTCCATATAATAAAACGAAAATTACACGGTAGTTTGAAGGTACGAAGTTTATCCTCTCAAGTCCAGTTCGCTGCGGTAACTCGAAATGTTTTCTACTCTCGAGGATAAACTTTATATCTTCGCACTACCGTGTAATATCCTCTATATAATAAACTAACTGGAGGTCGGTTTCTAAATCTATGTTTCAAAAATTCATGAATAATCAATGAGCATTTTGTCCAATCAGATGAAGCAAATCAGTAACGTGCATGCTCCTTTATACCTGATAAAATCTCATCATTCTACAAATCCCTAAGAGGGATTTGAATTCTGTCCCAGGGGGTAACGGGGTTAATGATTGAGACAATGGATAAGCACCTTGCAACTCTTGGAATTTCTATTGATGTGTCAGCTTTCTCATTGAATTGCTAATTAGGATGAACGTTTTAAATAAAGTTTCATCCTAATTAAGAATTCATTAATAAAGACCCAAAGATAGCAAAAAGTACACGGAACATAAGGTACCTAGATAATAAATTTTGCACTAAATTTACTAATATCAGCAGACTACCGAGATATACAGATAATATTTTTAAAATGAAGTTATCCAACTACTATTATTTGTTTACCGAGCCACTGTTTAGTTCCAATTATTAAACCAAACTCAAAGCCGTAAAATAATAAAAACGTGCATCAAACTTACAAACATCCTCTTCATATTTTGTGCCGGAGTCAAACAATTAGAGTCTGCCGTAATGTCAGTCACATCGCTTTCCAAGTCTTGAACTTTATCGATGTCAACCACGACACCAAATCCTTCAAGTGCAGCTCCTTGCCCAAGCTTGTTCTTTGCCACACAACGCTTTCAGCATTGCGAAACGCCGCTTCAAACAACATAGTATGGTAATTTCTTCATGTCATTCCCTTGAGATGTTCGTAATCGCAGGCGGTGATTACTCGAATATTTTGCATGGCGTTGTGAATACAAAGGTTCAATGGTTCATTAAGTACCATTATAAGTTTCTGAAGCCGTTTAATAAACTCGCAGCACGTGTTTTATCAGGTCTTAAACTCTCGGGCTGCGCCCTCGATTATTAAACCTGATAAAACACTGCTCGTTTATTAAACAGTACACAAATACAATGTCTAGGCGGCACTAAATGAGCAGTAGAGTATCGTTCAAGTCCAAGTTCAAGTTTATTATACAATATTTATATTACATTGCTTTTTTAGGAGAATGTACAATATGGGTTATATTTAGTTATAGGAATAGCAATTGATTATCCGTGTTTAATGGTCAAATTTCGTGCACAGTAGAAAATTCAAGCAGGTGCATACTTTACGTATTCTTCTTTATATTTTATTATATTTTAAACGCTACTGATTTGCTATGTTTTTTCAACCCAAACTGTACTTCACTACATGGTCATGGGATACACTTTTAACATACTTGAATATGCATAAGAATGGTTGTATAGGTTGATCAAGCTACCTACCTTTACGTATATATAACCATGCGATACTTTCGTACCGTTATTCGGTGTACGCATGGAGAGGTCTTGCTTGAAAGCGTCAACAGAAATCCTCTTTACAAATATAATAATTGCTGTATTTACCTGTACTTTGTGGTCATCTACACTTATAGCGTTTGTTTACAGGTTACGAAGCCTTGTAAAGTTATAGTAATAATTAACCTAATAACTTAAATTTCTGTTCTTTTGAATTCACCAATAAAAATATTTCTTATCTGTTCATAAGCGCATTTTGAACGGGAAAAAAAACAAGTTGGAATATTAAAAGATTAGAGTTTTAAGTTTTTAAGTTTATGTTTTATCAATAAATACAGGCGTTTGCTGACTGTACGATGATCTCAAACTTTCTTCATACTCCTTCGGCCTCATGTAGCATTCATAAGTTTTTCATTCATCATACAGTCAACACGTGCCTGTATTTGTCAATAAAACGCAATAAAACATCAGTCTCTAACCGTAAATAAATACTACTAATAGTGATAACTGCTAATTTACAATAAATGAATATAAATGAACCTGCAAACAATTAAGGCGCTTTCTTAAAACCTCAGAGAAGAGATCATAGCATTATACAGCAAAGAGAGGTGGATAAGGCTAGCACTCTACTTCTCTAGCTAGCTGGCCTATCAGATTGCGCGATCTATCAAGGGCACCGAATTGATATACATGAACTAAACCCGCATATTTCCTAAATACTTAAACTAGTAATTGTATAGTTTGATTTGACATAGATCGTACATTTATAATTGGCAGGTATTGATTTACGTCAAGGAGGCACTCTCAACCGTGATCCCTCGGGAGCCTCTTTTATTGTGTACATCTGCGATTTCGTTGCGCCACCATTGTTCTGTCGATCTGCTCATTACGCCCCCATTGTTCTGTGAGCCTGTTCACTACGCCGCCATTGTTCAGAGGGATTGCTAGTTACTCAAAACGCTTAAATCGACATTTTTCGTGAATGAGAAAATAATGTACTAGACGCGAGAAGGATCACGGTTGAGAGTGGCTCTTCAACAAAATCAACAGTTTCTTAGTATTACTTACAATTATTCCTAAGTGCATCTCTGTGAACATCTCGTTGTAGCTCTATGCTGTACTCAACAGATCCAGCCTTGTTAGTGACATTACACACATAGGTGCCGTAATCTTCGTCTCCTCTTGGTTGTACAAGAACAATGTTTTCCAACACTCGCACTGCTTTACTTGATATAATCTCTCCATCCCTTTTCCACAGGTAGGTTAGTGGTTTTGTACCAGTTGCGTAACAAGCAAGAAATACATTACTATTGAGAGACGCCGTCATCGTTTTAGGTGATATGTCAGTCACGATTTCTGGATAACCTGAAAATTCATCAGAAAATTGTAATGCTGGAATAAATAAAATGCTTAATTACGATTTAATGATATTTTTTCTTATAATGATGTTACACCTTATTTTGAGAACGTTTACATAATGTACATGTTTAGGCAAGTCTAAAAGCGAGTACAATACATACTGGTAGTAATGAAACTGAGGTAACGACCCAAAAAAAATACATAAAGAGAACTAAGGGTGCGTTTCTTTGGGAGAATCCGAATCCGGATTCTTGAATCCAAAAATGGATTTTGCGTTTCTTTACCCAAATCCGAAAACGGATTTTGAATCCGATGAATCCATACTCAGAATGGATTCGAAGGATCAAATCCAAATCCGGATTCTTGGATTCATGATCCGAAGCGTTTCTTTGGGAAAGGATTCGAAAATATTACTTGTGGCTAGCGGCATACCAAACAAAATTACTGGCGGCTGCCATTTTTGTGGGCCGTGTACATGCATTCCAACGGGAGTTGCCATAGCAAAATATTCCGTTTTCAGATCATCGTTTCTTTGGGCGCCACAAAATCCCAATGATCCGGAGCATGAATCCAATTTTGGATTCTTCCAAAGAAACGCACCCTAAGATTAAAACACAAAACTAACTGGTAGAATCAAAGGAAATCAGTGCAAAAGGTTTAGAAGAAAAAAGAAGGCGGAAAATGAAAACAAATAAAGAAAAATATCACTATTTATTATATGGCATGCCCGTGAGAGGTCTAGATGAAGTCCAATATTGCAATCTGATTGGTTGCTCATAGGTCCGGATTTTTTCATCTGGACCTCTGGTGAATTCATCCGGAGCTCTCGTGAATTTGTTTTCAAGACGACATTCAACCTGAAGTTTAATATAATAACAAGGGAAGCGCCCCAAAACTATGGAGAAAAATGAAATGACAATGAGAATGAGTTTGACGATTTTATCTCGGCTCAACAGCCTCAAAATACAAAAAAAAAAACCAAGTATGACTTCAACGTTTGGAGACGGTTTCGTCTGCTCAAATTCGCTCACAACTCTTGTAAACAAATAGCGACAAAACCCGTACATTTTGAAATAAACTGACTAAACAATTTGTTACAAGAAGGCAAATACTAATTTAAAACTATTTCTGTTTTTCGTTTTTCAGCTAAAGTTAAACTCACAACGCTACTACAATCATGGTACAAAGAAATAAAATTATTACGGAAACGAGTAAACACACAGTTTAGTCAAAGAAAGTAGGTTTTTTTATTGTATGGGCTAACAAATTCAGCATTCACATTTGGTAATTGGCTTATAAAAATTATGTGTATTTAGTAATTAATACTTTTGCAGTGTGCTTATATCGCCACTCGAGTGATTTCACCTTGCCGGTTTTCAACTTCCACAAATATGCACATTTTTGTCTCTATAAATAATTATAGCTGTGAAATACACAGAAACTGAAATGTATGTGCCTTCCAAAAACACTAAGAAAAGTTCGGCTATATCACAACGCTAATAAAATCGTGGTACAAAGAAATAAAGTTATTACGGAAACGCGCCATAAACTTAGCACACAGTTTCATCAAATAAATCAGTTCTTTTATTACATATGGGCTGAGAAATTCAACATTCACATTTGGCAACTGGCTTATAAAGTAAGAGTATTTACTAGTTAGTGCTTACAAGTTTGTTCGTAATCTTCTACAGCTCTTTTTGTCAAGTTTTTCAGTGTGTTTATCGTATCGCCATTCAAATCTTCCATAGATATGCAAATTGTTCTCTCCAGATAAAACATTCGGGTTCCTGATGAAGTTGTCAATGAAACCTAGTGCATCTGAAGTAAAGTACAGGTCAGTTTTCGTCCATAAAAATGCATTTTTGATGTCAGAAAACAAACTGTTTTGAACGCCACGAGGTTGAACTTCAAGTGAAAGTCGTCGAGTCTCAGTTAAATTTTAGCTTGATTTCTATTAGCTCTTCAGTTTACCACGCAATGGGTTCCTGGCGCGTGCGTCAAAGTGTGATTTTATTCATTTTTCCATATAATAAACACCTTATTGACCTAGTTAATTTGTTTGGTCCGGATGGGGGGATATTGGTCTCGTTCTTTTTTCGTGAGTGAATGCACCTCGCCCTGCGGGCTCGGTCTATTATAAACACACGAAAAACAAACTCGACCAATATCCCTCCATCCGAACCTCACGCTTGGTCAATAACCTCTATCTGCTGGCCAATGCTTCGATCCGGGTCGCCTGATTCCAACAGTGCGCGCGCAGTTGCAGCACTTTTGCAGGAATGTTGGGCGCAAGGAAAACCGGAAGTCAGCCAATGTTTGCTTTCATCCTAGATCTATGGTGCTCCGCTATAATAACATCATATAGGTAAAACACACACAATAGAAACAATAGCGATGCTCTCCGCTGATCTCAGACAATTTCTTATAAAAAAAATGTTTCGTTTTTAGCTCTCGCTAAATATTGATAAATCTAATTTTGCCATTTTTCATCCTTCTCAGAAAAAGGTTAATTATAGAGTAAAGCTTAGGATTAATGATTGTGATTGAAGAAAAGAAAAGTATTAAATATCTTGGAGTTATTATAGATGCCAATTTAAACTGGAAAGATCATATTCATGAGCTCTCAAAAAAAAATTCTAGAAGTATCGGTCTACTTTCAAAGCTTCGGCACTTTGTCTCCACTTACACACTTACTCAAGTTTACTATTCTATTATCTTCCCCTATTTAACTTATGGTGTTTTAATATGGGGTAATACTTACGAAACCAATCGTAACCCTCTGATAGTCCTTCAAAAGAAAGCTATCCGCATAATTACATTCTCCGACTTCCGTGCACATACTTCTCCTCTTTCTAAAGAACTCAATCTGCTTAAATTTTCTGACATTGTTCATTTATATACTGCTGTATTTATGCATCAGTACACTCATGACAAACTTCCTGATAGTTTCTGTAACGTTTTTACTTCTGTGAGGAGTCAACATCATTATAACACACGCCTTGCATCCAAATCTACATTTACTCTGCCTTCAGCCCGCACTAATTATGGTATGGTCAACATTAGATTTGCTGGACCTAAAATATAGAATGTTGTCGATGAGTCCCTTAAATCTTAAAATATATTTTCTTTCCAGCAAAAACTAAAGATTCATCTAATCAACATCTATTAAAGACTGATCTCTGGCTCTGTTTATTTCTTTCTTTTTGTGTTGGTATTTAGCTTCTGCTCTCTTTTTTTCTATACATATAACGGTACTCAACTTTTCCTTTTTTTCAATTTTTGTATCTTATATTACATTTACTAGTATTATTAGTCATTATATTAGAGTTTAGTTAGTAGTCTAGTTTTTGTTTTCCTGCTTGCTTGCTTTGGCACCATAGACTTTTCCTGACCACAAATGTATCTTCCTATTTTAATAGCCACCTGCCTCGTCTAGCCCCTTATGGTTATTGCAGGTGGCCTGCACCTTATATTCTGTAATGGACATAATTATCATTGTATATGTAATTCTTAGAGTGCTAAATAAAGTGTTGTTGTTGTCATATTAATAGCAACTTTATTATTTATTTATTTCATAAATGAAATAACACACATTTAAAACTAAAATACCTTCGGCAACGTTGATCCTGGCCACTATGGCTATTTTACCAGCGTAGGACTTCTAAAAAGAAAAGCAGATTGATATTTTACGAATTGGGATTTACACGTCATTATAATAAGGTAGGGCCTGAAACGAAACCCGTGGTTTTTAATTCGTGGATGCGCATAAGCGCAGAAACGAGTTATCGGGATGGTTGTGGAAATCGTGTCACTCACTCACTCATTCACTCACTCTTTAAGATGTTAGCAGAATGGAACGTCAGGAATGCAGATTGATGATACCATCGATATTTAAATAAATAATAATTGAACAGATTCAGAATTAATAACTGAACAGATTCAGTTTCTAAAATCCTCATTTTCAGATCGCCATCGCCTGTTGCGTTATTGTTACTATCAGTGGGAGATATTCTTGTTTCCAATAGAGCAGTTTCACGATCATGCGCAGCTGTTACCGCTTACCTGAGTAGCAGGTTAAGTCACCGCCGATAGTGACGTAAAACCCGCCTCAACCGTAATCTGATCGCTCATCATAGCATACATTATTCGAATTCCGCTGTATAAACTATGTGGCAGATGTTCGCATAATATCCGACAGCCATCAGAAACGTATACTAACTGAATTATAATTGCCAGAGTTCTGTACTTTGTTTCTTTTAATTCTATTTCGGCTGCGAGCTTCTGGCACCAAAGAAGAAGTAAAGTTCTCTCTAGCCGTGTCTAGCGAGTGAAACTTAATTTACACATGATTACATTTTGTATGTATCTTATTCGGAGATTATTTATACAGTATGTGTAGTTTGCAAGCCCTTACGCCCAGCTGCAACCTCGTCTGGATTAAAATACCAAAATTCACCAAACAAAAACTTGCAGACAGCTTCATTACCTATCATACTTTTATTTGTAAATATCTGTTTTATGGATATAGGAAAAGACTAATTGACCGATTTAGCTTGTACATTTGTTGCCCCAATTCAGATCATGAGACAAATCTCCAGAGGATTCAGTGCTTTGTTTCCAACAAGAGAAATTTATACCTTTCCTCTTGTGAACAGAAAAACAAGTAAACATTGCCTAAGGGAAAAGTCAAGTGACCTGAATTGGGACAACAAATGTACAAGCTAAATCGGTCAATTAATCGGGGTAAAATAAACGTAATGTTTTCACACCAAACAAAGGCTGCGCAAATTCATCCCCTCTACAAAGCCTATATTCTCCCCCATCTGGAATACTGTAGTCCACTCCTGTTAGGGATTGGAAAGGTCGAAACTAGGAAGATGGAAGACACTAACTATTACATACTAAGGACTATTTTGGGTTTGTCCAAGTCAGTGTCATATGATTATCTTCTCAAATACGCCGACACAAGAACCTTAGCTGAACGTAGGAACTTTCAATCATTAGTTCTAATTTTAAAATGTATGAATGATCAGGATCCAGCCTATATAAATGACCTTTTCAAGCTTGAAGTAGTAAACTACAACTTGAAGGGAATGGTACCAGACTGGAACAGCCACGTTTCAATTTGGAATGGTTTCATAAATCGTTTTCATATATAGCAAGTGTTCTGTGGAACAAACTACCTATTAAAATAAGGGAATGCAAATATATTATATATATTTAAAAGCGCTTTACAATCTCATGTGATTGTCATGAATAATTGCCTCGAAATGTGTAATATAAATTTATTATAATGAGTATATATGTATAGTTTAATATATATTTTTAATAATGTAATACTTCTGTCAAGACTTTTAAATACTTTTAATACTTTTAAACATCACATGTATCTAAACTTTTTTTAAACTATATTTATGTATGTATTTTTATTTGTTATTTTTTTGTTCATGTACGTTCACGTTTGAACGAGTTGGCATAAGCTCCTAGGTGACTCGTGGTTAAATAAAGTATTGTATTATCAAAATAAACAATCAAGTATAAGAAAGTCATTTTCATTTCCGTTTTAAGCGGTCGAAAACTAAAGGAAATATAATCCAAATGGAGCTTGTTGAATTTGTCGAAGTATGTATGGACCCTGTACTGTGAAGAGTAGTATTCAAACCTATTCAAACGATGAGAGCGTGAAAGATTTCTAATAGACTCTCTTCGAGAAGTAGGAATTTCCGTACTATGTTGCAGGATTTATGTAAAGTAATAATACTAATTCCTAACGATCATCATAGAAATGATACAATCATTAATTAATTAATTAATGTTTGGTATGTAGCGAATAGTTAATGAAGTGAAAACCATCCTATGCTATGTAATTTCACCCAACTAGAACATAATTTTGATGTATTACTCGAGCAAATGAAGTATGTGTATTTCCTATCAGTAACGGTATCCTCCAGCCTTAGAAATGGATTGATCGAAGTTGCATCATCAAAATCATAGTTCTTGTACTAAACACGATCATTGCAACATATTGTTCACCATTTGCGTTTTGGCCGCAAAGCATGCTGGGACACTTTCATCTATTTTCAGTTCAGAACTGGTTTAAATAAAGTTTCAGCGCTAATCGTTGTTCTAACACTCTATCTACCAAATGCAATATATTGCTTTAGAATTTGGGGTAAGATCTGCGAACCCTTCAAAACTAAGGGGGAAGGGGTGGAAAATCATATGCATATCTTATCAATAACGGTACCATCTCCCATTAGAAATGGATTGAATGAAGTTGCGGCGTTGAAATCATTCTTTTAAGCTCTAAACACGACGATTGCAATATATTGGTTGCGAATTTCATTGCGGATTTTATTGAGCCGGAATATTTGATTTATTAATATGGAAATGCATTGCTGTGCGCTCAGTTTGAATATTAAAAGATTAGAGACTTTATGTTTTATTCACAAATACAGGCACTTGCTGACTGACTGTACGATGAACTCACAATTCCTTCATACTGCATTGAGCCTTCGGCCTCATGCAGTATTCATTATTTTTCGGTCATCGTACAGTCAGCGCGTGCCTGTATTTGTCAATAAAGCACGCAGGTCAGTCTCTAACCCATAAATACTGGACGCGCGTCGATAAAATTCGTGAGTGAGACGTCTTCAGCAAATCGGATTTTAACGTTCAGAATCTGAACGTTAATATGAAAAATCCACGGATTTCGTTGCAGGCCGCCGCCAGGGCCGCTACTAAGGCTATACGTTTATGTCGTTGGCTATATATCTGTAATCTAACAAAGAATATAAGAGTGACTACGGTTTCTAAATTAACGAAAATACACGTAGCCTGTGTGCCAGTGGCTCGAAGAAA
Source organism: Actinernus sp. WN-2022 (assembly GCA_030867875.1). Lineage (NCBI taxonomy): Eukaryota > Metazoa > Cnidaria > Anthozoa > Actiniaria > Actinernidae > Actinernus > Actinernus sp. WN-2022. The sequence continues at coordinate 4,264,860 of JAOWCC010000936.1, read as the reverse complement.
TATAAGGCCCAAAGCGATGAAGAGGCGAGAGAGAGAGAGAGAGAGAGAGAGAGTGAAAACAAGAAGAGCCTCTGATGTTATCCGTTGAGAATTTTACTTCCATGCGCTGAGTTGCAAATAAAGAAAACACGTCAAACCATTCTGCTGGGCCATTGGTAAGCCAATGAAAATTACCGTTACATCCGGCACTCACGGTTGTACCTGGTAATGAATGGATTACCCAATCAGGGACGAGGTTCAAATTTTGAACCTAATGTTCGCATGGAAGTGAGATCTCAATAGTAACAGCTCCTGTTTTTCTTCTTTTTCTCTCCTCTCTCTCGCCTTTTATTCCTTGGAGCCTCTGGAATCCAAAAATACACGTAGCGTCCAAACAAAAGAGAAGAGATTCACATACATGATACATCACATACAGACTTAAGGGAGGATTACAGAATTTGTAGGAAAAGGGTTGAGAATGGAGGATAAAGTAAAAAGAGGAAAAAAGAAATTAGTACACACCTAATTACTTGACTATCCCCTCAAGAGCACATCGCGTTGATAGCAGACAAATTTGGTTATTAACCAACACCCTCAATATTAATTCTTCATAAAACCTTCTTTTTTCCTATTTACTCAAAACGAATCAAATCCCAGCTCCCCTCAAATTTTTCTTCTGAAAGCCATAAAAAATCCAAAAAAATTATGATAAACTAAGCAAACCTTCAACTGCAACCCTATGAAACGAATTTAAAATAACATACTATCCCAATGAGAAATAGCGTAAAAACTACGCAAACATGGCAAAAAAGTGCATTCAACTGTAATCCTCCCTTAACATATTCTCTAGGAAAGCATTAACAAGACTAACTACATAGGTAACAAAATAACTACGGAAGCAGTCGGCTGAGAGTAACCCACTTTCGATATCTGCTTCACTCGTCATGCACAAAGGTTTCAATATAAGATTTAGGAGAATAGAATAAATTGAATTTACCGCAGAGCCTCATATAGAAACGCATGTGCGTGACAAGTGAAGCTCAATTGAAAGTGGGCTGTTAGCAATTTATTAACATTCTTTCGTTTAAATCAACTTAATCAGGTAGTCGCAAACAGAATTAACATACAAAAAGGAAAAAGAAAACGAAAATTACTGAATAAGAAAAGTCACTTTAAACGCGACGGTAATTCAGCCCATAAATGTTTCTGTTTGCAATTTGCAAAGCTTTATGCTGATTGTCATTTATCAACTGTCTGTAATAACTGGTTGTTATAATGTTCAGGAAATGAATGTTTATTGAAGTTTTTACTTCACAAACAGGACAGTTCTCCATGTTCTATTTAAGAGTTAGAGACTAACGTGCGCGTCTTGTTACTCGAGCTGCCTGTGGCAGCACCGAGTCTTAATCTGCAAGCGGTTATTATTTTTTGTTTCATGCAGCAAAAATTTTGCCCACGTATTAAATTTCAAGTTCACCACCAATCAGATTGCACTGTGCTGGTCACGTAACACTCTCCAGGTTAATTTATTTACATAATTTAATACAGTAAATCAAGATGGTGGACTCCCATCTCTCAAATGTAAGCAGTTTAATGTTTTATTTAACTTCACTCGTGCGAAAGCCTTCCAACAGGCTCAGGATATTTCAACTGGCGCTCTTGTCGGAGCCGAAAGCTTCTTCGATAGAAATGGCAAGATGTTGTGTTTTTCTATGAGGACAAAATATTTCTTGTTTAAGTTTCTCTTCCGCCGCGGCTTTGTTATTTGAAACTCTGTGGATTGGTATACTCAAATATACTGCACAATACCATACAACTGAATAAGAAGTCTTTAACAAAGCCAAACTCAACTTCAACTCAAGAGGAAAGCTGAGAGGGAAAGTGAAACCGAACAGTGTCTTGTCAGGTCACGAAGGTACGGTGACGTTGAAATCATTGCGTGTTTATATCTGCATTTTTTTGTCGATTTTTTGCGATAGTCAGTGTACTGTTTTACCAAGTCTATTTATATCCATTGTTATCCTTCTGATCATGATTATATACGTCAATCTCTGGAAGAATGCAGACATGCCAGTAGAAGATAATTGCAAATTTTATTAAGTCGAAGAACCAGACATGTCCGCGTACATAATCACATATACACAGAGACGTGCTGCAAACATGCATGCACTCATTGTCATAAAACGAGTCGCAAGCACATCTTAATTACTTAAACGAATTTTAGGAAAAAGAAGAAAAGTGAGGCGAGTTAGAAAGCAAAGCCGTAAGGACGGAGAAGAGAGAAATCAGAGATATTTTAAAAAAATGGAGAAATTATTTGTTTGTAAAATCACGTCGAAAAGTCTGTAGGGTAACTAAAAGCCAAAGCGAACCAGAGGAAAATGTAACTTTCGTACTACAGTATCTCCAATAATTTCACATACCCGAGCAGTTCTCTCCAAAAATCTGAATCATAAAAAGTATCACTGCGAAATCATGCTCTCTAATGACATTGAACAGGTATTTTTGATTCAATAATAAGTGCTGATATGTTTAGGTTAACAGCCAGATTATCTTGCTTGGGATTAAAACCGTTAGATGTTGGTAGTGGGGGAGAGATTACAACAACAATAACAATTTATTATACCCTTACAAAGTTTACAAGTGTGACTGGCTTCCTGAAATAACTGAGAGGTTAAAAATGCCAGGAGCCAGTTTATATGGAATTGAAATTAAATTAATAGGTCGCAGGACATGAACAAATAATACATATACAAACTATTCCATTTGGTCAAGTTATTTACAATATATACGGTGGTATATACATAGTAATATAAATAAATATGAAGAGAAAGAGTACAAACTCTTTTTACTTAAAAAAGATGCATAAAAGCTAATATTTGCTGAGAAATACGTCCTATCTCATCCAGAATGAAAGTAATATTGATCAGTCCTGGTTACAATATATTAACAACACCCTCCCCCCGGGAAAACGTGCAGCATTTGGCAGTTGTAGTTCATTATATATCCATTATCACTTATCACAAGAGCATGAGTAGCGAACCAGTATTATTCTCTGGCTATAATAATAATATTTATTTATGACAAAAACTATGCTAAAACTCCATGGACTACATTTATTCTATGTCTCAGATGTATTTATAATTTTATTTTAATAGAATTGGATTAATTTTATCTGAACAAAATTTGGCCCATCACAGAACCAGTAAGCTCAGTGGTTAAGTGTGCAGGAGGTAGTCAGAGTTCAAATCCAGGTAGGACCTTAAAATAACTGGGAGAACTGGTACTGCATGCCTTTGCTCTGATATCTACAAATGTTTCTAAACGCTTTATGTCTTCTTGGATCACTATGTTAAATTGTAGGCCAACACTGAGAATGCAACCAAATCTCTGGTAGTGACCACCCTCACGTGCAGTGGAAATATATAGTCGTATAGATATAGAGTAAATGAATTTGTACCCAATTATAGCAATACCATGCTAAATACATTGACTCTCTCCTCTGTTAGTAGTAGTAGTACTAGTTCCCTTGGTGCCACTATATACATTTTATATATTATAAATATACAGGCTAAATCTAGTAGATTACATACTACATAAAACATACATGTAATCATGACTGCTGCCTTAAAAAAATCTTTTTTGTTGTTGTTGTAAATGGATGGGTAAATAATGCATGTATCAGCAGGTTCCATCAGGGGTGGATCCATGGGAACCTTGTCAGAATTAATTGTTTGTTGCCCATTGGTGAGGGGGGGATAGGGTGGGAACATCGGGCAGAATCCTATTGTTCTTCGCGACATGTACTTACTGTTGAAGAATTAATCGAAAGCGGAATAATTATAATCTAACGCATGAGCAGTTCGCTTTAACGATACCTGATTGGTTGTTCATTAATCGTTATGGGAATTCAAATGTCCCAAGGCTGATAAGGCACCCGTCAATCAATGCCAGAAATAACGTGATGGCGCTAATTATTAACAATAGATGTCCTCTTCAATTGAACCGACTGTTCATTACGCCTGAAGCCTGTTCTGTCACTGAACGGTTTTCGAAAAGATTTGGCGCGTAGTCGAGTCAATTGTTTACTGCTTACGAGAGTAATACTGAACTGGGCAGTAATTTGACCGAACAATCCATTTGCCAGTTTCAGAAATATTTTGTTTTAGAGTATCTGTGCTCTTTATGTGTTTTTTTTAGTTCCACTTTCACTTTCCAATAGGATTTGCTTTGAATTCAACAGGCGACGGCTTCACGCGGCTGCTTAGATGTGAGTAAAGACGACAAGGCAATTCGTTTCGTCCTTTGCTAGTTTGACTTCTACAGCAAATAGAAACATAGAAACATCTCATTTTAAAGCTGAATATATTCAAAATCCGTTTTGACATCTGTTTATGATGCACCAGAGCTGTTCTATGCTGTTCTGATAGTTTTCATTTTCACTTTTCAAACGCCGGTTCTGAGTAAGTGAAGACAACAACTAGATTCTTTCTTTTGGTTGTTGACTTCTAGTGCACACAGAAACACGAAAAGGGTCTCATTTTAAAGCTGAAGGTTTACAAAATCCGCTTGGACATTTGTTTATGATGCGCTATCGACTTTTATACTGTTCTGTTAGTTTTTCAGGTCAGTCAGTGTTCAAATGTTTTGGTTGGAAATCAAAACGGCTTACAGTGCCGCTCTCTGTCACACTTAACCGGTTGAGAGTCGGAAGACCACAGCTAGATTCTTTATTTTGGCTGTTGACTTCTAGTGCACACAGAAACACGAAAAAGGTCTCATTTTAAAACTGAAGGTTTACAAAATCTGGTGGAACATTTGTTTATGATGCGATATCGAGTTTTACGATGTTGTGTTAGTTTTTCAGCGCAGTCATTTTTCCAGCGCAAAAAGACACTTAGCCAACTAAAATTACAATCACAAAGGCTCGTGTGACTCGTCAATTTCAATGCTTCATTAGCCGGTGTGCGCTCTATTGTCTATATGGGAGGAGCTTAGAAGTCAAGAGATGCCTCGCGGGAATTCTGAAAATCCAAATTTGCCAAGCGAATTTGAGTTTCCAATATGTGTTCTAGAAAGTTTGATTTCGATAATACTAACATCCGTCAGAATAAGACGAAAAAGCGGCAACGAGTTACTAAGATATCGAAGTAACTTTTACCGTGGGTACCTAAGAAATTAAGTAATTATTCGAAGAGAAAATCGACCTCAAATTCAACCATTCGTCATTTTCCAGTCAAGCAGCTTCGAAAACTCCCAAATTTGAAGGCAAAACCGATAATGCTTATATTCACGCAAATAATTTAATCTTGGGTGCAAATACTTAATTGATATCTCTTCTACAAAAGCCCATGGGTACCTAACTCATATGAAGGTTATTGTTTGCGTAAATGAGTGAAATCGTAACCTCACTGAAGCGTTTTGGCCCATTTTCTCTGTTATTTGCTTCACGTATCATTGCGTAGCTTTTGAATTTAGCGCTGTTGTTCTTAGAAATGTCCCGGATGTGTCGCGGCATTCTGGGCGATGAGCTCACTTTGGTTCATGGATTAGGAACCAAGGGGACCAACCTTGTATGCATTTTTACTATTTGTTGTGCCCTATACCAGGGGGTTTGATTGGGCATTTGGACAAATCCCCAGGGTACCTGATCCCTGGGGGAAGCCACTGATACATGCATAACACTGCTGTAGTAGCTGCCAGTAAATATGCAAAGCTACTGATACAGTTCAAAACTGAATGCTAAATCACTGGGAGGAAGTTCAAATGAACATTGCATGTGTTATTTTAAAGACTTGTTGTTGAGATTGTACTTGGCCTCTTGTTGTCATTACGAGACAAGGAGATATCGATCGATGAGTCATTGTCAGAAATCTATTCCTGGCCGTAACATTAGGCAATCTGTGAATGGTAAAACTGTTGACAGTTTGGGTCAGGTCAACTACACAGCTAAGGCATGTTTTACGACAGAATAACCTAGCTAGAGAGAGTCTACTGGATTAAGATACTGTTACATGTCTGTTAATATGGGGAAAACGGAAGAATCCTTCATTGAGCTTGATAACCATGTTTGGATTTGGAAGCAGAATTGAGACTTTAGATGTATTTTGTGAGTCCCAAATCGCTAGTTCCCATACAGGGTCCATACAAGTCATACAAATACGCGTTTTTTTTTGGCAACCACATTATATATGCAAATATATATAAATGACGTCGTGTTTACAAACAGTAAGTATCGCTATAGCAAGAACAGCAGATAAAGTTACGTAGAGGCACATAAATTGACATAGCTACCTCCATCACAGGATGGACAGGATACAACTTATTATATGGTACAAATATAAACATACATTTGAGACAATTGGAACCTGCAGTATAACAGAACAGCAGACTAAATTGTAAATGTGTGTTACTTGAATAAGTAGTGTTTAAATTAAAATGTCAACTTCTTTAATTTACATACGAGAAAAACAAAAATTTAAATTACATATATACTAGGGGAGCAGAGAATGAAAGTCACCGCGCTACCGGCCACTCCTAAAGACTTCTAAATTCAGCTAATAATTATTCCCTTTGATTATTACTAAGAGGATTTCAAATGACAGTGTATTTCATCTTCAACTCATGTGGCCCGAGTGGAAGCCCAGGTGTGCTCTTGTTGACAAACACATGCACACGCTGACTGTGCGATGAAGAAAAAGTAGCGAATAGTGCACGAGGCCGAAGGCCAAAGGCCAAATGTAGTATGTAGATATTCTGATAAATCTTACATTTCTTCTCTTTTTGACAGAGTAAGGTCTCAGAAATAAAAGCCACATCTTCAATAAAAATACTAAAATGACAGCGTATCAGAATTTTCCGTTATTCAAAATACTAGTACATCTTAAATTTAAAATCTGCCACACAATCAACATAGACTTTAAGTCGGTACTGTTGTTGTTTTATTCGCAACACTTACCAATATGCTAATTAGGTTTTCCCAGCCATACGAAGGCCTAAATCCGCCACGAAACCGTTAATTAGTCTCGAATAAAGAGAGATTGCCATTAGCCAATTACCTGCTTGTTTTTTACTGAACGCGCAGTTTGAAATTTACAAAAACAATGGACGCACAAGTTCTTGAAAAGCTGCGTATTAACTCGCTCTTTGAATATTCAACATGGTATGATATGTTGCCAACAAATGTTGAACGATGTTGGCAACAAATGCTGAACCGTATATTATCGGCTTTAGGATGCTGCAGTAAATTTTATTATGAAGTAGTATAGTTGTCCCTAGTACCTACAAACTCACCCCGTTGATAAACGTCATTGCTCGAACGAATACCCGATAATTCTTCCCTTTCTTCAGAGCTACATTCTTGTAATTATTGTACGTATTTCCATCTCCAACAAGGAACAGTACAGAAGAACCGACGGTTGAGGCATCCAGCTGTGCTGCGATGTAGTAGTTGAGTTGCTTCTTTGAAGCAGCTTCATAGTCAAGAAGGCTGCCATTGTAAATGTTTAGATCCTTCGTTTCATCCTTCCTCTCTTTTACAACTATTACTTGGTAGGCACTGCAACATAATAGTAGTAGCTATACATTATTTATCTTACTCGAACAATATTGGTATTGCTTTTGTGCAATTATTTCCAAGAGATTCAAATGACAAAGACGCGGCCTCCATGTTGGATGAACTAACACGAGAAGTTGACGAGGAATCATTTGTTAAAGGAACCAAGATTGTGGCGATGACGTAACATGCACACCAGCAATTGCATGGGGGATGTGTTAATTAGTTCGCAAAACTACGTTTCTTGAGACCAGCTAGAAAATTATAAGACGATTTCGTTTGGCGAATAAAAAATAATTTAATCTACAAGAAGCTAAGTATAAAACTATTACTCCTAGGAGGAACAAACTGGTTAGAAATTGTTGATGTAAAGTTAAAGTTAAATGTAAATATTGTTATTATTTTACATTCAAGTCACAATCTCGTTTGTGTTAGCTGAAAAAGAGTCCAATAATTCGATATTGTGTGCGATATTGTTTGTAGTTAGGACGCGCAACTAGAGACTTTAAAATTATAATTCAGATATCTCGCTCAACCTCAACAGGAGCCCATTATATAGCTGTATATTGCTGTTTTCATTTATAGTCTGTATATATCTGTTTTCATTTATAATTAAGTATATAGATTCTATTTTATTCATATATCTACTTTTTTTTTTTTTACTGTACACTTTGTGATATTTTTAGCTAATTGGCCGGGTTAGTTCATTAGTTTTGTTAGGTTATGATATACAACATAGTGTTCCCAATTAGCTTGTCAAAGCTAAATAACTTAGACATTTAAATAAAGTTTATTATTATTATTAATACCAGGAGCGTCCTTTGTATAGACGAATCAGCGCGTAATTACTCTTTGGGCTATTTTTTGAACCACGTTTCCCGGCAAACCGCATTTGGGGGAAAATGGCGAACAAAGTGGCCTTACATTCGATTCTGTTATACACACTGTTATTCCTTACACTACTTCTAACTCTTCAGACATTTTGAATCATTATTTAATAGAAGTTACATCAATAGAGGAAGAAAATATTACACAAACCGTCTGGCATCTTATATATGTGTAAACCAGACTGGAGCGGTGATTGAAACTTGAAAAAGGGAAACGTGTGGACGTCTTTGACTGCACTAGGTAGTACACGTGCTGTTGAGTTGCACGCGCGGCATTTGTAACGGAAAATATAATGCGTGGTGCAGATGTAATTAATGCGGGCGAGTGCAATTTGAGCTTAATTTGAAAACTCACGTGTTCCAATTTATCCCGAATTGCACGAGAATACAATATATATAAGTGATCTTACACGAAAAATGAAGTATATCAGTACGATCACATATCATTTATGGAGGAGGTGGAGAGATGAGCTTGAACTAAGAAGATCGCATCGTTTAAGGACTAAACACAATCATTATGGTTCAAGGCAAATTTCCCTAAACGATGTAGTTGTTATTCATGATGAAACAAACCTAAGTGGACTCTGGAGGTTTGGAAGAGTAAGCGAGCTCATTGAGATTAGCTATTGTGACGGTCAGCGCAAAGGGGAAGAGATCAGTAGCAGTAAGCTAAGTGCACATTTATCGGATGCGCCAAGGGACACCGCGGCAACTAATCCAAATCTACATAGCTGATGATGAAGGGATAATCGAACAGGGTGACGTGAATGGTGGAGTAAATCAGATGAGACGACCAAGAAGAGCTGCAGCAGTAAAGTCAGACAAGATAAGACAGATGTGGATTCGAGATCATGCAGATCAAGAGTCATGCAAATTAGAATATTTAATTTCTTGACCAGCCTTTCTAAGTTATTTACCCCAACGCTGTTCAAGGGGGAAGTGTGACGAATTCCAATCATTTGTTATCGAATCTAAACGGTGTTTTTAAAGCTTTAGTATTTTACCTGATTGGTCCGTTTCGTGGTTGTGCGGGCCAAAGAGTAATATTAACCATTACATCAGTCCTTTTTTCAAATTGTACGCTTTGAACTTCAGGTGCTATTGGAACTGTATCAAAAAGACTCAGTCAATATTTATTGTCTAAATAAACGAATGTAAAAAGCCAAGAGATGGTCTCTTGAAAAAGCTTAACAAGACATGCTGTGTGTCAGGAATATAAGGGAAACATGTTCACACAAAACATTTTCTTAGTATTTCAGTTAATAAGCATATCGCCATACACCACAAAAACACCAAAAGGAAACATACCGTCTATCTTCGTCGTCGCAAAGACCTGCCTACTCTTTGGGCCCTTTCCACAGTCAGTCGTTGCTGATATCCTAAATTCATATCTTGTACCAGGTATCAGTCCTCTTACTGTGTGTTCTTCTTTCAACTCGTCAATGAAAGCATGTCCAAGTAGTGAATCGAATGAATCCCAGTAACTCTTGCTTCCATTGTATTCAATCTAAAGAGAATGATAATAACAGTGAATGTTAGGGGACACCTATTAAAGTGCCTCTAACGCCTATTTTTGTATTACGATTCTACATCTCAAGCATGCTAAGGCCTGGTTCATTTAACGGAAAATAGATTTAAGTTAAATAATGTTTTCTGACAGAAATAACAGTTTAAATAAAATCTAATACTATAATACTAATATCCACTTCCTTAAATTTGTTGAGTGGATGGTTGTCGTATCACATGATCGATGACGTCATAATTGACACAACACTCCCAACTGGTAAACTGCGATTCATTATAATTGGGAATTGTTGGATCCAGGCTGTCACACAATTCAAGTCAAGTTACTGGTCTGGATCAACTAACTGATTTAAGATAAGTCACAATTTAAAATTGTAGCTATATTATGTTTATGCATGCTAAGCCATGAAAAGAGACAAACAAAAATCTAGGCCTACGAAACTCCTTCTCAAACAGCTTCCATATTATGGAAATGATATTATTAATACTCATGGCCAATTCAATGCCTCATTACCAACAAATTGCCTTCCCTCTAAAACTTACTTAGATAAGTTGCATAGTGTTCATGACCTTGATTGATTTAATCTCAATACTGCACAAAATCCTGATATCAATCCAGATTTACAATCCTATAATAATCCCATACGTACAAATTATTATTTCCCTTACAGTTTTAATACGCTAAAAAAAACATCATTAACTCAAAAATTGAATCCAGTTTTTTCAGTTTTTCATAACAATGTGAGAAGTTTACAACTAAACCTTGAAAATCTTGAATCTCATCTATTAAACGAATTAGATTATGAATTTGATATAATAGGTATTACTGAAACTAAAATTACAGATTCAGTCACACCAATCTTGAATTTGGACATTGAAGGCTATACATTTGAATATGTTCCCACACCTCTTGCTTCAGGAGGGGTTGGAATGTATATAAATAACAACTTAAATTATTCCATTATAGAAAAAAACATCAACACCTTTTTTATAAGCATTATGGATCGAAATAAACTTCTCACACAATAAAAATATTATCTGTGGAATTATCTATAGACAGCATAATTCCCCTGAGGCATTCTTGTCCTACTTTGATGATATTATGCAAAAATATAGCTCCAGTGGGAAACCAACCTATATTCTTGGTGACTTCAACAATGACCTTCTCAAATCTGAAACATGTAACTTTTCTCACAACTTTCTACTTTCCTTACAGAGCTGCTATTTTATTCCAACAATTGATAAGCCCAGAAGAGTATATCAAAATTCTGCCACCCTTATTGACAACATCTTTACTAATAATCCCGAAAAAGTAATTTATAGTGGAAATATAGTCTCTGACATTAGTGACCATTTCTCTCAGTTTTGCATAACCCCATTTGTTAAAGATAAAACTAAAACTATAAAGAAGAAAATGAGAGACTTTTCACATTTTTCGCCTAACAAATTTAATCTTGAATTGTCATATATAGACTTTTCCTTAAACAGTCTTGGAAATAGTAATTATAGTGATATTAATCAAATATTTTCTACATTTTATAGGAAGCTAAACAAACTTATTAATAAATTTGCACCTATTAAAACTATATCACACCGCAAATGTAAGCAATTTCATAAACCATGGATAACATATGGACTTAGGAATTCCACGAGGGTTAAAAATAAACTTCTCCTATCTGGTGATAATCATAAATACAAATATTACAGAAACCGAATATCATATTTAATATGTATTAGTAAAAAATTGTACTTTCACTCCTATTTTGAAAATAATATGAATAATATTAAGAAAACCTGGAAGGGAATAAACAGTTTAATAAACACCAACAAGAAGAATTTAAAACCTATTTCTGCTCTTAAAGATCCTCGAAACAACATGATTATTACTGAACCTTCGAACCTAATATAATGAACATACATTTTGCTTCAATTGGACAGAAACTAGCAAACCAAGTTCCAAATCACATTAAGCACCCCTTAGACTATTTAAGTGATATCAGACAAAAGGATTCATTTTTCTTTACTCCTATAACAAAAGCTGAAGTGGAATGTGAAATTTTGTCAATACCAAACAATAAATCATATGGTCTATATTCCTGTCCAATTGCCATGTTAAAATGTTCAAGGCATATACTTAGTTCACCATTAGCAAATATATTAAACACTTCTGTACAACTTGGAACATATCCATCTAAGTTAAAGATCTCAAAAATAGTACCAATATTCAAATCTGAAGATGAATTGGAACCTAACAATTATAGACCAATATCTTTACTGTCCATTTTTAACAGAATCTTTGAAAAACTTATGTTTTATCGTTTGGCATGTTTCATAGAAAAGAATGAGCTGTTATATAATGCTCAATATGGTTTTAGGACAAAACATTCAACTCAACATGCTATCCAAGATATAATAAACACAATACAAACAAATATGGATAACAAAATGTTCACCTGTGCTGTGTTTATTGATTTAAAAAGGCTTTTGATACCGTAAATCACAGTATATTATAAAAAAAAACTATATCATTATGGAGTAAGAGGTATATTGTACGATTGGTTTGAGTCTTACCTGCATGGTAGAACCCAAACAACCCAAATAGCATCTCACATATCTAATAAAGAGAATAATAATTATGGTGTTCCTTATGGCTCTGTTCTTGGTCCTCTACACTTCCTAATCTTCATAAACGATATATATAAAGCCTCTGATAAACTCAATTTTTTCCTTTTTGCAGACGATACTAACTTACTATATTCTCACAAAAATCAAAAATCTCTTGAATCAATTGTAAATAAAGAATTAAAGAAATTATGTGATTGACTTACTGTAAATAAGCTAACTTTGAATCTCAAAAAATCAAACTTTGTTATTTTTCATCCCTACCAAAGAAAACTTACTTACCAATTTAACATTAAAGCTTATAGTAACTTACTTAATAGTTATGTTCCTCTTGAAAGTAAAGATTATGTAAAATACCTAGGATTGTTAATTGATAGTAATCTTTCATGGAAATTCCATATAAATTGTATTAGTAATAAGATAAGTAAAACAGTTGGCCTGATTGCTAAATTAAGATATTTTGTTCCCCAGGATACCTTATTAACTGTATACCGATCTTTAATACAACCATATCTTAACTATGGCTTAAGTGCCTGGGGCCAAGCCCCTAAATTATATCTAACAAAGCTATTAAGTCTACAAAAACGGGCCCTCAGATTAATTTTTTTTTCTGATAGGAAAGCAAGTGCTATTCCTCTTTTTCTTAAGGCAAATATTTCTCCTATTAAAGTTCTTTATCTCGAATCAATTGCAAACTTAATGCATGATGTTGTTAATAAGAAGGCTCCTATTAATTTATGTAAATTATTTTCTTATATAAGTGATACGCATTCATATAGTACTAGATCATCTGTGTGTCAGAACCTATACACTCAATATTCAAGACTAACCATTCAAAATAAATCATTCTCTAGAATAGGTGTAAGATTGTGGAATAAAATTCCAATTCAAATTAGAAATCTACCAAAAAAAGCTTTCAAAAACGAAATTAAAGAAAGACTACATCCAGTGCTACAAAATGAAGGTTTATATGTTGATGCTCCAACTCTACTTCAAAATATGCCATAACAAATCTGATCAACACATTAATTTAAATTAATTGGATTTTAGTCATTGATTGCTGTATTCCATTGTATTAGTAACTTGTAAAAAAAAAAAAATGCCTGAAGCATTTTAACTGTAAATACTGTTAAACTCGTTCCTCTAATTTGTATTATAATGTTTCTGTCAATAGTTATCTGAATGTTACTTATCTACGAAAAACATTTCTCCTTTTCCTTACAATTACATGTACTGTTGTTATATATATATATATATATATATTTATCTTGTCAACATTATATAGTGCTATTTTGTTCCCACTTAACCCGCCTCGATTAGCTATGCTACTTGTGGGTTAGTGTATTTTTGTAAAATTTGTTGTTAATAAAGTCAAGCGTAATGTGAGCCCGCCATAAATCTGGCCTTTGGAAGTTATGTCTAGTGTACAGGCATGCGCATTATATATTCGATTCCATCACCACCCCCAGCGGATATAATTGTTCACAGAGGGTTTATGGCAATGTCTGGATTGATTTCGTCGCATGTGCGCGATCAAAAGGAGAAAGTTAAGTTTCACTGGCGAAGTTTGTATCGCACTTTCAACCTACTTTAGCCACGTTTATCGGATCTTCATAGCCTTAACTGAGTTTGTTATTTGCAATGAAAAGTTGTCACGAAGGTTAACGTCGAAATTAACATATCTGCGTGAACTAACACGGGAGATTTTGACTTTTGTATAACAACTGAACTACAGGTAGAACTAGAAGTTTCTAATAGAAAGTGAAGTGCTGCGAGGGGATGCATAGAGCTACTGTCTGTGATATTAGTTCGAGTGAGTTGGGCAAACTAAAAATCTCTCTCTATGGCTCTACTTGCAAATCATACTTTGCTCAATCAGGGACTGATTGAACATATCTAATGGCTACCTGTTCCGGCCGACTACACCACAAGGGAGGGTAGTCAACAGTCATATCACGGATTCCGCTATGCAATCTCGGTTGCGATACTATTTGAAAGAAGCGGGAGTCGACGAAGGTGAAACTTTGCACAGTTTCAGAGCTGGCGCAGCTATCACACTAGCCTTATCAGGGAGTCAGCTAGCCGACACAATGAGTCATGTTGGCTGGCGCAACGCACCGACTGCCTCTTATTATTTAAGCTCGCTCAAGTGCTGCGTCCTAGAAGCCCCTCTGAATTTGTTGTCGGCTGATGATTCCCTCAATCGTTCGTCCACTTCCTGCTACTCAGACTTTAACAATTTAAGGCACTTCCCTTCGCGACCCCCTGTTTAGTTAAGTTTGGGGGTTGTGTTTGTGTCTAGATTAGGGCTTAGGTAATCGAGGGGTCAGCTTATTAAGTATGGGTGTATCGCTGGGGGTTTGGAGTTTAGACCCTATAACTTGTATTCCCTTGTCGCGGTCGCCTTTTCCAATTCTTATTTGATGAGCGTGAAAGGGAGTGTCGCGAATAGTATGCTATTTCTGGAGGTATAAATGACAACCACTTCAACTGCTGCCCACATACTGGTACCAAGATGATCCATCTGCTCAACTTCTGTTCCGTAGCCATCCCTTCCCGTACACTTCTCCTTGCACCAAAACGCGGTTACCTTAGCCCTACAATTTGCATTTTACCTCGATAATCGACAAAATGACTGAAGTTTAAAATTATTCCGAAGGATCGAAACAACTAAACACATTTTTCAAGTAAAGCTGCTCGACAGGAAACATTGTTAAATGTACGAACCTAGAGCTACCTAATGTTGGACAGATCACCTATTTACCTTTATTTCCTAAAGAAAAACTTTATGTAACTACAAACCGGCCGGCAGGACCGACGAATATACGAGACGCAAATATTCGCGCGAAAGAATCAAATAATAGCGCACGCATAAATTACTTCAAAAAATGAGCCCGCGTTACATGCTTGAAATTTTGATTAGATTGGCGCACGAATTGCTCGTGTCCTGCATTACATTGTGGTCGCATTGTAGTTGCATTGCATTATGGGCGCATTTTCGTAGCCTCCCTGCATTGCATTGTTGTCCAAATCGATGTTTGTTAGCCTATCTAAACTATGGAGGCGGCCTTCACCTCCTCGGAACCTGGAGTAGTACTGACTATCCAAACAATACTTAAACCTGAAACAATACTAACCCTAACCTAACCTGGAATAGTACTGGCTATCCAAACAATGCCTAACCCTGAAACAATACTAACCCTATCCAAACAATGCCTAACCCTGAAACAATACCAACCCTAACCCTAAAACAATGGGATTCTTCATCAGTGTAATCCAAATGGGGTCCAATAAAATGCAAGGTTTTGAGAGGTGAAGGCCGCCTGAAACTATGAACTGCTGCTCGGCCGCTTGCCTTGCTCGCTGCGCACGAATAATGATTATAATATTATTATGTTAACTATATGATTATCAATTTCAATGGGTACTACCAGCTTTTATAGGATATATAATTTTTGAGACACGACGATTCACTATGATTGTCATTATCCGTTTAAGGCACAGCATTCAAATTAGGATTAAAGTTTTTCTTAACTCACAGTGTATGATTCAACGTCATCCCCGACATTTAAGGGCTTGTTCCACTTTAATTTGACGGTTCGTTTGCCAGGAAGATCAGCGCTGACGTTCTGTGGCGATCCCGGCTCTACGACATTCAAAAGTACAAATGTACGTTAGCAATCGTTGAAACTGTATTCAAAGAAAAGATAAATTATACATTGACAAATGTGTTTCCTTTCACTGAATACCGTTCGAAAAGCGTAATATATAAATAGTGAAACGGTAATAAGAATAACACTAAATACAATGCCATGATATTTGTACTGAGTAATATATTATAAGCTTCAACGGAGGATTTACCGCCTCCCGGTGGTTAAGGTGGCTCGCTTGGATTTTCCTGGAACGCACCATACCCAATTTGAACGGCTGATACTCCACTGTCAGTGCTCGGTCGGGCTAGCCACTTCACCCATTCACTAGAAATATAATAAACTTTCCAAAAAATGTAGGTTTGTTTGACATCGGTGTTACCCTAGTAACACAGCGTTGACGTCATGTATTTTACATATCATCAATTTTCTCGAAATCTAGACCTAAACTTTTAAAACGACCTAGTGTTCCTTGTAGTCTAAATGTAGGCCTTCAAGACTGCAAAGTTTAAAAAAGTTGTATGAGAGCGTTTTCGAAAAAAAAATTGGGTTGAATATTTTCGTTTAAAAAAATCGCCTTACTTTCTGATTAGTCGTCGAGAACTGTGTTTTCTGGACCGATTCAAGCGACGTTTTAGCATATTTCATACCTTGTGGCATAGGACTACTTCCCATGAAAATTTCATTCCATTTTCTTTATTCGATTTCGGCTTATGGAAGCATAAATATGCTAATTTTACTCAAAATAGTAACGTATTTGCTAAAGAAAACTAGTCGATAAATATTTGTTTTAATCTTTTCACCTGAAATTCAACATGTACTACCCTGTCCCTGTAAATCAGGGCATTGAATAATTTTAAGGGCGCGGAATAAAACAAAAGCATAGGGAACTTTTACATTCATCCACGCAAGCTTCATTGCTGTATCATTTTGTTGAAAGCTTGTGTCTTTCCGAAATTTCTCTTTTGTCTAAATTCTACATACTTGTGTGCTTTTTAACTAACAAGTTTACCATACACGCTTGCTACGCTTCGCTACTGCCGGACCGCTCGTGCAAATTCTGTTCTTAGTACAATGACATACAATTATCATTGTCACGCTGCCAGTTGTAACGCTGTTTTGATATATAATTTTCGATGAAATACCAGTGTATATTTCTTTCTAAAAAGTGATATCTTCACGTGTGAAGATATAAATGATATTTCACACATGAAGATATCACTTTTGAAAATATGACTTGCTTTCAAAGATTTCTAGCCTTTTTAGTAAGAGAGTGAAACTGGTATTTCATCGAAAATCATATATTAAACAGAATATTACATGGCCGCGCGGAGATACGGATTTTATCTTCTTATGTTGATGAAATATCTTACTTGTTCGCTGCGCTCACTCGGAAGATATTTCATCAACACTCGAAGATAAAATCCGTATCTCCGCGCGGCCATGTAATATCCTTTATTTATTATATGGCACATGCTACTTCCGGTGAAATGGCGCATTCTGATTGGCTCTCGCGTCTCTCTAGCAGTCGATTATTTTCCCGTAATCGACCGGTGGTCCATTACGGATTGCAAGAACCATAGTTTTGTGAGAAAAACCAAAGAAGTAGTAACTGTTTTCTACCAAACGTAAACCATTTATGTTCTGAGGATTTTGTCTTTGATGTAAAAGCCTAGGCTTAAAAAAGCAATGCAAGAATCAGAGGAACACTCGGATAGCGAGTTTTACTACCCGACGAAGACAACAACAGCAAAAACGTGGCTGCCGGAGACGAAATTCACGAACAGTCAAACAGCCAAGAGGAAATTGAAAATTTTGTCAGTGACCAAAAAAATGCCAACACCTCCAAGAAAACGAAAAGTGACCTCAACACCTTTCGTCGCTACTTACAGTCAATTGGAAAGTCAAATGTTAACATAGAGAGCTTTCCTACGAGCGAGCTCGATCATTTGTTGTCAAAAATGTTCATAAACGCTCCCAAAGTGAACGGCGAGGATTATGAACCGGATACTCTGTCTGGCCTCTAACGAAGTATACAGCGACACCTTACTGAGCTGAAGTCCACAGTTAATATCCTTAAAGATGCTGAGTTCAACAAGTACCGTAAAGTCCTCACAGCCAAACAACTGGTAACACTCGGCAAGGGAAACAAGCGGCCACAGGCAGCGAAATCATTGACTGACAATGAAGAAAGTATGCTGTTTCAGTCGGGACAGTTCGGGGAAGACAATCCTGAGGCCCTTTAGAGAGCAGTGTGGTGGTTCTTGGCAATGCAATTCGGCTTTCGTGCCAGAGATGAAAGCCGAAAAATGAAATGGGGCGATGTAAGCTTGCAACAAGATCCCACAGATGGCCGTGAAATGCTCGTATATATATGGCTGTCAGAGCGGGGCACGAAGACAAGAAAAGGACAGGAAAAAGGCCACCAGCGACAGTTCCAACCCAAGATCTATGCAAGTGGTACAGAGAAATGCCCCATAAAGTACTACAAGATCTTTCGTAATCACAGTCCAGCCGAGATGAACCATCACGAGGCACCGTTTTCCTTGCTCAGTGTAAATTATACATGGGCTCAAGAAAATAGCATTTGGTACAAGAAATCCCCGCTCGGAAAGAATGAAATCGGTAAATTTCTCACCAAAGCAGCCACACAAGCCGGTATCCAGCGTCCAGGAAGAAAGATAACAAACCATTCAGTCAGAAAAACCTGTATTTCCCGACTGCTTGACGCTAATATTCCTGAAAATTACGTCGCGCAGCTAAGTGGGCACAAGAAATTGGAAAGCCTCCAATCGTACAAAACCGCCAGCCTCCAGCATCAGCGACAAATGTCTCTCATTCTCAGTTGAGCACAAAGACACCCATCAGCATCCTCCACTGCAAACAACCAACTGGCTTCAGAGTCCGCTATTGTACCGCAGTTATCTGCTCCAACAGGTGCAACAGTGCCAGTTCGCCATGAAGTACTGCAAAGCACGTCACTATAAACCAGGGAAGTTCAGAGAACAACAACTCTTGTGAAGCCATTTTTAACGGAGCCAGCATCTCCAACTGCCAGTTCCAAATCTTTAATGGTCCTATAAAAGTTGTCCAAGATGGAAATAAAAGGCGAAGAGTTGTCATAGAAAGCGACGATGAAGGATTAGACGACTGATTTTCTTCGCCGAGCCTGCACGTGGGATCGCAAGCACGTTTGGTCTCAATTAGTCAAACACCTCTTGATTGTATTTTCTTGTGATTTTTTTGACACTACTTCATTTACGCTTTCATATTCATATTCACTTCGTATTAGCAAATTCAACTGGATTGATTCTGACGTTGTATTACCATTCATCTTTTGAAGAGCATGTTGTGTTACGGGCGCGACATCGCCAGAAATAAGTGACATTCAGCAATGGCCATCGGCTGCACTTTTGAATCCTGCGACCGGAGTTCGACTCCTACACTGGACATAAAAAAATTGTTTTACTTCTTTTTCTTCTTTCTCAGTTTTATTTATACTTTTCCTCTATGTTTACGCTATTAGAGCCGCCTTCAATACTAAAAACATTGTTGTTTACTGGCTCCGACACGGTCGTGAATGGAGATACCGCTGACCACAATTGGTATCGCAGACTCTTCTCTATAGGTCCGGTTAGGTCCTATTTTAGAAAAGGAACAATTCATTTGAATAACTGCTGGTCAGTTACAAATACATTGCAGTTTCACAAGGAGATAACAAGCTGTCCATAGGTATGTTTTCATGGCGTTTTAGACGCTCGTGGCCAGAGATATTATGGTCTCAAGACAGTCAATTTTACGGGATTTAGCGTACAAAGATGGAGAATTCTGATGGCTCACTTCTAGATCCTTTATTCAACTGCAAAATATTAATATGAAAGAACTTTGCAGCCACTTTGGAGGATGCTTAATGCGAAGATCGAGTCTTCGTTCGAGAGGTGAGGAGTAGACATTTTGCCAAACAGCGTAAATTCCCACTCAATATCCAAACTATAAACTTGTAGTATGGTGTTTTTTTCGCTTATTCGCACTGTTGCTTCTGTAAATTAATTGAAACTTCAATGCTTGTACTTCGTTCGTAAAATATTAATACGAATTTCACGAGCAGATTGATAACTATTAGGCAGCTGTATGTACTATAGATTGTAGAATCATACCCTGCATAGACATTTTGAATTTTGTATGTAGGGAAGTGAGAAATTGTAATTTAGCGATTTCACCCCTTAGTTCGCTTGTAATGTTATCAACTCCATTCAGTCACGTCTGAGCCGGAACTTGGTTATTGCGCAACCGCTCGTGTCACTTATTTCTGGCGATGAGTCACGGTGCGAGTCACCTATTTTCTCATTCTTAGTTTATCGCAAATGCCATATAGTAAACTTTTTATTAACCTCGTCCGCTCGGTCTGTACGGGAAAATATCAGACCTTGGTTTTTCTGTACAGCCTCGGTCTGTACAGAAAAACCGCGGTCTGATATTTTCCCGTACAGACCTCGCTCTCGGTTAATAAGAAGTTAATAACATAACTTATAATATTTATTTACAAAACCTTTTATAATATCACTAATACAAAACTTCGTTTTTAATTAATATTTAGAAAATGTGTTTTCGGGTATTCTTCTGTGTGGTCTAGACGTCACGGACACCGTATTCAACATTATCATCCTGCACTGCCTGCTTCATGGTTTAACTAATTTGCATGTCATTGTACTAAGAACATACTTTGCACGCGCGTTCCGGCAGTAGCGAAGCGTAGCAAGCGTGCATGGTAAACTTGTTAGTTCAAAAGCACACAAGTATGTAGAATCTAGAAAAAGTGAAATTTCGGAAAGACACAAGCTATCAACAAAATGATACAGCAATGAGCTTGCAGGGATGAATGTAAAAGTTCCCTGTTTTTGTTCTATTCCGCGCCCTTAAAATGATTCAATGCTCTTGAAATTTATAGGGACAGGGTAGTACATGTTGAATTTCAGGTGAAAAGATTAAAACAAATATTTATCGACTAGTTTTCGAATTACAGCTTCCTTTATAGCAAATACGTTACTATTTTGAGTAAAATGAGCATATTTATGACATTACTTATGATTCCATAAACCGAAATCGAATAAAGCAAATGGAATGACATTTTCATGGGAAGCGGCTCTGGAGTATCGGAGCGGAGATTAGGGGGATTGGGGCGAGAAAAAAAAAGAGAGGGGGTGGGGAGGAGAGGAAGAGAGAGCCTGCCGGCAACCCATGGTTATTTTGATAACTCTCGGCCTCAGAAGGCCGCGTATTGCTATTGGCTAAAATGCGTGATTGACAGAAATCATTAAATTTAATTCATGCATGGCATGCCATAAGAGCAGAAACCAATTAATATGGCGACAAACATACCGAGAATTCCTTCGGCGATGAATTTAAAGAAAGAACAGGAGCAAGGCTATTAGAGATCTTTCGTCTGGAAGAGATGTTCTAGCTGTAATCCCAACTGGGCTTGGAAAAAGTATGATATTCCAAGCATTCATTAGTGTTAAAGACGTCGAAAATGATGGCCGGGTTGTCGTTTTGGTTATTGCTCCTTTGGCTAGTATTGTGAAAGATCAATTGAACCCATTGAACCAGTTAAGTTCTTTAGGTTATCCTGCTGCCGAACTTTCAGACCTAAAACCCGAGGAACTACAGAAGTGCAACTTCAAATTGCTGTTTAGTTTTGCAGAAGAAGTAATGAGAGCGAATTTCGCGCGGCAACGAGTTCTCTTTATCTTAGTTATCTTTATCCTGCAAGCCTTCTCGAACAAAGGTGTAGTTCTCTACTGCATTTCGAATCTTCCTTCCTCAGAAACGACAGACTCGCTCGGATAGAGCAGCAGATTTCGGAATATGAAGACCCTCTGATAGAGCAGCAGATTTCGGAATATGAAGACCAATACTTTTGCAGGCACCAGCTAGAATTAAGCCTCGGTTCTCTTTTCTTTCCGAAGGCTTGAACAGATTCTCGCCGTGGAAATATTTGAATTCCCAAACGCTACCTTAAAACATACATTACATATCCTGCAAAAGTCGTTGACATTTACAGGTTTGGGTTTAAGCCCTGTCTTCACATGTTTTTTCGGAGATTTAGCTGACATTCTCCAAGTTCGTATTATTTGTTTTGAATTTTACGCTCAAGTTGAGATCCTTGAGATTCCACGCGTAAGTCTGACAGATATTAAACATGGTTTTCACTTCCGCCGCATGATTGGATGAATCGGTCGAATGACTTACTAATTGTATGCATTTTAATTAGTGGGTGGATACCAAAATAACCATGGGTTGCCGGCAGGCTCTCTCTTCCTCTCCTCCCCACCCCCTCCCCCCTCTCTTTTCTCTCTCGCCCCAATCCCCCTAATCTCCGTTCGCTGCGCTCCGATACTCCAGAGCCGCAACACAGGCTAATGGGAAGTAGTCCTATGCCACAGGTATGAAATATGCTAAAAACGTCGCTTGAATAGATCCAGTTAATATAGTTTATTCTATTTCTAGTAAATGGGTGAAGCGGCTAGTCCGACCGAGCTCTGACAGTAGAGTATCAGCCGTTCAAAGTGGGTATGGTGCGTCCCAGGAAAATCCAGGCGAGCCATCTTAAGCGCCGGACTGTCGAGCGGGAGGTCGCGACCAACACTCAGGGTCTTAAAATAACTGAGTAGAAAGTGCTGCCTTTACATAATACAGTAAACGGTTAGACCTTCGCGTCTTCTCGGATAAGGACGTAAAATTGTAGGACTAGTGACCCTAATTCAGCTGCAAAGCTAAATACATTGACACTTAAATAAAGTTACTTACTTACAAACGTCGAGTGCGCATAGCTTCTCAGTGTCAGGATGAGGGTAACCTGGCTTTGACAATTAGCTTGAGCCTTCACCAAGACTTGAAGTTACATTTGTTTTATTACAGTACTCAAAGAAAGTGGAATTCTCTTTCCTCCTTTTTTGATGATAATTTGTTTTTGAGCGATCGATCAAGAAGCAACAGACTTTCGCAAGTCCAAGGAATCAAATTAAAACAACTGCAGAAAAAATGTGTGAATTGAACGGAAAAGCTGGGGCATTGTGAACTTGCTAAACTAATTCAGGGGCGTAGCCAGGAAGTTTTCGGAGTGACGCACAATTGCGATTTTTTTTCTTTCCAAAATGTTCGAGTGACGCATGTGCGTACGGGTAGCTACGCCCCTGTAATTCATGTATTATTCACATACACAGAATTCGAAGCTTTAAGCCTGGTTTCCATATGATCGCTCACGATCGCCCGAAATGAAGCCGGCGATCGTGAGCGATCATATGAAAACACTTTTGAGCGATCGTGAACGATACGATCGCTGAGATAGAAAATGTTCTATCTCAGCGATCGTGAGCGATCCATAGCGATCGCCGGCGATCATATGGAAACACATTCTGGCGATCGATCGATCGAAAAGTATCGCACAATGTAATGTTCTTTTTCGGCACCATGGCAACGTCTTAAGTGTTGTCTGCTTACCCGTTGACTAATTTGTGAGTGGGCTCTAGATGCATGGCGCGTAAACTTGTGAGCGATCATATGGAAACAAATGCTAGCGATCGTGAGCGATCGCTCGGTTGAAGATTCAAGCGATCGGGCGATCGTGAGCGATCATATGGAAACCAGCCTTAAATGGCTGCCTTCAAAGAGAAAAATGGCTTATAAGAACACGAAGAAAAGCAGGGCTACAGAACGCTACTACGTCCTAGACGTTGCCGTTGTGGTTGCGTAAGGTCTCCAATGTTGAATGAAATTCGGAAACAAAACAAAACACTTTAAGTGTATATAAGCCCTACGAGGTTATTATTGATTTGAACTCTGACTCTGAATTGAGTACATATAGATGACCAAAATATTTGTTGATTCGGTCTCATATTCATTGTGTAATCGCGCCTAAAAATTAGCACATCCACCACACAGGCCACGCACTTTCAAGTTGGCCGCGCACTGACAGAATGGGTCGACTCCCGGTTTACGTCACAAATTATCGGGAATTTGACGATAAACATATCGTTTTTGTTTTGAGCT
This sequence comes from Actinernus sp. WN-2022, assembly GCA_030867875.1. Taxonomy (NCBI): domain Eukaryota; kingdom Metazoa; phylum Cnidaria; class Anthozoa; order Actiniaria; family Actinernidae; genus Actinernus; species Actinernus sp. WN-2022. The sequence goes on along the minus strand of JAOWCC010000936.1, from coordinate 4,240,594 downwards.
AAAATCATCGGGGCTTGGGAGCTTCCTCAAAAATCGAACAGCCGAATTGTTTTTGAAGTGTTGTGTTCACTTATTTCGGAAAGTTTCCTTGTCGGCGAAAAACAATCGTTTTGACTTTATTAAAAATTAGAATAGATGTACGTGAAAATGTCAGATGCAACTGTGAAAATGTTTGGTGTCTGCTAAAAAACAACGTGAAAACCCCAAGTTGTACGTTTAGTAGAGGACGCGAGACGTTACGGAAACTGAATATTCTTCTTTAGTATATACCACACCAGTGAAAATGACTTTTCGCGCGCTCTGATTGGCTACTCAAACAGTGAATACGATTTCCACTATTCACCTCCACTTCGGTGAATAATTGTTAAATATATCATTCGAAAATCGCGATAAAACACTTTCGCCTCCCGTTGTCCTAGACTGTGCCGTCAGTTTGACGCGACGCGCCACACATTTCCCGCGGTCTCGAGCTAGACGCACGTGCAAGTCCAAAGATCAAATTGTTGTTTCCCTAGGGATTTAGAAGGATTTGAGGCCTGTCATGTGATACGTTCTCGTCCAATCGAAAAAGGCCTTTGACTTGGGGGTATAAGAAGCTTATTTATTGTGAGGCTGAGAAAATTCAGCATTCAAATTTAGTAATTTGTCAATTCGCTCTTTAGTTTACCGCGCAAAGGGTTCCTGATAATTTCGTGGTAATTTCAGCGAGACTCTCAAACTTTGATTTTTTTCGTAATCACTATAGCGCCATACTTACTGCCACGTCATCCATTGTCATTAATATGCCAACCAGAGATCCATCGCTTCCTGACAAAAAGCGACCTTTTGAAATTATGGTTGGTACATTAGCATAACAATTGTAATATTTATCAATACAAAGTATTGTTATAGACCCATTCGAAAAATGGCGTCCAATTTAAAAAGCTATTGTTCTGGTAACGTGAACACGAGGCTAGTCAGTCAACACAACTGAAAGCTTTTGAACGTGTAAGCGAGTCTAGTCAGAGCCGGGAATTCCCTGTTAAATTTCACATAAGAAAACCATATCGCACGCTTTGGATTTTCACGTAAAATTTAACGTGGAATTCAGTGGTAATTCCAATTTGCAGTATTTTTCATGGTGTTGCGTTATATTTCCATACTCTCGAAAGATTAGTTTTTCATGATTTTTCCATGGGTTTTCCATGATTTTTCCATGGGTTTTCCATACCATGAACATTGTTGGTGACTATTACTAGTGATAGTAAATGAATCAAACAAGAGTTTCCCAGATAAAAATAACTAACTAAATCAATTGGAAATAGTTAATCGGAAAAGGGCTTTATGCAATGGTATCAAGCACGGAAAATATCGCGAAAGCGTTTATAATTACTGGCGGTGGTCATTCTTACATAACATGTAACCCCTTACCTAATTCCTACGAAACGTAGATTAAATAACATAAGTAATAGTGTATTTTCGTTATTTGAGTTATAACTTAAACATCATTAATTATATTGTCCTTACCAGATGTTAGCATGTTTAACGGATCACTGTATGGTCCTGGTCCAACCCTAGTGTACGCCCTGACCTTGATACTGTACTTTGAACAAAGTTCAAAGCCATGTATTTCAACGTTAATTGCTGTTGTACTTCTTTGTTGTACTTCTGATATTCTTTCCTTTCCTTTCTGGACTAATGTCCACTGCACCTCATAGTTTATCACGATACCATTACTTCTATAACTTGCAATTGTATTCCATGTAATGTTAAACGTTGTCGCGTTAATACTCCTATAATAGACGTTTGACGGGCCCATGCTTGGAACTAGATATTACAATACATGAACAAAAAAGTAAATATTATTATATTTTTCACCGGAACACTTAAAAGATTGGATTCATAAATATACTCCAAAGATAAAATGTAAAATATAACTCAATTTCCCTCATTATAATATAGCTACAATGTGACTGCCTAAAAGGAGTGGTATTTCAGTTTCAGGATCATGCGCAGTTATACAAATCCTTTGTTTATTTGACGGGTAGGTAGATATTAAACAATTATAGGTGGCCGGCCAGTTGAAACACAAGACACGACCATTGCGCATGATCTTGCACGTGGCTTATAATGGTAATTAGGCAAACCAGCTCTAGTTTTAAGTGGAGAAAAATAACTCAATCCGGAAAGATTTTCAAAAATATTATGGAAATTGTAGTAAATAAAAAACCTTTCACAAGTAGGACAAGTTTACTTTTGCATTTTCTTTTATTTGTCTTATTTGTAGTCCATTAAGGTGATTCCCTGTTTTGCAATGCGCATATCTACTGCGCATAATGGCTAAATCTAAAATCATAGGTACAGATATCTGTGTTTGGGTGTACTACTGAATCGTACATATTTTAACACTTATTTAACATTGGCAATGAAAACTTAGTTCATTTGGGCGATTTAAGACGACTTTTACGAAACTAGCCCCAGCCCTTCCTCGGAATAGGTCTGTTTTGGAGCTAAATTTGCGAAGTTTTGCAAAATATCTTCGAAACGACAATGGTGACCCCCTTGTTTTCTTCCATATATTTAATCAGAGCAAGGTTGGCAACAGATATCAAAGTATAAATAATTTTTAATTTCTGGATATGCTAAATACTGTAAGTAGCTATTTTTACGCTCGCGTAGGGATATATGCAGATTTTTTTTTATAAATTCAAAAACTCGTATCGTCAAAATAACTGAAAAAAAGGTCTCTTTACCCTCTTTACATGTGAATGTTTTTGAAGTCGTTTAATAAACTCGCAGCAAATTTTGGGCCTTTATCAGTGAATTTCTAATTAGGATGAAACTTTATATAAAATTACATCCTACTTAAAACTATTTTCTTTATGTCATTCCCTTGTTTTTGAAGCCGTTTAAAACACTCACAGCACGTGTTTTATCAAGTCTAAAAATTCTCTGGCTTCGCCCTCGAATTTTTAAAGTTGATAAAACACTGCTGTTCGTGTTTTAAAAAGTACTTGGAAGAAAACGGTAACGTCTGCTTACCCAAGCGCGTAATTATTTTCCAATATGCACACCTCATTGTGTTATAGACCAATCAGATTTTACCTTCCATATCCTGGAAAGTGACGTATTGTTACAATCATAGCAGAGTGTTCACTGGCGCGCCAATTCACTACAATTATAACAATGGCTCTTTGATTGGGCATCCGGTCTGTATAGCATGCTAGTAGGGATACTAACAAAGCTGATTTCGTTGTACTCTGCTATAGTACTGTTTGGATAAAAATAATCTAGGTTGGACAAAAATAAACTAGTTGGACAAAAATAAACAAGGTTGAAAAAATAAACTAGTTTGGATAAATTTAACCTGAAGTATTTTTAAACTGCAACATATACAAAATGTACATATTTAATCATATTTATTTGTTACAAATCAAATATATTGGTGTTAAAAAAACAAATAACAGGGAGCAGCAGGGTCACGTGGCAAAGAAAATACTTCAATATTTACTTACCATCTTCCTGTGTTCTAATTCTCACTGCATGACTCGCCTGACCTGTAAACCTGTTGTTACGTACAGCTACTGATACAGTGTATGACGTATATTTGTTTAGATTTTTCAACAAATATGACGTCGATGTAGTTGTGTTCACAAAAACCGGATTTGATGACACTCCCAACTGCTTATATACAATCTGGTATCCAACTAAACGGCCATTCACTGAAGCACTTGGTGGATTCTAAAATGAGGAAACATTATATCAGTTCGTCAATTGACAGGAGTCCAGAGATAATGTTCCTTGAAATTGTTCCTTTAAATTTTGTATGTGAGTTCGATATTCGCTACACTTTGATGTTTAACGTGATGTTTAATGTACAGTATAGTTTCTTCTTCATAATTGTGATATTATAAAGTAAATGGTTTTTAAAACAATGATATGTAGTTCTTACTTAGTCGATCCACATTTGGTACTTAATCAGAAGTAAATCATGGAAGCCGTCCTTTCAAACAAACTGTGCAATGTTATAGAATTTTAAGAACGGTTGTTACTTAGGTCGTACATAGGACAAAGAACATCGAATTCGTTTTAATTGTTTCTTGTCCTATTGTGCTTGAGCTAAACTTTGTTGAGTTCTTTCTTTGCCGTTGGTCTGGAAATTATTAGATCAATTATTAGAACGTAGTTTCTCAGTTCCTCATAGTTATGTAGTTATGAACACAAAACATTTCGTTCTGAGAATGCACTATATCCTATGTCGTATACATTTGTAATATTGGCTACGTCGTATGTTGCCTCTCCCTGACAACTTGAGTAGTATATAAACTGCCGGTTCTGGCCCACATTCCTGAAATTCCTAAAGTTCCATTTAACATTGTTACATTTTATTGCTTTTTTCATCTAATGGACTATCCTCACTTCGTTCGGCCCCTCACTTCGTTCGGGGGTCCATTAGATGAAAAAGCAATAAAATGTAACAATGTTAAATGGAATTTTAAGAATTTCAGGAATGTGGTCCAAAACACGGCAGTTTGGATATTACTATAGTTTTATTTATCGTATTTATACGTTATATTGAATGATCGGTTTCTACCGCTTTTTTCCGGATTAAAGCAGTTTTGTCGTACTATTTTTTTAATCGTATTTTTTACATTTCAACGCCCTATTAGAGAAACCTGTTTATAAAGTATTATTTACTACTATAGTTCATTTATTGTATTTATAATTATATATTAAAGTAATGTAATCATAACGTATTATATCAGGGCTAAGCATATATTAACATTTGTTCGAACATTTGGTTTATAGTGAATTTATTGTATTCTAACACCCTATTAGAGTAGTGTGGTTATTAGGTATTATAACATATATTGGTTTATTATATCATGGCTGAGCATATACTAACATTTGTTCGAGTACGTCCTTTAAAGAACTATTTACGTGGATCGAAGATGGATATTCCTGATGATAATCCTATGGGAGCGGCCTATTGATAGTATTCAATCAAGTTCTACTCTTATTAATAGTAGTAGATTGAGTTCCATACCTATTGATAGTATTCAACCAAGTTCTACCTCTACTGATAATATTCAATCAAGTTCTACTCTTATTAATAGTAGTAGATTGAGTTCCATCTCTATTGATAGTATTCAATCAAGTTCTACTCTTATTAATAGTAATAGATTAAGTTCCATACCTATTGATAGTATTCAACCAAGTTCCATCTCTATTGATAGTATTCAATCAAGTTCTACTTCGATTGATAGTAATAGATTAAGTTCCATACCTATTGATAGTATTCAACCAAGTTCTACCTCTACTGATAATATTCAATCAAGTTCTACTCTTATTAATAGAAGTAGATTGAGTTCCATCTCTATTGATAGTATTCAATCAAGTTCTACTCTTATTAATAGTAATAGATTAAGTTCCATACCTATTGATAGTATTCAACCAAGTTCCATCTCTATTGATAGTATTCAATCAAGTTCTACTTCGATTGATAGTAATAGATTTAGTTCCATACCTATTGATAGTATTCAACCAAGTTCTACCTCTACTGATAATATTCAATCAAGTTCTACTCCTATTGGTAGTGTTCAACCAAGTTCTACTTCTATTGATAGTAATAGATTAAGTTCCATATCTATTGATAGTACTCAACCAAGTTCCATCGCTATTGATAAGCTTTAATGACACCACTTACTTATAATAAACGAGATAAGTTAGTAAAGATTTTTGGTATTACCAATAAGGATATGCGTAGGGATGGTATGTATCTATTCAGCTATATTTGTGAAAGAGGTCAACTTGATAGCGCCAAATGGATGATAGATCGTTTCATGCATACCACAGAAGATATTCGACTTTCCATTATCGTTATATTATGTAAAACTTGTATGAACGGTCACCTTAATGTCATTAAATGGATCATCAATCACTTTCAACTTTCCATCGAAAAGGCAAACACTGAATACATTTTATTTGTTGCATGTATTAACAATCACCTTAATATTGCTAAGTGGCTTACGCAACATTTTCAGATAAATAGAGATATCACATTCGATCTCCATCACTACGTACAGGCATTAAACCTCGCATGTAAAAAAGGGCACATCAATATCGTTAAATGGTTTATCGAACATTTTAAGATTACAATTGACGAAGCACGATCTGAAGCTATAGATATATTACCAACAGCATGCATGAATGGACATCTTGGTATTGCTAAGTGGCTTGGGCAACGTTTCCAATTTACTGAGGAGGATGAATGCGATAGAGATAATATTCCCTTATTAGTACTTGCATGTGCAAACGACCAACACCACATTGCAAAGTGGATTACATCATACTTCAAACTCATAAGAGAGGATTTACGAGCCTCAGATAATATGTCGTTATTCATAGCATGCAGAAACAACCATCTTAATGTCGTGAAATGGCTTGTCGAATACTTTAAGTTAACGATAGAGGATATATGCGATAAAGAAAATTACGCACTATCTATTTCATGCGAAAATGATCATATTGATATTGCCAAGTGGCTTGTAAATCGATTTCAATTAAATAGAACGAATATACATAACGTTGGTACCATATTAACACGCACTTGCGCAAACGGACATTTCAACATAATTAAGTGGTTCATTAAACATTTTCAGATAACCATAAAGGATGAGTGCATCAACAATGACTACTTATTATTTATATTATGTTTTCACAAAAACTTCGAGACAGCCAAATGGCTTATCAACCACTTTCAACTCAATAAGATCAACGCGATAAGCGTTATCAGCAAAACGAGTTCCTTCGAGATCGTTAAATGGATCATCATTTACTTTCAACTTACGAAAGAGGATCTATTAAATTACAATATCCAATGCATTCCATTCATGCGTATACCCTTTGATGTGGTTGTCGATTGGTTTGTCGAGCATCTCAAGTTCGATTACGAAGAAATCTGCGGATTACAAGTCGATCAACCAAATCATATAGCCATTAATAGATTCACCCAACGAATAACCAAACAAGAGAATACACCAAACGATGAAGCATTACTAAAATGGATAGAAGAACGAATGAAGTCGTAAGAATAGAGAAAAATGAAGTACTTAATGATTACTTACATAACGATCACTTACTTACTTACGTACTTACTTAATGATTGCTTGAGAGCAATAAAACGAATGGCACCGCGAAATTGATAAAATGAATGATACCACAAAATTGATAAGAAGAATGGAACCGCAAAATTGATAAAACGAATGATACCACAAAATTGATAAGAAGAATGGAACCACAAAAATTGATAAAACGAATGATACCACAAAATTGATAAGAAGAATGGAACCGCAAAAATTGATAAAATGAATGATACCGCAAAAAAAAAAAGAGATAAAAAAGGTAAAGATCATGGATTTCCAAAATCGCAGAGCGTCTACGTATTTACTAGATTCATCACAGGACATCAACAAGATCGCATTAGATTCATCACAGGACAACAACAAGTTTCCAACAAGGCCAACATAGCAAAATGTCTAGCAACCCTCTAGCAAATATCTAGCAAATGTCTTGAGGTACATAGATGCAACCTTGTTGTGGCCTTGTTGGAAACTTGTTGTTGTCCTGTGATGAATCTAATGCGATCTTGTTGATGTCCTGTGATGAATCTAGTAAATACGTAGACGCTCTGCGATTTTGGAAATCCATGATCTTTACCTTTTTTATCTCTTTTTTTTTTTGGCGGTATCATTCATTTTACCAATTTTTGCGGTTCCATTCTTCTTATCAATTTTGTGGTATCATTCGTTTTTATAAATTTCGCGGTTTCCATTCTTCTTATCAATTTTGTGGTATCATTCATTTTATCAATTTCGCGGTGCCATTCGTTTTATTGCTCTCAAGCAATCATTAAGTAAGTACGTAAGTAAGTAAGTGATCGTTATGTAAGTAATCATTAAGTACTTCATTTTTCTCTATTCTTACGACTTCATTCGTTCTTCTATCCATTTTAGTAATGCTTCATCGTTTGGTGTATTCTCTTGTTTGGTTATTCGTTGGGTGAATCTAATGGCTATATGATTTGGTTGATCGACTTGTAATCCGCAGATTTCTTCGTAATCGAACTTGAGATGCTCGACAAACCAATCGACAACCACATCAAAGGGTATACACATGAATGGAATGAATTGGATATTGTAATTTAATAGATCCTCTTTCGTAAGTTGAAAGTAAATGATGATCCATTTAACGATCTCGAAGGAACTCGTTTTGCTGATAACGCTTATCGCGTTGATCTTATTGAGTTGAAAGTGGTTGATAAGCCATTTGGCTGTCTCGAAGTTTTTGTGAAAACATAATATAAATAATAAGTAGTCATTGTTGATGCACTCATCCTTTATGGTTATCTGAAAATGTTTAATGAACCACTTAATTATGTTGAAATGTCCGTTTGCGCAAGTGCGTGTTAATATGGTATCAACGTTATGTATATTCGTTCTATTTAATTGAAATCGATTTACAAGCCACTTGGCAATATCAATATGATCATTTTCGCATGAAATAGATAGTGCGTAATTTTCTTTATCGCATATATCCTCTATCGTTAACTTAAAGTATTCGACAAGCCATTTCACGACATTAAGATGGTTGTTTCTGCATGCTATGAATAACGACATATTATCTGAGGCTCGTAAATCCTCTCTTATGAGTTTGAAGTATGATGTAATCCACTTTGCAATGTGGTGTTGGTCGTTTGCACATGCAAGTACTAATAAGGGAATATTATCTCTATCGCATTCATCCTCCTCAGTAAATTGGAAACGTTGCCCAAGCCACTTAGCAATACCAAGATGTCCATTCATGCATGCTGTTGGTAATATATCTATAGCTTCAGATCGTGCTTCGTCAATTGTAATCTTAAAATGTTCGATAAACCATTTAACGATATTGATGTGCCCTTTTTTACATGCGAGGTTTAATGCCTGTACGTAGTGATGGAGATCGAATGTGATATCTCTATTTATTTGAAAATGTTGCGTAAGCCACTTAGCAATATCAAGGTGATTGTTAATACATGCAACAAATAAAATGTATTCAGTGTTTGCCTTTTCGATGGAAAGTTGAAAGTGATTGATGATCCATTTAATGACATTAAAGGGGCTATGTCAAGGGAATTTTGGCCGAGAGTGACCTGGTGTCTAAAATCATTTCAGAATAAAAGTCCACCGTGTTCTGAAATTCGATCTCGCGTTAAAACAAGCTGAAAGTGTATGATTTAAATCCATTTCCATCGAAGTTTTCCTTAGCGTTATACATTGTTTTTTCAAAATAGATAGTTAGTTTGAATATCAGTGTTTAGATTGAAGTCAGAATATTTTAGAATAATAGATCATTGGCGCTCCACCATCCTCTGGTTTCAAGAAGAGAGGTCGGCCATCTTTGGTTTCGACAAAGGTCAATCGGTACAAGAACAGAAAGATTTGGCGTCTTGAACATCCCAGTATTTATCTCCGCAAGCCAGTATTTGAAACATGGAGGTCTGTTAAAGCTTCTGGGACGTTTGCGAGTGACTCCAGCTTCGCCACGTATCTACTTTCCCTCGAGATGAAGCGAAAGTGATCGATCGTAGCACTTGTACTACAAATCTGAGATCCCAAATCTGAGTTTGTTATGTATTTCTACTTGGTCTTCATAGTTCGTATGCCCATGCTAACAAGATGAGAGTTCGAGATGACATTGGTAGCAAGAGAAAAGGAAAAAGATATCGCCCTGCTGTGAATGGAAAGCCACAAGTCGCCACTATATATGCTTTGACCTTTGTACTGTTAGTGTTAGCGAAGGGAGATATTGGTAATCGATCACTTGTATCCCGTTTGTCATCGACGTAAGGCATTTTTGTTCTGGCGTGAAAATCAAGTGGGATCTTGCTGTGCCATTCTTTTCAATTTTATGTAAGTTTTGATTTTCTTGCAGCTCTACTGGCAGCTTCTACTCCGATCAAGAAAACTGCTACACTTGTGTCTCCTTCGTCGTCTGGAAACGGGAGAGAATCGGAAGTCGATATCACTGGCGTATCGCTGCATTATGTCCTTGATGATAGCGTTATTGTTGCGAAACCCGACTATACCGACTCTGAAAGTGATGCTGCTGAATCACAGTCTTATGTTGGTAGTGTAAGAAAGTCAAAAGTGGTCAAAAATTTGCATGAAAATTAGAACGCATTTAACGTCAAATTCCTTACAACAGAAGTCCGAAATCCTACCACTTCAAAAGCTGTTGACTCCTGATCGGATTCTTCATCAGAAATTGAGGAGAGTTCCATAATTCATGTTAAGTTCTGTAAATTAAACCATGGATCGTAAAAATGAACCGCGCGAACTGATCTGAACTTAGCCGATCACGTTTGTTTACATGTGCAGTTGGTGATTGTAGCATGACTTCAGTACCCTTGACAGAGCCCCTTTAAGGTGACCGTTCATACAAGTTTTACATAATATAACGATAATGGAAAGTCGAATATCTTCTGTGGTATGCAAGAAACGATCTATCATCCATTTGGCGCTATCAAGTTGACCTCTTTCACAAATATAGCTGAATAGATACATACCATCCCTACGCATATTCTCATTGGTAATACCAAAAATCTTTACTAACTTATCTCGTTTATTATAAGTAAGTGGTGTCATTAAAGCTTATCAATAGAGATGGAACTTGGTTGAGTACTATCAATAGGTATGGAACTTAATCTATTACTATCAATAGAAGTAGAACTTGGTTGAACACTACCAATAGGAGTAGAACTTGGTAGAACACTACCAATAAAAGTAGAACTTGATTGAATATTATCAGTAGAAGTAGAACTTGGTTGAATACTATCAATAGAGATTGAACTCAATCTACTACTATCAATAGGTATGGAACTTAATCTATTACTATCAATCGAAGTAGAACTTGATTGAATACTATCAATAGAGATGGAACTTGGTTGAATACTATCAATAGGTATGGAACTTAATCTATTACTATCAATCGAAGTAGAACTTGGTAGAATACTATCGATAGAAGTAGAACTTGGTTGAATACTATCAATAGGTATGGAACTCAATCTACTACTATTAATAAGAGTAGAACTTGGTTGAATACTATCAATAGGTATGGAACTCAATCTACTACTATTAATAAGAGTAGAACTTGGTTGAATACTATCAATAGGTATGGAACTCAATCTACTACTATTAATAAGAGTAGAACTTGATTGAATATTATCAGTAGGTATGGAACTCAATCTACTACTATTAATAAGAGTAGAACTTGATTGAATATTATCAGTAGAGGTAGAACTTGGTTGACAATAATGGAAAGTCGAATATCTTCTGTGGTATGCAAGAAACGATCTATCATCCATTTGGCGCTATCAAGTTGACCTCTTTCACAAATATAGCTGAATAGATACATACCATCCCTACGCATATCCTCATTGGTAATACCAAAAATCTTTACTAACTTATCTCGTTTATTATAAGTAAGTGGTGTCATTAAAGCTTATCAATAGAGATGGAACTTGGTTGAGTACTATCAATAGGTATGGAACTTAATCTATTACTATCAATCGAAGTTGAACTTGATTGAATACTATCAATAGAGATGGAACTCAATCTACTACTATTAATAAGAGTAGAACTTGATTGAATATTATCAGTAGAGGTAGAACTTGGTTGAATACTATCAATAGGTATGGAACTTAATCTATTACTATCAATCAAAGTAGAACTTGATTGAGTACTATCAATAGAGATGGAACTTGGTTGAATACTGTCAATAGGTATGGAACTTAATCTATTACTATCAATCGAAGTAGAACTTGATTGAATACTATCAATAGAGATGGAACTCAATCTACTACTATTAATAAGAGTAGAACTTGATTGAATATTATCAGTAGAGGTAGAACTTGGTTGAATACTATCAATAAGTATGGAACTTAATCTATTACTATCAATCAAAGTAGAACTTGATTGAATACTATCAATAGAGATGGAACTTGGCAGAATACTATCAATAGGTATGGAACTTAATCTATTACTATCAATCGAAGTAGAACTTGATTGAATACTATCAATAGAGATGGCACTTGGTTGAATACTATCAATAGGTATGGAACTTAATCTATTACTATTAATAAGAGTAGAACTTGATTGAATACTATCAATAGAGATGGAACTCAATCTACTACTATTAATAAGAGTAGAACTTGATTGAATATTATCAGTAGAGGTAGAACTTGGTTGAATACTATCAATAGGTATGGAACTCAATCTACTTCTATTAATAAGAGTAGAACTTGATTGAATATTATCAGTAGAGGTAGAACTTGGTTGACAATAATGGAAAGTCGAATATCTTCTGTGGTATGCAAGAAACGATCTATCATCCATTTGGCGCTATCAAGTTGACCTCTTTCACAAATATAGCTGAATAGATACATACCATCCCTACGCATATTCTCATTGGTAATACCAAAAATCTTTACTAACTTATCTCGTTTATTATAAGTAAGTGGTGTCATTAAAGCTTATCAATAGAGATGGAACTTGGTTGAGTACTATCAATAGGTATGGAACTTAATCTATTACTATCAATAGAAGTAGAACTTGGTTGAACACTACCAATAGGAGTAGAACTTGGTAGAACACTACCAATAAAAGTAGAACTTGATTGAATATTATCAGTAGAAGTAGAACTTGGTTGAATACTATCAATAGAGATGGAACTCAATCTACTACTATCAATAGGTATGGAACTTAATCTATTACTATCAATCGAAGTAGAACTTGATTGAATACTATCAATAGAGATGGAACTTGGTTGAATACTATCAATAGGTATGGAACTTAATCTATTACTATCAATCGAAGTAGAACTTGGTAGAATACTATCGATAGAAGTAGAACTTGGTTGAATACTATCAATAGGTATGGAACTCAATCTACTACTATTAATAAGAGTAGAACTTGGTTGAATACTATCAATAGGTATGGAACTCAATCTACTACTATTAATAAGAGTAGAACTTGGTTGAATACTATCAATAGGTATGGAACTCAATCTACTACTATTAATAAGAGTAGAACTTGATTGAATATTATCAGTAGGTTATGGAACTCAATCTACTTCTATTAATAAGAGTAGAACTTGATTGAATATTATCAGTAGAGGTAGAACTTGGTTGAATACTATCAATAGGTATGGAACTCAATCTACTACTATTAATAAGAGTAGAACTGATTGAATATTATCAGTAGAGGTAGAACTTGGTTGAATACTATCAATAGGTATGGAACTTAATCTATTACTATCAATCAAAGTAGAACTTGATTGAGTACTATCAATAGAGATGGAACTTGGTTGAATACTGTCAATAGGTATGGAACTTAATCTATTACTATCAATCGAAGTAGAACTTGATTGAATACTATCAATAGAGATGGAACTTGGTTGAATACTATAAATAGGTATGGAACTTAATCTATTACTATTAATAAGAGTAGAACTTGATTGAATATTATCAATAGAGATGGAACTCAATCTACTCCTATTAATAAGAGTAGAACTTGATTGAATATTATCAGTAGAGGTAGAACTTGGTTGAATACTATCAATAGGTATGGAACTTAATCTATTACTATCAATCGAAGTAGAACTTGATTGAATACTATCAATAGAGATGGAACTTGGCTGAATACTATCAATAGGTATGGAACTTAATCTATTACTATCAATCTAAGTAGAACTTGATTGAATACTATCAATAGAGATGGAACTCAATCTACTGCTATTAATAAGAGTAGAACTTGATTGAATATTATCAGTAGAGGTAGAACTTGGTTGAATACTATCAATAGGTATGGAACTTAATCTATTACTATCAATCGAAGTAGAACTTGATTGAATACTATCAATAGAGATGGAACTTGGTTGAATACTATCAATAGGTATGGAACTTAATCTATTACTATTAATAAGAGTAGAACTTGATTGAATACTATCAATAGAGATGGAACTCAATCTACTACTATTAATAAGAGTAGAACTTGATTGAATATTAACAGTAGAGGTAGAACTTGGTTGAATACTATCAATAGGTATGGAACTTAATCTATTACTATCAATCGAAGTAGAACTTGATTGAATACTATCAATAGAGATGGAACTTGGTTGAATACTATCAATAGGTATGGAACTTAATCTATTACTATTAATAAGAGTAGAACTTGATTGAATACTATCAATAGAGATGGAACTCAATCTACTACTATTAATAAGAGAAGAACTTGATTGAATATTATCAGTAGAGGTAGAACTTGGTTGAATACTATCAATAGGTATGGAACTCAATCTACTACTATTAATAAGAGTAGAACTTGATTGAATACTATCAATAGGCCGCTCCCATAGGATTATCATCAGGAATATCCATCTTCCATCCACGTAAATAGTTCTTTAAAGGACGTACTCGAACAAATGTTAGTATATGCTCAGCCATGATATAATAAACCAATATATGTTACAATACCTAATAACCACACTACTCTAATAGGGTGTTAGAATACAATAAATTCACTATAAACCAAATGTTCGAACAAATGTTAATATATGCTTAGCCCTGATATAATACGTTATGATTACATTACTTTAATATATAATTATAAATACAATAAATGAACTATAGTAGTAAATAATACTTTATAAACAGGTTTCTCTAATAGGGCGTTGAAATGTAAAAAATACGATTAAAAAAATAGTACGACAAAACTGCTTTAATCCGGAAAAAAGCGGTAGAAACCGATCATTCAATATAACGTATAAATTCGATAAATAAAACTATAGTAGTATCCAAACTGCCGTGTTTTGGACCACATTCCTGAAATTCTTAAAATTCCATTTAACATTGTTACATTTTATTACTTTTTTCATCTAATGGACCCCCGAACGAAGTGAGGATAGTCCATTAGATGAAAAAAGCAATAAAATGTAACGATGTTAAATGGAATTTTAGGAATTTCAGGAATGTGGGCCAGAACCGGCAGTTTATATACTACTACTTGTTTTGCAATTATATAGTTGTAAACATTTCATCACTAAACTCAAAAACATGATCGTATTAAGACGCGCACAGCCTGAAGGGTTATCAAAATGAAAGGAAAACTATATTGAAACAATGCATCAAGTTGATTGTATTCGTTGATTATTTTATTACAATAACTAAAATATGTTTACCCTCCAGGTGACATGGATGCTTGTTGAAGATAGGGAAGTAAAGCTTACACTGGTTGGAACACCATCAGGTACTGTAAAAGTATAAATACGGACACAAAGTTCCCACGTGCAATTAATAATCCTTGATTGACAATTTAATGGTACGCGGCACGTACCGCCAAGTTCACTATTATTATTTTGTTGTTTACAAAGCCACATAGTGGGTCAACTAACACATTTCCGAAAAAAACTTTTTTATTCGTCGGTTTCTCTGCTAGTAGGAAATGAGCTGATCGTGATTGCCTTGTATAGTAGGGAACCAATTAGAGCGTTCTTGTGCTCATGACATATCAAGTAGTTGTGTTTATAATAAACAAATACAGCCATATTTAATGGTTACGAATCAACATTGTAACTGTAGAACTAGGAACATCTTTGTAAGGTAATAGTTCTAATATTTGTTATGTAACAGTTTGAGAGTTCTGCTTGCATTATAACAGAGTGATATATATGCTGTATTTAATTGGACACGCAAAAAAACCCACAAACATACAGAAGAAACACCTCGAAGCGAAAGAGTGGGAAGCTACTCCCGAGCCGATGTTCCACTTAAAACGCATTCTGTAAGTCGCGTTCTTATTCCGGCTTTCCGGTAAAGGAATACACATACTCTGAATTTTAACGGAACCTGAAACAACCATAGACTGATCAAAGTCAGGAACCGGCTAGAGCACAGAGCGAATTGGAATTTAGAGTGTTGGTTTTTGTTGAGGGACGAAAACCAAAGAACCCGGAGAAAAACCCTCGGAGTAAGGGCGAGATACCAACAAACTCAATTCACATATCAGAGAGGTGAGATGCGAAGCGTTTACCACTTGTGCCACCCCGGCTCCCCATGCAATAAAAACAATGATGTACTAAAAGTGGTAACTAAGTATTATTTTCAAGGTTTTCTGATTTTGGAAAAGTCGGTCCGGAACATGTCCTAAAGAACGCGCCCTATGGCGCTTTACAATAGAACTTCAGATAACGTGACTGGCATAAAATAACTACACTGTTAGCTTATTTTGTATCTAGAGAACGTAATGGCAGGTCCATATAAAGGTATAAGCAATTGGGGTTGATTACATTATGACCACTTTTAATGTATTCGCATACTCTCGTATAATTATCCAATCACGTATGAGAACGGCCTGTCCGAATAAACAAATAAATCCACAAACAAAACCATTTTCTTGCCGAAACCACAAATGAAAGTGAAACAAGGACATTATAAATAGTCTGTTGATCTATTGCAGACTTTCGTATAAAATTGATAGAGGCATGCAGAGTTGCAGTTTGACCTCAAAGCCAACATCGAGGAGTCTTGATATAGAGACTTGTCGAAACAGTTGGCAAAAATGCGACACGGATTTGAATTTTTGCTATTTTAGTAATTCCTGGCTAAAAAAACTGGGGAACAAAAGGGAAGCCAGTTAAACGAAGACAGGAACGTCTTTTACCAACATTGTGTTTCCTTTTTGGAAGAGTTTTGGGCACTTTGTTAACCTTCGAACATTCAGTGAAATAAAATCGACATTTCAAACGCGTCACGGGTAGATTGATTTACTGAATACTCATCAAGCATTTTCTCTTCTCAGTAAACGGCGAACAAAAAGGAAATAATTCGTATTTCACTCATATTTCCTTCTTGTAAAGACTTTTGCCAAGTTTACTTCCCATTTGTGGTTTTGTTTGTTCATTTGACAGGCCGTTCTCGTACGTGATTGGATGGTCGCAACGGAAGTATGAAATACATTACAAACTGGTCATACATTTGCGCATCGTGCTGTAATTACGAGAAAAAAGTCAGGAAAATACTTGAATAATTAATTACCATCTTCCCGAGTTGTGATTGTCCTTTCAGTACTTGGTTGACCAACATACCATTGATTCCGTACAGCTACAGTTACAGAGTATGTCGTATATTTCTCTAAATTATGCAAACGCCATGAAGTCGCTTGAGGTCCGTTCACAATAACGGCATTTGATGAACCTCTTATTATCGTGTAAACAATCTTATATCCAACTAGAGGTCCATTCGCCAAGTCTTTCTGCGAAAACTTAAACGATGAAAAAGGAAATTAAAGTAGTTAGTTCGCAAAACTCCGGCATTAGCTGTATAATAGATGTCTGTTGATAGAGGTCTGTTGTGAAGACAAGGCACATACATATGTATATATACCATCAATATATAGGTCTTAAAAATAGATGAAGATTATGTTCAATCGTACGAGTGTTTTTATCATATTCATTTGTTACTTCAAACCAGTTATATAGAAATATACACCATTGATTTACTGTGGCTAATAATCAGATTGAAATCTAATGTTAGTGTGTACATATACTAAGCTACTTTTGCACAAAGGGAAAATGGTTTTATTTACTTTCCATTTGACAATGATACTAGTTGAGGACGGTGATGAAACGCTGACAATGACTGGAATGCCTTTGGGTTCTATAAATATAAGAAAATAAAATACATTCTAATTGAAATGATTAATATTTGCATATGTGTTTATGCTACATGTAACTACAAATAAATTAAAAAAACACGTGCGCCTCATTAATAATTATAAGGTTACAGTAACAATAACCTCTATTTATATATTTCCAATGAAATATTCAGTAATAGTCCAATAGACCGATTTAGCTGGTACATTTGTTGTCCCAATTCAGATCATGTGACAGCTCTCCAGAGGATTCAGTGCTTCGTTTTCCATTTAGAGAAAGTTGAACATTTCCTCAGAAAAACAAGAAAACATTATCCAAGGGAAAAGTCAGGTGACATGAATTGGGACAACAAATGTACAAGCTAAATCGGTCTATTCGTAGTTCTTGGAAGCCTTTGGTGATATCGAGACTGGTGTCGAGACTGCATATTTAGCCATTTGTGATAATCAAAACTATCCATATTCATAGAAAGTGGGTCCAATCGATCTTTCTAAAACAGCGTTTTAAAGTTTGTTTGCTAAATTCATTCGTTATTGAAGTGATATGCACGTGACTGTTTCCTGCAAAAGGCCTATTAAGCTCATTCACGAAAATCACATTGACGGATAGATAGAGAAATGAATTCCTTGTCTGTGGTAGACCTCTTGTTTACACCATACATGTACTGTATACCGTGGCGCAAAAATGGATTAAAGGGAGACCGTTTTGGGCGAGGTATGTACTTTATTGTTAACCCTGGCTAACAAAGAACTTAATGTTATTAATATCCATGTTGAGAGAAACAAAGAAAAATTTGAAAACCACGAGCCGCGAGCGAATTTTAACTTTTTCTGCGTTCTCCCAACATATCCCATGTGTTTATAGCAGAGAATAAAGACATAACGAACCGGCAGGAAATATTCGAGAACTAAATCTTGCAACATTCTCGAGAAGGATAACTCAGAACTCAAGAAACTGCCGCAAATTTCAGCCAAGTCATCAGGCATTCAAAGAATAGAGGATTTTGTCGTCGAATGTGAGTATGAGGAAATGTGCTTCATACAGGAAGCATTCAAAGATTCCGTTGGAGCACCTTTTACTTATATGTCAATGAACTCTTATATTCGCCAAACTCAGTGAAAAGATATAGCTGTTGGGACCTTCCTTCCTGGCCTAGCTGGGACTTCGAGTCCGTCCGCTAGTCTCTCGTAAATAAACAAGAGACTGGCGCTGCCAATCAAACTCGTTGCTTATTTCTGAGAACTCGTTCAGGACTGGGTGAGAACTGACGTGTTTCATTTGAGAACTGGTTGATCAGATGTCAGTTCAAGTAAATGGTTACAAACGAAAATGGGGTAGCGAGATCTGTAAAGCGGCACTTATTGCTTATGAAGTTTAATTCATGTCTGGTTCTTCATTTACAGTTTATGATATCGTCTGCTGTGTCTGCATTCTTCCAAAGATTCGAGACTAAAATTATAATCACAAGGATGACACTGGGCATCATTAGATTTAACACTAAGGTAAATGTGCTTGATTATCCACAGACAAATGCAAATATAAACGCATTTCAACGTAACCTTCATGGCGGATTTCCAATCACTGTTCAGTTTTGGAGAGCTTTGCTTCTATTGAGTTGAAGTTCTCGCAGTTTGTTTTTGGACTTTGGTTTGACTGACTTAATTCAGTTAAGTCAAGACTTCTCAGTTGTATAGTATTGTGCAGTATAATACGGTATATTTGAGAATATATTTGAACGACGGAAACAACTCGACAATGAAAATCGCTCAAATGAATTTACGTGATACCTCCGCCGTTTGCGTGTGGGCTGATAAGAAGAGCGTTTTCAACAGTGCTGCAATCATATAGAATTAAATGTAGCAATACAAACGGTTTCCCTCGGTTAATGAAGCAGAAACTGTAAAACAAATCCTTCTCATAAGTAGCTATAGTTGCATACACTGTACATATATTTTATATTTTACTTCTTATATTTACTATATTTTTAGAACAATGTGTAAACCTTAGTAATTCAGGTTTTTAACTGCAATCAAGGTATCGAAATAAACGATCTATCTATCTCGATCTATCTATCTCACTTCCGACGCAGGACACACGTAGTATCACATGATCTTGCATGGCGGCACTGATGTGCCAGCTTATAGTGTTTACGTGACCAGTGCAATCTGATTGGCTGATTTGCGAAACTTATGTCCTAATCCTGTAGTTTTCATCTAAAAGGACTTCTAAAGTAATAACATGAACTACTCGTGCTATACGGGATTTATAGGCACTGAGTGATATTTTATAAGTTCTAATAATTGCACGAGCCTTTATATCACTCAGTGTCTATAAATCAACTATAGCACATAAAGTTCACGCGATTTTTTGTTTATGTACTGAGCAAACATTTGCTGAGAGCATGGGACTGTGAACTCAATAACCTTTAGATGCACTCATCATTGACCAATCAGAATCCAGATATATTGTTGAGTATGTTATAACAAGGGATATTTCTGCATGTCAGGGATATAACTATTTATTACATCATAGTCAGTGGTATACCGGCTGATACTAAAATCGTAAAAAAATGATATCACACTGCCTCCTTATTGAAATTGGTCTATTTTACCTTTGACCTTTTCCCCGTAGACTTCTACACGCATTGTTTTCCAAAGATGATACTTTAACGGAACAAAGCGAATGAATCTAAGTACAGTTGGGACATCAAGGATGTTCTTTTGGATAGTATAATGATCCCTATTACCATTGAAGATCTAAAAAGGAAATGATATCAAATTGGTAATGCCTATAGCTAGAGAGTTGTTTTACGAAGACGTAAAAGGTATAATTCATATCATATATTATTAAATGGCCGAGTTTCTCATAGTCTGGGTGCCAGCAAATCGAGCAATCTGATTGGATAAAACAGGCAAAATATGACAGTGATTTGATATTAAGACCGGTCTTTCTATGAACTGCTTTGTCTGTCTGTCCTTGAAACTCTTTTCGACACTTCTCTTCGTAAACAAAGCAATTTAAGTATAAATGTTGTACTAGGTTGTTTTCATTAAAAAAAATTACCTAGGTAATTTTTACATTTTTATGGTATTTTAAGGTTTCTCGATCGAAACTCCGAAGCCACTTCGCGAATTTAAACAAAATGTCATAACTGTAAAGATAACAACAATTTTATTTGGAAAAATAGGACATTACAAGTTTTGTCTCCGGCAGGCTAGCCTGCTATGCAGACGTAGTTTTTCACTCATAAATTCGAAGGAAAAAGTAACGTCTTCTTACCCGAGCACTTAATTAGTTTCCAATATGCAAGCATGACGTCAGCACGTATGTTTTATTTTTCTGCCCAATCAAAGCCATCGTTCGAATTTGAGTGAATTGGCGCACCAATGAACAGTCTCCCATGATTGGTCGATGGCAAATGTATTGTCTTAATGAGCAGCAGGGAATGTGATTGGACCAGCCCCTGGGGGGGGGGGGGGGGGGGGGAGGGGGGGTGGGGTCCGCAACTCCCACGCTGCTCCCGCCCGGCAGCCTCTAAGGAGAGCCCGGCAGCGCAAACAACGGCTCCCACCCTGCTCCGGCCCGGCAGCCTCTAGAGAGTCTGGCAGGGCAAACAACGGGTCCCAGGGGGGCCTCCTGCTTCGCCCGGCACTCCCAACCCGGCAGCGCAAACAACGGGTCCCAGGGAGGGCCTCCTGCTCCGCCCGGCACTCCAAAGCCCGGCAGCGCAAACAACGGGTCCTAGGGGCGGTCCACGCCCCCCACCGGCCCGACCCGTTGGAGTCCCAGCGGAGACCCCTAGCCCCGCCCCCGGCGGCCGGCACTCCAAAGCCCGGCATCGCAAACAACGCTGACAAGCAGCAAGCAAAACAACCTCTGGGACATAAAGGAGAAGAGAAGGAAAGGCGAAAGTGGAGGTTGTCCCAGAGGGGTTCTGGCGAGGTTGCGATTTCGCAATTAAAGTATAGCGACCGAAGCTTATTCTCCCACACTTTCGCGTACGCCATAAGATGTCTATCCACGAGGTTTCGCCGGCTACCACTCGGTTCGTTCAACCCACGACTGAGTTCGAGAAAAAAAAATCCTAGACGAGCTCGACGGCACCAAAGTCGAGCTGGTTGAGGCGAAAAAGCGAGTAGAACATCTGGAGTGCGAGCTGCACGAAGCCCACGACAGTTACTACTCACGAAGCAAGCACCTGCGTAATACAATGGATACTATGCGGCTGATAATTCTTGGTTGTGCCATTGTGTCCACTCTAGCTATGGTACCCTGCCGATACAACACATGTGTATCGTTTGCCTAGCCATTGGACTTTGGGCACTTCGCCACGGCGGGGCTTGGGGCACCACCCCCCACCCGCCCCTCCAGCCCCTGTCCCCATAGCGCAGTGGTGGGATGGAATCCTATACACATATGGTGGACCACCCGTCGCTGCTACGGGGAGTGGTCGGACCCCTTGTCTTTTTTCTGACGTTAGTAATCCCCAATTAGAGCCATACGTAATAGGGGTATAGGCAGGATGAAGGGAACAAACATATGCCCCTGGCTTGGAGTGGTTACGAAACAAATTTGCGGCAACACCTGTATCTTTGAATACTGTAGAACACATAGACAGCAGCTCCGTCTAGGTAGAACTCCACCCCTTCCGTGTCGGCACTGTGGTGTGGGGACAAAGTCAGCCACTCTGTTGTGTAGACCTTGCGGGGCTCATCGTGTCGCTCAAAAACTTATCGACACTGAAAAGCGAGTCCATAAGCAGTTCGCTTGCGTATTATCTCAAAAAAGCCCAATTAAAGGATTGGCTGACTATGTTATACACACTCGATGGCACATGCACAGAGAGCACGAGCACTACAAGAAGAGTTCGAGGCCGCCACAGGCAGGCGACCCGGATACCCGCAGTCCCGCGTCGCCCTTCAAGGCCTACGCGAGGCCCTCGACCGCTACACAGCGACCCAAGATGCCGGAAAGGCACATGACACCCAAAAGCAGGGTGCCAAAGCATTTTTCGACGAGTTTGCCAAATGGGCCAAATGGACGTCGTGGACGATTTCGACCTCGACAGGCCAACACTCGCTGGCGAGCTTGAGGGGGAGCCCGCCAGGTTCTTGGCACGCGCCAAAGGCGCTCATCGGCGGGAAGGCGCTGCCCACGTCTTTAGCACCTGGCGCCGAGAAGAAGACGATCCCTACGACCTGGGAGAAATCAACATAAACGGCAAAATTGCAGGCAAGATAGTCCAGGACAACACAATGACGGCCGACATGGCCGCTGAAGTTCTACAACACCTCGATGGGGAATACGTTCTCAAAGTCGTCCGCGATCAAGCCCCTGAAGTGTGGGTCGTCGAAGATGGCTTTGTCCCGCTGAAAGAGGGCCGAGCCCACGGTGGTGAAGTCCTTGTGATTTCAAACCAAACGGCGCCTGGGGTATTAGAGGGGATCGATAAGCTCTACTTTAATAATGCGTATCCAGTGTCCGAAGTTATTTACGGTCTCTATCCTATCCGAGACCCCGACCCTGGCAACCTTGCCCCGATGCGCGACGGCGACCTCAACTGTGTGGCCCAGAGGGTGGTGGAGCACTTCGAGGGTGCCTTGAGAGGCCAGGGGCTGACCCCCACAAGGCGCTAGAAAATCGAGGAGTGGGAAGAGAGGGTTCACGATACAGGTGCTACGGTCGGAGATGTCTCCCAGTTCGAAAAGATCCTCGTAATCATCATACGAGACATCGCCGGTGAGAACATCTATTGCTCTGACAAATACCATGGATGGCACAGAGAAATTGAGCTCATCTGCCACAATGGCCATGCCTGGCCCAAATATCTCCACTTCCCCTAGTCTCGCGAGGTCCATATCTTCGAGGGCGACGTTTGGAAAGCAATCAAAGAGGCCACATATCAAGGACCCAAGGCTGTGTGGCTTCTTGGCGGAGGAGACAAAAAGCTTAATGTCAACCAGTTTGTGCTCGAGGACGGTCGAACATATCTAACACAGACACAGCAGGACATCCTTGTAAGGGCGTGTGCCTTTCTCAACCCCGAAAACGAAGTTCTGGCCCAAAAGGTATTCGGTGAGAATCACGCCGCGTCTGTTGTGGCCAAAGAACACAACGGTTGGAAGCCAACCCCAGCCAGCCTTCTTGATGACGTTCAGAAGGCCTGCGTGGAGCACGGTCATGGTGGCCTCTGGAATGCCGAGTGCTACGACAGGAGGGACGTCGTCAGCATCGATATGAAAGCGTGCTATCCTGCGAGTTTTCAGGGCCACGGAGAGGCTATACCGTGGTTCGAAAGGTTCGGGCACCCCGGCCACCGCATGACCCGGGTCGCAATCAACGGGCCCCTCCCCGCAGACATCGGCACAGTCTTCGCATGGGTCCGAGCCTGGGAATTCACCGCAGACTGTTATCCCGTGGTGCCCGCCTGGATTGGAAAACACTTCGAAGAGAAAGGCTGGACCCTGACACAGCTCTTAGCTTTCCTCCCTGGAGATCACGGAGGCCATCGTTGCGTTTAAAACCGAAAAAGAGGTCTGGCTTCCCGACAGCCGGGACCAGGCCTGCGCCGTTATCGGGAAGTTTACGCAGGGGAGCAGGGCCAGCGACAAGAGGCTCACGCGGCGACTCGTCACAGACCAAGGCGAGCTGGACTTCCTGGTCTGGGATACGACGCAAAGCGGCACTCTCGTCGGTGCCCCGAAAAAATGTCCCTTGGCTGGGTCCTCACCTACTACGATGGTTCACAGCCCCAATATGCCCATCTGCGTGCCTCAAAGCTTGCCTACGCACGCATCAACCTCCTTGAGATGCTCCTGCGCTTCACCCCAGAAGAGCCCGTCCGAGTCGCCACCGACTCGATATACGTTCAGAAGACGGCTCTAGAAAAGCTCGAAGGCGTCGGAGCTTACGTGGCTCCCGAGCTGTGGGACTGCGGAGAGGAATTGTGCGCGAGCTGCTTGGTCGGTGAAGAGTTCATGCCGCCTGTAGCCCTGGCTCAGTGGCGCGACAAGGGGGAAGATATCTACTCTCCGCAGAAGCATGCCGCCTACTTTCCCAAGCCTGAGCACTGGGAGGGTTGCAAGAACCTCCAATACAGCGATGCGCCGAGCCACGCCGATCCCTTGACCCGACACCAACTGAGCTACCTCAACGGCAGCGGGGGGAGCGGTAAATCGACGCGAGCGATTGAGCTCTTCCGGGCGAGAAAACCTCTTGTGTTCACACCAACCCACAGGCTCACCAAAGAGATGAAGCAACGCGGCGTTGAGGCCCAGCCCTACCACAGCTTCTTCCGATATTGCGGCGTTCGTCGGGCCCGAGCCGCAACAGATGACCTGGAACTGCTCCAGACGCAACGAAAACTTGTGAAGCCAAAGCTCAAGGAGATGGGGAGAGACCCTCAGGTGTGTCTTGACACGCCCATGAAAGTCCCCATCAAGGTAAGAAAGGCGGCAAAGGACTGGTCTGGAGACGACGAGGTGCTTCTTGAAGATGAGGGTAGTGACGTCTTTCACAGGCCCGACCTGGACGGGAAAGAAGAGTCGGCCGTGGATCCCGTCGTATTTGTCACCAAACAGGAGGGCGGGGCCCTCCACTACGAAGGAGACAGTAAGTGTGGTCCTCAAATCGCAGATGTTGAGTGGACACCCGAACGCATGGGCCAAAAGTATCTCCCCGCGTAGTTATCTGGGACGAGGCTATGACGGTCCCTCGCCCTATTCTGGAGACATTCTTGGAGTGGCTCGACACCAGGGGCGTCCAGGTCATCTGCTGCGGGGACCAGGGCCAGCCGCCCCCGATTTCCGGCGAGAGCCCTCACGACTGTCTGCGCAAGCACGCCGACTTCACACTCGCGACAACGTGCGGCTGACCTGCCTTGGGTGTAACCGGAAAAGAGGAGCGGCGTCCTTGGGGTAGACGACTTGGAGGCTGCTGCGACCACCAGCAGCTCTTCCGGACGAAACCGCGAGGAGTGGCCCCTCTCCTACGTTGGGATCTCAATCGCGGAGCAACAATGACTGCTGTCTAGCGGCGGGGCACGACTAGGATCTCCTTCGGCGGCACCACCTGCAGCTCTTCGCGCACGAACTTCCGCTTGGGCGCCCCCTCCGAAAGATAGTACAGCACGGGCTGCCCCGAAGACACCGCACTGCGCGAGATGTCGTTCGTCCTGAAACTCCACACATGATCAGTGGCTCTACGTCTTTCGCCGCCCTCCAGCTCCCCTGGTGCATACAGGTATCGAACGAGAGCATCGAATGGCAGGCGCTTCTCTTCGAACCAACGGCCCGTGAATACGTAGGGTTT
Source organism: Actinernus sp. WN-2022 (assembly GCA_030867875.1). Lineage (NCBI taxonomy): Eukaryota > Metazoa > Cnidaria > Anthozoa > Actiniaria > Actinernidae > Actinernus > Actinernus sp. WN-2022. Next base: position 4,214,554 of record JAOWCC010000936.1, on the reverse strand, counting down.
TTTGCGTCCACTCGCTGCGCCTCCACAGCCTTCGAGGGCTCCTTCCCCATCAATCGGGTCACCTCGCTGTTTATCGTCTGTAGGACTATAGGCAGTAGCAGAACCCACTCTGTGGACCTCTCGTCGCCTCGCCCCTGCGACTCTAAGACCAGTTCCTGCCCGTACTGGTGTGGGAAGAGCCGCTCAGCCAGCGTCCAGTTCGCCCGCTCTACGATGCTCTGCGCCCTATGGTTGCCCGCATCGCGCCGTCGAACTTCGGTGCCGTGCCGCTCCAAGGTTTCGGATAGGCGGCCCATGAACTCCCGCCCGGGGTCGACCTGCAGCAGCTGTGGCCACGTCAATGGGCTGCGCTTGTAGATCCGTTCGAAGGCCGCAGCCACCTCGCCACTATCTTTCGAGGAGAGGCGCTCCGCTTCCTTGTAAGGAAGCGAGGCTATATCAACCACAACGAGGGCGTACTTGTACGTCTTTCGCCCCACCCGATCATGTGGGAGGAAGAGCAGGTCGGCCTGGTGCACCTCGTTGGGCTTCGATACCGTCCAATGCGGCCTTGGGACGTCGCGAGGGGCAGGGAGATAGATATGCTACATAGCCTGTCGGGCGAGCCACTCCCGCACCTGCTCCTCCCTGTTGGTGTTCCATGCTATCTTTGCTGCTTCCGCAAGTTTGGGAAGGGCACCCGCCCCACGCCAATAACCCGAGGGGCTGTAGTAAGCTCTGGATATAATTTAGTTTCCATTTTGTCTCCTACACAGCTAAGACTCTAGATCTCCATTCTCAGAAAAACGTTTTTTTGTAATCTACAGCCAGCGGCTAGCAGCGCAGCCAATGGCAAGCATCCCACCGCCGACATAGGCAAGCTCACTCGTTTTTTGGGCGTTCGAGGGTCGGTAGTAGTCGGAGAAACTGGGTTCCTTCAACGCCGGGATGTGGTCCAACCCAACGTGCACCTGGTTGTAGAGGGTCAAGGCGTGGTCCGTATCATTGAGATCGTCTTCGGCATGGCGCTGCAGCCTCTCCTGTTACTGAACCCAGTCGGCTAACTTTTCGTGGTGCTCGTGGAAGGCTGCCCAGTCTGCCTAGTACTTCTCGATCGCCAAATCGTGCCGTTTCCGCTCTGTAGCCAGCGCATCGGAGCCTTGGCCGGAGATTGCCCGGGCGAGGTACGACCCCTTAACGAAGGCCGTCGCATTCAAAAGTGCCCCACCGATCATCAAAGCAATGGTAGCCATCTACAGGCCACCAGCCAACACGGCTGTCCACTTCGCGAAATTGAGAACGGATGACGAAGAATCGTTAGTCATGGACTCCTTCACCACCTTCCTTCCAATGAACCCAATGCCCGCGGCGATTCCTAACAATTCGACGGCTTCAGTCACTGTTCGCATTAGCTCGTTCTCACCCATTCTTTGTCGTATAGCCTGCGGCTCCTGGCTTCAAATGGCGTACTACTCCATGTCCCTCGGCCCCCCGCCACCTTTTTCAGGTGGACTGGGGCCCGCGGAGGGTTGGGGTGGGCAGCACCCCGGCGGGCTCGTTGCCTTATACCGATGGTACTGGTAGTACAGCCCTATCAGCGTCGCACCTACGCCGATGGCAGCGAGTGTGGTGTTGGCAGAGACGTCTTTGCGCCTGCTGGTCCAGCTGCCCTCGACGGACACCTCCCCTTCGTGCTCCACTTCCCTTTCGCGCTCCACCTCGCAGGCGAGGGCAGCTCTAGCGCGGCGGTTGCTTTCTGCCAGTGCCTTTCCAGCAGCGATGCGCTTTGGGTCCTTCACCCCTGGGGTCCTTCGCCCCTGGGGCCCGTTGTTTGCGCTGCCGGGCTTTGGAGTGCCTGCCGCCGGGGGCGGGGCTAAGGGGCTTCGCTGGGGCTCCAACGGGTCGGGCCGGTGGGGGGCGTGGACCGCCCCTGGGACCCACTGTTTGCGCTGCCGGGCTTTGGAGTGCCGGCCGCCGGGCGGGGCAGGAGACCCCCCTGGGACCCGTTGTTTGCGCTGCCGGACTCTCTAGAGGCTGCCGGGCCGGAGCAGGGTGGGAGCCGTTGTTTGCGCTGCCGGGCTCTCCTAGAGGCTGCCGGGCGGGAGCAGGGTGGGAGCCGCCGACCCCCCCAGGGGCTGGTCCAATCACATTCCCTGCTGCTTAATGCCATTTAAATGTAACATTACGTCACTTTCCAGGATATGGAAGGCAAAATCTGATTGGTCCATAACACGATGAGGTGTGCATATTGGAAGCTAATTAAGCGCTCGGTTAAGCAGACGTTACTTTTTACTTTTTACGTCTGCATAGCAGGCTACCGGCAGGCTAGCTAAATGAGCTATTCGAGGCGTGAGGCAAATTATATACAATAGGGCAATTAAGCGTAACGGAATAAAAACACAGAAGCTTTTATGTAGAGTTACAGAAAAGGTAAGTTGAATTGGTAATAAAGTTTAGGTAAAGTTGATAAAAATGATAAAGTTGCTAATTAATATTTTTGCCTGATTCTGCTCAAGTTTTCAAACAGTACAAAATTGATACGACTGACAATGTCAAAATATAACTAAATTGTGACGTAAGCCAACCCCCTTTTTAACTCGTGGATGCACGCACGTGCAGCGACGAGTTATCGGGGTTAGGTGGATTTCATTTCCGAATGTGCCGTATCCGCTATTCTTTTCCGAGCGTGATGTATCCTTTTTTGAAGATGTATTGCCAATTTGAGTGAGAGAGAAAAACAAAATGGCAGCTTTCTTGTCTTTTCCAACCAGCGATGTCGAGGCTAGGCCAACTTTAGTAGCCTTAATTTACCTTAGGTTGCCATAAGAAGTAGATTATTTACGACAAGGATGTCAAGCGATTCAGGATAGCTACGTTTTAGGACCAGAAGCTGCGAAGTTGTATTTTATTTTAAGGCAAATGTACTGAAGAGTTTGGTTGTGACAAGAGACTAAGAACCTTTAAACAGAATTTGAAAAAGGAATTTATAAGTAAATATTAGCTTAAGTTATTTTCTTGTGTTTATTTACCGTATTTACCTCCAGGCTTATACTGCATGCTTTGTACTATGATTTATTTGCTGTTTGGTTTCTCTTACATACATTATGTTAGGTTGTGTGTGCGCGCGTATTTCTGTGCAATGTGTGCGTGGTGACTCCGACCTTGTATTTTATATTTCTTCCTTTAAATCTGGCTTCCTGGTTCCTTAACCCCATATGGTTATTTCAGGAAGCCAGCACCCCCCTTAGTATTTATATTTCTTCTTATTTATTGTATTAACTTTAGTCATAAGGGTAAATAAAATTGTTGTTGTTGTTAGAGAGTTTTAAAAATATGTAGCGCGACCAAGCTAGTATAAATAATAAAGGAACTGAAATCTGTTGTGAATTTTTTCGTGTTGAAAAACGTATGTTTAAATTTCCGGATGGATACCCTAGAGGTTGCAGAGAGTTTTTATTTGGTGAAAATCCATGCAGTAGTTCTACTACAACTACAGGCTTCTCACTTGAAAATCTGCCACTTCAGCCGTTTGACGCTAGTGTGATACCAATTTGACTTTTAATAGCAAAAAATATTGTGGGATTGTTTTTAGAATTGAAAACAGACAGAACATATGGTAGCAGACTAATGCCCTGACATATACGAAGACTGCAAGGCTGACGCTCTCTGTATGTTACCTTTAACTGCTACAGAGACATTCAGCGAAACTAATCAAGTCACACACTTACACAGATATAGGCTCTGCCAACAACGTCCACAATAACACAACACAAAATAGCTCACTGACCACCCGCGAGTTGCCGTTTGGGACCCTATGTTTTGACATGTTTAGCTTTTATTCGAAATCTAGTCGAATGAGTTTTTTCAAACACCTAGAGACTGCCTAAACTTAACACACAACACAGTGCAAAATTTATCAAAATCCCTTGGGCGGAAGTTGGCGGGAAAAAAAGGGCTATGAATTTCTCACCTTACTTACATTGTCAAAGTTGAAAGGACCATAAATTTCTGTTAATAGAAGTTATTAGAATCCAAACTGGTTCAAAGTATTCCCCATATTTCCTATCAATAGTTATTTCTAAAGTGCTTTGTTTACATCTAGAGCTGCTACACAGCTGTCAAACGGAATAGGCACGTGCATTCAAAAGTGGAACATTATCATAACGTTCCATAAGGAGGTACTCCCTGGTCATTTCGATAATTTCTTACCATTTGAATGCACGTGCATATTCCATCATATCAGTCAGCCGTGGCCTCTCTAGATGTAAACAAATTACTATCCAAAACCTCCGCTCTGATGTGCTCCTCTTTGACAAATTATATCTCCAATTGTAGACATTTCTCAGCGATAGGATTTGGTGTATTATTCTTACGAAAGATCGAATTTAATGCTCAAAAACGTTTTAAAAATTATCTGGAGCTGTTTTTTTGAAAACCTGAAGTTTGTCAACTTTTTTCTGTTTTTGCTAGCACAATTTTATTTGGCATCAAGATTTAATAAGCTCTGGGAAATACTTTTAATCAGTTTGGATTCTGATCAATTCTATTGACAAAATGCTACGTTCCTTTCAACCTTGACAACGTTAGTAAGGTGAGAAATTCAGGGTCCAAATTTTCGCCAACTTCCGCGGAAGGGATTTTGAAAATAATTGCACTGTGTATGTGTGTCATAAGTTTGAATAGTCTCCAGTTGTTTGAAGAGAATCGGTCGACTATATTTCGAGTAATGGCATAAAATGTCAAAAAGTGCGGTTGACATACGCCACAATTACGTCATTAGTATATGTGATCGGTTCAGAATTTTGACATTATCAGTTGTATCAATAAATTGTGTGCTGTTTGTGAAAATTAGAGCAGAATCAGGTAAACATCTCGAAAGTTATGATAATTTGTTTAAATTTGCAATGTGGCTTCGTAGTTTCGATCGAGAACCTTATTAAATGTTAGGTAGCATTACATTTGTCTGTTGTTTAGTGACTCAGCTTCCAAAATTAGTGAGCACCCATTGTTGACGGTTAGGGTGCATTTAAAATATCGGGTGAGGTTTTGGATTAATTAGTTCACAGTACCATTGAAGAAGCATTATAATTGTCTGTTGTTTATTGACTTAGCACTAAACACCCAAAATTAGCGTCTATAGCTCTAAAGACCAAAAATTAGTGAGCACCCATTGTTGACGGTTAGGGTGCATTTAAAATATCGGGTTAGGTTTTGGATTAATTAGTTCACAGTACCATTGAAGAAGCATTATAGTTGTCTGGTGTGTATTGACTTAGCTCTAAACACCCCCAAATTAGCGACTATAGCTCTAAACACCCAAAATTAGTGAGCAATTGGCTTTACTGAGGTTGCTGTTAGGGTTATTTAAATGTTGGGTTAGGGTTTGGATTAGCTCACAGGGGTACTGGGTACTCAAAATATATTTTGTAGGAGGGGGTGGATTTGTTTTCTTTTTAATCCCCCCCCCCAACAAAAAAAACAAACTCTTTTATTGAACCCTCAAAAATTAAAAGTTCCCTTTTTAGAATCACTGATATTCCAACCTAGGTTGTTTTAAAATGACCTAGATTCTTTGAAAAACAATCTGAAATGGAAAAACAACCTACAACATATACATGTAGCTTCAGCCTTAAAGTGCAAGTAGCGCCATAACACGACATTAACTCTTTTTGCCCCAAATTCTATTTCTGATATATTTCAGTTGTCTAAATTAGTTTTCTTCGAGTGGCAGGAGCAGCAATTAAACTATGTATGTATGTATGTATGTATGCGTGTATGTATGTGTGTATGTATGTATGTATGTATGTGTGCGTGTATGTATGTATGTATGTATGGGAGAATCTTGACCGAGGTCGGAAAGTACAGACCGAGCGGGTAGTATTTATAGGCCATTTTGACGATGTTGCGCACGCAGCTAGAACAATGGCTATCTATTTTAAATAACAAAAGGCTGGTGAACCAGAAGGAGTCTTAGCAGCTCGCGTCTATTGTTCTACTTATGCGTGAGCAACATCGTCAAAATGGCCGATACACGCTACCCGCTCGGTCTGTACTTTCCGCCCTCGGTCAAGATTCTCTCATACATACTCACGCTCGGTTAACCACAGGCCGCCCAAGTTCTGACTGTGTAACAAGGTTTGTATGGGAGTTCTTCCGATAACTCAGAATAATAACATAAATCTCCTGTAATACAAGCACTAGGCGAAAATGTATATTTAAGGTAGTTTGAAAGGTACCGAAAGGCGACTGAAATGTGAGATTTCGTGTCCTTTACTGTAACTTTAAGAATCCTTAAAGTTCATATTTAATGACCTTTACTCGAGTTCTTAAAGGCAACAAAATGCTGTGTTTAAGGAACACTTAAAGGTTCATAAAGGTTAACTTTCAGTGACTTTAAGGAGGTATGTAAAGTAGTTAAATATTAACTTTCAGTGACTTTAAGGAGGTATGTAAAGTAACTAAATGTAGACTTTCAGTAACTTTAAGGAGGTATGTAAAGTAATTAAATGTGGACTTTCAGTAACTTTAAGGAGGTATGTAAAGTAATTAAATGTGGACTTTCAGTAACTTTAAGGAGGTATGTAAATTAACTAAATGTCAACTTTCAGTAACTTTAGGGAGGTATGTAAATTAACTAAATGTCAACTTTCAGTAACTTTAATGAGGTATGTAAAGTAATTAAATGTTGACTTTCAGTAACTTTAAGGAGGTATGTAAAGTAATTAAATGTCTACTTTCAGTGACTTTAAGGAGGTATGTAAAGTAACTAAATGTTGACTTTCAGTAACTTTAAGGAGGTATGTAAAGTAATTAAATGTTGACTTTCAGTGACTTTAAGGAGGTATGTAAAGTAATTAAATGTTGACTTTCAGTGACTTTAAGGAGGTATGTAAAGTAATTAAATGTTGACTTTCAGTGACTTTAAGAGCATAGGTAAAGGCTTGCAAATTATTACAATCAGTGACTTTCAGGGATGATATAGGAACTTTTACTTCCTTTAGGGGTACATGTAAATGCAAGAAATTTAGGGGTCACTTTATATATATACTGTTATGTCAACTATATAAACATTTAAGTGACATCATTAAATGCGTTTTCATTTCCATTTTAGGAAACTTTAAACACCAACCAAAACATTAAAGTTTCACCAATAACATTTTTTTCAGACTGCAGTAAATACTACTAACTTAGATGTATAAGAGCATTTAAAAGTATTTTACAGGCAGGGCAAACTGTGTTTATATGCCGAAACATACAAGACTATTAGAGTGACTTCTCTTTGCAATCTGTCTCAATTTCAACCCAGTGCTATAAAATAACCCATTGGATAGATAACAAACCACAATATTTTTTCTCCAATATAAATGTATTTGTTCCTTTTCTAAAATAACAACAATAAAAATTCGGAGATATCACCTACACTATATATATGTCCTGTTATGATAATTGGCACTTATATGATAAGCAGAATATAGACTTGTTGCAAGTTGACATCTAAAATATTTTGGAAACCGAGCACAAGCGACAAGTGCAAAAAAACAGTTTAAAGGACAGTCTTTGCATAAGGAACCATTGATTATTTATGGAGAGGGGGGAGAAAATTATTCCCAGAGAAAAACAAATTGTGGCCCACCCCTTTTAACAGTTTTCTAAGCTGTGCCCCCCCCCCCCCCCCCAACTCCCATGCAAATTTTAAATTAGAACCCCCATGCCTTAGTCTGAAGTATAATCTATTCCGTGAGTAACTGTCTCTCAACAAAACAATACTCAACAAGAAAGGTGTACTAATATGGACATTCTTATGAAACAAGGCTGCTTTGTACTTGATTAATATGAACTGGTTGCAAACATTATGGACATACTTGAAAGCAGTTGGTTTGTTACTTGTAATAGTACTTTTGTAGTTGATCTTTTTTTGGTATGGCCTCCAATCTCATGTAAAAATGCAGATACTCTAGGGGCTGGTGGCAATAATCACATTTGTGAATTTGTGGCACGAGGCTTTTTAAATTAGCAAAAGATTGAGTTTTTTTCTTGAAATCATTCTAACAGCTAAAGTTCTTTTTTTATACCTGTATGTAGGTGGTACAGGCATCCAGTATATTGATATAGAACAAAATCATGTTGTTAAAATATAAGTTCCCATCAACAGCTGTATTATTAGGACATCTATACCGGCCCATCTGATAGTTAATTATATCATGACCCACCTTGTGTTCTAAAAAAAAATTGTGACCACCCTATTATCCCCACCCCCCACCCCTCCGCCATAATTAATGACCGGTCCCTAACATTCATAAAAACAAATGTCTGAAATAAAGACATGCGAATGCCTTTATATATGCAATTTAGTTTAATAGAGTAAATAATTTATAGCAATGATTCACTGTTAAAGGTCCATTCCAGTGTTTGTAGCCTATTCAGACTTTTCCTCTGCCAGGAGTACTCCCTGAAGAGCTGTTTTCCTTTTGCATTACCCATTTAACGTAGCTCTCAGGGAAGGATCTACATGTATGTGACTGTTGATCACTCCTATGCATCTGATACGCTCTTGAATTGCTCGCCTGGTCAAGTGCTCATTTTCCCTCCTTCAGCTCCTTTCTCTCATAGGGGAGGCTCTTCACAATGTACACAAGTCTCCTCTCTCCATCTTCTACTTCTTCCTCACTATCCTCTGATGACACATAGTCTGTGGTTGCTAAAACCAGTTCATGGTTTCTAAAACATTCTGCCACTTTTCTCTCATTTGGCTAATCAATCTTTTTTAGTGCATCTGATCGGTTTAACTGTTTCTGAAAAACAAAAACAAAAACATGAAATCAAAATGCAGTTTACACTGTAGGTAGCCAATGACAATTAAATATATTGCTGCTTGAACTTCCAAGGAGAAAATTTGAAAAGCAAAGAAATGGCTGAGTCACTGAAAAGTCTCAATAGCTCTAGATGCCACTTGCATGGTGGTGGGTAGCCTATGTCGCATCCGAACTGAACCCTGGTTAAGTCCATGAACAAAAGCTTGTTTTGCACCCCCAGCAGAGTAGCACAATTATATGTACCCTCCTGATTGGTTTTTACAAATGCTCATTCTTACACATCGTCTGAATGGCCATTCAACTGTCAGCAGTGCGACTTACGGCTAATTTACATTTCAAAATATGGTGGCTTTTATGCACGTCATTTATGAGAAAAGCAATGGCATCTGTACTGTATATCAGTTTGAAATCAAGATTTGTTTGCTAAAACAAGGGCAGTTGACCGGAGTTGAGTTCAGATGTGGCACATACTAGATCTTTCCAAGCTGCACTGGAGATTTGTTTGTATGTTCCTCGAACAAGCATTTTGTCATGACAGATTCTATTTAATGTGTTCGGCAAGTTTCCTTTCATGTGGCACTATAAACCACGGGCAGCCTATTATGTTACATTACTTCAAAACCTGACCAGAAATTGAAATAAACCTAACCTTCTCTGGTAGTAAAACACAGGGAAATGATGACTGAGCTTGTCTAGGGCGAGAAATTCCAAAGTAAACAGCTGACTCGCATGCAAACAAACAGTTTCAACCGAGCGGCCTCTGACATGAACTACCATCATAACAATCTCCAAAGCTGGTGACAGTTGAATGACAAGTCAGAAGACGTGTAAGAATCAGCATTTGTAAAAACCAATCAGAGGGTACATATAATCGTGCTACTCTGCTGGGGGTCCAAAACAAGCTTTTGTTCGTTAATTCGCAGACAGACTTAAAGTGCATATACATGTAAGCCCTGGCTAATTATATTTCTTACAAAGAGATTAATTAGAGGCCATGGACAAAGGATTCCGGAATAAAAAGTTGATTTGACTGATTTGTTATGGTGTATTGGCCGTTCAAATGTGCCCAAAAACGTGTCTTGGGTTGCCTGTGGACAAAAATCAAGTGCACGAGAGAGCTTTACAAAATTGGCACTGGGTCTAGTTTTGATGTCATCAACAGAACACGCTCGATACGCCATTGCATTAAGGGCTTGCCGAATAAAGCTCTCCAAAACGTTTAGCGCGATATTATTATCTTTCTTGGTTATCTATTCAATTATTTTGCAAATAAGCTAACGTTTTAAACCCACGAAGAGACTAGTTCTGTTGATGACGTCACGTTTTATTCTCGTCCCAGTCCCCGAAGGTGCGCGGAAATGATTCTACATTTGGAAGTTAGTCGCTAAAAAAATAATGAAAACATTTTTATTTAAAAAAATTGGATTTTTCCCTCTTCCCTTTAATGTCTAAGCTGTCGAAAAAAAGAAATAGGCCAGGGCTTATATGCACTTTAACCAGGGTTCAGTTCGGATGCAATGCAGGCTAGGTGGTTGGCTGATCCACTAATCAGACTAATTATGTTTGTGGAAGTTTGGTCTTTTTTCCTACAACTATTACCTCTTGAAAATTATAGTATCCCACCAAAGAGGAAGTACATGTATAACTTTCTAATCTGAGGAAATTTTGGGTTTGTATTCCAAAAAGTCTATTTTTAAAAACCCTAACCATCAACAATGGCTGCTCACTAATTTAGGGTTCTTTAGGGCTAATCACTAAACAACACTGAAATATAATACTGTACTTCTTAAATGTTTATGTGAATTCATCTAAACCCTTACCATACATTTTTAAAAACCCTAACCATCAACAATGGGTGCTCATTAATTTAGGGTTCTTTAGGGCTAATTACTAAACACAGAAATAAATTTACTCCTTAAATGTTCCTGTGCCACTGACCCAAACCCTAACATAAAAAAAACTAACATCAATGAATGTACAACGTAAGTTCCCTTTTTAGAATCTCGAACAAATTACCTACATGTAGGTCGAATCAATGCGACCTAGGTTGAATCAAATTTGACCTGGAATTCAACTTAACCTAGGTTGAATTGATTTTGACCTGGAATTCAATTTGACCTGCAACATATACATAAATGTGTGCTTACCCTTCTCCTTGATGCTAACACACAAATACGAAATACACAAAACATGACTTGAAAGTGCAGCAGAAGGCATTTGCGAAAGTCTAAATCTAAAAATTTCCCGGGGAAGCATGCTCCCGGTTCCCTCAAGAAGCGACCCTTACGGAGCGGTTGTTTGGGCCTACAAATTTTAAAAACCTAGCTACGCCACTGGCACGTATAAAATTCCATACAGTCCGTATACATCAAGATCAGTATATGCGTATGTCAGTATACCTGTCCGGATCCTTCAATAAAACATGCCATTTCATGCAGTGTATGCGAGACGTATTACCGGCGGCCCACGTATAGTTCGTATACTGGTTCGCTATAAAGTATGATCTTTCTGCCTCTTAGTAAATGCTCGTAAATGTCTCTAAAGATACAGGATGTATTTAAATGATTTTCAGTTGGCACGATAAATAAACTTAAAGTTACCAGTACATTTAAAGTGTTTCTTAAACATCCTTAAAGGTAAAATATATCTTTAAATGATTTTAAGTTTAGCATATATGTTCTTAAAGTTACTACTATCTTTAAGAACACTCTTAAATTGACTTAAACATGCTTAAATTTAGTAGTATATTCAAGTGCCTTTACAATTACAGTAAAGTCTCTGAAATTTAGTATACTATTTATTTAATTATAAAATAAAGTTGACAGTGAAAATTAAGTGAAAATGACTACACTCGTTTTATAAAGTATGATCTTTCTACCTCTCAGTATAAATGTTCGTAAATGTCTCTAAAGATACAGGATGTATTTAAATGATTTTCAGTTGGTACGATAAATAAACTTAAAGTTACTAGTACATTTAAAGTGTTTCTTAAACATCCTTAAAGGTACAAGATATCTTTAAATGATTTTAAGTTTAGCATATATGTTCTTAAAGTTACTACTATCTTTAAGAACACTCTTAAATGGACTTAAACATGCTTAAATTTAGAAGTATATTTAAGTGCCTTTACAATTACAGTAAAGTCTCTTAAATTTAGTACTAACTTTAAGAACCATCAGTAAATGTAGCTTATATATACTACTAAATTTAAGGTACCTTTAAGGTTCAAATTAAAGGTTATTAAATTCATGTTTTCGCCTAGTGAAGGTAAATAAAGGAAGAAGACTTACTTGAAGTTGTTTTGTCGTCCTATGTGTATTTCAGGTCGCTAGAACGGTGTTTCATGGAATTCTTGAGTCATACGTTTCACCTCCTCTACCGGAGGGGAAGGCTGAACACTCGATACAACACAGGCCTTTTTTCACAAAATATCAATCCCATCGGCGTTTACTCGGCCGCGGTACAATCCATGGACATCAATTATCCCTCAGAAGTCCCCAGGCTTGATAACTCCTTTCCAAACCCGTTAGATTTGAACGATTTTGAAGCAATTCGTGCGAGTTTCAAACGGCCACTAACCGTGTATTTCATAGCATGGTCATTCTTGACAACGCGTTTTGGTAACCAGGCGTTTGGGTAACCAGGCCGTTACAAATTATTTCTTTCCCTGAGGGAGACATATCAAATTCATTTGACACTTTCTAGTCACCGGCGCTGTCCAGTGGTCTCGTGGGAGGGGAGGGAGGGATTAGAAAGTGTCAAATGAATTTGATATGTCCCTCTCAGGGAAAGAAATAATTTGTAACGGCCTGGTTACCCAAACGCCTGGTTACCAAAACGCGTTGTCAAGAATGACCATGCTATGAAATACACGGTTAGTCGGCCGTTTGAGGTGCACGAATTGCTTCAAAAATCGTTCAAATCTAACGGGTTTGGAAAGGAGTTATCAAGCCTGGGGACTTCTGAGGGATAATTGATGTCCATGGATTGTACCGCGGCCGAGTAAACGCCGATGGGATTGATATTTTGTGAAAAATTCGTCCTCGAGCGAAGGCCTGTGTTGTATCGAGTGTTCAGCCTTCCCCTCCGGTAGAGGAGGTGAAACGTATGACTCAAGAATTCCATGAAACACCGTTCTAGCGACCTGAAATACACATAGGACGACAAAACAACTTCAAGTAAGTCTTCTTCCTTTATTTACCTTGTATTACAGGAGATTTATGTTATTATTCTGAGTTATCGGAAGAACTCCCATACAAACCTTGTTACACAGTCAGAACTTGGGCGGCCTGTGGGTTAACAAGAGCTTAAGAGCGACTGTCTGTAAGAATCGACCAAAATTGACACTTCGTGGCACAAGTTGAAAAATTGTTTTCTCTCATAATCTGTCCATAAGTAGGCCCTAGAGAGAAACCAAACGAGCTGTAGTTAGTTTGGTAAAATATTGCTTCGTTTGGCGAGGAAATGGTAAAATTCAAGTTGGCCTGGAATCGCTGAGAAATTGGGTTTAAAAATATGACATTTTCCGAAAATAAACCCGGCTCGCGTCGCAAAACTATGACTCTGGTGGTTTCTACGATGGATTCTGTTTGATCTTTAGGCATCCCTCCTTCTGACGATTACATAATGTTTTGGTTTCTGTATTCGTTTAGAGCGATAATTTTATTTTAACGAGGACCATAATTTGCTAGCTTCTATTCAACAAATTATATCACGGGAAAACGGCTGGCGTTAAGTATGTGCCCTGTCTCCAAATTCTTTAAAAGTGATATAGGAAGCTGTGTTAGATAGCATTCTATCAGAATATCGAGAGAAATCTCTGGGCAAACGATTTTAACCACTTGGTTCAGCGCGATTTTGATACTCTATTTATAGCCATTTCGGCGAAAATTTACGCTTGGGTAAACAATGGCGTGACATGAGATTATGAGCCACTCGCCAAAGAATCCTTAAAAGCAACTAAATAACTTAACAATAATAACCTTTGTCCTTTAAATATTTTTATTTCGGTTTCGGTACTTCGACCTTCTCTTCAAGGCCTCCCTTTCAAATTATCTTTCAATATTCCTCCTCATATTTAACTTAATGCATAAATTACGATCAAGTTTATACAAACAAGCAAACAATTGTATTCATTTACTTGCACTGAGCAGCAATAGCTCAAACGAAACCTTACTTCTGACTCGATAGCGAGAATATTCAGTATTAGTTCAAAGTCCTCTTATTGAATTTTTTTAGTTCACTCGCCGCTAAAGTTGATTGAGTTTTGGTCATTAATTTAATCCGACATGTCACATTCTTCATAATGCAAAACCATGTTTGCAGTAACGTTTTAATAACGTTCTAAAGGGATTTACTATGGATTAAACCCCGGGATTTAAACTGGATTATGGCCAATTTATCGTCTAACTCAATATTCAAACTAACTGTCTTAGTCGACTAGGGGGAAGGTACGTTTCTAATGATTGGGGGGGGGGGGGAGCTGGAGTTTTTTCTTTTCAATCCATGAGAAAAACGTGGCCCTCCCCGTTGCTTTTTAAAGGAAATCCATGGCCCCTCACTTGAAGTCGCGGAAAAATGGATAACCCCCCCAGTAGCTTTGACGTTATTTCTTACAGATCTCATGTTTATATCAAATAAGTACTAACAACGCCTAGGAATTTTCGAAGCCGTTTATCTGCCAATACAAGAAAAAGGAAAAAGGATGACCCTTCCCTACTAGGAAAAAGTAGAAAGATGACCCTTCACAAACGTTAAAAAAAATTTTCGATGACTTTTCCCCCAAATACTCCACCCCCCCCCCCCCCCGCACCCCCAGAAAAAAAAACGCACCTTCCCTAATTAATTTTTTGCCTCCCTGTAATGCAATATGTGACTAATAATCACAATGCCCTGTCACGAGATTGATACTAAAAAGTTTTTCATATTCTTAAAATGTAACAGAACCTATTTCAGAGTTCTTGCTATTAAATTTCCTTTCTTCCATTTCTTTCTTTCTTATTACGTACTACGGCCATAAAGTGTACAAAAGGGACACCACCTTCTCGAGCACTTCTGGATCCGCCCATGAAGGAATACATATGATTATAAAGAAATTAACTCTTTACAGAATTACAGTTCTCACTTCCTGTAATTCCCTGACCGTGTTAACCTTTAGCTTGAAAACAAGTACAAGACTTCACTAGTTGAAACAGCTTATCTATGTAGGGCTTCTTACGTCTTGTCGTGATATCGGAAACATCAAGGTTAAAATAAACACAGATATCTCTCAACGCAGGCACGCTGAATGTACCACTCAGCTTGCCTTGAGAGACAATATCGCAAACGTTATATGTGTCATACACTAAAGGATGAAGGAGTTCCACCTCCCTTGTTACCCGTCTCCGTATGACCTCTAAGGCTTCCTCCTGTCTAGCGCTGCATTCGTCCGCTTCTTCCTCCTGATCTTCAACGTCAACACTGCGTTTTGACGCCAGCCTAGAAAAGAAACTCGTAATTTGTTGACTTGTTAAAAAGTCGGACGGAGAAAACAATCGAGTCCCGGTACCATCTTTAGCACATCTCATATCCTTTGCAACTGTAGATGGGTCAACCTTTCTTCCCGTCGTTTTACCAATTTCAAATTTCTTGCAGAGGTACTCCTTTTGAGATGTTGTGAACTTTACTCTTCGATTATGCGAAGATTTCAGTGCCCATCCTATAGGCAGAGACGGCAGATCAGAGATGGGGTGATAATTTGGCCCAGTAAGAGAACCTTCCGCAACTCCCTGCAACTTTGTACTTCCATCCTCTAGCCTTTCTGCATAATTAATCATTGCCTTGTCTTGAAGAGTTTCTTGTTCCAAAACCCGCTTATGCCTTCCACACTCAAGATGATGTTGTAAGCTGGAGTGCCTCTGGAACGATTTTACGCACCCTTCTGCTGGGCAAGAAAACAGTTTATTGCTCGGTGTTGCCGCCGCATCAATTACTTCTTCTACATTAGCATCGATGTCGTCCTCTTTGTCAGGCAATGTGTCTGTTCGGCGTGACTTCGGAGTTGCAAACTGCACCTCTGCCTTACTTTTTTCGAGGACTGTAAGTGCAGGTATGTCGTCTTTCCAACAACTACTAAATTTGTTCCATGGGAGTAACTTACCAAAGCCTATGCTGTACGCCTTTCAAACGCGCAGGCCATCCTTGCAATACTTAATATTATTTACCAAGCTCACGCCCTCCCACTTGACAGCTTTATTCGTTGACGTCTCAGGCGTGGCCGAGAGGGTGACGCTAACATTGGGGACTCCACCTGACGATTCCATTGCCGTCTTCATTTGGATAGCGGTGTCGATGTCGTGGCCTGCGTTAAGGAATAACCGCATGTGAGACTTTATGGTCGCTGCTTTCCTATCACATGCTCCTTTTCCGCCTTGAGGGTCAGAGAAGTCCATCCGTCGAACTGTTACCCCTGTCGCTTCTCCAACAACTTTTGCTGCAGCAATGGTCAACGCAGAATGATAGCATCCTGCGTTATCTTGCCTAAACAGCACTGATTCCAGGTCTGGCATGATGCCTTTGAGTTGCCTTATTACATCTGTCATGATACTCAAAACTGTTCCACTGTCTTGGCTGCAAGACTGGAATATGTGAACAAACGACGTCATCTCCAGCTCATGGGATGCGCCCCGTCTGAATGCTACAGTGATGTGCCAGGGTATGCCACGTTTGGCAAACCAGTCGGTCTGACTTTCACGATACTTCCTGGGCAAATATTTCATTGCCCAGTCTTGTACTAGGAGAACTAATTTCTCATTTAATCCATCGATCAAATCCAGTCTAGCTTCATCTTGGTTAACGGAACGGAGTAGATGGGCCTTCCAAGCACCGATATTGTGCTTTGCCTGTTCAATGGTAAATGTTAGCTCATCTGTTTCCTCAGCTGTCCCTGTTATCTTGTGAAGTGCTTTCTCTATCTCATCAATTCCTGAAGACAATAGGTTACAACGGTCGCACAGACCGTCATGAATGTGGTCGCAGATCGCTTGGAAGTGTGGCTCCGTGGGATCACTTAGTGCATACGTCCGACAATGGTCGGGAACTTTGGAAGAACTTGAAATGTGGACCTTCAGAGGAAAATATTAGGGTAAAATATTAGCAGCAAATAAATAATGAACTAAATTTCTTTTTTTCGTTTTTTGTTAGCGTTTGTTAGCTATTTCTGCCTTCAATACTATGACTGGATTCAATTTTTAGTATTTTTGTCTACACTTACCTTATAGTCACACTTCAGATAGCGCTTGGCAATCTTTAACTGCTGTTTCTTTTGCTTCCCCCAAGACATACCCATACCTAGGTCTCCTAGCGTGTCGACGACTTCTTCTAGCTCTTCAAATCCTTTAGTACCAGAAGCTGTGATATAATCGAGGCCCTGTAGGGATTTTTGAACAGATGCTGAGCAAACTTGTAAAATTCGCAGGAGAGAGCTCCGACTTAATGGGCTGAACTCAGTTTCCCAGCAGTACTGCTGATACTGCTTTACAATGCGTTCTGGCACCAACATCCTGATCACATTGGGTAATGTAATTACCTCTTTTGAAGAAAGCACGAGCTTTTTCTCTCCAAATGGCAAATCCTGAATTATATATGGACTTGCTATGAAGCAGATAAAATGTTCTACCTTCTCTTGCGGAACACGCATTCTTGTGTGGCTCGGCCTTGGTACAGGTACTCCCTTGCCATGAAGTAATGAGTGTCGCTTGGCGATTTTATAGCGATAATGGGTGAGATCAGGGATCCATCTACAAAGCATTTTGAAGCTCACCTTATCGGCCATAATCGATAAAATTTGACGACGAGTGTCCCACTGATCAGCCTCGTTATAACACTCAGCCAGACTTTCAAGTAATGCTTCGTCAACTTTAGTGGCATTATCTGAACAAGAGACAAAGTGCTTTTGAATGGCTTGAGACCCAACAAGGGAATGCCATAACTGATCGGGTTCATTAGGGGCTACGACGTTTAATGCTGCTGCTACTGCCTGGCTTGATTTCCTTATATAATAGCGCTTGGTTCTGTCTCCAGATTCATTCCAAGGGGTTGACAGGGAAGATCGAATAGGGCTTATGTCTCTTGTTGCCAGAAACCTATCAAGTTGAGATTTTGAGCTGGTACATTGCTCGTTCATGATAGAGTCATCTGAAACGTCTGGCAGGAACAAACTTCTGTATGGCGTTTCGTCGGCCTGTGACAGGCAAGGTGTACGTGGTTGTGAAGAGTGTGCAGCAGATGGTGTGCTAGTGCTTTGCAGTTCGTTGTCATTCTGGGAAAAAAAGAAGGCATAATTGTATTACTTTTTTCTCACTCAGAGAAACAGTGCAAAGACGCAGCGTGATGCCAAGCAATGTGAAACAGATCGGTATGGCCTTCTGTAATACATGTAATCAACAACTTTTCTTCCTGACCTGGCCTTGAACTTCTGCGTAGCAGGCGCCGCAGTGGATTTTCTAAGGATGCGATGCGGGGGAATCGTACGATTTTTGTTTCGCCCCATTTTCTAGCGCTCCGAATCCTACCAAAAACCCAACGAAACGCCTGCCATATGTTGTGCATATATAAAATTGAAGTGAAACCTATGTCTTACTGGCTTCTTAGAAGAAAAAGATGTATTAGAACTGAAACGGCGTTTTAGAGCTGCGAGCGTGTATAATTCGCCGAGTTGTGAAATCTACATTACCACTTACCAAAGTTAAAGCATCCATTTCACCAATAGTTATGTCCATTTCCGACGAACTAACAGCATGTGAACCTGCAATGTCCATTTCAACGTTTTCTTTAAAAGATTTAAGAATCTCCCTGCATGACCGGCACAAACCTTGAATATGAGAGAAATGTACGCGCGGTGTTACTGAAAATGTATGTTTAATTGGATAAAAGAAGCAAGATATCAATAGGCCCTTTGCAGGACCTGGTCATGTGACCTATTTAGCCTGTCAATCAAAAAAATGGCGCTAGAACAACATGGATGCCAGAAATGGAAAGAGCAAGCCAAACTGATTAGTAACAAGCCCAAGTTTTAGGTTCATATCTTTAAAACTGAAGAAGTGGCAAATTTTTGAAAGCTCTAAATTTAACAGAGTTTGTGAGACTACTGGGCTTTAAAGATATGAACCTAAAACTTGGGCTTTTTACTAATTTTGGCTTGCTCTTTCCATTTCTGGCATCCATGTTGTTCTAGCGCCAATTTGTTTTATTGACAGGCTAAAAAGATAACTTGACCAGGTCCTGCAAACGGCCTATTTGCTGTTATTTACCTGAACCTACTGTGATAAAAATGCCTGTGCACTTCTTGATCCTTTGGGAGAGGATTTTCGAGACACCTCTATCCGCCTTCGGCAATTTCTCTTTTTCGTCTTTTCCGTGACCAGATATCTCTTGGGGAATACTACAGCGGTTGCTTTTTCTCTTCCATCCAATTCCAAGAGCCATACGATGCGATGGACAAATGGTTAAAGACGCAAGGTTTTGGGGAGGATCAAACAACGCCGCCCGGGCAAGAACAAGTTCCACTTCGCTCTCTAAGTCTTGAAAACCACAGAGTAACTTGTGGTTGGAAATGTCCTTAGTACATGATAATAAAGGCACTATCTCTGTCGACTGCTTCCTATCTCTGCGATCAAAGGTACAGGAACCTCCAACAAGTATCTTGAATGAGCAACACGCTTCCATTTTATTTTCAATTCGAGATAGGAAAACAATAGGTTAGACATGGCATTCCCACGGCTATTTGTGCATAAATTAAATTATCAAATTTTAAGTTTTAGTGTTGTACGTCTCTTGTAAACTGATATAAAGCAATTCATATATAAAAAATGGAATACATTTACGTCCTTAAAACCAAAGTGTAATGTTTAAACATATTTTCTTGGTGAATGTTGGTCATGATCAAATGATGCAAAGTATTGCAAGATGACCTCTTGGCTGTCACGCCAACATTAGTGAGTCAGTCAGACCTGTAACATTTACATACTTACCTTGTAGGTATTTTCAATAAATTATATCACTTACTTTCAAGCAAAAAAACATAAGAAAATGTTTTACTAATTTGAGGATATCTTAAAGAATTTCGCTGAATTTGTGATAACTTCTGGTGTCACGCCATTGTTTACCCAAGCGTAAATTTTCGCCGAAATGGCTATAAATAGAGTATCAAAATCGCGCTGAGCGAAGTGGTTAAAATCGTTTGCCCAGAGATTTCTCTCGATATTCTGATAGAATGCTATCTAACACAGCTTCCTTTATCACTTTTAAAGAGTTTGGAGACAGGGCACATACTTAACGCCAGCCGTTTTCCCGTGATATAATTTGTTGAATAGAAACTAGCAAATTGTGGACTTCATTAAAATACAATTATCGCTCTAAAACAATACAGAAACCAAAACATTATGTAATCATCAGAACGAGGGATGCCTAAAGATAAAATAGAATCCATCGTAAAAACCACCAGAGTCATAGTTTTGCGACGCGAGCTGGGTTTATTTTCGGAAAATTTCATCTTTTTAAACTCGATTTCTCAGCGATTTCAGGCCAACTCGAATTTTCCATTTTCTCGCAAAACGAAGCAATATTTTACCAAACTAACAACAACTCGTTTGATTTCACTCTAGGGCCTACTTATAGAGAGAATATGAACGAAAACAATTTTTCGACTTGTGCCACGGTTTGGTCGATTCTTACGGAAAGTCACTCTTAATACAATAAAATGCATTAAGGACGTATTTTAGAATACCATGCATGCTTTTTCTTTATTCACATGACAATTTTCATCATAAATACGAAGAAAGTCACTCAAACTTAATATCACGTTTTAGCTCTTTACACTGACTATGTAGAGTCACAAAATAAAATAAATTTTATCATGATCATATTTTATGTCACCTCAATAAGTTAAAGGCATAACAATCCGACAACTCTTGATTTAAGTTAGAACGGTTATTAATATCATCTCGCCTTGCGATGTTTTACCTGATTTTCATTGTATGATGACCACGCGCTGTTATCAATGGATGTCATTATCTTGTATGTAGTCACCCGTTCTCTAACACCGAGATATGGTCCGGCCCCTTGAGTGGCAATGGTGCAAATGTTGTATATGGCACCAAGATCAATCTGTAAGTAGTCACGACCAGCATTGCTGCGAGGACCCCAACCATAAGGGCCGTTCAGTCTTGCCTGCTGAGGTATATATCTTGCGTCATCATGATATCCCTGATAATGGGATGTTGCAGTGAACGAGCTATCAGGGATAATATTCCTGTCTGATACACCAACAGGTCCACTCTCACAAGCTGTAATCAGTAACAAGATTTAATATACTTAGTGCTGCTGCAGCAAAACATTCCACACATTTATATTGTAGAACGCCACCCTAAGGTCGTAATGTTACCGTGCACTTAGTATAGACCTATTTCAAAAAAGGTTGATTAGTAATTAGAATCTGGGTGTACAGTCCAAGTTAGCCTTCAACTCAAAGGAGTTCAAGAGCATTCGCAACTCTCATGCGCTCTTGCGCGCGCTCATCGAATTTGTTGCGAGTTATCGCTCCATTTACCGGCCCTTTATTCGACTCTTCAACTCTTACCGACTCTCATTCTCGTTTGACCGGGATTATATGTTACTGGCCACTCCGTAATTTTTCTGGCCTCTCTACCGTTGAATCAGCCTTGCCTTTTTGTCCTTTTTTCCGTAAGGGAGCTTGTTCTTCAAACAAATTAATCTTTTCTGAAATAGGTGTATATGCGTGTAAAATAAGTGGTCATAGTGTTTTAAAGTTTCTCGAGAGAACCATTTAAATCCCCAAGGGGCTTTAACTGATATTTAGCTATTTTTAGATTGAAACGAACCCCCACCCACCCCCTATACGTTTTGTTTCCGGAGCATAGATCTCGGGCAGAGGAGTGTGTTGAGATATGGTTTGTTTTGCATTTTGTTGTTGTCTATTTCCATTGACAGCCAATGTACACGATGGGCACATATTTGCTTTTTGGGTTGTACGTGAAATATTGAGCGATATACGGTTCGTTGACATTCCCCCCATCCCCTTATGTTTAAAAGTTTACTTGAAAGTTGGGCGTACATCTCG
The DNA here is from genome assembly GCA_030867875.1 of Actinernus sp. WN-2022. Taxonomy (NCBI): domain Eukaryota; kingdom Metazoa; phylum Cnidaria; class Anthozoa; order Actiniaria; family Actinernidae; genus Actinernus; species Actinernus sp. WN-2022. The sequence continues at coordinate 4,192,645 of JAOWCC010000936.1, read as the reverse complement.
CGCAGAGGAGAGGAATGTTGTGATTAATAAGATAGACACGTTGATAAAGTTTCATCATCATCATATATTTTTTTTTTCACTTGAACAGTAAACAGTAAACATTTGTGTGGTAGAAAGGAAAACTGTAGAGACAAATGTTCCCTTCCCCTCTCCCCTACAAATTGATATGTGTTAGTTGTGATAGCAAAATCTGGTTGGTATATTGGTCATGACAAAGCTGATCCAAGTTCTAAAAGTTGATAGAAGACAAGGAATAAAAAATAATTTTAAAAACGGATTCTCAAATATTTTGTCATATTCTCAAACTTGCTATTTCTGCAAAATCGGCACATTTCAGGTACTATTTTAGGGGAGTTGGGACTTATTAATGGCAATATCGACCTAACTTGAAATATTCTTCATAATCAGAGGAACATCCATATCCTTCTCTGAAAAATGTCAATGAATGATAAGACTGCAGAGCTCCTCTAAAACCTCTAAAGGAAAGAGAAAGAATCTGTTGATTTACAGAAGGTTACTTTTGTGCAAAATCTAAATATCCCACAGGAGATAAAAGTTACCAACATAGCTGATATTAGAAGGTAAGATTAAAGGAGTAGAAAATGTGTTAATTGTTGAATGTTAATCCAACTTATCTGTTCTGAAGCTCAGAGTACCCAACTCGCCTGCTTGATTTTCAGAGCACCCATCTTGCAAGTTGCCTGTCTGAAGTTCAGAGTATCTAAGTTCCCTACTCTGAAGTTCAGAGTATCCAAGTTCCCTACTCTGAAGTTCAGAGCACCCAACTTGCCTGCTCTGAAGGTCAGAGCACCCAACTTGCTTGCATGCTCTGAAGTCTACTGAGAATATTCAAAACACAATACGTTCGATAAGGTTCGATAAGGTTTTTCTGAAATTATAAGGAAACTGATAATTTACCAAATCCTTAAACCAAACTAGTGAACACATCAAGGTTAAGACTATTAAGTCCAGAAAATGTACGAGGCAAATTTGTGACGAAGCGTAAGCAAAATGCTTCAGAAATTTCGGACACTTTTCAAGTCAGAAACAACTGCAATTAAATAGTAACACAATCTATCAGATTAATCAGTAACCTTACTCTGTCAATAATAATAAGAAAAGCGAGAATTCAGTGCATATAAAAAACATCCAGGATTTTTCAATTTAGAGCAATTTTGAACACATGGAGGCCGGATTTAAGATTTCAATTCTTATGGAAACCACTTGAACCAGATTAGCCATTTTGAATGAAAGAAACTATCAAAAACGGTAGACTGTCTATTTTCTACGAAGACTTGATAGTTTAATACATGGCTCCAAGAGAAACGTTTTCGAGTTATGTACAGTCATACTGATTCAACTGAGCTCGCAACACGACTTCACTTTGTGTGCTTGTTTCTTTCCGTCAACTTCACTGACCGAACACCGAAATAGTTAGTTATTCTTTGCAAAGTTATATATCCTTAGTTAGATATTAAAAGTCCTATTTTATTTATTGTCTTTTGAAATGACATATCTTCCTGGAGATCTTTACAAAAATGATTTTATTCACCCGGAATCTTTGATTTCTTGTTGAATTGATTATGGACGACTGATTTCAGTTGAAACGCACTTCGCTCTATGTGAAAAGTGATTCATATTTTTAAATTTTGCGCTTAAATTCGACTGATGAGGTATAGTTTAATAAACGGGTAGCAGTGTTTTATCAGGTTTAAAAACACGAGGGCGTATCCCGAGTGTTTTTAGTAGTGTTTACAATATGAGCGAACAAAGATTATTTTTGTACTAATAATATTCAAAAATAATAAATAGTAATAATAATTATATCCATATTTAGTACAAGGAGGCTCAGAATAACTGAAAAGCTAAACTAAACTGAGCCACCAAAAAATAGATTACATGCATAGTAAAGGTCAGGACTACGGAACTACAGAATTGATTCGGACTAATACAAGGTTACTATACTGTACGAGACTGCAACAGAACTAATATATAGTACTACTGGACAGTGCTAATAAATTACTACAAGAAGAGCTTGAAGCTAGTCGTGTATTCTGAAGCTCAGAGTACCCAACTCGCCTGCTTGATTTTCAGAGCACCCATCTTGCAAATTGCCTGTCTGAAGTTCAGAGTATCCAAGTGAACATTGGATAGAGGTTTGATTTTTTTTTTAAGACGGATGGGAGAGTATTTGTGTGGAACGGTAACATAAACAATGCAGTATGAAGTTGTCTAAAGAAAGGGGTAGAATGTGCATCATATTCAGTTAGAAAAGGTAATATACGAACAGCCTTTTTTGAAGAATGAATAAAGGACGAATAGTAGTATGGTAGGGGTTTCCGCATATAAGGATAACATAGGTGAGGTAAGGATATATAAGTGAATAATACAAGTAAGCGAGAATAGTTAATTTCAGAAGTCTATAACCAGAAGTCTCGATAAGTAATGGCTCATGAGTACTTTTGTGGGTCAGGAAAAACAATGGCGTTCCATGTTTCTTTTATAAACACAAAATTAGGTATCTTATTGGAACAAATTAAGGCTTTCATGTTTGGACCAATCAGAGTTGCTGGTGTAATTCGGTGCGATACGCTTGGCTATCGATTTAGCGAGAATCGTTTCCTAAAAATAGATTATACTGTAAACTGATGGGCCAAGATCTAGTATGACAGATACTTCTGGTTATGGACTTCTGGTAATTTAAGTAATATCATAATTTAGAGAGTACACCAATACTTCTGTTAATTGTTTTAGAAGGGTTTCCAGTTTAGATTGCAGTCAGTAAGTATTCCAAGATATTTCACTGTGTTCTCCTGTTTTATAGGTTTACCATTTATTATCAACTTAATAGGTACATGTAGTTATTTTTTTCTGCTGAGGATGAAAAATTACTAAGTTTGTTTTAGTAATTTTTAGAGAAAGCTTATTTGAACATAACCAAATGTTTACCAGTTTTAGCTGTTCATTAATAATCCTTTCCAGATTTTGCAAACTGTTATTGGTATAAAATAGATTATGTAGTATCATCAGCAAAAATATGAGTCTAGAAGTTTAGAGCTTTTAGAGATATCATTGATATATATCAAAAATAGGGTTGGTCCAAGAACTGATATCTGTGGGACGCCCTTTCTTCAGATAACGTATTACCAATATGGGTAATTGCTTCCTATTACATAAATATGATTTAAACCAATTTAGAATAATGCTTTAATCCCATAATTTTCAAGTTTGTGAATTAAAATGGCATGGTTAACGGTGTCAAAGGCTTTGCTAAGGTCAAGAAAAAGCCCACAAGAAGTAGTTCCCTTTCTAATAGCTTGTTGTTGTCATGATCGGCCATTATTTTATGGCCGAGTTTGTCAAAGTCTGGGCGATAGCAAATCAAGCAATCTGATTGGCTAAAACAGTTAAAATTGGGTACACTGAGGTATATTGCTAGTCATGAAGTTGCTAGTTACGAGTTGTATTTTTAAATGCAGGGTTAGGATTTCGATTAGCGGTGATGTATTTATGAAATCCAAAATTAGTGACTAGCTCTAAAAACCCTAAATTAGTTAGCCACCCGTTGTTGACGGTTAGGGTATTTGGGTATTTTTAAATGTAGGGTTAGGATTTGCATTAGTTCATATATATATAGGGAGAACGAAGAAGCATGTGTTGTTTAGTGTTCTAGCCCTAAAAACTCATATTAGTGATTAGCTCTGAACACCATAAATTCAGTGAGCTAAATGAGTGAGCACCCGTTGTTGACGGTTAGGGTATTTTTAAATGTAGGGTTAGGATTTTGGATTCGCAACTAGCAACTCGCAACTCCATGACTAGCATATTTCCCACACATATAATTAGGTTAAGCCCGGTCTAGATTCTCCGAGGAAGACCGGTCTTTGTATGAACTATTTTGTCCAGTGCCTGTCCTTGAACTCTTTTCGACACTTCGCTTCGTAAACAAAGCAATTTCTGTATTATAGTTTAAACCTTAAGATCGAAGAAACGTATTTAAAGCCCTAACGTGTTAGAAATTGTCGAGGATTTAGGAAAATGGCAGAACTATTGTCAGGTTTTCAATTGATCTGAGGCCTCCCCCTGAAAACAAACAAACAAACAAACAAACAAACAAACAAACACAATACACCAATACTGTGAAAACGTAGAAAAGATTTTGCCAAACAATCATAGAAGAACGACAAATAAAAAACATACATTTAGAAGAGGACAATAAGTTGTTTTGGTAGATTTTTCATTCAGGTCCCAACTTCGGCAAACAACTGATGACAACGATGCTCTCGAGTCTTGTGTCTCTCATTGAATATCGATTAAGTTTTCACTCCTCCTTTCAGTTATCTGCAGTTGCTGTTATCTTAAGTGTAACTTCTGATTACATTGATTACAAAAAATCCGATCCACAGACTTTTCTTGAGGCATTAGGGACTGTTCATAAAGTAAGGAGGGGGGGGGGGGATTAGGGAGTGGGTCATCAATTTTTCAAGTCATAAATGGGGGTGGATCATGTAAATTTTGCTACCACATTGAGGGTGGGTCACAGTAAAATCTGATTTGATTTGACACTTGAAAGATACGAACAGTTATCAGTTTTACTTTGTTTTTCCGAAGCACAAATATTACATGTTATTACATATTACATTATTGAGATACAATAGTACAGAACATGACCTCCAATTTATATAATAACTGTACTATGTGTATTACCATTATTTGTAGACCAAAATGCCATGGGGTGGGTCATGATGTTTTTCAGCTGCAAAATAGGTGGATCATGTGTAATTCTGCACTAATCCAGGGGTGGGCCACATAAAATACAGCCTTTGAAAAATCGAATATTATCACCCCCCTGTACTTCATGACCAGTCCCTTATTATCGAAAAGTTTGAAGCTTCACCTGCGATGAAGCCGTCGATACTACCAACTCGAGTTCTGTATTCAAATTTGTTTTCTTTCCTCGTCATCGACAGTTTTAGCACTACTTTTGTTAAGGACTTCCTTTCTTTAATTGGGCTCAGAGAGCTTGAAAGTTTCTTGTGTGATTTCAAGGCTTAAACATGACCGGTTTGAGTTCCTTCCCCCACTTAGTCACTAGCACGTACGATTCTAGCAAAACAGTTTACAAACCCATCAATCACAGCATTTTTGTAAGCCAGTTGAGTGTTATACGTGCGCTTTAACAACGTAAATAGCGTAAAATCCCCCTCCTCAGAAATATAATAAAATGGCCAATGAACAACATATTAACTGAGCTTGGGCGGTCTGTATGGAATAATCTTGAGCTCGGACGTCGTGTACATGCGCTCGGTCTGTACTTTCCGACCTTGGTCAAGATGTTAGAGGATATTGACCAAGCGTGAGATCAAGATGGGGGGATATTGGCCAAGTTCATTTTTTGCGTATTTATCCATAAAAACGCAAAAAAAATGAACGAGGCTAATAATATCCCCCCATCTTAACCGAACAAGCTTGGTCAATAAGGTTTTTATTATATGGCGAAAATGAATAAAATGGAATTGCTAAAACCCACTTTTACCGCACGCGGTAGGAACCCATTGCGCGGTAAACTGAAGAGCGTATAGAAATCGAGCTAAAATTAGATTCGACGACTTTCACTTGAAGTTGAACCTCGTGGCGTCCAAAAGAGTTTGTTTTTCGACATCAAAAATGCTTTTTATGGTTGAAAACTGACCTGTACTACACTTCAGATGCACTGAGTTTCAATGACAACTTTACCAGGAACCCGAATGCATTATCTGGAGAGAACAATTTGCATATTTGTGGAAGATTTGAATGGCGATACGATAAACACACTGAAAAACTTGACAAAAAGAGCTGTAGAAGAATACGAAGAAACTTGTAAGCACTAACTAGTAATTCTCTTACTTTATAAGCCAGTTGCCAAATGTGAAAGTTGAATTTCCTCAGTCCATATGTAATAAAAAACTGATTTCTTTGATGAAACTGTGTGCTAAGTACCACGATTTTATTAGCGTTGTTATGTAGCCGAACTTTTCTTAGTGTTTTTTGGAAGTCACATACATTTCAGCTTGTGTATTTGACAGCTATAATTATTTATCTCCACTAATCCAGCTTCGTTCGATTCAGTCTTTTTTGCTGCAGTTAATTGTTTTCATTGAACATGTGATAGGCGGAAAAACTTCTTTATTAAATTGCTCTAAAAATTTGAAAGATATTTTAAACCAGTATTTGACTTCTTTCAAAATGTATGGGTTTTATCGCTATGTGTTTACGAAGAGTTGTGAGCAATTTGGAAAATCTATAGCAGGAAAGATGGAAAAATCTTTCCCACCGAGCAACCAATCAGATTACAGCATTCATATTTATCTTACCGGCTCACTGAGCTGCCACATAATAAACATGTAATATAAAAAAAAACAGCCATGCACGCACCAATCCATTGTTTAAGTAAGAGTTTCATACCGAGAACCGAGGTTCTAAGCCCTAAACATCCCGAGGTTCGAGGTATGAAACTGACTTATATCACCTTTGGCGAGGTTTTCTCAAATAGAAAGGAGTTTAAAACTGAGTTATAAACCTCCCTGTAACAGTTATATACCTCAGATTTATGATTTAATTAGTCTATTGTTGAACGGGTTTATACCAGAGTTTCACCCCTATGAAGAACAAAGAAAACCGTGTCAAGTGTGATATAATGCGGTTTTGATCCTGTGGACAGCCCTACATTTTAAAAGCAGGAAGCGGTTTGAATAGCAAAGGGAGAGCGGGGCTGATAAAAGTCTATATTTTTGAAATATAGACCTGTCCCGGGACTTTATATCAAGTTGCCCTGTGATTAAATTATTAGCCAAACAAACAGTGAAATATATTTACCAAGTTCTTCTTCCGAAATATCTTCCAAAGCCTTTTCTACCAAACACGACATTTCTTTGTTGAAGGCAGCTCTGCTAATTCTCTCCTCGCGCCATGTTTCGAAGACTTTAACGGTCCAAGCATTCTTGTTGCTTGATTCTTGAAGTTAACTCGCTTTCGCTCAACGGCTCAGCAAACCGAAAACATTTCTTCTCCTCGTTCTGAGTATTTCGTTTCGTGTCTTCTGGAACCTTTGATTCAGTATCAGGACAACCTAACACAGACTCGACATAGCTATATTTTTCTAGCCAGTCCAACTCCTCTAAGTATTCGTCCAGCGCGGGGCTTTCGAAATCCATGGTGGTCGTCACCTTGTCATAACGGAAAACAATTAAGCGGCTGATTGCGCTGAATATAAGCCTAACACGGTAGTCATTGGGAAATTATAACAATAATACCTCATCGCGTACGGATTGGTGCAATTATCGACCTTTCATTGAAATCCAAATAATGAACAACACAGTTGTTCATTAACCCTAAATTACGGATTGGTGCAATTATCGAAAAAAACTAGTGGACAACCATGCATCACCGGACGACACTGTGCTGGAATATGGCGTCAAACCTTTTGGCCTCAGGATCGGATTGGCGGATCTGGTCACATCAGAGAGGTTCTGGAGCGCCGCACCTTGCGTAACACTGATGCAAAGCTCGTGGCACAAAGCCTCCAGCAAGTTGCAAGACAAACTTGCGTACCAAATGGCACACAGCCTTTGGCACAAAGCCTCTAGCGAATGAAAAGTTGGCCATCCCTTCATGTAGGACGACAGGAATTGCTACCAAATTGTATTCTATTGTATTGTATTGTGTTGCGTTCTATTGTTGTATTGAATTGTATTGTGTTGTATTCTATTGTATTTTTGGTAAAAATGTGTGTCGTCCTACATAAAGGGATTGCCCGCACGTCGCTAGAGGTTTTGTGCCGTCTAATTTTCGTTCGCTAGAGGCTTTGTCCCATTTGTTACGCAAGTTTGTCTTGCAATTCTCTAGAGGCTTTCTGCCGCGGTCTAATTTTCACTCGCTGGAGACTTTGTTACAGAGGCTTTCTGCCGTTTAACTTTTCATTCGCTTTGTGCCATGGGCTTAGTGCCATAGGTTTGTGCCGTTTAACTTTTCGGCAATCCCTTTATGTAGGACGACACACATTTTTACCAAAAATACAATAGAATACAACACAATACAATTCAATACAACAATAGAACGCAACACAATACAATACAATAGAATACAATTTGGTAGCAATTCGTGTCGTCCTACATGAAGGGATGGCCGACGTGCGAGTTACAATAAAAACTTGCGTGACAAATGGCACAAAGCCTCTAGCGAATGGAAAGTTAAACGGCACAAAGCCATTGGCACAAAGCCCGTGGCACAAAGCCCGTGGCACAAAGCCTCTAGAAAATTAAAATTTAAAAACGGCAGATAGCCCATGGCACAAAGCCATTTTTCGAGTGGGTCTGGTACGATATTTGGTGGCGGATTAGATCGTTGACCTCCTGCAACCGCCGCCTCAGTAGATAGAAAATTCACCTGGTTTTCTTGTGCTTGTCGAAGTCGGGCATTATAAATGGCATCAGCTACATCCTGAATTTGTGGTGCGGCTGGTACTAGAGCCATGTGGACTGAAGTATTGATAACTTGTGAAGGACGCAGCGATGACCAGCATTGAACGAATATGTCCTGCTAGTAGTGGCGAAAAGGAGGCATTGATGCACAGAAATCTGGGTTATGTATACCTCAGGAATATTAGATATTTATTTGGCTTCTTCACGCGTCATGCGAAATCCGTTGAGCACGGTCACGAAGAATAATGTTTAAAAAATACGCGTCACGGAAAATAAAAACGTCCGATCGCGTGTCACGGGAAACCCCTGTACGGCCCTCAATAATAAGTTTAGAAATTCCAAACCTGACCACAATTGGTCAGTTCATTTGGTTTGAGAACCAAATTGGCTAGCCTGCTATGCAGACGTATTTTTATCACTCTCATAAATTCGAAGAAAAGTTCTGCTTACTCGAGCGCTTAATTAATTTCCAATATGCACAACTCATTGTGTTATGGACCAATCAGATTTTACCTTACATATTCTGGAAAGTGACGTAATGTTACATTTAAAAGGAATTCAGACAATACATTTACCACTAACCAATCATAGGAGAGTGACTATTCACTGGCGCAACAATTCACTAAAATTCTAACAATGGCTTTCATTGGGCAGAAAATTTATGAGTGAAAAAATACGTCTGCATAGCAGGCTACAAATTGGTCGGCTCATTTGGTTTGAGACCACAATTGGTTAGCCTCGGGTTATTTGGTTTGAGACCACCGGTACGTAGAGCGGTAGACTCAATATTTTCGTCTTGAAGACAGTCGACAACACATGCCAAGTTCGGCTTGCCGTAACTCTGGTATCAGGCTTTGTTATCCTCCAAAAGTAATATACAGTTTTCTCAGGCTTAGGCCAATTGTTACGGTGGATTGTTAGACAGCATTGCATTTGATTGAAGAAATAATTTAGCTAAACTTACCGAGCCAAGCAAATCCAACGCGGCCTACAAAGAAGAATCACCACGAGGGGAAAAGGGGTGCCTGCGCATAATCGCGTGCGCATATCAGCATCAGAATGAGGCTCAAGTTGCAGCGAACCTCGAATCTCGATTATTGTAGCCCAGTTAGCGAACCCGTGACAACAGACGAGTGACATCAGATTAGGATTCCGTTCCCTTCGTCGAATGCAATTATACGATTTTTTTATGGAAAACGTAAAAAAAAAAAGAGTTAACTCTATGGTTTGCGTCATGAAAATGCCCAGTCTACAAAAATAAACCAGGTCCCATACTTGTCTCTATGCATCAATTGCTGGCTTTCATTTTACGTCATAGCCGCCATGTTGGGGCACCAACATGGCCGCGCGCCATGCCCTTTGTCATTTGAATCTCTGGGGATTGAGTGTGAACACCAGCAATACAGGAGTTTACCTGGACATTACATCTAAGTCAGTTATCAGTTATGACGTCACAGGAGGCCAACAAAAGGTCAATACTTTCTCCTTGTGAATGAAGCTATTTGTTATTTATACAAAATACTTGGTAAAATCACTGAAATAATGCCCAAATATAACATGGATGTGTGAAATTTTTTTTTTCTGCCAGCACGTTTTTGTATAATAAATGAGGCCTCTTGTGACACATCATGAGCATATTGGAAATAGAAACTTCTATAAGTCAAAGATGCAACATTCAAATCAGGAATTACTTTATTATTCACCTATTCGTTGATATATAATAGATTTCAATGATTTTTTTTGTGTGCTTATAGGCATTTTAATTTAAGTGTAACAATATGGCAACAATAAAAATCATAGACGTCTTCTTTATTTTGGAAAAAAACATCGCTTCAGCCTTCATAATGTTTTACGCTGGCACCAAAAATAAACCGATTAAAGAAATAAAATACCGAAACAGAGCTCGAAGCAGGCCTAATCGTCACAGGAAACAATCAACATATTAAAAAGTCAATTTATTGCGGAAACTAGGTTTATTGGCTATGATCATTTGTTTGAAAATTAAATAAATAATTATGTGCATTAAAAATATATTTTTGAAGTATCTGTGTAAGTGGAAAATCGTAAACAAATTGTAAATTCTGCACATTCCGCAACATTTCTAAGTTCTATGCAATAAATATAAAATATATTTCTGGTATGATAACGACGAAGTTATTGTTAGTAAAATGACTTCCGTAGAGTAAGGCTGGAGGAATCAGTTAACCAACACGATAAGACAATATAAAGTTGAACCTTCATGATACATCTGTAATTCAATATTTAACAAATTGGCGTTAGAATTAATAATGAAAGGCATCTTATTAACGACAACGTTATAAAAGAGGTGGTTCTGTTAATTTGTTTTCTGGCCTCATTTTAATATCACACGTTTTCATACTGGCTACATTCACATAACAAATTACTGTTGAAGGATGGTTTGACTTATATAAAGAGGGATATTTAACAACATAACACTTTATCATTAGCTTCGAATTGAATTGATTGATTTGTTTTGTATAAACCATTGAGTAATTCCACAAATTTTAGAATAAGAGGCTTGATTGTGTTTAAACCTAACCACACTTTCGATATTTTACTTTTCAATTCAATAAGTAACCAAATAAAATAAACATAAATCCACATACGGCTAGACAATGTTTTAATAAACCATACCTGATGCAACATGTAGAGCCAAGAAGAAAAGTATTACCCACATAATTCCTCCATACCTATTCACCACCATGATGGTGTTTATTCTAATAACATCACATCATAGAAACCGAAACGTTCTGGTCAGCAGAAAATGCTGATGGACAAAATTGAATATGAATAATTTTAAGATTCAACATGTTCATCATTACCTTAATCCGGTTGACTTGTAAATATACCACCAAAATATGCTAAATAATAATACGGAAAAGTAAGACTGAATATTTCGTATTAGATTACTATCATGAAACCTATAAGATACCTACTTCACAATGTAAACCACAGTCAATAGGGCCCTTAAGTAATCAGGATGACGGCGGATGTGACAACGGAACATAGAAAAGTGTTTTCTTACGAGATTTGGTGTTTAGTATTTCCTTTATTTGCCTTTATGTGCCTTTCACTACCAGATTTTCGAAAAATATGACCAGCATTGAGTTCCAATCCGGCCGAATGATAAACGGACCTATGATATATAGGTCCCTATTATTAAGAAGTCTAGACTTTTATTAGTCATTGCCGCTTATCGAACATTAGAAGGAATATGCCACGCTGCTACGCTTTTGTGATTTTATTCCCTTAGGAATGATTGCAACTCAATAACAGTGGGAAACCGTTCTAAAAATAACCTAACTTGTAGAAACGCTGTGATGTAGGCCTGGTATGCGGGATGGATGGCGCTCCTGGTTATGGGGTCCTGATTAACGTTTAGATTCTACTTTTGAGGATATTTATTTAAAGCGTGAGTAAGCCTTGTTTATTCTGGTACTGAAAAGCGTTGTAACATTACAATACGGAAACAGATTAGGGAAGAAGAATACGCTGCAGGAGTCATAATATGACCTATGGATTAATGTTTAGATTCTATACGTTTGAGGTAATGCCTTTAAAGTGTGAATAAGTCTTGTTTATTCTGGTACTGAAAAGCATTATAACATTACAATACCGAAACAGATCAAGGAAGAAAAAGACGTTGTAGGAGTCATAATATGACCTATGAATTAATGTTTAGATTCTATACGTTTGAGATAATGCCTTTAAAGCGTGCATAAGTCTTGTTTATTCTGGTACTGAAAAGCATTGTAACATTATAATACCGAAACAGATCAAGGAAGAAAACGACGTTGTAGGAGTCATAATATGACCTATTGGTCAATGTTTAGATTCTATACGTTTGAGGACAATGCCTTTAAAGCGTGGATAAGTCTTGTTTATTCTGGTACTGAAAAGCATTATAACATTACAATACCGAAACAGATCAGGGTAGAAAAAGACGCTGCAGGAGTCATAATATGACCTATGGATTAATGTTTAGCCGATTCTATACGTTCGAGGATAATGACATCTAACTTTGAATTGGTTTGAAGTTGAAATAATTAGCTAACTATTGCCTTTTTCACTTTAGATTTAAATGACTTAATTCTTACGTAAGTGTTGTTGCAGGTTACACGTGGAGGACAGAACGATCCAGCGCAGTTCTTTTTCTAACTCGATAAATCATTTAAAGTTGCATTCAAAGAGTTTTGAAGTGAAACCCAATGATTTTAATGGGAAATGAAGCTTTATTTGAATTTTCGTTTTATGGCCGCCATGTTTGTGCCCCAGAGAAGGACACAAAGATGGGGGCCGCATATAAAGTACTGTAAACTTGTCGTACATTCATTGGCCCACAGCTCCGTTAGAAAATAATCTAATGTTCCTAAATGTGAGTTATAAATATATTTTTGGTAGTTCTACAAGGACCAAAATGTTATATTTCATTTCGTCAATGCAAACCAATTTTGCGATCGCGTGTCATGACGATCAAAACCACCAATAGACCCTTTGCATGTGACGTCATAGCCGCCATATTGGTGTACAGTTAACAATAGATTCTTCGTTAGCTTCTTTTGTTCTGTACACCAACATGGCCGCCATGCCCTTTGTCATTTGAATCTCTGGGGATTGAGTGCAAACCATCTATAGATATTTATGTATTTCCTGTGCTCCAAATATCCTCATCTATTTTTCTTCAGTGTCATAGGGGACAACTAGAAAGCCTATGGCTCCTTTCACCTCTATGCATATTCTTGAAATTCATAACTATTTTATTATTACCGTATATCTCTTCTTTTTTTTTCTACAATTATTTTCTTGTGTAATTATCTTTAAAAAAAAATAGTGCAAAATAAAATGAACTTCAACTTGCATTAGAACATTACAATACCGAAACAGATCAGTGAAGAAGAATACGCTACAGGAGTCATAATTTGACCTATCGATTAATGTTTAGATTCTACTTTTGCGGATATTTATTTAAAGCGTGAATAATTCTTGTATATTCTGGTACTGAAAAGCATTGTAACATTACAATAGCCATGACATCATAGGATTAGTCGAGACTCATGCGGATCTTAAGTCAGAATTATCAGTTGATAAGTTTGTGCACTTTACTAAATGCCGTGATAAAACGGGAAACAGGAATGCCGGAGGGTTAGCCTTGTATAATAGAAAATCATTAAGCAAAAGGGTTATTTGTACCATGTCCAAGAACAAAAATGTTATATGGTGTAAAATAGATAAAAAACATTTTCATTGCAAGAGGATATATATCTTGGCACAGTTTACCTGAGTCCCACAAACTCAGAAAGGCATACCGATGAAGATTTAACATGACGAACTTCATACGAGTTTAAAGCTCACAGCATGATTTCGATCTCATCCAGCGGTTGGTATGGCAACAGTGCTAATCGAATTATAATAGCTTTCACTGACTTGAGCTGACAAGTACTTTGTGGTTTAGCCTGCTAGCGGCTCTTATGCCTTATGGGTGGATATAGGAGCCGCTAGCAGGCTATTTGTGGTTAAATTCCAATATTTTGCCGCCGAAATTCAAAGTTCTCTGGTTCTCGAAGAGGCATGGCAAGATGTCGGAGCTCCGACAGATCGTCAATGACTTTGGATTCAATCAAGTTTTCGGGAGTTCCCTTGATCCTACGAAGAGATGGTTTGCCATTTCCAGCAAATGGATGGTCAATGGAAGAAAAAACGACTTTCTGAAGACTGATGCTCTCAAGTATTGGCCTGGAGAAGTACTCGAAGTGGCACAAAATTCATTGTACAGTGAAATTGGCGGGAGAGTCGAAAATGAGTTGTTCGGCTCGACCAAAAGTAAGGACCTCGTTGTCGTTTCGACAGTGTTTGGGATATTGTGCCAAAGTCTTCGACGAAGAAATCTCGAGAATGACAAGTTTATTCCATCGCCAGAGTTTACCAAGCTACGAAGCTTTATAAATTCATTTGATCACAGAAGTGATTCCACGTCCGCCATCTTGAATACTCCCCCGCCAACACCAGAAGAGGCAGAAGGTGAAACAACAGAAGAAATATCTAACGTTGTGCAAGCAACGCATCCCAAAATTGGTCATGGAGTAGCCACCTCTCTGAAATACCTTGACGAAACGAAGGCCATTGGCCCCAGAATTAAGGCAAAACATGCCGGAGCCATAACAGCACCTTTATTGGACATAACGAGCTGCGCTCTCTTAGTAACCAAAAAGTAGCTACAATATCCCGCAGAGATCGCGGACTAAAAGTCCGCGATCTCTGCGGGGACCCCAGTAAGACTTAGCATTCCAGTCTAAACGAAGTCTTGCTGGTGATCTACCGAATGTGTCGGGCTTCACGCCTATGTGTCATAATCCGTAAGTGTTGGGTGCGTTTTAACTAAGATTTCAATCGTCACTCCAGACGTCCTATTCTTAAAGGAATACGAAGATAGCTTTGTTCATTGAACTTCAGTTGAGCAGCCAAAACTGGCTTGAGATTGACTGGTTGAGCAACGATGATTCTCTCCCTTCGGCCACGGTTTTAAACAACTCGTGATCATTGCAGTGCGGAAATATTCTAATTAGTAATATTTTTACAATATTTGGTGCAAAAAAGTTATACTTTGAGCTCCTTGCAACGCTGAAAAAAAACACAATTATGTTGTAAAATGAAACTCGGGATTTCAAGTCTTATTTTAGGTTGCCTGCCTCACTAGGTATAAAGTTGTGTTCCATATCCCAGAAGCGCTCAGGCATACGGTAATGCCAGGACTTCAACCTGGGTGAACCAGAAAGGATATAGAACACAGACCTAGTTTTTCATTGCACATTTCAAAAATAATAGAAAGTTGTGTTCCATATCCCAGAAGCATTCAGGCATACGGTGATGCCAGGACTTCAACTCGGGTGAACCAGAAAGGATATAGAACACAGACCGTAGCTAGTTTTTCATCGCACATTTCAAAAATAATAGAAAGTTGTGTTCCATATCCCAGAAGCATTCAGGCATACGGTGATGCCAGGACTTCAACCCGGGTGAACCAGAAAGGATATAGAACACAGACCGTAGCTAGTTTTTCATCGCACATTTCAAAAATAATAGAAAGTTGTGTTCCATATCCCAGAAGCGCTCAGGCATACGGTGATGCCAGGACTCCAACCTGGGTGAACCAGAAAGGATATAGAACACAGACCTAGTTTTTCATCGCACATTTCAAAAATAATAGAAAGTTGTGTTCCATATCCCAGAAGCATTCAGGCATACGGTGATGCCAGGACTTCAACCCGGGTGAAATAAAAAGGATATAGAACACAGACCGTAGCTAGTTTTTCATCGCACATTTCAAAAATAATAGAAAGTTGTGTTCCATATCCCAGAAGCGCTCAGGCATACGGTGATGCCAGGACTTCAAACCTGGGTGAACCAGAAAGGATATAGAACACAGACCTTAGCTAGTTTTTCATCGCACATTTCAAAAATATTAGAAAGTTGTGTTCCATATCCCAGAAGCGCTCAGGCATACGGTGATGCCAGGACTTCAACCTGGGTGAACCAGAAAGGATATAGAACACAGACCTAGTTTTTCATTGCACATTTCAAAAATAATAGAAAGTTGTGAACCAGAAAGGATATAGAACACAGACCTTAGCTAGACAGTTTTTCATCGCACATTTCAAAAATAATAGAAAGTTGTGTTTTATGTTGTAAAATGAAACTCGGGATTTCAAGTCTTATTTTAGGATGCCTGCCTCACTTGGTATAAAGTTGTGTTCCATATCCCAGAAGCGCTCAGGCATACGGTGATGCCAGGACTTCAACCTGGGTGAACCAGAAAGGATATAGAACACAGACCTAGTTTTTCATTGCACATTTCAAAAATAATAGAAAGTTGTGTTCCATATCCCAGAAGCATTCAGGCATACGGTGATGCCAGGACTTCAACCCGGGTGAAATAAAAAGGATATAGAACACAGACCGTAGCTAGTTTTTCATCGCACATTTCAAAAATAATAGAAAGTTGTGTTCCATATCCCAGAAGCGCTCAGGCATACGGTGATGCCAGGACTTCAACCTGGGTGAACCAGAAAGGATATAGAACACAGACCTTAGCTAGACAGTTTTTCATCGCACATTTCAAAAATAATAGAAAGTTCTGTTCCATATCCCAGAAGCGCTCAGGCATACGGTGATGCCAGGACTCCAACCTGGGTGAACCAGAAAGGATATAGAACACAGACCTAATATTTCATCGCACATTTCAAAAATAATAGAAAGTTGTGTTCCATATCCCAGAAGCGCTCAGGCATACGGTGATGCCAGGAATCCCAACCTGGGTGAACCAGAAAGGACATAGAACACATACCTAGTTTTTCATCGCACATTCCAAAAATAATAGAAAGTTGTGTTCCATATCCCAGAAGCGCTCAGGCATACGGTGATGCCAGGACTTCAACCTGGGTGAACCAGAGAGGATATAGAACACAGACCGAGTTTTTTTTATCGCACATTCAATCAAGTTTGTCAAAAAATCAAGTTTTAGATGGACTTCTAGAGTTGGCATGTCTATCAGGCTGATGCAGCTTGGTCTCCCTCGCTGCCCAAGCAACTGCAGCAGAAAGGTTGACTTGATAACCTTGAGGACCACTGTCTGGAAAAGGCTTTATGTCTATTGCATTTCTCATTACTTTTCAAACAGCCTTATACTTGATTCTTGTTGAGAAGGATTGGGGTGTTAGTATTCCTCTAAATGAATAAATAAAAACAATCATAATCAGTCGCATCAATGAGAAAAAATCACCTTCAATCATGTAAATTGTAAGTATCCACAACCAATTTAATTCATCTCAATAAAAATATTGAAGTATTCGGTTACCCTTTATCATCGCTGTCCTCACGAGATCGCTTGTGAACTCGATTTTATCTCGAAGGCATGATACTTGTTGATCTATATATTGACTATAAATTATTAAATGACGTACCTCAGGGACGGTTGTTGACGTTGCCGATGCAGTTGGTGTTTCGAGTCGATCGCCACCAAGTTTTGGTGCATTGATGTCATATACCAACCAGCTGTATTATCTTGGGTTTGAGTTCAATTTCTGTAGCAATATGGCGGCAACAACACCAAACGTAGAGGCAATGCTAAGACTTCCTTGATCTTTGAACGCTCGTCGATCAGAAAGCCCGCCATTCTCAAACTTTGGCGAACTCCTCAGGAAAATTAGCTACTAAAGAGCTCCTTGACATTATTTTTTCAACAGGAATACCGCAGATCTTCGAATTGAGAACATATCAGTTCTTAGAACTACAAACTACAGACGGATTAGCGATCCTTGTAAGAAAATTCCAACCGGATGCAACGGGATGATGTCAAAATTTGGATCAAGTCCAGCCTCTAAAATTAAACAGGCATCCTCGCGCCACAGGCGAGTGTGTACGCAAACCGATAAAGGAATTACCAAGCGCTGTTATAATAAAACCGCAAATCAAATACGACGATAGCAATTCAGCAGGCCTATGACGTCACTCCATAGCAACCGGACCTCGAGTATTTTTGAACATCCGGTTCACTGAGGCTCGTTATGGATCTAAAGAAATGGTTCAGAGGAGACACGAATGACCCAAATTTGGGTTCTGTTTTGGGCTACGGTTTCCTGTATACCGAAGAGGATAACAGAGCCTTTATCAAGACCACAATATCGAAGGCAATATCGGTTGTAGCTGAAAGGAATACAATGAAGAAAACCTTGGCGTTGATGCTTACCGAGCCTGTAAATAAAGCAATAGTTGAGTCAATGAGGGTTGCCGACTGGGTACAGCTATATGTAAAGCTAGCCACGAAACTACCAGATCGGTCTTGGCAGACTATGTTAAACTTCCTCAACATTGGCAGAAGTGGGGTAAGTGCCATAAATAAAGAACGAATATTGTTCTTTCAGAAATCTTTTTCAATTTCATTATAAAGAACATTCATTGTGGGCAGTCTATAACCTGATATATCTTATAAATATTCTTTCTGCTGGGCCCGGTATTTTAATGTAAATAAGTTAATATAAAAATATATTTAATCATATTATTTTTGTTTACAACTGTCTTAATCAAAATAAAACTGCTGGGAGTGAAAAAGTATTCATTATTTTCATCCAGCAAATGTTTTTTGTTTTGATTTATAAATTAAGGTATTTTATTAATAATTTGGTTATAATACATGTATAATTATGTATGACATGTACAATATTAATCTCTTTTTATTCTGAATATAATTTTATTTAGAAAAACATAGATGCAGAAATCCTTCTGACAAATAACGAGATCCGTGCCCAGAAGGCAATGGTGTTTGACGTCACAAGGCAGACATTTGGAGTTTCAGTACTTCAGGAAGATCTGCGTGGCTACAGCGTCAGTTTAGCAGCAGTACTCATTTGGGCCATAAGAGAGAGTAGACTGCACCAAACTGCCGCTGAGGTTATTGAGTTCAACCTGAAATTAGATGGCCGACCCCTTGCAGGTACCTACTGATCGATATATGTACATGTACATCTAGAATCCAGTATATTTCATCAATAACGATTACCTTTTTGGTATTTACCTTATAGTCACCTAGTTTACATATAATACCATGCATAACTTTGCATTCATATTGGTATGAATGTTTGTGTATAAATGAATAGTAAATATTGTAAGTCAAGCCACAACCATGCAGGTGAATGTACATGTACTGTCAGCTAGATATTAGAAAAGAACATATAAAACCTAGACTATTAATGCTGATATGATAACCATGCATGGTTGTTATTGTAATATGACTGTCAATATTAATTTTGTTTCAATAATTGGTGTGAATTTAATGTGCTTTAATGTGTTTTTTTTTTAATTAGGAAGGGAACAAGTATCAGTTGGTGTGGTACCAATAGGACTGGCATCAACTGGCAATGGCTGTCAAAGTGCTTTGTCTGTTTACCCACTTGCTCTTGCAAACTGCAAGGAGAATAGGTATGAACTCTGAATTTTCTGACGAGACCTGAAACAACCATAGGGGCTGATCAAAGTCAGGACCCAGCTAATATAAGCCACAGATCAAATTGGAATTTAGCATGTTGGTTTTTACAGAGGGAAGAAAACTCAACTCACATATGGCAGTGACCACATCCAGGAATTCAACCTGGGCCACAGAGATGAAAGGCAAAATGCTTATATTTTCATGTAACCACTGTGCCACCCCAGCTCCCCTATGATATAATAATGTTTGCATGATTGTAATAATTTATATAAATATGTTTTTAAATTTGAGTACCGTAGAATCACGAAAGAAGCAAGGGTCATTACTTGTGGTTTTAGCAGCCCTATAACTATCAGTAACTTTTGGGACTTAATGTTACTTTCGAGGAGTCATTACTTTTGGGGAGTTAATTGTTACAGAGAAATTAGCCAGGAAATTCCATGCTGACGATGTACATGACTAGCAGCTGTGCTTTGGCTGTGAATGCTAAAAGTCGACACATGCGCATGTTGTTTTTAAGATAGCAAACATACATGTAATGCTGTGTTTCTTATGCAATATTTTCGAAAAACATTGCACGTTTCAAGTAATAGTGTTATTCTATACATATATTCAGTGTGAAATTTCAAATGCTATGTCATCAGTATGGAATTTCCAGACAAGGCAGCTGTTTTCTCAGGCTAGAAAATTACAAAACCTTAGATGCAGGTTTAAATTTTTTTGTTTTGTATATCAGCTGACTTACAACTTTAATCACCAATAATAATTATTATTGTCACTCAGGTCAATTGGTTTTTGGAGCTTATTTTACTTACCTACTATAGGAGTGAAGTGAAGAAACTCATTACAAGACTCAATGAAGAGAAGAGGGTTATAAAAAAACATGGACTTGTTGTTGATGGAAAGAAATACACAGTAAACTTTAAAGGTATCACAAATTATCATTTATTCAGAGCACAGTATAATACAAAGAGTGATCACCTTGAGGATGAGAATAAATTGTGACATAAACACAAAAATGTACATGTATATTCTTGTGTGTGGTTCCAGAAACTATCGCTTCTGTTTGGGGTATGGTTACAATGTATGTACTGATCAAATCAAAATATCAACATCCCTCCTGGGTATACCCTGGGTATTTGAGGTGCTTCCTTGCCTGGGGAGTAGGGAATTTGACATTGGCTGCTGTCCAGGAGATAGGAATTTAATTGATACCATTTTTTTTGGGGGGGGGGGGGGGGGTGGGAGGGAGTGAGTTTGAAGTTCTCTTGATTTCATGTTATGTGCTGCATGGTTTCCTTGTTCGAAATCATGGCAGAATTGGAGCGGGAGTCTCAAAGTATCACAGAAGGTTCTTTCATGACTCCTTTGAATACTGATTTATAGAAGTACATTGTAGATCGATGGAGACAAGGCCAACAGTTTATATATGTCCCTGCCCAAGAACATGGCTGGGATCTCCCGACCTCCTGCACTCTAGACCATTAGTGAGGGATGGGGCATTTGAACAACAGTTTTGTCCCGGGGGAGGGAAATTTGAACAATCCAAACTCCTAAAGTTCAATTGCCTGGGAGTTGCCTGGGAGGTGATGTTGAAGTTTCGAGTTGGTTACTACATCATATCCACTCCTGGAACAACACATGCATTCCCCTACAACAATCATGTTATTTCGAAATATTTACCACCATTTTGGGATAATGCCACAGGGAGCCCAAGAGTTAATAAATTATATCCTGTTCACACAATACAAAAACAGGACAGAGTGATTCTGGCCAGTTGATGCCATCCCCTGTTGTTCTACAGAGGTACATGTGATCAGGTGTGACTGTACTGATGCAACTCCTAGTTGCTATAATACATGTATGAATATATATAGTCATTGGACTTACTATTTTTTCTTGCAGTAACTTTAGATCTCAAGGCTCTTTTGATGTTACTAGTCAAGAAAGACGATGAGAACTATGTGTTGGGATCTCGTGGTTTAGATGTAGAATTCTGTGTCTTTTGTCATGCATTGAGGGTTTGTATTCCAATGGATGTTTTTGTAAGTGTGTATAATAAATTTAAAGTTTATTTTACTTTGATTTTGACAAATGTGGTTCATGAGTTACATAAAATCATTTTTGGCTGCTTGACTTTTTAATAATAATAAAAAATGGTGTTTATTTAAATTACCATATTCCATTGAGCCTCAAAATGGGGCGATTATTTGAGCAGGTTTTGAAATATGGATGAGGGGAGGTGGCAATTATTTGAGCAGCGCAATTATTTGACGTGGCTTGGTTGCCATGGTTCCCTCCTTATTGTGCATGGTTTGCCTGTTGCTAGTACTTGCATCGCAAATGCAGCACCTGCCTTCCATCCTTTTCTATATCGAAAAGTTAATTCGCTAAAAAAGGGCATGCAATGAACATGATTGAACATGGTGATTATTTGAGCAGGCACGATTAATTGAGGAAATACGGTATTAATATGAAATAAGTATAATAATTGTATGTGCAATGGATGGAATGATCATTCACCCAATTTAATAATATTAAAATACAGACCAACATATTTGGTTAATATAAGATTTGATGGTATATAATTATTTCAATTTGATAACAGGCATGTAAAGAACACTGGATAGGGGGTTACAATGAGGTCTGCCTCACTTGTCTTCAGTCTAAGGCCAACATTGGGAGGTAAGTGGGCCAGCTATCGAATGCTTTTAATTTATTGAACTCAAGCTGTTGATTTAGGAAGCAGGATTTGCTTTTGTCATTATCACTAAACCTCAAAAACAAACTTTACAACTAGCAAGCAATTAAATAAAAAGAACTAGAGTACACGTAGAGTGTATATGTTGCAGTTCAAATTTGTTTTGAACCAGTACAATTATCAAGATTATAAAAATATATCCACCCTCCCTTCCCCCTGTCTTTTTCTACCTCTCTCTTCCCTTAAGTATCACTTCCTTCCCCTACCCCTCTCCCCACAAGTCTCCATACATGCAGTGCTACATTGCTTTAATTAACTATAAAAATTAAATTAACAAATTAAAGCAAAATTCTTTCCTATCAATAAAAAAACAGGTTTGATCAAACACATTTATATTTTAAAAGTTCACATGTTTTAAAAATTGTGTGTTTATTGTTTACTATTTATTGTTTGAAAGCTATTTTAGCTCCTATAAAGTGCCTATATTTTGGAAAAAAATCCTATATTTAGAACTTATATTTCCTATCAAATTTGTCCATAAAGTGGCTGGGATGTATGCTACACTTAAAAACATCCTAACTGTCCACAATGGGTGCTCATTAATAATGGGTGTTTAGAGCTAGTCACTAATTTAGGGGTTTTAGGGCTTTATATTATTAAAGTCACTAAACAGATAAATGTAATGCTTCTTCAGTGCTTAATTACTATCTTGGAAAAAAAACAGTTCAAAAACATTTCCCTGGTTGAAAATAAATTGGACTGGTTCAAAAATAATTTGAACTACATGTAGTTAAAAAAAATTGAACTGAGATCATATTTGAACTGCAACATATACTGTACATTATGTTACAAGTTGCACATACAGACACAGTGTAACAATTGGACCCAGGATATGCTAGATTGAAAAACATTTGAAATACAGTTCTGTATAGAATGTACGTGTCATTTTGATTATTGTCACCTAAATGTTTGTTTAATCCTTCAGTTGGACAGGTATGCGGGATGACCTGCTGTTTTTGTTTGAGGAAGACTTAAGTAGTATCTCCCTGTGCTCACTGCATTGTGAAATGCGGAACACAGAACAGTTGCTGGGCTCCCTGGGGTTATTTGCATACAAGTGTGGATGTCTTGATGAGTGCAATCAGTCACTTGCAAACTATGGCCCTGAAAATTCAAGAGGATTTGACAGGATTCGAATTAAACCACATCAAGGGCAGCTGACAACAATGACCAAGAGTAATATCCAAGTTACATCTTTCTCAGGTAATCAGTTGTTTTTATTTCTCTTCATAAAATATAATAATTTATGTACATGTAGTTCCAGAAAATTCCATACTCTCATAATGGAGGGAAATTATTTAACTTACATGTACATGTAGGACAGTCACTCCCACCCCTGTGGAATTTCCATTTTTCACAACTCCTTTCCTATAATCTGCCTGACCCTCAGCACCCCTCCAGAATTTCCAATTCCTTCCATGGTGGAGTATGAATATTTTCTGGAACTACATGTACACAACAAACTGTGAAAGCTCTAATATGCCTCCTGATAGGGCTGATATAATTTTAAGCCTTGAAGTGGGGTCTCATTAAGAAAAACAGTCTTACTGCTACTTTCAATTTGGGAATATTATTCACCTTCACTTCATGGGATAGTTGTTAAACACACTCTTGCACAGGTTGTTGTTGCACTGGATAAAACTATATTTACAAACTCATAAAAATATTTTACACCACTGGTACGTGTTGTAGGGAAGTTGTTAGCCCCTGTGTACATGAAGCGGATTGACTGGTCCGTCCAATCGAAACTGCTTGACGTGTTTGCATGAAGCTGCTCAAACATTTTCAAGTTGATCTGATCGCAAACTCAAGTCAAGCGGCTCGACTTTACTGAGATTGACTTGAGATTTGAAGTCGATCAGATTGATGATAATTCAATCCGCTTCATGTAAATACCATAAAAAAATCTAAAGGACTTGATTTGAAAATCTCAGTTGGCTCGAGTTTACGATTAGATCCACCAGTCAATCTGCTTCATGTAAATTAGGGGCAAATAAGAGTAGACTGTATTTGCAATTGTTGGCTTGTACGTGGCATATAATTTCGATAAATAAACATTTGCCTTGTGTTTACTTTGAGTTTGGTATGAGTTTACTTTACGTGTACTTTGGGTTTATACGTTTGTCAGTTTACTTGTAAAAATGCACACTTATTTTCAACCAATCATAATCCACATTTTTTTTAAATGCAGGAAATACAGAGAGGAGTATTCTGCAAAATGCAGCTGACATTGTAAGTGATTCACTCCCCGTCGAAAACGTGATATCATTTTTCAAGAAGGCAGATGGAGCAGGAAAAGATGTTGTGCTGGGATATGTTGCATTTAGTGATAATGTTAAAAATGTAAGTATTTGTAAAATCAGTGATGCATGCCAAGCTAGCAGTTATTTGCTTAGAGCAAGACAATGACAATTCATGACATTTTGTTAATAGACAATTTCAATATTACTGTTTTATTATTCAGTAAATAAATGATTTCTTATAAGTAATTAAAGCATGGCACTGAGGGAAATTAGTGATTAAATTTCTCCGTGAGCCGAGGGAGGATTTGTGGCGGAGGGATTTTACAAATCCTCCCGAGGCTCGCGGGGAAATTAAAATTTAATCACTAATTTCTCGAGGTGCCATGGTATAACTTTGTAATACTATGATCGCTGAGGAAATGGACTGTTTTGCAAGTGCTTCTGTTTAATTCTGTTTGCTGAGTCTATTTGCAGTGAATAGTGTAAGGGATGGTAGGGTCTCAGAAAACACTGAAACAAACACAATTAAGGGGTGTTTAAATGTTTATACAGGTTTGTTTGCACTCTAACAAAAAAACTACAATAAACTGGCAACACCAAACTTGAAAAGGAGACTGACGCAATTTATGTACTTTGGGTTGTGCAGCAAACTGGAATTTAGCATTGCCGAATGGATAAAATCATGGGTTTATGACCAGTACTCAAGAGATTGAGCTGTAATTATATCCAGGGGTCATTGCACTCCGATCTACCCACTGCTGCAGGGGTAATAAAGTACTGCTGTCCAGCCTGCACAATGGAAGACAAGTCATTGTCTTCTAATTTCCCTTCATGAAATTAAAAAACAATGATACATTTTGTGCATAGAATCATGAGGGAAAATTAGAAGCATTCATCCCTAATGAGGGAATTTCAAGGTTAAACTTTCCTCAGAAAACAAAGGAATCTGAGGTGATCATTGTATTATTATTTTGAATTACTCTCAATTAATTTCAAAATACTTGTGATTTCCTTTTCTAATCTATCAGGAAATTGTTCCGTCATCTTTAGAAATGCTATCAACAACTACTGCACAACACATTTCTCACAAAATTATTTGCAGCTAAAATTATTTGCACTTGACAGTTATTTGCAAGTGAACAAAAACTAAGCAAAATTCAGGATATAAACTAAGGGACTAATAATTTCATTAATTTGTGTTACAATGCATGCACATGCCATCATTGTTTGTGGGTGCATGGTTCGCTCATCATTAATATAGTAATAAATACAGATTAGGAGCATTATACTGCATCTCAATGCTCTTACAGATAACTATAAAAATATTACTACTATGTACATCAATTTAAGAATTATGTGGATAGATACATAAAATAGAGTTTCTATGGTATGTGAAATAGTCAATTTCAGCAAGTTTTTATGCCACTGGTTTGTGTGACATTACATTGGTTACTAGTTAGTCATATATTCTATGAAGGATTGCCAAATAGAGTTTTGAAATAAATTATTTGTTGTCTTATGTTTAGTTCCTGGAAGAAATCCTTGAAATAGGCAAGTATACCCGGGACTATGGTGATCGGCAAGAAGAAGTTGACCTACACAAGAACCAAGGTAGCCACTTTATACTTTGTAAACATATTACAATAAACATATGTATTCTCTAATCCTCTGATGTTTCCACTATTTGCAACTCTACTACATGTACATAATGTCATGTACATGTACTATTTAATTTGCTGGTCCCTTTTCACACTCAAATCCCCTGAAATTCTCCAACCAATATTATTCAATTCTTATATTTGAATATTTCTTGAAATATTATATAATTTTATATGGTATTCAAATATGAGTACAGTACAAACAATTTAGACCACTTGAGATCTCACCTTTTGAGCATTTGAGAACAAAATTAATGTAAAAAAAAAACTAAACATCTGATCATGAAGATACATGTAACTCTTTAGACCGGGATGTGCCACCTTTTACATTAGTGCATATATGCAAGATAATACTGCACTACAGAACATTTGTTAAATTGATAATTTCTGTATTAATAATAGTCTATAATTATACCATATGAAAAATTACATCAGTAAAATATAATTTGACTAAGATAGCTTAATTATTTGAAATATTCCATTGTTGTTTTTTACTCTTTCAGTTCTTAAGAACTTCTTGGAAAATGAAGCCAAGACTTGGAGTAACAAACTACAGAATCTGGAGGATAAGTTTCTTGAGTGTGATAATCCCAGTCATATAATGGTTCCAAAGTCTCCTCCCAAAAAAAAGGCAAAAAGATCTGTCAACAAACAACAAGCACCTGCAGTAAACCTTGCAATGGTAAAGTTGGCAGCTGAAGTACAGATTGACCACTTGAAGAAGGTATGCTGGCAAAGTGACTGCAAAAATTACCTCTTGTAAACGGACACTGAGAGAAAATGACAATCTAATCTGAAAATAATTATAGCATGCAGTGTGTTTTACATGTAGATCAGGTATTTTACCTTTTATTATTATAGACATTGTTTGGATGAATTAAAGCATACCACCAAGTACATGTACATGTATAGGCATACCTGAGCAAAATTTGTGGCATGCACTTGCCATCTCAACCTCCTGGTCAGGGTCCCAAGGGTGTCCACTTACAGAATATTCGACTGTATTATCAAAATAATACAATCCACTATAAATAAAACATGTAAATGGTTTAAATATATCCTCATTTGTCTCTGCCTATCCTTAGTAGTTTATAAAAAAAGACATGCAACATGATTAACATTTAACTAACATTCAAGCCAACGATTATTTTCTCTTGAACCGAATTCAGGTCTTTCACGAGTGGACTGAGATTGCTAAAGTGATCCGCGATGATATATTTGAGGAAGATGACGATGATGATCAGCTGATAGATATATTTGATGTGAAGGTAATGTTATACAACCTGTATAATGCACATGGTTCCATAAAATATCCATACTGTATGTCCCCACAGAAGGGATTGGATTTTCCAGAGCTAAATTGGGGAAACAGGACATTTTTGGGGTTGGGGGGGGGGGGGGGGGGGGGGTAGGGTACCTAAGTGAAATCCCTTCCATGGGTGGGAGGGGGTTATGGATTGTATGGATATTTTCTGGAATAACACAATATGTTGAACTTGTAAATGGTGATCATACAACTTTATTGTGTAGTTTTGTCAAGCACTGCAGAGCTCATTTTTTCTACATGATGAACTTCTCTTACAGTGATTGTCAGTAATTATACAATGCATGTATAATGCTAAGTACATGTTCCAACTATGATTTTACATTTTGGTTTCTGTATTAAAATCAAAGTTTCTGTTTATCGATCCTTGGAACCTTCAAAATTCCTTTATTGGACTACAGGTCAATTTTCATATTAGTGCAGTTTGCTTGAAATCAAAAGTTGTGAAAGTCACAGTTCATGTATTCATGGCAATGGCTGTAATGGTGTTCACCATTGAGACCTTGTGAGTACTGTATATATCTACAAATAGAGTATTTCACAGTGCTCAGCTTAGACAACAATGTGTATTTCAGTTATTAATATAATAAAAGTTAATAATTTATTATAGTTTGATTTTGGATTATTATTTTTTATTATTTATTTGTCTTAATATTTATAGTGCAAGCTTTGGGGACTTCTCCTAAGAGCAGTTTTTGGTGTTTCTCTTGGAGCTGGCGATTATGTCCATTACACAGTTGATCATTGTGCAATGCTGTTTCGTGTCCATCGTTCCTTCAAGAAGTATTCCAACCAAGGATTTGAGGACTCACATAAAGTTCACCGGGCACTGTACTCAAGATCAACAAGTCATGATCAGGCTGGTGTTACTCAATCATGTAAGTTTTGTGTTAAAAATCATATTGAATTATTATTATGGCTACTGGCACATGTATTGTACATTTACAATAGTAACAGAATATTATATTAATGTTTCCATGCTTCTATTTCTGACTGCAACCCCAACAAATATAATCATATCTCAACAAATAAATCCCAAAATAATGCAGAAATCAATGTAAAATGATTTTTTTTTTATTCTTATAGTGGACCAAATCCTGACACATTGGCTCTCAGAAATGATGCTTTCCCTTAGGCTCCAGTTCTGCAAAGCAAGTGAAGTATTGGATGACGGTGAGTATTTTAAATGCTTGGACATTGCATGTTTATTAGGCAGCCAGAGTTCAGGGCTAGAATGTGTGCAGTTCTTGTAATATAAATAACCTTAAAGCTAATAGAAGCATTCAACAACATGATTCCATTGAAAAAAACAATCTACAATGATAGTCATCAGTCGAACATTGCATAAATTAGGCCTTTATTACATGCATATACCAATGATGTAACATGCATGCACTCTCATTTGTAATTTCAAGTCTGTAACTTCCTGTATGGACTGAAAGTCAGAAAAAGTTTGTTGGGGCAGATTAATATAATCTAAATTAATATCTTATTTAACCTCATATGTTTGGTCAGTACAGACTAAGATATGAATCCTCAGTCCATGATTTATGGTACAAACCTCACTCGGTTAATAATAGGTATTTTTGTCTTGTGCACACACATTGTACATGTAGGTAAAACATCTTTCTATTACCGTGGATGTGGATGGCCAAAGAAACAGGTTCATTGGTCCAAAGATGATCAGCAATGGATTACTGTCATGTGCCAGCTGTTCGAGAAGCTCTATGGCAAGGACTATCTGATATACACATACACAAAGGAGAAGGGCACCAAAGTCACTAAAAATGATGATCCAAGAACACAGTACAATTATGACCATGCTGTTTGGGAAGCAGAGTATGAAGATTTGATTGGCAGCATACCGACTAAAGAAAGGGGGGCCAGACAATCGTTATATCGTCAATTGACCGATAACTCTGCAAGTACATTCAACAAGCAATCACCAACCATCAATCTTCCTGACACAAATGCATCCCCTTTGTTGAATAACAGAGCTGATGAGACATCATGTTCATCTCTACCTGATGCAAGCAAGGATAAAAGTGTAGCTACATGTAAGTCTGGAGATGAAACAAAAGGAAAAGGGGCCAGACGATCACTAGGGTATAATCAAGTACCTCATGACCAGGCTGCAAGTACATCCAACCAGCAATCACTGCCAAGTGCAGCCCCCTTGATGAATTCCCTATCAGAGAACAACACTGAGACACCTTTCTCATCTTCAGATGCAGCTAATTCAGAATATGAAGATCCCTTAAATATTTCTGATCAAAATGAAGACATAATTGATCTGACACCATTTCCTGACACCTGTACTGCATCAGCAATGCCTCCAAACTCACGTGCTGCATGTCTTTCATCATCAATAACTCGAAAACAGTTTGCTGAGATTGACATCCCTCATATTAGTGGGACAACCTTTTCTAGAAGTCAGGTCAAATGCTGTTTTGGACCAGAAACTGAGACTGATCCTTTCTCTTTGAATGAAAGACCCTCAGAAGTAGTTGTTACATGGGCCAAAGAGGCATTTAGAAGAAAGAAAGGGGCAAGAAAAACAACAGGAGTAAGAATAGGCCACCTTGGATTGTTCTCTCCAGATGGTTTGTATGTCCTCAGAAAGTACTGTGACATTGCTAAAGTCAAACGACAGATCCATGGGGAAGAAAAGTGGCTGGAAGATAATGATGGACTCAGCAGTGTTCAGATTGATGCAATTAAGGAAGTGCTCTTCCATAGTCCCATGACCAAGACTGTCCTGGAAACTGGCCATAAATCAATTGATGTGGAATCTTTTTCCAACCTTGCACTAGAGAGATATATTGATAACTTCACCATTGATACTGTTATCATTAGTTATGTCAAAGAAACTGAGGAATCCAAGAAAGTGAAGGCAGTCTATTTCCCATCTGAGATATTTACATGGCTCAATACCAAGAACAACACATTCATTTTGGATAACATTTTGGAAGTGTTGTCAACAGTTGATGATGAAGACATTGAACTTCTGCTCATTCCTGTGCATATGAACGAATGCCACTGGGGACTAGTTCTTGTTGACTTTGTCAACCAGAAATTAATGTTTGATGATGGTTACAAATTAGCACCCAACAAGAGTCTTTTGTCTGATATCAAGAAGATCTTGGAATTAATTTTGATTTTGAAACCAAGTTATCCCAGTCTTCAATGTCAATTTTGGACCTTGGTGGACAATTTTGAGCGTTTTGGGATGCCACTGCAGATTGACCCCAAAGGAACTGGACAGGGAACAGGCAGTTGTGGAATAGGAGTCATTCTAGCAGCCAGAGACTTTCTAAATAGTGGGCCACAGTTTAATGTGCAGTTTAACTGGCAGTTCAATGACATGAGGCGTTTGAGAAAGCAACTTTGTCTACAGATTCTATCGTGGGCAACTTGAACGTCAAACACTGTACATTTAACATTGTACAAATTTTGTTGTAATGAGCAGTCAGAATTTGCCTCTTCAAAGCACAGGGAGCCCACTTAAATCAGGCAATATTTGTATCTTCTATTTTGCAACTTTTTTCCAACATATTTTCTATGTAGTTAGTTAAGATGCAAGTCACAATATTTGAGTGGGCCCCAGGGCTGTGTTCAAAGGTTTACAATTGTGAGTTCAGTACATGATGTACTAAATTAGTACTTTTTGTAATTTTTTCTGTGAAATATTTAACAATAATTATTCACTGAAGTGAGGTGAATAGTGGTGGATATTTACCGAGCCACTAATAGTTTGGCAAGGTAAATATCCACCACTATTCACCAACACTGAGATGAATAATTGTTTTAGTATATACCTCATTGCAGGTGAATAGCCAGCACCAAAATGTTATTTTATTTTCTGTCAAATGGACAAAAACTTGCGCGAGGTGATCGCTGCTTCGCTCGGAGGTGAATATGAAATCATATTCACTGTTTGAGTAGCCAATCAGAGGGTGTGAAAAGTGATATTCACTGGTGTGGTATACACTAAAGTAAAATATATTATAGCAGCCTAGCTGGCGACAGCAGAGTGACTTGGCCGAAAGGTTGTGGCTCTGGGAGAAATGTGTTGCTGAAATTCTTGTGGTTTCTCTTTGAGCTATTTTTGAAATATTATTTTAACATCTTTAGGACCCAATCTGGTGTATCCACTTAATACAGGGTGTCCACTCGATACAGGTCCTGTTTTACAGTAAACATAATAGATTTTGCTCATATTGGGACCTGGACTAGTGTCTGCTTAATAGAGGGTGTCTACTTAATATGGGGTCCGCTTATTATAGGTTTCACTGTAATATTTTTCTGTAAATATATCACTCTAAATTATTTATACACAAAGAATTCAATGGCAGCCTGGCGACAGCAGAGAAACTTGGCCGAAAGGTTGTGTCTCTGTGGGAAATATGTTTCTGTATTTCTCCTGGTGTCTCTTTGGGCTATTTTTATAATAGTATTTTTCTGTAAATATTAAATACATCACTCTTATTTATACACAAAGAATTCAATGGCAGCCTGGCGACAGCAGAGAAACTTGGCCGAAAGGTTGTGTCTCTGTGGGAAATATGTTTCTGTATTTCTCCTGGTGTCTCTTTGGGCTATTTTTAAAATAGTATTTTTTTGTAAATATTAAATACATCACTCTTATTTATACACAAAGAATTCAATGGCAGCCTGGCGACAGCAGAGAAACTTGGCCGAAAGGTTGTGTCTCTGTGGGAAATATGTTTCTGTATTTCTCCTGGTGTCTCTTTGGGCTATTTTTAAAATAGTATTTTTCTGTAAATATTAAATACATCACTCTTATTTATACACAAAGAATTCAATGGCAGCCTGGCGACAGCAGAGAAACTTGGCCGAAAGGTTGTGTCTCTGTGGGAAATATGTTTCTGTATTTCTCCTGGTGTCTCTTTGGGCTATTATTAATAAAAAAAATAGTAAATACATCACTCCAAATTTTAATTATGTACAGTGAAACCTGTATTAAGCGGACCCCATATTAAGTGGACATCCTCTATTAAGCAGACAGTAGCCCAGGTCCCAATATGACCAAAATCTATCTTTAGTACTTTACTGTAAAACAGGATCTGTATTGAGTGGACATCCTGTATTGAGCAGACACCAGATTGGCTCCCAAAGGTGTGTCCACTTAACACAGATGTGTACACAAGGGACTCAATACACGACTTTCATATTGGCCACCTAATTTGCATATGTGACTTCCCGTTTCGGTAGTTTATCCACATGTATAGAAAATATGAACATTGCCATGTGAAAGAGCATGTCGACATTAGTGAACTTATGAAAGTTGAGTGCTGTAGCTTATAAAGCAATGAAGTTACAGCCAGTTGAAATTAGAGAGATTTGTATGAGAAAAACGACGGAGGCCTTTATAGCCTCGCTTTCATATTTTTCTGCATTACAAATGCTCATAGCTCAACAGCAATTTTCCATATTCCTCTAAAACTCAAAACAATTACTAGTTTTAATGTGATCGTTCATGTAGTAGCATTGGTTTTCCCCTACATATTTATCTTCCAAATTATGCAAATTAGGAGGCGGCTGGAGGCGGCCATTATAAAAGTCGTGTATGGCAGCCTGGCAACAGCAGAGAAACTTGCCGAAATGTTGTGGCTCTGTGGGAAATATATTGCTGTATTTCTCCTGGTGTCTGGACTATTTTTTCAATATTAGTTTTTAAACTTTTCCAATGTACAATCTAACGGTAAAATTTCCGTTCTTCGAGTTACCATAGAGTGGCCACCAAATGAGTTCACACTCGCGTGTGGCTCGTCCCTGTCCTTCTCCAATAGTAATGTTCGACCGCATTGTTGTCTTCCTTCTATTGCTTGTGGGATTCTTGGCTGCTTGTAGGGCCTCCCTTCCAAACAGTTCAACTGTGTGAACTTCATCTTCCCCAGAGAAGGCCTTTTTCATGATTAGGTCAACATTTGGACTTTGGTTAAAGGCCCGGCAAACATCCTCTTCCACTGTTGTCTTGTATGAGACCTTTAGCACTTTGTTTCGCCACACAGGTGGACGCAAGTGCCTGACTTCCTTCACAATATTTGGAGCTGCACTTTTTAGGTCATGAAGGAGATGAGAAAAGTACTCTTGGGGTACACTTGTGAGAGTAACTCGGTACCAATTGCCTAAGAAAGAAAAGGTTTTACCATGAGCGGGAAGTTGTCTAAATTTGTGTAAATATGGATGCAGGTTTAATGGTGCATGACATTTTTGAGGAATTGAAAACAAGTGAAAAGTAATGTTTGCTTAACAGATGCACCACAGGTATCCCAAACTAACTATTATTATTGGCTTAATCCAAACTGTTGTGTTTTTTCGACAGTTGCTCTATCAGCCGCTGCCTGCTCGAAATATAATTTTTTTTATATAAATATAGATACGATAGTATACATGCTCTGATTGAGTTTAATGTTCAAACTTCGTGCACGGTACAAAATCTGGTTTATGACAGTACAGAACATGGTTTTGTCTTTTATTTCAGCAATTTCTGCTGACCCTAAAAATGGTTGGCGCTCAGAACTTCCGAGTCTCCTGAGTTGGATTCGTAGAACTTCCCGACAGCGTACCGAAATAAATACACCTTTCTCGGTTCTTCAGAGCTCGCTCGGCACTTTCGTACCTCATTCTCCGGCGCCCCGTCGGGGCTCGCGCCGGTACTCAAGATGGCCAGAGCTGACAGAGCGATTGTTGAAAAATACAACTGACAGTTTGCCGTGCTTCCTTGTTTAGTCGCATAATTGTGAACATGGAGCCGTGAACATATGCGGGGAGCTTTTGTAGCAAGGTTAATATAAGAATCGACTTTAACATATATCAGTACTGAAGTTCACTGTAACCCAGAGCCACTATTAAACAATGGCGAAGATAGCTTGTCACACATTTGTATTTTAAACTTGTCACATGTCGAGACGCTAACCATCAAATTCAAAGAGTAACATATAAAGTACGGAAACCTACCTGGAACCTTGGGATGATGTGCAGTATTTATACCCTCCACAAGATCTCCTAACCATTCATAATACTTATCCAGATTTCCCTTCAGAGGTTCGGCTGCTGGGATGTCAACCTCTTGTTGATTTCCCGTGTGGAACTTAGTGCGTACCATGTTGATGTCGTATCCTGGATGCCGTTTTGCATGCCTCTCAAGGGCTTTACGACTTCTAAAGTCTTTCTTGCACACATTGCAAGGAATAAAGTATAGCGTAGTCATAACGCGTGTATTGATTTCTCTTCTTGTTCGCCTGCTTTTCGTTTCTTTTCCCGGCTGTCGTGCGGTGGTCGATATTCTTTCAAAATAGATTTGATCGACGTGAGTGTCGATGGTACGGTACGGAGAATTAGCAAAAAATCACATTTTCTTTTTCCGTTTTTGGTTACCCCTAGTTACGAAGTTGGCTTCCTGGCATTTTTAGACCCTTAAGGTTATTTCTGGAAGCCAGTACCCTAATTACATTTATTTTAAACACAAAACTATTGTATTTTTCAAAGGGTACAATAAATTGTTGTTGTTGTTGGTACGATAGTGACAGTAGACCGGCTTTGGTCGTTCTGTCGGCGGAGTTTGCAGCTCATTATTCCATGAAGTTCGCATCGATGTCTATTTACCGTTGGCTTTTAGCATTTACGTGAAAAGCAAGTATTTGTTGATAACATTTTCTAACAAAACACTGGTATCGTATACTCGGGAGAGTCTTCAAAACGTTTAAAACACATTTCAAATACAACATATTCTCCTTACGTAGTAGAACCAATACAAACTGGGCGCAGTAACCTATATCCGGCCTCTAAAGCTGAAAGTATTCTAATTATATTTCACCATTTATCCTTTACACATTTTTACACTGATCGTCTTTTTATCGCGGAGCATTCACAAAGCAACTATAACTTCCCGCGACTGCCAGTTTACTTCTAAGTGTGCTTGCCATGAACGAGGAAGAACTGCGGCAATTTCACAAGAAAAGGAGAAAAGCTAAGAAGAAAGTCTACCAGGAAAGGAAGAAGGCACAAGCAGCACAGAAGAAAGCTGAGGATATAGAGAGGCGAATCCGACGAAAAGCGGAGCTGCTGTTGATCGAGGGCCATCAAAAGCAACTTCAAGAGCAAGCCGAGGGCGAAAGGGGCCAAGAGGTTGTTGAACCACAGGCTAAGAAGTCTAGATTGAGCCTCAAAGAAATAAACCCCAGCCAAATTATCCGGACCAAAACTCACCTTGGCCGTGGAAGTTTCGGCACGTGTTTCCTGGCAGACTACCGTGATCTGCCAGTTGTTGTTAAGGAGTTAAAGGTTCCAAATTCCACGATCTCGTCGAGAAAATCGGTAGAAGATCAAGTAAGGCGAGATTTGCTGAAAGAGGTCAGCATTATCGACGATCTTGGAGATCATCCTGGACTCCCACTTCTGTTTGGGAAATGTAGCATTCGCCCGCCGTTCAGAATTGTGCTACAATTCCACGGCGAAAAGCACAACGACAGCTACAACAGTCTCACCATCTCAAAAGCCCTAGCGACGTCGAGAATAAAATCCCGAAAAGATTGGCTAACAATATTAGCTAAGACAGTAGAGGCTCTGGGTCATGTGCACACTAAGGGATATCTGCATAATGACTTAAAAGCCAACAATGTAATCCTGGACAAGCGCGGGAACCAGAGAGAATTCACGCCCGTGATTATTGACTTTGGTAAAAGCTGCAGAATCAGCAATGTGCGTGAGCCAAAGGCTCTCACCAAGGACCAACAGAGAAAATACTCCAGAGATTATCCCCACATAGCGCCAGAGATAGTCGACGGGAGGCAGGGGCAGTCAACTGCAAGCGACGTGTTCGGCTTTGCAAAAATAGCGGAAGCTATTTTCAGGAAGTGCAACTTCGAAGAGCTGCCTTATTTAATTATGTGTGCACTGAAGACTAACCCACGGGAAAGGCCAACCACACAGGCGTTATCCGACGGACTTGTGTGAACAATGAAATCGCAAGTGGCCATGGTTGTAGTTGGAGGTTCGTGTGCAGACTCGAGTACAGTACTCGGTTTAGAAGACATTTTTGTAATTCACTTATAAAATTTCTAGTTCGTTTCGGTTGAAGCAAAAAGGTATTTCATTTTCATTAGAAATACTTGAAAACACGAATTAGTCGTGATAATTTTAAAGCAGAAGACTCCCGTGTTAAATTTCTAATTTTTCGGGCACATCTCTTTCGTTACAAATATCTTTAAACTTTCAGCGCAAATAAAGATTTGGAATTTGAAAGTGTTTATCTATTTCTGTCGGATTGCAGTTGCGATGGTTTGTTATTTCTCTGGGCCGGATAGTTTCACCGCATGGAATAGAATTACTGCAGTATTATGTATTGTAGTTATAAACGGGGAAATGAGGAGTAAATTCGTTGAGCGCGCTTAATGCCTCCGTTGGGCATGGTCGTCATCGAAAAGCCCAACTATATACTAGGCTTTGAACTATATACTTATCCTGGATGCCAGAGGCTCGAAGCGAGACCTCTTTAAGTTGACGTCGAGCGTAGCGAATGTGATCTAGGAGAGGCGGTTTCCAACCTCTGATCCATGGTACTATATACTAGGCTTTGCTTGCTAAATAAATTTTATTTATCCGGTTGCTTTCTTCGGAAACAAACAATTATCCGGTTGCTTTCTTCGAAAACATTTTTTTTTATTCGAAATAAGCCGCTAGTTTCACTTCGGAATTGAAGTGAAACACAATTCAGTTGCTTATTCTGATTTATAATATCCTGGAGGCTCCTTAATTGCCAGAACACCGTAATTTGCTACTAATAACCAGTTTGTTGAAAGAGTGATTAACCTGTGGGTGAGAAAACTTGGTTCTCAGGGGTGTGAAAGAAACACTTTGCTAATCCCCTCGAGTCGGCACCCTGCTAGTTGATCGAGATTCACCCATCCGACATCGGCAGGGTGCCGCGTATTCAGAGCTCTGTTAAGTTCGTCATGACTGATCTAGAGTTAGAAATTTGAAATTTCGCAACCAAAGATAAAATTATATTCCAGGAAGACTAATTAACGCACGTACCGGAGAGTTACAAGAGTATATATTAATAATAATAAATAATAATAAATAATGATAAATAATAATAAATAATAACAAATAATAATAAATAATAATACATAATAATACATAATAATAAATAATAATACATAATAATAAATAATAACAAATAATAACAAATAATAACAAATACCAACAAATAATAACAAATACCAACACATAATAACAAATACCAACACATACCAACAGATACCAACACATACCAACACATACCAACACATACCAACACATACCAACACATACCAACACATACCAACACATACCAACACATACCAACACATACCAACACATACCAACACATACCAACACATACCAACACATACCAACACATACCAACACATACCAACAAATACCAACAAATACCAACAAATACCAACAAATACCAACAAATACCAACAAATACCAACAAATACCAACAAATACCAACAAATACCAACAAATACCAACACATACCAACAAATACCAACACATACCAACAAATACCAACAAATACCAACAAATACCAACAAATACCAACAGATACCAACAAATACCAACAAATACCAACAAATACCAACAAATACCAACAAATACCAACAAATACCAACAAATACCAACAAATACCAACAAATACCAACAAATACCAACAAATACCAACAAATACCAACAAATACCAACAAATACCAACAAATACCAACAAATACCAACAAATACCAACAAATACCAACAAATACCAACAAATACCAACAAATACCAACAAATACCAACAAATACCAACAAATACCAACAAATACCAACAAATACCAACAAATACCAACAAATACCAACAAATACCAACAAATACCAACAAATACCAACAAATACCAACAAATACCAACAAATACCAACAAATACCGACAAATACCAACAAATACCAACAAATACTAACAAATACTGACAAATACTAACAAATACTGACAAATACTGACAAATACTAACAAATACTGACAAATACTGACAAATACTGACAAATACTAACAAATACTGACAAATACTAACAAATACTGACAAATACTAACAAATACTAACAGTAATTGCTACAGAAAATAGGAAATTTAATTTGCTGATAATTAATAAAATTAATTTACTAAGCTCAGTATAAAACTGCCTGATCTTTTAAGTATGACTTAGTAAGCCTGCAATACGACTTAGTCTTTAGGTTGTCTTAGATTTGCAGGCAGGCAAAAAGTGAGGCAGCTGAGTCTTGGAAGGTTCTCTTTTCCAATGGATTAACAATCTAGTAGCAGAGCTAGACCAAAGCGTACGGCAATGAGAAACCTGGCTAAGGCTTACATAAGACGGCAATGTATTATAATAAAGTGCTTTAAAGGGTAACTTAAGGTTACCGGATACCTTCAAGGCATGTTTTTTTGTAAAAAAATATTATTGATTATTTGCAAAGTTTATGGATTGTTCTACAATTTAGAAAAAAACATTATTTCAAAAGATATAAAAGCTTGCGAGATATTTGGAAAAAACGTATTTAGAAGGAAACTAAATAAATCACCGAGGCGTTGTAATCCCTTTATGTGCCACGGGCACCCCGTAGACTTTTAGCGGGAGCTGTTATCCGAGTACCGTATAAATTTGCATACTGTTGTTGTAGCTTCCCTTCTTCGAAATAACAAACGTGCATTTATCAATCGTTTGTATGGGGAAATCCAAAAGAGAAAAGCAGAGTCCTTGAGTAAAACAAAGCGAACCCTGGACCGAAAAAGAAAGGAAACCGGTGATAAGGAGGAATTCGGTAAAACGAGCCGGATTGAGCTCGCGAACAGCGACAAACAGCGATTATAAACAACCTTCAACTTCAGTGTCAACTCCAAATATAAGCAGTGCCAGCAGGCTTAAACTGTCGTTTGGCTTACAAGGAACCAGCAAGTTATTTGAAGAGACTGAGGACGCGAGCAGCGATGAATTCACATCGTAGTCTATAATTTCCCGCGAATTTCACTACTGCTTTGAAGCTCCAGGGGTCCTTGCGTAGCCATTGGCTAGTTGGTTCGAAGTGTTGACATTTGCCTTGATGAGGTGTGAAATGTTCACAAAACTTTACACGCCAAATCTCCGACTAGGTTTTTCTTCGTATCCCCTCTCTTTGAACGAATTAAGAGGATATGCAGACTTACCAGATTTTGATGAAACTCGGCCAAAACACAGATAAGTTACTGACCAAGAAAAGGGTGTGAGCGTTTAGCAATATTCAAAGTATTTTTCCTCGTAGATTATCCCGCGTGATGTGACTCGGACATTATTGAAGATTAAAACTTTAGGAATGAATTGCATTTGAATGAAGTAAAATATTTACAAATGCTCACACCCTTTTTTTAGGCTGTCATATGCTGATTAACATTATGCAGTTGAATTGTTCTTATGCGTTAATCCGAAAGCTGCTAACTCACTTTTATAAACCTTGTCAGTTTTGCGTTTGTTGGCTTAGCATTGCTTTACAATAAAATATATTTTTAAACAAATCCTTTCAGCGTATTCTACACTTCATAAGCTTTACAGAGGTATATAGGTTTCTTTAAAACAACGCGCGTACAAAATTATTATAGAGAGAGACCCGCGAAGGTATCCGGTAACCTTAAGTAAGTGCCAATCCTTTCTCTCTAGTCGATGACAATAATGATTTTCTAAATCTACCGGACGATTATCTGCAAGATATAAAAAAAACAATAGACATTCAAAAGACTCCGTCATTGATAGCAGAGACACCTGTACTTCACTAAGCCTGCGCTCGTTCTAAATGGAAGAATAATAGGTGATTTTTAAAAATATAATGGCAGCAGTACAGTTGATTACGTCATTAGGGATGAAAGTCTGATTGAAAGCTTCCAGTACTGTAAGGTAAACCTATTAATCCCATATCTTTCGGATCATTGCTCAATATATATCCTACTTCTTAAGAGTCTCGAGTAAACTCACCCAGACTCCAAATATAGCTGTGGATGTTCCCTGCTTCAAATCATTGCACAAACAAATAATACGGAGTGACAGGGCGAAGAAAAGTATAACCTCTCCCCTTAACACCCCTGAATACTTATCTAAACTAAATAAGCTATCTGAAAACTGTGAAACAAACGATAGAACCAGTGCAATTAAGAAGACAACTGAATTTATTTTTCAGCTAAGTCTTGATTCCGGTCTTAAGTATAAAACGTGAAGAACAGAACATGGAATGGTTTGATAAGGAATGTAGAACAGAAAAACACACCTTAAGATCCTTAGGCAAAAAAGGTAGCAATCACTCTGACAACATAACACTTCGGAACGACTTAAACCTGAAAACGAAACCTCTTAGTGCAAGAGAAAGAAATACCGTTACAGAGAAACCAAACATTAAAGAACTCGATTTTGGAAACGCTAAGGAAACGCACTTGAAGTGTTTTACGATTTTTTTCAAGAAACAAAATCAGAGATTAAACGGTAATTATGTAAATCAACCTCATGAGGTGCAAACGGAACGCACTCATATTACTAAAGGTACACTAGACTATGAAATTAGTAAACAGGAATTAGCAACCGCATTTAAGAAACTAAAAACAGGGAAATCAACCGGGATACATAACATACTGAATGAAATAATCCTACTTCAGCTAGAAAGACCATTGCTTAGGATCTTTTATAAAGTGTTGAGTTCGAGTCAATATCCCAAAAATGGTGCACAGGCAATTACTCCTTTACACAAAAAAGTAGAGCAAGATGACGTCAACAATTATAGGGGAATTACGTTGTCACCAAGTCTTAGTAAAATATTTACGACAATTTTAAATGAAAGACTATGCAATTACTTGGAGAAGAAAAATATAGAAAAAAGAACAAGGAGGTTTTCGAAAGAAGCATAGTACCATAGATAGTATATTTACACTAAAAATACTAATCGACAAATATGTAAAAAGCAAGCCCAACAAAAGAAGGAACATGCTGTTTACCTGTTTTATCGACTTTTCGAAAGCCTTCGATACGATTCCCCGAAATAAGTTATTCAAGAAAGTAGAGGATACAGGGATTACATGGGACTTTTTGTCAATATTGAAAAAAATGTACAGCAATGACTGTGCCGCGGTCAAAATTGATTGCCAAATCACTGAAACATTTCAATGCTTTAAAGGCGTGAAGCAAGGGTGCATTCTCTCGCCAACTCAGTTCAATTTATTCCTACATGACCTCCCTCCCCAAAATAGCTGAAAAAGCCGATCCGAATGAACCACTGATAATAAATGGAATCAAAATTAACTGCCAACATTTACTTTGCAGTAAATGTGGTAGATCTGCTATTTAGTATAGACATATACATTTTATGGTATGGTGGATGGACTTGACCGGCCTGCACTGATACAAACCCTCTTTCTATGAATATGGATAACTTTTGATTATCATGCTAACTAGATACAAGGCTCTAACTAAGCTGACTCAACTCAAGCCTCAATATCACAAAAGGCGTGGTTGCCTTTCAAAATGGTGGTCCCAGAACTATAAATAGGATTATTGTATGAACACAACTGAATATACCCTGTGTGAAATTATCTTGGGAATTCTTCTTCCTTGAATAAGTATAACGAGGGAAACTTTATGGGGGGTGAGTGAATATATTGAGTGGGCTCTTTATAATAAATAGTTTGGTCGGTTAAAAGGGGAGCTCTTGAAAGTGACTGGAGTTACAAGAGAAGCTTGGGATTGTTCAATGCTACAGGGGTGGGAGTGCTTAAAAAGCTGAAGAGATGGAAAGGTGATAAAACAATAATTGTACACTCCCAATGTCAATAACTTCATCACCCTCCCTTCCTCTTCCCTTCCTCCTCCCTTCCTCCTCCCTTCCTCCCCCCTCCCCATGTCATGATCATATAAATAAACTTTCGTAATCTTCAAAAGGGATATAAAAACTTCTAGTTCATATGGGAAATTCATGATTTGATTTTCTATTTGATAGATTTGTACCAGCCTTTCAAGTACATGCGTTATTTCCTGCAAAGATCTCTGCACTGCTAATGCATTTGTCCTAGGTTCACAGGGATGGCATAGGCACAGGGAATGTGGGGCTAAAATAATATTTTGCCTAGTTACTTCTCAGTCAGTTTAAGACTATAACTTGGTCACACTGGCTCAATGACAATTTTTACCCCCCCTCCCAACTTGAAATTTTGCTCTGCCATCCCTGGTTCAATGTAGACTCCCAACCTGTGCTTGATGTAGGCCAGGGCAAAGGGAAACTGTCTCATATTTGGCCAATTTCATGTATTAATTCAACTGGCTTGTTTGTCACACTAAGGCATCAGGACCTGGTTGTTCAAAGCAAGGTTAAGCGCTAACCCGGGGGTTAAATCGCTAACTCGGGGGTTAAATCGCTAACCCGGGGGTTAAATCGCTAACCCGGGGTTAAACTGTACAGATTACAATTACAGATTTAACACTAACCTAGGGTTAAAGTTAACCTTGCTTCGAACAACCGGGCCCTGTTTACTACTAGTCCTCAATATTGCTTGTTTTGTACTATAAATCACTGGTACATAAAATCCATCATCAGTAAAAAGGAGAGGTTGGGTTGATCATTGGCTGCGATGAGGTATGAAGCATAGATTAATTGGCACAGATTACAAGACAATTTTATAGTTTAATATAATTTTTAAAAACACTGGATGTACCTGTTTTGTTGGTTTTGTTTTGTTGTGCCTTTCAGTGTCATCCAGCTACACAACTTTGAATCCCTTGATATTTCACAGACTTTTCAAACACTTTTTAAATTATTTATACTGTTTAACTGATTGTTATATCCCTATAAAGTTACACCTGATCATGAAGAGCACAAGACTTGGATGAATTACAGAGTGGACTAGTGCTTGAAAAATATAATAATAATTTCAATTAATTTCACATTAAATATATTTACTGCACATTTAATATTAGCGGTTGCTGTTCGAATTGTAAGTCGAATTTTGATGTTGGCAATTCAACTCCTAGTTCCCTTTGCTTTTGCAATGGATCGTTTGCAAAGTGATTTGCTGTCTCGGGAGAGTTCTTGATCAGCAAACGTTCGGTTGGCCATATGCATCGAAGGCAATGTACCTTGGCTCCACGAGTGTGTGTTATCAGTTTCGTTCGGCTAGTAGGCAAAGAAAAACTTTATCTCTTGACTTTTGAATAAAATCGTTCTTCTTTTCAGTCATATTTTTAAACACATAACTTCTACTACAACAAAATACACGTTCTCATGCCGGAGAATCTGGAAGGGATTTTTTTCGTAAAACCGGAAGAAAGCGCTATGCGCAGCAACTGTTTTATTTTTCTTAATCCGCAGCCGATTTGGCTAGCCAATCAAATTCGAGCCTAGTTTGTGTCTTACCAGAGCCTCCGATTTTTCAATTAGTTGAGGAGGCACTGGGAACAAGAATGGAACATAATTTAAAAGAGTTTGTTTCAATAAGCCCCCCTCCCAATTAAGCCTCCTCTCTAATAACCCTCCCTCCGACAAGGCCTAAAATTAAATAAGCCCCCCGGGGGATTAATAGAGCTTTTACGGTATTAGGGAAGATAAGCCGGATATACAAGTTGATAATGCTGCCCTGTGATTTTCCCCCACTACATTTTCCTTGGTAGCAATTATTATTTATCAGGGTTTGTAAACAATCCCCCCATTTATTTCATCTCTCTCCCTTTTCTCCCTTCCACCCCTTCCACCCACCCTAAAAAATAATACATACAAGGGGAAAACGTCATGCAAGAACGAGAGTGCGTGACCACCAGAGCGCGTGACATGCATAAAGTTCTAACTGCTGCCTCAAAAACACGAAATGCAGTCGAAACAGCATTGCAGCTAGTTTTTTTTAATGCAAATTACTGTAAGAAGCTGTCAAAAACCATTCGATTAGTGCAAGAATAGTTATTATTCCATCATGTTTGGAAGCTGATCCGCCGAACTGTTAATTGCCAATTGTGACCTTAGATTACAACAATGGGCATTTTGCAGGAATGCAATCACGTGGTTGTACTGGATGGCAAAAAAATATGACTTCATTTATTTAAAGGCACTTGTACGAGATCGGTAGTGTTATTGGTAAAACTTATTTGTAAAATGCTAGTTTCAATCTCCAATCGATTGTTGATCTATTTAAAACAGCGTTTTGAAGTTTGTTTGCCATGCAGCAAAGCTTTTCCCATGGGGATCCCCGTGGGGATCACGAGCGCAATTCATTCGTTAATCAAGTATTATA
Source organism: Actinernus sp. WN-2022 (assembly GCA_030867875.1). Classification (NCBI taxonomy): domain Eukaryota; kingdom Metazoa; phylum Cnidaria; class Anthozoa; order Actiniaria; family Actinernidae; genus Actinernus; species Actinernus sp. WN-2022. The sequence continues at coordinate 4,147,874 of JAOWCC010000936.1, read as the reverse complement.
TAAGCACGTGACTGTATTCTGCAAAGGGCCTATTGAAGCGGGCAACTTCGAAGGAAGAAAACTTAGTAAGAATCGATTTTCTAGCATTGGGATTAAAAGGTAATTTCTGCTCGACATTTTGCACTATTGTCGAAGAGTAAGACTGGCCTGTTTACAAATTAATGTTGTCATTTTGTCGAAATTCACACCGCTCGTGTGTAGCGCTGAGAAAATAACCCAAACTAATTCTCATATATGTTTTGGTCAATGCTACCTTGTATCAAAAACGAAGTTTGAATGGATTCTGAATTATACCACAAATAAAATTTATTTTTCAAAAAAGTGCCCTGAAATAAGGTTTTCAAATTAGCAAACTACAGCGTATTTAAGTGGGCTCTCAGGATCTTGCGAATAAAGCTATAAACTAATTATTGCACTCAAACAGTTGATCAATGCTTTCGAAACAAATATCCGAATTCGAAAAATGCGAAGCTCCTTTAGCGTTTGTACAGGGCAAGGTTGGAGAGACCGGGAAAATCACTTTTATTTCAGGCGGCCTCGTACTCACGCCGGCTGTATCCGTTTTTTTATTTTTCTCGAAGTTATATAATTTTAGAACAAAAGAATCCCAACACGTTTACTAACTGACCAAAGCCTATCTTTGAACGAAATAAGACCTATTTTCATCTTTTGCCGCGATATTCTGATTTCGCTCGATATTAGTGAACAGTCGCTCTTAAGTCCCCGTAAGTACTTGAACGATTGCCAAGTTAGCGAGAAGAGGTAGATTCAAATACAAAGAAAATGCTTCCACTAGCATATGTTTGAAGCGCTCTCGCAGCTTCGTTTTTAACGCGTGGATGTACGCATGTACAGGAACGAGTTATTGGGGTTAGGTGAATTTTCATTTCCGAATGCCGTATCCCTTTCCGATGATGTATGTTAGCAAAATTCGTACCATGTTTGGAATATGTTTGTTTGGGATATGAGATTTTCATGGCTAACTCGCTTAATATTTTTCGCAATTCGTTGATTATCATCTTAAACCGTTAGTTAACACCACTCCTTCTTACGTAAAGGACACTATAGACACTCTTAATACACTTTCCCTCTTTAACAAGCTTCCTGATAACGCTTTGCTCGTAACTCTCGACGTTTCCTCCTTATGTACTACCATTCCGCATAATGAAGGCATTGACGCTTGTCGCTATTTTCTTCGTAATGGCGTTAATAAACATGTACCCACAGAAACCATCTGCGACCTCATACGCACGATTCTTACTAACAATTTATAATCGCTCGCTTATTCAAAAACACTATCTACAAATACATGGAACAGCCATGGCTCCTTCCTTCGCCAACTTATTTCTCGCTAAATTCGAACGTGACGCGTGATCTGGACCGAAGGACTGGATCGGCTGAAAATATTCATTAATTATCTCAATAACCTCCACCCTACCATCATGTTCACTTCTTCACATTCTTCCATTAACATCCTATTTCTCGACGTTAACGTTTTACTTAAAAACGGACTTATAGAAACAGACTTGTACACCAAACCCACTGACAAACACCAGTACCTTCTTAATACGTCCTGTCACCCGGGTCACACTAAATACTCTATCCCATATAGCCTTTCATTCGCCTTCGCCGCATTTGCTCTTCGGACGATAGTTTTAAGAAACGCACTAATGAATTAATAGCATACCTTAACAAACGCGGCTATAATCTTACAAATACAACGTGCATCTGACATTTCTCGCATTGATGCTTTACAATACAAACCCAAGCCAGATGCAGACCGTATTCCTTTTATCATTACATATAATCCAGCACTACCTAACATCTCATCAATAATTCATAAACACTCTAACATTCTCTATTCATCGAAACGTTCCGAAATAATTGTCAAAAATCTTACTTTAGTAGCCCACCGCAGTTGTAACAACATAAGTGACATTCTAGTAAGAGCTCAGTTACCTAACACTACTAACACCTCTCCACTGCCACCCGGCTCTTATCGCTGCGGTAAAAACTGCTTTACCTGCCCTTACATAGAATATGGCTTCACTTAATACACCTTTCTTCCACTGGCGAAACTCACCATATCAAATCTCACATTACATGTAATACTGAAAACGTAATTTACATGGTTCAATGTCACTACTGTAATTCACAATAATAATATAATAATAATATAATAATAATAATAATAATAATAATAATATAGTATTTATATAGCGCCATTATCCATAGAGCCCAATGGCGTTTTACAATTCTTATAAAATCTAAAAAGTAAGTAATAATTATATATATGTAAAAATGGAGTAAGATAACAATAAAAACAATATTAAGAATTCGAACACTGTCCTAATTATATGCTTGATTAAAAAGTAAAGTCTTAATTCTGCTCTTAAAACTACCTACAGATGGACTATGTCTAATAAAATTGGGGAGAGAGTTCCAGAGTTTCGGGGCAGCAACAATACATCGGAGAGAAAAAGCGATGCCTCAAAGACCGTTTTAACGAACACAGACGACCTGTAGATAAATCCAATATCAAATCTAAACCTACAGCCGTTTCTGAACATTTCCTCAGGCCTAACCATTCTAGTACTGACATGGTCCTTATTCCTTTAGAAGTCATCTATTCTAAACGTGAAAAGCACGTGAATCATATCTCATCTATAAAGCTAAAACCCTCATTTGAAGAAAAGCCTCGTTTGAAAAGTTGAGTTCGTTGTTTACAAAAGTTGAGCCTCGTGTTCGTTGAGCCTCGTTTTAAGTTGAGCCTGATCCCGTTTCGTTTTGTACAAAACGAAATGAAAAGATGAAATGTAATTTCACCGTTTGACCTTTTTTGTCGGCTGTTACTCGTATCTGCACTATCTTTTCAAACCTATTTCGTAATTTCCTTTTATGTGTTACTATTGTATAAACATATGTCATCGATTTTGTAATTTCCGCTCATATAGTTACGTAATTAACTATGTATCCATTTGTGACCTCCACTGTAAAATAAACCTGAAGAAGGCTGGTACTGGCTAGCCGAAATATCGTATCATTGCAGTAGTCTTCAGATACTTTATCATTAGATTTTCTTCTTGCTGATCAATATCTGGTTTTTGATCCAATGTCTGGCAGGATTGATTGTACACGGTTTTTTGCTGTGGTTTCCTAACCTTAACTACGTATATTAATATTACTGGCAAGTGGATCAAACCTGGAGAGACATGGTAGTGGGTCCCTATCAATCACTTACTGGTGATGATGTAACGATGACGTCATTGGTCACGTGATTTTAAATTTCTAATGCCAGCCGGCTCAAACTTTGACTGACATGGTACGGGTTCCCACGATTCACTCAGTGATGACGTCATCGGTCACGTGCCCATATCTCCCTCATTTTTCATGCCAGGCAGCTCAAACTTGGGCAGGGATGGTACTGGATTCACGGCATTGCTTTCGAATCTTATGTGTTATTGGAGCTATATAATTTGCGAGTTATCCGGTTCGAACTGTACTGCCTGCATGGCTTTGTGCTACTGAAACGAAACACCTGAAAAGTTAAAACCTCCCTGTAAAAACCGATCATAACTAGCCCAACATAGCATAATATAGGCAATGACACAAGAATGAGACACTCGGAGTAATTTTATTGCAAAAATAATTCCATTCCCTTAATTGTGTGAAAGCATTGGCGCGATCAAGCCCGGCATATTGTGGTGGAACTCAAGACACTGCCGCAAATTTCAGCCAAGTCATCAGGAATTCAAGGAATAGATGATTTTGTTCTCATATTCGCCAAACTAGCTGGGACTTCGAGTCCGTCCGCTAGTCTCTCGTAAATAAACAAGCGACTGGCGCTGCCAATCAAACTCGTTGCTTATTTATGAGAACTCGTTCAGGACTGGGTGAGAACTGACGTGTTTCATTTGAGAACTGGTTGATAAGATGTCAGTTCAAGTAAATGGATACACACGAAAATGGGGTAGCGAGATCTGTATAGCGGCACTTATTGCTTATGAAGTTTAATTCATGTCTGGTTCTTCATTTACAGTTTATAACATCGCTTACTGTGTCTGCATTCTTCTAAAGATTCGAAACTAAAATTATAACCACAAGATAACACTGGGCATCATTTAGACTTAACACGAAGGTAAATGTGCTTGATTATCCACAGACAAATGCAAACGCATTTCAACGTCGCCTTCATGGCAGATTTCCAATCATTGTTCAGTTTTGGGGAGCTTTGCAGTTTGGGACTTTGGTTTGACTAACTTTAAGTCAATGATACTCAGTCTCAGTTGTATAGTATTGTGCAGTATAATGCAGTATATTTGACTATATATTTGAACGACGGAAACAACTCAACAATCAAAATCACTCAAATGAATTCATGTGAGACTTACGTCGTTTGCATGTGGGCTGGTAAGAAGAGCGTTTTCAACAGTGCCTCAGGCAGATATATTGAGATGTTAGTGAAGTGAAAATGTTCACCAACTGGTCTCCATGTAATGAAAAGTAATTACATGGCTGCTACGGAATTGATCTTCTCGTGTTTAACTTGATAACTCACTCGTTCGATGCGTTCATCAAGCCAAACACGAAGATAAATTGCACACCGCGCGGCCATGTAATATCCCCTATATATCCTATGTACGCTCTCCTTGATACCCTTATTAAAATTGGTCTATTTTGCCTTTGACCTTTACCCCGTAGACCTCTACACGCATTGTTTTCCAAACATGATACTTTAACGGAACAAAGCGAATGAATCTAAGTACAGTTGGGACATCAAGGGTGTTCTTTTTGGTAGTGTACCAATTCCAATTACCATTGAAGATCTAAAAAGGAAATGATATCAAATTGGTAATGGCAATACAAAGTTGTTTTTACGAAGACTAAAAAAGGTATAATTCATATCATATATTATTAAATGGCCGAGTTTCTCGTAGTTTGGGTGCCAGCAAACCGAGCAATCTGACTAAAACAGGCAAAATATGACAGTGATAGGCACTTTAAGACCGGTCTAGATTCTCCAAGGAAGACCGGCCTTTCTATCAACTGTTTTGTCTGTCTGCCCTTGAAACTCTTTTCAACACTTCGCTTCGTAAACAAAGAAATTACCTAGGTAATTGTTTACATTTTTAGGGTATTTTAAGGTGTGTCGATCGAAACTCCGAAGCCACTTTGCGAATTTAAACAAAATGTCATAACTTTAAAGATGTTTGCCTGATTCTGCTCAAATGTTCACAAACAGTACAAAATTTATTGATACGACTGACAATGTCAAAATCTTGACACGTACTAATGACGTAAATGTGACGTATGTCAACCCCACTTTTTAACTCGTGGATGCACGCATGTGCAGGGACGAGTTATCGGGATTAGGTGGATTTCATTTCCGAATGTGCCGTATCCGCATATCCTTTTCCGAATGTGGTGTATCCTTTTTCGAAGATGTATTGACGGCCGTTTGTGGTCGCTGTGACTGTAAGGAACAAACTTTTATTGGAGAAGACTCGTCGAAGCTTTCGAAAGGATTTGGTCATGCTGTAGATATGCCGCTTTCTAAGGTAAATATTCCGAAATGACTTATATTTTACTGCTGAAGTTTTTCTGTTGTCTTGCTACACTAATTCAAATCACACGTTACGCCAGTGTTTGGTAAGCGAAAGTCGTGAATGGACGTCGAGTAACATTTTCAAACTTTTGATGTGGAAACACTGAATTGTTTGGCCAAATATTGTACTACACTTGGATAATATTTACCCAAGAGACTGTCAATAGCTTTTATTCCAGTCAATTCGGTGCAGAAATGAGTTTTTGCGTACAAAACGCTCACCAGTTTGAGTGAGAGAGAAAAACAAAATGATAGCTTTCCTGTCTTGTCCAACCAGCGATGTCAAGGCTAGGCCAACCTAAGAAACTCTAGTTGCCTAAGAAGCAGAGGATGTCCAACGATTCAGGATAGCTATGTTTTACGACCAGAAACTGCAAAGTTGTATTTTATTTTGAGGCAAATGTACTGAAGACTTTGGTTATGACTAGAGAGTTTTAAAAATACTTAGCGCGACCAAGCTAGTATAAATAATATAGGAACTGAAGTCTGTTTTTTCTTCTTCTGAAAAACCGTATGTTTAAGCCAAAATTTCCGGATGGAAATTTAGTATGAACCCTCGAGGTTGCAGAGAGTTTTTATTTGGTGAACATCCATGCAGTACTGTATTTCTACTTCAACTACAGACTTCTCACTTGAAATTCAGTGAAGGAAATCTGCCACTTCAGCAGTTTGTCGCTAGTAATATAATCCCGCGTGATACCAATTTGACTTTTAAAAGCATTTTAATATCGACGAGAAATAAGCATTTCCTGTTTCGGCCAGTTGAATAAATGGATTTCCTATATCATTCTGTATTGCTGGGTTTGCAAAAATATATTGTGGGATTGTTTTTAGAATTGAAAATAGACAGAACATATGGCAGCAGACTAATGCCCTGACATATACGAAGACTGCAAGGCTGACGCTCTCTGTATGTTAACTTTAACTGCTACGGGCGAAACTAATCTCGTCACACACTACACAGATATAGGCTCTGCCAACAACGTCCACACTAACACAACACAAGTTGCGAGTTGCCGTTAGGGGCCTTATGTTTTGACATTTTTAGCCATTATTCAAACACCTAGAGACTGTCTAAACTTAACACACAACACTGTGCAAAATTTATCAAAATCCCTTGGGCGGAAGTTGGCAAACAAAAAGGGCTATGAATTCCTCACCTTACTTACATTGTCAAAGTTGAAAGGACCATAAAGTTCCGTTAATAGCAGTGATTAGAATCCAAACTGGTTAAAAATATTCCCCATAGCTTAATAAATATTGATGGCAAATACAATTTTCCTAGCAATAGTTTTTTCGTGAGAGTAAAAAATCAAAAAATGGCAAACTTTACAATCTACAATCACTAATCCAGAGGATTTAAAAAAACTTTTTGAACATTAAATTAAATCTTTCATAAGAATAATACGCCAAATCTCTGAAAAATGTCTACAATTGGAGATATGATTTTTCAAAGAGAAGCACATCAGAGCAGAGGTTTTTAAAAGTGCTTTGTTTACATCTAGAGCTGCCACAGCTGTCTAACGGAATAGGCACGTGCATTCAAAAGTGAACATTATCATAATGACTAGGAGGTACCCCCTGGTCATTACGATAATTTCTTACCATTTGAATGGACGTGCATATTCCATCAGTCAGCCGTGGCCGCTCTAGATGTAAACAAAGCATTATCCAAAACATCCGCTCTGATGTGCTCCTCTTTGACAAATCTCGAATTGTAGACATTTCTCAGCGATAGGATTTGGTGTATTATTCTAACGAAAGATTGAATTTAATGCTCAAAAACGTTTTAAAAATTCTCTGGAGCGGTTTTTTAGAAAAGCTGAAGTTTGTCAACTTTATTTCTGTTTTTGCTAACACAATTTTATTTGGACATCAAAATTTAATAGACTCTGGGAAATACTTTTAATCAGTTTGGATTCTGATCAATTCTATTGACAAAAAGCTACGTTCCTTTCAACTTTGACAACGTTAGTAAGGTGAGAAATTCAGGGTGCAAATTTTCGCCAACTTCCGCCAAAGGGATTTTGAAAATAATTGCACTGTGTATGTGTGTCATAAGTTTGAACAGTCTCCAGTTGTTTGAACAGAATCGGTCGACTAGATTTCGAGTAATGGCACAACATGTCAACAAGTGCGGTTGACATACGCCACAATTACCTCATTAGTATATGTGATCGGTTCAGAATTTTGACATTATTAGTTGTAAATTGTGTGCTATTTGTGAAAATTAGAGCAGAATTAGGTAAACATCTCGAAAGTTATGAAAATTTGTTTAACTTTGCAATGTGGCTTCGTAGTTTCGATCGAGAACCTTATTTAAGAAATAGAAAACATTTCCCGTGTTTCTATAGAGTTATAGAAACACGAGTGGGAGTTTGGGAGAACGAGAAATGGCAGTGGGAACACGAGCCCGAAGGGCGAGTGTTTCCACAGCTATTTCGAGTTTTTCCAAACTTCCACAAGTGTTTCTATAACTCTATAGAAACACGGGGAAATGTTTTCTATTTCCTTTATAAAATAACCCACAGAAAATAAGTACAACAAAGGAAAATCGCGCGTTTATTGTGATCATCAAAACATAAATTCTCCTAACTCGTGCAGTCGTACGTCATGAACTTATCACATGACTAAATCAGTCTGTTTTGTCAATCCGATTCAGTGAGTTTGAAAAAACAGCCTAGCTACGAAAAACCTTTTAATTGGAGCCCAAAATTACACAGAATGATGAAGAAAAAGAAGCTCTATGGACTAATGCTAAAATTGGATTGACAATACACGGAAGCACGTAATGTTCAACAGTTCATTTTGCCTCATGGACTTCACGGCGTGGATCAAGCGGGCGCCGGTTTTCGTACCAAACTGCAAACAAAGTTTGCAGGAGATCAAGACGTGTTGCAAGAAAGGAGGATATTTTGGATTTCTCTTTAAAATCTAGAGCTACAAAACATGTAAGTCATCCCTCGGGTCATCAGTTGTTTTGTACATTCTGTCTTCCAAGGACTAGAATAGTTCTTCGTCGATTCGCCGTGTGTCATGCCTCATGAGGTCGCATACGGACGGCAGGTTGTTTTCATCAGACACTTCAAGCTTGATCAGATTTCCTTGACCTTCTCATCCTCTATGGCACCTGTAGAGAGTCATACTAAACCGTATATTCCCGTTGGATGGAGTTTTAGCATCTGTACAAGACTGTAGCACTTGGATGTTGATTAACTTTGTCAGGTTTGTGCTCCACATTTTGCTGTACTTTTGATTTCCATTTCTATTTCAACCCCTATTTTGTGCATCTAGATCATGTTAGCAATATTTAAGACTGGATTTTTTTAAAGTTCTCCGGCTTAAATCTACAAAACAATAGTCTTTAATTGAGCTTAGTCAGCCAAAATAGACTGTTTTGGCGAAAATGATTGTTTAATATCGCACAAATTTGCGAGCAACTCAACTTTGTCCACAAAAAATGAATGTTGTAATTCGTACTTTGAGATTGTTTTGAGTTGAATAAAACATTGGCTTGTTCCTAAACTAACAACACATTGTCGTTTCTTACAATACTGTAGCTGGTTCTTCTTTGAATTGAATTTAGTGCTCAATGTTTTTAGAAAAGTTTAGGAATTATTTCGCCGAGTTTCAAATTGAGTTCAAGGAATCAAGGCCACGATGCCGGCATCGGCTTTCAACCAATCAGAGCGCGTATTTTCTGTGGGTTATTTTATAATAAATGTTAGGTAGCATTACATTTGTCTGTTGTTTCGTGACTCAGCTCGAAACACCCAAAATTAGTGAGCACCCATTATTGACGGTTAGGGTGCATTTAAAATATCGGGTTAGGTTTTGGATTAATTAATTCACAGTACCATTGAAGAAGCATTATAATTGTCTGTTGTTTATTGACTTAGCGCGAAACACCCAAAATTAGTGAGAACCATTATTGACGGTTAGGGTGCACTTAAAATATCGGGTTAGGTTTTGGATTAATTAATTCACAGTACCATTGAAGAAGCATTATAATTGTCTGTTGTTTATTGACTTAGCGCTAAACACCCAAAATTAGCGACTATAGAATTAGTGAACAATTGTCTTCACTGAGGTTGCTGTTAGGGTTATTTAAATGTTGGGTTAGGGTTTGGATTAGTTCACAGGGGTACTGGGTACTCAATATTATTTTGTAGTAGTGGGTGGTTTTTTGTTCTTTTTACCCCCCCCCCCCCCACCCCCCCCCCCCCCTCCCAAAGTGCCTTTTTAGAATCACTCATATTCAAACCTAGGTTGTTTTAAAATGACCTAGATTCTTTGAAAATCAACCTGAAATGGAAAAACAACCTACAACATATACATGTAGCTTCAGCCTTAAGGTGCAAGTAGCGCCATAACACGACATTAACTCTTTTTGCCCCAAAAATTATATTTCTGATATATTTCAGTTGTCTAAATTAGTTTTTAGAGGCAGGAGCAGTAATTAAACTATGTATGTATGTATGTATGTATATTTGTGTGTGTGTATATATGTATGCATGTGTATGTGTGTATGTATGTATGTATGTATGTATATATGTATGCATGTGTATGCGTGTATGTATGTATGTATGTATGGGAGAATCGTGACCGAGGTAGGAAAGTACAGACCGAGCGGGTAGTGTTTATAGGCCATTTTGACGATGTTGCGCACGCAGCTAGAACAATGGCTATCTATTTTAAATAACAAAAGGCTGGTGAACCAGAACGAGTCTTAGCAGCTCGCGTCTATTGTTCTACTTATGCGTGCGCAACATAACCTATAAACGCTACCCGCTTGGTCTGTACTTTCCGACCTCGGTCAAGATTCTCCCATACATACTCACGCTCGGTTAACAATACAATAAAATGCATTAAGGACGTATTTTAGAATAACATGCAGGCTTTAACTTTATTCACATGACAGTTTTCATCATAAATACAAAGAAAGTCACTCAAACTTAATATCACATTTTAGCTCTTTACACTGACTATGTAGAGTCACAAAATAAAACATTTTTATCATGATCATATTTTATGTCTCATCAAGAAGTTAAAGCAGGAGTATATTACAGAGGAGTGTTCCTCTTCCCACATTGTATTGTCACACAACACTGTAGACGGTAGAGTTATTTCCCGTGAGAAGAAACAAAGGCCGTCACTTTTAACCAATCAGAATGCACTGAAAAATTGTAATTATCACGGTTCAAACTGCTACAAAATACTGAAGCGCAAGAGAACACAATACAACGTAATTGCATACCAAAACTTCGCGACTATAAATAGACACACGATCTACTGTGTTAGGGGCCAACACAAGGGCACAGGAACACTTCTGTGTAATATACTCCTGGTTAAAGGCATAACAATCAACTCTTGATTTAAGTTAGAACGGTTATTAATATCATCTCGCCTTGCGATATTTTACCTGATTTTCATTGTATGATGACCACACGCTGTTATCAATGGATGTCATTATCTGGTATGTAGTCACCCATTCACTAGCGAGAAAGTGTCCGGCCCCTTGAGTGGCAATGGCGCAAATGTTGTATATGGCACCAAGATCAAGCTGTAAGTAGTCACGACCAGAATTGCTGCGAGGACCCCAGCCATAAGGGCCGTTCAGTCTTGCCTGCTCAGGTCTATATCTTCCGTAATAATAGATCCGATGGTGTGATGTTGCAGTGAACGAGCTATCAGAGATAATATTCCTGTCTGACACACCAATAGGATCACTCTCACAAGCTGTAATCAGTAACAAGAGGTATACTTAGTGTTGCTGCTGTTGCAAAACATTCCACATATTTATATTGTAGAACGCCACCTTAAAGGTCGTAATGTTAATGTTCACTCAGTATATACCTATCTAAAAAAGGTTGATTAGTAATTAAAATATGCGTGTACAGTCCAAGTTAGCCTTCAATTCGCAACTCTCATGCGCTCGAATTTGTTGCGAGTTTTCGCTCGTTTTATCGGCCCTTTGTTTGACCCTTCAACTCTTATAGACTCTCATTCTCGTTTGACCGGGCTGAAGGTTACTGACCACTCCGTAATTTTTCTGGCCACTCTAACGTTGAATCAGCCTTGTCTTTTTGTCCTTTTTGTTCGGTAAGGCACTTTGTTCTTCAAACAAATCAATCTTTTTTGAAATAGGTGTACATGCGCGTAAATAAGTGGTCATAGTATTTTAAAGTTTCTCGAGTGAACCATTTAAATCCCCAAAGGGTCTTAACTGATATTAAGCTATTTCTAGATTGAAACGAACCCCCACCCACCCCCTATACGTTTTGTTTCCGGAGCATAGATCTCGAGCAGAGGAGTGTGTTGAGACATGATTTGTTTTGATTTTCGTTGTTGTTTATTTCCGTTGACAGCCAATGTATACGATGGGCCACATATACGCTTTTGGGGTTGTACGTGAAATATTGAGCGATTTACGGTTCGTTGACGTTTTCAAACCGCCCCTCCCCCTTATTTGTTCAAACATTTATTTGAACGTTGGGCGTACATCTCGGGAAGAGGAGAGAAGTGTTGTGACTCTGAATTTCTAATGAGACCTGAACAAACCATGGGGGCTGATCAAAGCCAGGTCCCGGCTAATTGTGTTGGTTTTTGCGGAGGGAGGAAAACCGGAGAACCCGGAGAAAAACCCTCGGAGCAAGGGTGAGGCCAACCAACAAACTCAACTCACATGTGGCGCCACGTCCGGGAATCGATCCTGGGCCACAGAAGTGAGAGGTGAAGCGCTGAAACACTGCACCACCCTGACCCTCTAAGACTTAGACACGTTAATAAAATTTCATCATCATATATATTTTCACTTGAACAATAAACAGTAAACATTTTTGCGGTATAAAGGAATGTTATAGCGACAAATGTTCCCTTCCTCTCTCCCCTACAAATTTATACGTGTTATTTGTGACAGCACAATCTGGTTGGTATATTGGTAATGGCAAAGATGATCAGTTGATTGCTTCTAAGTTCTAAATGTTGATAGAAGACGAGGCATACTGAAAAAATAATTCAAAAACTTAAATGTAGCCTCAGGCCTCGTTCTGTTCGGTTCTCTCCAAATGAACTTATGTATTACATATGTAGATAAAACATGCGCTAGCGGAAGGAGTGCAATAAATGTAATTAATATTCAAATTTCCTGCACAGTACACAATCCAAGCAGGTGATTGGTTAATAATAGTTCTTTATAGGTGAATAAAGCACTCGACCCAGATCCTCTCTTACCATTGCCAGAAATAGCGCTCACTTTCAATCCCATGAGACTTTGCGCGCACGCGGTCAGCGGTAATCCCCGAACAGGAATGGCTTCCATGAACAAATTACGGAAATCTGCACAAATACGTCGACAGTTTATCTTGTGGAAGACGTTTTAGCTACCCCGAAAAAGAAAACGCCAGCTTCAGATGTTTATGAGGTGGAGAGGTTAATTACAGAAAGGAAAAGTAAGTCTAGATTAGTAGATACTAAATATGGTTATGGATTATGCTTATGTCGTTATGGTTGTGCGAAACGATCGATGCACGTGACGTGTATATGCACTAAATGCAGTATCATTAGGCTATTTTTATAGTAACGGGCTACTTGGCTGGACTAGGAAACGTTTTGGACCACCTTTTTAGTATTAAGCTTATTTCAATGTACTTGGAGCTCGGTAGAACTTGAATTTCGACCTTGGATTGCTTCCCGGGGGGGAGGGGGGGGGGGGTACTCTACCCAAAGTTGGGTAGGGGTGTGCCGCTGGGGCTCTGAAACCTTTACCCTGTTTAAGACAAAAAAAACTCACATTTCCATACCCTGTTTTAGACAAAGTGTTAAAATTTTCCCTCTATAAGACAAATAACAAATTATCTATACTTGGATGTCAGTGTTTATTGTGATCTTGTATAATGAGTGTCATAACTAAATAAGTATTCAGCAAGCACTAGACTAAATAATGGCACTAGATAAATACCATACCCTGTTCAAGATATGTCGATGTGAAAATGGATAGCCTGTCTAAAATCAGAAACTCAAAAAACCATACCCTGTACAGCGGATCATCCCCGTATAGTCCATACATGGGAGTACCCCCCCCCCCCCCCCGGGATTGCTTATAACTAAAGGTACATGTTATTGTTAGTCGACTTCTTATCGGCCACCTCCGATTCCCGGGGAGGGAGTACTCCTGTTTGTGACATATTATGTATGTGCCGCAGGGGTTGGTCAGGGTTTTGAGCTGAGTTTGTGCTGAGTTTGGACAGATAGGGTCAGGATTTTGACCTAATTTGGGCAGATCAGGGTCAGGATTTGAGTTTAATTTGGGTGCAGTCTGGGTTGGGCTTCAGTATTTTTTAGGCATCAGGGTTTTTCCCCTCAAAAAGGGGGCAATCATAGTTTTGAAGCTCAGATTTTGGATCAAACAGGGTCAGCTATGGTTTGAGCCTCTTGGCCTCACATACATACCCATGTTTCATGTAAGTAATCCCCCAGGCTCCGATTGTCAGGCACGCGTAATGTAAACAAATAAATATCTCCCTAGAGGTGCACAAAAAGGTTTTCAAGCCTGTCCGAGACTGTTCACTTTAGATACTAACCCTATTGTCTTGTTTCTTGACTCTCAAAATTAACCAGGGGGTTGGGTAAAATTAAAATCAGTTTGAAAGGGAGGGGGTATAAATGTTTATGATACACATATGAAGGGGGATGGGAGTACATTTTCATTTCTTGTTGTTTTCACATACATACTGCAGTCTGCAAATAAACTTTTTGTTTGACTAACATGAAAAAATATTCTCAGTGTTTGTATCCAAGGTAATCCAGTTGAATATATGTTCCATGTACATCTTTCCATACACACTGAAGCAGGTCACATTATATTGTGAAGAAATCCTCTTGTTTTAACTTCCGAGAAATTCATTATTTCTTGTGAAAGTGATCCAGTTTGCCCTGATTAGTTAAATGTGAGTCATACATGGGAGAAATCAAGATGAAATGCTTGCCTATAGGAATATATTACATTCAAAAGCCTGCATCTGTTTGAGTCCAAGTGCTCATCGATCCAGCCTGTTCTACAGGCTGTAGATCCAGCTGCTCAATCTCAAAATTCAACTGTGAGTCGAGACTGTGTAGTGTGTCCAAACTAGTTAATGTAGCGAGGGGTGTGTGAGGAGTAACTAAAGGCCCCCACCAGCTTTCAGCTGTTAATACTCGGCCTGCTATAACAAATAAAATATTTATTAGTATTTATTATCTTACAGACATATGGACATTGACTAAGATAAGCGTGTGACCACAATAGGCCCTTCGCAGGATACAAATCATGTGATTGTACCGGCTAGCAAAAACACATGACTACATTTATTTAAAGACATTGTGCGAGATTGGTAGTGTTATTAGCAAAACCTGTTTGTAAATGCTATTTTCCACCTTCAACTTATTGTCAATCTTTCTAAAACTGAGATTTAGCCAGTAAAAGCCTTTCCTGTGGGATCACAAGCTCAATTCCATTTGTTAATGAAGTTTAGATATCAAAATGTGACTGTGTCAAGTGCAAAGGTCCTATTATTAGCTAATCAGTTGACTAATTTAATAAAACTACACATGGGTGAACACGAATTGTAAAAATCGAACACAAGTGAAAAAAGGTGAACATGATTGGGGGTGGGGGGGTTAATTTTAAATCCTGGACATTATCTAGGAGGGGGGTAAGTTTTTTTATAATTAAATTTCAAGGGGGGGGAGGGTCATTTTTTATGTGCTTGGGTTGATAAGTAAACACTGCACCCCCTCCTTAGCCATAAATAACAAACAGTTTTTTTGGGGGCAGTGTTCAAAATGCAAAATGGTCCTGTTTATTTGGAGGTCTTTTCAAGTTTTTTTTTTTTTTTTAGTCACCTGATTGTTTCAAGCCCAAACATTACATGAGGCGAGTCATATCCATCAAGGGACTGTTAAGCATTTGGAGGGAAATGGTGCCATTATCAAAATGGCTGCAACTTGTGAAGTTTTTCTTTCATCCTTGAATTGCATGGTGTTAGATGTACAGTCATGTACATATAACAAAATATCAATCAATTGCAGACCCATTTGCTGACTTACTTCAATCAAGTGAAGTTACTGCAAGTCTGGTGAATGTGATTACATTGTAAAAAATCAGCCTGTCAAAGCTGAGCCAGCCTGCCTAACTTGGCTAGCAGCCTGTTTCATGTAACCATAGAGTTGATTTTTAAGGTTATATATGGCCACATTTGGTCATCTTGTATTTTCCTTATGATATTATTAGTCAACGTGGTCCTTCAGATCTAAGGTTGGCTGGCTGGACTAGTATCAGTTCAAACAGTTAGCCATATGCAGGGGTTTCAATAAGTTTTTAGGCAACCGGCGGTCCTGACGTTAGAGGCGGTGGTTTACCTAGTAAACTTTACTCAACACTTAATAAAAAAACACAACGATCGTGTGAAGTAGCCGGCGGTAAGAAGCAAAGTAACCAGCGGTTTATCGCCGGTAGCCGCCTTCTATTGAAACCCCTGCATATGTCACCAGTACTCCATTACATCTTAGTATTTGAAGAATATAATTAATGTTATTTGTATTTACAAGTATATATTTATTTATTTATTTCCAGATGCAACATGGCAGCCAACCGAACTTCACCAATAGAGATAATATGAATTTCTGCAAAAGTCAAACCCAACATATTAAACTCAACACTCGCTCCAAATCATACATTTGCAACAAAAACTTGTAATACTTTCTCTGTTCACTGTTATTTTTTATGGAGTTATAAGACCTGAAAATATTTTTAGAGGTCAAGTCAAAAGTCAGTTGACCCTGTGTTGTGTAATGTGAAGAACTGTTTTTCTCTGTAATAGGGGCATTGCATTGTATTTGAGTCATGATACAATTTAAACTTTGAACTCTAAATTAATGAAAACTACCTAGTACATACACTTATTACCATTTTCGTTGAGGTGTGACCCTGGTAGTTTACAATTTTCATCTGTAAAATTTGATCCAGCTGGCCATCAACCAATAAAAACATGTGCAACCTTACTAGAATTAATAAGTCTACATGTAGGTGCCATGCATTTGAAAGCTTTGTTTGAGACAAAACTCAGTGTTTGATTGACGGTCGTGGCTAAATTGATTTTTACAGACAATTAATTAGATTTGAAACCTCCAGCTCTCCCTGGAGCTCTGGTACTGTCTACTTTTCGTTTGTTGGCAGCTATATTTCCTTCATCTGACTTTTGAAATTGGACTCTTGCATTTTCGCAGCTGCTTACTCTGTTTGTGTTTACCACTGAGCCTGTTGAGGATTTACAGCCTAATGCCTAAGGTCCACTTTACTTTTGACTCCACTAAAAATTTGTAATTAAAGCATTAAAATGCAGGTAAATTATGTATTTGATGAGGGTAACTATTGGGCTTAATAGTAAAATAATGTCATGGACCCAATGTGCCATAATTAGCATGCTCCACTGTCTCAAATTTAATATTTAATTTGGCAAACAATTAGGATGTTTGAAATGAGTTTAAGTCAGTCTGTTGTGCATTTGTCAAATTCAGTTCAATTCAAATCTTTTAAGACCAGAGCTAGTTATGACCTTTAGCACTGTTGTATTGTTTGAGTTCAATTATACATGTACTTGTATATAAACTATATTTGTTTTATTTCTAGTAAAATGAAGATACATTTTAAACAAATATTTCAATGTTATTGAATGCATGAATATCCAACAGCTCCCTACTTGATATCACAATGATATCTGTACTTCAAGGGAAACGCCAAGTCCATGTATGTGTACATGCATATATGAAGTGAAAAAAATGGAAATCCAGGTGGTTTGGTAAAATATTTGCCAATCTGCATTACTTTTTAACAAAAATTCTGTTCATCCCAGTTTAATATCATGCATATTCTGATTCTGGAGCCGACATCACATACCTATCAATTTATTATACAAAGTCCCCCTCCACCTGACATGTATTAAGGAACTGTTCAGAAATTAGCAGGGGGGGGGGGGGGGGGATGAAGAAAGGGGGAATTGGCATAATTTTTAAACCCCCTCAAAAATAGAGGGGCAAAAAAATGGGCAGCTGAAAAAGGGTTGGTTATATGGGGAAAGGTCAAACATGTACTTAGTCTGGTGAGGGTTATATATTTTTGGACTTTGATTTCAGTCCCCACCCCCTCCCCCTGCTATTTCTGACCAGTCCGTAATATTGGCCATTCGGAAACTGTTCACAAACTATTAAGAGCTATTTTTGAGAACTATTCAATAAACTATTAAATAGTGATGAGCATGAAAAGGAATTTAAATAATAAAAACGCAATGTATTTACAGTGCTTCAAGTGCAACTGATAATAAGACCCAGTCCCCGACTTCGGCTCTTCCAACACACGATCACAGTTTCAGCGATAAAGAAAGTTGTATAACTTCAAAGCAAAGTTATAAATATTTCCTGTAGTGTAAATACCCAAGGTATATAACCAAAAAATAGAGATCGGATTGCTTGTTGGCTGGAAATCAAGCTCGGATTTCTTCTGTTGTCATGACAATGGCGGCAGTCGCTCGATCATAAGCAAAGTTCGACTGGTGATTTCAACGCTTTGGCATGTGAATTTTTCCAGATAGTTATTATCATTATTTAAACCAATCATTGTACTATTCGAAACTGACCATAGTAACTCAAAATCGACAAACAATGCCGCTTGGTGGGACTCGAACAATCCTATGCTTCGCACAATTTTCTATTTTCGTGCATCCCGCGGGACTATCCCGCGGGATTTTCCCGTGGAAAATTCTCTTACAATAATCCAAATTTAGACAGCATTACCTTATATAGATTTTCCTCAGCGGGTGTGTGAGTAAAACCATGGTAAAATTCAATATGGCGGACCAGGTGGCAGGTTAAATCTTCGAAAACAGACGTTTTTCTGAGCAGAACGTCGGGCGCGTGCCTCGTTTTCTGAGTTCCACAAGAATGGTAACGGTCGCATTCATGTCAGAGGACTTTTCCCCGGAAAATAACCAAAAAACCCCGCAAGAAAAACCTGTCTTTTTGGATTCGATCTTTGATATGTTGGAGAGAAACACTCAAACTTTCGAAATCGAACGTGGCAAATATTCCCAAGTGCTGTCCTGATGAACGGCTACAAGGAGTTTGACGGATTTTAGGTAAGATTGTCGAATTCCTTCACGTTCGTAAATGGTCCGCAGGTTTTTAGAATTGAAAAAAACCCGCACTTGGATTTAATTTGTTCTGATTAGTTCTTGCAATTAAAGAAATATTGACCACTTTAGTTTTGTAATCGAGCGCGGCAAAACGTCAATTCGTTCGTTTATAACAGCTACAGTGGAAAAACTCTTTATTCGTGATCATTCTGTAAGAAATTTGAAAGTCAGATATTCGGCTCAAAGTCAGAAAGTGACAAATTTATTGCGCATGCGCGAGCGCCATTTCTGGCAATGCCACGGGCAGAGAGACCTGATATACATGTACGGCTTGGAAAACCTCATTCCAACCGTATATTTAATAGTGAGAATGGCAGACAATTACCCGAAAGGTAACAGCAGGATAGAATTATGTCTCTTCTGTGTGACACAATATATATATTTTGAGGCCAACCTTTGGAGTCATAATTGCTCGTTAGAAATGGCTGATTTGCAAGCGTTGCAAGTACAACGTGTGTACAAGGCAGTGAACAAGTTTTAAGTTTTAAGAGGAAGCCTAAATTCACATAAGCCCTTAATGGTTTCTTTTTAGGCTTCCTCGCCACTAACCTAATATTGTATATTTTACTTTGTATTATTTACTTTGTAAATTTTATTAGTGGCGAATCAATAAAATACAATACAAAAAAAGTACAATACAATACAATAGACTATATTTTCAGAGGGTAACACTTAACAGTAACCAAAGGTACTGATGACCCCGTGGCCCTCTATTTACAATAATAAATACATCTATCTACAAAAGGCTACGATTCTACGATTAAAATGCTAAAATTCTTAGCAGACTACAAAAAAGATTGTAAAAACAATTAAATACAAAAAGATAGAATAATTAAAAATTACCCAAATTCATAAAATCACTAAAAGTATTTGAATAAAGGGTGGTAGCTATGGATCTGCAAATCTAAGTTGCTTTTCTGTTTTAAAATAAGTTCTTTAAATATATTCTTTTTAAGACATTTGATTGATATTCTAGTTTTAAGAGTAGTGGATAATTGATTCCAGTCGCGAATGGAACGTACAGTGAAGGTTCGGCCTCCCTCAGTATTGTTTTTATATAACGGGCAAGAAAGGTTTAGCTGAGCATATCTTGTGTTCCTTTGGTGTCTTTCAGAGTTTCTAGTTAGGAGGCTATTTAGATATTCAGGCGTTCTATCATTAATCCTATTCAATATAATGGCACAACGGTTTATATATGCCTGGACATAGAATGGGAGCCAACCCAGATTATTAAAAAGCGTCACAGAGGGGGTTCTGCGTTCTGCGACTGAGATGACACGGGCAGCTCTTTTCTGAAGCTTCAGTACAGAGTTTAGATTTTCTTTACTACAAGATGACCATACAGTACTGCCGTATAGAAAAATGGGTTTAATTACTGCATTATAATATGTTTCTTTTTGACGTTTCAGAAACGGGCTTATGTGAAAAATTGGCAGCAAGGTTGAATTCTCTCGTGTGGAAAAAAAATAGTCGCCGACAAGAATGGCTGATTTGCAATGGCTTTGCAATGGCTTTATTTCTGAGACACTTGTCTGTTAAGAAGAAAAGAAAATGCATCAACACTCCAAGATTTTTACACTGGGATATCAATGAATTTCCATGGTATGGAAAAGCCATGAAAACGAAACATGGATATTTGAATATCCATGGTATTTTCATGCTCTCACTTTTTTTATTTCAACGGAGCCAGATAATGCATGGCCTGCCGGATTCAACTTCGCAGTCATTCCATTACCAAACTACTGGAAGCAGGTTAGATCTCGTAGAATTAAAGAGATATAAAAGAAAGTATACTTTCTATGAGTTTAGATGAAGGCTTGATATGTGAATACGTGGCAACAAGCAAAAGGTTTGGTAATTACAGGTTGGGAATTATGTGTTATATGTTATATGTCTTGGTATTATATTTTTACGATTGAATTATATTTTCTCGAGCCTGATAGTCGAGGAAAACTAAAACTGACGAGTGTATATTCACAGCCATATTACACAAACTTTCTGTGATATATTGCTCATTAAACGACGTTTGACACCTCCGATCAAAGGCTGCAAGAAATTATTTTCGAATTTCACCCGATTGGCTACTATACTACTGCAACAGTCACATTTTAATTGGTTTACAAATCCGTTCAAGTGATTTTACAATAAACCGGTGAAAACCGGTTTGTGTGCCGTGTAATACGAACTCATATTTGCACTTGTTTTGACCCGTATTTGCACTCGATCGAAAACAACAAGTGTAAGCAGAGGAAATCGCATGAACGCGAGTGCTATACGGGATTTATAGGCACTGAGTGATATTGTGAAAGTTCTAATAAATGCACGAGCCTTTAGGCGAGTGCAATTTGAGAACTTTCAAAATATCACATACTGCGTACATAACGTGCATATTTAGCCAAATTTATTTGTTACAAATCAAAGCTACTGGTGTCAATTATTTCAAAAAACATGTACCAAATAATAGGGAACAGCAGGGTCATATGATGAAGAGAATATTTGAATATTTACTTACCATCTTCCTTTGTTCTAATGCTCCTTGCATGACTCGGCCGACCTGTAAACCTGTTGTTACGTACAGCTACTGATACAGTGTATGACGTATATTTCCTTAGATTCTTCAACAAATAAGAAGTACTTCCAGGTCTATTCACGTAAACCGAATGTGGTGAGTATCCCATCTGCGTGTATACAATCTTGTATCCAACTAAAGGTCCATTCACTGAGGCACTTGATGGATTCTAGAATGAAAAAAAATATATTTATTAATCAATTGAGACGAGCCAAGAGGGCATGCTCCTTTAAAAGTGATTTTTCGGTATCTATGATTCCTATATTCGGTACATTTTGTTGTTCAATGTAATATATACACTATAGTTTCTTCTTAATATTTGTGATTTGAGATTTCAGAAAACTAACTTGTTTTTAAAACGATGTTGATTTTTGTAGATCGTACTTAGTCGACCACATGTTGTACTAATCAGAAGTAAATCATGGCAGTATACCTTAAACTAACAGAACTGCGCAATGTTAAATGAAATATATTTAAGAAATAGAAAACATTTCCCGTGTTTCTATAGAGTTACAGAAACACTTTTGGAAGTTTGGAAGAACTCGAAATAGCTGTGGAAACACTCGCCCTTCGGGCTCGTGTTCCCACTGCCATTTCTCGTTCTCCCAAACTCCCACTCGTGTTTCTATAACTCTATAGAAACAACGGGAAATATTTTCTATTTCCTTTATAAAATAACCCACAGAAAATAAGTACGACAAAGGAAAATCGCGCGTTTATTGTGATCATCAAAACATAAATTCTCCTAACTCGTGCAGTCGTACGTCATGAACTTATCACATGACTAAATCAGTCAGTTTTGTTAATCCGATTCAGTGAGTTTGAAAACAGCCTAGCTACGAAAAACCTTTTAATTGGAGCCCAAAATTACACAGAATGATGAAGAAAAAGCAGCTCTATGGACTAATGCTAAAATTGGATTGACAATACACGGAAGCACGTAATGTTCAACAGTTCATTTTGCCTCATGGACTTCACGGCGTGGATCAAGCGGGCGCCGGTTTTCGTACCAAACAAAGTTTGCAGGAGATCAAGACGTGTTGCAAGAAAGGAGGATATTTTGGATTTCTCTTTAAAATCTAGAGCTACAAAACATGGAAGTCATATCTCGGGTCATCAGTTGTTTTGTACATTCTGTCTTCCAAGGACTAGAATAGTCGATTCGCCGTGTGTCATGCCTCATGAGGTCGCATACGGACGGCATGCACTTCAAAGCTTGATCAGATTTCCTTGCCCTTCTCATCCTCTACGGCACCTATAGAGTCATACTGAATCGTACATTCCCGTTGGATGGAGTTTTAGCATCTGTACAAGACTGTAGCGCTTGGATGTTGATTAACTTTGTCAGGTTTGTGCTCCACATTTTGCTGTACTTTTGATTTCCATTTCTATTTCAACCTCTATTTTGTGCATCTAATTCTAGATGATGTTAGCAATATTTAAGACTGGATTTTTTTAAAGTTCTCCGGCTTAAATCTACCAAAGAATAGTCTTTAATTGAGCTTAGTCAGCCAAAATAGACTGTTTTGGCGAAAATGATTGTTTAATATCGCACAAATTTGCGAGCAACTCAACTTTATCCACACTACCACAGAAATGAATGTTGTAATTCGTACTTTGAGATCGTTTTGAATTCAATAAAACATCGGCTTGTTCCTAAACTAACAACACATTGTCGTTTCTTACAATACTGTAGCTGGTTCTTCGTCGAATTGAATTTAGTGCTCAGTGTTTTTAGAACAGTGTAGGACTGATTATTTCGCCGAGTTTCCAATTCAGTTCAAGGCCACGATGCCGGCATAATTTGCCATGTTTCTATAGAGTTATAGAAACACGGCTTTCAACCAATCAGAGCGCGTATTTTCTGTGGGTTATTTTATAAATCATGATAAAGATCGGTTGTTACTTGAGACGTGCATTGCACAAAAGCCATAGGAAAACGGACAGTAAAATACCGAAATGAACTGTGGTTTGAGACAAAGTCTGGAGTCGTTTTTTTAATGGGACATATTGACAGATTGGAAACATTGACCATCAGTATTGGGCGAGTTGTCACATTTGCAGTGTTATGGCGCAGGCCAAGCTCTTTCATTTGTTCTGGTGTATTTGATTACGGTGTATTTGTTCCCAAAAGTTGCATGGTCGCACTCTATTTTGTATGGCCCTACACTAATAGCTTTGTTCTGTGTTGGTTCTCTGACCCTGAGGTTTAGTGATTTAAAGTATTTCACTAAACATTATATGTTTTTCGAAAACATGCAGGGCAAGATGATGCATAAAAAAAGAAGGTTAATTGCATTCGTTGCTTATTATTAATAATTAAAATATATTTACCGTCCAGGTTACTCGTATGGGGACACGTAATAGGATATTGTTACGAGAGGCTAAAACTCGGGATCTTCACTTCTGGCTTCTATTTACTTTCTTCTGGCACATAACATTACACTGCTACTACGGACTAACTACTTACTAACTACTGACTAACTACTGACTGACGATATACTAACTATATTTTACAGAACGTTTCTTTTATGTTCTCGGACCAGACAGTATACCTGCCGGAGTCCCTAGATTGGGTAACTTTTGAGGAGCTACATGTATCTCCTTTTCTGTTCATAATTTCTACCAAACAAGAGCCCATCTGGGCTTCCACTCGGGCCACATGAGATTGAAGATGAAATACACTTTCATTTGAAATCCTCTTAGTAATAACTCAAAGGGAAGAATTATTAGCTGAATTTAGAAGTCTTTAGGAGTGGCCGGTAGCGCGGTGACTTTCATTCTCTGCTCCGCTAGTATATATGTAATTTAATATTTTTGTTTTTCTCGTATGTAAATTAAAGTTGACATTTTAATTTAAACACTACTTATTCAAGTAACACACATTTACAATGTAGTCTTCTTTTCTGTTATACTGCAGGTTCCGATTGTCTCAAATGTATGTTTATATTTGTACCATATTATAAGTTGTATCCTGTCCATCCTGTGATGGAGCTAGCTATGTCAATTTGTATGCTGTTCTTGCTATAGCGATACTACTGTTTGTAAACACGACGTCATTTATATATTTGCATATATCTGGTTGGCAAAAAAACCGCGTGTTTGTATGACTTGTATGGAGGGTGGAGGAACAGAACAGGGAGGAGGGCGAAATGTCCAGAAAAACTAGGGAGGAAGAATTTAGCATACAGGGAGGAGGGAGAAAATGGGATCTACATACATGCTCTAGAGAGAAATTTTAAAACTCGCTAGGGAGGAGGGAGAAATGTCGGAAAAAAAATAGGAAGGAGTGAGATTTCACTACCCGTCCTCTCCACTCTGTATGGGAACTAGCGATTTGGGACTCACAAAATACATCTAAAGTCTCAATTCTGCTTCCAAGTCCAAACAAGGTTATCAAGCTAAATGAAGGATTCTTTCGTTTTCCCCATATTAACAGACATGTAACAGTATCTTAATCCAGTAGACTCTCTCTATACCTAGGTTATTCTGTCGTAAAACATGCCTTAGCTGTGTAGTTGACCTGACCCATTAACTGTCAACAGTTTTACCATTGACAGATTGCCTAATGTTATGCCCGGGAATAGATTTCTGACAATGACTCATTGATCTATATCTCCTTGTGTCGTAATGACAACAAGACGCCAAGTACAACCTCAACAGCAAGTCTTTAAAATAACACATGCAATGGTCATTTTAACTTCCTCCCAGTGATTTAGCATTCATTTGAACTGTATTCAGTAGCTTTGCGTATTTACTGGCAGCTACCACAGCAGTGTTATGCATGTATCAGTGGCTTCCCCCAGGGGTCAGGTACCCTGGGGATTTGTCCAAATGCCCAATCAAACCCCCTTGTATAGGGCACAACAAATAGTAAAAATTCATACAAGGTTGGTCCCCTTGGTTCCTAATCCATGGACCAAAGTGAGCTTCCCACCCTATCCCCCCCTCACCAATGGGCAACAAACAATTAATTCTGACAAGGTTCCCATGGATCCACCCCTGATGGAAGCTGCCGATACATGCATTATTTACCCATCCATTTACAACAACAATAAAAAAATTGTTTTAAGGCAGCAGTCATGATTATGTTTTATGTAGTATGTAATCTACTGGATTTAGCCTGTATATTTATAATATATAAAATGTATATAGTGGCACCAAGGGAACTAGTACTACTACTACTAACAGAAGAGAGAGTCAATGTAGTTAGCATGGTATTGCTATAATTGGGGACAAATTTATTTACTCTCTATATCTATACAACTATGTAATTCCACTACACTTGAGGGTGGTCACTACCAGAGATTTGGTTGCATTCTCAGTGTTGGCCTACAATTTAACATTGTGATCCAAGAAGACACAAAGCTTTTAGAACCATTTGCAGATGTGACAGAGCAAAGGCATGCAGTACCAGTTCTCCCAGTTATTTTAAGGTCCTACCTGGATTTGAACTCTGACTACCTCCTGCACAACAGACTGACACTTAACCACTGAGCTTACTGGTTCTGTGATGGGCCAAATTTTGTTCAGATAAAATTAATCGAATTCTATTAAAAATACATCTGAGACATTGAATAAATGTAGTCCATGGAGTTTTAGTTCACTACTCATGCTCTTGCGATAAGTGATAATGGATATATAATGAACTACAACTGCCAAATGCTGCACATTTGCCCGGGGGGAGGGGTGTTGTTAATATATTGTAACCAGGACTGATCAGTATTGCTTTCATTCTGGATGAGATACATGTAGGACGTATTTCTCAGCAAATATTAGCTTTTATGCATTTTTTACATGTAAAACTCTATTATGCTAGAGAAAATAAGACTGAGTTTGTACCCTTTCTCTTCATATTTATTTATTTACTAGAAGTAATCATAGATTATCAAAGTGCGTTCGACATATTTTTGAAAGAGAAAGAACTGTGGTAACAGAAATTGCTGCAATGATGTGGACGGTGTACGTAATCCTGATCAAAAGTGCTTGTTTTTTAACTAATGTGAACATTTTGATGTCTTGACTTATATGTTAATATACAATGGGATGCATCTGGGTATAAAACTGTAATTATCTTTGTGTAATATTAAATCATTGGATGCGATGCTTATGGGGCTATATGTATGCATGTGTATTTTATATGGTTATGGCATTGATTTGAGAATTAGTAGCACATTTTGCTGTGTGGTATACATGCAGTGTAAAGCAATAATTGAAGTTAATGTAGAACACAAATCAACTCAGGCTATAGCTATACATACATTGACATACATACATGAACTTTATTTGAGTGTCAATAGTATTTAGCTGTAAAGCTAATTGGGGACACTAATATATTACAGGATATATAAAGGGATTAATATAAAGTACGTATAAATAAATATTACTATTCAGATGTGTATAAACTGAATTCCAGTTCCTAGATCATAAACTATATATGGATGTGTATAAAGTATAGCCCATGCAGTTCCTTCGATTCAGATCATTCACATTACGTTTCCCGGGTATGTTTCAAGTGAGAACAAGGTTGGTTGCAGAATATTTAGACTGCGAACAGTCCCTCCTTTTCCCTCCATTGATTGTAATTTGCGAGCGGAGCGAGCGAATAGAAAATATGGCAGTTAGTTCCAGAATAAATTTATGGTCAATGTTGGTGCTTTGATCGCTTTGATCAGCCTTCGTTCAGGTCCGTTAGAAATTCAGTGTAGATTAATTGAACACAGCAATGAAGTCAGTACTTTAAATTTCCCTCACCTTGTACTGTGTTGATATTCCAGTTCCTTGGCATATCAAAGTGTCGGTATAGATTAACTCTCTGTCTGAATGTAGTGTTAATTTGAATCCGTTAATTTGTATAACCAAAATGTACAGTGTCGCAACTCACACAAGATACGCCGACCTTGTTTCTCTTCAGCCAGGTCATCTTACTGTTTGTAGTTTCGGTATCTGTATGAACAGCGAAAAGCAGAATCCAGTACAGCGAGCAAGCGAGTTACAGAATTCACTCGGTTGTTTACAAATTATGGTGAGTTGATTTGACTCAGTTCTCTGTTCAACTTCGCTGGTGTCGTCACCGCGCCAACAAAACAGACCATGTTTGACTTAAACCATGCACACGTGTAGTATTTAAAAAGCTTCTTCACAACTCACACTGAAATATTCATATCCATGTATTTCTCTTCAGCCTTCAGGTATGATTTATAGCATCTTGACCATTTGCAGTTTTGGTATCGGCAAACCGAACAGCACAAATATTCAATGCAGCGAGCAAGCCAAGCATATTTTTCGATCGCACATTCACTCGGGTTCAGCATAAATAAATAACAAGTATCCTGAGCCTGTTGGGAGGCTTTCGCACGAGATGGGACTCCAAATTAGAGAGAAAGTTCCTCGCGGGTCCTCCGCCATCTTGCTTTTACAGTATTAAATTATGTAAACAAATTAACCTGGCGATTGTTGCGTGACCAGCACAGTGCAATCCGATTGGTGTGAACTTGACCTTTAACGCATGCGCAGAAATTTTGCGACACCCAACAAAATAAATAAAAATAAATAACGACTTGCATTTTAAGAATCGGTGCTGCCACAGGCAGCCCGAGTAATAAGGTTGCATAGTTTTGATAAAGTTGTCAACGATGCCAATCTAATGTAGGTACGCACGCTGGTGTGATACTGCCTGTTCCTGAAACGGCGAAGGGTACAATCCTGACATCGAGGCTACAAGCTTGATGTCGAGGCTACAAACGTAAGCGTCAATCATTCATTTCCAACCTTTTCACATTCTGTTTTGGATAGACCTAAAAATATAACTGAGAATAGGCAACTAATTCAAAAACGTGACTGAAGACTAATGGTGTCACGAAGTCGTTTTACTAACTCACGAAAGCTCATTGCAACGCCTAAAATCAACTGCGTAGCCAAAAGTGTAAATTAAGTACAACCTAAGCATAATCAGCAAGTTTTCTCCTAGTTCCGAAGGTTGCTAATTTTGAGACACTAGCACTTGAAGACTGTCTACAATTAATTAACATGATATTCATAGTATTTTAAATTAGGATATGACTTCAATGATAAAAATAATAAAAATATGTTGTCGCGTAACAATATATACGTACTTAGAAAGGTACTTCCTTGGTCTATTTTAATGATCGCTGATCCCGAAGCTAACAACCGTGAGTGAATTAAAATTGGAAAGAATCTTAGATCAATACTATGCTAGCGTCCATAGTTAGATCAATATTAAATATTTCCGTTATCCAATATCACCGGAGTTGTTCCATTCCTCATTGCTACTTAGTTATAAGCACGGTCCATTTCGTTCTGAGAATGCCCCTTCTCCTATGGCGTATAACCTTTGTCCTATTGCCTACGTTCTATGTTGATTCCCCATAACAACTTGTTTTGAAATAGGTGTTTACATTTCATCATTAAAGTAAATAAACGTGATTGCATTGAAACGCACACAGCCGCTGATAGGTTATCAAAATGAAAGTAAACTATAACTTAACATCAGGTTTGATTGTATTATTATTTTTATTATTTTTATTACAATAACTAACATATTTTTACCCTCCAGATGACGCGGATGCTTGTTGAAGATGGGGAAGTAATTCTCACACTGGTTGGAACACCATCAGGTACTGTAACATTACGAATACATACAGAAAGTTCCTAAGAAAAAGCCTACACGGAAAATAGTGATCACTTAACGACATATGATATTCGCTAGAACAGATACACCAATAAAATAAAACGTATATTCTCAATGTAACGGTTTGTTTAATTTGAAAACTATCAACTGAAAACCATTTTTATACTGCATACATAACGGTACATACATGTATTTAGCCAAATTTATTTGTTACAAATCTAAGTTAGTGGTGTGGATTATTTAAAAAAATGTACCAAATACCAGAGAACATCAGGGTCATATGATGGAGAAAATATTTGAATATTTAATTACCATCTTCCTGTGTTGTAATGGTCTTTGCAGCACTCGGCGAACCTGTAAACTTGTTGTTACGTACAGCTACCGTTACAGTGTATGACGTGTACTTGTTTAGATTCTCCAACAAATACGATGTCGATATAGCTGTTTTCACATAAACCGCATTTGACGACACTCCCAACTGTTTATATACAATCTGGTATCCAACTAAACGTCCATTCACTGAGACATTGGATGGATTCTAAAATGAGGAAAAATTATATAAAAAAACAATTGAGAGCCAAGAGAGCATTCCATTTACAAGTTATTTTTCTGTATATGTGCTTCTACTATTTTGTCAGTAGATCCTACACTTAGTCGATCCACATTTTGTACTGAATCAGAAGTAAATCATGGCAGTCTACGTTAAACTAACAGAACTGCGCAATGTTAAATGCAATATTATGTACTTATTGACTGAGTGGGAGGGCCGGACGGGATAATATTTGGCTCGAGGTCATGACGTACGGACCGAGCGCAATAAAATGACCGAGAGCCAAATATTTTCCCGTCCGGCCCGACCTAACTTAGTCAATAGTTTTTTTTTATCATATGACCATATTTTTATGTAGAACAAACTGCAAAACAGCAAGAACAAAATGTGCAGGGCCGGACGGCGTTTTCCAGCCCGCTCACGCCATGCACATCCGGCCATCATCACGTGACTTTTGTAAATGGTTTTGAAAGAAAGCGCGCGCGGGACCGTACGGGTCATATGATAAATATCATTATCAACACCGGTTGTTACTTGGGACGTGCATTGCAGGTTCTGTGTTGGTTCTCCGTGAGAACTGGTTTGAAGTAGGCGTATACATTTTAGTGATTTAAATTATTTCAGTACAGATTATATATATTTTTCGAAAGAATGCAGGGTAAGATGATGGATAAAAAAGAAGGTTGATTGCATTCGTTGCTTATCATTAATAATTAAAATATATTTACCGTCCAGGTGACTCGTATGGGGACAAGTAATAGGATATATACTTAGAAAGGTATTTCCTTGGTTTATTTTAATGATCGATGATCCCGGCCGAAGCTAATCTTACACATTGTTAAGAACCATAACGATTTAAAATTGGAAATAATCTTAGATCAATGCTATGTCGCAAGAATAACGTTTGGTATTATCCTAGCGCCCGTAGTAAGATGAGTATTAATGAATGTCGTCGAGTCCGTTATCCAATATCATCGGAGTTTCTCCATTCCTCATAGTTACATAGTTATAAACACAATCGATTTCGTTCTGAGAATGCCCTTTGTCCTATGGCGTATAACCTTTGTCCTATTGCCTACATGTACGTTCTATGTTGATTCTCCGCAACAACTTGTTTTGAAATAGGTGTTTACATTTCATCACTAAAGTTAAAAATGTGATTGCATTAAGACGCGCACAGCCGTTGACGGCTGTGTATTTTAACGAGTCATGCGCATTTTGACGAGCCTTTAGCCGAGCCAAAATACCGATTACGAGTAAAAATACAGTCGCATTCGATGCTTAACCGACTAATAAGTTATTTATAACATACATTCTGCAATGAAGCGAAATTTTATTTCCATAGTAATCAAAACCCTTGCGCAGGATACCATTTTAACGTAACTACTCATATTTGGTGCGTTCTTGTGCTTATTTCGTGCGTTCTTGTGCATATTTCGTGCATTCTTGGCTGAATTATATAATAAAATAAAAGAATGCATCAAGTTTCATTTTATTCGTTTCATATTTTTATTCAATAAAATAATTATCAAATATTTACCGTCCAGAAGACACGGATGCTTGTTGAAGATGGTGAAGTAATTCTCACACTGGTTGGAACACCATCAGGTACTGTAACATTACAAATACAGACACAAAGTTATTACATGCAATTCATAATCCTTGATAGCCAACGGCACGAGGCTCGTACCGCCTAGGGTACTGTCGCTGAATGTTCAACGAGAGTGAGTGCAATTATTGTTTTATTTCTTTAGATTTTTCAACAAATAAGAAGTACTTCCAGGTCTATTCTCATAAAGTGAAGGTGGTGAGTATCCCATCTGCGTGTATACAATCTTGTATCCAAAGAGTGAGTTAACTAACACATTTCGCTTAAAAATGCTTTTTCGTTCGCTGATTTCTCCACTAGTAGGAAATGAGCTGATTGCCTTGTAGTATAGGGAACCAATTAGCGCGTTCTTGTGCTCATGACATATCAAGTAGCTGTGTTTATAATAGACATATACCGCTATATTTAATGGTTACGAATCAACATTGTAACTGTAGAACTAGGAACATCTTTGTAATGTAATACGCTATAATAAGGTATATATCACACGATGACTGAGATAACGACTTGTGATTGGTTGATGCGTGGTAAGAATACGAAATGTGTAAGGAATAGCTCGAAAACTTCAGAGGACTGTGCTCAACACAATTATCAGATACTAAAAGGTAGCACCATATTCGTTCCATGTTTGAAGTGTGGTCGCGGTTGTCGTACGAGTCATGGACTTTGTGCGAAGTGTGGAGCACCAGAGCGCCGTATCATTCGCAATAAGAAAGCCCGAGACGTGAAAGATACGAAAGATACGAAAGATATGAAAGATATGAAAGATACTAAGGATTGCCTTCCAGATGTATTGGTAGAATCGGATAACTTCGAATTGGAGAACCTTAAGAACCTTAAGATAGTCCAGTAGATTATAATAAAAGAAAAAAGAAAAAAAAGAATGAAGAGAAACTGTGTATACCAGCTCTCTTCATTCTTTTTTTTTTTTTTTTCGACGCGTGAGAAACTTTCTATTCATAGACTTTCGTGATGTTATTAAAATAATTCCGACGCGTGCGATCACTCAACCAAAAAATTAACAACTCATTTCCTATTTAAAATCCTCCAGAA
Organism: Actinernus sp. WN-2022; assembly: GCA_030867875.1. Taxonomy (NCBI): domain Eukaryota; kingdom Metazoa; phylum Cnidaria; class Anthozoa; order Actiniaria; family Actinernidae; genus Actinernus; species Actinernus sp. WN-2022. Next base: position 4,115,611 of record JAOWCC010000936.1, on the reverse strand, counting down.
CCTCTCTAGGAACCACTTTCTCCTTTTTCCTTACTTGTTCGAAATTTGCAATTTGCATACGAACTCGACATACAAGTTAATTTATACGAACCGCTTAGAAAAGCGTAAATATCGCCCACGCTCACTTTTCTCATATGAGATGTCAATTTTTATCCCAATTTTGCTCTCATTTCTTCTAGCATTTTTTGCTTGACTTCGCCTCGAATTTGTTCCACTCTTTTTTCACTCATTCGGCTTAAATTAGCCGAAGTCTCTCGGCGAATTTCAGACCTCATAATCTCGTATTTATCTGCTTCAGCGAGGATGAGGCCGTATTCAGAGTCAGATATATTTTCATCGCGAAGGGCCTTTGATACTAGATCGCGAATCGTATTAATTTTCGCTTTAGCTAACATAGCGGTTTTCTCATGTTTAGAAACTTTTTCCCGATCTTTTTAGCCCCAATGGTTGTAGCTGCTGAAATCATCCCACAGACCCCACCAATAACACCGAATGGTAGGCCTATTATTATACCAAAACCAGTTAGAGCTACTGCTAATCCTGAACCCGATAATAATACAGATAGACCTCCTGTTACCACAGCGACACGATGGACAATTCCTTGTGCGCGGGCTTATTTCTTACGCACACCTTCATAGTGTTTTTCTTGAGTTTCGATATCTGAAAGAGTATCTCGGACTGTTTGCAACCGAAAATTATCTCCGCTAGCCCCGCTAGCCAGCGGCGGATAAAGTTTTGGCGCTGTTGGAAGTAGTTGAATCGAATCGCTTGCCATTATGTTATATCTTCGCTATATCATAACTTACTCAATCTTCAATACGTATCGTATAGGTCGACCACGGAAGTCTATAATATTTCCTTTTTCGTCTCTAATTGTCAGGCGAAGGCTGTTTCGTGTCGTATCTAGAGCTCGTATGGCTTGGGGATTCGTTATAGAGTATGTTTTTTTTTGCAAACTTCCCGCCTCGGACTTCTAAGCTATCCAGTACGTTTGATAGCTTTCCATTGATAAGTGAGAAGCTGGGATCTACCACATCGCAGTTGACATACACTGTGTAGATATCTTGTAGCGTCAGTTCGTGGCTATCCGCGTCGAGCGTCACACCATGCCCCTCTTCATTGCCTTTGAGACACAGCAGTGTACAGAGATTTCTGCTGAATCGAATCTGTTTCTTGACTTCTAGGATCCAACCCCATGTTGGTAAGGTTTTCATGAATTTCATGACACCAGCCTCAATTGCGGGTTTGAAGTATGGTTGGATGCTTGCCATGTCGTAGTGCCCTGCAGTTATAGTGTGCGAGATTCTCACATCAGGCTTGTTATTTTTTCCAGCCGTAAACCACCAGAAAGTCGCATCCTCTGCTAGGTTCCACCAATTGTTCTCGAAAGTGATCTCGATTAGAGAAATATAATGGATGTAAATAGGTTCTTGAAAGTAGACCGTATGATCAGACGAGGTAGTGGTGACATTTAAGATTACCATATTAAAGCCTGAAGTTTACTTCGATATGATATTAACATATGTTCTTTACTTCACGATATTAACATATGTCGTAACTTTAATACGTATCAATATCAAACAGATTAGTCAAGTGGATGAATCGAACGGATTGATTGGCCCGGCGCCAAGGATAAGAAACCATGCCTAGTCTCCAAGCGAGAGTTCATTTCGACGGTGATTGGGGTGACTATATCGCACCTCGCAATGCAAAGGCTTTAGCGGCCTCACGCGGACTTCGATAAGTTCTCAGCTAGGACAATAGCATCCGACATACATGATGAGTCTACATACGAGACTAGAATCATGTTTTACGATGGTGTGCAGCATTGGAATATAAGTGGTCTCATACCAGTAGATGTACGAAATCGTCTACACGAAGCGTTACGCGTGACAACGCAAAAACATGTGACAGTTGTGGGTTTTCCACTTCCATTCAGAAGGACTGATTTTAAGTATCCAGTTCCAGCCGTTTCCTGGGCACACGTCGCTAAAGACATATACCCAATCGTACAAACTCTAAGGATCTACGTAGCAAAAGATCGACTATTTACGTATGAGCCGCGACATATCTTTCAAGAGCTAGGACTTGATCTTAGTGCATTGCCCAGAATGCCGCGACACATCCGGGACATTACTAAGAACAGCAGCGCGCAATTCAAAAGCTACGCAACGATACGTGAAGCAAATAACAGAGGAAATGGGCCAAAACGCTTCAGTGACGTTATGATTTTACTCATTTACGCAGAAAATAACCTTCATAGCAGTTAGGTACCCATGGGCTTTTGTAGAAGAGATATCTATTAAGTATTTGCGCCCAATATTAAATTATTTGCGTGAATATAAGCATTATCGGTTTTGCCTTCAAATTTGGGATTTTTTAAAGCTGATTGACTGGAAAATGATGAATGGTTAACTTTGAGGTCGATTTTCTCTTCGGATAATTACTTATTTTCTTAGGTATCCACGGCAAAAGTTAGTTCGATATCTTAGTAACTCGTTGCCGCTTTCTCGTCTTAATCTGACGGATATTAGTATTATCGAAATCAAACTTTCTAGAACACATATTGGAAACTCAAATTCGCTTGCCAAATTTGGATTTTCAGAATTCCCGCGAGGCATCTCTTGGCTTCTAAGCTCCTCCCCCATGCACCGCGCCGCACACATGCCGCACACACGCTCCTCCCCCTGCACACACGCCGCCTAATTGAGCATTGAAATTGAACCGCCATAAACAATTAAGCTCAGTAAGCTACCGGGGTGTGATAATCCATTTACAGTTGTAGATTTAGCAATGAAATGATAAGTGATTCAAAGCGGTCATTTCAACTTGTTACTCGACCGAACTACACTGCAATTACTACAATTAAACATGGCTTCCATTCAAGAAATGCAGCACGTCGATCGGGAGCTCCATTCAGAGCTCATAGAATCCCCGATCAATCCAGCATATTTTCACATGTGTACGCCGTTGGTGGATGGTTACGACCCGTTGTTTTATTTACACATTAACGGAGAGGCTCTTTGGCAGTGGCGAAGTCTAAATATGGATTCGGGACGAGTCTTCGATATCATGCAAGAAAATTTGTTACAGCTCGGATATCGGTTAACTTCTTCTTCTCGCGTCCGCGTTGGAAACATATTAAAAAGAAGAGTGGACTACTTGTTAAAGAAAGTGCGCAACGCCACGAATGGTGATATTCGCCGATCTTTTCGATCACAGTTTTGGGCTAAAGTAGCTATTAATCCAGACGAGATTCTGCTAGGGCCCGAAGAAACTATCAGAGAGCTTCGACTAAAAGAAAACGACATGGCTGAAGAAAATAAGCGATTGAGAAAGGAGGTAGAAGGTAAGTAAAGGATCCACACGAAAAAAGAAGTTCACGTGAAATGTTTAAAATGCATGCATATCTTAAGATTTCGTTTGCGTAAAAGTTCGTCACTCATGATACTTACTTTTAAAATATTATTAATACGGTTTGTTTCGATACTCTCTAAACTCTAACTCCGAATTTCTAACGGGACCTGAAACAACCATAGGGGCTGATGAAAGTCAAGACCAGGCTAAACCGGTTGGAATTTATCGTTTATCAAAGTCCTTTATTTTCCCCCCGCTTCAGTTAGTTGTTTTTACCGCATTTACAAAACTTCACACAAAACCACGTCTTTAAAGGGTTTTCCTTTAAAGAAATCCTTTTCTCGGACTTTGAAGCGGTCGTAGGTAGGGTGTTCGTAGGTAGCATTTATAATGGACGACGACCATTTCCTTTCTTTGTAAACTACTGTACTGGTTAAGTTAAACTTTAGCACACAGTTTGTAGTGCGTTTACATCCTAGTTCGACAGGGAGATTTCAGTTCGCTAAATTCGCTCAAGACCTGACTAATATCATGATTCACTAACTTTTCGAAAACCATTCAATGACATAATAGGCTTTTGGCTTTAGCAAACATCGTTAACTCAAAAGGCGTAATTAACAGTCGGTTCAATTGAAGAGGATATCTATTGTCAATAATCTGATACGCAATTAGCGCCATCACGTTATTTCTGGCATTGATTGACGGGTGCCTTATCAGCCGTGGGACATTTGTATTCCCATAACGATTAATGAACAACCAATCAGGTATCGTTGAAGCGAACTGCTCAAGCGTTAGATTATAATTATTCCGCTTTAGATTAATTCTTTAACAGTAAGTACATGTCGCGAAGAACAATAGGATTCTGCCCGATGGATAAAATAAAAAATAAAGATCCGAGCTATGCCCAGCGAGACAGTATTGCTAATGCTAACGATAGAATAGGAAAAACGAATAAGTGGTTCGATGTTGAACCAATGAAACTTTGGCAGCACCAATTATGTTTCGCCGTTTGGTGTGCTACGGCAGGCTGTGGCGTATCATTCGACGACCATCTTTCCAATGAGGCGCCAATCATCGACAATATTCGGAGTTTTTATCGATTTCATGTATACTATACGATCAGGCGAGTACTGTTTGAATTGGGAGTCCCACTCCCCAGGGAAAGCATATTCAATAAGTTCAACAACGTTCCATGGAATTACGTCATATATGACAAGATCAGAAGAGAGTTCGGTGCTTATGAAATCGACTTTACCACACGTCGAAATGATATGAATGAGAAGCACTACAACTGGTTCGTTCCACAGAATGGGAAAGGATTGACAAAGGCCGGGATGGTCCGAATTAATGCGTCAATAATGGTATATTTGTTTTGTGTCTTATCATCCCAGGCTTCAACCGGCTCACCAATCGTAGGATCGAAGTCCTCAGCCGCCCAAAATAAATTCGATATGATGTTTGAAAATGCCATCATAGAATCGGCTTCAGACACTCTAGCCCAATACCAAGAATCTATTAAGGATATTAGTTCTCGTCTAGATCTAGCAGTTGCGAAGGATTGTCTGTTAATGCCTAGCTATATGATTATCTTCAAGGGCGTTACGTATGTAAACAGCCTACGAACGGCAAATAAACCTGGTATCAGTTTAGGAATAAACGATGACATCAATATTAACGAAAAATCTCCACCACCAGCCCCTATGGAAGGCTCGAAACCAAAGACGAATAAACCTGCTACAGACAGCGGAGCCACGACTGATACGACCGCTACGATTGATACGATACCACACAGTCGACAAAGTCGCGGCGCATCGCCAACGAATCACGAAACCAATTTAGCAATCGTGGGTATTGTGGCCGGCGTAGCCTCATGGATGATATTTCGTTAGCGCTGACGTTTCGACGATTTATATTGCTCTACTAGGAATATGACCACAGCTACAATGAGTAGCCAGGCATTCTTGGCAAGGAAGCCGAAAACTTCTCCAGCTGTACGGAATATGAAACTCGCAATAGCGCCTATCGCCGCAGGTAGCACGTTAGCCAACTTTTTTCCAAGATCCTTCAAAGCACCACCAACTCCCTTAGCAACGGAAGCCAAGCCTTTTGTCAATATACTAACGACAGTACCAATTACGGCACCAGCGACAGCTAACACTCCAATCACCGTAAATCCATGTTTCTTGAAGATGGCTTTTATGCGGTCTCGTAACGACATACGATCTTTGATGGCTTCTATTTCTTCCTCGATCTCCTGTTTCTGATCCTCTAGTGCTGCTACTTTATTCTTTGCCACTTCATATTCTGGAGTTCCCTTAGTTAATGAATCCATCTTTTTTATTTCCTCGGCCTTTTGTTTATCTTTTTCGGTGGCGATATCCTCTTTCATACTAATCTCCTTTTCCGCAGTAGGTCCAAGAGCGTTTTTAAGCGTTTTCGGTAATACATTGGGAGTGTCTACGGCGTCCGACAGTAAGTATGATCCAGCATTTTTACGAATGAGTTTTATCACGACCCTATCATAGTCATCCAAACTAGCAGTGAACTTCGTTAGATCTGCTTTTGGAAACTTTATAGTTATTTGGTCCTGTGCATTTTCAGTCCGTCTTTTCAGTCTTTCAAATGACGTTTCCGCAGTACTACTGCCTGCCGTAAACGGCGTTTCCACATCATCACCTTGATTGACTAATTCTATATACTCAGCTGAACTGGTTCCCCAGTTACTACGATTTTTCCATAACCTATCGCGTATGCTTTTTGTCGTATTTTTGAAGCTATGCTTAGCTCTATTCCACCAATCCATTTCTGCCTCGCCATCATCAGGTCTAATCTCCGCCCATTCTTCGGCAGTAAGATCATTCACATCGGCTCTACCTTCTTCAGATATAGGATCGAAGTCTAAAGTTTCTTCCATATTGAACACTTGATATGTGATATACTATTAGTATTGGCGATATATTCAATTGTGGAACAAATATGATATCAACGAAGCTCCATCCTGACTATTCTCCTAGAGAAGGTAGATCTCTTAAAGCCAGTCGTGTGTTCCATCGTATAACTTTCACTCCTTCATCGGCCAATCCGGGGGAAACTTTAATTGTTAATGTTCCTACGTTAGGTGAAAATAGACTTCTAGTACCTGGTAGCTTAGCCCTCAGTGCTAATATTATTCTATCCGGGGGTCATGCCGACAACTATTTGGTGGCCAATGTTGGACGTTGCATAGTCTCAAAGCGAGTCGTATGGATGGGAACTACTAGATTAGAAGATCTAAGTCGACCCGATCTACTACAGGTATATAGCGATCTATACCTATCTGATGTAGAACGAGAAAATAGCGTAGAGCGGGGCATTCAATCTGCTAATGTGAACAAACTTCGTTCAAAGGCCAGTAACGCATCTACGTCTAATGCGGCTGATAATGCGACACTAGCGGCATATGGTAGCGTGTATAAGATACCTATTGATCATGAAGTTATCACAACCCATGGCGTCTTTTATCCACATGCGATTCGAGATAAGATGTCATTTCATTTGACACTGACACCGGCCATAGACGTCATAGTCGGATCCGACAGTACGAAAGTAGGAACGTACAAACTATCGAACATTGAACTAGAATATGAAGTCATCGAAAGTCTCGATCTTGCGTTGCAGGCCAATAGTACCTACGCCAGCGGTAAAGCCTTTCTGTATAACCATTATGAGTACTTCAAAACCGTCTCAATCAATCTAGACACCGATACACTAGTATCTGAAAGCATAAACGTACTTCGTCTCTCTCTCAATGGCATTCTTCTTCTATTTGTGGATCCTCATGTGGCAGGCACTAGAGATAGTGAGAAGTTTGTAAATCCAGGAATCACCAAGGTCGAGGTACACGTCAATGGCATTCCTAACGCTCTATATTCTTTTGGGATGCTACAAAAGGATTTATGGAAGTCCGCAAAGAATTGGTTTGTCCCGCGTTTCGGAGAGGCTGCCGCCGCTACATCCATGACACATAAGAAGTTCTTTGAGAACAAGTTCGCCGTACTCATCGATTGTCGCACCTCGCAAACCAGTATAGTTCATGGAGATGGTTTAGCCCAACAAGATGCTGGAGCATCCATTCGCCTTAGGATTCATCGCAGTGGAGGCTCAGGTAAGGTGAACATGCACATATTCGTGCTTTCTGATGCACAAGCAACTATTGAACAAGGAATGCTACAAAATGTTTATCACTGACGTATTCGTTGACGTATTCATTAATGTACTAATTAACATGGACACATTGATAGAACAAATTCCCTTTAACGCACTCATAATTGGCCCCACAAACTGCGGAAAGACTCAGTTCATAGTTGATCAATTGAGAGGTCCATTTCGTTTTAAGTTTGAATATATCGTATTGATTTGTCCCACCTATGCTAACAATAAAACCTATAAAGGCGTTGGTAAGGGAGATCCTCGCTTCATTGTCCTAGCGCCTTCTCAGAACGATATTGATGCAACACTAGGCGACTGTGCATGTTTTTTCGAAGGAACAAATACACTTATTATCCTTGATGATTGTGCGGCAAGCAAGGATGTTAAAGGAAGGACCAATAAGATATCCGATTTAGCCTTTTCTGCACGCCACATTGGTATTTCGATTTGGGCCTCATGACAAACACAAAAGAGTATATGTAAGAACTTTCGCGAGAATTGCGCAATCGTTGTGGCATTTCGCATCGCAAGCGCACCGGGATTAAAGGATCTATTCGATGACTACGGCGCTAGCATATCCTTAGATGATAAGAAGCTATTCATTTCAGAACTTGAGACTAAGTTCGCACATATATGTTTCTGTTTGCGACATCCATTTTCCACATTATTAGAGATACCTTCACCTATGGTATGTCACAATACGTTGAAGTAAGATGGATAAAGATTTGGATGACGAATTAATGAACATACTAGCTGAATCCGGCAAAATAGATGTGACAGGTCCTCCACCAAGGGCCGAATGCGGCTACCGCAGTAGCGGCAGCAAAGCTGCCATCGGAGCTACCTGCAAAAATTGCCATGCAGTACACTGCGCTACCACCGATGAAGATCGTAGCATAAAAATCAGCGAACATAGGGAATCTCTTTCTATTCTAGCCGTGACTGGTACGACAAAAGAATATCTAGGGAAGAATTTTTCTCTTGGGGACATTTCTAAGTTACCTGATAAAGACATAGAACGCCTATATCGTAGATACCAAGCCGTCTTAGCGAAGCAAATAAATGACTGCTTAGTGGATAGAGCACTAAGTCTAGCAACTTGTGTAGTCGCATATGTGAGGACTCTAGATTCTCAACAACAACGAAGGCTGTTGAAAGCTCTAAAGGAAGACCGCTTAGTCCGAAACGAGATATCTGCACTGGCTGGCCGATTGGCCTACAAAGCAGGTCCACTTGTAGCACTAACTAGTGCCCTTTGTCACGTTGTTAACCATTCTATGCCCACTAAACAGGACTCCGAGGCGCAAGTATTGCCGAGCGAAAATGAAGTTGATGAAGTACTTGAGGTATATTCAAATTTAAAAGAATCTTAAACGTATTGAAGTTACCTCAACTACTAAGTAATTACTCTTAACAAGATGGAAATCGATACCCATTCCGAAGATCGAAATGATCCCATCACGAAAGAACCAGTAAAACCCCCACCAAATCCAAAACGAGTTGCTGCAGGCAAACTCATAGCGCAAAGAAGGAAAGAAAATATCGCCAATGTGGCGGCAACGCAGGCGCAGGTAGACAGTCATACCGATAAGCCAAGTTTGATATCAACTAATACCACACTTGCTGTAATTGGGGTAAGCATAGCACTTGTGGGTTTGTACTATCAGTATAAGCAATACGAACAAATGCAACGAGTTAACCACAGCTCCGCTGAAGCCACAGACAGCTCAGCTGCCGCTACCAAAGAAACCCCAAAAGGTCGTAACCTAAAAACTCAAGGCATGATATAGCATTTGAAGCCACGCCGTAGACACATATTATCGGCGATGTAAACGTTGTTCCAACAAGATGGTTAACGAACTTATGAACACAATACAGGAAGCTACTATATTGACTGGACTTGCGGCAGGTATCGGTTGGGTCGGAAAAAAAGCAATCAAAGAGCCTTTGACTAACGATCCTTCATCTAGTATTTTGAACTTCGTGAAGTGGATAGCGGTTCTATCAGGTGGCCTTGCAGCTAAGAAGTACCTAAAGGACAAAGGGTATTGGAAGCCTGTTGAGTAACGGGGGCGACTCTACCTCGCCTTCGAAGCTATGGCATCAATAATATTTATGGGATTTGTCTTCGCCATAACTAGTGCTGCCGCTAGTATTGCCGCACACGAAATAGAAAAAGCGACTAGCGGGCCGAATGCGGCTGCCGCAGAGATGGTAAGACATGATAAGGCCCAGGAGAAGGCAAATGCCGCTATGGCAACCTATGAGAAAAATCGAGAAAAACGACTAGAAGCACAAGCCACCTGGAACCACTGGAAAGAAAATAACGCACACGTTGGACTTAAAGATAGAATCGATGCAATGCGAAAACTCCATATATATCACATATTGCAAATGAAACTGGAAAAGCCTAAACTCTCAGATTATTATCGACCATCTAATTCGAGGAAAACTGCCGAATTGGTGGCCTTAGGTGGTAGTGTATTCGCGACTGGATACGTTGCCACTCGATTCTTATCAGAATTGGTTATAGCTATGCTTTAAAAAAACGAGCTTTTTTACGTTTAACGTAATTACTAGATCACTTACTAGATTACTAGAGTATTACTAGAGTATTACTAGAGTATTACTAGAGTATTACTAGAGTATTACTATAAGATTACTAAACGAATCTACATAAAAAAGAAGGATAAGAACTTGTCAGCTAGATAAGTCTTTATCTTTTTTTTTTGTGTCTTCGTATTGGAGTCTAGTCGTTATGCATAGATATCAGATGGATTCTCGCCTTGCTAATATCTTCTATGGTCCTGAGGGATACTGGAAAGGTTACGCTGCAGTTGGTAAGCTATCAGTAGCAGCAAAGGTATCGGAAGATACAGCTAAGATTTGGTTAGAGAAACAAGCACTATGGCAAATATACCTACCACCACCACGTTATATACCACGACCACATTGGACTGTATCGAAACCAAATGAGGTTCACCAAGCTGATTTGATATTTCTACCTCATGATAGACCTAGTCGTGGAAGGAAACTATATAAGTATGCTTTAGTCGTAATCGACGTTGCTTCTCGATATAAAGAATCTGAGCCATTAGCATCGAAAGATAGTGGTGAAGTGTCTGCAGCTTTCGAACGAATATACAAGCGTAGTCCATTAGAATGGCCAAAAACTCTGCAAGTCGATCCTGGTAGGGAATTCATGGGACGTATGTCTGAAACATTAGAACTACATGGTACGAAAGTCCAACGTGGTGAAGCTGGTAACCATAGATCACAAAGCTTCGTTGAAAGAGCAAATAGAACACTGGCTGAAATATTATTTGGATACCAATATGCACAGGAAATGGTACTCACATCTGAAGGATCAGATACACGTAGTAGAGAATGGGTGTTACGACTTCCAAAGGTTATCGAGGCCATGAATAATGAAGTAACACGACTTACAAGAAAGGAGCCTTCGAATTCCGTTGTATCGCAGAAGGTTAACATAAAAACTCCCACATATTCTCGAATTATTGGATTGAAAGAAAAGCGACTACCATTTGATGTTTTAGTTAGATATCTATACTCACCAGGAGAATTGGAAGGTGGAGTAAAACGAGCAACTGATCCTGTATGGAGTTTACAGACATATTATATTTCTCGAAGTGTGGTATCTTCAAACCAGCCAGTTCTATACTATTTAGGAAAAGATGCGCCAAAGCGAGGGTTTGTGCGAGAAGAGATACAAGTGGTACCACTAGATACAGAACTACCACCAAAAGGTATTCTGTTCGTACCTAATAGATCTAAGATAGAAGCAAATCGTAAATGAAGTCGTCTAAGTATTCATCATATGTAATGACGTTTTTACGATTGTATGATAGTGTATTGACTACGTTTGATAGTATATTGCTAATAAAACCATCTAATTCTTCATCCTCTGGAAAAACGTCTCCATGACCGTAGGCTATTGTATCTATTCCGTTTGCTGAAATCCATCTCTTACTATCGAACGGTGATAGAGATACTTTGTTCATATGCATACCATACATCTTATGACCTTCACTTCGAAGCATATTCATTCCATGCTTGAATACTTTCTTATCTATCAAGCACTCTTTATATTGATCATGACGAATACGATGTTTCACTACTGCCTTCTTGGTGCCTTTGGCTTTACGAATCTCGCCACCATCTGCTTTCAATATAGAATAGAGCTTCGATCGTAGTCCAACATATTCGACTATTGGAATACCTCCACATTCGTCTTTCATTTTACCAAGTACTTTCTTGTTGTCGATACTATACAGCGGATGGTCTTTGCTGTAGTTACTAGTATCATATAGATGTTTATGAGTTGCCATGTCTGCATAGATATCTTCAGTTTTAAAGTGTAGTAATAGACTGTCGGTATCGGTATAAAGTAGATTACAGCGTTGCCCATATTGCTTCTTGATCTCGTTGTAGTAGAAGTCATACATCAGATGCTTTGATAGATCTAGAATTGACATTCCAACATATATGGGGCGGTTCAGCAATAGCTTACTTTTGTAGTTATGTACCGCGGCAAGATCATCATCAAAAATTGTGGATCGAGCATAACTAGGTTTATTCAATAAACGTTGTAGTTTGTTTCCTTCTGATGCACGCACTAATTGGATATCTACACGCTTACGTAGATTCTCCATTGTTTTTCCAAATACGCTATTGTTCATCAATTTGTATAGATCCTGCTTGAAGATGCTCTTCGCTTGTTTTCGTAACTCTGTATTCGTTTGTATATATGGTTCCATCCATGGTGATTGGTCGAATCGTAGTGCCTTATGGATCTTTTTCAAACGCATACCAAGAGATAGATACAATTGTAGGTTACGGTAGTGGAGCACATATCGTTCTTTGTTATATAGATTAGGTACAAGTTTTTCTACTTTCAAAGATCCATTACCTTTATATAGTTCCTCAAATAGATTGGTCTGATACTCTGAGAACAAATCTTTATTCACCTGAATTCTCTCGGGGGCTAGTGGATAGTCGTTGTGTGTATCGTGAAGTTCTCGAGGATATTCGAGATCAACTTCAAGGATATAACCCTTATCTGAATCCATTGCGTGATTGGTTATTTGTTCTTCTGTTGGTGTATACCACTCGAATCCTCCTGTTGGTAGATATTGACTCATTGCCCAACCATATAGATTATTAGCATCAAGATATAGTATGTAGCTATATGGCTTATTGGGATCGCAATCGGGTATACTTTGGTTGTTTGCTTTGGCATAACGTTGTGATACCATGGATGTACCACCACGTAGACCTCTCTCGATGAATAGATACATGTAATAGTCAGTTAATAGTTCGAGTTGCACTCCAGTTATCTTTAATAAAGCATCCCATGAAAGTCCTGGACTCGTATAATAATGTGCGGGATCTAATCCATAGTTTTGCATACATGTTGTACGAAAGTCCTCGAACACATCTGCTAGAAGAAGTACATCAGTTTGTAGATAAAGATCATGATAATCACCTAATGTCTTACAATCAAATACGTTCCAAACTTTTATTGCATGTTCGTAATCTTCATCGGATATGTCCTCTAGAGTTAGTTTACTATAGAACGCATCTTTCGGTGGTAGAGAAGTCTCTGCAAATCTATCCCACGAATCCATGTACTCATATGGATATACTCCTTTACGAGTTAATAGATTGGCTTTCTCTTGATTAGATGTATATTTTACAATTTGTTGGAATGTGTCTGATTCTGAACTTGATACCAATGTACTAAGAGATGATGGTAGAAATTGAAAGCTATCAATGAATCTTAGGTTACCAAGTGAGAATGAAATATATTTCTCCATATTGTTTGGAATACAAGATATCTTACCTAATGTTATGGATATGGATTGCATTATTAGGTGAGCATCATACCCACGAAGATTATGGAATACGACTGGGATGGTAGGAAAAACACGTAATTTTAGATTACAGGTATTGTGTGCGGCACCTCTAAACTCGCCTGTGATGTGGCATTGATCACGTACTTTATCACCAACCAATGGCTTCTGACAGATGTGGCAAATTGTTGTGCTATTATAAACCTTATAGTCTTTCCATGACATGTATAGTGGTTTAGCCTTTTGGGCTTTGATCTTCGCCTCTTCCTCTTGTATACATCGTAGAAAACGTTCAATAGTATCCCTGCCTCTATATAGTACTGGTGGTTCACTATGACCATCGGAACGTACGGCTATATAGCAAAATCCACAAGGAATGTGTTCCTCTGTTTTAAGCGTGTTACTCTTCTTTGGGTCTTGAGCAGGTCCTTCGATCTTAGTGGTCAATGCCTCGAGATCTGCATAGATAATGTACGGTACTTTAAGCTGTTTGTGTATATTCTGAAACGAAACTTTGTCGTTCTTATTGGTAGGCATTTCAATGCGTATGGCTCTGTCATCGGTACCGTTACACTCTGTAATATGCTTTTCAAGAAGAGCTTCATTGGAATATCCATGTAGACATCGTTCACAGAAGTGTTTCCTATGTTCGTACTTTGTCTGATCGAATAGGAGTTTGTTGAAGTCCTTTATCCAGCAATAGTGTTGTTTACCGCTCTTTGGGTCTTCTATAAGTAGTAGATGGATGTACTTCGAAAAAGTCTTCTTTGAGATATGATATATGATTAAGCACTTTTCCTTTGGATCCCAGCCATATACATTAATAGAAATGTTGTTTTGCTTCTCTAGAAGTGGTATTTGTGAGATTGGTGTTGGTGAGTCCACCCCATTGGATTTCACCATATCTATTCGATACTTTGATGTCCTTTGAGGATACTTATTAACTGGAAACATTGCTGCACATATCGACCAAAGTGCACAGTGATCATCTTTGTTGTTTACATTGATCACAGCTTTCTTATTCGCTATTTCTTCAGGTAGTGGTAAGTATGAACCTCCACGTAGCGGTTGATATTTAGCGATGTTTAACCATAGAATATTGACTCTATCTATGACCCAATTCGATCCACGACTGATCCACTTCTCAATTTGGTTGTATATCTGAGCATGTGCGTCTACTATTACACCACGGATCCCAGCATCATTGATCAAAACAGATTGTTTGCTATAAAAGGTAGCTGTCTCATATACGTAACCATCAGGTTTATCGAGTACGAAAGTTATGTTTAAAGCTAATTGGGCCTTAAAGGTATTGTGGTTTTGTAGTTCTTCCTTAAACGTTTCGGTAGTTTGTTTACGTACATCAGCAAGGAAAACGGCTGGATCCGCTCCCATAGGATTATCATCAGGAATATCCATCTTCCATCCACGTAAGTAGTTCTTTAAAGGACGTACTCGAACAAATGTTAGTGTATGCTCAGCCATGATATAATACCTTATTAACAACACTCCTCTAATAAGACGTTGAAATGTAATAAATTCACTATAAACCAAGTGTTCGAGCCTTGATATAATACCTTATAACTACAATCCTTAAATATGGTGTATGAATACAATAAATGAACTATAGTAGTAAATAATACCTTATAAACATGTTTCTCTAATAGGGCGTTAAAATGTAAAAAACACAATAAAAAATAGTACAACAAAACTGCTCTAATCCGGAAAAAAGCGGTAGAAACGAGCATTTAATATAATGTATAAATACAATAAATAAACTATAGTAGAATACTAACTAGCGTGTTTTGGACCACGTTGCATTTTTTTGTTGTATTTTATGATAACGAACCCGAAGGGTGAGATGTCATAAAATACAAAAAAAAAATGCAACGTGGGCCAGAACCGCTAGTTACTATACTACTTCACTTCGTTCAGCCCTCACTTCGTTCGGGGTCCATTAGATGAAAAAAAAAATGTAACAATTTTTACTACTTGGTAGTATGTGTTCGTTGCATTTTATTGCAATTGCGCCAAACCCCCACATTGTGTTTACTACTATAGTTCATTTATTGTATTTATACGTTTTATTAAAGTAGTGTAGTTATAAGGTATTACATCAATGATGAGCATATATTAACATTTGTTCGAACACTTGGTTTATTGTGAATTTATTACATTTCAACACCCTATTAGAGGAACGATATTATACAGTATATCTGTCCTATTACGTTTATTACATTTATTACATTTTAATATCTATTAGAGGAGTGATTAGTTTACAGTATATCCATCCATGGTACTAACATACATTCTGTACTTCACAATATTAACGTATGCTGTTATCTTAGTACGTATTAATACCACACAGATTAGACAAGTGAACATTTGGTTTATAGTGAATTTATTACATTTCAACGACCTATTAGAGGAGTGTTGTTAATAAGGTATTATATCATGGCTGAGCATATACTAACATTTGTCCGAGTACGTCCTTTAAAGAATTATTTACGCGGATGGAAGATGGATGTTCCCGATGATAATCCTATGGGAGCGGATCCAGGTGTTTTCCTTGCCGGTGTACGTAAGCAAACTACCGAAACGTTTAAGGAAGAGCTACAAAACCACAATACCTTTAAGGCCCAATTAGCTTTAAACATAACTTTCGTACTTGATAAACCTGATGGTTACATATATGAGACAGCCACCTTCTATAGCGTGCAATCTGTTTTGACCAACGATGCGGGGATCCATAGTGTAATAGTAGAAGCACATGCTCAGATATACAACCAAATTGAGAAGTGGATCAGTCGTGGATCAAATTGGGTCATAGATAGAGTCAACATTCTATGGTTAAACATCGCTAGATACCAACCACTACGTGGAGGTTCATATTTACCACTACCTCCAGAAATAGCGAATAAGAAAGCCGTGATCAATGTGAACAACAAAGACGACCACTGTGCACTTTGGTCGATATGCGCAGCAATGTTTCCAGTTAAGAAAGATCCTCAGAGGACATCAAAGTATCAGATAGATATGGTGAAATCCAATGGGGTGGACTCACCAACACCAATATCGCAAATACCACTTTTGGAGAAGCAAAACAACATTTCTATTAATGTATATGGTTGGGACCCAAAGGAAAAGTGCTTAATCATATATCACATCTCAAAGAAGACTTTTTCGAAGTACGTTCATCTACTACTTGTAGAGTGCCCAAAGAGTGGTAAGCAACACTACTGTTTGATAAAGGACTTCAACAAACTCCTATTTGATCAAACGAAACATAAATGTAGGAAACACTTCTGCGAACGATGTTTACATGGATATACCACAGAAACTCTACTTGAGAATCATATTCCTGAGTGTAATGGTATCAATGACAGGGCCATACGCATTGAAATGCCTACCAATAAGAACGACAAAGTTTCGTTTCAGAATATACACAAACAGCTTAAAGTACCGTGCATTATCTATGCAGATCTCGAGGCATTGACCACTAAGATCGAAGGACCTGCTCAAGATCCAAAGAAGAGCAACACACTTAAAACAGAAGAACACATTCCTTGTGGATTTTGCTATATAGTCGTACGTTCTGATGGTCATAGCGAACCACCAGTACTATATAGAGGGAGGGATACTATCGAACGTTTTCTACGATGTATGCAAGAGGAAGAGGTGAAGATCAAAGCCCAAAAGGCTAAACCACTACGCATGTCATGGAAAAACTATGAGGCTTACAATAACGCAACGATTTGTCATATCTGTCAGAAGCCCTTGGTTGGTAAAGATAGAGTACGTGATCATTGCCACATCACAGGCGAGTTTCGAGGTGCCGCACACAATACCTGTAATCTAAAATTACGTGTTTTTCCTACCATCCCAGTCGTATTCCATAATCTTCGTGGATATGATGCTCACCTAATAATGCAATCCATATCCATAACATTAGGTAAGATATCTTGTATTCCAAACAATATGGAGAAATACATTTCATTCTCACTTGGTAACCTAAGATTCATTGATAGCTTTCAATTTCTACCATCATCTCTTAGTACATTGGTATCAAGTTCAGAATCAGACACATTCCAACAAATTGTAAAATATACATCTAATCAAGAGAAAGCCAATCTATTAACTCGTAAAGGAGTATATCCATATGAGTACATGGATTCGTGGGATAGATTTGCAGAGACTTCTCTACCACCGAAAGATGCGTTCTATAGTAAACTAACTCTAGAGGACATATCCGATGAAGATTACGAACATGCAATAAAAGTTTGGAACGTATTTGATTGTAAGACATTAGGTGATTATCATGATCTTTATCTACAAACTGATGTACTTCTTCTAGCAGATGTGTTCGAGGACTTTCGTACAACATGTATGCAAAACTATGGATTAGATCCCGCACATTATTATACGAGTCCAGGACTTTCATGGGACGCTTTATTAAAGAAAACAGGAGTGGAACTTGAACTATTAACTGACTACGACAGGTATTTATTCATTGAGAAAGGTCTACGCGGTGGTATATCCATGGTATCACAGCGTTATGCCAAAGCAAATAACCAAAGTATACCCGATTTTGATCCCAATAAGCCAAATAGCCACATACTCTATCTTGACGCCAATAATCTATATGGTTGGGCCATGAGTCAATATCTACCAACAGGAGGATTTGAGTGGTATACACCAACAGAAGAACGAATAACCAATCACACAATCGATTCAGATAAAGGTTATATCCTTGAAGTAGATCTTGAATATCCTCGAGAACTTCATGATACACACAACGACTATCCACTAGCTCCCGAGAGAATTCAGGTGAATAAAGATTTGTTCTCAGAGTATCAGACCAATCTATTTGAGGAACTATATAAAGGTAATGGATCTTTGAAAGTGGAAAAACTCGTACCTAACCTATATAACAAAAAACGATATGTGCTACACTACCGCAACCTACAACTGTATCTATCTCTTGGTATGTGCTTGAAAAAGATCCACAGGGCATTACGATTCGACCAATCACCATGGATGGAACCATATATACAAATGAATACAGAGTTACGAAAACAAGCGAAGAGCATCTTCAAGCAGGATCTATACAAACTGATGAACAATAGCGTATTTGGAAAAACAATGGAGAATCTACGTAAGCGTGTTGATATCCAATTAGTGCGCGCATCAGAAGGAAACAAGCTACAACGTCTATTGAATAAACCTAGTTATGCTCGATCCACAATTTTCGATGATGATCTTGCCGCGGTACATAGCTACAAAAGTAGGCTATTGCTAAACCGCCCCATATATGTTGGAATGTCAATTCTAGATCTATCAAAGCATCTGATGTATGACTTCTACTACAATGAGATCAAGAAGCAATATGGACAACTCTGTAATCTACTTTATACCGATACCGATAGCCTACTACTACACATTAAAACTGAAGATATCTATACAGACATGGCAACTCATAAACATCTATATGATACTAGTAACTACAGCAAAGACCATCCGCTGTATAGTATCGACAACAAGAAAGTACTTGGTAAAATGAAAGACGAATGTGGAGGTATTCCAATAGTCGAATATGTTGGACTACGATCGAAGCTCTATTCTATATTGAAAGTAGATGGTGGCGAGATTCGTAAAGCCAAAGGCACCAAGAAGGCAGTAGTGAAACATCGTATTCGTCATGATCAATATAAAGAGTGCTTAATGGATAAGAAAGTATTCAAGCATGGAATGAATATGCTTCGAAGTGAAGGTCATAAGATGTATGGTATGCATATGAACAAAGTATCTCTATCACCGTTCGATAGTAAGAGATGGATTTCAGCAAACGGAATAGATACAACAGCCTATGGTCATGGAGACGTTTTTCCAGACGATGAAGAATTAGACGGTTTTATTAGCAATATACTATCAAACGTAGTTGATACACTATCCTACAACAGTAAGAACGTCATTACAGAGGATGAAGATATAGACGACTTTATTTGTGAGTTGCTTCTATCTTAGAATACCTTTTGGTGGTAGTTCTGTATCTGGTGGTATCACTTGTATCTCTTCACGAACGAACCCTCGCTTTGGTGCATCTTTTCCTAAATAGTATAGAACTGGTTGATTTGATGATACGACATTTCGAGAAATATAGTATGTTTGTAAACTCCATACAGGATCAGTTGCTCGTTTTACTCCACCTTCCAATTCTCCCGGTGAGTATAGATATCGAACTAAAACATCGAATGGTAGTCGCTTTTCTTTCAATCCAATAATTCTAGAATATGTAGGAGTCTTTATGTTTACTTGTTGTGCCTCTATAGAATTTGAAGGCTCCTTACCTGTTAGTCGAGTAACTTCATTGTTCATAGCCTTGATAACATCAGGAAGCCTCAATACCCATTCTCTACTACGCGCATCCGATCCTTCAGATGTAAGTACCATCTCTTTTGCATATTGATATCCAAATAATCTTTCAGCTATCGTTCTATTTGCTCGTTCAACAAAACTTTGTGCCCTATGATGACCGGCTTCACCTCGTTGGACTTTAGTACCATGTAGTTCTAACGTTTCAGACATACGTCCCATGAATTCTCTACCAGGATCTACTTGTAATGTTTTTGGCCATTCTAGTGGACTACGTTTGTAGCTTCGATCAAATGCTGCAGACACTTCACCACTATCTTTCGATGCTAAAGGTTCAGCCTCTTTATATCTAGAAGCTACATCGATTACCACTAAAGCATACTTATATAGTTTCCTTCCACGTCCAGGTCGATCGTGAGGTAGAAAGATCAAATCAGCTTGATGAACTTCATTAGGTTTCGATACAGTCCAATGTGGTCGTGGAATATAGTGTGGTGGTGATAGATATATTTGCCACACGGCTTGTTTCTCTAACCAACCCTTAGCTATGTCTTCTGATACGTTTGCAGCCACCGATAGCTTACCAATTGCAGCATGACCTTTCCAATAGCCCATAGGACCATAGAAGATATTCGCAAGTTTAGCATCCATTATATATCTATGTATTCTAACCTTTAACAAGAAAAAAAGAAAAAAAAGAATAAGAACTTATCTAACCAACTAGTTCTTATTCTTTTTTTTCTTAGTATCTCGTCAATCGTAAAAATTCTCGTTTTTTAAAAAGCATATCGACTAATAGCATATCCAGCAGCTAGCGTTCCACCACCAACGAAAATCAACTCACCAGTCTTCTGATTGCTTGAGGGTTGATAGTAGTCGGATAAACGAGGTTCTTTCATTGCTTCGAGTCGTTTCAGTGCCTGACGTAACTTATGGGAGCGCACGAAAGCTCGGTTGATATCGAGTTGGTTATTATGAGCATCGCGTTCGGCGACTTCATGTTTGCGCGTCCAATCGGACAATTTTTGACGTTCTTCGATATATGCCTCCCTAGCAGCATCGAATTTTTCCATTGCCCTATCATGTCTCTCTCGTTCTATATTAGCAGTTTCATCTTTTCCACCAAACATCCTAGCAAGCACTCCACCACCAGTGAATGCCGCTGCGTTTACAATCGCCGTGAATAGCATCATTGCGCCAGCTGCAGCCATTATGGTTTGGCCTTTTGTTTCTCGAGATATTGTTTTGCATATATGCTACCAGCTATTACTGCAGTCCACTTCACGTAATTTATAATAGAAGTAGAAGGATCACTAAGCATAGATTCCTTGGTAACCTTTTTTACGATCCAACCAATACCAGTAGCGATTTCCGTTATCATAGCAGCATCGGTCGCTATTTTCGTCAATTCTTTATCCATCCTAATATATATCGTATATCTCTAGTCTTTAATTGTTACTCCATATCTGGTACCGTAGTCTTTATCGGACTCGCGGGTCGTATAGGACTAATGTTCTTAGAAGTGTCGTCTCTATATCTTCTGTATTGATAGTATGCGCCAAACAATGCGGCACCCGTACCAATAACTGCGATAGTAGTATTAGTAGATATGTTTCTAGTCCAACTTTCATCTACGTCGGTTTCTTTAGATAATTCACTTTCACGCGAAATCTCTCTCTTTTGAGCCTCTCTAGCAAGTTTATTACTTAGTGCTAGTGCTTTCCCAGCAGCAACCCTCTTTGGATCTTTTACTATAGTTGGTGTTGTTTTCGGTGGATTCGCAGTTATCTGATCCGTCTGTTCTTCCATCTTGATTCGATATAGTAATTATTTGCGAAGGTTCAATAGGAGTACCAGGAATGACTATGTGATCAGCTACATTGAACAAAACGCTAGCTAGAGCTACAAATCGACCGTGTTTAAGTGCTAATCGACCAGCCGCCATAGATATCTGATGGCGGGCTAATTGGTTTTCTTGTAGATCCTTAAACAGTGCTTGTTGGTCGTCTAGTGTAGCTACGTATGAGACTGCGCGAGTAGCTTGACGTAGTACACCATCTACTAAGTGTACTGTTATTTGATTTGCTACTACGGCCTGGTATCTACTATGTAAACGTTTTACGTCCTTCTCAGATAGTTTAGTTATATCTGTTAGGGATAAATTCTGGCCTAGACATTCTTTCGTTTTACCCAATACAGCTAAGGTCTTAAGTTCTTCCCGCCATTCTTCGATATCCTCCAATTCGGTTGAAAATTCCAATTTGGTTGTAGGACAAGTAATAGCGCACTCATCTTTCAGTTCTTTGGTGTATTCATCCATGATAATATGTTATAGGTGCGGGTAGCTCTAACACTACTGCAAAAGGATGTCGCAAACAAAAACATATGCGAGCAAACTTGTGAGATCGAAGTATCGTTCGTAATTCATTACATTCTTGTGAACCTCCGTAATCTTCGAATATCCTCTTTCCATCTATAACCGATGCCGTATGAAATGCTACTACGATAGCTACGTTCTCACGAAAAGGTTTACATATACTCGTTAATTGTTGGGATAGTACCCAAATAGATAGTCCTATATGTCGAGCAGAGAATGCTAAATCTACTAGTTTGTCAGTTCTTCGTTTTACATCTTTTGATGCGGCACAATCATCAAGAATCAATAATGTATTGGTACCTGACCAAAAGGTTGCACAAATATTTAACGTAGCATTGATAGTATCCTGAGATGGAGATATAACATAGAAGTGTGGATCTCGATTAGCAAATCCAAGATATGTTTTGTTGTGGGCATACGTAGGACAAATTAATACTATATATTCGAACTTACCACGAAATGGTCCACGAAGTTGTTCTATGAGAAATGCAGTCTTTCCACAATTCGTTGGACCTACTATAAGTGTGTTGAATGGAATGTGTTCTACGAGGGAATCCATCAGTATGTTATACTATCTAAAGATCTGTTCAATATCTTGAGCTGAGCATCTGCAAGGACGTAGATATGCATGTTTACAGTGCTAACGATTTTACCCGCAGTTCTATGTATACGAATATCGATATCTTTTCCACCACCAGTTTGTGCCATTCCATCACCATGAGCAGAGGAATCTTTTGCTGTACGACAATCGACTAGGATGGCAAATCTGTTATTGTAAAATTTGGTAGGAGTCATGGAAGTATTGGATGTGGCAAACCATCCTTTTGCAGACTCCCAAAAATCTGGTGTTAACATACCTCCTGGAAAGAATCTATTTGGAACTCCATTTACGTCTATCTCTATCTTCGAAATATCAGGATTTACGAATGCTTCGCTATCTCGTGAACCGGCGGTGGGAGGATCTACGAATAGAAAGAGTAATCCAGCGAATGATCGTCGTGGAACATTTATATTCTGAGATATCAAAGTATCTGATGCCTTAGCGATAGGTACTAACTTGAAGTGAACTGCGTGATCGTATAGGAATGCAGTACCTTTTTCATATGCGCGAAATGCCTTCCTAGCTAGCGTTTCATTCTTGATTGCTTCGTATTCTAACTGGATGTTGGTAAGCTTGTACGTACCTATCTTTGTCGAATCTGATCCAACGATTATATCGATAGAGTGGGTTAGAGTTAATTCGAATGAAATAGTGTCTTCTAATGCATGTGGATATAGAACTCCATGTTGTGTAAGAATATCAACGTCTAACGGAATTCTATATTTTGAACCATATGCAGCTAACAATGCATTCTCACCAACATCTGAAGTACCTGCATCACCAGCCTTAGATCGTAGCTTATTTGTGTTATCTGATTGGATACCTTGTTGTACTCTCGATTCTCTCTCTTGTGTAGATAGATAGATATCGGAATATGTTTGTAATAGATCCGATCGAGCAATGTCTTCTACTATTTCAGCTCCTATCTTACAAACTCGATGTATAACTAAGCAACGTCCAACATTTGCAACGACTCGATTATTAGCATGTCCACCAGACAATACGATATCACCCAATAATGCTAAACTACCAGGTACTAATACGATATCTTCTCCCATCGTTGGAACTTCCACATAGAGCGTCTCACCTGGATTAGCAGATGATGGAGTGAAAGTTTTTCTATATAAGGTTCGTTGAGCTTTGAGTGCGAGTGGCACTCTTAGTGCTTTTGTAGGAATTAACTTCGTCGATATCATGTTGAATATACCAAGATATATAGTTACGTTCAATATGGAAGATAGGGTCGACGTCGATGTGAGACCTGAGGATAGTACCGACAGATACGAAGAACAACAACGAGATGAAGAAAACCGACGACAACGAGATGAAGAAGATCAACGAGAACGAGAAGCAAATGAAAGATACATGGCTTACTTATTGAGTGGCAATCAAGATGAAGCTGGGGGTAGTGAGACAATTACCATGGATAATTTGCATGACTACGCTATAGAAGGTGACCCACTTCGAGGATTCACATTCGAACAAACCATATCAGATTTGTCAAAAGAAATGTTGGTTGACAAAGTAAAAGGGCAATATCCGGATGCTGGTGTTCGATATAACATCGAAATATCCTTAGTAGACGAACAAGTCGAAGTTCGCGAACTTGGAAGCAAAAAACCCTTTACACGTCTATTTGTAGGTGATGAGAAAAAAAAGAAATTACGTGTGCAGATGAGGAAAGATCTCAAAGATGCTTTAGGTCCAAATAATGAAGAGGCTGCTAATGAAGTAATATTTGCAGAACGACAACTCGCTGATCGGGAAGCAAATAACGAATCTATTCTTGAAGACTCCGAATCGACCGACGCTCAGAAAGAAATAGCTAAGAAAGAGTTAATATCCATCCATAAGGCAAGATAATTACTTGAACGTCAAGAAGAAGCCATACTAGAACGTATATCGCTACGTGAAAGGGTCAAATACATTTTCAGGAAGTATGGAATGACTGTTCTTGCGGTGGTAACTGCTATTGGTGCTATCGTTAGTGTAATAGTTTCCCAGCTATCGAAATCCGTACCGAAACCAGTAAAAGATGGTATCGACAAAGTGACAGATAGAGTAAAGAAGGGATTAAAAACGACGGGTGATTTGTTAAAGGAAATGGGAAAGAAACTTGGACAGATACTACCTGGAATGATTGGATCAATTGCGAATTTCATATTTACTATGGCCTGTAAAGCTCTAGGAGTATTAGCAGAGAACGTTTGGTTATTCATCGTAGCTATAGTGGTGATCACAATAGAGCAATACAAACGACGTTAACGAAATAACGCCCACGCAATTCCAGCTCCTGCAATAGATACTATCGCTAGATTGATCTCATGTTGTGGAACTCGTTGCTTTACGCTATGTGGAACTTGTTTCTTTACGCTATATGGAACTTGTTGATACGTACTATGTGGTAATTGTTTCTTTCGTATCTGTCCTTCCATATCTGGTGGTGGGAGTTTAGTTTGCTCATCGTTGATTGAGTTTGATCCCATTATCATATCTTTCGTAGCTATCTTGAATGCGTTATTGTAGCCACTAATCTTTTGAGTATCGAACAATAGATTGCTTGGTAATAGCCATACTCCTATAGCTATTGCCAGATCTAACTTCTTATTCGTACCATCTATTGCAACCTGATAGTTTTTTACGCCTTTCACTAAGTTGTTTTCAATAATCGTGGCTTCAAGCAAAACTTTGAACTCTAGTTTGGTGCCATAACTACCAATTATTGGTGTAAGCATATTAACTTGAGCACCTAGAATGCAATACGCGAAAGCTTCGACAGATCGATTCAATCTACCTAATCCAGCATCCGTTAATCTCTTACCGATTGGTGGCGTAAACCAATTGTATTGTTTACCATTAGTCTCGTCACCCCTAATAAAGTGAATCATATTGGAATTAGCTAACTTACCGCCCTCATCTTTGAATATATAGAATGGGTCCTTTTGTGTCCATGTGTACATGTCTGGGGCACTCGACCTTAACTCATACTCATTCTTATCGCCGTACCTGGGGAAGTAAACGAATATGTCACCTAATCCTTTATTACGACCTCCACGCCATCTGAAGTCTGGTGTTCGAGATAAACCAAATTCGATGCACAAAGTCTCAAGTGCTGCTTTGCTATAGAGGTTATCAATTTGCTTGAAAGAAGAGTCACCAGGTAGAGGTCCACCAAGTTCATATAGAATTCTTCGTATTGTGAAATAAACGTGAAATTGTAGGAACCCTTGAATGACGGGTGGATACGTTTTGAAAATAGGATCAAACAATGACACTCCACATCCAGAAGTTGCACACCACGTTGCAAAATTCAATCGTTGAGGCCAATATTTGAAATCTGGACCTGATAACCAATGATGGGACTCCTTCGCTGTCATATGCTTTACGACAGTCTCTTTGAATATGTTCGGAACGCGTGCTTCGAACTTTTTCGTAGGTGTGACATATATCCATAGATTAGTTAAATCGATATCTTGTGCTTTTTCAGTAGGTGGGACCGCCGTAATAGGATATTTCACACTTTTATCTAGTGTTAATGTATGTGGAAAACCATCATGCACATCCCACAATGCGTTATCGATGCGTTTTTGAATGGTAGCACGTGGCTTGGAGACATCATCACCATAGACCGCATAGCTATGATTCCCATCTCGAAACCAAATACTCGTCGAATATTTGTCTGAATTATGTATGCTCGTGGATGCATAGAGCTGGTGAAAATCTGCATGTGGATATTGTTTCTTAAACTTCACCAATAGATCGGCATTCAGTTTTGAAATTCTTCCATTTTCATCGGCAATTAGAGCGGTCTGCTCAGATTTCGACAGTCTTGGCCCACCCCTGGCAATCTCCGCCTTGTCCTTAGCAGATAGACCATCATACCAATCATCTTTGTCTGGCACAACGAGAGGCATCGTAACTATTGAAGCTATACATACATACAGTTATACCTTTAATATATAATGGTTATCTTAAATGTCACATGTCCTACGGCTGACCATACTGTCTACTTCGATAACCCTATTCTTATCAATAATATTTCGCTAGTTGAGGTCACTCTTAGTCACAATTGGTGGAACCTAGCAGAGAAAGGGAGCTTTAAGTGGGATGGCAATAGTGTAGTGTTTCCATACGAAATTAAGCCGGGACATTATAAGATAGAAACTTTGATAACCTACTTCGATCCCGCAGTCACGGCTGGTTTCTTGGAATTCATAGACTACTCATTTAGGAAATATTGGCTTATGAAGGTCAAGAAACCAATCCAGTTCACTAAGAATGTCTGCGATTTGTTTAGTATCGAAGTAAATGAAGATGTGACAGATTATGTGACTATCAATAAAGGAAAATACGTCCTGGTGCCAAAAGATATTAATCACATATATATCTACTGTGATGTGGTGGATTCAGATTTCTCACTTCTTGATGGGAAGCCATCTAAAATCCTACATACTTTTAAAACGACATCACACGTTTTTGGTGAAACAACTTACTTTCCACCAACCCTCATACCCATTCGAGCCCTAGGAACGATACGGAACTACATTCGCCTCACAGTTTGCGATGAGAAAGGCAATCTCATAGACTTCAACAAGCAGCCTCTACGTTTCGTATTGAAGCTTGAGTAAATCATACGTATATACAATGGATGGCGATTCGATTCAACCGTTTCCAACAGCACCAGGTATCTATCCATCGGGAGCTATAAAGGAACTTAGAGATATAAATGGATCGAGCTTTAGACTGCAGAAAGTCTGTGATACTCTTGCCGAGCTAGAACAACAAGCAAAGCACTACGAAGTTGTTCGCAAAAAATATGCCCGAGCGCGTGGTATCGTTCATGGGATTGCTGTGGCCATAGGTAGCCTAAGTGGCGCTCTATCAGTCTCTGCGTTAGGTTCATCATTTACGGGAATTGGGATACCTGTGGGTATTTCCTTAGGATCCGCGGGGTTCCTGTGTGCAGTCATTTCGGCTTCGATGACTGTTGTTAGTAAGAAACTTGGCGTTCGCGTCTCTAAGCACGAGAAAACTGCTATATTGGCTAAAGCAAAGGCTAATTCCGTGGAAGCTAAAGTCTCAAAAGCTCTAGACGATGGTAACATTTCAGAAGCCGAGTT
Source organism: Actinernus sp. WN-2022 (assembly GCA_030867875.1). Taxonomy (NCBI): domain Eukaryota; kingdom Metazoa; phylum Cnidaria; class Anthozoa; order Actiniaria; family Actinernidae; genus Actinernus; species Actinernus sp. WN-2022. The sequence continues at coordinate 4,087,723 of JAOWCC010000936.1, read as the reverse complement.
CAGAAGCGTTATTGATGAGAAAAGGAAATATGAGACGCTTAAACTCGAAATACGGCAAAAAAACAGACAAGAAAGAGGGTCAAAAAACGTAGAACAACTTCGATCCGAGATCCGAAAGGAGATGAGATCAAAACTTGGCAGTCTAGTGGGATAAGAATCAATATAACCAGCGTGGATTTTATAATCTTAGTATAAATTAATTCTGACGTCTGGTTCGTATGCAAATTTCTGTCGATGGTGCCCAGCGTGGATTTTATAATCTTAGTATAAATTAATTCTGACATCTGGTTCGCACACAAACTTCCGTTGGTACGCAAGTGGTATCGATGGCGCAATACTTATGATATCGATGGTGTAATATAGACCACGAGGCCGGCACGCAGGTGGTATCGATAGCGTCATATAGACCACGAGGCCGGCACGCAGGTTGTATTGATGGCGCCATATAGACCACGAGGCCGGCACGAAGTATGACATCTATCACGCAGGTGTTATTGATGGTATAATAGAGATCATGGCCCATCCCTATCGTCATTATCGTTTACCCATGGAGCACGGAAGGTTTCTCGCGCTCGTTAGAGACTTAAATGGCGTTCTTGATCAAGTTGGGGAGTTCATAGACACGGGAAAAGCTAAATATACCGGAGAATAATTCATTTTAAGTATTGCTGAGACTTACCTGTAACTAATCGGACAAGAACTCGCGATCGACCAACTGACAAAGAGGAAAAGACCAACCAAACGCCCCTCGAAGAGGTGAGACGAACACTGGAAGAAAGCTTAAACACCGAGCGTCCAATGGACTTCACAGGAATCGAAGAAGACGTGAAAACAGAGACTAACGCAGACTGCTTTGAAAGCATTGAACTAATTTCTAAGGCCCTCAAAGGTAACCAGAACAATGTGTAGCAAATGTAGGATGTACGGCGGAGTCAAATATCTTCTTTCGCAGTCGGCGAATCATTTAAAAAATGTTTCTATCGTGTTCCTTGTCCTCTTTACATGAGTAATAGTGTGTTTTGAAATTTCCTAGAGATGAATTTTGATGTTTAAATCGTAAACGGCTGATTAAAGGCGCCTTGAAAGTAATTATGTAAGAATGCGGTCCTGCAAGGACCGGTTTGGTAATTCAGTATAAATTATGTAAAGGACCGGTTTGGTAATTCAGTATAAATTATGTAAGAATGCGGTCCTGCAAGAACCGGTTTGGTAATTCAGTATTAATTATGTAAGAATGCGGTCCGACAAGGACCGGTTTGGTAATTCAGTATAAATTATGTAAGAATGCGGTCCGACAAGGACCGTTTTCGTAATTGACATACAATAAAAACTATTTGTGTACATAGCACGTTGAAGTTGTTTTTCCCCAGTTCTTCCTCTATCAGGATTTTTTCTTCTTGTGTATTTCACTATCGCTAGTTAGACCGTGTCTCATATAGATGGGCTCAAAGTGGGAATTGTAAGCAATCAACTCATTGATAAAACGCACGACCGAACCCTTATGTATACCACACCGTTTAACAACGTCAATAAGAGACATACGAGATCCCGAACGATGTAGTACCTCGTAACTCGCTCCAACGACTTTAGTTCGAAGTATAGAGCTGGTACCTATATTGTTTTCTATTGTCGTATGAACAATCTCATAGACTATTTGTTGGACATTCTTAGGTACTCCTTGGGGGTCGAGTTTAGCAAAAGTCGTTGCAATGTGAGGAGCTATTCGATCGGTATTTAAATCTTTATCGATCTTATCGTCATCATGTAGAGAACGTATAAAGACATTTCCACGACATATGCTTTTATCGTTTAGTTGCATAAAACGAGCGACCTCACCTTTAGATCTAACGAACCCACATTGTATACATGCTTGATAAAGTATAGCAGCTAAAATAGTTCGTTTCGCATAGCTACGTTTGATACAAACTTTCTGTACTTGAATGAATGCATCGGCTACGATTACTAATACATTTGTGGGGAACGAGAGGTCGTAATTTTGTTTATAAATAGTGTTGTATGCCTTTAGTTCTCGCATTATCGTTCGTAGTTGCAATTCTTTGTTATCGCTTTGCTTTGGGATTGTGCGGTCTAGATCATGTTGATACCTAAAGCTATCCGGCCCTACTATGTGTAACCTAGTAGTAAGATTGGTAGTTGTTTCTTCACATGATTCAGTCTCGGAAATAAGACCACAGGTGGGACATATGAATTCCGTTCCTTGCATTTCCATCGGGTATAGACATTCGGAACATGTTTCACCAGTGTTAATATGTAACCGTGGGTTGATATGTAGGCTTGCACAAATTTCTGAACCAAGTAATCTAATAAGGTCATCCATACTAGTTGTATACCATGTGCCTGTCAATTGTCCAATTGTTTGTTTGTTTTTAAAAAAAAAAGAAAAATGAAGAGAGGTCGCATAACAATTTCTCTTAATTTTTTTTTTTTTTTTTTTTCGTATCGTGATTTCTACTTATCCTCCGATCCTACCACATTTAGATCTTTCTCACTGATGGAGAGGTCATCCAATGCATTATCGAGATCGTGAATGTCCACCACATTTTGATCTTTTTCCGATTCCACTACATTTAGATCTTTCTCCGATTCTACTACATTTGAACACGTGATATTCGCCGACTCGTTAGCTCGTTTCTTATCAAGGTTCTTCTTATTGCGAATGGTACGGCGTTGAGGTGCACCACATTTTGCACAAAGTTCGTGAATAGTACGACAGCCTCGACCACACGTTAAACATGGAACGAATATGGCACATCCTCTTCCTATCTGGAAGTCATGTTGAGAGCAATACTCTGACATCTTTGAACACTTCCTTATACATTTCGTGGTCTTTCCTCGCATCAACCAATCACAAGTTATTGTCTCAATCATCGTGTTATATACCTATATATACTATATGTCTAATTGGTATCTTAGTTGTGGCGTCTACGTTGAGGTTCTTCAATCATACGCACTTGTCTAATCTGTGTGGTATTAATACGTACTAAGATAACAGCATACGTTAATATTGTGAAGTAGAGAATGTATGTTAGTACCATGGATGGATATACTGTAAACTAATCACTCCTCTAATAGATATTAAAATGTAATAAATGTAATAAACGTAATAGGACAGATATACTGTATAATATCGTTCCTCTAATAGGGTGTTGAAATGTAATAAATTCACAATAAACCAAGTGTTCGAACAAATGTTAATATATGCTCATCATTGATGTAATACCTTATAACTACACTACTTTAATAAAACGTATAAATACAATAAATGAACTATAGTAGTAAACACAATGTGGGGGTTTGGCGCAATTGTAATAAAATGCAACGAACACATACTACCAAGTAGTCAAAATTGTTACATTTTTTTTTTCCATCTAATGGACCCCGAACGAAGTGAGGGCTGAACGAAGTGAGGATAGTCCATTAGATGAAAAAAAAACACGAAAACGTAACAATTTTTACTACTTGGTAGTATGTGTTCGTTGCATTTTGTTGGAATTGCGCCAAACCCCCCATTGTATATACTACTCAGGCAGAACATTATCTCTACTACGCGCTTTTTGTTGTTACTGAAACGCCTCTACAGCGGGTATTCGGATATAGAAAATGTCCATAACCCCACAGTATAATGCAATGAACTCTTGCCAAATATAATTAACATTATATCCACGAGTCCTTCATTGCGAGGTAATGTCTATTTTTGCATTTAGATCATGTCAGGGAGACGGGATTGTGTTGAAAGTGCTCCGGTTGAAATGTACCAAATGACACTTTTTTAATTGAGCTTAATCTGCTAAAACGGTTTTATATCGAACAAATTGCGAGAATCTCAACTTTGTATACATAAAATTAATGTTGTAGTTTGTGGGCTCTGAATTTACTGATCATTATGTTTGCAAAGTAGTAGTATAGAGGTGGGGGGTACCGGACCATTTTAGGAAAAAATGATCTGATACATCCCCCACCCCAACACTACTCGATTTTTTTGGTGCTCGATTTTGTGGTGCTCAATAATTCTTGGAAATGTTTTACGATTCTATATATAGAGATTACTTCATGGTTGGTGCGTACGATTTTTATTCACGAGTTGTGAAGAATTACAAACGAACGAGCGAGTCCTCGTCATCATGAATCTCTAAATTACAATCCATTCTATTCTATTATATTAGACATTAAATTTACATTTCAACATATCATAAAATAATTTATTATATATGTACTGAGATTTACTTCAAAATAAATTGTCAAATAAAAATCGCGCGAAATCAACACAAACACCACAAAAAGTTGCGAACGCTTTTATTTCGAGCAAACTGAATGTAAAAAAATTCCTATCAACATTAAAGCTTTTTTCAATAACTCGGAAGAAAGTGAAACAAAATTTACTTTTAAACAATCAGTCTTTAAATGAAGAAATGATAATAAAATGTTTAGCTTTAAATGGGGCCGTTCAAAACCGTAGTTTGAAAAGTTCAGTTGACTGTTTTGCGAATTTATAATCAGAGTCAGAATCTAGTACTTTTGTACCTCTTTGGAGAAGACCACTTCAGCTTCTTGGATTACCAACTTCGGGGATTGATTGAGGCTGTTAATAGAAATGCTGAATTGACCTCCATGAATAACAGCGCCCGTGAAAAGCGACATCGCTTGCTGGTTATGTTGATAATCTGCTGCCGTGCTAGCTGAATGAATTTCAGTCGAGCATTCTGCAACTTGAGATGAATTCGTTTTCTCTAAGCTATGCACATTCCCTGTCGTCAGTTCACTCAAAGTACCAGACATTTTTACCTGCTGTTTTTCAGAAACCACTGGATAATTTTGTGACACTTTGAAGATTTTTATGTTCCGACAGTTGCACATCACCCCAACACATATCACGATGTTCTTTACATCTACGGAGCCCGAAGTGGACTGTGTTGGTGAACCAAACTGTATTCAATAGACACTCAGGAGTTGACTTTCCTAATAATTCTTTGTCATACAGCAGTTTTACTTCGTCCTCTGTGAGGGGAACTGAAGCGTTTGGTTTACTACCTTTGCCTTTCTTCTTGAGATTTTTTTGTTTTGACTTTAGGCCACTCGTGCTTTTTCAAACTGGACGTCTTTCATAATGCTGTAGCCGTAATTCTTCTTCTTTAAATACCGTTCAAAACTGGCAATCATAGCACGCAACGAATTGGGTTCATAATCTTCGTTGTTTTCTTTCTTTCTTAATACTGTTATGATAAATTCGCTGATGAATGAATTGAGCTCATGTGGGGGAATTTCAGTCTTCTACAGGCCTCATTGACTCATCTTTTAGCGTCAAAAATTATTTAAGCAAAGCGACATTCTGTTCAGTTTTCTTCTTGGTATTTTCATTTACTTGTCCTTCGATAAATTCCTCTACTGAAGTTATATCTGCAAACCTTGAATTGCTCGAAGAAGACGCCGTGATTCACTTTTTGCTTAGTGAAGCCGCCAGTGAAAGGCGGCAAAACCGATACGACTTTTGTCACTAGTGAAAAATTTCGTCTGCGGCCTCTGATTGGTCATACGATATTTTTCACTAGTGAGAAAAATCGTCCGACCAATCACATTGCTTGTAGTCCGTAACGGATCATTTTTATTTGACAATTTATTTTGGAGTAAATCTCAGTACATATATAATAAATTATTTTATGATATGTTAAAATGTAAATTTAATGTCTAATATAATAGAATAGAATGGATTGTAATTTAGAGATTCATGATGAATTTAAGAATATGGGAGATTTTAAATGCCCTTTCTGTGATGAGCGATTGATAGATTATGTACGTGAAAAAGAGGATGAGTCGTGTTGTGAGAAAGTAGATATGATTAATGATAATGGTATGGATGTTTGCCAAACCTGTGGTGTCGTTTATGGACATGGTTTGGTGAATGGATATATCGACTACCGTGAAAATAAATATCGAATAAGACGAAAATCTGTTTACCACAGAAAATATCATTTAGATAACATTCTAATCAAATTTGATTTACGATTTAATGAACGCAAAGAGATTCTCGAATATTTTAATCAGCTAGAAAATGCTATGAGTGAATTAGGACAGCATATGAAGAGATATCCAATTTTAAATTACGTATTTTATAAGCTGTTCCAATTGAGATATCATGAGAACCAAAATTTAAATCATAAAGCTAATATGAAAAAATGAATACGACCCATAGGAAAGAAGACCATTCGACAATATGAAGAATTGTGGAATGGAATTTGTGAAATAAATAAGTGGCAATGTATAAAGACTAATAATAGTGTTTTTATGAAGAAGATCGAAAAGGAACTCAAGAAAAAGGTTATAGTTTAGGTAATCATATACTTGTTATCATATTTAGCTTTAAAGCGATCAACTAGTGGACATAAGTATGTTACTTGGTCATCCAACCAGTTCAACTCTAATGTAAGTTGTTCTATGCTGTACTCCTCCCCTCTTAAATATGCTCTTACCTTGTTTAGCACCTTTTGATAGCTAGTGTATGCAAACTTACACATTTCTATTTTTCTATTGTAATTCTTTGTCTTTAGGAACCCTTGAAGCACCAACCCAGTACCTGAAATAGTGCCAATAACGATTTGGTTGAGTGTGATAGACCCTACAATAACGCCAGTGCTAGTTAGTCCAATTGCTACTAAATGTAAGCCTGCATTAACCCTTTTAAAGTGTTTATATGCCTGCTTGTAACAGAAGCACTTCTTATGGTAGTAACCGTAAAGCTTTTTTAACATTTCGACATCTGATTCACTCAATTCCTTTTCTATATGATTGAAATTGAAGATTCCAACTTTCGCTTTAACCATGTTTTGTTATATTATTATGGTACATAAATTGTTGATACATCTGTTTGTAATCACCATTATTAATCAAACCATCATTAGAAAGCTTATCGAGTATCTCAACAGCTTCATTTGAAAGCTCCTTACTGTTATTCCCCGCATTTTGGGAGGCTATTATTAGTTCTAGTCTTTCACACAGCTCATTCGGGTTGTTGTAGTATTTTATTTGACCTTTATTACAACCACCATACTTTTTTCCTAAGCCGATCTTACCACTTTTGGTTGTGTATGGAGATATGCCAGACAGCTCAATCAGTTTGTTGAATATGGTTTGTGCATTATCAGTGTACAGCCTTCTAGGATTGTAACGTTTAGTTAACAACTCCATAAATGAATGATCGATCTTATGGCTTAGTACCTTTTTACCACTACCATTATAAGCCTTTAATCTCGTCTCTAGTAGTTTAGCTGGATCGATATACAAGTTTCCAAACGTATAGTCGGATCCTATTTTTAGACCTGTGCCACTTGTTTTCTTAGTCTTGGATGACTTAGGTGTTTCTAAAACGTCCTCATCTGGTACAAATACGACTTCTTTTTTTGGTGTTTTTAGTTTTTGTACTTCATTCAGGTATTTGTTTACTGCTAATTTTTGGTTACCTAGTGTTTTTATTAATTTAGGTGATTTAGTTTTTTTGATTTGTTTGTTCAGTTGTGTTATAGTATTTATTATTGAGTATTCTGATGGTATATATGTTAAGCTCGGGTCGAACCCTAGTTTTTCTAGTCGCTTAGATTCTTGTGTTCCAAAAATTGGTTTTGCCTCCTTCGGTTTCGCGCCACCAACGGCTCCTTCGTCGTCCTCTTCATCTTCCTCATAATGCGATGGTAGTTTACTGATCCATGATTCTAAACCTTTAGTAGATCCTTGTGTTGAGATGGCTTCAGTTAATGTATCGATTGCTCCAGTGATGTTCTCTTGATTTTCTTGTAGCTGTTCAATCATTTCGTCCTGTTTCTTATCAGCCGCTTTCTGTGCTTTTTCGACTGAAGCTGTTACAGGTTGGTATAGCTTTTCGCCAGCTTCTCGTAATGATTGATCACCTAACTTTTTATTGAGTAATCGTTGTTTTAAGATTTGCCTATTTTTCAAGAATGTATCGATTAAGTTTGCTCTTTCTTCTACTGTTTTAATAGTTCTGAATGACATATATATGTATTAGTTATATAATTATTTACTCTAACTTATCATAACTTTTTGAAATCATATATAAGCCACACGAAAGCCATCGAAGTCTTTTTCTCTACATATTGGGTGTATATAAACCATCAAAGTTTTTTCTATACATCTCAGGGATATGCTTAGACGTTTTATCCAATACCATGAAATCGAATGGTTCTATTGTAGCTTCTCGATATATATCTTCAAATTGTTTCCGACTTATGTTTTTACAGTTATCATCAGCAATGTGTCTAATATCCTTATTATCTAATCCACCGAATAAAACGAAGCACTTAGTATTGCGTCGAATATATTTTGGTACGTCATAATAGCTTTGACATAAGTAAATGCAGTTACAGCTCTTATTTCTAGACAGCGAAAAATATTCTTTAACATTGCTCATATTTTTATTGTCAATCTTAATATCATCGAATACAATCACCTTATTATTAGCCTCATCTAATTCTTCAACGTGTGTGATATCTTCTGGATCACATAATTCAACATTACATGCGTCGTCATCTTCTACTTCGTCGTTAATAATATCATGAAATTCTTGTATCAGTTGATATTTATCCTGATGTGGATTTAACGTGTATATTTTACAAGAATCATATTTCATCCATTTTAAAAGCATGTTAGCAAGCAGATTCTGTGCTACCAACTAACATAAAATGGCAATCAGGTAATAAGAAGTGATGTTTTGGTTTCTGACTTATTTTTTCATTATCATCGAAGTTGATGATATTCATCTATTATAATATACGTAAATAATATAAATGAGTTTCACAAAATTTGGAACGCTTCGAAATGGAAGCCGTGATGAGTGCATGCATGAGCAAACACCAGTAAGAATAGTTAGTATTAATGCGAAAGAGATATCACTCTTATGGATTCAACGCGATACCAATTGGATTGATATACCCAATTACGAAATACAGCTAACACCAAAAGGCACGAACATGATGAGACTATCATGCCGCCTATACATCTCAAACGACATGGGAGGAGGCAATTTTTGGTTCCAGTGGATTCTATTAACACCAACAGCAAATCCAGGCCACCACTTACAAACGATTATCGGTATCAACAATCTACCAAATGCAGCACTTGGTATAAGGGACAGAGCTAGTTTTGCCTCGCAACCACCAAGAGATACAGAGGCATTAGTTTGTGTTTCAGACGTTTCTTTCCATGAGAATTTTGGTAACGGCATTCTACACACGTACATTGTATAAGCTGCAATGTAAGATCACTGATACAGGAACGATGGTTTTGAATAGACTTTATAATGGCACTAATGCGACATGGAACGCATATGTGAAATCGTCAATAATGGTCGAGGAAATCACAGGGGTTACTAAAAAAGCCGTTCAAAATGGGATAAACGAATATGCATCAAACTAATATAATCATATAATATAAAAGATGAGTTACTCAATATTCGGAACTCTTTACGATGGTATGATAGAGCAAAAGGAAGGCAAACGTGGACCAAAAGGCAATCCATTTAGATACAGCGATTTTACGGCACAACAGCTGAATGCATTAAAAGTGAAAGGTGATCCATTTAGATACGTCGATTTTACGGTACAACAGTTGAATTCGTTGAAGGTGAAAGGTGATCCATTTAGATACAGCGATTTTACTGCACAACAACTGAATGCATTAAAAGTGAAAGGTGATCCATTTAGATACAGCGCTTTTACGGCACAACAACTGAATGCATTAAAAGTGAAAGGTGATCCATTTAGATACGTCGATTTTACGGTACAACAGTTGAATTCGTTGAAGGTGAAAGGTGATCCATTTAGATACAGTGATTTTACTGCACAACAACTGAATGCATTAAAAGTGAAAGGTGATCCATTTAGATATGCTGATTTTACTGCACAACAGTTGAATTCATTGAAGGTGAAAGGTGATCCATTTAGATACGTCGATTTTACGGCACAACAACTGAATTCGTTGAAGGTGAAAGGTGATCCATTTAGATACAGCGATTTTACTGCACAACAACTGAATTTGTTGAAGGTGAAAGGTGATCCATTTAGATACAGCGATTTTACTGCACAACAACTGAATGCATTAAAAGTGAAAGGTGATCCATTTAGATGGGCCGATTTTACTGCACAACAACTGAATTCATTGAAAGGGTCTGGTGTTATGCATAGTAGTTTAACATTCAATTGTGGTAATTTCCTTATGAAGTCTGGTAATTGGGCATCATCAAGCAGTGTAAGCTCATTTATGATCATAAATGACGCATACTCTATGAATAACATCACTCCAGAACATCAAGGTTTTAGAATCCTAGAGACCTTTAAACCAAACTCAACAGAAAAGTTGACTATGACTATACCAAAAAATGATAATCCAACTTTAGGGTTAAAAGGCAACAGCACCTACACAGTTCGAGTCGAAGCTTATGCAAACATTGGATCCATAACACTAAGCTCTTTATCAATTGAAGAGAATTTAAGTTTCATATCAAACACAATAAAAAGTGGAAGGATAGGATCTACAAACACTGCTTTCCAAGAGCTAAGCATAACAACATCTGCCAATGATATAGGTAAACTATCATTTACATTGAGTCACAATCAGTTAACCAATCAGCTAATAACTATATATGTCGCAATTGTTGCAGGAGCATTAGATGCAAACACTTTTGTGAATCCTACTGTCTTCGATGATAATGAGTACATTATTGAACAAAGAGTGCAAGAATTGGTTCCTATTAGGACAGTCGCTTATATAGCAAAGGAAATTTCGAATTTATGGAGTCATGCAGACATGGAATGGGGAGACATACCGCATTTCTCCATTACGATATCTCCCAAGAATATAACACATTTGATTCGATTATCATGTACGATTTACATTGGATGTGACACTGGGGGAGCTAATGTGTGGTTTAGATGGTTGTAACTACAGGTCAAGGATTACTGGCTTATGTCAGTACTAATTCATTACCAAATAATATCATTCAAAACCGTAACAGAGCTAGCTTCGGCTCGCAATTAGCAATTAATCCAGAAACTCTTGCCTGTGTGTCCCATACTGGGTTCCATGTCCCATTTGATAAAACCCCGCACACATATAAATTACAGATAAAAGTGAAAGACACAGGACGAGTAACAATCAATAAGATATACAATGATGGAAACGTTAAGTGGAACAGCTACGTTACCTCAACTTTGATTTTAGAGGAAGTCTCAGGGATAACAAGGAGTTTCGCTAGTAATGGGGATGTGATATGTTCATCAGAATAATATAACATAATAATATATAATGCAAACTACGTTATTCTTTGATAGTAAGAAAGGATCCGGTTCATCTGAAAACTTCACAACATACTTCAATCCTCCATTGGAGCTAGACAGTACAAAAAATCACCAAGTTTCTTTGATAAATGCATATATGTGGTATTCTTGGTACAACATAACAAGTGTAAATAACAAGCTTAAATATTATAATGGTACAGCTTGGAAGACGATAACATTATCACCAGGAGCATACAACATAACTGATATAAATGCCACAGTCAAACATCATATGAAGCAGAATGGAGATTGGGATAGCGTCAATAATAAATACTATGTTAATATCACACCAAATTTCAACACATTAAAGTCCATGATTGAGTTACAAAATGGTTATAAAGTGGATTTAACTATTAATGAAAGTTTTAGGACGATACTTGGTTTCACGTCTAAGATAATACAAGGTAATGGTTTTCACAACAGTGATAATATCGTACAGATTACAGATGTTGATACTATTCAAATACATTGTGATTTAGTAACAGATTCTTATATAAATGGCAGTACAAGTTCGGTTATATACTCCTTCGTCCCATCCGTTCCACCAGGTTACTTGATAAATATACACCCTAATCAAAGATTCAACATGAATATAACCCAAAAAGGATTAATCAACAGTATCTCATTCTCCCTTAGAGATCAAGCTTTTAACTTAATTAAAATGAATAATGAGAGAGTTACGTATTACATCCATCTTAGTGAGATTGTATAACCAATATATATATATGCTACATGTATTAACGAGAGAAAGATATACCAAAAGAAAAGTTATTGGTGGAAACATTATTGGAAATGTGTTCAATAAACTAAAGCGCACAATATCATCAGGTAGCAAAATAATAACAAGACCTTTAAAAAACAAATTGTTAAAACCTGCTATTACAAAAGCTCTTCCATACGTTAAACAGAAAGCCGTTGATGTCGACACTAAAACAATCCTTCAAAAAGTAAAACAGGGTGTTAGAGATGTTTCATCAAATCCAGAGGTTAGAAAAGTCTTGAACGACCGGTCAAGAGCTATTCTATCAAATATTATTGCTGGAAATGGCATGAAACGATTGTAACTTTTGTATAATCATATAATATATATGACTGAAGTAATTAGCCAATATTTTCAATTCGATGAATCGAACATTATTGATAACTCAACTACAAAATTCGAATATATAGAATACCTTCCAAGAGACTCTAATAACATGAATAAAGATGGTCAACGAATTATTGAAACAAGAGATGAAGATGTATACTTGCTACCACACAAGGCTATGCTGGAGGTACGTGGTAAGCTGCAAACAGGTGTTAATGCTGATTATGCTCCTACAGATGTAATATCACTTGTGAATAATGCATGGTCTTTGTTTTCAACCGCTCAATATCAGATTAATAACCAAATAGTAGAAAGTGTGAATGACTATCTACCAGAAGCAAGTACAATTCTGAACACAGTCATGTTTTCCGATGACTATAGCCGTATTACTGCTAGTAACATGCTTTGGTTTAGAGATACAACAGCAGGTACACCAATGCTGAAAAAGGACATAGCAGCCGCAGATGCTGCAGCTGACGTTGCAGCTAACCTTGTTAATATCAACGCAGTAATAACTGCTTATAATGCAAATAGAACAGCTAACCTCGGTTTTACTGCTAGACATGCTGTCACAACAGGAGCTAAACAAGTATCTCTGCTTCTACCACTATCACATGTACAAGTTTTCGGATTCTGTAAGGATGTAGATACTGTGTTTCGGAGTGTCAAACACACGCTTATCCTAAATAGAGCAACAGCAGACAACTACATCATGAAAGATAATGCTGCGGCTGTTGGTAAATTTAAGATTACCCACCTATCACTATGGATGCCTAAAGTCGTCCCTTCACTAGAAATTCAATCTTATCTTGATGCCAAACTAGTAAGTGGCTACATAAAGGACCTATATTTTGAGCAGGTACGTGTATAACACGTAATTTTTTAAAGTAAGATATTCTGAAGTAGTCGAGGTTTGGTAAAAAATTGGATGCACATTTATCAATATTGCCATTTTATTGAAACGTGGTGCGCTGACAGCCTATCATACATGATTATTACCAAAGCTTCAAAGTTATTATAATTATGATACTTTATTTAAACTGGCATACTTTGTATAATACAGTATCTATTTTTGACACTCTATACACACTGGCACAAAAATTTGCATATACACATTTTATACTGATCTGGTGAAAAACAGAGTGCTACATCCAACCCTGAACTTAACATTGGGCCAAAGGTGTTTGGAAATTTCCAAACACATTTTGCACTGATCTGGTTAAAAACGAAGAGCTATACTGAACTGAACATAGGGTCAAAAGTGTTTGGAAATTTCCAAACACATTTAGACTGATCTGGTTAAAAACAGAGTACTGACATCCAACTCTGAACTGAAAATAGGGCCAAAGGTGTTTGGAAATTTCCAAACACATTTACACTGATCTGGTTAAAAACGGAGTACTGACATCCAACTCTGAACTGAAAATAGGGCCAAAGGTGTCTGGAAATTTCCAAACACATTTACACTGATCTGGTTAAAAACGGAGAGCTATACTGAACTGAACATAGGGTCAAAAGTGTTTGGAAATTTCCAAACACATTTACACTGATCTGGTTAAAAACGGTATACGCGGTAACTGCATTGAGTGTCAATTTTTTCAAACAAACTAAACAATCTACATCCGTCATCCTGAAATATTGACTTATCATATCTGCGTAGTTTGAATATGTGAAATGCATTGCGGTGGAAATGGTTTTAAACCGTTTGTCACTGACACCGGGGGTGGGGCCGGGTACTCCGCGGTAAAAAGAACGGGGATGACCATCGGAAAAGATGAAAAATACCCTAAAAAACTTCACCAAGAAAATGGAATAACGTAAAAAATGCCTTATAACCTGAAAATACCATTATTGGAGTTTCGCGACAATAAAAAATAGGCTATGGTGTGGCGGTCTTAAGAGATACCAGATTCAAAAAATATCTCGGTTTGCTTCAAGAACCCCTAAAAAATAACGGATCACCAATTTCAAGCCATAAAAAATACGACGATCATCCCCGTCCACCAAATATAGGGAATACCCCCCATCTCCGGGAGTTATATTCCTCAGTTTCGTCTTCTCCTTTAATATTCTCTAGATCGGCTCTACAACAACAATTTTCCTAAAAGAAAATTGATATGTTAGCATTAAATAGATACATAACAGTGACATAATGAAAAGTTATGAGGCGGATAAAAGTCTGCAGTACAAGAAAACATACAGACTTAACTACGAGGGTCCGTAGGTTCTAACGAGTATATGTATAAAGAAAATGATAACTAGTGCTATAAAGTGTAGCCGTTTATCGCAATACTTTACTTCCTAACAAAGCTGATGCCCGACCGGCTCTTTGCATCTTCCAAGTCATTACCACTGCCATTAAATTCATCCTCAAAAGCACCACGTTCGTCACTGTACGTATGCTGATACTATGTTCGGAGTCAAGGCGACTGGCATTTTATACGGTAAAGCAGTAAATTGTGGGATGCAACCAGGCACTTTCGTCTATAAAATTCGTTGAATATATTTGAACTTGTTCAATTTACCGGAACCGACTCGTTTGCTGCTAATTTCATCCTGAACTGTAATCCGACCAGTACGTACTAGATATTTAGTAGTATCGAGTCTCACAGAATCGGTGCTCCAGACCTGTACTGACCTTGATCTACTTTGTCTTGGTTTTAGAGAGAAACTGGCCGCTTTCGAAATACAGATTAAAAGGAACTCGCACGACGCGGTGAGCCGCGACAAAGTGAAAACAATCTTCATCTAAAGTGTAAGTCATTTGCAGCTTCAATTATGAATGCTGTGGTTTTACCGACATATAGAGCAAAAGCTACGTATACTTACCTTCACTAAGCGTGTAATCCCGAACATTTATATCAGTGAAGAACAAGGCTTATGCGGTGGTTATCAAAGCTGAAGATACTAAATGCCCACTGTGTAATTGAAATTACTGTGACAGTTATAAATTTGTTTGTGCTAGTTTTCAAATTGTGGGCGATGAATAGCATTATTAGTCCGTGATCCACTATTCGTTAAAGTTGACACTTCACACATGCAAAGTGTCAACTAAAATTTGAATACCCTCGGGTAAAGTCAAATTTTAATTAAATGTTACGTTAATTAATTTCAGTTACACGTGCATGCGGAGCGTTGTATGACCGTTCCTTTTAGATTCCTATAAGAGAGATTGTTCTTCAATGAAATCTTCGGGATTACACGCTCATTGAAGGTAAGTATTCGTAACAATTTGCCCTAAATGACGGTAAAAGCACAACATTCATAATTCCAGCTGCAAATTACTTACAAGTTAGCGGTCCCAAGATAGCTATTGCGTTTATATTATAAACTTTAGATCAAGATTGCTTTCACTTTATCGCGGTTCACCGCGGCGGACCAGTTCCCCAGTTTATCTATCAGTTTTCCCTAAAAAATCAATCCAAAGCTACGTCTGAAAGCAAACCAAATTCATGTTTAGTTTATAATTATTTAGTCATGTACGCACATTGCAGCCGTCTCATTCGACCGCCTCGTAACTTTTTATCCTGTCGCTCTTAAATATCTATTTAATGCCAACATGTTAATTCTCTTTTAGGAAATTGTTGCTGTAGAGTATAATTGATCTAGAGAATTAAAGGAGAAGACAAACTGAGGAATCTGTTATCAAAACGTTTAAAACCATTCCCATCGCAGTGCATTTCATTTATTCAAACTACGCAGATATGATAAGAGTCATGATTTCAGGGCGACGTGTGTACAACTGTTTAATTTCACACAATGCAGTTACCGTATCGTAAAAAAAGTATTCCTGCTAAAATGTCTGGAAATTTCCAAATACTTTTGGCCCTATGTTCAATTCAGGTCAGGATGTAGCACTCCATTTTTAAACACATGAGTGTAAAATGTGTTTGGAAATTTACAAACACTTTTGACCCTATGTTCAGTTTAGAATGGATGTAGCACTCCGTTTTTAAACACACCAGTGCACAATGTGTTTGGAAATTTCCAAACACTTTTGACCATATATTCAGTTCAGGGTTGGATGTAGCTTTCCGTTTTTTACCAGATCAGTGTAAAATGTGTTTGGAAATTTCCAAACACTTTTGACCATATATTCAGTTCAGGGTTGGATGTAGCTTTCCGTTTTTTACCAGATCAGTGTAAAATGTGTTTGGAAATTTCCAAACACTTTTGCTGGCCCTATGTTCAGTTCAGGGTTGGATGTATCTGTTTCTAACCAAATGGTTCAAAAAAGGCTTATTTACTAAGCTTGTTAAGGCTGGTTCTCATATGATCACTGACGATCGCTGACGATCGCCGGATCGTCCAAAATTTGACCAGCGATCGTCAGCGATCATATGTGAACACTTCTAGCGATCCAGCGATCGTCAGCGATCGTCAGCGATCGCGATCGCTGACGATCGCTGGAGTAGAGCAAGGTTCTACTCCAGCGATCGTTGGCGATCGTCAGCGATCGTCAGCGATCGTCAGCGATCGTCAGCGATCATATGAGAACACTTCTCGGCGATCGAGTGATCCTGTGGCATCCCACAATGCAATGTTTCCTAGATCCAAACTTCAACGCCATGGCAACGGTTTGTTGTTGTGTTGTTGTCGCTCGTGCATTCACTTGTTCACTCAGCTTCGAACATGGCGGGCTGCAGTACGGAAGAGTTTATGGAAGAGCTGCGCAAATACGAATGCCTTTAAAACAAATACAGCAGAGAATATAAAGACAAGTACAAGAAGTTGAATGTGTGGACGAAAATCAGTGAAAAGTTCAACATTACACCGGCTGCTGTAGAGGAAAACATATCAGGCTGCGTATGGAAGATACCTCAAACGGAGAAAGAACATTCCGTTGGGTTCAGGAAGAGATTCTGTTCCCATGCCAGTCGAGTTTATGAATCTAGACTGGCTTGCTATGCACATCGAGCACAAAGCGTCAGTTTCAAATCTGATAAATCGGGAACTTGACAGTCCATCCAACTCACACGCACTGGCGCGTAAACTTGCCAGCGATTATATGAGAACAAACAGTAGCGATCGCCAGCGATCGTGAGCGATCCTTCGGTTGAGTGATTTGGACGATCCAGCGATCGTCAGCGATCGTCAGCGATCATATGAGAACCAGCCTTAACTACTCTGTATATAAGGTCTAAAAGTAAATGATTGCATTCGGAAATTAACCATACACGACGGGTACAATATCATATGTAGACACTGTTGTTCTACCTTTTTACCAAATTTGGTTAAATTAATAATACTGCAAGTGAAATAAAACTTTGTTCTTTTATATTACATGTGGTTGAATTTGTTACATAATTGTTTTTTGCTACCCGCTTTTTAAATATTGTGCAAAATGTCGATAACCACGTGGAATACTTACCAGGAACAAGGTAAATCTCCAAACAGACAAGGCGATGTTTTACCAAAAAGTGTACTTCAGAATATCTGGCTTTATAAAATTACGTGTTGTATACAGAACCATGTTTCAGGCTGTCGAAACGAACCCAACATGGAGAATTACAACACATCCGGGAAGTGAACTTCCTAGACATGTTTTCATTGCTCTACAGTCTAGTGATCGTCATCCAGCAACTAATAGACATAATGTCAATAATATGATCTTCGATAATGGAATTTAACAAGAATCAGTGTTAGAATTAATAGCGTACAGCATCCAGAAAGAGAAGTAGAATGTAACTTCACTCCAGCTAATAGGACTATAACAGATCATACATGATGTTTATGGAAGCTGTTAACAAATACCAAGATACTGACACTGGTAGTCAGCTTAGTGCTGAGGATATATTGGGCTTCTTTGTATCCCATCCATCATTTTGACGTTAGCAAACATTCAGAGCAGCTGAAAACAAGCATGGCTGATATCGAAGTCCGATTTACACTTGGAGGTAATTTTAGAAACTGATATACCTTATTATGTTTATGCTGTTGTCCTAAGTGATAGACATATGCAGCTACAAGGATTGTCTGGTAGAATGAATGTAATCGTGTAAATATTATCTAATATTATTATATATAAATGAGCTATATTAGAACAGGATTGAGTCTAACCGAATCTCAAAAAGGATCGATTAAGAATGCTTACATTAATAAGAAAACAGTTAGCTTGAGATTGAATAATAATCAACTATCAGGAAGCGACTTTTTAGGTTTAACAAAAGCACAACGTAAGAATGTGGTTGCAGCTAAAAGAGGAATGTCTGGAGTCGAACTAAAATTATCAAAAACACAAGTCTCAAAGCAAGGTGGGTTCCTTGGTGGATTAGCTAACTTAGTGAAAATGGTTGCTCCTATGTTTTTGAAGAAGATCTTACCAGCTCTTGGAATCGCAGCTGCTTCTGGAGCAATCAGTGGTGCGACTAGTAAAGCCGTCCAAGGTAAAGGTGTTAAGAGAAAGAGAGGTAGACCAAAAAAGAAGGGCAAAGGACTCATACTAGGACCCAATTCACCTTTTAAGAATATACCATTACTTGGAGCAATTTTATAAAAAGTTAGTTAAACATCCACTACCATTAGGTCATCATCTGGTGACTACTATGGTAGAGCGTTTTTATAATCGTAGTATAATATTGTCTAATGATATTATATATAAAATGCCAACACATTATGTAGAAACATCGTTAAAGTTGTCTAAAGCACAGAAACGTAAAATAGCCTCAGCTGTTCAAAACAAAACAAGCACTACCATTAGACTATCATCTAGTGACTATCATGGTAATGATAGAATCTATTTAACGAGACAGCAGATAAATAAAATCAAAAAAGTTAAATCAAAGGGGGTTGGAGTAGACCTCAAACTCAGTAAGACACAGTTAATTAAGATTAAAAGTGGTGGGTTCTTAGGAGCGCTGTTAGGTGGTTTAGCAGCTTCTTTGCTCCCTAATCTGCTGGGGGGTATTTTTGGTAAAGGCGTTATGTTACCAGGTACTCAACCAAAGGCAAGTGGAAGGGGTATTAATCTTTCAGCCTTAAGATCGCCTCCATTTATTGGACATTGGAATTCCGATGGTACGATTGGTTATGGAGTAAAAAAAAAAGATCTTAAGAAAGAAAACATCCAAAGGCCTCATACTTCCAGGGACAATCCCACCTCCTTTTTTAGGAACATGGAAAAAACCAATTTTAAAACCTCTAAGCAATATTGACATTGACCACATAATGAAAAAACTAAAGATCGTTAACTATGTTGGTGCTTATAGTAAAGATATGCTACCCGATAGGATTAATAAGGACAGGTGTGTAGTAATCAATATTCAAGATTACTTTAAAGGCGATGGTATGTGTATATAACGATCATAATAATAACTACATCGAATATTTCGATTCATTCGGTTTACTGCCACCAGAAGAGGTAATAAAATTCATGAAAACAAGTAACAAACAAATAGAATATAATTGCTCACAGATTCAAGATATGGATAGCATTATGTGTGGTTATTATTGTATATTTTACATTCTAGAACGATTAAAGGGTAGAAAACCTATCGACATCTTGTTAGACTTTCAGTTCAATCCATCTATTTTCAATGAATTGCTTACACAGCACTTTGCTTATGATATTATGTAACGATATTATATACGAAATGACTAAGATATATTGTCTAAGACAAAAGAAACAAACTGAGACGAAAGATGAGCACTTTATAAAAACTAAAAATGGAAGGACTCGTTTGCTAGGCATCTGTGTAGAATGTGAAGCTCAAAAATCGAAATTCGTGAAATCTACACAAGGCGGTAGCATGTTGCCAGGAGCACTAGCTATTTCAGCTGGAATACCGCTTCTTGCTGGAGCTGCTGCCTTATCAATGCTTCTAGGTAGTGGAAAATTAGTTTCGACACTTGCTAAGGGTGCTACGCAGGCAATAGGTAAAAAGATAAGAGGCAAAGCTGCTGATTTCATCCAAAAAGAAGGTCAAACATTATTGAATCTAACATCTAAGAAGGTTCGTGGTGGGCAGATACAATATCCAATGAGTATGTATACTGATGTAACAGATCCAGCATCTGCATTCTATAGCGATTATCATAAAAAAGGTGGCAAATTAGATATTCAAAAAGCACTTTCCCCTTTTGGGGAATTACATATGAGAACGAAACCAACGTTACGCCACCCTTTAGGAAAAAAGTATAATTTTCGTGGGCCAGGAACTAACTTAGATAAGAGGCTTGCTCGTGGAGATGTAGGAATTAATAGATTAGACGAAACATGTAAACAACACGATATAGATTATAGAGATGCAGACGACGATCTAAGTAAGAAACACCTTGCAGATCAGAAAATGGTTAACGCTATCGATCAATTTGAAAATCCTACATGGACTGAATGGGGTGTCAAAAACGCTATAAAAGCTAAGAAAAAAATAGGTATGGGAACTAAGAAGTCAAAAAACGGGAAAAGCCGTCGAGTGAAGAAAACTGGCAAGTAAAACTAGCAGATGAACTACACAAACCAATACAACGCAAATTTACTCGGCGGCGTTTCATTGTCAATCACATTGATGAAATATGGTGTTCTGATCTCGTTGAAATGCAACAGTTTAGCAAATGGAATAAGGGCTATCGATACCTTCTCATGGTTTTAGACGTCTTTAGCAAATATGGCTGGATTGTTCCGTTAAAAGATAAAAAAGGCGAAACAGTCATGAAAGCTCTTCAAACGATATTCAAGGAAGAAAGAACACCACAGTATTTTTGGGTCGATAAGGGTAAAGAGTACTATAATAAACATGTGAAAGAGTTATTGGACAAACATAATATAAAAATGTATTCAACTGAGAATGAAGAAAAGTCTTCCGTTTGTGAAAGATGGAATAGAACGATCAAAACCAAAATGTGGAAACAATTTACTGTCCAAGGCAATACTACGTATTTAGACATGCTACCTAAAATATTGGAACAATATCATAACACTAAACATTCAAGCATCAAAATGACACCTATTGAAGCAAGCAAAAAGAAGAATGAAGGAATTGTTTACTTTAATCTATATGGTGATATGGAAACTTCAAAACAGAAACCTAAGTTTAAGGTTAGTGATATTGTCCGTATATCAAAATTCAAGCGTAAAGTGTTCGACAAGGGGTATACACCAAATTGGACTGAAGAAATATTTACAGTCGATAAAATCCAGCATACGAACCCTATTACGTACAAATTGAAGGACCTAAATAACGATGAAATACAAGGTTCTTTCTATGAACCCGAATTATTAAAAGCTACTCAAGAAATGTTCAGAATCGATAAAGTCATTAGAAGGGACTACAAGAAAAAACAAGCTTTAGTATCATGGAAAGGATATGGTGATGAATTCAATAGTTGGATACCATTTAAGAATCTACAACCTGTACATGTAAAATAGTATAAGCATATGATATACGATGAATGATAAATTACGCAACATACTCGAGAGTATAACAAAATCATCAATACCCTCGAGCACATAATAAAGTCGATTAAACAAATATTATCCATAAAAGCATATGACAGAAGAGAACAACGAAAAGACAAGGAAAAGATGGATTAGATGTAATCACTTAAACATTAATTAAGATAATACATCATAATATGTCAGATGATAGCAAACAAATTACAAAGGAACTAGAAAACAATAAACCAACTCCTAAACAGAACGACAAAAAAACAAAGAAAAAAAAGACTAGATGTGACAAATTATACGATTCATCAAATGATCGAGTGAAATCCTGGTTCAACAATCATAAATTCTATTGCCAATTATGTGAGAAAGAGATGCACCCAGCATCAAAATACAAACATCTGAAATCTAAGAAGCATGCAAACGCAAATCAAAAATAAAAACCATATAGATTCGATCAATAGTACAGACACTTAAACGTATGAAGGTACTTAAACGTATGAAGACAAATAATAATATATATAGAATGAAAATTTTTATCTCAACTAATACAAAAAAGCGTTAAGAATATGGTTAAACGTTATGAGAAAAATATCCTCTTACCACCAGCTCGATTCAGAGACAACCAACCAACCCCAGCTCAGAGGACTACATGAGAGGACGCAAGTGGGTTTGTACTGTAAGTACATCCGAGGATTAAGTAATTAAGTTGTGGTCAGGTTAGGTGTTATGTTCTGTCAATGAAACTGACTAAAGCTGTCATGATAGTCTTTATATTTCAAACTCATTTTAGTGTGATGCATTTTATTAAAATTCATAATCCGGTTCTCGCAACCCGAGATCACTGTTCTAGACATGGCGCCAAAGAAGCGCCTTTTGCCCTTCCGCACTGTTTGTAGTTTACAACTGCTCGATACTAGCGGTAGACGGTCACGGATATGTCCTCAGCTTCAGAATCTGTGGATTAAACCCCAAATATACTTCGGTACGTACAAGCTCACTTTGAGTTATCCGGTGGACATAATTCCAAAGTTGAAATGTAATTCCATTCAATTTGGAAAATGGCCGTCCGTATGAAGAACAAGGGTCGTCCTCTGCATGAAGATGACATTTTAGTCTCATTCTATGGTCTGATTGGAGTAATTCTACTACAGCATCGAATGTCTCGTTCAATTTCGACAAATACTTGTTTCGGATATGGCTATGAAACGGTGTACTTTCCTTTGACCTCAACAAAGGATTATTCTGGCGGGAAACCAGTGAGATCAGTCGACTCGTCATCGTCACAATCTCTAAATACGAAAGATATTTGCCATAATACAGACAGGATATTCTACTCTCTGAGAAGACATTTCTGGTAAAGATATGTATGAGCCAATCAATGCTATACCGCCATGGTTTAAGAACACTAACTGATCTTTGTAAACGTGATGTGCGCTATCAGTTACCCAGCTATCTCAAGCCTAGGATGTGAAGAAAAAAACACATTTTCATTTATATTGGAGTTCCTTCTTCTACTATGTGGAGATGATGCGGGTCCTGGCTGGGCTGGTCTAAATTTTAAAACTGCGGAAAGGGTATTTGGAAACACATGACGGTGAGTAACTCACAGATCACAAAACTTGGAAAGATGGAGGTAAGATTTGTTATTTTGTATTTTATTGAATTCAATACGTAGCATGTGCATATGGGCCCTAGGTCTAGTATCCGTACCTACTTCAACAAGGGCACCCAACGAGTACTTTTTGAAATTCGTTTGAAACCAGTTGTCTGCTGCTCATCTAGCCATTTTAAGGCGCCTACAATGTCTTTCGACGTATTCTAGAAAGCTATTAGCTGTTCGGATTTTTTTCTAGGTGGAAATCGCGTCAACCGAAAATACTATGGCAAAATATTCCCGGCCTACGAATTTGTTAGTAGCCTAGAACATAAACAAGAATTTTCTAGCCCAAGTAACTTCATGTTGCAAAGTTTTGTGGAGGTACGAATTTTTTAGGGGTTCTTTTGGATCGTTCTGACTCTATTGATCGGACGAATTGGGACGTACGAATATTTTTGGGGAAACCTTTTAGTCTCTCTTTTCTTCTATAATTTTGTAGGGATTGAAAACAAATTTTCTAGCCAGTATTTCAGAAAACAATTTTCTAGGGACAATTTTTTCAAATCCGAACGTTTTAGGCTAACTTACTCTCCCGAACAGCTTTTTAACCGAAAACGTCGTTGGGTGCCAGTAGTTAAAGTAGTCACCTTAGGTCCAATCCCTGGCTCCTGATTGGCCTAGACGGGGGGCGTGGCCTAAAACGACGCCATTACGCACGTGGCGTCCCAAAATGACGTCACAGCACGTGGCGCCGTCTGTTTGGCGGCCAAAGCCAGGCTTGGGATTGGTCGTCCGTGTAGGCTTAGAATGACGTCACAGGCGCCGCCAAACCCTGTCCCCCAAGCGAGGCTGGACCGGAAGTGGAGCCGCCGCCAGGGGTAAAGAGGTGTTTGGCGGCCCAAGCCAGGCCTGGGAGTGGTCGGGCCGTGTCGGGCGTTCGGGAGGAGGGGTTCGGCGGGCGTCGATTTTTTAAAAAGACGTCGAAAGGTGAGGTGCTTTATTCATTCGCCTACGGTGTCAAGGTGAAGACATGGGGTTACTGATCGAGTTTTATTTTACCCACGAGGGGGCGGTGACTGAAACGGCACACATGGGGTATTCCAATTTCCATAGAAAAGTGATGCGGTGCATGAACCTGGAAGATGCCAAGCGTTACGTGATCAGCGATTACGAGGGGACGTATTACGGGGAGTACGTACGCATCGTCTACAAGCTGTGTGCGGCCTTGGGGTATACCGTCCCCCATACAAACCTCATCCCTTACAAGATGGTGTTTATGTGAAAAAGAAATGTGTATAAATATAAGCCGTACCGGGGCGTGGGGAAGACAGTGAAGCAATGACAATGGAAGAACAAGCACTGAGATGGGCATCGGATATCCACTTTGACGATTGCCTGAAAAGTGACGAGTACTTCATGGATATGGATAAGTTGACCGTAAAGCTGGAGAAGGAAAGAAGTCCAACCACAGAAAAGTACTATGATAGGCTATGTGAAATGGATTTCAAGGCTATGCAGGAAGGTTTGAACCACAAGCAATACCTGCAAAAGTACGAGAAACAAGCCTACGCTGGAATATATCTCAATAGGGTCCCCCGCCCACCCCCCTAGGGACATCCCGGAATCAGTCCCACGCGGAACCAAGAAGACCTAGATTTTGGGGACAAACCGGACCCCCGGGATTTTTTTACCCTGGGGTCGGAAGCATCCCCTATGTAATTCTAGGTGTCCTTTCAACCAAAAACAGAAAAAGAATTAAAAACTATATACCTATTTACAAGGTCAACCGTAGAGAATGAGAAAGAATAGCCGAAGCTAGAAAAAACAATAAAACTTTCAAGAGGAACAACGTGGGGTGTCTGTTGTCTCTTTTCTAGGGGAAAAAGTATAAGGGAGGTGTCGCGCGCTAGACTCGGGGAGAGTACAGAATGCCTTGCGGTGGAGGAGGAGGTCCGTCCCTCAAGTGCCATGGTATTTTGAAACGTGTCCGTTGTCTCTTGGCGTGTTGCGGAGGAAAAGTGATTATCCAGGGCTCTCATTTTGAGGATTATGGGGCGCAAGAAGGCGAAGAAAAAGAATCCTTCCGCGCTGCTCGAGGCGTTGTATTACGACCCCAGCAGCCCTGCTGCCTTTGGGGGTGCTGCCCGTCTGGTGAAAGCGGCTAGCGAAGTGGGGGTAACCCGCACCACCACTTTAGCATGGCTGAAAAAACAATTGACCTTTACGTTGCACCGCCCTTTTCGAAAAAAATTTCTGCGAGGGCGCGTGCGCGTGATGGCCCTGGACGAGCAGTGGCAGGCAGATCTGGTGGACATGCAAGCCACGAGTGCCTTCAACAAGGGATACAAACACATTTTGACCATCATCGATGTGTTGTCCAAGTACGCGTGGGCGGTCCCCCTGAAGAACAAGACGGGGGAGGAATTGGTGCGTGCATTTACCCAAGTGTTCCGCGAACGGAAACCGTTGCGGTTGCAGACCGATGCCGGGACAGAATTTACCAACCGCAAGTTCCAGGCCTTTTTAAAAAAGAATGACGTGGCCTTTTTTGTTACGTACAACGAGACCAAAGCCCAGATTGCCGAGCGGTTCAACCGGACGCTCAAGGGACGCATGTACAAATATTTCACGGCCACCGGGAAGAAAGAGTATTTGAAAGTCCTCCCTCAATTGGTGCTCGGGTACAACCGAGCCGTTCACAGTAGCATTCGACGCGCCCCCATCACCGTCACGCCCTTCAACGACCACGAGGTGAGGGCCATCTTGTACCGGGAAAAGCAGCCGACGCCGAGGAAACCGAAGAAACCGCTGTACCGTTCCGGCGACACGGTACGGATTAGCAAGACCAAAGGTCATTTTGAAAAAAGCTATCTGGCCAACTGGTCGGAGGAAGTGTTCACGGTGATAAAACGGTTGGACTACCGCACCCCTCCCGTCTACCGGTTGGAGGACCTGAGCGGGGAGGCGTTGCGGGGAACGTTTTACGAAAGCGAGATGACGCCGGTTGCCGTGGAAAAAGAAAGTCTCTTTATCATCGAAAAGGTGTTGCAGCGCCGCCCCGGCAAGAAGAAGAACCAGGAAGAAGTCTTGGTGAAATGGGAAGGGTACCCCGCTAAATTTAACAGCTGGGTCCCGGTCACTCAGCTCCAGACCCAAACGTACGGGTGAAAAAAAGAAATAAAAGAGTTTGTTGTACCGCTTGCCTGATTCATTTGTGTTTGAGTGGGGAGAAAGAGAGAGAGAGAGAGAGGATGCAGGAGGGTGAGGAATTTTACATTACCGTCACCAACGGGACGAGTACTAACGTCTACACCAATGTCCCGTCCCGGTTCCGTATCCATCTCCCGCAAATGTATGAGCTGTCTCCGGCCTGGGAAATGGCAGTCACGCAATTGATCTTCCCCAGGCCCCAGAAGAAGAAGACGCTTTACATGTACTGTGATTTAGTGGAACCCAGTATTGTGGGGGATACGAAAGCCCCCTTGTTGAGAGTCCTTTTTTCAGGGACCAGCGACGAAAACGGCATGGTCCAAGAACGCAACTTTTCTCCCCTGTTCTACAGGCAACTGGCCAAGACGGTGTTTGAGGATTTCGAAATCCTTATAACCGACGAGCACGGGAAACTGGTTTCATTTCCACAAACCTCTAAGGTGGAAGCGACCCTCCATTTCCGGAAAGCATGGACCCCAACCGCATCTGGATGACCTTGCCTAGCGTGGCCAGCCGGACTGCCTTTCCCAATAACATGGGCTCCCATTTTCGCATCCGTCTGCCGGAGATGATGGTCTTGGACCGACGGTGGGAAATGGCCCTCTGCCACCTGCAATTTCCACGCGCCTGGGATGAATTGTTCCCTAAAGAACAAGACCGCCAATTTATACTGATCCAAGAAAAACTTCGCCAAGAAGAAGAGACCTCGACCACCCTCACCTTTGCTTCCCAGCATTTCGAAACGGTCACAGATCTGGTTCATGCTATGCGCTGGGCTTTGGTGCAAGGGGGATTCCAAGCGATCCTCAAAACATTTGCCGTCCGGGTGAAATCTCCCGATAAACAATTGGCCAAGACCGCCCTGGAATTGAAACAAACCGTGACGGACGGTTACATTTTAGCCCTCCCCCCTCCACTGGCCTACATGATCGGTTTGGAGAACGATCCCAAAAAATCCACCTCACATCCCGCGGGCCTACTGAAAAAACCAGGCCCCAACACCCCGTTGATGTCCAGTATCTTAGGGGTCCATACCGGGGTGTTGATCGCAGACAAAGCCATCGTGATCCCCGAGTCGATTTCGGAGAAAGACCGGACCGTATACTACCTGAGCCCCTCGTCCACGGGAACAGGCGCCACCTTGTTTCCCTGGCATTACAAGATCCATTCGACCGTTGTGTTGGCCCCAGGGAACTATGGGAATGCCAAAGCTATCGAAGTGGCCATTTCCCCGAACGACATCCCGCCCGTGTCCTGGTTGTGGGACACCAAAGATGTCGATGGAAGAGTATACCTGTCCCTTAAAATCAACGATAAGGGGAGCTATTTTGCTGTGAGCCCTTGGCTGGCCAAGCTGTTGGGATTTGGCGACGGTTACACGCCCCAAATATTTTCGCAGAACGAGAAGGAAAAGAAAACACCTCTGATAGGCTACCAACCCGAGTGTTGGTCCACCTATTACTCTGGCCTGAAATTCTCGACGACCAAAGCCTACCTGCTCAACCGCGATTTTAAACATCAACCCGTACGCAGTTTGTACGTGTACTGCGATCTGATTGAGCCGCATATCGTGGGGGATGTGAAAGCGCCCTTGCTGAGGGTCGTGTCGGCCCAGGTCCCGTACAACAAGGTGGTGGAACGAGACTTTCCGGTCATGCGCTACTTCCCGCTCGCCAAAACGGTGTTTGACACGCTGGAAATCCTTATAACCGACGAGTCCGGCCACCGCATCTCATTCACCTCAGCAGCGACCGTGGTGGCGACATTGGAATTTGTGAAGCGCACTCTGAAAAGGAAAGGATGAATTATGGACCGTCTACGGGGACTATGGCACCGGTGCCATCTATGGGGGACGTGGTTGGCGGAGGGTCTTCGATACCTGTGTTCCATGCGCTCCCCGCCCACGCCTCCAGCCCTCAACGCACACCCACCTCCATTCCTGTCTTCCAGGGGGGCCGCGGAGAGCAAGGAGGCGGGGGACTCATCCCTATCCGTTGGAATGAACTCGGCGGTTACGGACCGGTCACCAATCAAAAGGGTGGACTCTTACCCTTGGCGCTAGCCCCCTTAGCCGTCATGGCGGGCAAAGCGCTGGCCGGGACCGTCGCGGGAGCGGTGGCTAAAAAAGGAGGACAAAAGATACTCGCTCAACTGAAATCGAAATTTGGCAAAAAGATGGTGAAGCAAATCGTAAAGGACACGAAACAAGGGGCGGCCCGTGTGCTCGGCAAGAAAACCAGTAAAACGTTGATCCAAGGCCTAGAAAAGATAGCTGGGGTGGCATCGAAAAAGAAAAAGACGAAGAAACCGAGGGCGGCGAGGGCCAACAAGAATAAAAGAAAGACAAAACAGGCTCTCCCTCTCATTCCTTCGAAGGCTGTCAAGCGTGCACGTGTTGCGAGAGATATCTTTGACGTTGATTATTGATGGCTACGGTCGCAGGCATGGGCAAACCGCCCCTGCCCAACATGTTGGGCGGCTACAACACCCATTTGGATTTTTTCAACAAGGAATTGGCTCAAGCGGTTGAAGAACGAGGTTATTGGTCGGAGCACGCTCCCAAATCGGCCCTCTTACCCGGGTCGCCCGTGGAATTTTACCTCCCGGCCAGTCCCTATTACACCGTGCTGCCTAGAAGTTATTTCAAGGTAACGGCCGACGTCGTGAAAGCCAACGGAGAGGCTTTGACGGCCGATTTGGCCTTGGGGATCGTCAACAATTGGTTTCATTCCCTCTGGTCGCAAATCGATATGGCCTTGAACGGGGAATGGATGACCATGAGCACTAAAACTTACCCCTACAAAGCCTACCTCAGTACCCTGCTCAACTATACTCCAGACGCCAAGAAATCTTACCTGACCTCGGGACTGTACTACAAAGACGTGGCCGGGGCCATGGATGCGTTCACAATCGATGGGGACAACATAGGCTTGAATACGCGGGCGGCTTACGTGAAGGAAAGTACCGTGGTGGAAATGACGGGGATGTTTTACATTGACGCCGCCTTCACCAACAAACTGCTCCTCAACGGAGTGCCCCTAGAATTCCGACTCACCCCCGCCAGCAACGCCTTCGCCCTCATGGGAAACAGTGCAGCGGCGGAAGTGGCCGCCGCTAAAATCAGGCTGAAGCGGGTCACTTTCTTCCGACGCGTCAGTGTCTGCAACAAGGACTTCATGAAGAGCGTCGAAATGAAACTCGTGTCCCAGCCCGTCCTCTACCCTTACAACAGTGAGGAAGAACGGATGTTCACCATTTCCCTGGGGGACACCACCTTTGAGAAAACGGATTTCCTGGGCGGTCGCATCCCCCGACGCATGCGACTTGCCTTGATGGGGAGTGCGAACAGTTTGGGAGCGCTGAAAAAGAACCCGTACAATTTCCAAAGGTTTGGGATGACCCGCGCGACGGTCACGATCGACGGCACGCCCACCCCCTTCTCCCGCCTCGAATTTGCGGACGGGCAAACCCTGGACGGGTACAATACCTTGTTCCTGTCCCAAGGGCCCATGAGCGCCAACCACGGGATTGACGTTACCCGGACCGATTGGGACAAGGGCTACGCCATCCTTTCTTTTGACTTCACTCCAGACGGCAGTGGCAGCGCCTCCCACATGAACCTACAACAGTACGGGACGGTGGGCATCCGCCTTCAGTTTGCCGCAGGGGTCACCGAGACCTTATCCGTGTACGTGAACTGCGAGTTTGACGCCGCCTACGAAATCAACAGCAGCCGAGAAGTGAAAAAGTTGTAAGCCGATGACCACCTACACATCGCAATTGGCGGTCTTGGCCCGTCACGATTGGTGGCTCCGCGCCTCGTTTCGGGGCGTGTTTCCCATGGACCGACGGCCCCGCCGCGTGACCTACCCCGCCTCGTTCATTCTCAATACCGACAACGCCGACGGACCAGGTACCCATTGGTTGGCCTTTTATTTTCCGCGCCAAGGCCTGAATGAATTCTTTGACAGTTATGGCTTTCCCGCCTCTTATTACGGGTTGCAAGAGTACGTACGGCAGGGGAACGCCCAGCATAAGGAAAACAATGTGATGTTGCAAGGGAACAAGTCCAGCGTGTGCGGTAGTTATTGCCTGTACTACCTCCTGCGCCGAGCCCACGGTCGGTCTCTGGCGGAGGTCCTGCAGAACCTCCAGCAGTGGAAGACCAAGACCACCAGGGACCGGGCCCTACAAGCCTGGCAACGCCAGTACCAGCGCCGGAGTGTGGCGCGGTGGCAGCAGCAGCAGCAAGACCTTCACGATCAATGTGTTATCAGTTTGAGACAAAGTGAAAAAATAAAATAAAACAAGTTCCCCACCTCTATGTCTTGTTATTCTTGGGAAGGGTGTGAGGCACGATGGATGTCCGTTTCCAAACGCCCTGCAATATCTTGATCACGGGTCAAAGTCAATCGGGGAAAACGGTGTTCACCGAAAGACTTCTGCACCACGCGAAATCCCATTTTACCCAGCAACCCCTCACGATCGTGTACTGCTATGGCAGCGCTTGGCAACCCCGGTTCACTGCCCTGCAGAAACAATTGGGGGTGAAATTTGTGGAGGGGCTTCCCGACGACCCGTACGCCCCCTTTCGCGGCAAGCCGGGTCTCTTGATCCTGGACGATTTGATGAAAGAAGGCTCCAAGGACGAGCGGGTGGTGGACCTGTTCACCAAAGGCTCGCACCACCGCAACATTACGGTGCTGTACCTGACCCAGAACATTTTCCCCCCAGGCAAGTACGCGCGCACCATTTCCATCAACGCGCACTACCTGGTGGCTTTTAAAAACGCTCGGGATTCGTTGCAAGTCCGGAAATTGGCCGAGCAAGCCTTTCCGGGGCAAGTACCGGCGGTGATGCGGGCCTACCAGGACGCGACCCAACGCCCCTTTGGCTACCTCCTCTTCGACCTCCACCCCCGGACCCCGCCCCAAATCCGGTTGCGCACCAACATTTTCTCCGAGGAGGGAAAACAACATCACGCCTACGTGTTGGAGGAGGATCAAAAGGGGGCAGGACTTTGGGCGGCACTGAAAATGACGTGGCCAGCAGTGAAAAAGTCATTGTTAACACCCAAGGCAAGCCGTAAGGTGGACGCCCTGGGCAGCATCACCAACGCGCTGTACCGACAACGAAGAAAAACCGGTTTTTTAACCAGGGCTGCCAAAACGCTACAACAACTAGGAGGCTCCAAGAAGACGGTTAAAAGAGTGAAAAAAACAAAGGGCAGCACCCCATCCCAATCACTTCGTGGGGCCGTGTGGAAGAAACCCAACAACAAAACAACCTTCCATCCCCCTTTTTCAGGGCAACGCGGGGGTGCTTTACAGCGCTCCCGGAAGTCTCTGAACAGCCGTGTCGAAGAGGTCCTGAACAAAGCGGATTGGGTTAACTTTATAGTCTAGGCCCCCCAGGGAAACCGTTCAGTTGTGGTGATGGCCTCCCCCTTGCTTCAACGCAGCGCCACGTTCCTCCGTCAATTTGCCAAAGCGGATCTCGGGCAGAAAAAGAAACTCATCCGGGCCGCGAGCCAACATCAAATCAACGCCGTCAGCGAAGTGGTGCACAACGCCTTGCTCGGGACTTTTCCGATAGGCGCCCGTGCGAAGAAAATGTTTGCCCCCATCAAGGCGAAACTTCGAAAAATAGCCAACAAAGCCCTGTCGCCGGCCGTGAGGAAAAGGATTCTGCTCTCCTCCTCGACAGCGTTGCAGAAAGCCAAGCTTAAAAAGGCCGTGGGCCAGCGAGGAGGGTTCATTTTCACGACCGCTGCCCTCATTGCCGCCGCCGTTCTTGCTGGCAAAGCCGTGGCCGCTGGCGCCATCAGTGGAGGGGTAGGCTACGGAGTCAAGAAAGCTCTGGAGCAAGCCGGAGGGTATTTTGACACAGCCATCCCCTCGCCAATAGACCCTTCCCCGGAAGAGTACGCCCAATACCTGAGTCAACCTTATATCTGGTCCTGAATGGTCCAACCAATCCGCAACTGGCCGGTACCCGAGGGTACAGACCCGGCCCGGTGGCAATTGTTTTTAGCCCGTCTTCGAAAAAGGCAGCGCCAAACCCTGCCGGGAAAAAAAGTCAGCAGGACCGTGCGGGCAGCGAAGAAAATCCGAAGAAAGTATAAGACGCGACCGCCTAAGAAGAAATCCCAGACAGGGAAAAGGAAGCGGTCCCCACACCACCCTCCAGCAGCCCCAGTAGGAATTTCCGTGACGCGATGGACCGTGAAGCGACACAAACGAAAAAAGCGATGAAAGAGGCCGAGGGGAAGAACCCTATGCGCATGGTCTTGGTGCCGGAAGAGTCTATGCGGTGGTTGGAACAACAGCTTCGTGTGGACACGACCAAAGGGGTTAAAGTGCTCAGCCAGTACCAAAAGGCCATGGCGCAGGTCCTAGAAAACCCAGAGAAACCGGCCAGCCCCGACCAGTTTCAAGATTTACTCCAAAAATATGTCCGGCGTCGTGAAACCATTGAGCCTAGTCCCTTCATGGCCGTGGCAGCCAAAGTGTTAACCCAGAGCCAAAGGGGCGCTTTGCGAAAAGTTCCCCCCTCCAGCAAACCTTTAGCGTCGGTGCTGGTCAATCTGTTGAAGTTGAAAGGGGGACAGAAAATTTCCTGGAATGCGCAAGGGGAAGTGAAACTCTACGGGCAAACTCTACCGGGGAGTCAAATTTCCGATCTGATTAAAGAGGCGGTGCATCCTTCTTCCACCCGCACGTCGCCCGGCTACCGTGATTTCATGCAATTTCTAGCGGAAGAAAAAATTCCTAAAGATCTCATCCGACACCCCCGGGATCTCATCTCCAAGAAGAAAGAGTACACGCCCCGGCCTAAACGAACCGCCGCAACTCCAGAAGAACTCCCGCCCCAGCCCTACAAAGATCTCCCGCCGCCCCGCCGAGAGGAAACACCGTTCTCCAGGACCCCCTACAAAGCCTTTTCCCGTGGGGGTCCCCGTGGGGGTCCCCGTGGGGGTCCCCGTGGGGGTAGCCGCCGCCTCTCTTTTGGCACAGGCTCCGCCCAAAAACCGTCTTTAAATTGGCGTCCTTTTTAAATCCCCCTTCATTAACGCCATGGCACGAACTCTAATGAGACCCGCGGGGATGGGACAAGCCCCCTGGCAACGCCGTGTCGCCACCGCGAACGCAGGGAAGACGATGCCCAAGAAGAGAATGCCCCGCCATACCGTGGTAGGTAAAAAACCCAGCAGGGCCGCCCGGGCGGTAACGCAAATACAGAAAAAGTATAAGGCGCAAAAGAAAAAGAAAGCCCAGACAGGGGGGACGCAAACCGTGCGCAAGATCACGAGCCGAAAATCGAAAGACGGCCGTACCGAAACAACGATCCGAACGACGACCACGTCGGGCAAGCGCCAAGGCAAGAGTATCAGCCGGTGGACCGTCAAACACCTGAAGAAAAAGACTTAAAGAAAAAAAGACTTTGACAATTCTCACTCATTACGCGTTACTCTTCAAGCGGTGAACATCATGGGTCTAGATATTACTTTCTATGGAGCTGAGGGCGGCGGCGATGTCATTGTGGGCGAGTGCCACATGTGCTATTCTACATTTGGAAACTGGATGGAAGAATACCTGAGCGAAGGCGAAAGGAAGCAGTATGTGGTGAGCGACTGCGAAGGAACCTATTATGGACACTATGTGATGTTGGTCTATCATATTTGTATTTGGGAAGGATTTCTGCGCAAGCATTCAAAACTCCAACCTTACAAGATGGAGTTCCTCTAAATAAAAGACTGAGACTTTAGTATCACAGCTCAAAGGAACTGAATTATTTATTACAATAAAACTTTGTTTCTTCTAGAGTCTCTTTGTTTTCTTTCAGTAGCCGTAAGGGTAGCTCTGGTAGCCGTGGAGAACCCTCTTGTCGTAGGTCACCTTGAAGGTCTTGGTCTCTGGGCGGGTGTGCAACGTCCGGTCTTGGGTGTTGCGGTGGATGGCGTGCGGCGTCACCACCGTCCGTGTGGGTTCCCCTTGGCCTTGCACCATGGCTACCATGGTCTCGAGGTTTACGATCGCCCGATTTCTCACATTGAGGCGTAGTCCTTTCACTTTGCAGACGGTACGGTCTTGACTCGTTTCGTACCCGTAGCTCTTGGGCCCGGTACAGGCAAAACGGACAATCTGTTCCCCTTCTTTCAGCTCGTTGGTCATGTCGCCTAGAAATCGACCGACCGGGGGCGCCACTTGGCCTACTTTCTGTGTGAAGTAGATGCTGTCCGTATCGTGGTAGACGATACGGTCCTTCAAGAGATCGAGGTACGAATAGAGTTTCAGGCGTGCGTGGGCTGTGGTGTAGGCGGCAAACACGACGTTGGTGTGGGGGTTGGAGTCCACGTAATGGGGGGTGGTGGTGTAGTGGACCTGCACCATGTCTTCGTGCACGAACAGTACGTCCTGCACTTCAAATTCGTCGCTCATCATGAGCTCGAAGTAGCGGTCCAACTCGGTGACGTACTCCGACTTCTGAGGGTTCTGCTTCTGGCCGAACTTGCCCCACAACGTGTTGAGCATCCATTTCGCCAGGGCCCGCATCCCCGCGTTGAACTCGATCTTGTCCCACTCCAGTAAGATCCCCGTGGCTACCCGGTAATTCTCTATAAAAGAGGCTTTCTCGGCGTCGGTGTGACACCCGGGCGGCCACCCACTCGCTTCCTGTTTCATCTTGAGGAAAGTGTTCACGTAGCCCGTGAACAAACCCCGGGTCCCGGTGGCGGGATCGTACTGTTCCGACTCGGGATAATGCCATACCCGGTACATTTCCAGGACCCTGTAGCCTTGGCGCAGGGCCTCGTGAAGTTCGTGGCTCACCCAAGTGCCTGTCAAAGCCCGGGCCTCGTCGTCGTGGCAGCAGGGGACCTGGTTCTTGTCTTCGGCGCAGGTCCGGCAGAGGGTAAACAACAGTTTCTCCCCCACGTGCGTTGGGAGGACCGGGAAAAACAGGTGGAGTGGCGGTAAGATCTTCAGGTGGATTAACCCCTCGTACGGGAGGGTAGGGTCTAGATTCTCGGTGAGGATTTCTGGATGGCCCAGCGGGAACCGTTGTGTTTTTTGCACCCAGGGGTACAGGGAGCACACATCCAGCGCCTCCATCCATTCTCTCCCCCATTCTCCCTCGCTCGCTTCCCAGTAAGTCTTGATTCCGTTGGTTCGCCCTCCAAAGAACGCTTTCTTGGGGTCGAGGGGAAGCTGGGCTTGAGGGATGGGCGCTAGGGTAACGATGGTCGGGTCCAAGGCCATGGCCGCCCGGACTTCGCACTCCCTGATCTGGATCACGTTGTACCCTTGCTGACTCAGGTACAACATTTTGTCTCGGGTCCGGTCGGCCAACGTTTTCATCGTGCAGTGCAGTAAGGGATGAATTCTGTCTTGGTGGTTACAACGATCACATCCATGCCAAAAACAACCGTTTATTTCGTACGCCGTGTGGGTAGCCGCGTGGTACCCGTCCAGTTTGTAGGGGCCCACATGCTTCTCTCCGACATTGCCCGCGTGCTGGATCTGAATTCCGTCTCGCCGCTCCACGTGGGCCAACCATTGGAGCGCCAACGCCGACTGCACGTCCTTGGGCCGGTAGCCAAGCCGTGGCAAGACCGCAATGGTGTTCGGTCTGAGAAATTTCTTGCGGAATACTAGATTGCACATGGAGGCGAGGGTCACGGTCCTGGTAAAGGGGTCTATCCCCGCCACTTTCATCATGATTGTCCGGAATGCCAAACAGGCCCGTTGCAAGATGGCCACATCCCGATGGCAATAGAGGGCCAACTCTTTCTGGAAGTCGAAGACCCCGCCACGGGCCCGTTCGGTCGCATGCCAGGCCACCAGTTCTTCTTTGCCTTGCGGACTCAACGACTCCGGTTCGTAATAATGTAGGGCGGGGAGTGGACCCACGTACTGCTGATGTTCTGGCGTATTAAAAAAGATGGGAAAATCCAGCTTGTTGAGGTTTTCGGCGTGGAACCCAAACGTGACGGGAAATTGTTTGAGGGCCAGCGGGATGAAGAGCAACGAGTCTTTGATCACCAGCTTGTAGTC
This sequence comes from Actinernus sp. WN-2022, assembly GCA_030867875.1. Taxonomy (NCBI): domain Eukaryota; kingdom Metazoa; phylum Cnidaria; class Anthozoa; order Actiniaria; family Actinernidae; genus Actinernus; species Actinernus sp. WN-2022. Next base: position 4,051,029 of record JAOWCC010000936.1, on the reverse strand, counting down.
GGGGATGGTCACCACCATAGCCTTGCCGCCGCGGAAGAGCACTTTCGGTTTTATGGCATTCTTGAAGATGTATTCCAGGATGGGGTACGAGTCGTACCCCATGGCGTTGTGGGCCAGGCACACGTAATTTTTGTGATTCCCCGAGAAGAGCCAGTCGCAGAATTGGGTGAGGGCCGTGAGGCCTCGGAACTCTACTTTCCGTGGACCGCATTGAGTGCAGGTGGGTAAATCTGACGTCACACAGAGATCGCACACTTTCGAGACCCCCGCAAAGTTGACCACGTGCTGCGCTTCCAGGGGCATGGCTTCAAAATCAAAGAACAGGTACCGGAACTTGTCTCCCTCGTCTTCCGCGGCGGCTCTCTCTGTCTCCTCTTCTTCCGCCAGGAGGGCCGCGTAGGCATCTTCTTCATCTTCTTCTTCTTCTCCCCCTCCCCCACCTCCTCCTCCTGGGGCTAGGCGCGAGAGTTTCTGGTCCGCCACTTGCATGGTGCACAAGTGGTCCGGGGGGACAATAGCTTGGCAACTCCGGCAACGGTATTCTCCGCACACGTGGACTCCGGCCAGGCCCCGTGCCAGATGGTCCACCATCACCCCACATTGGGTACAACGCGTGTACCGTTCGCACTGGCTCCATGTTCTGGTGGTGAGGCTCCCATGCCCCGTCCGGTGGGGGAGGTGACGGCGGTGGTTCTCGAAGCACTCCCCACTCTTGAACCAACGACGGCACGGGTCACATTTTCTCCAAGAAAATTTCTCCCCAGGGGCGAGGGGAGAACAGTCCTTGACCCCACAACAGCCACAGGTCGTGTCACAAGTGTGTTGTCTAGGGTCGTTGTAGGTCTTCTGGCAGAGGGGGCAGAAGTATTTGGCATTCAGGAGACCCCTCATGTTGTTGATGACGTCATAGTGGTTGTTCTCAGTTTGGTAGAGGTACACGCGGTAGCGGGCCTCAGGGAGGTGACCCGAGTAGATAATACTATTCATGTGCTCTCGGGAGACCAGATTCACTTCTACCCCTTGGTCTGCCAAATAGGTTTGGAATCGTTTGAGCTCCGGGATCCCACAGCGTCGAAGAGGGACGCCTGCTTGGTTGTGGAGCTCCAAGGCTAGAGTCCGTTGTCGGGGTTTCCCTCGCCTTATTTCGTGGTAAAGAGGATGGTTCTGCACCTTGGCCAGGGCCGTGACCAATCCTCTGGCCATGCATAATTCATCATCATTGCATATCCTCACGATGCTTCGTTTTGTTTTTCTGAATTTTTCCAAGTCGGTCGTACAGCAACGGGGTGGACGTGCTCCTCCCGCTCTGGGTATTTTCACGTGAAACACATGGATGTGGAAACGGCCCCGCAGTAGGAATTCTTCATTCGATTGGGTGATCTCTCCAATTCTAGCCATGATTAGGGCGGGGGTGAGGGTGGACCTCATCAGGTAGGGAAAAGACAACGGGTAGTCCAGATGCGGAGCGTCTAGGGTCAGGCGTACTCGGTCTTGCGGTTCGGCCTCCCCTAGGGTGGTCTCCAGGACCCTCTCTAGTGCGACCGTGACGTCTTGAAGGGCCTGTCCATAAAAAATAATACATAAAATAAATAAAATAAAATAAATAATACATAAATAAATTTAAAAAATTAAATATTAAAAAATTAAAAAATATTTTTTATTTTATTAAAATTTACAAAAAATTAAATTTACAAAAATTAAAATAAAAAATAAAAAATAAAAAAGCGTAGCCCGGCTAGAGAAGATCAAGAAGAAAAAGAAAAAAGAAAAAAGAAAAAAGAAAAGAAAAAATTGGATTTCCTCACGGGGACTCGAACCCGTGCGCTTGGCGCTTGAACGCCTGCTTCTTACCACAGGAGATTTAACGCTACGCGCCACCTCGCCGCGCGCTGTGACGTCATGCCAAAATAGTGTAGTCAATCCTTACCTCGGGCAGAGTCGCGCGGGATCGCGTCCTTATGTTTAGTTCGTAGTCCTTGCAGGTCGTCTTGAATTTTTTACACGCTCTGGTCCGGGTTTGTAGGAGTTCAAAGACTGCCTCCTCTTCTTCCTCCTCTTCCTCCTCTTCCTCCACGGCATCGGCGGTGGCGCTGGGTTTTTTCCTTTTTCCTCCTCCCTGTTGTTCGCTCACTCGTTTACCGTCGGGAAACAAGGCGTGGAGACATTTCTCCGGCTCGAAATCGTCCTCGTTGGCCTCCTCCTCGTGGTCCTCCTCGTTGTCCTCCTCGTGATTCTCCTCGTGGTCTTTCCTCTTGGGGGGCTTGGGACCGAATTTTCCCCACGAGAGGTTGAGGGACCGTTTTGTCCAATAGTTTGAATGAAATAAACTTTTCGGGTCCGTCACTTCCGGACGCACGGCGGGGAGGTTCAGCGCCTCGACGGCTTTTTCTATTTGCTCCTCGGTGGTAGTGGTCTCTAGAGCCTCCATCTCGGGAAATGTAAACGGTTCTTGCGAGGAGGAGGAGGCCACCCCCGGGGGGAAATCCACATCCTCCAGGAAGGCAAACAAATCCTCGGCGTTGTACCACGGATTAATTTCTTCGAACGTGAACTCGTCCTCTGGGTCTCCCCCTGGGTCTCCCATCGGTTCTCCTACTGGTTCTCCCACTGGTTCTCCCACTGGTTCTCCCACTGGTTCTCCCACTGGGTCTCCCCCCGGGGAGGGATGAGTCGGCGCCTGACGGGTTACGGCATAGGGATTGTCCTCTTTTTCATCTTCGAGGGTGAGGGTAACTGGGTTGCCTTCTTCATCTAGATAACTCCAAGAATCCATCGTGCTCACACTAACCCAAATCAAAATTCATCGCTCGCTTTTATGGCTTTTACTCTGCTCTCTGATTGGTGCCTTTTTCTCGGCCGGTGATTGGTTCCTTTAGAAGGAACACGGCTTGTGAGTGGTGGAATTCGATCCGTTTTTTGTTCGACTGGATCCCCTGGGGTCTAAGAAGCCTCTGAAAAACATCTCCCCTTACCCCTTGTTCTTCAAAAATTGTCTCACCCCCACCCCCGGGAGCCCTTCTTCCTTCCTTCGTTGAACCGTAATCACTTTGCATTCTCTAAGCACCTTTTCTGATCTCCTTTGATCCTCTAAGCTAGAACACCTCGACAAACGTACCCAGTGAGGTAAACAAAAACTAGTCCAACCGGTTTATCCCAGTTTAGGAGGCTCTTGTGAATGAGATTTTGTAAGGCAAAGACGCGCGGCTCCTGATTGGTGGAAAACTAGTCTAACCGGTTTATCCCAGTTTAGATTTTCGTGAATGAAAGTGGCGTTATGCAAAGGCGCGCGCTCTCGATGCCTGATTCAGCGTGTACGAGGTTTTGACAATAAAGGAAGCCTTTCCCGGATCGCCGAAGACGAAAAAAATAGCGGAAAAATTAGAAACCCTGGCTGGCTAATTCCAGCAAAAATTTCAGACCCTTTCAGGACTGTTTTGGGGGTGAATTTTGAGAGTCAAAAACCAAAAATCCACTGAAAACGAATTCGAGTCAATTTCGGATTGAATGACCCCGCCAATCATAGCGCTCGCTTCGCTTAGCGAACCAATCGTAGGCCGAGCTTAAGGCTCCAATCACAGCACATCCTTTGCCTGCATAAATACATGCCCCAAAACTAACTTCGGCACAGTTGAATCAGCCACTCAACCGGTAAGTTTGCACAAAATTTTCTCTTGGAATTCAACCTGAGGCCTTGTATTTTCCTTACTAATCTTTTCTTTTTTGTTTTTCCTTTTTATTTCCTCAGTCAAACAACAACAAAACAAACACCCCGAACAAGAACAAGGTGAGTTTTACACAAAATTCTCTCTGGAAATTCAACCTAGGGATTTACTAATCTTTTCTTCTTTTGTTTTTTCCTTTTTATTTCTACAGACAAAACAACAACGACGCTATGGCTGTCCAACGGCCTATTCGAGAGATTGAGGTACTATCCTGCTGACTTTCTTTTTGCCTAGGAATACCGTCGCTAATCTTTCTTTTGTTTTTTCTAGAATATCCGAGGCGTACTAATCCCCAACCTGGCTCAAGTAAGTTGTTGTGGATGTTCTCCCACCTCCCTAAAACAGTGTTAACGTTCGGTCACTGCTTCACAGAGCCGTTCATTTTATTGGCAAAATTTCCCCATTCAGTAAAAGTTTTGATTAATTTTTATAGGCTTTTCTCGAGGGCCCCACCGGTGGGGGATCTCCGCTCTTGTCAGAGCGCCTCTAGCGAACTAATTTCTCTAAACCATTATTCGTTTTTTTCTTAATTTTCTTTTTAAAAAGTTTTTCTTTTCCGAACAGACTTTTCTACCGGTCGCAACGGACTTGACTGCCTACCACTATCTGCACCATGCCCTTTTTTTGAGACAGTTTGGCTTGCCATTGGAAATAATATCAAGGATTGGGGCATACGTATGCGGGCAGCAGCGGGCTGACAAGAGGAAGATCAAACACAGAAAATTATTTTTCCCCACACTTTTAATGGTTACTTGTTTAAGTGTTTGGGACTTTAAATCCGTCTATTGTTGGGACGCTAGTTACCAGGAGCTCCCCCATAATAAGCGATTTTGGGGGATGGACCCTGTCACGGCGGCTATGTTTATTGAGCCGTTAACGGAATTTTCCTTCCGCTGGTGCCAAAAGTGCCATTCAAACACAACCGTTTGCCAGCGCCACTGCAACGTGGGCATTATTTATAGACGCTGCCCTCACCACCCCATTTATTCTCAAGTGGATCACGAGGGGTGGGGAAGATTTCAGTGGCGTACACTTTTCTTTCACATCGAGTGCTAAATGCCAATTATGTTTTTTCTAGTGTGTAAACTGTGGCCATTATCCAGAGTAACAGCAGCAATTACCGCCTATGCCTTGCTGCGGAGAAACTATATGTCCCTCGTGTTTTGTGGGGTTATTGAAACCTGGGTTGAGAAAAGATGGACACCCCGAATGCTTTTACTGTGCCACGAGGATGAGGCACGAGTTCTATGTTAGGTCAGGATCTATTATCATTTTTCGACATGGTATCACCTTTGGGTGCCTAACTTTGCCCTTAAAAAAAATATTCAATCGACGTTATGATCTTGTTTTCCCTCCTCGATAAAAAGTTTACGCCATTGAAATTTTCCTGAAGTTCCTCCCGTGGCATAAATTAGACCTAAATTTTATTTTTCATTTCTAGTGTTCTAGATGTAAGACACTACGGGGAGACATGTTACCCCCGCTACCCTGTTGCTGGAGAACGGTGTGTGCCGCATGTTTAATAGCCAGGATATCTAAATTTCTGAGCAAAGATGAAGTACCGCGTTGCTGTTTTTGCCGGGTAAAATACTACCATGAATTCTACATAAAAGCGGGAAGCTTAATTCTCTTCCACCACGGGACCGTTTTCGGTATTATTGTTTTACCCATTGATTATAAATACCATCACCATTATGGATTAGTTTTTTAAAAAAAAATTATGCCACGGGAAGATCTTCTCTTTTTTATAAATTTTAAAAACTTATTAGGGCCATTAGACCACTTTCAAAATTACATAAATATTAGGGCGATTAGCCCACCTTTTTCTATTACATAAATATTAGGGCGATTAGCCCCATTTTCAGAAATTTTAACACTACTAGGGCGATTAGCCCCACTTTTTCACAAATACTAGGACGATTAGTCCACTTTTTCTGCACGGATATTTTCAATCTTTCGAATGGGCCGGAGGGCCTGTATATATGTATATATTTTTTATATTTCTATCATTTTATCTTTTGGTTGAAAAGACACCTTTAATTATTATTAATTATTTTCAATACATACTTGTATTATTTAATTAATTTGGTGAGCCTGAAATGGGCCACCGCCTTTGTAAAATTAATTTTAAAACAAGGCACCCCATTTTCAGAAATTTTAACACTACTAGGGCGATTAGCCCCACTTTTTCATAAATACTAGGACGATTAGTCCACTTTTTCTGCACGGATATTTTCAATCTTTCGAATGGGCCGGAGGGCCTGTATATATGTATATATTTTTTATATTTCTATCATTTTATCTTTTGGTTGAAAAGACACCTTTAATTATTATTAATTATTTTCAATACATACTTGTATTATTTAATTAATTTGGTGAGCCTGAAATGGGCCACCGCCTTTGTAAAATTTAATTTTAAAAACAAGGCAAACAAAGTTGTTTTTACTCAAACAAAAGTCTCTTTTATTGTCTCCAATTACATAGTGGTTGAATCCCATAAGGCCACAAAGTAGCTTAGGACATAGTGGTTGAATCCCATAAGACCACAAGGTAGCTTAGGACATAGTGGTTGAATCCCATAAGGCCACAAGGTATAGGGGTTGCTTCCGATCACCAGGGTAAAATCCCGGGTATCCGGTTTGTCCCCAAAATCTAGGTCTTCTTGGTTCCGTATGGGTTCGGTACTTGGCTCGGACCAAAATGTCTATAGGGGGTGGGGAGGGTGGGGGACCCTCGGTCATTGATCCAGTAGGGAGTCTGGACTCCACACATTCCCCGCCCGTGGGGACTCCCGGGGGGACCCCCCTGGGGACCTCCCGCCGACCAATCCCCGGCCTGGGTTGGGTCTCGCCCGACGCCCCGCCGAGCCCCTCCCGAACGCCCGACACGGCCCGACCACTCCCAGGCCTGGCTTGGGCCGCCAAACACCTCTTTACCCCTGGCGGCGGCTCCACTTCCGGTCCAGCCTCGCTTGGGGGACAGGGTTTGGCGGCGCCTGTGACGTCATTCTAAGCCTACACGGACGACCAATCCCAAGCCTGGCTTTGGCCGCCAAACAGACGGCGCCACGTGCTGTGACGTCATTTTGGGACGCCACGTGCGTAATGGCGTCGTTTTAGGCCACGCCCCCCGTCTAGGCCAATCAGGAGCCAGGGATTGGACCTAAGGTGACTACTTTAACTACTGGTGCCCTTGATTCAACCCAGCTTTGTTTTGTAAAGCGGCTATTCAGCGTTTCCGTTTTAAAACAATAATTATTATACTGTACAATTACCATTTTCTAAATTAATAATACTGATTTCCTGAAATTTATCATATATTCTCTTGATCTGTGTATTACCTAAAGAAAACCTAAATAGGGCACACCATTGGTGCTATTATAACTGGCGTGCGTAAAAACTCCTGTTAAACAGAATATATCTCTGTCAGGAACGCCTTGAGGTACTATGCTTGTTATTTTACGCAGTTTTTTTCAAATATTAACCAGTATTTTTTGTATGTAAACATTTTAAATGCGTACGGAGTAACTTTAGGTCAGACCAGTGGCACCCAGACGTTTCGTCGGAGCGTGCTACTGCTATCGGTAGACTGTATTTTTTGTATGTAAACATTTTAAATGCGTACGGAGTAACTTTAGGTCAGACCAGTGGCACCCAGACGTTTCGTCGGAGCGTGCTACTGCTATCGATAGACTTTATTTTTTGTATGTAAACATTTTAAATGCGTACGGAGTAACTTTAGGTTAGACCAGTGGCACCCAGATGTTTCGTCGGAGCGTGCTGCTGCTAGCGATAGACTAATTTTTGTATGTAAAAAAAATAAATGCGTACGGAGTAACTTTAGGTCAGACCAGTGGCACCCAGACGTTTCGTCGGAGTGTGCTATTACTATCGGTAGACTGTATTTTTTGTATGTAAACATTTTAAATGCGTACGGAGTAACTTTAGGTCAGACCAGTGGCACCCAGACGTTTCGTCGGAGCGTGCTACTGCTATCGATAGACTTTATTTTTTGTATGTAAACATTTTAAATGCGTACGGAGTAACTTTAGGTCAGACCAGTGGCACCCAGATGTTTCGTCGGAGCGTGCTGCTGCTAGCGATAGACTAATTTTTGTATGTAAAAAAAATAAATGCGTACGGAGTAACTTTAGGTCAGACCAGTGGCACCCAGACGTTTCGTCGGAGTGTGCTATTACTATCGATAGACTGTATTTTTTGTATGTAAACATTTTAAATGCGTACGGAGTCACTTTAGGTCAGACAAGTGGCACCCAGATGTTTCGTCGGAGCGTGCTACTGCTAGCGATAGACTATTTTTTGTATCTAAAAAAATTATATGCGTACGGAGGAGTAACTTTAGGTCAGACCAGTGGCACCCAGATGTTTCGTCGGAGCGTGCTACTGCTATAGATAAACTGTATTCTTAGTATGCAAACATTTTAAAATGCCAACGCAGTAACTTTGGTCAGGCCAGTAGCATCCAGACGTTCCGTCGGAGTGTACTACTGCTAGAGATAAACCGTAGAAATCATGAACAGTAAATAATGGAATAAAATAAAATCGTCTCATAAATGTTACAATAAAAACAGTTTTAAAATAATGACTTGATATTGATTTCCTGAAGTCACTGTAATCTAACGAAAAACAAAGTATTTACCCCTAGCTTCAACTATTCTAATTATGGCTATAACACACTCAGTGATAGAAAACGAAATGAAAAATTAAATAACAATTCCTTACTCATTGTGTGAGAAATTAAATAAATTGCAGACTATAGTCGGCCAAGCCGGTGCCGGAATACGACTGGATACATGAAGAAAAAAAACAGCCCAGTGCCGGTCCAGTATCTGTTTCAATTCGAACCGTGGAAGCCGGCCTGGGATGCCTTGCCGGTTTTCTATCCCAACCGGCTTCCAACTAAATCGACGACTGTCTACCGATGTACTCACCATTATTGGTCATTTTGTAGTCAAAATCTAATTCTAAGCATTTGGAAAACCATGAGGAAAAATGTATTCCGGTTTTGTTCGTCATCTACTGACGGTCATAGATTGTTTCAACATTTGATCTGGTTTATCCTTTGACGTAAAAGTGTATAGAATCGTCTAATAGGATTATTGGGGAGTTAGACACCCCGAAATTTGAGGCACAGCATGGGTAATGGGAAGTATGAATGGAATTCAGGATAAGGTACAAAGGAATTAGCCGACGTACTTACAGTACACACCCACTTGCGTCCTCTCATGTAAGAACACAAACAAAAAACCAGTTCCTACTCCAAGGACTAAGATGGAACAAATAGATAAAGCTATGAATGGTTCCATTAGATGATATGAAGTCGTCCTTAAGAATAATAAGGACCCGCTAGTACAACTAACCACTACGAGAAAAGGCATCGAAACTCAATTCGAAAAATTATTGATTGAGACGAAAGCTAGGCTATAAATTCGTTGAAACAATAAAGGTCACATTCGAAAAACAATTAGATGAAGACAAAACAACAATCAAAAGGGCTTATTTCAATAGTAAAGCTTTTACAATAATACATAACGAGGATGCCTTGAAAGGACTACAATCGTCTAAACAACAAATAATTAACAAAATAGCGCAATGGAGGGTTCAGGATGGACTATAGAAACAATAGATAAACACTACATCAATATAGTTAAATATGAGCCTCTAAAAGGAAATAGCTACATACAACTACCAATCGAGCTGAGAAATTCGGCTAAAGGCTTGATCAACATGAAGAACATCGATAATGAATGTTTCAGATGGTGCCACATAAGGCACTTGAATCCACAGGAAAAATATCCACAGAGGATTAAAAAATAAGATAAAGAATTTGCAAAAAATCTAGATTATTCTGGCATCGAATTTCCAGTGGCTACTAAACAGTACAATAAAATCGAAAAGCAAAACGGGATTAAGATTAATATATTCGGCTATGAAGAAAGGAAGCCATATCCCATATTCGTATCGAAAGAAAAGTATGATGACCATATGGATCTATTATTGATTACAGAAAACACAAATAAGCATTATGTGCTAATAAAAGACTTTAATAAATTCATGTACAACCAAACGAAACACAAGGACAGGAAGCACTTTTGTAAACATTGCCTACAATGCTTCAGATCTGAAAGAGTGTTGACTGCTCACAAAGAGAATTGCATCCAGGTAAATGGTACACAAGCAATTAAGATGCCAACTAAGGAAAACAACATACTAAAGTTCAACAACTACCATAAACAATTACCAGTACCATTTGTGATCTATGCCGATTTCGAAGCTCTAACAGAGAAGATCGATGGCTGCAAACTTAATAATGACAAGTCGTATACTGAAGCCTATCAAAAACACACAGACTGTGGTTATGGTTACAAAGTTGTTTGTTGCTATGATGACAAATATAGCAAACCAGTGCAGATCTATAGAGGTGAGAAATCCGTTTACAAATTCATGGAAAAAATGCTCGAAGAAGTTAAATGGTGTCGAAAGACAATCAAGAAAAACTTCAACAAAGACATGGTAATGACTAAGGCGGATCGAATGGATTTCAAGACTGCTGATAAATGCCACATATGCAATGAAGAGTATACTGAAACTGATGTAAGAGTTAGAGATCACTGCCACATCACAGGAAAATACAGGGGATCAGCACATCGAGATTGCAACCTCAACTTCAAAATGAAGGCCGAAGAAATTAAGATACCGGTTATTTTCCATAATTTACGTGGGTATGACAGCCACTTCATCATGCAGGAAATTGGCGAAATCGTCAAAAATAATACGTATACCAATAAAAATGGTGAAGAAAAACAACATGCAATCAACATCATCCCAAATAACATGGAGAAATACATGGCTTTCATGTTAGGTAACAATCTGGTCTTCCTCGATAGCTTTCAATTCATGTCTCAATCGCTTAGCAATCTAGCAAACAACCTCCCAGAAGATTGCTTCAAATACACATCAGAAGAATTTCATGATGAAAAACTCAAATTAATGAAACAAAAAGGGGTATACCCTTATGATTACATGGATAGCTTCGAGAAGTTCAATAAAACGCAACTACCAATGAAAGAAAACTTCTATAGCATCATGAATGATGAACACATTACAGACGAACAATATAAACATGCTCAAAACGTGTGGAATGTTTTTGAAATGAATATGATGGGTGACTATCATGACCTCTACCTAAAAACTGATGTCCTTCTATTAGCAGACGTTTTCGAAAACTTTAGTAAAACATGCATGCAATACTACAAGCTAGATCCATGCCACTACTTCACTAGCCCTGGATTGAGTTGGGACGCGATACTGAAGATGACTAACATTAAACTAGAGCTTATGACTGATGTTGATATGTTTCAGTTTATCGAAAAAGGGTTGCGAGGTGGTATTAGCTACATAGCTAACAGATATGGAATAGCAAACAATAAATACATGAAAAACTACAATGAGAAGGCTCCCTCAAAGTACATCATGTATCTCGATGCCAACAATCTTTACGGTTGGGCTACGAGCCAGTACTTACCAACTAGCGGTTTTAGATGGATGACGAAAAATCAAGTCGAGAAACTAGACTTAGCTAAGTACAATGAAAACAGCAAAAAGGGGCTGATCTTAGAAGTGGACTTGGAGTATCCAAAAGAGGGGCATCAACAACATAACGACTATCCACTAGCTGCCGAAAAAATCAAAGTAGATGAAGACACGTTATCAGATTATTGTAAAGAGATTCAGAAGAAATATAACATCTCAATTGGACAAGTACACAAACTAATTCCAAATCTCAGCGATAAAGTAAAATACGTACTCCATTATAGAAACCTCCAACTATACATCGATCTCGGCTTGAAATTAAAGAAAGTACATAGGGTATTAGAATTCAACTCCATGGCTAAAACAGTACATCGACTTCAACACTCAGAAAAGAACCAATGCTAAAAATTCATTCGAAAAGGACTTCTTCAAGCTCATGAACAACAGTGTATTTGGCAAAACGATGGAGAACATCAGGAAAAGAGTAGACGTAAGACTCGTAACTGATGAAAAGAAGTTATTACGAATGACCTCTAAACCAACTTACGTGTCATCAAAAATATTTAACGAACATCTAGTAGCAGTACACAAAATCAAAGAAACGCTTACACTCAACAGACCTGCATACGTGGGAATGTGTATCCTCGATCTCTCGAAAACACTGATGTACGATTTCCACTACAACTACATTAAAAATAAGTACAACAAAGCTCAACTGTTATTCACGGACACTGACAGTCTAATGTATGAAATCGAAACTGACGATACATACAAAGATCTTTGGAATGACAAAGATAAATTCGACAATAGTGAATATCCAGAAAGTAGTCGATACTATGATAAAACAAATAAAAAAGTCATAGGCAAATTTAAGGATGAGGCTGCTGGGATTCCAATCATCGAATTCGTAGGGCTTCGATCAAAAATGTACAGCTATATGAAAGACAACGACAAATACGGGAAGACAGCAAAAGGCATTAAGAAGAATACCATTAAGAAAAACATCAAACACGAAAACTACAAAGACGTGCTAACAAATAAGAAACAACTATCCCACACTATGAAAACTATTAGAAGTCAAAACCATAAATTGGGAAGTTACGAAATCAACAAGATCTCACTTTCATGCTTCGATGATAAACGGTACCTATTGGAAGATGGCGTTGCAAGCTATGCTTATGGACATTACAAAATAGAATCATAAAATAAATCAACAAAACCATTCTTTGCTTTTCCATAAGTCATCCTTTGCTATACTAAATATTGTTCTTTGCTTTTCCCATATACCATTCTTCGATTCAACTAAAACCATTATTTGCTTTTCCATACATCAACATCTATTATGTAGAGAAGATGTAAGATATCTTAAACACATCATAAAATAAATAATATATAGAATCGTAAAACATTTCCAAGAATTATCGAGCACCACAAAATCGAGCACCACAAAATCAAGCACCACAAAATCGAGCACCATAAAATCAAGCACCAAAAATTGGAGTAGTGTTGGGGTGGGGGATGTATCAGATCATTTTTTCCTAAAATGGTCCGGTATCCCCCACCTCTATACTACTCAAAGTATAGGAATTATTTCGCAGAATCTCGAATTGACTTCAAAGCCACGATGCCGAACACAATTGTCCCTGTTTCTAATAGAGTTATAGAAGCCAATAATAGCGCGCATATTCTATTGGTTATTGTGTAAATTTATATATTTGTTTGTTAGTCGAAATAGTAAGCCACAAAATGAAACAAAATCTAATTACGTTTTGCACACGACACATTCTGATGAACGGTACATTTAAGCGAAATCACACAGTGCTGTCTAGAAAATATTAAACTTTGATAATAATTATTAAATGTTGGCTCACCGTCTTCCGGTGTCTTTCTTACAATCTCAGCACTGAGTGCACCGTCTTTGATAGTATAGGCTTGAACCCGAAATTTGTATTCAGTCCATTTTTCCAGGTAGGATATGACGTATGTATACGATCTTGCATCACGTCGGTTTAAGTCGATCGTTCTTTGAGTTCCTCTGTTTGTCTTTTCATATAATATTTTGTATCCACGTATTACTCCATTCCTACAGGCACCTGTGAGCGGTGGATACCACGTTAGACGGATGCTTGTTGACGACAAGACTCTGCCGTTGAGGCTTCTCGGAGGGCACGTAGGAGCTGGTAAAAGAGCAATGCGAAAGTTGAAATTTAACGTTGATTCAATTTTAATATATCTGTTCTATATTGGAATGCATTCATGGTTAAATATGTATATTTTTTGTGGAAGACTGTTATAATAGTGTTGAATTAGTCGTGCACCGAGCATGTTAGCCTGCGAACAGGCTCATGGGAATAGGGGGAGGAGGGGGGAAGAAGAGCCTACACGGATGTCCGCCAACCTCCGGCAATCATCGCCAAATTTGTTCAACGATCGAAGAGGGATGAGTTTTACAACAGAAGAGGGAATTTAAAGGATCGTACAACAGAAAATCTTGGGCTCACACGAAGCTCCCACAACCACATCTACCTAAACGAAAGCCTTACTCAGTCCAACCGCAACCTGTTTAACAAATGCCTTGAATTGAAGCAGAATCTCAAGTACAAATTCATCTGGACCAACGGCAGTAGGACTTATCTAAGAAAGGACACTGACAGTCGCAACGCTATTATTTCTAGTTATGATGATCTTGCTAAGTTCAAGCAAACCCTGAGGCTCTAGTAGAGTTATAATGGCATTACCAAAATGTATTATATGCAATAAAATTGTAAAAGAAAATTGTTATAGAATGCGATTGTTTACTTTGGCTACACCGAAAGTGTGCTGGACTGTCGATCAAAGACTATCATTATTACTCTAGAACTGGAGATCTCTGGTTTTGTTTGTGCTGTAGGGTAAATATATTTCCCTTCACAAGCATTGATAACTCTACACTCTTAGATCTTTCCTTTAAATCTAACACTAGCTGTGGTTGCTCTAAAAAAATAGGTGATCACTCATTGATGTATTCTGGTTTGGTTGTAACTTTAATTAAGAGGGCATCCATGTGAAAACCATGCACCCTGAAAAAATGAGTCTACGTGGTACATCTCAGATTTTGTTCATATTTTGCACATATATTACTATTGGCCTGGCATTAGACTTGGTAGAATATTTTGGAAAAATTCCAAAAACTGTAAGAGATATGGGGGTCAGTACGAACTGCCTCGGTTTGAGGAGTATTTCCACTATGTATTTTTAGTCATGTTTACAGAATTTTTTTGAACAAACCATATAAGCTATATACACAAAACGTTTCTACAGCATAAACACGACCAATTGCAATTTAATTATGATATAAGTGCCAAAAAATATTCAGTATTCAAGGAGTAAGGCTTTCATGTACAAGTGACTTCCGAAATTATTTTTAAAAAAGTCAAATTTTAGGGTAAAATGACATTCGAATACTATCGATGCGGCGAAATTGTAGAAGATGAGAGAGTTATTATTTTGTAGATCAGTCATTTGGAAATACAACTGGGGACTAAAAAGTTTGTAAAGTTTATTAAGCTTAGGAGCAGTGAGGCCAAAGTAACATACTCCCAACGCCCGGGTCCAACGTAAATAAACAATCAACGCCAGAGGTAAGCTGTATCGTGTGCAGAATAACGGGACAAATAACGGACAGGAATGAGAAACATAGCCCTAAAATAACTGGGTGATAAATTTATTTGTCACTTATGCCATAGTTAATAGAATGGAATGGTTAGGAAACCCAGCGACCTTCTTTGTTATAGGTCTTTGTTAGCTTTTTTCAACCTTGAACGTGCACAAAACACAATAGAAATTCCAACATGTTAGTCAATCAGCCAATAGAAACGTGTGAGTTCAGTCGTTCAGGGAACGCTAATGAACTATGATAGTGCACAATCTTTTGTCTTGCCTCCTTCCAACCTCAATCGCAGCGCCTTTGTTAGCCCTTTTGAAGTTTGCCGGGTTTCCTAACCATTCCACTCAATTAACTATGCTTATGCCTATGGTTTTGCAATAAACAATCAACTAATTAACAATCAACTTCAAAAATTATAAGAGAAATTAGTAATACGAAGGATGAATCAGCGATAAATGCATACCTGATTCTAGCCTTATTTGTGCTCTCCTCCCCAGCTCTGTCATGGTCTCGAAGCCACAACTTACGATAATTATCTTCTTGTTGATTTTACACCGAAAGAACATTTACCCATTATAGTTTATACAGATGGCTTTGTAGCATCCGCCATTTTATTTAGGACTAGAACCCAGTCTGCTGTTGTGCACCTCAGGTAGCCCGAACACAGATGTGTACATTCCATGTGGAATATTGGAAGAAAAATTGTATACTAATTTGGGTAATTTATATTGAAATATTTATGAATCTCATGAAACAGAACTGAAAATAATCATAATGCACTACTTAATACATCTACATAATTTTGTTTGCAAAACTTTTATTTTTTTCAAGCTGATTATAGGTTAAAATTACCCATGATGCACCTGATATATGTAACTGTTATGGGGTCAAATGTTTGCATACATTAATACAGAAGGTCACAACAATGAATTATAAATGATTTCTAACATCCCGTGCATATATCCTGTATATTCACACGACCCACATAAGGCCATCCCAATAAAATGTTCCGTTTCCAATCGCCAGACCCAATTGTTTTGGAAAAGTTAACAAAAAATCGACCCAATTTTTGGGAAAAGTTAAAAAAAAAAAATTGAAGAACATACTTTCAACTACACCTCTTTTCCTAGCTCTCTACGTATTTGCATTTTATTGGGATGGCCTAATCAGCTGTGTCGGTGCCGTACTGGAGCGCAGTGCCATCCCGGAAAGCGAAGTTCAGAAATGTCTGACGTATGTTGCTATTACTACAAACTATCTTAGAAAAGGGTTCAGAAAACATCTGGGTGAACGATGAAACATATTGTATGGATCGTGACAGACTTTATCCAGACCTGAATTACGCTGAATTTACATATACATGTATGTGCGGGGCGCTTGTTCAGACTGCTGTTTATAGGTACACACGGTAAGCCACGCAGTTTACAAGCATGAGTAGTTATGTTAGTTATCTTCCCATTAATGCGGCTGACCAACAAGCACTGAGGGTGGTCACTGCCAGATATTTGTTTAACGTCCAAAGTGGTTCCTTGGCGTCCTGTGATACACAGCTGCTGATGAATACGAGCGTCGTGAGATGCAATCTCGTTCCCAGAGCCCGCGATCTTTTGACCAGCGCCAAGATACTGGGCCAAAAGATCGCGGGCTATGAGAACGAGATTGCGTGAGACGGGACCGCCATTTTACGTGATCATCCGATCGAGGCACGAGGGATCGAAAAGGCGTAGGCGCGAACACTGCGCTTCTCTGTTTCTCTTAATGTTGCCTGGGTGGCTAATTGAACGAGCAGGAAGCATACAAATGTTTTGCTGCACGGGTGGATAAACGAGGAAACGTTGTTGCAAAAAAAACTAACGAATGCGCACTGTGTCAAATTGTCTTGCCGGTGGGGTCTGGGTTTGTGTTGCTAAGAAACACATATTGTGTGTCACTGGAGCCTAGTAAACAAAAAAGAGCGGGGAAAAAGTGAAGAAAGCCTTCAATGCCTTTCATGCCTTCAACGGTAATATAGTTGTTTTTCCCTGGTAACGCCGAGAAGATATGCCACATTCCCTCGTTGAATATACACAAAATGAGCACTTGATCAAGTCCAAATCCATCTCGTGGATAGGGCGGGAAATACACGTGCAGACGTTACACGCAGTTCCTGTCACGCAATTCTTGAGATATCATTATATCACTGCAGGGATTTCATCTATTTCGGTGATACCACATTTGATTTCATGGATTATACACACATTTTGGTATTTCAACGGAACGAACAGAATATTATGCACAAGATTGAAACAAATTGAGTCCGAGTCCAACTATCCGATGAGCATATAATAAAGGGCTTCCAAGAAAACGAAACCATTAGGTTTTTTTTTATTATGAAAAGAAAACATCGTTTCTTTACAGAATAAAAACTAAAAACTTGAATACAGAATCGGCTAAAGAACCTAAATACGACTGTACGTGCATTTCTACTTGTAACTCATTCACCCCGCTACATAGGCTCGCAAAATTCAGAGTGACTCGGATTAGAAGCTGTATTTAAAGCGTAGCGTAGTTTGAAATCCTCTATATATCATATTCAAAGAAATTTCATTGTCTTTGATCCAATCAAACAATTTTAAACGAAGTTACTGCCATAAACTATGAGTACCTATTTTTCAGCTTTGACTCCGTCAAACTCGACAATAATTCAGTCACTTTAGACATCTGCATATCGGGTGATGGACTTGGTCACCCTTCAAAACTAAAATAATATTGAAAATGAATGTGCATTCGAATTCTTAAAGCAATTATTGGCAGAAAATCTGTGAAGTTCACCGTATTTTCGATTTTAATCGTACTCTCTAACCCAGCATTAACTTTACAGATATTTTTTTTTCCAGATGCAAAGATCTATTGTAAGTCAATCTAGAAATATTTCTAAATTCAAAGAAAAGAAGGCCGCAACTCTGCAAACGGCCATTGCCAGACAGCATTTATCGGGTTTTAAAAAGACCTATTAAAGTAGCGTTAAATAAAAATTCGACAGAAGCGACAAAATATGAATAAAATTTGTTGATTTTGGTTTTAATATGCTGACGGGACTTAGTACTAAAGCAGGTAAAAATATTATCTTTCTACTTAAAATCATTTGCGATTGCGACTTGTTACAACATAAGGTATATTTTGCTCTGATTTTGAGCATTTCAGGGGGTCAAACAGTTTGATTATCATATCTCAAAGGCCTTTTACATTTCAGCCAAACTATTTCACATGGGACATTAGCTAGTTAAGATATAAATGTGTGCCAAGTTTAAAGGAAATCGGAGAGGTGCACTGTAGACTCGTCTGCATGGTTTTCACATGGATCCTCTCTTAATAACTTTCCACACTTAAATGATTTTGATGCTGATATTAATTTTCCCCAAAAACACATTTTGAATATTATAGTGTCCATAGTTTCCATAATAATCTTGAAATATCTAATTGTAAGGATAGTTTTTCAGCTATACACTGCAATATCCGTAGTCTCCAGGCAAACCATGATAATCTCTGTAATATGTTAACTGAATTATCGCATAACTTTTCAATTATAGGGCTATCAGAAACCAAATTTACAAAAGGAAAGGATATTTTATTTAATACTTTCATACCAGGATATTTATTTATCTCCCAGCCAAGCAACTCACAAGCTGGTGGTGTTGGTATGTATATTAGAAATAATATGAATTTTACTATTAGTGATGATTAGGGAGCTTGTACGACTGAATTTGAGTCAATTTGGATGGAAGTCGACACCCAAAGGGTAAAACATCCTGTGTTCAGTATCCTACAGACATCTCCAATCTTTTCTTGTCGATTTTTACAAGGTTCTTGATCGAACGAGTAGAGAACAGAAGTTTTGTCTGATTTTTTGGGATTATAATATTAACATGATTAACTACCGGTCACATCCTCTTACCGAGGAATACCTCAAAACACTTAACTCTTATTCCTTCCTACCTCTAATTACCCACCCAACAAGAATCACCCACCACTGTGTTCTATATCCTTTCTGGTTCACCCAGGTTGAAGTCCTGGCATCACCGTATGCCTGAGTGCTTCTGGGATATGGAACACATCTTTATAGTATTTTTGAAATGTGCGATGAAAAACTAGGTATGTGTTCTACATCCTTTCTGGTTCACCCAGGTTGAAGTCCTGGCATCACCGTATGCCTGAGCGCTTCTGGGATATGGAACACAACTTTATAGTATTTTTGAAATGTGCGTTGAGAAACTAGGACTGTGTTCTATATCTTTTCTGGTTCACCCAGGTTGAAGTCCTGGCATCTTCGTATGCCTGAGCGCTTCTGGGATATTGGAACACAACTTTATAGTGTTTTTGAAATGTGCGATGAAAAACTAGGACTGTGTTTTATATCCTTTCTGGATTACCCAGATCGTCATGGGACTTGAGTTCCCAGGTTTTCTAATTAAGTGATCGGACCCACGGCTTTCAGCATAAAAAAAAGAAAAGAATGAAAAACTCGAATCGGATATTTTTTCCTTTGAAAATACTATTTTAACCTTTTAACTTTAAAATAATCAATAATTGGCGAGGGCTTATAGACACTTTCAGATTCCTCGGAGCGCTTTTCGAAGTGTGTGTTTCGCTACTAAGACGATAGGTTTTAGGAGCTTCTTTCTAGTTTTAGATCGATGTTTTCGACGGTAGGTGTGGGTTACATGTTTTGCCGTAGAGAGCCTTGTTATTGCGCCTCAAACTTATTTCTGCTCGGACAGGACACGAGTGGCTCGATCGCGATAATGATAGCTATAATTAAACCAGGCTGCCCGAGTGATGATAGAATCTATCATTTAAAAATTCAGGTTCGAATGTGCTTTCACACTTGGGTATTATGACACTTTAGGCCAAACTGGAAACTACAGCCTATTAGAAACCCAGTGGAGTTGCAACAGAAATCCTTTTGCATCTCTGTGGGATATCTTATTTTATCTCGTTTGCTAAGAACGTCTGGCTCGTAATGGAAGTCAAAACTACCTCTGTATATAGGACAAACAGCAGCATATTGATCTCCAATACTTGGGGGCGAAGGGCCAGGTTTCAAAGAAATGTTTGAACCATTAATGAACAGCATTTTAGCAAGTAATGCGCAGTTCAGTAACACGACCACTTTGCATAGCTTCACAGAACATGGCATACTCGGTGGTCGCGAAGGTTTTCCAGGCGAACGACTATATCCGTCCTCACTAGGAGTTGACATAACTTGGGCAGAATAGAAATATTCTAGAGTCCTTCAGTCCTTACTGTACAGTTGCCTTTCTTGTCCAAATTACGATGGATGTGCTCTTACGTAGTCGAAAAGGAGCAAATAACGACGAACGCGCTAAAAACACGTCTGACCGCCATCTCGAATGGCGACCAGCCACTCAATCTTTTGAAAATGCTGTTCAGTTTAGCTCTGTTTCTCGGTAGGCTCTTCTAAAGAAGTATCCAATAGAAAATTACTTGATTTGTCGTTAAGTTGGGGTAATTTTCAGTTAATTTCGCCAGTTATGAAAAAAACACAATAGCTATGACGTCATTTTCGT
This sequence comes from Actinernus sp. WN-2022, assembly GCA_030867875.1. NCBI lineage: Eukaryota > Metazoa > Cnidaria > Anthozoa > Actiniaria > Actinernidae > Actinernus > Actinernus sp. WN-2022. Next base: position 4,030,541 of record JAOWCC010000936.1, on the reverse strand, counting down.
ATTTACATAGACTCATGCAAACACAGCTTTCAATTAACCCATCAGAACGCGCATTTTCTATGGTTATTTTATTAATAGGTAGTATATACTACACAAGTGAACAGCAATTTCGCGTGCTGTGATTAGCTACTTCTGCATTGTTCACCTCCCGTCTTGGAGACGAAATGGCGTGCGCGACGAACTCACTTGTTAATGGCTTTTTGAAATTTTTGAACTAAATTGAATCTATTTCACTTGCGTGGTATATATTAAAACGATTATATTCCCCTCAGTGGAGGCGACTCGCTGTGGATATTTACGACACTGTTTCACGGCTCGGTAAATATCCACCACTAGTCGCCTCCACTTGTTAATTGTTTCTCTTAGTCGAGAAATTAAGCCAAACAATCAAACTTAAAAGCTAATTACGTTTTGCACAAGACACATTCTGATGAACGATACATTTAAGCAAGATTACAGTGTTCTTTGAAAAGTATTAAATTTTGAATATAGTAATTAAAATGTTGGCTCACCGTCTTCTAGTGTCTTTCTTACAATCACAGGACTAGGGGAACCGTCTTCGTTAGTATATGCTCGAATCAGAATTCTATATTCTGTCCATTTTCCCAGGCCTGTTATGTCGTGTGTATACAATCTTGCATCACGCTTCTTTACGTCGATCGTTCTCCAATTTCCTCCGATTTTCGTTTTATAAAATATTTTGTATCCACGTATTACTCCATTCCTACAGGAACCTGTGACCGGTGGATACCACGATAGACGGATGCTTGTTGACGACAAGACTCTGCTTTTGACATATCTTGGAGGGCAAGTAGGAGCTGGTAAAAGAGCAATGCAAAAGTTGAATTTTAATCTTTATTGATTTTTAATATAACTATTCTATATTGCTGAATATCAGTGGTAATCTAAACTATATATTGTCTTCCCGGGTTTGCAAAAATGTTTTGTGTTGGATTTGTTTTCGAATCCCTAAGAAAACAGGCAGAACATTATCTCTACTACGCGCTTTGTGTTGTTACTGAAACGCCTCTACAGCGGGTATTCGGATATAGAAAATGTCCATAACCCCACAGTATAATGCAATGAACTCTTGCCAAATATAATTAACATTATATCCACGAGTCCTTCATTGCGAGGTAATGTCTATTTTTGCATTTAGATCATGTCAGGGAGACGGGATTGTGTTGAAAGTGCTCCGGTTGAAATGTACCAAATGACACTTTTTTAATTGAGCTTAATCTGCTAAAACGGTTTTATATCGAACAAATTGCGAGAATCTCAACTTTGTATACATAAAATTAATGTTGTAGTTTGTGGGCTCTGAATTTACTGATCATTACGTTTGGAAAGTATAGGAATTATTTCGCAGAATCTCGAATTGACTTCAAAGCCACGATGCCGAACACAATTGTCCCTGTTTATAATAGAGTTATAGAAGCCAATAATAGCGCGCATATTCTATTGGTTATTGTGTAAATTTATATATTTGTTTTGTTAGTCGAAAAAGTAAGCCACAAAATGAAACAAAATCTAATTACGTTTTGCACACGACACATTCTGATGAACGGTACATTTAAGCGAAATCACACAGTGCTGTCCAGAAAATATTAAACTTTGGTAATAATTATTAAATGTTGGCTCACCGTCTTCCAGTGTCTTTCTTACAATCTCAGCACTAAGAGCACCATCTTTGATAGTATAGGCTTGAATACGAAACTTGTATTCTGTCCATTTTTCCAGGTAGGATATGTTGTGTGTATACCATCTTGCATTACGGTGTTTCAAGTCGATCGTTCTTTGAGGTCCTCTGTTTGTCTTTTCATATAATATTTTGTATCCACGTATTACTCCATTCCTACAGGCACCTGTGAGCGGTGGATACCACGTTAGACGGATGCTTGTTGACGACAAGACTCTGCCGTTGAGGCTTCTCGGAGGGCACGTAGGAGCTGGTAAAAGAGCAATGCGAAAGTTGAAATTTAAAGTTGATTCAATTTTAATATATCTGTTCTATATTGGAATGCATTCATGGTTAAATATGTATATTTTTTGTGGAAGACTGTTATAATAGTGTTGAATTAGTCATGCACCGAGCATGTTAGCCTGCGAACAGGCTCATGGGAATAGCGGGAGGAGGGGGGAAGAAAAGCCTACACGGATGTCAGCCACCGGCTGCCTCAGCCAAAAAACAAGGATGTACCTCCGACAATCATCGCCAAATTTGTTAAACGATCGAAGAGGGATGAGTTTTACAACACTAGAGGGAATTTAAAGGATCGTACAACAGAAGATCTTGGGCTCACACGAAGCTCCCACAACCACATCTACCTAAACGAAAGCCTTACTCAGTCCAACCGCAACCTGTTTAACAAATGCCTTGAATTGAAGCAGAATCTCAAGTACAAATTCATCTGGACCAACGGCAGTAGGACTTATCTAAGAAAGGACACTGACAGTCGCAACGCTATTATTTCTAGTTATGATGATCTTGCTAAGTTCAAGCAAACCCTGAGGCTCTAGTAGAGTTATAATGGCGTTACCAAAATGTATTATATGCAATAAAATTGTAAAAGGAAATTGTTATAGAATGCGATTGTTTACTTTGGCTACACCGAAAGTGTGCTGGACTGTCGATCAAAGACTATCATTATTACTCTAGAACTGGAGATCTCTGGTTTTGTTTGTGCTGTAGGGTAAATATATTTCCCTTCACAAGCATTGATAACTCTACACTCTTAGATCTTCCTTTAACTCTAACACTAGCTGTGGTTGCTCTAAAAAAATAGGTGATTACTCATTGATGTATTCTGGTTTGGTTGTAACTTTAATTAATAACTTTCCACACTTAAATGATTTTGATGTTGATATTAATTTTCCCCCAAAACACATTTTGAATATTATAGTGTCCATCGTTTCCATAATAATCTTGAAATAAGTAGTATATAAAGTGGGGGTTCTGGCGCAGCATTTCCATGTTATTGTTGTATGTCACATCCAATGACCCCCTCCCCCAAACGCATTCCTTGGACTTTGTTGTCCCAAATCCCAACTTATTATCTCTCGAGTACCATAGATTGTTGTAATTCGGTACAACAAAGTCCAACAAATACGTTTGGGTTCGGGGGCCATCAAACGCGACATACAACAGAAAAACGGAGGTGCTTCACCATAACCCACCACTTTATATACTACTATAGTACACTTATTGTATTTTGAAACCCTATTAGAGAAAGGCTATTATTAAGGTATTATACCATGGCCGAACGCGCACTAGAATTCGCCCGAGCACCAAGGACCATCAAGGGCTATTTACGCGGATGGAAGATGGACATTCCAAAACGTAATCCACTAGGAGCAGACCCAGCTGCCTTCCTAGCTGGTTTCGAAGTCGAAGCAAGGTCTACTAAGATCTTGGTCCTCCCTCTAGAGATCTTGTCTACGATCATAGAGTATGCAGGCCCTGAATCGTTCGCAAGCATTGCCTTGACTTCGAAACGTTTTAACGATGCGGCATCTTTTGCGCTTTACCAAAAGGCAGACCTAATGTTTCGCAGAAGAGTCTTCCTATATGGCTTCGGAGCCGCTTGTGACAATAACGAGCGAAACAAATTGGCTAGGATTTTCGGTATTTCCACCAAGGATGCACGTGCTTTTAACAACGAAGCACTACGCTATGCCTGTCGCTATGGCCATCTCAAGACCGCCAAGTGGCTTGCCAAGCACTTCTGCCTAACCACCAAGGATGCACGTGCTTTTAACAACGAAGCACTACGCTATGCCTGTCGCTATGGCCATCTCAAGACCGCCAAGTGGCTTGCCAAGCACTTCTGCCTAACCACCCAGGATGCACGCACTGGTGAAACTGGTGAAACTGGTGAAAACGCAGCAATGTACTTTGCCTGCCGGGCTGGCCACCTCAAGATCGTTAAGTGGCTTGTAGGCTATTTTAAACTAAAGACCAGGGATGCACGTATAGGTATTCATTATTGCAATTATTTCCTTAACGCTGTTATATGGCATGACCCTGCTAAGTGGCTTGACATTGCTCAGTAGCTTATGAAACGCTTCAGGCTCCCTGCTGAGTACGAATTTTAGTCTAAAAAAGAAAGAAGAAAAATAATAAGAATAAAAAAAGAATACCCACTTATCCAGCCCAATTAGAGGTGTGATTGGTATGCAGTATATCCACCCATGGTACTAACGTATATTCTTTACTTCACGATATTAACGTACGTTGTTACTTTAGTACGTATTAATATCGCACAGATGAGTCGAGCGCAAGAGTCGAACGGATCGATTGAAGAACCTCAACGTAGACGCCACAACTAAGATACCAATTAAACACATAACGTATATAGGTATTAGCAACGATGGTGGATAAGATAATAACTTGCGATTGGTTGATGCGAGGGAAGGACACGAAATGTATAAGGAAGGTTTCGAAGGTGTCAGAGTACTGTGCTCAACACAACTTTCAGATATCAAAAGGTAGCACCCCATTTGTCCCATGTTCGGAGTGTGGTAGAGGATGTCGTACGAGTTACGGGCTTTGCTCAAAGTGTGGGGCAACGGAGCGTCGTCACATTCGCGAGAAGAAGAGCCTCGATATGAAACGCGCTAAGGCGTTGATGGAATCGGAGAACCACGAGGTCCGCGAGACGAAACTCCACACTAAGCATCCAAAGGTGGTGGAATCGGAGAATCATGAGAAGGAGTGTCACACTAAGGATCCAAAGGTGGTGGACCACGAGGATGATTAGAAATCACGACACGAAAATGAAAAAAAAGAATGAAGAGAAATTGGTATGCGACCTCTCATCATTCTTTTTTTCAACAAACAATTTGATAATTGATAGGGCTATGGTATATACAACTAGTATGGATGATCTTATTAGATTGCTTGGTTCAGAAATTTGTGCAAGCCTACGTATCAAACCTCGGTTGCATCTTAACATTGGAGAAACGTGTCCCGAATGTGTCTGTCCAATGGAAATGCAAGGAATGGAATTCATATGTCCCACCTGTGGTCTTGTTTCTGAGGCCGAATCATGTGAAGAAACGATCACTGTTACTACTCGGCTGCGTATAGTAGGTCCGGATAGCTTTCGGTATCAACATGATCTAGACCGTACGAGCCCCAAGCAAAGTGATAACCAAGAATTGCAACGACGAACAATTATGCGAGAACTACAGGCATACAACACTATTTATAAACAAAATTATGACCTCCCGTTTCCCATAAATGTATTAGGAATCGTAGCCGACGCATTCATCCAAGTAAAGAAAGTTTGTATCAAACGTAACCATGCAAGACGAACTATTTTGGCCGGTCTGCTTTACCAAGCATGTATACAATGTGGGTTCGTCCGCTCTAAAGGTGAGGTCGCTCATTTTATGCAACTAAACAACAAATGCATCTGTCGCGGAAATGACTTTATACGTTCTCTATGTGATGACGATAGAATCGATATCGATTTAAATGCCGATCGAATAGCTTCCCACATCGTAACGACTTTTGCTAAACTCGACCCCACCGGAGTACCTAAAAATGTCCAACAAATAGTCTATGAGATTGTTAATACGGCAATAGAAAACAATATAGGGCCAAGCTCAATACTTCGAACTAAAGTCGTTGGGGCAAGCTACGAGGTGATACGCCGTTCAGGATCACATATATCTCTTATCGATGTTATTAAACGATGTGGTACACATAAGAGTTCGATCACGCGTTTTATCAATGAGTTGCTTGCTTACTATTCCCACTTCGAGCCTATCTATATGAGACACGGTCTAACTAGTGATAGAGATTAATTAAAAGAAATAAAATACATAAGGAGAAAGAATCCCGATAAAGAAAAAAAACAAAACTGGTGTCACCAGAATCTCTCTAGGAACCTTTCACCTTTTCCTTCCTTCGCCATTTTTTCGTTCCTAGAGAGGTTTTTGCTTATTTGCCGGGCCCGGCTTTGACTGTATTCATTCTACTGTATTTCCCAGTATTGACATTATTCCTACTGTAATTATTTAACTTCTGCCACATGACAGACGCGCTACGACTTGTGTGATGTGGTGGAGCTTTTTCCATCACACAAGCCGATCTACCACATATGGCCCGCAGGATTCGAACCCTAGGAATGTGATCGGCTCCACCTTTTCGGTCACACACCCAGCGCAGAACCGTGAGGCCATATGTGCTAGACGAACCAAAACAACACGGTAATTTATACGATTTTGCTCTTAGCAAAGTGAAAATAAAATCCACGCTCGCTTCTTTCATAGGAAATGTCAATTTTTATCCCACTAGACTGCCAAGTTTTTCTCGCATTTCCTTTCGCACTTCTTGCTTGAGTTCGGTTCGAATTTGTTCCATATTTTTTTCACCACCAGCGGTCATCGAAGTCTCTCGGCGAATTTCAGACCTCATAATCTCGTATTTATCTGCTTCAGCGAGGATGAGACCGTATTCAGAGTCAGACAAATTTTCATCGCGTAGGGCTTTTGATACTAGATCACGAATCGTATTAATTTTCGCTTTAGCCAACATAGCGGTTTTCTCATGTTTAGAAACTTTTATTCCGAGCTTTTTAGTCCCCACAGTTGTAGAGGCTGAAATTAATCCACAGAGTCCACCGATAACACCAAGTGGTAGACCAATCACTATTCCAATCCCGGTTAGAGCAACTGCCAATCCAGAACTTGATAAGAGTACAGATAGACCTCCTGTTACCACAGCGACACCATGGACAATTCCTTGTGCGCGGGCATATTTCTTACGCACACCTTCATAGTGTTTTTCTTGAGTTTCTTTCCGGTGTCACTAGCAAGCGATGGATAGATATTTGGTGCTGTTGGAATTGTTGAAATCGAATCGCTGTCCATTGTATCTATATGTCTTAGCTTACTCAATCTTCAATACGTAGCGTATAGGTCGACCATGGAAGTCTACCACGTTTCCTTTTTCATCGCGAACCGTCAGACGAAGGCTGGTTCTCGTTGTCCCTAGAGCTCGGGTGGGTAGTAGGATCGTTGCAGAATAGGTTATTTCATCGAACCAGCTGCCTCGCACTTTAAAGCTAGCTAGGACATTTGATTGCTTTCCCTCTAGGAGCGAGAAACTGGAATCCACCACATCGCAGTGGACATACACTGTGTGGATATCTTTGATCACCAGGTTGTAGTCCCCCACTTTTAGCGATACCTTTCCCCCCTCCTCTTCATTTCCTTTGATACCCAATAGTTCGCAGAGATTCTTACTGAACTTGATTGGTTTCTGTACCCTTAGGATCCAATCCCTTTTACCGCTTTTGTCTATAAAGCTTACGACGCCAGTCACCACCGCAGGTTTGAAGAAGGGCCTGATCGTATCTATATTATAAGACCCCGGATCAAGTTCATATGGGAGCAGCAAACCGCCGGTATCCCAATCAAACGAAGCCTTCGTTTCTAGGTTAAACCAACTGTTATCAAAAGTGATATCAACTAGCGAAATATTCTGTATAAGAATAGGTTGATCGAAGTAGACCGTATGGTCAGCCGAGGTGGTGGTGACATTAAGGATCGCCATTTATATTAAAGGTATAAACTGTATGAGTGTATATCTTCAATATGACAGAGGCGTGGAAACAGTTCAAGTATCTATTTCCTGAGGCAGTACTTGGTTGGTTTGAACCCACTTCTGATAATGTCAATTTCAACGATCGTGGGATGTCCCACAGAGTGTTCACAGATGAAGGTCCTCCTACTAAGACAGGTGGAGGTAAGTTAATGGGTTGGCTTGGTACCACAGGCAAGGCGCTTAGCATAGCACTTGGTGACAAAACAGTTTATGAGAGGGTACTATTCGCACGGAATCACAAGGGTCTTTCCAAACATGATTGGATAGAAGAAACTAAGAGAATCACTGATGAAAACGCGAGGATTGCAAAACTGAATGCCGATCTATTTGATAAGTTCAAGAAAAAATACCCACATGCAGATTTTCATCAGTTTTATGCATCCACGGATATAGATGGCCCAGGCAAATATTCAACGAGAATTTTATTTCGAGATAGAGATTATATCTATGTCGTTTATGGCGATGATTTCTCCAAGCTACCCTCGACCAAGCAAAAACGTATCGATGATGCACTATTTGATGTGCATGTAGGTTTTCCACATACGTTAACGCTAGACAAAAGTGTGAAATATGCTGTTACAGCGGTCCCAGATACCGAAGAAGCACAAGATATCGATCTCAATACTCTATGGATATACGTCACACCTACGAAAAAGTTCGATGCAGGCGTTCCGAACATATTCAAAGAGACCGTCGTAAAGCATGTGTCAGCAAAGGAGTCTCATCATTGGTTATCAGGTCCAGATTTCAAATATTGGCCTCAACAATTGAATTTCGCAACGTGGTGTGCGACTTCTGGATGTGGAGTATCGTTGTTCGATCCTACTTTCGAAACATATCCCCCCGTCGTTCGAGGGTTCCTACGATTTCACGTTTATTTCACAATACGAAGAATTCTGCATGAACTTGGTGGTACTCATGGAGTTCCTCTACCTAATGACCATGCTTTCAAACAACTCGATAACCTCTACAGCAAAATAGGCCTTGAGAAATTGTGCATCGAATTTGGTATATCTCGCACACCAGACTTTCGATGGCACGGAGGTAGGAATAACGGGCTAGGAGATGTATTCCTTTTGTATGGTGATGGCTACAGAAACGTTCACGTAATCCGAGGCTACAACAAAGAAGCAGATAATTATCCCAACCATAATAATTTGTTTGCAGATGAGGGAGGTAAGGAGGACAAGGGCGATCTAGTATCCTTTATTCGTAACGATGAACACGAAGGGAAACAATACAATTGGTTTACGCCACCTATTGGTAAGGGTTTGACGGATGCTGGATTAGGTAGATTGAATCGATCTGTCGAGGCTTTCGGATATTGCATTCTAGGTGCTCAAAACGATCTTAACGAATCCATCATAGATAGCTTCAACGTCAAAGAAAAGTTTAAGAGCTTGGTCGAAGGCGCTATTCTTGAAAACAATTTAGTGGAAAGCTATAAGAACTATAAGTTAGCTATATTAACCTCACGTAAGAGACTTGATCTAGCAATAGCAGTAGGGGTGCGGTTACTGCCAAGCAATCTTGAGTACTACCTTAGCAAAAAGGATGGTTATAAAAATCCAATTCCGAATGCCACGAAAGATATGGTGTTAGGTGTAAACGGTATCAATGATGATATTATCAAATCCAAAGGATCAAACCATATGGAAGGACCTACCTTGAAGACGCGACTACCACACGGCGCAAAACAACAGGGTTCACCTACCACACTTAGCAAGGGAATCCCCCTCTTACCAAATCTAGCAATGGTATCTATTACCGCAGCCGGAACTGCATGGGCGTTATTTCGCTAACGACGTTTAAATTGCTCTATACACGCCATGCAATAATAAAATACCGAGTTTGGGGCCTGGGAGCGAGTAACATGGAAGCGAGGCATCTAGGTCCGCACTCGACTGAAATCTTCCTTGCAAACTCTCGAAGCTAATATAATTAGTCTCTATCGTAGCGTTATTTCCCTTTATTTCTCGATGCCTCTTAATTGCTGTGTACCCCAGTGCACTAAGAAAGGCTATCGGACTTCGAGTGGAGAGAAAATTTCCTATTTTGGGTTCCCAAAGTGCAGTGATTTGAGGAAGAAATGGATCTTGGCGATTCGAAGGGATCCTGGAAAAGAATTTCGAATTACCGAGCAGACTAAAGTCTGTTCGAGGCATTTTAAGGCGACAGACTTAAAGAAATCACTGAATGTAAAGAAGGTTTCATTGAAGAAAGGTACTGTGCCATCGAAATTTCCCTGGACTGATTCTCCACGTAAGAGAAAGACACCGACAGTACGCATACCTCTACCAGCCAAAGCTAAAGCTGCTAAACACGAGGGATTTGAACTCGATCAGCCATCTACTAGCAAATCGCTCGAGGACGAATTAAGGGAGCAATTGAGAGAGCTTGAGGAACGAAATTCCAATTTACAGGAAAACATAAAGGAACTTGAACGGGAGCGGAACGAAGTTAAAGCGGAGAAAGAATTGCTCGAAAACAAAAACTTCGAACTTACTGCCCAATTAGAAACCGAGAGGCGTGCATCCTTCGAAGGTATTTTTATCCAGGATCAAGCTGAAGATAAGATTGAAAGAAAGCTTGAAGAGCTTGCAGCCACAAATATTCGTATATTCAACTTGGAGAACCTAAAATCGGATGAGAATATTGTGTTTTACACAGGATTTCCCAACTATGAAACCTTCATGGCCATGTTTACGTTCCTCAACACTGGCACTAATGGTGAGAATATAAGGTATTGTTCCTCGGTGAGAGACGTTACTGATAATTTTTATGGCAGTGATGAAGATGAAATCGAGGAAAGTAGGGGGAAAAAGCGGGGAAGACCTAGAAAATTAAAGCCCTTGGATGAATTTTTCATTGTCATGTGCAGACTCAGGAGAGGTTTTGCTGAACTCCATTTGGCAAACTTGTTTGGTGTATCACAGGCCACAGTCAGCAGAATATTCATATCCTTTATTAACTACATGTTTCTAAAGTTTGCACAAGTTAATATCTGGCCTTCAAGAGAGATAGTAGAGCAGACCATGCCTGAAGCATTCAAAGAGAAGTATCCATCAACTCGTGTCATAATTGACTGTACAGAAATCAGGTGTGAAATGCCAAGTAGTTTGCTCCTAAATTCAGAACTCTTCAGTTCCTATAAGAACCACGTTACATTCAAGGCTCTGGTGGGCATTGCCCCAAGTGGGGCAATAACATTTATAAGTCAGCTCTATACAGGAAGTATCTCAAATCGTGAAATGGTTACTCGAAGTGGTTTTCTTGACCAACAGTTTAATGAGGGAGACTCTGTCATGGCTGATAAAGGATTCACCATCCAGGATCTACTTCCACTGGGTGTTTCGCTTAACATCCCTCCTTTCCTTGGTGCAGATGTCCAAATGTCACAGGAGGATATAATTAAAACACAGCAAATTGCTAGTGTACGTATTCACATTGAACGAGCTATCAAACAGGATCAAGAATTACAAAATTTGGAATGGGGTAGTTCCTCTTAGCTTGACTGGGGTTGTGAATCAGATGTGGGGTGTCTGTGCTTTTCTTTGTAATGCCCAATACCCTCTTATCTCTGCTTAGTGTAGCTTATACTACACGTATAAGCATTTAAGTGTTTACTTATTGGGGTTGCTCTGTCCTATTTCCATGTTTGTGCTACAATTAATAAATCTTTATGATGGCAATGAAACTTTAAAATATTAGACAATAAATGAATATTTGAAAATGTGATTCAATGGAAATGTGTTACTCGTAAAAATAAGAGTAGATATATTCCATGGGTTAGGACAAGTAATTCGTAATTCATATTAGGTCTAATTGCTTTTGTTTTCAGGAAGTTTATTTGCCTCCAGTAGAAATTGGTATAGGATTTACACAAATTAATATACCTCTAGCTTAATGCATCAATGTTGTCCCATTTCAAGTCTTTCACAAATAAGATCCTTTGTTTCAAGTATTTCCATTTCAATGTATCTTCTCAAGTGTTAACAAGAAATAAAATAAATGATACTCAAGGGAATGGTCACATGTCTGAAATGGGACACTGACATCGAGGCAACCTAAAGAGGTCTATTGTTTTTGTGAAATTCAGCAGCTGCAGTGTTAAGAAATTTATCAAAGAAATATGATTGCAGTGTGTCCCTTTTTTCTCTCCAGAAATGAACATTGGCTTCAATTCGTTCAATACTCATACCCATACTAGTATAGACTACAAAGTCACACCAGTTAGCTCCTGTTACTCCTAGCTGGCCTTGCACTTGGTAATAATATTGATGAGCTTGCTTCAGTTTTGGTTTTCCATCTACTTCTTCGCAGAAGAATGCTGGATCAGAGCATGCATCCAGGGGGGTCACTAAAAACTTAGTTTCAGGACATTTGACTTCAATTAGACCAAAAGAATCCTCACACCCTGCATCTTTTACTTTGCCATCTGGTGAAGCTGCCAGAAAGGGTGTGTCAATACTCACAACAAGACCTGACTTGAATAGCTCAATAGCTTTTCTTGTTGAAAACATATATTTCTGGTATTGCCTCAGAGCAATAGGTTCATATGCATTACCATGTACTGTGTATTTTGAAGTAAATGGCTTGGGATGAAGTAAACTATTAACAAATGTGTTGTGATTTCTCTGTCGACAACATATGGTCTTGAAATTTGATGCAGTAAGTCTGTACTTTCGTTCATTTTCCCATTCATCTGGATTTGACTGTTCCCGGGTGTTTTCCTCAATAGTGTTTAGCTTAACTGCATCAACAGACAGATGCTCAAGTAAAGCTTTCTGCTGGACTCCCAGGTGCTCTGGTATTTTGTATTGCTCGGTGTTCTGCAGGGGAAATTTAGGATATTCTTTGGGGACACCTGTCATGTTGGGATTAATTCTTGCTATAGAATCAATATCACAAAAGTTTCAGTAGTGCTTTGAGTCAGGATCTGTGCTAGAGGCATGTTGGGATTTATTTTCTGTAGATTAGCTTTAAGTTGGATTTCATCAGCAGCCTGTGTTTTGGATGTTTTCTTGCTTCATAGAGGAGACATCTCAATCCTTCCCCTGCTGATTTCACAGAATCATCCAGTTTGGTTTTTTTCACAACCAATTCCATGACTGGCTTGGGTTTTATTTTATCCCCTCTCCCTGTTTTGTGCCATTGCTGAAGCGATGAGGTGCACACCACTGCAGGTTGAATGTCATCTTCTTGATCAAGTTCCTTGGTATCCTTGCACTCGTATAACGAAAATTTGCAAAGTTTTAGCATTAAAGCTAATACGTGGTTACAGAAACCAACTCTACCAGCAACGCACGAGCACGAGGACTGTTGTACTTCTCCAGTAACAAGACGAAGTGCTACTTGCAATTTGTGGGGTGGCTCATGTTTTTTAAAGCTGTGGTAGCATAATGCCTTAAAGTAAAAAAACGAATCGTCGCTAGAAGAATGAATTTCTTTCAGGTACTCGTCGTTGAGGAATGTCTTCGCTTTTCGTAAACCTATTGGAACCGAGTGTCCCTGGCTTTGAGGATCAATATTTTTTCCCGACTTAGCAATATGCACATTCATTTCCGCTCGACTAAAAAAAGGCATTCGTTGTAAGCTTGTAGTCCAGCCATTTTGAGGATACTGAACTGCAGTCGAAGTGGAAGAACTAGACTGGTCTAGACGGTCACGGCTCGTGTCTTGTCTCTGCTTCCTTCTCGTGTATATCTCATTTGGGTCTGGATCAACAATGATTTGGTCGCGTCCTGTTGTGATATATTCTTCTACCCTTGAAGGTACAAAGAAATAATAGCAATATTATTTAAAACAAGTCACCCACAATTACACCAACAGCATTAACTTATGCATTATAAAAAACATGATGTCATTATAAATATAAGTACAGCCGCCTTTCAAAGAATTAACAACAGACGCAGCGCGAATGTGTGAAAATGGATGGAAGCTTTATGGATTTATGATCGATCGTTGGCTTTGAATCATACGCTGATGATTTCCCTTGTTAGGAAACTTTCTAGAGCTTGATTTCAAAGCCACAACCAATAAGGTAATATTCTTCATGTCTGTTTTGTTGAAAGTTCTTTGCAATCGCACGCAAGGTTGGCCTTCTTACCTTTTAATGTATTGAGCTTTGGTTTTCAGGCCTTTCGAAGGATCGCCACGACATTTAAGCCAGAAGCGAAGCTCGTCTATCTTTAGCTTTGCCGGAGACCTTCCACATAGGGATGCCCCTGGAATATCATCTTCAGAAAGCACCGGTTGAATATTAGATGTAGCAGCCATCGAACCAAAACATTTAGTTCAGGGGAAACCTCCCGCTCGTGGACCTAGATGCCTCGCTTCCATGTTAATCGCTCCCAGGCTCCAAACTCGGTATTTTATTATTGCATGGCGTGTATTACGAATACAACTATGGCTACAATTAACAACCAAACGTTATTTGCTAAGACTCCAATAACGTCGCCAGCCATACTAATTATGAAATTTGCAATTGGTCCAATCATCGCAGGTAAAATCTCTTCAAGCTTTTTCCCTATTGTTTTTAATGTTTTAGCAGCGACTTTAAGCAGCATCTTTAATAGCATCAGGCAAGCTCGGTGGCGTGGGAATAGATTTAGTCAGACTGGAAACTATTGCACCAACTATGGAACCTGCTACTGCGAGAATGCTAATTATACCAACCCCATACTTCTTGAAAATAACTTTTATACGATCCCGCAGTGACATATGTTCTGTTATGGCCCCTTCTAATTGTTTTAGGGCTTCCATGTTTGTTTTGTCAGTTCCTAGTTCTTTAATGATCACTTTCTTCTGAGCATCATTCGTTGTAGAATCTTGGAGCATAGCTTCTCCTCGTTTGATCCGATCAGCAAGTTGTTTCTCAGAAGCGATGACTTCATCTGCTGACTCTTCTATACTGGGCCCTAGAACTATTTTGAGATCCTTCCCCATCCTCTTATATCTTTCACCATCCTTGGTGGTCAAAGGGATAGGATTCTTTTTACTTCCAAACTCGTGGATAGCGATTCTACCATCATCCATGGTTGCTACCTCAAGAGTTCCTCTAATTCCCACATCATGATATTTTTCCCAGACAGTCTCAAATAGCATTTGTTTTTCATCATCTGATAAGCCTTGCCTGAAGATTATACTTCGGTTCTTAAAGCTAGGAGCTTTCTCATTTCTAATATTTTCAATAATCGCCTGAATATTCGAAACTTTCGTGTCCTCCGGACCGGTGAGTGAATCGATGTAATCATTCATAGAAAACGAGGTTTCCTGAGTCTTTGGCCTAGCACCTTTTTTGTCATAGTCACGTCTGTCTTTCATTGGGATCATTTCACCCTGCTCCATAGTTGTGTCATCTGGAAAAATTAATTTCCATTTCTCTTCATCAATAACACCTCCTTCAGCTCCACCAGGATTTTCCTCGGCCGGGTCAACCTCTCCATCCATGTTGAACTTAACTATATATATTGCTATATTCAATATGATATCATCGAAGTTAGTTCCCGCACAAACGCATAGAGAGCCCCTTGGACTAAAAGCTAGACGTATCCTATATAGACGAACGTTTGCACCATCATCTGCCAATCCAGGAGAGACACTCTATATAGCGGTTCCAAAACTAGGAGAAAACATCGTTCTAGTCCCAGGTAGTTTTGCTCTCTTGGCTGATATTGTATTATCTGGAGGACTCAACACCAATCGCGTGGTATCCAATGTCGGAAGATGTTTAGTATCTCATCGCAGATGCAGATTTGGAACAGAGGTAATAGAAGACCTTGCCAGACCAGATCTACTACAAACATATTCCGATCTCTATCTTCCTACTCCGGATAGAGAAGCTCGGATTCAACAAGGTATCCAATCAGAGAATATGAACAAGCTTCGCTCGAAGACTAATGGTGCAACCGCTTCTACTGAAGAAACTGCTTTACTCGCTGCTTATGGTTCAAAGTATAGAATCCCATTAGATGTTGACATTCTTACACAACATGGAGTTCTATACCCATGTGCCCTACACGATATTATTTCGTTCGATTTGGTTCTAGCACCCGCCGTCGATGTAGTGTTTGGATCAGATTCAACCAAGATAGGAACATACAAGCTAAATAACATACAACTTGAGTATGAGGTCATTGAGGATGAAAAACTAGCCAGACAAGCAGATCACGCATATTCTACGGGCACTTCATTTCTATTCAACCATGCTTTACATTCAACGACTGTACCTATTAACAAGGCATCGGACACTTTGGTAGCTAAGAGCCTCACAATCCCACGGAGATCATTTACTGGATTACTTTTACTATTCGTAGCACCACACGCTGCAGGTGCCCGGGATAGTGAGTCATTCTCAAATCCAGGCATAACTAAAGTGGAGGTAGATGTTAATGGCATTCCAAATTTCTTCTTTCCAGATGGTGTCTTGCCACCAGATTTCTGGGAGTCTGCTAAGGGATGGTTTGGTACAAAAATGACGCCTATGACACCCGCCAAGTTCTACAACGACAAATTTGCCATCTTAGTTGATTGTCGCACGGCAAAGGATGCAATTGTCCATGGTGATGGTTTAGCCCAAATAGGTGGTGGAAAAGACATTAATATCCGAGTTCACAGAAGTGGAGGTAGTGGAACTGTTAACATGCATATCTTCGTTCTGTCAGATGCTCAACTCAATATATTGAATGGATCTCTGAGTAGTTTTACATACTGATGGATTCCCTGGTAGAACACATTCCCTTTAACTCACTCATAGTAGGACCCACAAATTGCGGGAAAACAGCATTTCTCATAGAACAACTTCGTGGGCCATTTCGTGGTTAGTTCGACTATATAGTATTAGTTTGCCCCACCTATGCTCACAACAAAACCTATCGTGGATTTGCCAATCGAGATCCACACTTTTATGTCGTATCTCCATCACAGGATGCTATCAATGCCGCATTGGAGATCTGTGCCACATTTTGGGCAGGTACCAATACTCTATTGATTCTAGACGATTGTGCTGCCTCAAAAGACGTAAAAAGAAGAACCGAAAAGCTCGTTGATTTAGCATTCTCTGCTCGACATATAGGAATTTCTGTTTGGGTGCTATCCCAACAATTAACAAGTATATGCAAACCTTTTCGCGAAAACGTAGCTATTGTAGTAGCATTTCATACGGCATCAACTATAGATGGAAAAAGGATTTTCGAGGACTATGGAGGCTCACAAGAATGTAATGAGTTACAAGCGGTACTTCGGTCTCACAAGTTTGCTCGCATGTGTTTTTGCTTACGGCATCCTTTTGCAGTAGTGTTAGAGCTACCCGTACCTACTACATATTATCATGGATGATAAAGAAATACTCGAGCTACTGGGTGAGGATTTAACAGGCCCACCACCAAAAACAGAGGACGTTGCAACAGACAACCGGGAAGCACTTTCCATTTTGGCTGCAACAGGTACCACAAAAGAATATCTAGGAAAACATTTCTCTCTAGGAGATATTGCTAGACTACCTGAAAAAGAAGTAGATAGATTATATAGAAGGTATCAGGCCGTTTTAGCTCAGCAAATAACAGAAAGCTTAGTCGATGGTGTGATGCGTCTAGCTACACGCTTAGTTGCTTACCTAGTACCCATAGACTCTCAAGAGGCACTGATCAAAGACCTACAAGAAGACCACCTAGTCCGCAACGAGATCAGTGCCGCTACTGGTCTGTTATCACTTAAAGCAGGTCGCTTTGTAGCGCTAGCTAGCGTCTTGTTCCATGTATCTGGTCACGTAGTTCTTCCTGGCACACCTATTGAACCTTCCCACACACCTACTATATCGAAGCAAGATGGAGGAACAGACGGATCGGATAACTGCGGATCCCCCGAAGACTGTACCTGAGAAAATAGAAAACGATCCAAAGTGCGTTGCTGCTGGCTGGAAAAAAAGGATATGCGAGCAAACTTGCTAGAGAGGCCAAAAAGAGAGAGATGGCGCGTGAAAGTGAATTATCTAAAGAAATCGATGTGGGAGAAAGTTGGACTAAAACCATATCTACCAATACTACTACTACTATAGCGGCCATTGGCGTAGGCGCTTCGTTGGTTGGAGCGTACTATCAATACAAAAGATACGGAAATGGCACTCCTAAGAACGTTAGTACGCTACGACCCGCGAGTCCGGTAAAGACTACTAAGGTAACATTTCCAGATATGGAGTAACATTTAAAGACTAGAGACCATACGATATATGTTAGAATGGTAGAGAATAAGTTAATGAAAGCGGCGTCTGATGCTACCATAATCACTGGGCTCGCTATAGGCATTGGTTGGGTTGCAAGAAAGGTCGTTAAGGAACCTATGCTCAACGATCCGTCTTCTTCTATAGTGAATTACGCGAAGTGGACGGCCATATTGGCTGGTAGCATAGCTGCCAAGCAATATCTCGAGGACAAAAAGTACATACCGCCTGATTTGTGAAAGTACACATGGCATTGGCTGGCATCGGAGTGGCTATTTTTGGAGCTGTTTTGAATGCAACGGCATTCACCGGTGGTGGAGTGCTTGCTAGGCTACTTACTGGAAAAGATGAAACTGCTAATATAGAACGAGAGAGACATGATAGGGCCCTTGAAAAACAATCAACTAAAATGGCGGCTTATAGAAGGGAACGTCAAAGATTATACGACTATGCCCAAGAACAGGAAGGTCTGGAGCACGATGCTTACAATGAGCAAAACGATACCAACAAAGCCTTTGTGCAATCCGATAAGTTACGTCAGGCACTGAAACGACTCAAAGCAATGAAAGAACCTCGTTTATCTGACTACTATCGACCCTCAAGCAATCAGAAGACTGGTGAGTTGATCTATGTTGGTGGTGGAATGCTAGGCACTGGATACGCTATTAGTCGATGGCTATAGATATGCTTTTTAAAAACGAGATTTTTTACGTTGGTCCTCATTTTCGCCTTCGTATTAGAGTCTCGTTGTTATGCTATATGTATTGGATGCTAAACTTGCGAATATCTTCTACGGCCCTATGGGCTATTGGAAAGGTCACGCTGCAATTGGCAAACTCTCAGTGGCAGCAAAGGTATCAGAAGACGTAGCTAAGAGTTGGTTGGAAAAGCAATCTATATGGCAAATATACTTACCACCACCACGATATATACCACGACCACATTGGACTGTATCGAAACCAAATGAGGTTCATCAAGCTGATTTGATCTTTCTACCTCACGATCGGCCTGGGCGTGGAAGGAAACTATATAAGTATGCTTTAGTGGTAATCGATGTGGCTTCTCGATATAAAGAGGCTGAGCCTTTGGCTTCGAAAGATAGTGGTGAAGTGGCTGCGGCATTTGAACGAATCTATAAGCGTAGTCCACTAGAATGGCCAAAAACGTTGCAAGTAGATCCTGGTAGAGAATTCATGGGACGCATGTCTGAAACCTTAGAACTACGTGGTACGAAAGTTCAACGAGGTGAGGCAGGCAATCACAGAGCACAAAGCTTTGTTGAGAGAGCAAATAGAACACTAGCTGAGAGATTGTTTGGATATCAATATGCACAGGAAATTGTACTCACTTCAGAAGGATCAGATGCACGTAGTAGAGAATGGGTGTTGCGGCTTCCAGAAGTTATCAAAGCCATGAACAACGAAGTTACTCGGCTAACGGGAAAGAACCCCTCGAATTCTGTTGTGTCACAGCTGGTGAACATAAAAACTCCTACATATTCTCGAACTGTTGGATTGAAAGAAAAGCGACTACCATCCGACGTTTTAGTTCGATATCTCTATGCACCAGGAGAGTTGGAAGGTGGAACCAAGCGAGCAACTGATCCTGTGTGGAGTTTACAGACATATATCATTTCACGTAGTTCGATATCTTCGAACCAACCAGTTCTGTACTACTTGGAAAAGGATGCACCAAAGCGTGGATTTGTGCGTGAAGAGCTACAAGTCGTACCACCAAATACTGAACTACCTCCAAAGGGGATTCTAAGATAGAAGCAGCTCGCAAATAAAATCATCTAAGTCTTCATCGTATGGAATCGTAACAAAGTTTTCCTTGGTATTTTTGTGTCCATAGGCTAGTGTATCGATTCCGTTTGCTGAAATCCATCGCTTAGAGTCAAATGGTGAGAGAGATACTTTATTCATATGCATACCATACATCCTGTGACCTTCACTTCTAAGCATATGCATTCCGTGGCGGAATACTTCCTTATCTCGTAAACACTCTTTGTATTGCTCATGACGAATGCGATGTTTCACAACTGCCTTCTTGGTGCCTTTAGCTTTCCTAATCTCCCCACCACCTACTTTCAAGATCGAGTATAGCTTTGATCGTAGTCCTACATATTCAACAATGGGAACACCTCCACATTCGTCTTTCATTTTACCAAGTACTTTCTTGTTGCCGGTGTTATACAATGGATGGTCTTCGCTGTAGTTGCTTGTATCATATAGATGTTTGTCTGCATAGATATCTTCAGTTTCAATGTGTAGTAGTAGACTGTCGGTATCCGTATATAGTAGATTACAACGTTGTCCATACTGCTCCTTGAGCTCGTTGTAATAGAAGTCATACATCAAATGTTTTGAGAGATCTAGAATTGACATTCCAACATATACTGGGCGGTTCAGTAGTAACTTACTTCTGTAGTTGTGTACTGCAGCTAGATCGTTGTCAAAGATCGTTGAGCAAGCATAGCTAGGTTTATTCAAGAGGCGTTGTAGTCTGATTCCTTCTGAGGAGCGAACTAGTTTGATATCTACACGCTTACGTAGATTCTCCATTGTTTTGCCAAATACACTATTGTTCATCAATTTGTAGAGGTCCTGCTCGAAGGTACTCTTCGCTTGTTTTCGTAGCTCCGTATTCATTCGTATGTATGGCTCCATCCATGGGGATTGATCGAATCGTAGTGCTCTGTGGATCTTTTTCAAACGCATACCAAGAGATAGATACAGTTGTAGGTTGCGGTAGTGGAGCACATATCGTTCTTTGTTATATAGGTTAGGTATGAGCTTTTCCACTTTCAAAGATCCGTTACCTTCGTATAGTTCTCAAATAGATCGGTTTGATACTTTGAGAACCAAGCACGATCCACTTGCATTCTCTTGGGAGCTAGAGGATAGCTGTTGTGTGAGTCGTGAAGTTCTCGAGGATACTCAAGGTCAACTTCTAGAATGTAACCTTTATCTGAATCGTCGGTAAGATTGGTGATTTGTTCTTCTGTTGGTGTACACCACTCAAACCCTCCCGTTGGTAGATATTGACTCATAGCCCAGCCATATAGATTGTTTGCGTCAAGATAGAGTATATGGCTATTTGGTTTCTCTGGGTCAAAATCGGGTGCGTTTGGGTTGTTTGCCTTAGCGTAGCGTTGAGACACCATAGATATCCCGCCGCGTAGACCTTTCTCAATGAATAGATGCATGTCATAGTCGGTTAATAGTTCAAGCTTCACATTGGTCTTCTTTAACAACGCATCCCACGATAGACCAGGACTAGTATAGTAGTGAGCCGGATCTAAACCATAGTTTTGCATACATGTTGTGCGAAATGTCTCGAACACATCTGCTAGAAGAAGTACATCGGTTTGGAGGTAAAGGTCGTGGTAGTCTCCTAATGTTTCACAGCCAAATACGTTCCAAACTTCTAGTGCGTGTTCATAGTCCTCATCGGATGCGTCCTCTAGGTATAGCTTACTATAGAATGCTTCTTTCGGTGGAAGAGAAGTCTCTGAGAATCTATCCCAAGAGTCCATGTACTCATATGGATAAACACCTTTACGCATCAACAGCTTGTTTTTATCTGGGTCTGGTGTATGCTTTGCAGTTTGTTGAAAGGTGTCTGGGGCAGAACTTTCTACCAGCTTGTCAAGAGAGGATGGTAGAAATTGTATGCTATCGATGAACCGTAGGTTACCAAGTGAGAATGAAATATATTTCTCCATATTGTTTGGGATACAGGAGATAGCGCCCTGTCTTGGAGATGGATTGCATCAGTAGGTGAGAATCATATCCGCGTAGATTGTGGAATACAACTGGAATGGTACATGTAGGTGAGATACGCAATTTAAGGTTACAGACTCTATGTGCTGCACCTCGAAACTCACCTGTGATGTGGCAATGATCACGTACTCTATCGTCACCAACCAATGGCTTCTGGCAGATATGACAAATCGTTGCGCTATTATAAACCCTCTGGTCTTTAAACAACATATGTAGTGGTTTGGCATTTTGGGCTTTGATCTTTGCCTCTTCCTCGTGTATGGATAGTAGAAAGCGCTCGATAGTATCCGTGCCTCTATATAGTACGGGCGGTTCGCTATGACCATCAGAACGTATGACTATGTAGCAAAATCCACAGGGAATAGGTTCTTCTGTTTTAAGTGTGTTGCTCTTTTTAGGGTCTTGGGCAGGTCCTTCGATCTTGGTGGTCAAAGCCTCAATGTCGGCATAGATAACGTAGGGAACTTTGAGCTGTTTGTGAATATTCTGAAATGAGACTATATTGTTTTCCTTGGAAGGCATTTCAATTCGAAAGGCTCTGGCATCGACGCTGTTACACTCTGGAATGTGTTTTTTGAGAAGATCTTCGTTGGAATATCCATGTAGACATCGCTCACAGAAGTGCTTCCTACATTTATGTTTTGTTTGATCGAATAGGAGACGATTGAAATCCTTAATACAACAGTAGTGCTGCAGACCACTCTTTTGGCACTCTATAAGTAAGAGGTTGACGCGCTGCGAGAAAGTCTCCTTTGAGATGTGGTGCACAATCAAACACCTTTCATTGGGGTCCCAACCATACACATTGACAGAGATTTCGTTCTGCTTCTCCAAACGTGGTATTTGTGAGATTGGCGTTGGTGAGTCCACCCCTTCTGATTTCAACTTATCTTTTTGGTACTTCGATGTTCTCTGTGGGTCTTTTGCGGCTGGAAACAGTGCTGCGCATATAGACCAAAGTGCGCAATGGTCATCGTTGTTTTTCACTCTAATTGATAATGTTTTTTAATGCACCTGATCACTACACAATTAGTGGTAATGTTGTGTATGATCTTACTGATCATTTGCCAATTGTTTTGATAATTAATAAATTGTGTCCTGTTACTAAAAAAAATCAAAAATATACAAAAGAGACTTTTCAAAATTAAATAGCAATTATCTGATTGAGGACTTCAGAACAATTGACTGGCAAGAAATCTTTATTAGTGAGAGTAATGTGAATGACATTTTTCAAACATTTTATACTAAACTGCTGATATTGTTAATAAGCATGTTCCTTTGTGACAATTATCTCACAAAGTAAAGGACATATGGAAAGGGATTAAATCGCTTGTCTCTTGTAAATCACATTCCTAATTTGTACCATCTAAAATCATTCTTCACAATAAGGAAGTGTTGACTGATCCCAATGCACAGCTACAGCCTTTAATAATTATTTTGCTGATGTTGGTGAGAACCTTGCAAAGTCCCTTCAACTAAAAAATCCCCTATCGATTATCTTAAAGCTTCTTTACCCAGCAGTTTTGTTTTCCTTTTTCCTTGCACTACTGATGAAATCAATAAATTATATTTAAACAAGGCAGTTGGACCCTAAGTATCCCTGTTGCAGTTTCGAAAATACTGAAAGTAGTCATCGCTAAACTATTAGAAAGCATATTTAATCTTTTCTTTGCCTTGGGCGAAGTGCCATCCTGGCTTAAAATTGCTCGTGTAATTCCTGTTTTTAAGAAAGGATCTAAAACTCTACTGACTAATTGTAGACCTATTATCCTCCTCTCTGTCTTCAATAATATTCTTGCAAAGCTATTGTATAATCGGGTCATCTCCTTCTTGAATAAATACAGCATAATCTCTGACTGCCAATTTGGATTTCGAGCTAAACATTCTACATTACATGCTATCCTGCTTATAACTGATAAAATTCAAAAGGCAATAGCCCACTTCCGCGATATGCTTTACTTGTCACGCACAAAGGTTTCAATACGAGGCCCCATGCTAAATTAAATTTATTATTTTCACAGAGAAAAGAATAAATTTAATTTAGCACGGAACCTCGTATTGAAACCTTTGTGCGTGACAAGTAAAGCATATCGCGGAAGTGGGTTATTGAAAGAGGACAGTTCTCCTATGGAATTTTCCTAGACTTTAGTACGGCGTTCGATACCGTCAATCATTAAATCCTCCTAAATAAACCTTTTTATTACGGAATTAGAGATATACCCAATAAATGGTTTAGGAGCTATCCGTTTGATAGAAAGCAATTTGTTTCTATTGGTAGTATTACCTCTGACTATCGTGAAATCTCTTGTGGTGTCCCACAAGGTCCGTTCTTGGCCCTTTGTTATTCCTTCTGTATATTAATGACTTTGAACTTTGCTCCAAGATATTTAAATTTCATTTATTTGCAGACGATTCAAAAGAAGTCTGTGAATTATGACATTTTCTGCTTTTGACGCACACACAAGCCCAATTTTTAAGGAACTAACTATTTTAACATTCTGTGACTTGGTTTACCTCTATACTGCCTTATTAATGTTTGTTTTTCACAATTGTAGCCTCCCAGCTGTGTTTACTTATTTTTTCATCCCTGTTTCTCAGATACATAATTACAATACAAGAAAAGTTTGAAACAAATCTGTATATATTTCTAAAATTCGTACAAATTATGGTAAGTTCGGTAAGATAGTGGCTCCAAGCTCTGGTATGTCTTAGACAATGCTTTTAGATCAAATATTTCAGTTTTCTCTGAAACAAAAACTCCTTAATAGTTTTTTTAAAATTGCCTTTATTTATACTACAAACGCACAACTTTACAAGTGCAAAACTAAACAAAAAAATTGCTTACCTAGTGCATTTTTCTAGTATAACATTCCTTGAGGTGTTTATTTAAAGACCGACTTATACTAGTATAACGTGCCTGACTGTTTTTTTTACTGTGAAATATGAGGTGTTGGTATGATAAGCAGTTCTAATTACCAACCGCAGCATTCGAAAAAATGGCGGGAGAGCAAGTATTCGTGTTTACCGCTCTGCTTTTAATTCTTGCTGTAGTTATGCGGAAACGAAGGCGATTTTTATAAAAATTGCGATCAATGTCTCTTCAAATGAGTCGAAGAAGAAGAATAGCAGCATTTCTCGCAATACAGCAACAAGAACGGAGGTAATCGCAGAAGAAGGAAATCAGTCTGGGTATATCCAAAACCACAGTTCGGGTTTGAGCACCTTTTGGTCAACAATTATCAAGACCATCTGTGGCGTGAGCATTTCAGAGTAAGCAGGAAAACATTTGATTTGATTTGCGACCTAGTTGGCCCACAACTTATGAAGCAAAATACAATCCTGCGTGAAGCGATTACCGTAGAAAGGCAGGTAGCTGTTGATCTCTGGCAATTCTAAGAAGCGACACATGCAATGCAAAAGGTCTGCTGAATGCTTGCTTTGACAGCTGAATAAATAATCCGGCTGACAGGCGTCTGTCAGTTCATGTGCAGTGATTGCGGCAGGACAAGTTATACCATCTCCCGAGTTAGTATAACTTGGCTGTGATTTCGGGTGTTTAAACCGAACAATTCCTAATGAAAACACTTTGCATGTTTAACTCGGTGAACTTCAACCGAAGTGTTTTCATTGTATTTTCGGATTTTTTATGTTTAACTAGTCCTAGTGAAAACACACCCTACGAATACAAAAACATATTACTATTTACACAGTGCAAATTATCCGGCTTCAGTCATTACATTTTCAGCTCGTTTTAGCCTGTCATATATGGGTTGCCATTTCGTTTGAAATTTTTCATCTTTTTGTTTGTTGATGGCAGATTCTCTTAGTAGTATAGTCGGCGTCAAAATGATACCCGTTTTTCTTGCACAACAAAACTCAAAAAGTTGTCTACTTATGGACGCCTTGTTTTCTTGCACAAGGGGCGTCATAAAGTGAATTCAGAAATCCACTTCATGACGCCCCTTGTGCAAGAAAAAAGGCGTCCATAAGTAGACAACTTTTTGAGTTTTGTTGTGCAAGAAAAAAGGGTATCAGTTTTGACGCCGACTATACTACTAGGGGTAACTAAGGGTCATTCAAAGTGTCACTAGACATTCTTGTACATAAAATCCAACTCGATAATCCTATTAGAGATATGATTACATATAGTTATAGCGACATCGATTGCTTGTACATAAAATCCAACTCGATAATCCTATTAGAGATATAATTACATATAGTTATATCGCTGCAACATCCTTACACATAAAATCCAAAACTCGAGTATCTGTTAAAGCTATCCTAACACATAGTTATACCGAAGAGAGATATATCGCCCCTCAACAACCTTACACCTAGAAATCTGAATTTGGAGTGTCTGTTAAAGCTATCCTAACACATAGTTATATCGAAGGGAGAATGGTGAGACCACGTAGTGAACCACTTCCACGGAGTCTAGCTCGAGAGGCAGGTGCTATTCTAGAGGAGAGAGATGGAATGCTCGAGGGGATGGAGATAGGTCGCCGTACTATTCGATGGCGCTTCTTCCAAGGTGTGGCAGGAGATTTGACCCCTAGGATCATGGAAAAGTTAGTTGCAAATGTAACCACCAGCTTCTACCTACGCTACAGCTACACCTATCGCATTCGCAATGTCAATGACGGACGCGTGATGCTATTCTCCAAGACTGTCCCAGGCTCTCCATGGGTGAACATCCTAGAAGATGCAGAAGAGTGGATCAATAGCAAGGAGACAGCTCGTTTGAATCCCGACAACATCAATCGACCAAATACCCAATGGGCCTTCGTTCGTTGGATCTACGTAGATGTAAAAGTTGTGATCGATCGTCAGCTTCTGTTGGGAACAGGTCCACTGCCCCAATGGCTTCGCCAGAAAAAAGGAATGTTTGCCCTCGATCGATATGGCGACAACCTATGTCTGTGGCGCTGCCTTGCCGTATACAAAGGAGCCCGTGCAGACAAGTGCAACACCTCGGCTCGAAAACTTGCCCAGGACTTCTATCGCCTGACAGCGCTCACACAAGACGTTCCCAGAACTTCCATAGACCAGCTGGAGGAAGTCGAGTTACACTTTGGAATCGGTATTCGGGTGTATGAACCCACGGAGGATGGCGCTTGGCATCTGACGCGACATGCAGCTCACTACAAGCATACGATGACGATTGGGATATACGAAGGACATGCTTTCTACATCAAGAACATCAACAAGCTAGGGCACATCTACGTATGTAACGATTGTAAGCAACGGTTCACGAAAGCCTCAGACCTTCACCGCCATGCAGATCGTTGTAGTCGTGGCGAAACGAAGATTGTTTGCCCTGGAAAAGTAATCACAGTACCCCAGTCGGCATACGAAAAAGCCTTCTGGCCAGAGAGCACAGCCAGCAAAGTCGCTCTATGCTGGTTAGAACGTGAAACCAAAAGGATTGGACAACACATTCATCATGCAGCTTGTGGACATGGTGGAGAGCATTGGATAGAAGGAGCGCCGGTCGACGGCTACGAACCTCTTTCGAAAACCATCTTTCAATTTCATGGATGCTATTTCCATGGCTGCCCGAAATGCTTCCCTAGGGAAAGGAGGCTCTATCTCAAGACCTGTGAAAGAACGGCAAAGCTACAAGGAGCTGGGTATACAGTAGTGGAAGCTTGGGGCTGCTCCACAAAGAAGAAGAACAAACCGATTCCCACACCAACACAAACTGTCTACCCACACTTCATAGTTTACGATTTCGAAGCCTATCTCGACACGACAAAAGGAAGACAACCAACAGACCACCTGACCATCGAAAACGTCCATGTCCCAATATCAGTATCAATTGCCGACACATACAATCGAAAGTCAACCCACATCTGTCGACGCAATCCAAAAGAACTCATCGAAGCCTTTGTCGAAGAACTCCAGCTAAGAGCGAAAGCGCTCCAAGAAGTCATTGCAGAACAGTTCTGCCCCAAGACACCTGAATTCTCTTTTGACACCCTACCAAAGAAACAACAAGCGAAGATCGACGAATGGATCCGCCAAGTTCCAGTAGTGGGATTCAACTCTGGCAGGTACGATCTCAATCTGATCAGGGAGCACTTCGTAGGAATCATTGCCGACACCTGTTCAAAGATCCTGGTAGCAAAGAAAGCCAATTCCACTATGTTCCTATTGACCCCAGATTTCCGTTTCCTAGATGTGATCAACTACCTTGGACCTGGAACTTCTTATGAACGTTGGGTCGCTGCCTATGGCTGTGAGTTGCAAAAGAGTTTCTTCCCATATGAGTGGTTCGATTCTCCAGACAAGTTGGATCACATTGGATTACCAGACTATCCAGAGTGGGGTTCGAAGTTGAAAATAGAACATCTACTATCTATGTCAGAGTTCGAAGACTGTGAGTGCACCTTTCTCGATAAAGGAATGGAAACCTTTGCAGACTGGCTACGATACTACAACAACCTAGATGTAGTTCCATTCTTAGAGGCACTCGAAAAGATGAGAGATTTCTATCACGAGAAAGGAGTAGACATGCTGAAAGATGCAGTGTCCATTCCAGGAGTCTCACTACAGTTCCTGCTTCGAGGTAGTGTAGAAAGGGGAGCTGAGATGTACGCTCCAAGTAAGGAAGCCTACCGCATGCTGAAAGACGCTGTCGTGGGAGGTCCAAGCATAGTATTCACCAGACTCCACGAATCAGGAGTGACTAAGATTCGTAGTCATCAGGGAGGAACTAAGACTTGTCGTAAGATTCTTGGATACGATGCCAACGCCCTATATCTTTCTACCATGGAATTCGAAATGCCTTGTGGAAAAGAAAAGGTTGTGCACTATGACGATCCAGGTCCAGCCACTGAAGGATTCGTTGAATGTCTACTTGGTGGAAAGTGGTTTGGATATGCAGAAGTAGACATCGAGATACCAAAGAAATTGTGGAAGGAATTTGAGGAGATGCCACCCTTCTTCTACAACAAGAAAATCCCCAAAGAAGCAATCCCTCCAGAAATGTTGGCCTACCTCACAAAGACAGGTAGAAAGCTCAGCGAGGAAAAGAAGCTAGTTGGGAGTCTCTCTGGAAAGAAGTTGCTACTCTATGCTCCTCTTCTACTTTGGTATGTAGATCATGGCGCAGTGATCACTGCTGTCTACCGCACGATAGACTACGAACCCAAAGAAATCTTCGGATGGTTCGTGGACCAAGTCACTGAGGCACGTCGTATGGGAGATGAAGATAAAGGTGAGGCTTTGCTGGCAGATGTGTTCAAGCTACTAGGAAACAGTGCCTATGGAAAGTTGCTCGAAGACTTGGGACGCCAAACAAAGGTCACCTATACAAAAGATGAGAAGGTTGTGGACAAGGCCTTGCGAAGTGTTTGGTTCGAAGACCTGGAAGAGATTGGTGATGCATATGAACTCGAGAGCCGAAAGGACCAGATCCGAATCAAACGTCCTTTCCAAGTAGGTATCGCTGTGTACCAGCTCGCAAAGCTGCGTATGCTTGAGTTCTACTACGACTTCCTCGACAAGTACATCGATCGCAAGGACTTCGAGTACATACAGATGGACACGGACAGTGCGTACATTGCCATCTCAGGAAATAACCTCGATGAGGTTGTACGACCGGAACTACGAGAGGATTTCGAAGCCGAAAGGAAGGAATGGCTAGCTTGGGACAAGTGGAGTAGTCGTACCCCAGGACTCTTCAAACTCGAATTCGAAGGACATCGCGCCATTGCCCTATGCTCGAAAGCCTACTACGTCGATACGGGTGGCAGCAAGAAGTATTCCGCTAAAGGTATGTCTAGGCGTCACAACGACATTTCGTGGGATCGATTCAAAGCAGCCCTCCAGGGTGATATCGACGTGGCGGAAAACCGAGGCTTCCGACTATTGCCAGAAGGTGTGGTAACCTACGACCAATGGAAGCTGGGGCTATCGGCTTACTACGACAAAAGACGCGTTCTTCCCGATGGAATCCACACTGAGCCAATAGAGTACGCTGTTTAGCGTCTAGGTACAAACAGAATTCCTTTTGGTGGTAGTTCCGTATCCCTAGGAACGACTTGTAGCTCTTCACGAACGAATCCACGTTTGGGTGCATCCTTCTCCCCTTCTCGCTTCACAAGGTAGTAAAGCACAGGCTGTCCCGAAGATACTACACTTCGCGAAATGGTGTATATCTGCAAACTCCACACAGGATCAGTAGCTCTACGTTTTTCACCTCCTTCCAATTCTCCTGGTGCATAGAGATATCGAACTAGAACGTCGAATGGTAGACGCTCTTCTCTCAATCCAACGGTGCGCGAATACGTAGGAGTCTTCAGATCTACTTGTTGCGCCACTACAGAATTCGAAGGCTCTTTACCAGTCAACCGAGTCACCTCACTGTTCATGGCTTTGATAACCATTGGTAAACGAACTACCCATTCTCTACTACGTTCATCTGATCCTTCCGATGTAAGTACCATCTCTTGTGCATATTGATATCCAAACAATCTCTCAGCTAGAGTCCTATTTGCTCTTTCAACAAAACTTTGCGCTCTATGATTACCAGCCTCACCTCGTTGAACTTTCGTACCATGTAGTTCTAGCGTTTCAGACATACGTCCCATGAATTCTCTACCAGGATCTACTTGCAAGGTCTTTGGCCATTCTAGTGGACTACGTTTATAGATTCGTTCGAATGCCGCAGAAACTTCGCCACTATCTTTAGATGCCAAGGGTTCGGCTTCTTTGTATCGAGAAGCTACATCGATTACCACTAATGCATACTTATATAGTTTCCTTCCACGTCCAGGACGATCGTGTGGTAGAAATATCAAATCAGCTTGGTGGACTTCATTTGGTTTCGATACAGTCCAATGTGGTCGTGGAATGTGTTTTGGTGGTGGTAGATATATTTGCCACATAGATTGCTTTTCCAACCAACTCCTAGCTACGTCTTCTGATGCTTTCGCTTCTACCGATAGCTTGCCAATTGCAGAGTGACCTTTCCAATAGCCCATAGGTCCATAGAAGATATTCGCAAGTTTAGAATCCATCATACATCTATACGTCCCAACCTTCAACAGATAAAAAAAAAAAAGGAAGAATGAAGAAAGTCGTTGCGTGACCCTCTTCATTCTTCCTTTCTTTTGTTTTTAGTAGTAACCTAGTAGTAGCTTAGTAGTAGCTTAGTAGTAGTTAGTAGTAGCTTAGGGGTAGCTTAGTAGTAGCTAGTAGTAGCTTAGGGGTAGCTTAGGGGTAGCTTAGTAGTAGCTTAGGGGTAGCTTAGTAGTAGCTTAGGGGTAGCTTAGGGGTAGCTTAGTAGTAGCTTAGGGGTAGCTTAGGGGTAGCTTAGGGGTAGCTTAGGGGTAGCTTAGGGGTAGCTTAGGGGTAGCTTAGGGGTAGCTTAGTAGTAGCTTAGGGGTAGCTTAGGGGTAGCTTAGGGGTAGCTTAGTAGTAGCTTAGGGGTAGCTTATGGGGTAGCTTATGGTAGCTTAGTAGTAGCTTAGGGGTAGCTTAGGGGTAGTAGTATCTATATCCATTTACTAATAGCGTATCCAACGCCTAGCATTCCACCACCAACGTAGAGCAACTCACCAGTCTTCTGATTGTTTGAGGGTTTGTAGTAGTCAGATAAGCGGGGTTCTTTCATCTCTTTGAGCCGTTTTAGCTCTTTACGTAACTTATCGGATCGCACTAAGGCTTCGTTGGTATCTCTTTGAGCGTTGTATGCGTCACGTTCAAGACCTTCCTGCTCTTGTGCATGGTCGTATCGTCTTTGACGTTCGATTCTATAGGCTTTCGTTTCGCTTGCTAGTTTTTCGATGGCCCTATTGTGTCTCTCTCGTTCTGCATCCATATCACCCTTTCCAATCATTCTAGCTAGTATGCCACCACCAGTAAATGCCGTTGCATTCAATATAGCCCCGAGGATGGCCATTCCAATTGCTGCCGCCATTACGGTTTGGGTTTGGGCTTTTCTTTCTCAAGTTGTTTCTCAAGATATTCCTTTGCGTATAAGCTACCAAGTATCACGGCAGTCCACTTCGCGTAATTCACTAGGGAAGAAGAAGGATCACTAAGCATAGATTCCTTGGTAGTCTTTTTTACGATCCACCCAATACCAGCAGCGAGTCCAACGATTTTGACTGCATCGGTTGCCGTCTTCGTCAATTCCTTCTCCATCTAGATATATACTACTATGGTCTCGAGTCTTTAAGTGTTACTCCATGTCTAGTGCCGTTGGCTTTGCCGGAGCTGCAGGTTGTATCGTGCTAACGGTGGCAGCTCGCGTGTTACCATCTACATACTTCTTGTACGCAAAGTACGTGCCAAACAATGTGGCGCCAGTACCGATGACTGCGAGTATAGTCAGGTTTTCGAACCGACCTTTCTCTACGTTAGTTTCTTTGGATGGTTCATTTTCACGTTCTATCTCCATCTTTTGAGCTTCTTTTGCACGGGCAGTGACCTTCTCCCAAGCTAGTGTTCCTGCTGCAACACGCTTTGGATTTTTTCCTTTCTTAGTTGGTACAGTCGTCGGTGGACTCGCAGTTATCTGATCCGGCTGTCCTTCCATCTTGCTTCGATATAGTAGGTATATGTGGAGGTTCAACAGGTGTGTGACACTAAAGATTCTTTAATGATGAATATGCCTCAAGTACTACGGTTCTTTCTGGGGTATCCGCTTCATATTCGTCGACTTCGTTATCCTCCTCTTTCCCTGGCGTATAGTGTGCAAGGATGTGACACATACCGCTAGCTGTCGCTACAAGTGGACCTGCTCTGGAAGACAACGACCCGGCCAGGCCAGATATCTCATTTCGGATTAATTGGTCTTCTTGTAGATCCTTCAGTAGACCTTCGTGAGAATCTATAGGTAACACGTATGCAATTACGCGAACTACTAAGCTGAGGGCTCTATTTACTAAACACCCTGTTATTTGTTTTGCTAAGACGGACTGGTATCTAGTATGTAAGCGGTCTACGTCTTTGGCTGACAGTTTAGAAATGTCCCCTAGAGAGAAATTCTTCCCTAGGTATTCCTTTGTCGTACCCGTTACGGCTAGAATCGAGAGAGCTTCCCGATCTTCCGTTACAGAGGAATGCGCATTCTCTATTTTTGGTGGGCCTGTTACATCCTCACCGAATATCTCGAGTGTTTCTTTATCCATGATAATATGTTATAGATGCTGGGAGCTCTAACACTACCTCGAAAGGATGGCGTAGACAGAAGCACATGCGAGCGAACTTATGGGATCCAAGTATCGTTCGTAACTCTTTGCATTCTTGCGAGCCTCCATAATCCTCAAATATCTTTTTACCATCTACGGCCGATGCTGTATGGAATGCTACTACGATAGCTACGTTCTCACGGAAGGGCTTACATATGCTCGTTAATTGTTGGGACAGCACCCAAACGGAAATCCCTATATGTCGTGCAGAAAAGGCTAAGTCCACTAGCTTGTCAGTTCGTTTCTTGACGTCCTTCGATGCGGCGCAATCATCGAGAATCAATAGAGTATTGGTACCTGACCAAAATGTTGCGCAAATACTCAAAGTAGCATCGATGGCATCTTGTGGTGGTGATATGACGAAGAAATGAGGATCTCGATTTGCGAATCCACGATAAGTTTTGTTGTGGGCATACGTAGGACAAAGCAGTACTATGTAATCGAACTTACCACGAAATGCTCCACGAAGTTGTTCTATGAGAAACGCAGTCTTCCCACAATTCGTTGGACCGACTATGAGTGCGTTGAACGGCACGTGCTCTACGAGAGAATCCATCAGTATAATATACTCTGCAGAGATCTGTTCAATATCGTGACCTGAGCATCCGCAAGGACATAGATGTGCATTTTCACATTTCCACTTCCCTTAGCAGTTCTATGTATGCGAATGTCGATGTCCTTTCCACTGCCGGTTTGTGCCAAGCCATCACCATGAACGGTGGAATCTTTTGCTGTGCGACAATCGATTAGAATAGAGAATCTATTTTCAAAGAACTTCTTTGGAGTCATAGAAGTATTGGGTGTACCAAACCAGCTTCTTGCAGCCTCCCAGAAATCTAGGGGAAGCATGCCGCTTGGAAAGAGTCTGTTGGGAATCCCATTGACATCTACTTCTACCTTCAAGATATCTGGATTCGAGAATGCTTCACTATCTCGCGTGCCAATGGTAGGTGGATCTATGAATAGTAGAAGTAGTCCAGCAAAGGATCGTCGTGGAACATTAACGTTTTGAGATATCAAAGTATCAGAGGTTTTAGCGATATCTACTGTTTTGAAGTGAACAGCGTAGTTGTATAGGAATGCAGTACCTATTTCATATTTGTGAAGTGCATTACTAGCCAGCGTTTCGTTCCTGATTGCTTCGTATTCTAGTTGGAGGTTGGTAAGTTGGTACGTACCTATCTTCGTAGTATCCGAGCCAATTACTACCTCGTTGGCAGACGCTAGAGTCAACTCGAATGTAATTATATTTTCTAAGGCATGTGGATATAGAACTCCCTGTTGTGTCAGAATGTCAACATCTAATGGAATCCTATACTTGGAACCACATGCAGCTAGGAGCGCGTTGTCTGCAGCAGATGAAGTACTTGCGTCACCAGCTTTCGATCGTAGCTTATTCAAGTTCTCTGATTGAATACCTTGTTGTATTCTAGACTCTCTCTCCTGTGTAGATAGGTACACATCGGAGTATGTTTGTAGGAGGTCTGGCCTGACAAGGTCTTCTACTGTTTCAGCTCCCATCCTACAGATTCTACGCATGACCAAACAGCGTCCAACGTTCGAAACGACTCTGTTATTCGCATGTCCACCAGATAGTACGATGTCGCCCAATAGCGCTAAGCTACCAGGTACTAGTACTACATCTTCTGCTAGCTTTGGAACTTCTACGTATAGAGTCTCACCTGGATTGGCAGACGATCGAGTGAAAGTTTTCCTATACAAGTCTCGTGGAGCCTTGAGTGCATGAGGCTCTCTTCGTACTTGTGTGGGATCCAACTTTGATGAGATCATGTTGAATATAACTATATATGTAGATATGTTTAACATGGCCTCTGAGGGTAGGTCCGATGAAAGAACTGATGAAGGTGGAGACTACGATAAAGATGATACTATCAATGTGGATGAGGAGTGGGATGCAATATTTCCAGAAGAGTCAGGAGAAATGGTCCCAATGAAAACCAGACGCAACTACGGCAAAGAAGGTGCTAGACCAAAGAATCAGGAAACCTCGTTTTCTAGAGAAGATGATGAGTACTTCGACGAACTCTTCGACTCGGAAGGCTCGAACTTTTCTAGAAATGAAAAAATCCTGGAGAGGCTGGAGAAAGAGAAAATCCCAAAGTATACCGATCGAAGTGTGATCTTCAAACAGGGTTTATCGGAAAATGCAAGACAGGATATGTTCGAGACTGTCTGGGAAAAATACCACGATGTGGGAATTCGAGGTACGCTTGAGATTGCAACCATGTCTGATGGTAGAGTCTTTATCAAAGAGTATGGAAGTAAAGAAAAAGCTATTCCTTTGACCACCACGAAAGGTGAGTTATATAAGAAGATGGGAAAAGGTCTCAAAAGAGTCTTAGGACCTTCGAGGGAAGAAATGTTAAAAGAAGTCATAGTAGCTGAAAATCAATTGAGTGAGAGGGTCGAACAAAATGAAGGAATACTCAAAGACCCTACATCTACCGAAACTCAGAAAGAAAACGCTACTAATGAAATAAAGACCGATCAGGAGGAGCAAGCAGTCCTAGAGCAAATAGAAAGAGCTATAATAGAACGGATGTCACTTAGGGATCGTATAAGAATCATCTTTAAGAAGTATGGGGTCAGTATAATTAGCGTGGTAGTTGCGGTAAGTACTGTGATCGGTGTAATAGTTTCCAATCTGACGAAGAAAGTTTCCGCGTTAGTACCGGGATTTGGAGATGCTGCCAAAGCAGCTGCTAAAACAACTGTCAAAGGTTTAAGAGCAATAGGCAAAAAGTTAGAGGAGATTCTACCTAAGATGATTGGACCAATTGTGAGTCTCATATTCAGTATGGCTGCTGACGTTGTTGGAGTCTTAGCAAACAACCTTTGGTTGTTAATCGTAGCAGCAGTGGTCTTCGTAGTGGAGCAATACAAACACCGTTAACGAAACAACGTCCATACGATTCCAGCTGCAGCAATGGATGTCACTGCGAGATTAATCTCATGTTGTGAGACGACAGCCTTTACCTTTGCCTTTGCCTTTGCCTTTGCCTTTGGTACAGGAACTCGTTTCCCGAGAGGCTGTACCGATTTCTTATCTGACGATCCTTTCGTAAGAATAGGTGGGTGTCCTTTGACTTCTACATTGATGGCGTTAGTGCCTAGCACCATATCTTTCGTAGCTTTCGGGATTGGATTCTTATAGCCATCTTTCTTACCAAGATAGTACTCTAGATTGCTTGGCAAAAGTCGCACATCTACAGCTATTGCTAAATCGAGCCTCTTATGCGTCCTCGTTATAGCAGTAAGATAGTTATTGTAGCTCACCACTAAATCGTTTTCGAGAATAGCACCTTCGACTAAGCTCTTAAACTTTTCTTTGACGTTATGGCTATGTAGGATGGAGTCGTTCAGATCTGCTTGTGCACCAAGTATGCAATGTCCAAAAGCCTCGACAGATCTATTCAACCTACCCAATCCAACATCTGTCAAACCCTTTCCGATTGGTGGCATGAACCAATTGTATTGTTTACCGTTGTTATTGCCAATGTACGCTAAAGAAAACTGATAGACCGTACGACTCTCCTCAGGAAACTTAAAGTCCCCACCAGGCCACTTAGCAGAGAACGAAGTATTATGTGCATACTTCTCCGTATAGTTCACCATTTTTCCATGAGAGTTTACGTAGACGTCTCCTAAGCCATTCCACCGAAAGTCTGGTGTTCGAGATATACCGAATTCGATGCACAATTTCTCAAGAGCTGATTTGTTATAGAGGTTATCCCTTTGCTTGAAATGAGATTCACCAGGTAAAGGAACTCCATGAGTACCACCAAGTTCACGTAGAATTCTTCGTATCGTGAAATATACGTGGAATCGTAGGAACCCTTGAACGACTGGTGGATACGTTTTGAAAGTGGGGTCAAACAACGACACTCCACATCCGGAAGTTGCACACCACGTTGCGAAATTCAATTGTTGAGGCCAGTAGTGGAAATCCGGACCAGCCAACCAATGCTGGGACTCCTTTTTTGTCGTATGCTTTACAACGATCTCCTTGAATATATTTGGAACGCCTACTTTGAAATCATCCTTTGAGGTGATATGTATCTGTAGATTAGTGAGATCAATATCTTGTGCCGGTTCAGTAGAAGGAACTGCTGTAATGGGATATTTCACACTCATGTCTAGTATCAACGTAGTTGGGAAACCACCAACCATTCCCTGCAATGCATTGTCGATGCGGCTTTGAGTGACTGCAGATAACTTTGAGACATCATCGCCGTAAACGATATAGCTAGAATCTCCAGCTCGAAACCAAATACTCGTCGAATATTTGTTTGGACCATTCACTTCCGTAGAGACATAGAACTTGTGAAGATCTGCCTGTGGATATTTCTTCTTGAACTTCGCTAATAGATTTGCATTCAACGTTGTGACCTTTTCATTTTCATCGGCAAGGAGTGCTGTCTGCTCAGATTTCGAAAGCCTTGGGCCACCCTTGGCAATCTCTACCTTGTCCTTGGCAGATAGACCATCGTACCAATCGTCTTTGTCTGGTACAACGAGAGGCATCTTATATGTTGAAGCTATATGTATATATAGTTATACCTTCAACATATAAGATGGTTCTCTTATATATCACCACAACATCGGCTGACCATACTGTCTACTTCGACGACCCTATTCTTATACGGAACATTTCACTAGTCGAGATCACTTTCGAGAACAGTTGGTGGAACCTAGAAGAGCCAGGGAGCTTTCATTGGAAGGTCAATGGTGTGATGTTTCCACACGAAATTAAGGTGGGGAACTACGATATACCAACCCTCCAGACCCTCTTCAAACCCGCAATCGACGCTGGTATCATAAAATTCGGGAAACTCTTATCGACAGGGAGTTGTATCCTAGATGTCATGAAACCTATCATTCTTAGCAAAAATATCTGTAGACTGTTTATTAAAGAATGTAGGGGGTCCATAGATATTCCTAACAAGACTTTAACTATAGCGGTAGGCACTTTCAATATAAATATCCTCTTTGAGATCGATACGGTATATGTCCACTGTGACGTAGTGGATTCCAGCTTCTCACTCCTAGAGGGAAAACGCTCGAAAGTCTTGGCTAGCATAGATGTCCGAGGCGATAGATTTGTGAAAACGACGTATGCCTCACTACAACCTCTAGATGTCAAAGCTCTAGGTACGATACAAAGCAGCCTTCGTCTGACAATTCTCGATGAGAAAGGCAATCTGATAGACTTCCGTGGTCGACCTATACGATACGTGTTGAAGCTTGAGTAAGCTATACGTATAACGTACAATGGAAGGCGATTCGATTCAACCGTTTCCATCAGCACCAAGTATCTATCCACAGATTGCTAGTGACACTGGAAAGAACTTTAGACTGCAAACGGTCCGAGACACGCTTTCGGACATAGAAGTTCAAGAAAGGCACTACGAAGGTGTGCGCAAGAAATATGCACGTTCTCAAGGAATAGTTCATGGCATCGCAGTGGCAACTGGAGGTCTATCTGTGATCTTATCTGGATCTGGATTGGGTGCAGCGTTGACTGGGGTTGGAATAGTGATTGGTCTACCACTTGGAGTTATTGGTGGGCTATGTGGATTAATTTCAGCATCTACGACCCTTGGAGCTAAGAAGTTAGGAATGAAGGTTTCTAAGCATGAAAAGACAACTATGTTGGCAAAGGCAAAAATCAATACGATTCGCGATCTAGTATCGAAGGCACTACGTGATGAAAACATATCTGACTCCGAATACAGTCTCATTCTGAACGAAGCGAATAAGTATGAGATCATGAGATCTGAAATTCGTCGCAAGGCTTCCATAGGTGAAAAAAGCATTCGAGCCGAACTCAAACAAGAACTGCAAAAGGAAATGCGAGAAAAACTTGGAATGTAAGAATTAACGTTTCCTACGAAAGAAACGAACAGGGCTCTCACTTTCACTTCGCTAAGTCCTACTGCTAGTTAGCCCATGTCTAGTGTAGATTGGTTCGAAGTGGGAATGGTAAGAAGGCAACTCCTTGACAAAACGCTTGACTGAATTTCCAAATACATCACAACGTTCGACGACTTCGTTAAGAGACATAGACGAGCCTAAACGATGTAGCACCTCGTAACTTGCTCCAACAACTTTCGTCTTAATTACCGATCTGCCTACATTGTTTTCTATTGCCATAGTCACAACCTCGTGGACTATTTGTTGAGCGTTTATAAGTACTCCTTGAGGATCGAGCTGTAGGAAAGTCGTTGCAATGTGAGGAACTATGCGCTTGGCATTCAAGTCTACATTGATCTCATCGTCGTCACACAGAGAACGTATAAAGACCTCTCCTCTATGGATGCCTTTGTTGCTTAGTTGCATGAAGCGAGCAACCTCACCTTTAGATCTGACGAATCCACATTGTATGCATGCATGGTAGAGTAGAGCAGCTAGAATATGTCTCTTAGCATCGCTACGCTTGGGATGAACTTTCATTACTTGGATAAATGTGTCGGCTACGATTCCTAAAGTGTTCATAGGGAACGATAGGTCACAACTTTGTTTGTAAATAGTGTTGTATGCTCGTAGTTCTTGTAGGAGCGTTTGTCATTGTAGTTCCGTGTTATCGCTTTGCTTTGGTTTTGCGTGGTCTAGATCACTTTGATA
The DNA here is from genome assembly GCA_030867875.1 of Actinernus sp. WN-2022. Taxonomy (NCBI): domain Eukaryota; kingdom Metazoa; phylum Cnidaria; class Anthozoa; order Actiniaria; family Actinernidae; genus Actinernus; species Actinernus sp. WN-2022. The sequence goes on along the minus strand of JAOWCC010000936.1, from coordinate 3,991,076 downwards.
CTGAAATCCGTCCGGACCTACTATACGCAGTCGAGTAGTAATGATGTCGATCTTCGTTTCTTCACATGGTTCAACCTCGGAAACAAGACCACAGGTGGGACATACGAATTCCGTTCCTTGTATTTCCAAGGGGCAGAGACAATCAGAACATGTTTCACTTGTGTTAATATGTAATTGTGGTTTGATATTCAGGCTTCTACAAATTCCAGGACCAAACAATCTGACTAGCTCGTCCATGATACAACTATAGATGTTTATATGTTCAATAGAAAAAAAAAGAAAAAAAGAATGAAGAGGGTCACAACGACTTTCTTCATTCCTTTTTTTTTTTTTCGTGGCTATTCCTAATCGTCCTTCTCACTCCTCAAGGCAGCCAACACCTTGTTGAGTGCATGGGTGAGAGACTCTCCGAGACCTTCCTCTGGTTCCACCACTCTTGGTTCTGCGGGCAATGCTACCTCCAGTTCCACCACTCTTGGTTCTGCGGGCAATGCTACCTCCGGTTCCACCATGTTTGGCTCCTCCTTTCTTGGACCCTCTAGCGTCTTGCTGGACTTCTTAGCGCGTTTTACATAGACACCGGGACACTTCATCTTGATGGAGAGACGGTCGCATCCTGAGCAAAGCTCGTAACTAGTACGACATCCTTTACCGCACTTCGAGCATGGTATGAGTGGGGCACAACCTTTTGAGATTTGGTAGTTGTGCTGGCAACAGAACTTCGTTGTCTTCGAAATCCTCTTTTGGCATTTCGTGTCCTTCCCTCTCAGCAACCAATCACAAGTTACTACCTCAATCATTGTGGCGTCTACATTTGAGTTCTTCTTCGACATGTTCGATCTGTATGGTGTTAATGTGTACTAAGATAACAACGTAAGCTAGTATTGTGGAATAAAGAATATATACTAATACCATTTAGTGGTAATATACAGTATAATAATCATTCCTTTAACATATACTTCAAGTTGGATTTTCTTAGGTGTAGTTGGATTCAATCGGTCCATACCTGGCCTCATAAACATTCACATAGTAGTCTAGTAGGGCATTTTCAGCCTCTATGGTGAGATGGGAGTTCTTAATGAACCAATTAATGAACCATCCAGAGGTATCAAGATAATAACTTCTACAGGCGCATAGTAGAGCATGATGAATGTATTCACACTCTACGGTTATCTGAAAATGTTGAATGAGCCACTTGATGATATTAAGCTGACCATTCGTAATGGCCTCTATCATAGCAAACATGACGGCATTGCTCTCTTTGGTGAACTGGAAGTGCTTAGTGAGCCACTTAGCGAGATCAAGATGACCATACCTTAAGGCAGCGTCTAGAGTATTATTGGTGTACCTATCCATTTTATTGAAACGAAAGTGCTTGGTGAGCCACTTAACAATATTAAGGTTGCCATGATCACTGGCGTAGATGAGAGGAAGGCTGTCGTCGATGTGGCTTGCGGAAATACCGAAAGTCCTAGCCAATTTGTCTCGATCGGCATCGTTACGAGTGGACTTCAAACCAAAACATAGTACTTGTATACGGAACTCTCGGTCTACGTCTTTGTAGCGCGCGAGAGATGCAGCACCGTTTAGGCGTTTTGATACCCTTGCAATGCTTGAGAATGACGTAGGACCTGCATGCTCTACGATCTTAGTCAAGATTTCTAGAGAGAGGCACGATATATAATCCATAGTGAAAGATATCGATATACAGTATAATAATCATGTCTCTAACAGATACTCAAGTTTGAAGTTGGATTTTATGTACAAGAATGTCTAGTGACACTTTGAATGACCCTTAGTTACCCCTAGTAGTATAGTCCAGAAATCCACTTCATGACGCCCCTTGTGCAAGAAAAAAGGCGTCCATAAGTAGACAACCTTTTGAGTTTTGTTGCACAAGAAAAAAGGGTATCAGTTTTGACGCCGACTATACTACTCTCTTTCAATGATTGCTTTTTTGCTTAAGAGGATAAGGAAGCTTTCAAAACAGAAGGAAGTATTTCTTATGAATGATGTATACATATGAAACTTTGCAATTATCAATACATGGTTTAGCAATTTGCTATTTGCTCAAAAAGTGTTAGGTGTTTAACATCATAGTTACACTTAAATAGAAAAGCGCCCTCGTATTTTACCAGGGGACTCAAGGGGATTGTTTGCCATGCTGCGACACGTGTGTCTGCCAGCCTCTTTATCCAGCTGATTTTGATTGCTTTTTCAAAATCACCAAAATTTATCGTACAAAGGCCGCCATCTTCTTTACGCCCAATTAAAGTTGACTTTCTTATTTTAGGCATTTGTTTTTCCAAATAAATTTGTGTGTAACTTCATCCACTTGCTTGGAATATTTTTCTGGTATGTGCAAAACAGATGCATTGTAGACTAGCTTCGATAATCCCCAACTTTTCACTATGTTTATATACGGCCATATAACGTGAGATTTCTTTTTTCCTTCACCATGAGACATTTTTTTAAGATGTCAAGTTTATCAAGAAAATTGAGCTTCATCGTTGCATCTGTATCGTAAGAACAGTATATCCTTAGCGCCAGAATAGGTTTTTGTGGCCAGTTAAATTCAAATGGTTTTTCACGCGACCTTCGCGCACTGCCTAACCACATTCCTTCCGTCTTAGAATTGTTTATGGTTAAGCCGGAGACACGACTGAAAGAGTTTAAGAGCTCGTTAAGATGTACTACTGACTCTGTGTCCCTAAGAAAACAGGTGGTATCATCGGCGTGTTGTGTTAGTTTAATCTCTTCTCCAAATACGTCAATACCTTTTATGTTTGTTACTATTAATCGCAAGTGCGAGTACTTCAATCCCCAGAACGAAAAGGTAATCCCGAGAGGAGGCATACAGCTTGAAATATCTGTATAAAACGTTTTAACCCAATGTATTAGCTCCGGGCCAAAATCATTTTTTTGTAAAACGTTTTGAATGTATGTCCACTCTATTGTGTCAAAAGCTTTCCTTTCCTGTTGAAACTGTCTACTATAAGGTGTTTTAAGTCAGTCCAGAAAAAGAGGTAAAATTCCGCAGAGAATCGATCCGACCCTGGAGTTGTCCTGCTTTTCAACTTTTTTAATGCAGATAGGCATTCTTCTATTGTTAACAAACCCTCACAGGATTTCTTTTGTTCGTCAGATATTTTCTTATTTGACTTCACATTGTTCAAAAACGTTTCTTGTTCTTGGTTTTCGTTATTGGTTTGGGAGGTGTATAATTTCTCATAAAAGGATTTTTGCTCTTTAAAAATCAATGACGGCTCATTGATTATGTCTTCGTTTATTTTAAGCTTGGTAATGTGTTTTCTGTTATAGCTTCTTTTTTCAAGACCGTAGAAATATTTTGAGTTTCTTTCTCCTCCTTCATACCATCTAACCTTACTGCGAAGTATAGTACCTTTTATTCTATCGTCTAAAAGTTTATCTAGTTTCTTTTTTAGGTGTTCTGCTTTTAACAGAAGCTCTGCGCGCTTGCCTTTAGATAGATAGATAGATCGTTTATTACAAATATTTCTCACTTACAGCAAAAACTGAATTACGGAGGTTTACATTAATATGGTTCTAGATAAGTTAACTAAGTTTTAAGAAGGATATACTATATACTGCTCTAATTAAACTAATGCTATATTACAATTAAAAATTTCTAAATACATCGATTGTAGTTACTTACGATTGTTATTGTAATCATTTGCGCCCGATATTATAAAGGTGTTTCTATATCTATTAGTTCTACATGATGGTATACACATAGGATTTCTACTCCTTAAGGTAACAGTTGGGCGCGTTGTATTAAACGGTAGGAGGCCATATAGATTTCCCTCTGGATGCGACAGTATCCTCCGAAATAAACTCTGGCAGAGTTGTGACCTACGGTCCGCAAGGCTACATAGACCAGAAAAGTTAAGCTGGTCAGAGTACGAAAGATCGTATCCATATATAATGCGTAGGGCTCGTTTTTGTATTCGTTCAAGTGAACAGCTAAGATAATCTGGGAGACTATAATGAAATACCGGGCTGGCATATAACAACACAGATTGAATACAGGCAGTATAAAATTGGACAAGTTCGTCTGCAGAAACATTAGCGCGCTTAAGCTGAACTAGGAAGTATAGTCTCTTTGACGCTTTTTTGATGGTGTCCGAAATATGAGAGTTCCATTTAAGATTATTCTGTAATGTTACACCTAGAATTTTTATTTCGTCCACTTCACCAAGAGTTGCCTCCCCTACCGTAACGGTGTCATAAATTCTCGGTGTTCTAGAGAACGAGATTTTGAGTTCTTTACATTTCTTTGGATGCAATTCAAATCTGTTCTGTTTAGACCACTGATCTACACGATCAATTTGCAATCGGTATTCTCAATACTTTTCTAAAGTTCAGTAAATTGTTGGAAATATTTCTTTTCATCGCTTCTCTTACGTTTTTCTTTTCGTTTGGAATAAGACCTGGAAAAAATTGCTATTTCCATTTTCACTAAATCCCACAGTAATCCTTTGTCGGTTGTTTCGTTGTGTTTTTCCAAGAATGCACTGACAGAAGTTGTTCCGTAGTGATTCACTATATTGCTTATCTTTCAAAAGCTCACAGTTGAATTTCCAGAAACCTGGACCTCTCTTTGACTTATAGTCTTTGCTTTGAATTGCGATGGAAACTGAAGAATGGTCCGAAAACGGGCTAAATAACATAGAGCAGTCTTCCGTTATTGGGAGAAAATGCGCTGACAGGAGGACATAGTCTAGTCTGCATTGCACTTTGAGACTTTTGTCCCTCCATGTATACATTTGATCATTCAGGTGTTTATCTCTCCAAATATCTATTAACTGAAAGTGCGTCATTAATTTGCGGATCCTTTCGATAACTAAGTGTTTTGCATCAATTGGCGCATTGCCTTTTTATCTATGGTCGAAAGCACACAATTACAATTACCTGCTATAATCATGTTTTCCTCGGGGAACTGGTTATTAATAAGTATTTATGTGAAGTCATCTAAAAAAGTGATCTGTTTTTTTTGGCTCATTTGGTAGATAAACATTGCAGAACGTGAAAACTCCCTCTTCAGTTGTTGCTTGAACAATAACTGACGTATCTTCCTTTTTTGTCATGGATTGTTTTCTCAATTGTTATGTCAAACTTGGGGTTAAACAAAACCATAACGCCTCTACTATGTTTTGTTTCTGTAAAATACGTTTCCATCCCATTCCGATCGCCAATTACATTCCACTTCCATTGAACTATATGTTTCTTGTAAAAAGGCAATTTGTGTGTTTTGATGATGAATATTTTTCTGCGTTTGATTGCCTTATTTATACCCCTGACATTTAGAGACACACTTTAATTGAATAGGTACGCTTAGGTTGCATTTCTTATCCTCTTGAGAATTTTGCTCTAATAACAGTATGACGAAAAGTTAAACGACCGTATATTTGCATATGACTGGCTATTTTCATCTTTATAAAGTGGAAGGCGAGCATAAACATTCTAAAACAAAATTTGGCAATTACAACGTGCAAAAAATACAGATCCTGATGACCGTACTGTCATCATTGATCTTACTTGGTCAGAAAACCGTGGCCTCAGACTTTGGCTGGGATTGAGGAATACTCCGTTTACTCCGAGTAAACGTGTTTTAAACGATTGCCTAAATATAAACTAAGTATATACCTAAATATTAAAGAGTTGTGTAACTAACTAATGATTAGCAGTCTCATCATCAACTGAAATGTTACTTATTAGCTGGGTCAACACCTGATGAGGGTTTTATCATGGGCCGCTTCCTAATTCCTCTGGTTCAAACGATCTTGAGGAGGCGCAGACTATTAAATACTCGCTATTTATAGTAACGGCACCGCGCACGGGCTCTCGATCTCTCAAAGCATTTTCATCAGCTCCCTCTTGAAACTCTAGAGGAATCGAATTTACTTCGTAGATCACGCCTTCGATTCTAACTGACCTTCCAAGAACCTTTGCTCTTTTTCCTAACTATCGTGCTTTGATCATAGCTCTCACCAGAATGCTTCTCTATCGTTGAACCTCTTGGGTAATCAGGGGTGATGTACGCGTCGTTAAACCTCGAGGAAGAATTAAGCATACCTTGTTTACTCCATGTAAGATCTCTGTCTTCGCGGGACAAAAATCTTGCTATGATTGGTCTGGGTCTTGCTCTAATGACATTTGGTTTCCCAACGCGGTGTACCGCATGGAAGCGAATTGCATCGCCGTCAAGTGCTAGGTCCGTACTTAATATGTCTTGGATAATTTCTTTACGGTTTTCCCCTTCTTCTTCCGGAATGTTCTTAAAATTTAGGTTTTCCCTCCTGGAGTAGGATTCCAGTTGTATTTGTTTTTCCCTTCCTTCATGGACACATTTTTCCAGGACATCGATTTTAGTCTGTAGAGCTTTCTCGAGGTCATTTATCTCGGTCCAAGCATTTTCAAGAGATGTCTCCATTTCCGAGACAATTACCTTTATTGCTTGTACTTGGGACTGGACTTCATGTCTCAAGATGTCCATGTCACAGTGAATTCGTTGGAAGCTGTCGTCCATTTGCTTCGCCATGTTGTTTAATTTATCCATGATAGTGGAGTTAGTTTGGTTCGTGCTCGTCCGCCATCTTTGTTTGTTCACCTGTTGGCGAAGTTTCCATGTTCTGATTCTTTGGTCCTGTTATTGCTGCACCAGGGTCTGGGCTGGACGAGCTGCTTAACGGTCTTTTCTTCCTAAACATGGAGTTAGGCTCTCTTACTTCATTTGCGGAGTTAAAGCTTTTTTTTACCGGAGCTCACGAGACACGTCTGTTACCAAGTTCAAGTTTATTTACACTGTTCAGTTAGATATATTAAAAAGAAAATAGAAACGTATAGATAAGATAGAGCTAATATACAATCATGTGAGGTAAAATAGGTTGAGTTATTGTTTAAGTGTGTGCAGTGATTAAAGTAGCAAAAGCTTTCAAGTTAATCACTGCCTACAGTAAAGTTGTACGAATATTGAAGAAAATTACTACCCATTAGCTCTCTAGTCCCGTCTAGTTATTAGTCGCTTCACCATTAGTTTCATTATTAAGATTATAGTAGGGTACCTCTTTTGTTCTCCTTTTTTTTCTTTCCATATTGATATATGTTTAAATCTGAAATCTGTTTTTTTGCGTATGTTACATGATGTAGAGTATGCTTTGTCTAGTTTGTATTGTACTTTTTTTTAGTTACCAAATACATTATTTTTTAAAGTCCATCAGTTGCAGGGTACCGGAATCGATTGGTTTCTTAACTATTCCAAGTATCCTGACACTCACTTTTTTTATCCTATTATTTATGTAACGTGCTATCTATGAGTGTAAATGAAATTTTTTGTTGTTGTTGTTGTTGTTGCGTGAATTACGCCGCTACATTGATCTATCATAAGGCTCGGTTCTGACGTCGTTCCATGTCCACTCGCGCCGAACGCAATTGAATTACAATGGTAAAGTATACTAATTATGTAAATATGCGTTTCATTCGTTGCTTGGTAATTTCTACAGCTAGTACAACCAAATTAGGTTGAGTGAAATTCCGCGTGAAAATTTACAGAGAATGTATGGAAAACTGAAAACACGATTGCACGCTTCACATAGCCTGCTTGCCGGCTCTCCTGTAATTTCTTTCGGTCGTTTCTTTTCGGATTGGGTCACCTGTGGCACGCGGTCAAAATGGGGCAAGGACAAAAATGAAGGGAGGGGGTGGGGGAGGGGAAAGGAGGGGAAGAAAGGAGAGCCTGCACGAATGCCATTGTTTTGAGAGTATTTACCGTTCGTCCACGAACGGAAAATTCCCATTGGCTAGAATGTGACAGGTGTCAAGTTTTACATTAAGCACACACGAAACCGAATCCCGCGTGACATATGTAGTTACATCGGTCGTAACACAAACGGAGACATTTCCATTCGGCTGAAGTATTACTACTTTCACACTGGTATCCTTCGTTTCTGTAACAACATCAATATTTAAATGTTGAGTGAGCACTTCATCGGCACTTTACTCCTGTTGAACTTGAAACAAATACTTTCTCGACGACCGCGAAGAAGTCGTTTTTATTGATAAATATTCAGACCGTGGTTGTTTTCTTGCCAACGGGCTTTGATCGGGTGTCAAAACTGTTGTTGGTAGCTGTCGTTTGCTTCGAATGGCTTCAGGACTAGGACTACTGCAGCTTTCTCCAGCTCCACTTACAAAGTTTTTCACGTAAAAGTACAAATCATTCTAATCTTCCTCCCACAGGGTTACAAACTCGACTCGATAAACCAGGAGAATTTGACAACACGGCTTCCTTCACGTTTGCATTTGGAAGGAATAAAAAGATTATCCATAGAAATAACTCTAGAACAACCTGGATTTCCGTACCTAACCTTGAATCAACACTTGCAAAGGCGACAAAAATCATCCACGGATGTTTCGACCTCTCTTACTGGTAATTACTTTCTTTGGGGTTTCTTCTTGGTCCATATGCACCATTTGTGTTATGATTAATACCACAAAAATTTTGAACGTGGAGCGCTGAACCGGAGCGCTGTCATTTTGAATCGTCTTGACATTAAGCGCGATTTTCATTGGCCATTTTTTTCCACTTGGAGCGTGACAGGCTGTTAAGCGTGGTCAAGCGTGGAGGGGCGTAATTCTCAAAACAATGGCATTCGTGCAGGCTCTCCTTTCTTCCCCTCCTTTCCCCTCCCCCACCCCCTCCTTGCCCCATTTTGACCGCGTGCCACAGGTGACCCAATCCGAAAAGAAACACCCGAATTTTTTTACAGGAGAGCCGGCAAGCAGGCTAGCTTCACAGCACAGCTACACCCCTCAAATTTCGATATGTTCATCATTTACCTGGTGTATTAAGTTAGTATCTGAAGAATATTTCAGAAATTCGATTTTATGGATTTTATGTGCCATCGGATTCCCATCGATTCTCTTTCGTGCCATGTTTACCGCGAACTGGTCTATTGCCAGCTTTATAGGAATTTCCGATACCCTTGGACTAACACCATTTATGTTGCGCCCAGAAAAGCTACTGTGTAATCACAGCCTCGATATGTGAAATGTGCTTTGTATGCCAGCGTCAAGCTCAGTTTGGTGAATGAAGACCTCAACTACGCGACACCACCCAGCTTGGGATTAATTTGCCACGAGCGTGGCCATTTATTCAAGTATCGCGATAATCACTAATCCGTTTATCTCAATGAGGTGTTGAGAGATAAATGTCATTCAACAAAGGTGGGAACAGACAACCGCCACAAGTCACACTGACTGAATTCAATAATTATTGAAGGTCATCCGCATTTAACCCAGCTATTGGCGCCATTTTTTTTCCAGATGTTGACTGCATGATCGATAAGTAATCGATATTCTCGAGTGATAATTCCAAAAACTCGCCGGTATAGTGATTCTTTCCAAAACTCGTATAGTGATTCTCAAAACTCAAATAGTGATTCGTAAAACTCGTATAGTGATTCGTAAAACTCGTATAGTGATTCCAAAACTTGTATGGTGATCCCGAAAAAATCGCATGATGATTCCAAAATTCGAATAGTGATTCCAGAAACTCATATGGTGATTTGTAAAACTCGAATAGTGATTCCCGAAATTCGCATGGTGATTCCAAAACTCGAATAGTGATTCTCAGAACTCGAATAGTGATTCCTGAAACACATATGGTGATTCGTAAAACTCGAATAGTGATTCCCGAAACTCGTATACTGATTCTAATCTCAACACACTTTTGTCCTGTTTGGCTTGCCATACTCGAAGTCTTTGAATCTTGCTGGTAGTCTCCTCGTCCTCGTTGGTCTAACAACAATATCTCTGCTAACTTCACATGTAGTAAATCCTGTCTCATCCACCTTCTCTTGAGAAAGTTCCTCTTGGTTAGCAGTCTCTAGTGGGGTACAAGTGGGCGGGACGTATTCATCACCTGTAGTACAATCACTTGTATAAGGCTCTGTAGCTGGTTTGTTATTAGTCACCGTCTCTCTTTCTAGAACTTTCTTCATGTGAGTTGTGTTCCGCTTGTACATCACACCACTTGGTGACTCAATTACAACACTGTTTCCTGTCTTTGACACTACCTGGTATGGTTTTGGCTCAAAACGTTGGTGTCAACTTGTTTGTCGGCTTCTGCTTGAGTAGCACTGTGTCACCTGGTTTCACATCACTCTCACATGCTTTGCGTTTCCCAACAGCATACAGTTTACCTCTCTCCTTTGCTTCACTGTCATGATCGCGTACTTCTTGGTCATCCACTGGGTGTTCCTCGATTCCTGGTAATCGAGTGCGAAGCTTTCGGTGAAATAACAGTTCTGCTGGGCTTACCCCTGTTGTGCTGTGAGGTGTAGTTCTGTACATCATTAAACAGGACGCTAGTTCTTCCTTCCAATCCTTCCTCTCTATCTGTGTAATCTTGATCCTCTTTAGCAAAGAACGATTTAGCCTCTCTAATTCGCCATTGGCTTGAGGCCACAGAGGCGTGGTTCTCCTTTGTCTAATGTCTTCTCCTATCAGGAAGTTCTTAAACTCTTCACTGATAAACTGTGGTCCATTGTCAGTTGTAATGCTCACTGGTAGTCCATGTATTAGGAACATCTTGTTAAGGCTTGCAATGACTTTATCAGTTGTCGACGATTTCAAAACATCTACTTCAATATATCTACGTTATACGTCCACCACTACAAAATGATGGTCTCCTGATGGTAACGAGGGAGTCATCAGGTCTGCTGCAACATGTTGCCAAGGTCCTGTTGGAAGAGTTTTGTTGTCTTAAGGTTATCGTATACCTTCAGGGTACTGTTCCGGATAAAATTAAGTAGCGTCTCGAATATTCGTCGTATTTAGATAAATTATAACTCATTTTAAAGCTTATAAAATTGGCTACAACGATATACCTAAGGTTTGTAATTTTGATAAAAGTGCGATTTTTAAATAAACGTCTTTTCCGAACAAGCGAGTTGGTTTCCAAAAGCTCCAACTCCACGGCAATTTAATGAATTTAAGATCGGTTTGCTTTTCTGGACTCCCACAGTCCTTGTTTACGAAATTGTGTGGCGATTGTGGAAATTCGAAGCCGTTCTGAATATATTTTGGTCTTCGTGAAACTGCTAACGCACAATCCAAGTATAGTTGCGAGAATCGCTCTCAGCGCCTCTCTTTTGAAAATTAAAAAAATCGCTGACACAGTTTTTTAGCTGATATAATTGCGAACAATCTGTGAAAATTTGAAGTAATTCGCACAAATTCGCATCGAGTTGGAGCTTTTTTCAAACTATGTTTAGAACGAAAATAGAAAGTCAAGAAAACGCTCTGAAAAGTTTTAGCCGGCTGGCGAGACTGATTCTGGTGCCCCGCCTCTTTCAGAGCAATCAAACACCTTCTATAAAAAGCAGCCAATGATGTTCAACCAGTGACTGGGAAATGTCACAGTCAAAACTGGCTTCCCACCAGCAGCATGAAAGCAACACAATCAAAGGTCTTCGCGCTCAGTTGAGTTTCGCGTTTTCAATCACTCTTCATTATGGGCAAAACCAAGAATAAACCGGTCAAACGCCAGAATAAAGGCAATTGAAACGGCAAAGGATAAACCAGCTTAAAGACAAGAAGAAGGCAAAACCAAAGCACAATGAAAGCAGACCAAACGGACGCGGAAGACGAAAGAAAAGCACGAGGACAGATAAATTAGCCGAAGAATCAGCTCGTGAATATATGCTCCGGAAAATGTCAGAGATTGGGCATGTTGTTGTAGAAATACTTAAGAGCGGCTGTCAGGAAAAACCAGACAAATTTAAAATTTCGCGGCAAGGGTCGGAAATTCGATTTCTTTCCTATTTCAAAGTCAGATAGGCTAAGGTATAACCAAAAGCACTGTACACTTTTTTAGGAAAAATATTTTCTTATTTCCAAGAAAAATGCAATTAACTAAATTCAGTCGAAATGACTGTTTGAGACGCCAAATTCTGACACGAGTTTGACGGTCTCGCGTACCAAAACAAACAGTCATCTAGTCTTAAAAACGCTCAAATCGTGTTCTATGATATCTAAATATCTAGTGTTATACATTTGAGAAATATTGTATTATTCTTTACATGAAAAATAATTTTATTCAGAAGGCATACATTTCACGTTGATAAAAGTATCTCGTAAATAAAATTAATTTTCACCATGTGCTAAACCTTTGAATGGATCAAGCTTCGGGTTTTTTTAATTATCTCTCGATTATCTCTCGATTACTGAAAAGATTTCTTTGGGCAAATAATTGTGCGTGACGCTAGAGCTGTTCAAAGTCTGTTGAAAAACGTACATATTTGACCTTGACAGGTCAACTGTCTATCTACGGGTCCAGCGCATTTATGCCTATTTCACGCTTCTTAACAAATTAGAGGTTCAGAAAATACACTAAAAGGCCATTTTATAAAGTTCTAACCTTAGTTGTTGTAGAAATCAGATCCGGAGACTGTTTCTGTGTGATTCTTTTGTCGTTCTCTTAAGTTGCCGTATTACTACAAGCTGTCAACGGTTAGACGGCTGTCAACAGTAATCTTTGTCTGACTTTCAACATCACACTGAATATCCAATTCACAGGTTAAGTCATTTGCTAAATGTTCTTCGATTTGGAGTGCACTCTCGTTATAGTTTTGAGACCTTTAAACTGCTACAATACGATCAACGTGCCGGCGGTTCTTCCAAGTTGCACAATTTTAAGACAATGGCAATTATGCTAATTACTTAGTGTGTTCTGAGTTGCGCAGGGCTAAATCAAGTTAAAAAGAAAATAATCAGAACATTCAGATATATCAGTTCCAGTTAGGATTATATATATTTACACAGAAATAGAAGCCTGTTAGGCCATCTCAATAAAATGTTTCGCTTACCATCGCCCTCCGGCACGTGATGGTGGGTTAGGTCGCTAAAAAAAATATAAAATTAAAAAACGTTAGGGAGATGTGGAACCAAGTCGGCTTGAAGACTCGCGTAAAAATGTTCATGTATTCATCGACTACTTTTTCTTCTACTAGTTGTGGATTGACAATTTTCACGAGAAAGGCAAGTAACTAATACGTAGGGAGCTCGAAAAAGAAGTATAGTTAAAAATATTTTTCAATCGTTTCCTACCCCCCCCCCCCCCCCCTCCAAATATATATATAAATGGGTCGGTCAAACATGGTTTTCAAATTTCTTGTGCTTAACATCATACTGTATGCTAGGCTTTTATGATTGCTATAATGTGTCGTACATGGTTTTGTTTCTTTTTTTTGCCCGGCATTAAGAGACAGGTCATTATTTATTTCAACCATGCGAAAGGGGGATCAAAGCAGTATACGTTAGAGGGGGGTGCACAATTTATGAAGCAGGTAATATATCGAAAACTTGTTTGATTCTGGATGAATTGTAGATATCCCAATTTTTCTGACGCTCCAAACACAATATTTTCCGGGGCCCCTTGCTGGTAACGCGTCAAGTTCTCTGTCCCACCAATACTATTACCACAGCGGCTGGTTGGTTTCTCATTGTTTAAGATTTATATAACCTAACTGAACATGTAAGTCTTCTTTTGGTGATGTTTTATAGTTCAATAATATACCGGCATCCCGCCGTGAATGAGCAGAGATACGTATTTGTGTATTGAGAATGGAGGGAGATGTTTAGTTGCGACATTGAGGAGGGTAGCGGGGAAGGAGAGAATGAAAATGTAACATCAATTTCGGGGGATCAGATGATTTTACAACAACTGCGCAATTTCTCGTTTAATTTTCAGATTGGCTGATTGCCATTGGAAATAAGAGGACTTTACGTAATCGCTCGCGCGATCACTTTTCTCCCGCAAGTCTCCTTGTCTCATTCAACCTTGTCTCATTCAACCTTCTCTAAGTCAACAATATTGAGCATGCGATGACGTAGAACGTGGTAAATAAGAGGAAAAAACCACGGTAAACTATCGTAAATTTGTTAATTTTACAACTGCTCGGTTTCTCGCTTTCTGATTGTCTTATTACCATTGGAAATAATCAGGACATACAACGGATTGAGTCATTGCTCGCGCAAGAACTATTTCAACCCAAAATTTCCATCATTTTCAAGGCTCTACCGCCTGACAATTTACGTCTTTTTTAAGAGATTACGATAGTTTACGGTGGTATGACTTCTTATTGCCCATATTTTTCGTCATCCACAACAATCAGCGGACTTTCCTCTCAATACTGTGGCCAGCCTGTTAGAGGCCCGGTCACATGTTGAGTTTGTTGGTATCTCGCCCTTGCTCCGAGGGTTTTGCTCCGGGTTCTCCGATTTTCCTCCCTCTACAAAAGCCAATACGCTAAATTCGAATCAGTTTGATCTGTGCTTTAGGTGGATCCTGACTTTCATCAGCCGCTGTTAGTGGTTGTTTTGGGGGTCTCGTTAAAATTTAGTGGTATGCCCTCTTATTGACGTTATTTATAATAAACTTTGAGGATAGCGCTTAGAAAGTCATATGACTGTATACCTCTTGAAAATTCAATGTCAAATTGTAGCTTGAATGTTTCAAATTAATGTGAAAGTCCGCAATAGATCAAGCAGCGTCGGCCAGGGAGGTTGGGGGAGGGGGTATACCCAAAATACCCAAATACTCTAAATCGTGACACAATCCCACCCTCGGGTGCATGCTTTGTCTCTACGGCATATAATCAAAATTTACCCGGACTTCAAAGCAACCAGAATTTCATCAACAATATATTTAAACGATTAACAGGCTCCTTTTCTATTAGAAATCCTAACTGGAACTTTTTCTTTTTGTATATATGAATTTTCTGATGATTGACGTAAACCCCTCCTTCGCGAAAGCAGAACACACTAAGTAATTAGCATAATTGCTACTTGGGATCGGGAAGAGACGCCAACACGTTGGTCGTATTGTAGCAGTTTGAAGGTCTCAAAACTATAACGAGAGTGCACTCCAAATCGAAGAACATTTAGCAAATGACTTAGCCTGTGAATTGGTTGTTGTGATGTTGAAATACGTCGAAAGTCAGACAAAGATTGTTGTTCTAAATCAACCGTTGACAGCTTGTGGCAACTTAAGAGAACGACAAAAGAATCACACAGAAACAGTCTCCGGATCTGATTTCTACAACAACTAAGGTTAGAACTTTTTAAAATGGCCTTTTAGTGTATTTTCTGAACCTCTAATTTGCTAAGAAGCGCGAAATAGGCATAAATGCGCTGGACCCGTAGATAGACAGTTGACCTGTCAAGGTCAAATATGTACGTTTTTCAACAGACTTTGAACAGCTCTAGCGTCACGCACAATTATTTGCCCAAAGAAATCTTTACAGTAATCGAGAGATAATCTTTCGATTATTAAAAAAAACCGAAGCTTGATCCATTCAAAGGTTTAGCACATGGTGAAAATTAATTTTATTTACGAGATACTTTTATCAACGTGAAATGTATGCCTTCTGAATAAAATTATTTTTCATGTAAAGAATAATACAATATTTCTCAAATGTATAACACTAGATATTTAGATATCGTAGAACACGATTTGAGCATTTTTAAGACTAGATGACTGTTTGTTTTGGTACGCGAGACCGTCAAACTCGTGTCAGAATTTGGCGTCTCAAACAGTCATTTCGACTGAATTTAGTTAATTGCATTTTTCTTGGAAATAAAAAGATATTTTTCCTAAAAAAGTGTACAGTGCTTTTGGTTATACCTTAGCCTATCTGACTTTGAAATATGAAAGAAATCAAATTTTCGACCTTGCCGCGATATGTTTGATTTTTCCTGACATCCGCTCTTAAGAGGAATCAAGTGGCCTATAAATGTACAACAAAATAGTTTAGCCACTGGTAATAAGAATATATAATTTCGAACATTTCTTTGATTTGTTCCTCTTTCTTGAACTCCAAGGACCAGACACTGGTTTTGAAGAAGACATCTACGGATAATTTTAGCGAATACGCTTCAAATTTACGATGACATATTTATGTGAGAAACGATTCGATACAACGCTGACAACAAGCCACAGAGCGAACTCCGAACTGAACAGTAAACAACTACTCCCGCGCTTAGCTACGGTTGAATGCTCATGACGATTGATGTGGTGTATGAGCTGTCAATCAAAATATGTAACGCAATCTTCGGTAAAATGTTTCTTTTTGATATTTCTCCGTCTAGATAAAAGAAAATTCAACCATTTTTTTTTTCTGTTGGATACTTAACACTCTAAACTTTTGAAAAATTCGGCTCTGAAGCTATACGATAACCTTAACAGGTTCTGGAGGTTGTGGCATTCCAACTAATTGGCATGAACGACATGTTTTAAAAAACTGTTCAGCTTCCTTATCAATCCCCGGCCACCATAATTTGGCTCTTAAACTACGTTTCATACACACGATGCCTGGATGGCACTCGGGAGCTAGATATAAGACTGTTTCTCGCAAACTAGAGGGTACCACTATCCTTGTCCCTCGCAGCACTAGCTTGCCAATGACAGACAACTTATTTCTGACTAGGAGATACCTCTTGTTTTGGAGATCCTGCCACTGACCATTCTTAGCACATTTCCTCACATTAGTCAGTTCTTCATCTGTTGCAGATGCTTGTTCTATGTCATGAGTTGACATGGCTCTTGGAGTTGCATTTTGTGCAACGAACCTCACATAAGCTTCTGTTTCAAACTTCTGACTTTCTTCTTGCACATTAACTCTGGTAAGTCGTGACAATGGGTCTGCAATATTTTGCTTCCCTGGAATGTACCTTACAGTGGATCGGTACGGTTGGAGCCTCATCACCCAACGGCTAATTCTCGCACTGGGGTTGGATTTCTTAGAGTAGATAACCTCTAAAGGTTTGTGATCAGTTAACAGTTCAAAGTCTGTCCCATACAAATACATATGGAACCGCTCACAGGCCCACACTATGCCTAAGGCTTCTTTTTCTGTCTGTGAGCAACGTCTTTCGACGTCTTTCTGACTTCTGCTAGCATAACAAATAACTCTCCTCTCCCCATTCTGTTCCTGTGTCAAGATGGCTCCAAGTCCCACTGGGCTAGCATCAGTTATGATGCATGTCTTCGCATCCAAGTCAAAATAACCCAGTTTCTCTGTTAAATTGCATTTCAGCTCATTGGATGGTTGTTCCTGTTCTTTATCCCATACAAATGGTACATCTCTCCTTGTCAGTTTCCTCAATGGTTCTGACACAGTTGCAAGGTCTGGGATAAATCTTGCACAAAAATTGACAAGAACGAGAAAACTCAGGGTCTCTGACGCTGACACTGGTCTTCGTGCTTCCGTAATTGCTTCAATTTTGGTTTGTGTTGGCCCAATACGACGTGCTGATAGCAAATGACCCATAAACTCTAGCTCTGACATGTAGTGTTTACCCTTTTCTTTGTTTAGTGTCAAAACCTTTTCTTGGATCCTTTGGAGGATTTTCTCAAGTCGTCTATCGTGTTCTTCTTTTGTAGAAGTATGCACAATTATATCATCACGGATGTTCCTTGTACCTTCACATCCTTCTAATGCTTGCTGAATTACTCGCTGGTACATTTCTGGTGCACAGCTTACTCCAAACATCAGACATTTATATCGGTACAACTCTTTGTGAGTTGTAAACGTTGTGATTGGCCTCGATTCTTCACTCAGTTCAACCTGGTGAAATGCCCACTTGATATCCAATTTACTGACAGAATATTGTGCCCTGGTTTAGGTCATGGAGTACTTCATCCACTGTTGGGATGGGGTGTTGTTCCCTGATGATAGCACTGTTTGTTTGTCTCATGTCCACACAGAGGCGTATATCGCCAGTCACTTTAGGTACAACTACAGCAGGTGAAATCCAGGGTGTCGGTCCTTCTGTCTTCTCAATCACATCCAGTTTGTTCTTAAGTTTGTCCCTTAGGCTAAAAGGAACACGACGCATATGCTGTGCCACAGGTTTCACATTGTGGTCAATGGGTATATCCAACTGAAAGTTCTTCAGCTTTCCTAATCCCTCAAAACAGCCCTTATATTTCGAGAATGCATTATTTCCACTGACCCCTTCATCAACAGTGTTCACACTTATTCCACCACCAAGTTTTAAGACATTTAGCTATGTAGCTGTCTGCTTGCCTAGTAAAGCTTGACCTTTGCCCTCTATTACAGTAAACTCTGCCTCGACTGATACAGTTCCTACAGTTACTGCTGCGACAAAACATCCAGCTACCTCTAATGGTTCACTACTTCCATAAGGATGCGACTGTTTGTTCGATTTTGTGGAGGTACGTCTCACTTTGTTTTGCTTTAACCCCTCCCACAGTTCACGGTCAATAACATTACAGCTTGCTCCTGAGTCAATAATCATTTCCGCATTTGACATGCCCCCAATATCTAGTAGCATCTTGGGTTTTTTATCATTTCCAATGGTAAAAGCATAGTCATCATCGAAATTATCCTGGGTATCAATCACTTGACCGTCCTTTCGCTCTTCGGTCATTAGAATGTTGTTGACTTTGGGTTTGAGTCTCCTCAGTTTTACAACATCTTGAAAACTGCCCGATGTTATGGCATTTATGACATTCTTTACTCCTAGCAGGACACCGTTCGTCATGTTGTGTGTGCCCAGTTTGATCACATCTATAACATTTCTTACTCACGGTTTGAGGTTTTCCAGCCCTGTGTTGCTGATGGCTAGGTCTCCGGTTGTATTTTTGTTGCAACCTATTGACCGGGCTATTGACATCCGTTTTTTTCAAAAGGACTTTCCATATTTCTGGCCTGCCGTTCACTAGCTTCCCTAGCTCTTGCCATAGACTGTAACTGATTCAAGGTTAGATCTCTGCCCTTTTCCAGGAGTTTCCTCCGCAATTTTCTTGGCAAACATTTCTCAATCACTTGATCTCATATTTGTTCATCAATGTTAGCGCCAAACTCACAATAATCTGCTCTTTTCCGAAGTCTTGTAATAAATTGATCAACAATACTTTCCATACATAATTTACTCATATATCTGAACATATGGGACATTGACTTGTCGCGTGACATACTAGTGTAACTGTTCCATCGCTACGCTAAATACAGTTTCGCCCTCACCTGGTTTTTGAGCTGGTGTAAAAGTGAAATATACATCTTGCATTTCCAAACCCCCGCAATAAAGTAACAGTGCTTTCTTCTCGTTTGCATTGGTGACTCCTTTTCCTGCAATAAAAAGCTCAAAGGCGCGTCTCCATTTCATCCAACGTACACCGACTGTTGTAGGATCGCCGTGACAATCAAATGATTGAATTCCTCCTAAATCTGTGTGTATCGCGGTAGCTATAACATTCAAGGTTCACAAATATCTAATATCCTCGTCGCCAGTTGTTATATTTCCATATGATGGATCGGATTAAACACTAAACTCGAATTGAATCAACTGCATAAGCTTTAATGGCCGCCTTCTTGCTCAACGATTTACACACGTGTTCTGTAGCACTACCGCGCATGCGTAAGGTATAGTATACCGCTGATATACAGACACAACAAATGTGTCTTTCCGCTTCTCTTCTGCTACTCCTGGCAAACGACGTGAGTCTAAATCCTTGTCCAGCAGAGCCAGCCGTTAAAGACCCTGGTTCCGTTTGCCGAAATGGTTGCCGTATTAATCAAAAGGCCATACAGTGTGAAGAATGCGACTTATGGTTTCACGCAAGATGTGTGAATATTGACAACAAAGAATATTCTGATCTGTGTAGCTAACTGGTCCTGGCAAAATTGCTTGTTTCCTGGACTTGATAATTCTGACATTTTAAATACCGTAGTCAAATCAGCCGCTCCTAATTTTTTTCGTGACTTAAAGTTGGACATTTGAATGTAAATCGTCTCTACAACAAGCTGGACCAAATTAAAGAGTTGCTCTCCGATCTTTCTCTAGATATTCTTGGGCTTTCTGAAACTTGGCTCACTCCGAACATTCTGGACAATGAAGTACATATACAAGAGTATTCCATAATTCGTAGAGATCCCAAGGGGCCTAAAAATGGTGGTGGATTAGTGGGTTTCGTTAAGAACGGTGTGTATATAAATGATCTACACGGATGCCTAAACCATACCCAAGCATCGTTATTTGCTGATAATACCGTTATTTACTGTACAGCTCTAACAGCATCCGAACTAGAGGACAAGCTGAATGATGACCTTTCCCGTATTAAGGTGTGGCTTAACAAACATAAGCTTACCCTTGATGTGTCTAAATCTAAATTTATGTTAGTTGAAGGAACCAAACGCCTCAAATCTTTTGGGGAACTCACACTCAGTATCGAAGAGGATGAACTTGAACGTGTAACGTCCTACAAGTATCTTGGTGTGATAATTAGTGAATCTCTCTCATGGGCTGACCAGGTGGAATTGATCCAAAAGAAAGTGGCACAAAGTCTTGGCCTTGTTCGTCGAATTAGACATCTACTTCCTCGATCTTCTAGGGAAACTGTTGTTAACACTTTGATCTTGCCTTTATTTGATTACGGGGATTTAGTATGGGGGACAGAGACAAGACAATGATGAATGGTCTCCAATTGTTGCACAATAAGGCTGCTAAATTAATCTTAAAATGGATATTAGATCGCTGACAATGCATTACTCTAAACGAAAAGCATGAGGAAACGTAACGAAGAAAAAATCTACTTATTGAGCTAAATAATTTAAATACCCAAATAAATAAAAAACCCAGTAATGAACTAAAAGAACGTTATAAAGTTATTAAACTCAAGTTACAAGGAATTGTAGAGTCGAAAACGTGTGGAACAATAATTCGGAGTAGAGCGCGTTGGTGCGAATTCGGCGAAAGAAATAATATTTTCTCAATCTAGAAAGTAGGCAACACACCAAAAAACGCATTACTTCTGTGCATCTTCAAAACAATACCGTAATAAATGATCCAAAGCAAATACTTTCTGAAACAAAATTATTCTATCAAACTCTTTATGAATCCCACAATTCGGAAATAAATTCTGAAGATGAAAAAGTATTTTTCAACAAAGCCGAATTATACCGAAGCTAAGCACCGACCAACGAAATTATTGTGATCAACCTTTCACTAACGAAGAATGTTTTAAAGCTTTAAAACAATTTAAAAATAATAAAACGCCAGGCACGGACGGATTCACATCAGAATTACTTTTTCTGGAAGAAGCCTAATTCCCTTATAGTTGAAAGTTTTAACTATGCTTTTATTAAAGGCAGCCTGTCGATATCACAAAGACAAGGAGTGATAACATTGATCCCAAAGAAAAACAAAAACTTCACCCATCTTAAAAATTGGAGGCCTATCTCGTTGTTAAACATAGACTATAAAATCGCTACCAAAGTAATAGCCTCAAGGATCAAAAATGTTCTACCGGATATCATCCACCCATGTCAAACCGGTTACATTAAAGGTAGATACATTGGCGAAAATATAAGACTTATTGCAGATATGATGGAGTATACAAAACAAAAAAACATTCCGGGTGTCGCTCTGTTCTTAAATTTTGAAAAAGCCTTTATTTCAATAGAATGGAATTTCATCCACAAAGGTCTTGAAATTTTCAATTTTGGACCTGTATTAAGAGAGTGGGTGAAAGTGTTCTACACAGATATATCCAGTTGTATACTCATTTCCGAATGGTTCAAGTGCAAGGGGCTTTAAAATGGCTCTACTTAATATTGTAAGCATACCCAAGCACATTGACGAATTACGTGTATCGAAATTATTTCAATCTTTTGATATTTTTGTTCTCACTGAAACCAGGCTGGATCCCACGGTTTCAGATGGCCAGGTAAAAATGTGTGGTTATGATATCATCAGGAAAGACATATCAAGAAGAGGGGGAGGCGTTTGTATCTATCTCCGTGGCTCCATTAACTATCGAATTCGAGATGATCTAATTCCTGATGATCTCGAAGCAGTCTGCCTGGAAATCTGTAAACCAAATAGCCGACCATTCATTGTTTTATCTGTTTATCGACCGCCTGACTCATCGCGCGATTTCTTTACGAATTTTGAAAGGATGATTAATGTGATCGATGACGAAAACAAAGAACTTCATGTCCTTGGGGACCTGAATTGTGATTTGTTTAAAAAAAAGTCCTGACCAGCCAACCAAAACACTTAAAGCGATTTACCAAGCGTATCAATTAACTCAATTAATAACTGAAGCGATGCGCATTACGATCAGATCTAGTACCCTTATTGATCACTATGCAACATCGGCGATGGAAAAAATTAACTCATCTGGTGTTATACACACAGGAATTAGTGACCATAATCTAATTTATGGAATAAGGAAGATTAATCCAATTTCAAATATGCGCGCCAAAGCCGCTAAAACCATCGAACTGAGAAATATGAAACGGTTCAATAACCAACATTTTATTGATGACCTCCTCGCTCAACCATCGCAACAAATTGTCCTAAAAACAGACACGGACTCTATGTGGGTTTCTTGGAAAGGCTTGGATAAGCACGCTCCATTGCATCATAAAAGGAAAATATCCTTTAATATCCCATGGTTGAACGGGGAAATAAAATAATTAATCATCACCAGGGATAAAAAAAAGCGCAAAGCAATGTTAACCAAATTATGTACGGGTTGGGAGGACTATAGATCATCCAGAAATCAGGTTAATATTGCGCTGCGACAGGCAGAAGCTAATTACTACCGTAATAAATAAAATTGCGAACCAAAACAATAATCCTAACGAGGCCTGGAAAACTATAGATGTACCGTTGTGAAGGAACTAAAAATAAACGATAGCAATATTAATTCACCGGAAGAAATAGCTGAAGCCTTTAACAATTATTTTCCAATATTGGCCATAATCTGGCCAAGTCAATGGATGACTCCAGTACTACCTTTGAGAAGTTTGTAAAGCCTTCTCAATCAAAAATGTCACACTTTAGGTAGGTGTCTCTGGTTGTATTCTTGGATCTGAAAAAGGCATTCGATACCGTTAATCACGGCATACTGCTTCGCAAACTGGTATTATATGGTATCACTGGAAATGCCTTATCCTTGGTACAATCTTATTTAACCAACCGCCAACGAAAATGCCAGCTGAATGATGTACTGTCTTCTGAGAGTGAACTGCGGTATTCTACAAGGTTCTATTCTTGGTCCACTCTTTTTACCTTTTATATAATAAACGATTTGCCAGGATGCCTTAAGTTGACTGTTCCCCGGCTATTTGCCGACGATACAAATCTTACTGCATCTGGTGAAACTATTGAGGAAATTGAGTCGGCTATGAATAGTGACCTTGTGTGTGTGAAAGAGTGGCCCTTAGCTAACAAACTAAGTCTCAATGTTGCAAAAACCGAATTTCTCTTAATCGGCTCACACCACAAACTTATAACCGCTGTTTCTCAGCCGTGTATCAAAAACTACCTTAAGCAGGTTCATCATA
This sequence comes from Actinernus sp. WN-2022, assembly GCA_030867875.1. Taxonomy (NCBI): domain Eukaryota; kingdom Metazoa; phylum Cnidaria; class Anthozoa; order Actiniaria; family Actinernidae; genus Actinernus; species Actinernus sp. WN-2022. The sequence continues at coordinate 3,967,674 of JAOWCC010000936.1, read as the reverse complement.
GCAAGGTTCTTGGTGTTGAGATTGATGAGCATTTATCTTGGAATAAACACATTGATAATGTTGCCAAGAAAGTCTCTTCGGGAATAGGAGCCATGAAAATGATCCGTGAATTTGTGGACAGAGAAACTCTTGTCTGAATTTATATTGCCTTGGTAAAGCCTCATTTGAGTTACTCTAGTGAGGTATGGGATATCTCGGCCAAGGTCTTTCAAATAGATTGCAAAAGCTCCAAAATAGGTCTGCACGAGTAATCATGAATATGAGTAATGATACTCCCCACCTGGAATCACTAGGTGCCTTATGTTGGGATAGTCTTGAAACTCAGAGAGCTCGGTCAAAAGCCAAACAAATGTATAAAGTCCTGAACGGACTGGCTCCGAGCTGTCTTACAGATCTCTTTTTAAGTAAAAAGGATATTACAGACTATAACCTGAGGCGTTCCTCTACCTCACTACAGTTACCAAAAACTGAACAACTTAAGAAAAGCTTTTGTTACAATGGAGCGAAAGTATGGAATTCGTTCCCAGAAGATTGACGAAATTGTCATTCTCTATCAATATTTAAAAATGGAATTGACGCTCACACCTTCTGCTACTTAACTTGAATAATTGTATTACTATTAGTTCACTACTTTTCTTATATACTTTTATATTGTAAATTGTAAGAGCATTAAAATTAGTATTAGTCTTAGAATTATTATGTTTAGAATTAGCATTGATAAATTATTTTTAATTAGTAATTATTTAGTCTTTATATTATTTGTAACCACACGCCCCTTGTGGAAATCAGCGAATGTTGACGGGGCAAGCGTGTATAAATAAAGTTTTGCTTACTTACTACTTACTAATAATGGTTACTCGACTGAGCTTTTTCATTTAGAAAGAGGCGTAAGACAAGGCTGCCCATTGTCTGGCATACTGTTTACTATCGCAATCGAAATATTAGGTAATGCCATCAGAACTTCAAAAGACATCAAAGGAATCCATGTTGATGACAGTGATGACACCACAGTTTTTCTGCAAGATAAAAAATCCGTCCAAAACCTTATGGATCTTCTTAACCGATTTAAAAACTGTTCTGGACTAAAAATAAACGGAAGTAATGTGGCTTGCTTCACTCAGAACTTCAAAGGAAAACATTTTAAACTTCAACATACCAGATGAACCTATATATGCATTAGGAGTTTATTTTTCGTATAACAACCAAGCTGTCTAGAATAAGAATTTGAAAATTTAATCACGCTAAAGAAAATCCTTATATTACTTAAACACAAGCTAAACATAGAAAAACATATTGCTCTAACGTCAAAGACACACATGACATTGTCATGAAATTTGAAAACAAATGGAAAACAATTATTTTGTACTTCAACGCAAATCCAATGTAATCATCCTTGTTCAGTGCTAGTTAATCACACACTGACTAGCCACTATCCTCTGCTTAGCACCATCTCTTGTTCTTATCTTAATACTGTGTAATTAGCAATTGTCCGCTTTGTATTACGAATGTAACAAATATGTGAGCACGAATATATAAATAAAAAAAACAGAGAAAAAAAAAATCACAATTACAATTAAAATTGCAATCCTTAAACTGGCGGCCATTATCCGAACGTCGTAAATTCCATAGATGTAGCTTTGTTTTTAATTCTATTTATCAACATACTAGTTCACACAAACTTTCCAATTCGTATGTTCATGAATTGCATAATTACGACACAAGAGGCCGAATGAAGCTCAGGGTTCCTGCTTCAAGAACTAACTGGGGCAAGCAACGATCATGTAGTTTCATCGTTAATGAATGGAACAATCTTAATGTCAATGACACAATAGAGGTAATCGGCTAACTCTGTTGCCACCCAATTCAGATCATGTGATGTAAACACACATAACTCTGGAGAATCGACTTTTTGAAAATTAATGTTATTCAGATTGGCATGACTGCATTACGGATTAGAATGGAAAAGGAATAATTCCCCAGAGTAGCATCTGTTTACATCACATGATCTGAATTGGGTGGCAACAGCGTTAGCCGATTACCTCTATTACTTACGCAAATTTTAAGACTCTTTATTGGAAACTATTGCAATTGTTCTATTTTCATCTATCTTATTCATATTCTATACGTCGTTATTGTAACTTTTATTATTAGTAATTATTCTTAATCCATTTTTTTATATCTCTATTTTAACCCTATATTTTTATTTCTACGAGGACCTCCATGAAAAACACCCGCTTTGGGTGACTGGGGCATCTTCTATATATATTGGCATTTTTAACTAACGAGAAACATTCCTTAATATATGTTTTCCTTAGTCGAAAAAGTAAGCCAACAAATCAAACATAAAGGCTAATTATGTTTTGCACACGACACAATGTAATGAACAATAAATTTAAGCAAAATTACACAGTGTTGTCTAGCAAATATTGAATTTTGATTACAGTCAAATGTTGGCTCACCGTCTTCCAGTGTCTTTCTTACAATCTCAACACTAAGAGGACCGGCTTTGGTAGTATATGCTTGAATTCGAAACTTGTATTGTGTCCACTTCTCCAGGTAGGATATGTCGTGTGTATACCATCTTGCATTACGTTGTTTCAAGTCGATCGTTCTTTGAGTTCCTCTGTTTGTCTTTTCATATAATATTTTGTATCCACGTATTACTCCATTCCTACAGGCACCTGTGAGCGGTGGATACCACGTTAGACGGATGCTTGTTGACGACAAGACTCTGCCGTTGAGGTTTCTCGGAGGGCAAGTAGGAGCTGGTAAGAGAGCAATGCAAAAGTTGAATTTAAATTTTATTCAATTCCAATATAACTATTCTATATTGGAAGGAATTCATGGTTAAATATGTATTTTTGCTGGAAGAATGTTATAATAATGTTGAGTTAGTCATGCTCCATGGGCTATTATCACAGTTCAACCATCTTGGATAAAACAATGGTTTTGGCCTCGCCAGTCCCGCACTAGTGGGTTTGAGAACGGGTTTATCGCTCGAAAAGAAAGGTTTGTATTCTCTTGGAGACTCAACATGGCCGCCGCGCGATCAAAGCCCATGTCCACTCCTGCCAAACGCAATCGAAACAAAGGATAATAATTGGGAGAGTTACGAGCATGTTAAGATCTGGTATTAAAATGGTAAAAATAAATGAATTATGCTAAATATGCGTTTCGTTCGTTACTCGGTAATTTCTACAGCTAGAACAACCAAATTCAGCAATAGGATGTAGCTTGATGCCTGAAATGATTTTAAATGTGTGGTTACCATGGTGACCAAATTTAAGGTGCTCTATAATATTGTTCTTCTTCCGAAAGTGAGCACTTACACAGAATCTTTCGAAATACATGACGTTAGCACATATTTCTATCAATCAGACCCACCCGTAACTTTTTCTGCCCCGAATGTTTGTCCTTGAATCATGTGATCCTGAGAACCATAACAATTGCGGCCTTTTTCAGCTACTACCGACGTTAGGCGGAGAGCCATTCCGGGAAGAAACACATGTTGTTACAGACACAATTAAAAAAATGCTTCTATGCATCGCCCAGAATCAATGGACATATCCGGTTCTGAATATAATTAAGCAGAGGGAGATTCAAATACAAAGAAAATGGCGAAAGCGCTTCCACTAGCATAAGTTCCAAGCGCTCTCACAGCTTCGTTTTTGAGAGAAAATATCATTTACAATCGGCTTTTTAAAGCTTGAGGTCACATAAATCAGTACAGCTACTGACTTCAGTTGTATCTTTCAAAAACCCATGTACCTTAGCCTGCTGAATCTGAGTGAGTTTTGACCGAATTTTGTATGGAAAACTGGTCTGTCCAATATCTACTGAAATATAAGACGCACAATTCATTTACAATCGGCTTCTTGTAGACCCTAAAATAAGCTTTAAAATAATGGTTTTTCAAGCTTCCCAAACGGTTAGAAAAAAGCATGTACCTTGGATTAAAAAACTGTAAAAAGTTGAACTGAAACGGCATTTCGTGCCACTTTTTGTAGAAGCTGATTTGTCTATTGACAATTATCGAGTAGTGTGGACTTGAGACCCATGCGAAGTGATTACATCCTGAAAGCAAAGCGGAAACTTTAAAGCAGTTCTTCTAACCCTTTTAAAATATTTTAGCGTTGCGTTTTAACGAGAGGGCTCTCCTTCATGCTACCAAATTGTATTGCGTATTTCGTTCTATTGCTTTGTATCGTGTTAAGTAATGGTTCGTATAAGACTGAACTGGATGTATTGTTCCACGGCAATGTATGGCATGATTTCATTAATCCCAAATAGAAAATGGGTCAATTATATATTAAAGATATCTCTTGACTAGTGGTATTAATGTTCTCAAATTAAAATGCATGAAATCGCTCGTTGTGTATATGTTTTTTATTCCAAAACAAATTCAGCCAGTAGAAAGACAAAGGCAATAGCCTGCGTTGAGGCTCTGGAGTATCGGACCGCAGCGAGCGGAGATTAGGGGGATTGGGGCGAGAAGAAAGATGGGGGAAGGGTGTGGGGAGAAGAGGAAGGGAGGGCCTGCTGGCAAGCCATGGTTATCATGGCCGCGTATTGCTATTGGCTAAAATGCATGATTGACAGAAATCATTAAATGTTATTCATGCATGGCATACGATAAGAGCAGAAACCAATTAATATGGCGACAAAGATACCGAGAATTCCCTCAGCAATGAATTTAAAGAACGAACAGGAGCAAGGCTCTTATAGAGATCTTTTGTCTGGAAGAGATGTTCTAGCTGTAATTCCAACTGGGTTTGGAAAAATTAAAGTAGGATATTCCAAGCATTCACTAGTGTTAAAGACGTCGAAAATGATGGCCGGGTTCTCGTTTTGGTTATTGCTCCTTTGGCTAGTATTGTGAAATATCCATTGAACCAGTTACGTTCCTTAGGTTATCCTGCTGCCGAACTTTCAGACCTAAAACCCGAGGAAGTAGAGAAGTGTAACTTCAAATTGCTGTTTAGTTCTGCAGAAGAAGTAATGAGAGCGAATTTCGCGATGAGCTGAAGACCCTGCATCGGAACTCCACAAGCGTCTTGCCTTTCTTGTCGTCGACGAATCGCACACACCGGTGTGTTCGAGAAACAGGCTTGTGCTTCCGAAAATACGAGGTGCTTTGATGATTTCGTAACGCTGCGTGGGATGGTTTTTAGCGCTTCTTTTGGCAGAACTTCGTTCCGGTGTTATTGTTCTTTTCCGATTTGGTGGCGACTTTATATTCAGCGGCAACGAGTTCTCTTTACCTCGGCTCTGTTTTCTTTCTGAAGGCTTGAACATATTCTCGCCGTGGAAATATTTGAATTCCCAAACACTACATGTACCTCAAAACATACATTTATTTACATATCCTGCAAAAGTCCTTGACATTTACAGGTTTGGGTTTAGGCCCTGTCTTCACATGTTTTTCGGAGTTTCAGCTGACATTTTCTAAGTTCGTATATTTTTTGTTTTGAATTTTACGCTCGAGTTTTCCACGCGTGAGTTTGACAGATAATAAACCTGGTTTTCACTTCCGCTGCATGATGATTGGATGAATCGGTCGAATGACTTAATTTACTAATTTTATGCATTTTAATTAGTGGGTGGATACCAAAATAACCATGGCTTGTCGGCAGGCTCTCCCTTCCTCTTCTCCCCACCCCCTCCCCCCTCTCCTTTTTTCTCGCCCCAATCCCCCTAATCTCCGCTCGCTGGGCTCCAGAGCCGCAACGCAGGCTACTAAAACAAAAGCTGAGATATTATAAAATATTTCAATGTTCCCCAAATAGGATTTCTTTCTCTCTTTTTACATAGTTACATATTGTCCGCTTCAATCGTTTTCTTTAAAAAAATATTGTGAAATCAGAGTTCTTTCCTATTTTTAGGAGTATTGACACCTTTGTGCATTCCTGGCCGTTGAGTGCTCCTGTTCTTACGCGAACCATTACTTAACTGTATTGTATTTTGATAGCAACTCGTGTGTACCTACATGAAAGGACTGCCAACGAGAGAATCGAAAACCAGTGGAAACTTACAACTCGGAACGGCGTCGTTCGTTTGTTGACAAAAAAACGGTATACCGACTTGAAAAAAAATTACTTCGCAAATTATATCACCTGTAGATCACCAAATAAAGCCAAACTTATACCATGCGAAAGCTTGTAATGTATACTAGCCCTTTTAAAACATTCAGTTAGCGTTGCGTTTTAACGAGAATTGAGAACCAGTGGAAATATAGCGATTCAACTCGGAACGGCGTCGTTCGTTTGTTTATATGACAAAGCGCTAGCCTGTATACCGACTTGAAAAAAAGTTTAACTTCGCAAATTATTTCACTTGTAGATCACCAAATAAAGTCAAACGTATCCCATGCGATAGCTTGTAATGTATACTATCACTTTTAAAACATTTTAGCGTTGCGTTTTAACGAGAGAATCCGGAGAACCAGTGGAACTTTACTTCAACTCGGAACGGCGTCGTTCGTTTGTTTATGACAAAACCGGTATACCGACTTGACAAATTTCCACTTCACAACTTATCTGGTTGTGCATTGTACCTCTTGGTTTTTATGATAATTTCTCGACTTTTGAATGCACGTACATATTCCGTTAGTCATCCGTGGCCGCTGTAGATGTAAACAAAGCACTATCCAAAACCTCAGCTCTGATGTGCTTCTCTTTGAAAAATCATATCTTCAATAATACATATTTATCAGCGATAGGATTTGGTGTATTATTCTTAAATTTAATGCTCAAAATCTTTTACCAAATTGTTAAGAAAACCTGAAATTTGTAGATTTTGAGATTTTTGCCATTTTTCGACTTTTTACTCTCTCGAAAGAAATATTTACAACTTTTTTCGTTTTTTTTGCTGACACAGTTGTATTTTGCATCAATATTTAGGAAGCTTTGGGAAATACATTTAACCAGTTTGAATTCTAATCAGTTCTATTGACAGAAAGCTATGGTCCTTTCAAAGTCCGCCCAAGGGATTTTGATGATATTTACACTGTGTATGTGTGTTGTAAGTTTGAACAGTTTCCAGTTTTCTTTGTTTGTTTTTTAATCGAGTAATGGCTCCAAATGTGAAAAAAGTGAGGTTGACTTACACAATGATTACGTCATTAGTTTGTGTGATCGGTTCAAGGTTTTATCAATAAATTATGTACTGTTTGTGAAAATGTGAGCAGAATCAAGCAAAAATCGTAAAAGTTATGACATTTTGTTTAAATTCGCGAAGTGGCTTTGGAGTTTCGATCGAGACACCTTAAATATAATTCATGTTTAAACGTAAATACATACTTTCCCAAAACCTATTTATATAATGTAAAAATTACACATACTAAGAAACATGAAACCTGTTATTTATAACTTCATATCCGTAATATTCCCCTTTTTGAAAAGAACATCTTTTTCTTAACTTCACAATGCAACAACAAGGTTAATACCATGCATATTATCCGCTCAACAACGCAATACATATATACAACATGTTAATACGACAGCGTAAACAGCTGTTGCCATTACTGAACGATATTAACTCACCGTCTTCAGAAGTCTTCAAAACAATCACAGGACTACAAGGACCGTCGTTGTTGGTATATGCCAGAATCCAAAATCTGTATTCCGTCCATACTAGTAATCCGGTAACCGAGTGAGATATCGCTTTCGCGTCATTCACGTTGATTGTTGTATTTTGGCGACCATTAGTTCTTTGATGAATTATCTTGTATCCCCGTAGTTTTCCGTTTCTACAGGATCGTGGAGGTGGATTCCACGTTATATCAATGCTGGTTGATGACGAGGCTCGTGCGTTGCCATTGGTCGGAGGACAAGAAGGTGCTTCAAATATAGCAGTTTAAAATAACGATTAGCACCTCATTCCTATGACTGATATATAGTGTTTTCAATATTTTATCGTTTACACATCAACCAAACTTTTGAAAATATTATAATTAAGAAAAAGTATAACTGGAGCATTCATAATGTAATACATATTAAATATGAACACATCGTATAAAATTACATTCAGAAATGAAGACTTCGTTTAAAAATAAATGTCCAATACCTGTCCAACAAATTTGATAGCAAACTGCGGTCATACACCTTATTCATATCTTATGCCCACGCGAGGCCAGTTGCAAATTGTAGAAATTTCAGTTTCTGTCGTACCGCACTGTTGTGTTCTTTGGTGTCCGATAAGGAAATTAATGTTATTTCCCGCCATCGAATATAGATTGTTCTCTTCCTGTGACAATCTGAGACAACTGGTGTCGCGTTGATGCCTTTATGAATAAGGTCAACATGCAGAATGATCAATTCTCTAGTTTCACGCCAGATGGCATCGCGCGTCAGAATGAGGCTGGGATGCACTGATTCAAAATGGCAGCAAATCGTTGTTGTATTCTAGCTTGTCTATGACTCCCATAAATATCCAAAGAAGAAGTTGTCGTTCCATAAATTTTCGATTCAGATTTCCGATTTAAAGAAAATATGGTCAGTTATAATACGTCGAAATGAAGGTATTTCTTTCAAGGCAGACGAAACTTGTACTGCCAGTGATATTAGAAAATTACACACATTACGTAACTTGTATTCAAGACACTTTCTGCAGGTAACAGATTCAGTAAAGGTCTGTTTAGCCCACTTTATGGAGGAATATATATACTATGCATCGCCAGAAATAAGTGACATTCAGCAATTGCCAGCAGCGTGTCATTGTTACGCAAAGCATGAGAGGACGCAAGTGGGTTTGTACTGTAAGTACATCCGAGGATTAAGTAATTAAGTTGTGGTCAGGTTAGGTGTTATGTTCTGTCAATGAAACTGACTAAAGCTGTCATGATAGTCTTTATATTTCAAACTCATTTTAGTGTGATGCATTTTATTAAAATTCATAATCCGGTTCTCGCAACCCGAGATCACTGTTCTAGACATGGCGCCAAAGAAGCGCCTTTTGCCCTTCCGCACTGTTTGTAGTTTACAACTGCTCGATACTAGCGGTAGACGGTCACGGATATGTCCTCAGCTTCAGAATCTGTGGATTAAACCCCAAATATACTTCGGTACGTACAAGCTCACTTTGAGTTATCCGGTGGACATAATTCCAAAGTTGAAATGTAATTCCATTCAATTTGGAAAATGGCCGTCCGTATGAAGAACAAGGGTCGTCCTCTGCATGAATATGACATTTTAGTCTCATTCTATGGTCTGATTGGAGTAATTCTACTACAGCATCGAATGTCTCGTTCAATTTCGACAAATACTTGTTTCGGATATGGCTATGAAACGGTGTACTTTCCTTTGACCTCAACAAAGGATTATTCTGGCGGGAAACCAGTGAGATCAGTCGACTCGTCATCGTCACAATCTCTAAATACGAAATATATTTGCCATAATACAGACAGGATATTCTACTCTCTGAGAAGACATTTCTGGTAAAGATATGTATGAGCCAATCAATGCTATACCGCCATGGTTTAAGAACACTAACTGATCTTTGTAAACGTGATGTGCGCTATCAGTTACCCAGCTATCTCAAGCCTAGGATGTGAAGACAAAAACACATTTTCATTTATATTGGAGTTCCTTCTTCTACTATGTGGAGATGATGCGGGTCCTGGCTGGGCTGGTCTAAATTTTAAAACTGCGGAAAGGGTATTTGGAAACACATGACGGTGAGTAACTCACAGATCACAAAACTTGGAAAGATGGAGGTAAGATTTGTTATTTTGTATTTTATTGAATTCAATACGTAGCATGTGCATATGGGCCCTAGGTCTAGTATCCGTACCTACTTCAACAAGGGCACCCAACGAGTACTTTTTGAAATTCGTTTGAAACCAGTTGTCTGCTGCTCATCTAGCCATTTTAAGGCGCCTACAATGTCTTTCGACGTATTCTAGAAAGCTATTAGCTGTTCGGATTTTCTAGGTGGAAATCGCGTCAACCGAAAATACTATGGCAAAATATTCCCGGCCTACGAATTTGTTAGTAGTCTAGAACATAAACAAGAATTTTCTAGCCCAAGTAACTTCATGTTGCAAAGTTTTGTGGAGGTACGAATTTTTTAGGGGTTCTTTTGGATCGTTCTGACTCTATTGATCAGACGAATTGGGACGTACGAATATTTTTGGGGAAACCTTTTAGTCTCTCTTTTCTTCTATAATTTTCTAGGGATTGAAAACAAATTTTCTAGCCAGTATTTCAGAAAACAATTTTCTAGGGACAATTTTTTCAAATCCGAACGTTTTAGGCTAACCTACTCTCCCGAACAGCTTTTTAACCGAAAACTTCGTTGGGTGCCCTTGATTCAACCCAGCTTTGTTTTGTAAAGCGGCCATTCAGCGTTTCCGTTTTAAAACAATAATTATTATACTGTACAATTACCATTTTCTAAATTAATAATACTGATTTCCTGAAATTTATCATATATTCTCTTGATCTGTGTATTACCTAAAGAAAACCTAAATAGGGCACACTATTGGTGCTATTATAACTGGCGTGCGTAAAAACTCCTGTTAAACAGAATATATCTCTGTCAGGAACGCCTTGAGGTACTATGCTTGTTATTTTACGCAGTTTTTTTCAAATATTAACCAGTATTTTTTGTATGTAAACATTTTAAATGCGTACGGAGTAACTTTAGGTCAGACCAGTGGCACCCAGACGTTTCGTCGGAGCGTGCTACTGCTATCAATAGACTTTATTTTTTGTATGTAAACATTTTAAATGCGTACGGAGTAACTTTAGGTCAGACCAGTGGCACCCAGATATTTCGTCGGAGCGTGCTGCTGCTAGCGATAGACTAATTTTTGTATGTAAAAAAAAAAAAAGGCGTACGGAGTAACTTTAGGTCAGACCAGTGGCACCCAGATGTTTCGTCGGAGCGTGCTACTGCTATAGATAAACTGTATTCTTAGTATGCAAACATTTTAAAATGCCAACGCAGTAACTTTGGTCAGGCCAGTAGCATCCAGACGTTCCGTCGGAGTGTACTACTGCTAGAGATAAACCGTAGAAATCATGAACAGTAAATAATGGAATAAAATAAAATCGTCTCATAAATGTTACAATAAAAACAGTTTTAAAATAATGACTTGATATTGATTTCCTGAAGTCACTGTAATCTAACGAAAAACAAAGTATTTACCCCTAGCTTCAACTATTCTAATTATGTCTATAACACACTCAGTGATAGAAAACGAAATGAAAAATTAAATAACAATTCCTTACTCATTGTCACGCCGGGTCAGCTGTCTCAAGAAAGTGGTCATTTAGCTACTGCAGTCAGTACAGCATTGTACAGCGGTAATCCAATAAAACAAGATGGCGAGTTTCACCATTCGGATAGTAACAGTCAGTGATTGCTCGACAGACTCGAATGTGCCGAACCTTACATATAATTATTTAGATATACCAAAATATAGAAGACTACCATGCTATACAATTAATAAGGGAGATAATTTCCCGTCCGATCATATTTCATTCAGCGCCGTTCAAATAAATTCATTCGATCGTTTATAAAAAGCTAAAGCAGTTTCGAATAAAATAAGTTGTTCAAAAGAACGTTGCTTAAAATATGACTTACTCGTATCCGAAGAAAAAATCCAATCGTTGTAAAATAGCGAAAGAGCACAGTCACAAATAAGCTTTTCTAGTTCTGGCATAAAATATAATATCAACAACATTACATCGCGTGCACATTACTGTTTGTTCGGATAGTAAGAGTATTGACAGCTCGACAGACTCGAATGTGCCGAACCTTACATATAATTATTTAGATACACCAAAATATAGAAGACTTTCATGCTATACAATTAATAAGGAAGAGAAATGCTTTTACAAATTTAGGGTTAAGCCGACGTGATCACTATCTAATTTCTCCTTTCTCAGTTACAAAAAAAATGCAAATCTTCAAGAAAGAATTTCCCGTCCGATCATATTTCATTCAGCGGCTCAAATAAATTCATTCGTTTAAAAAGCTAAAGCAGTTTCGAACAAAATAAGTTGTTCAAAAGAATGTTGTTTAAAATATGACTTACTTGTATCCGAAGAAAAAATTCAATCGTTATACAATAGCAAAAGAGCACAGTCACAAATAAGCTATCTAGTTCTGGTATAAAATGTAATATCAACAACATAACATCGCTTGTACATTACTCTTGTGATCGTACCTTCAACTTCAATCGGCGGACTGCTTGTATTTTTTATTCCTGACAAAACTCTTGGTTTTTCCTTGGCTAGTGGAACTGCTACATCACGCTTTGCCCCCATAAACGTCCCAACAGTGCAGCGAAGCGGTTTTTTTTTTCTGAGGCATCGTAAAGTCGCGTATTTGGCGGCAAGTATCAGAATATAAGACATAGTACGTGTGGAAAATCGAATATTTTCTATAAAATAAAGGCGATTTCGCACAAACAAAAAACATACGATTCTTACCGAAGGATTGAAGAGTCCAGAAGTCATCCTTTCAGGTCTCTATCCGCGAATTCGAAATATCCTATTGAAGCTTAAGCTAGCCATTTTTCGACAGAGTCAACAGTCTGCCATTTCACCAACAACACGATATGTTCTCTAAAATTTACATTTTTCTTTCCCCCCTTAAGATTGGTACCAAAACAAAGCTTGTTTTCTTCGCTTTCGAAGTAATCTCGTGTTCTTATTTCGTGGCCTATCCCAGGGTACATAGGGAGCCGTTTATATACCATGGTAAATTAGTTCCCAGTCCTCGAAAAATTATACCCCGTCAAGCCGCCATTTTTGGCTTCAGTCAAATGTCGGAAAAATCGAGACAGCTGACCCGGCGTGTGTGTGAGAAATTAAATAAATTGCAGACTATAGTCGGCCAAGCCGGTGCCGGAATACGACTGGATACATGAAGAAAAAAAACAGCCCAGTGCCGGTCCAGTATCAGTTTCAATTCGAACCGTGGAAGCCGGCCTGGGATGCCTTGCCGGTTTTCTATCCCAACCGGCTTCCAACTAAATCGACGACTGTCTACCGATGTACTCACCATTATTGGTCATTTTGTAGTCAAAATCTAATTCTAAGCATTTGGAAAACCATGAGGAAAAATGTATTCCGGTTTTGTTCGTCATCTACTGACGGTCATAGTTGTTTCAACATTTGATCTGGTTTATCCTTTGACGTAAAAGTGTATAGAATCGTCTAATAGGATTATTGGGGATTTAGACACCCCGAAATTTGAGGCACAGCATGGGTAATGGGAAGTATGAATGGAATTCAGGATAAGGTACAAAGGAATTAGCCGACGTACTTACAGTACACACCCACTTGCGTCCTCTCATGCGCATGCGCAGTCATCATATCCAACATGGCAACCATTTTCGACCAGACTCTCTTATTTCTTACAGCGCATGCTTGACGAAATCGAAAGGCTCTAGGAAACTCCAGATATGCAAATTAGGTTTGTAGCCAAAATCTGGTTACAGTTATCACAGCGCATGCTCAGAACTTCAGAAACAAAATGGTGGACAACTCGATGTTGGAAGTGGCGTTTATAAAGTTTGTTTTATTAGAAAGGCAGAGAAAGAATGTATGTTTTGTTGAAACCACAGCAGAAAATGATTATAGAAGCCATTGTTTGTCCAAGAAAGGATGTTTTCGGCTTGCTGCCCATAGGATTCACATACTGTCACCAAATTTAAGATAAATACGAGGTATTGTTGCTGAGGAAGCGCATTTATGACTGATGAATGCTGGTGACTGGGTCTTTATATTTACTATAACAGTAAACATTTCCGTCCTTATGTAAATATAAATATCATGATTTTAGTAAGCTTACACGAGTGAATGTACTTTTGGTTGGTAATTCCACCCCTTTTCATTGTGATTTACAGGCACTTGATTTTTTTAAAGTTTGTGTTTATGAAGACTGAAATAGGTCAGTGTTTAGTTTGGTACACAGACTCAAAAATAACATAGCCTGATTTCTCACGCTAAAACTTGTTAACTCATCACATGATGACTGATTTATGTATTTATTTAATAAAGTGAAATCCATAGCGGTGGTCCTTAAACTTTTAATTCACAATTTGTTCAAATCAATAAAACAAAAAATGTGGTAGTAAAACATTACTCACTTAGTTCATATGTAAGGATTAGAGACAATAAGTAGTATACAAAGTAGGGGTTCTGGCGCAGCACAGAGTGTTCATTGTTGAAATTTGTTGTATTTTGCAGTAGGATAATACAAAAAGCGAATTATGTATAGACATGTAACCACTTTGCATACTACAATAGTACACCTCATTGCATTTTGATACCCCATTAAAGAATTTTCAAGGCTTTCTGTAGGATAGTACAAAAAGTGAATTACGTATAGACATTTAGGTCAAAAAGGGGTAATTTGTTGTAATTTGTTGGCAGCCCCTCACATTTTTCCTAACAATTAGAGCTAGCCCTCATATATAAATAGATAGCCCTCACATTTTTCCTAACAATTAGAGCTAGCCCTCATATATATAAATAGATAGCCCACGGATAAAGTCACTTGTATCTGGTTGATGCCACTTTGCATACTACTATAGTACACCTCATCGCATTTTGATACCCCATTTAAGAATTTCCAAGGCTTATAACTCACATTTTTCCTAACAATTAGAGCTAGCCCTCATATATGAATAGGCAGCCCATGGATAAAGTCACTTGTATCTGGTTGATGCTTGGAAAGGATTACGAGTGTAAAAGAAGGAGATATAAAACAGAGTACTGTGCTCAACATAATTATCAGATAAGAGGGGGAAGTAGATCACCAATACCCTGCTCAAACTGCGGGGTTGGGTGTCGTACTAGTTGTGGACTTTGCTCGAGGTGCGGACAGAAAACGAGCCAACACCTCAAAGATAAAAAAACGCCATACTAAGGTTCGCTTTGCAAAGGTGTTATTGGAATTGAAAAAGACCTACCTTCCAATCGATTAGAGTAGGATACGGCCTTCACAAAGCATTTAGAGCTAGCCGCCATATAAGTATTGACAGAGTGGGATATGTAGGAGATAACGACCGTCACAAAGCATTTAGAGCTAGCCGTCATATAAGTATTGACAGAGTGGGATATGTAGGAGATAACGACTGCCACAAAGCATTTAGAGCTAGCCATCATATAAGTATTGACAGAGTGGGATATGTAGGAGATAACGACCGTCACAAAGCATTTAGAGCTAGCCATTATATAAGTATTGACAGAGTGGGATAGGTAGGAGATAACGACCGCCACTCATATAAGTATTACCAACGGAAAGCGGTTACCCTCTAAGAACTACGCAGAACGGCAAAAGCAGGTAGACTTTGGTTACTATTAAGGTATTACACTATGGCTGAACATACGCTAACATTCGTTCGAGTACCCGGCATTAAGGATTATTTACGAGGATGGAAGATGGACGTTCAAAGGGGTAATCACCTTGAAGCAGATCCAGCAGCTTTCCTAGCCGGCGTACGTAGGCAGACTACCGAAAAGCTTGAAGAAGATCTCCAAGCCCTCAAGAGCATTAAGTTTCAACTAGTTTTGAATATAACGCTCCGACTCGACAAACCTGAGGGTTCGGTATATGATATAATTACCTTTCGTAGCTTACAAGCCGTCTTAACCAACAACGAAGAAATACGTGGGGAAATAGTAGAAGCACACGCAAGGATCTATAACAGCATTGAGAAGTGGATTAGCCGAGGATCGAATTGGGTTATAGATAGGGTCAACATCTTATGGATAAACATTGCTCGATATCAACCACTACGTGGAGGTTCATACTTAGAACTACCCCCAGAAATCGCGAATAAGAAAGCGGTGATCAACGTGAAAAACAACGATGACCATTGCGCAATTTGGTCGATATGTGCAGCAGTGTTTCCAGTTGCAAAAGACCCCCAGAGAACATCTAAGTACCAAAAAGATAAGGTGAAATCCGAGGGTGTGGATTCACCAACACCAATATCGCAAATACCACGTTTGGAGAAGCAGAACAAAGTCTCTATCAATGTTTTTGGTTGGGATAATGAGGAAAAGTGTCTGATCGTGCATCTTATCTCGAAGGAGACCTTTTCGAAAAGAGTTAACCTACTGCTAATAGAGTGCCCAGATAGTGGTAAGCAACACTATTGCTGTATCAAGGATTTCAACAAACTTCTATTTGATCAAACGAAATATAAAGGTAGGAAGCACTTCTGTGAGCGATGTCTACATGGATATACTACCAAAGATCTTCTTGCAAATCACATCCAAGAGTGTAACGGCACCAACGACCGAGCCATTCGAATTGAAATGCCCACTAATAAGAATAACAAACTATCATTTCAGAACGTACATAAACAACTAAAAGTTCCATACGTTATATATGCAGATCTTGAGGCCTTAATCACCAAGATCGAAGGATGTGCCCAAGACCCAACGAAAAGTAATACACTTAAAACAGAAGAACGTATTCCATGTGGATTTTCCTATATCGTTGTACGTTCTGATGGTCATAGCGAACCACCTGTATCATATCGAGGTATAGATACTATCGAACGATTTCTATTATGCGTACAAGATGAAGAAAGAAAGATCAAAGCTTTAGCGGCCAACCCATTATGCATGTCGTGGAAAAATAAGAGGTCTTTCGATCAAGCAAAGATTTGTCATATTTGTGAGAAGCCTTTATTGGGTAACGATAGAGTACGCGACCACTGTCATATCACAGGTGAGTTTCGAGGCGCGGCACATAAGGAATGTAATCTTAAATTACGTCTATCGCCTGTCATTCCAGTTGTATTCCACAATCTACGCGGATATGATTCTCACCTATTGATGCAATCTATTTCTAAGACAGAAGGTGACATCTCTTGTATACCAAATAATATGGAGAAATATATATCATTCTCACTTGGTAACCTACGATTCATTGATAGCTTTCAATTCTTACCATTCTCTCTTGATAAGTTGGTATCAGGTTCATCGCCAGACACATTCCAACAAATGGTAAAACATACAGCCAATTCAGAGAAAGCAAAACTATTGACTCGAAAAGGAGTTTATCCATATGAGTACATGGATTCTTGGAATAGGTTCTCTGAGACTTCTCTTCCACCGAGAGATGTATTCTATAGCAAGTTAAAAATAGAGGATATATCTGATGAAGATTATGAACATGCGCTAGAAGTTTGGAATGTATTTGATTGTGAGACATTAGGCGATTACCATAATCTATATCTACAAACCGATGTACTTCTTTTAGCAGATGGGTTCGAGACCTTTCGAACTACGTGCATGTATAACTATGGATTAGACCCAGCTCACTATTATACCAGCCCAGGACTTTCGTGGGATGCTTTATTAAAGGAGACCGAGGTTGAACTTGAACTACTAACCGATTATGACATGCATCTATTTATTGAGAAAGGTCTACGTGGCAGGATATCTATGGTTTCTCAACGTTATGCCAAAGCAAATAATCAAAATGTACCGGACTTCAATCCAGATAAGCCAAGTAGCCATATAATATATCTTGATGCAAACAATCTTTATGGATGGGCTATGAGTCAATATTTACCAACAGGAGGATTCGAGTGGTGTATGCCAATAGAAGAGCAAATCATCCGGCACGAAATCGATTCTGATAAAGGTTACATTCTTGAAGTCGACCTTGAGTGTCCTAGCGAACTTCACGACGAACACAATAGCTATCCACTCGCTCCAGAGAGAATGCAAGTAGATAAAGCTTGGTTATCAGATTATCAAACCGACTTATTCGATGAACTATATAATGGAAACGGATCTTTGAAAACAGAAAAGCTTATACCTACACTATTTGGTAGGGAACGATATGTTCTACACTACCGCAATCTACAACTATATCTATCTCTTGGTATGCGTTTGAAGAAGATCTATAGAGCACTTCGATTTGATCAATCACCATGGATGGAGCCATATATAAGAATGAATACGGATTTACGAAAACAAGCTAAGAGCCCCTTTGAGCAAGAACTCTACAAACTGATGAACAATAGTGTATTTGGCAAGACAATGGAAAATCTACGTAAGCGTGTAGATGTCAAACTAGTGCGATCTTCAGAAGGAGCTAAACTGCAACGTTTATTGAATAAGCCCAGCTATGCTCGATCCACAATCTTTGACAACGATTTAGCCGCCGTACACAATTACAAAAGTAAGTTACATCTGAATCGTCCAGTATATGTTGGAATGTCGATTCTAGATCTTTCAAAACATCTAATGTACGACTTCTACTATAACAAGCTCAATAAACAGTATGGACAACGTTGTAATTTACTATATACAGATACCGATAGCCTTTTGTTGCACATTGAAACTGAAGATATATATGCAGACATGACTACTAATAAACATCTCTACGATACAAGCATCTATAAAGTTGACCATCCATCATACAATATCGACAACAAGAAAGTACTTGGTAAAATGAAAGATGAATGTGGAGGTATTCCCATAGTTGAATTTGTTGGACTACGATCGAAGCTATACTCGATCTTGAAAGTAGACGGTGGTGAGATTAGAAAAGCCAAAGGCACTAAGATGGCAGTTGTGAAACATCGCATCCGTCATGAGCAATATAAAGAGTGCTTACTAGATAAGAAAGTATTCCGCCACGGTATGGATATGCTTCGAAGTGATGGTCATGGAATGTACGGTATTCATATGAATAAAGTATCTCTATCGCCATTCGACTCCAAGCGATGGATTGCAGAAAACGGAATAGATACATTAGCCTATCGGCATAAAAGCACCATTCAAGATGACGATTTCATGGATGAATTGCTTGGGTATGAAGATGCCATTCCAGAGTATGACTTTATCGATGAGTTACTATCTTAGAATCCTATTTAGAGGTAGTTCAGTATTTGACGGCACCACCTTAGCTCTTCACGCATGAATCCACCGAAATAACTACCTCCATAAGCATTTAGAGAGAAGAATAGGTATGGGTATAGACAAAATGGTTGGTCACATCGAATCGCTACCTTTAGAAATCCTATCTAAGATTGTAGAGTTTGCAGGCCCTACATCATTTGCAAGGATTTCTTTAACATCGAAAAGTTTCTACGAAGCGGCATCTCTAGCGCGATACAACGGGGTGAGTCAAAGATTTATCAGACATGTCCTTATACTAGGATTTAATGCCGCTCAAGATGATGACAAGCGAGATAAATTAGCTAGCGTCTTCAGGATTTCCAAAAAGGATATACACCTTACGCTACATTTTGCTTGTTTAGGCGATTATCTATGTACCATCAAGTGGATAACCAAACGTTTTCAACTAACCGCAAAGGACATACGCGCTAACGACAATCGCCCACTACTACTTGCATGTACCTACGAAAACATTGGAATTGCAAAATGGCTAACAAAGAGTTTCCAACTCACAATAGAAGATGCTCGAGCAAACGAAAATGGCTCCCTTAGACAAACCTGCAAAAACGGTCATCTCAATATCGCCAAGTGGCTAACTAGCCATTTCAAATTAACAATCGAGGATGTGTCTGTTTTAGATAACGATATACTGTACCACGCGTGCAACGGCGGATATCTAAATATGATCAAGTGGATTGCTACCCGCTTTCAACTTCCTATTGATAAATCGAGGGATATCTGCGCAATACGAATTTCCTGCGAAGGAGGGCATCTTGATGTTGCTAAGTGGCTAGTGGAACATTTTCAGTTAACCTATGAGGATGCGTGTTTTGGGTATAATAACGCATTACAATTGGCCTGCGAATCTGGCCATCTCGACGTTGCTAAGTGGCTCACCGAATGCTTTCATTTCACTATAGAGGATGTGAGAAGTCGCGATGTGCTATTTTTGACCTGTGATAATGAACATCTTGATGTTGTCAAATGGCTCACAAAACACTTTCAACTCACTATAACGGATGTACAAGCCTGTTTTATCAACGCTCAATATAGCAGCAAAAAACACGAACTTATAAGATGGTTCCTTAGACACTTTCAGATCGATTATTGCGGTTAGTTGAAAACGTTTGGTTATCCACTTGATGGTACATAGATAATCGCCTAAACAAGCAAAATGTAGCGTAAGGTGTATATCCTTTTTGGAAATCCTGAAGACGCTAGCTAATTTATCTCGCTTGTCATCATCTTGAGCGGCATTAAATCCTAGTATAAGGACATGTCTGATAAATCTTTGACTCACCCCGTTGTATCGCGCTAGAGATGCCGCTTCGTAGAAACTTTTCGATGTTAAAGAAATCCTTGCAAATGATGTAGGGCCTGCAAACTCTACAATCTTAGATAGGATTTCTAAAGGTAGCGATTCGATGTGACCAACCATTTTGTCTATACCCATACCTATTCTTCTCTCTAAATGCTTATGGAGGTAGTTATTTCGGTGGATTCATGCGTGAAGAGCTAAGGTGGTGCCGTCAAATACTGAACTACCTCTAAATAGGATTCTAAGATAGTAACTCATCGATAAAGTCATACTCTGGAATGGCATCTTCATACCCAAGCAATTCATCCATGAAATCGTCATCTTGAATGGTGCTTTTATGCCGATAGGCTAATGTATCTATTCCGTTTTCTGCAATCCATCGCTTGGAGTCGAATGGCGATAGAGATACTTTATTCATATGAATACCGTACATTCTATGACCATCACTTCGAAGCATATCCATACCGTGGCGGAATACTTTCTTATCTAGTAAGCACTCTTTATATTGCTCATGACGGATGCGATGTTTCACAACTGCCATCTTAGTGCCTTTGGCTTTTCTAATCTCACCACCGTCTACTTTCAAGATCGAGTATAGCTTCGATCGTAGTCCAACAAATTCAACTATGGGAATACCTCCAGATTCATCTTTCATTTTACCAAGTACTTTCTTGTTGTCGATATTGTATGATGGATAGTCAACTTTATAGTTGCTTGTATCGTAGAGATGTTTATTAGTAGTCATGTCTGCATATATATCTTCAGTTTCAATGTGCAACAAAAGGCTATCGGTATCTGTATATAGTAAATTACAACGTTGTCCATACTGTTTATTGAGCTTGTTATAGTAGAAGTCGTACATTAGATGTTTTGAAAGATCTAGAATCGACATTCCAACATATACTGGACGATTCAGATGTAACTTACTTTTGTAATTGTGTACGGCGGCTAAATCGTTGTCAAAGATTGTGGATCGAGCATAGCTGGGCTTATTCAATAAACGTTGCAGTTTAGCTCCTTCTGAAGATCGCACTAGTTTGACATCTACACGCTTACGTAGATTTTCCATTGTCTTGCCAAATACACTATTGTTCATCAGTTTGTAGAGTTCTTGCTCAAAGGGGCTCTTAGCTTGTTTTCGTAAATCCGTATTCATTCTTATATATGGCTCCATCCATGGTGATTGATCAAATCGAAGTGCTATATAGATCTTCTTCAAACGCATACCAAGAGATAGATATAGTTGTAGATTGCGGTAGTGTAGAACATATCGTTCCCTACCAAATAGTGTAGGTATAAGCTTTTCTGTTTTCAAAGATCCGTTTCCATTATATAGTTCATCGAATAAGTCGGTTTGATAATCTGATAACCAAGCTTTATCTACTTGCATTCTCTCTGGAGCGAGTGGATAGCTATTGTGTTCGTCGTGAAGTTCGCTAGGACACTCAAGGTCGACTTCAAGAATGTAACCTTTATCAGAATCGATTTCGTGCCGGATGATTTGCTCTTCTATTGGCATACACCACTCGAATCCTCCTGTTGGTAAATATTGACTCATAGCCCATCCATAAAGATTGTTTGCATCAATATATATTATATGGCTACTTGGCTTATCTGGATTGAAGTCCGGTACATTTTGATTATTTGCTTTGGCATAACGTTGAGAAACCATAGATATCCCGCCACGTAGACCTTTCTCAATAAATAGATGCATGTCATAATCGGTTAGTAGTTCAAGTTCAACCTCGGTCTTCTTTAATAAAGCATCCCACGAAAGTCCGGGGCTAGTATAATAGTGAGCTGGGTCTAATCCGTAGTTATGCATGCATGTAGTTCGAAAGGTCTCGAACACATCTGCTAGAAGAAGTACGTCTGTTTGCAGATATAGATCGTGGTAATCACCTAATGTCTCACAATCAAATACATTCCAAACTTTTAATGCATGTTCATAATCTTCATCGGATATATCCTCTATTTTTAACTTGCTATAGAATGCATCTTTCGATGGGAGAGAAGTCTCAGCGAATCTATTCCAAGAATCCATGTACTCATATGGATAAACTGCTTTACGAGTCAATAGCTTGGCTTTCTCTTGATTGGATGTATGTTTTGCAATTCGTTGGAATGTGTCTGGCACTGAACCTGATACTAACTTATCTAGAGAGAATGGTAAGAATTGAAAGCTATCAATGAATCGTAGGTTACCAAGTGAGAATGATATATATTTCTCCATATTATTTGGTATACAAGAGATGTCACCTTCTGTCTTAGAAATAGATTGCATCAATAGGTGAGAATCATATCCGCGTAGATTGTGGAATACAACTGGAATGACAGGCGATAGACGTAATTTAAGATTACATTCCTTATGTGCCGCGCCTCGAAACTCACCTGTGATATGACAGTGGTCGCGTACTCTATCGTTACCCAATAAAGGCTTCTCACAAATATGACAAATCTTTGCTTGATCGAAAGACCTCTTATTTTTCCACGACATGCATAATGGGTTGGCCGCTAAAGCTTTGATCTTTCTTTCTTCATCTTGTACGCATAATAGAAATCGTTCGATAGTATCTATACCTCGATATGATACAGGTGGTTCGCTATGACCATCAGAACGTACAACGATATAGGAAAATCCACATGGAATATGTTCTTCTGTTTTAAGTGTATTACTTTTCGTTGGGTCTTGGGCACATCCTTCGATCTTGGTGATTAAGGCCTCAAGATCTGCATATATAACGTATGGAACTTTTAGGTGTTTATGTACGTTCTGAAATGATAGTTTGTTATTCTTATTAGTGGGCATTTCAATTCGAATGGCTCGGTCGTTGGTGCCGTTACACTCTTGGATGTGATTTGCAAGAAGATCTTTGGTAGTATATCCATGTAGACATCGCTCACAGAAGTGCTTCCTACCTTTATATTTCGTTTGATCAAATAGAAGTTTGTTGACATCCTTGATACAGCAATAGTGTTGCTTACCACTATCTGGGCACTCTATTAGCAGTAGGTTAACTCTTTTCGAAAAGGTCTCCTTCGAGATAAGATGCACGATCAGACACTTTTCCTCATTATCCCAACCAAAAACATTGATAGAGACTTTGTTCTGCTTCTCCAAACGTGGTATTTGCGATATTGGTGTTGGTGAATCCACACCCTCGGATTTCACCTTATCTTTTTGGTACTTAGATGTTCTCTGGGGGTCTTTTGCAACTGGAAACACTGCTGCACATATCGACCAAATTGCGCAATGGTCATCGTTGTTTTTCACGTTGATCACCGCTTTCTTATTCGCGATTTCTGGGGGTAGTTCTAAGTATGAACCTCCACGTAGTGGTTGATATCGAGCAATGTTTATCCATAAGATGTTGACCCTATCTATAACCCAATTCGATCCTCGGCTAATCCACTTCTCAATGCTGTTATAGATCCTTGCGTGTGCTTCTACTATTTCCCCACGTATTTCTTCGTTGTTGGTTAAGACGGCTTGTAAGCTACGAAAGGTAATTATATCATATACCGAACCCTCAGGTTTGTCGAGTCGGAGCGTTATATTCAAAGCTAGTTGAAACTTAATGCTCTTGAGGGCTTGGAGATCTTCTTCAAGCTTTTCGGTAGTCTGCCTACGTACGCCGGCTAGGAAAGCTGCTGGATCTGCTTCAAGGTGATTACCCCTTTGAACGTCCATCTTCCATCCTCGTAAATAATCCTTAATGCCGGGTACTCGAACGAATGTTAGCGTATGTTCAGCCATAGTGTAATACCTTAATAGTAACCAAAGTCTACCTG
Organism: Actinernus sp. WN-2022; assembly: GCA_030867875.1. Classification (NCBI taxonomy): domain Eukaryota; kingdom Metazoa; phylum Cnidaria; class Anthozoa; order Actiniaria; family Actinernidae; genus Actinernus; species Actinernus sp. WN-2022. The sequence goes on along the minus strand of JAOWCC010000936.1, from coordinate 3,943,680 downwards.
CTTTTGCCGTTCTGCGTAGTTCTTAGAGGGTAACCGCTTTCCGTTGGTAATACTTATATGAGTGGCGGTCGTTATCTCCTACCTATCCCACTCTGTCAATACTTATATAATGGCTAGCTCTAAATGCTTTGTGACGGTCGTTATCTCCTACATATCCCACTCTGTCAATACTTATAAGACGGCTAGCTCTAAATGCTTTGTGACGGGCGTTATCTCCTACATATCCCACTCTGTCAATACTTATATGGCGGCTAGCTCTAAATGCTTTGTGAAGGCCGTATCCTACTCTAATCGATTGGAAGGTAGTTCTTTTTCAATTCCAATAACACCTTTGCAAAGCGAACCTTAGTATGGCGTTTTTTATCTTTGAGGTGTTGGCTCGTTTTCTGTCCGCACCTCGAGCAAAGTCCACAACTAGTACGACACCCAACCCCGCAGTTTGAGCAGGGTATTGGTGATCTACTTCCCCCTCTTATCTGATAATTATGTTGAGCACAGTACTCTGTTTTATATCTCCTTCTTTTACACTCGTAATCCTTTCCAAGCATCAACCAGATACAAGTGACTTTATCCATGGGCTGCCTATTCATATATGAGGGCTAGCTCTAATTGTTAGGAAAAATGTGAGTTATAAGCCTTGGAAATTCTTAAATGGGGTATCAAAATGCGATGAGGTGTACTATAGTAGTATGCAAAGTGGCATCAACCAGATACAAGTGACTTTATCCGTGGGCTATCTATTTATATATATGAGGGCTAGCTCTAATTAATATATACCAACTCGACAACCTCCTAAGAACGCGCAATCTCATTGGTTCGCAAACAGTAGATATTAAACAATAGCTACCTCCGAAACATGGGCTATTCATCCAGCAACAGAATGGCCGCTGAAAACTTGCGTTTTGCGATAATTTCAGAGGAAGATATTCGAGAAATTGAAAAACAAGCAGTACCAGATAACACAAAAAAAGCTACTAAATACGGGATGAAGGTGTTTCAAGGTAAGAAAACATTATAGGCCACGAATAACACGACTTAAAAGATAAAAAGCTAAGACATTGGCTTGTTTTTGTCTGAAGTTGCAACTGTTTTTTGCACTTTTGACACAAATAATTTTGTATTTTTAGAGTGGTTTTCACAGCAAGATGAGTTTTCAACAAGTATTGTAGACATGGAAGTAGACGAGCTGAACAAATGTCTGAGAAAGTTTTACTTGTCGGCGAGAAAGAAGGACCATAGTTACTATAACAAGGCAACACTTACCTCGATACGGGCGGCCATTGAGCGCTTTCTCCGAAATGACAACAATAAGCCGTTCTCGATTATCAGCAGCCCAGAGTTTTCAGAAGCGAATAAAGCCTTGAATTCCTTCTTGAAGAATTTAAGCAATTCTGGACAAATTCGTCCTACGCAACACAAGCCACCATTGACGAAGGAAGCAATAACAAAGTTGTACAACGCAGGCGAGCTTGTCGACTGCACGTCCATTGATCCGGCGAAGCTACAACAAACAGCGTGGTTCTTCGTTACATTTTATTTTGGCCGCCGTGGACGTGAAAACCAGAGACAGCTGAGTCCTTCATCGTTCAAGCTTAATTTAACTCCAGATTCAGGTCATGAATATTTCGAAATCAACCGTAATAGTCCTGGAGGCGTCCTCGCAACCAAAAATCACCAGGGTGGTTTAGACAGCACCGACGACCCGTCGAATGGGAAAATGTTTGCAAACAAAGGCTCCCTTCGCTGTCCAGTGGCTGTCCTGAAGAAGTTTCTCTCACATTTGAATCCTAAATGTCCAGCACTGTTCCAGAAACCTTTGAGAGGTTCGAAGTTTAGCCCTTCGCAAACTGAGGATTGGTACAGCTCTATCCCTCTCGGCCACAACATGCTTGATAACATGATGAAAAACATGTGTCTCCGAGCTGAAATAAACCCTGCCTATACAAACCACTCCGTCAGATCAACCACAGTGAGTGTTTTGTCTGCGATGAACTTAAAGAACCGCCATATCCGTGCTGTCACAGGGCACAAAAGTGACACAAGCCTCGAGTCGTACAACGACCGCCCGACCTTGGAGCAGTTCGCAGAAATGTCAACAGCCCTGACCGATTTCGTGAACTCCGCCGATCGCCAAATAGTTCCTCGACCTACAGCGAGTGTTCAGAGCCTTCCTCAGCCATCTACTGCACCTCAACAGCTATCTTTGCCCTCCAGTTCTGGCCATGTAAACGGATCCCTAAACGCTGCCAACCAGGTTCAAGAAAATGTGAATCAATCGGTTTCGTTCCAGTCACAGAGTTTTACTCCAGCAATGATTTCTGGTGGTTCTTTCGTAAATTGCACCTTCAATTTCAACTTGTGTCATCCTTGAACTAACTTTACAAGCTTTAGTAGAGTGAAGAGTAAAACATTTATCGAGGAAACTGAAAATGACAGCAAAACTTTCCGGATTCAATATTCTTCACGCACTGACAGAAATTGTAGAGCTGCGAAAGCACGTGTTGTTATGTAAATTAACTAGCTCGTTTTGGTGCGCGTGCGCTGGTGCTTTTCGATAAAATAAAACTCCCGGTCGAAAATATTATTCTAGTTGTCGCTTTATTTGTTTGTTTTTTAGGTTGCCTCGTTGGTATATACTAACCGAAGTACTAGCCGAAGTGGCTCGGTAAATATCCGCCACTATTCACCTCCACTTTGGTGAATAACTGTTAATTGTTAGGAAAAATGTGAGGGCTATCTATTTATATATGAGGGCTAGCTCTAATTGTTAGGAAAAATGTGAAGGGCTGCCAACAAATTACAACAAATTACCCCTTTTTGACCTAAATGTCTATACGTAATTCACTTTTTGTACTATCCTACAGCAAGCCTTGAAAATTCTTTAATGGGGTATCAAAATGCAATGAGGTGTACTATTGTAGTATGCAAAGTGGTTACATGTCTATACGTAATTCGCTTTTTGTACTATCCTACTGCAAAATACAACACATTTCAACAATGAACACTCTGTGCTGCGCCAGAACCCCTACTTTGTATACTACTCAATATTTGAGCAGCCTCTACTCAACCAGCCCAGTAGAAATATAAGGGGATTAACGTTTGTAAAGTTTTGTTGATTTACATGAGATCGACCATCATCTTGCTGATGACTCCATTGTGGTAGCGAAATTGTGCTACATGCAGTCATATATATGAATGACTATAAATGTATTACATTAAGGCCTTTGAGAAGAGTTTTGTAGACACTGTCAGTGCTTATATTCTTCCCTACTAGAAACATTGTGCATTCAACAGGCTAACAGATTCAGCCTTTGAGAATGATTACCTGCTGAGATTGATGTCTGTTTAAATTGTAATAAGGATAAAGTGTTATGAATAAGCACGTTGTCAAAATATATTAATCATAATGATAAAGTGCTTATTCACAACACTTTATCATTAACCTTTAGTTGATATTAATGTTTTGTTTGGCATTTAAATTCCGTAGTTTCAGATTAATTTTGTTTTTAAAATCCGACAATTTTTTGGCCGACTTTCACACTCGTGGACTCCACTCCAGTAACAAGATATACCTTTAGATATCTAGCTAGCAAGACACACTTTTAACAGAACCTACCTGACACATACTTAAGAACCAAGAAGAAAAGTATTACAGACAAAATTCCTCCATACCTATTCACCACCATGATGGTGTTTATTCTAATAACATCACAGAAACCGAAACATTCTGCTCAGCAGAAAATGCTGATGGACAACGCTGAATATGAATAATGTATCTTAAAGGAGCTCATTCAACGGAAGTTGAATTGCGAGTCACTGTTATTGTTTTCATACTGGAAACTACTTGAAATCGGACAGCTGCCAATCAGAAAATGTGAGTTTACGAGTCGAACTGAATGGCCGAGATCGGCGGGGAGATCGGTTGCCTTTATACTTGAAGAAATACAATAGAATGAGCGGAATTACTACTGTTCTCCCATCAAAATTCCTAAATTCCTCGACGTGATGCTAGCAATCGATCTCATGCTCGATCTAGCGAACCAACTTGTCCAATTTCTGGACCAAGTTCCAGCGATGCAGATCGGCGTGTGGCAAGGAAATTAATCGATTCTACGATAGCGTTATTCATTTAGAGTTATTTCCTTTCTAGGCTTGTGCATGCAAGAACGTGTAGTCGAAAGGAAGGAGCTAGGTTGTCCCTGCCAAAATGCTGGTTTGAAACGTTAAAGTACTGTTTGCCACATTCTATTTGTGTTCAAGGTCCATGTGTTCTCCACACCATTGGGTAGGGGTGTGCCGCTGGGGCTCTGAAACCCTTACCATGTTTAAGACAAAAAAACTCAAATTTCCATACCCTGTTCAAGACAAAGTGTTAATTTTTTTTATCCCTCTATAAGACAAATAACAAGTTATCTATACTTGGATGTCAGTGTTTGTGATCTTGTATAATGAGTGTCATAACTAAATAGTCTTCATCAAGCATTAGACTAAATAAAGCACTAGATAAATACCATATCCTGTTCAAGATCTGTCGATGTGAAAATGGATACCCTGTCTAACACTAGAAACTCGAAAAACCATACCCTGTCCAGCGGATCATCCCCGTATAATCCATATATGGGAGTACCCCCCTCCCCCCCGGGGTCTCCACAGCACATTTTGACTCGCCAGTGCAATTTGAAATCAAATTTGAAGAATCGAATCCGTATAATGTTACTGTTTGTTAGCCTGAATTTCAGCCGGTTTGTGTCATTTTAAAAGTCCCTTGACTTCCGTTAATCGTACATTGGATATGCTGGGTTAAAAACATATCCATCAATCAGTTTTCTGAGCGCCCACGGGCACTTGAATAATTCATTCATCAGCAAAGAAACATTTATAAAATAGGTTTCCACTTTACAGCCGCTCATGCAGATATCAATACAGCATTTCACTTGCTTTAATTGTCTCAGCGTTGTACAATGAGCGAAAAACAAGCCTATTAGACTAAGAGAGAAACTGCGAGATTTGTAATCTTGCATGTACCGCGTACTCGAGTCTTCAGTCAAAGCAAATATTTTTCTCTTTGTTACATGTTGTGCTAACGGTGGCAACACGATTATTGTCATCTACGTATTTTTTGTATGTATAGTATGTTCCAACCAATGCAGCGCCTGCACCAATAACTGCAATAGTAGTATTAGTAGACACATTTTTGAACCAACTTTCTTCTACGTCAGTTTCTTCAGACGATTCATTTTCACGTTCTATCTCTACCCTTTGGGCTTCTTTCTTACGGGCGGTTCTTCTTTCCCAACCCTTTATTCCAGCTTCAACGCGCTTTGGATCATTTACCTTAGTTGGTACAGTCGTCGGTGGATTCGCAGTTATCTGATCCGTTTCTTCCATCTTGATTCGGTATAGTAAATATTGGCGAAGGTTCAATAGGTGTGGTAGCAGAGGTACTAGGAACGACTATGTGATCAGCTACATGGAACAAGGCACTAGCTAGAGCTACGAATCGACCTGCTTTAAGTGATAATAGACCGGCCACAGCAGATATCTCGTTGCGAACTAGGTGGTCTCCTTGTAGGTCCTTAATCAGTGCTTGTTGGTCATCTAGTGGAACTATGTATGCGACTGCGCGGGTAGCTAGACGTAGTGCCCCATTTACTAAACATCCCGTTATTTGCTTTGCTACCACGGCCTGGTACCTACTATGCAATCTATCTACTTCTTTCTCAGAAGTCTAGAGATCTCTCCTAGAGAGAAGTCCTTACCTAGGTATTCTTTCGTTACGCCAGTTGCAGCCAAGATCGAAAGTGATTCGCGATTGTCTGATGCAATGTTCAAATTGGTTGGTGGTGGGCCCGTTACATCCTCACCCAGCAGTTCCAGTTCATCCATGTATTCATCCATGATATGTTATAGGTGCAGGTAGCTCTAACACTACTGCAAAAGGATGACGTAAACAAAAACATATGCGAGCAAACTTGTGAGATCGAAGTATTGCTTGTAACTCCTTACATTCTTGTGATCCTCCATAATCTTCAAATATCCTTTTACCATCTATAACCGATGCTGTATGAAATGCTACTACGATAGCTACGTTCTCTCGGAAGGGTTTACATATACTCGTTAATTGTTGGGATAGCACCCAAATAGATAGCCCTATATGCCGTGCAGAAAATGCTAAATCTACTAGCTTGTCAGTTCTTCGTTTTACGTCTTTCGAGGCAGCGCAATCATCGAGAATCAATAGCGTATTGGTACCGGACCAAAAGGTTGCACAAATATCTAACGTAGCATTGATAGCATCCTGCGATGGGGATATGGCATAGAAGTGTGGATCTCGATTGGCAAATCCACGATATGTTTTATTGTGGGCATATGTAGGACAAATTAATACTATATAATCGAACTTACCACGAAATGGTCCACGAAGTTGTTCTATGAGAAATGCAGTCTTTCCACAATTCGTTGGACCTACTACGAGTGCGTTGAATAGAATATGCTCTACGAGAGAATCCATCAGTATGTTATACTATGTAAAGATCTGTTCAATATCATAAGCTGAGCATCTGCAAGGACATAGATGTGCATGTTCACATTTCCACTTCCTCCTGCAGTTCTATGTATGCGAATGTCGATATCTTTTCCACCGCCAGTTTGCGCCATCCCATCGCCATGAACTGTGGAATATTTTGCTGTGCGACTCTATTGTTGTAAAACTTTGTTGGAGTCATGGAGGTATTGGATGTAGCAAACCATCCTTTTGCAGCCTCCCAGAAATCTGGGGGGAGCATACCGCTTGGAAAGAATCTATTTGGAACTCCATTGACATCTACTTCTATCTTCAAAATATCTGGATTCGAGAATGATTCGCTATCTCGCGTACCAGCAGTGTGTGGATCTACGAATAGTAGAAGTAGTCCAGCAAATGATCGGCGTGGAACATTGACGTTTTGAGATATCAAAGCATCCGATGCCTTGGTGATAGGTACCGTCTTGAAGTGAACGGCGTGATCTTATAGGAATGCAGTACCTATTTCATATTTGTGAAGTGCGCTACTAGCCAGCGTTTCATTCTTGATTGCTTCGTATTCTAGCTGGATGTTGGTAAGCTTGTACGTACCTATCTCTGTTGTATCTGATCCAACGATTATATCGATGGCGCGCGCTAGAGTTAACTCGAATGAAATAGTATCTTCTAGGGCATGTGGATATAGAACTCCATGTTGTGTCAGACTATCAACATCTAACGGAATTCTATATTTGGAACCGTGTGCAGCTAGGAGCGCGTTATCGGCAGCAACCGAAGTACTTTTATCACCAGCCTTAGATCGTAGCTTATTTACGTTCTCTGATTGGATGCCTTGTTGTATTCTCGATTCTCTCTCTTGCGTGGATAGATATATATCGGAATATGTTTGTAAGAGATCTGACCGAGCAATGTCTTCTACTATTTCAGCTCCCATCTTACAAACTCGATGTATAACCAAGCATCGTCCAACATTGTTGACGACACGATTATTGGCCTCTCCACCAGACAATACGATGTCACCCAATAACGCCAAGCTACCGGGTACTAATACGATGTTTTCTCCTAGCGTTGGGACTGCTACATATAACGTCTCACCAGGATTAGCAGATGATGGAATGAAAGTTTTCCTACATAAGGTTCGTCGAGCTTTGAGTGCAAGAGGCTCTCTTTGTGCTCGTGTGGGAATCAACTTCGACGATATCATGTTGAATATAACATAATATATAGTTATGTTCAACATGGAAGCTGTTGATGTGAGACCTGAGGAAAGAACCGGTGGAGCTGAAGGAGGTAGAGATTACGATGGTGATACTATTGACAAAGAGGAATGGAATGAAATGTTTAAAGATGACACAACTATAGATCCAAGCGAATCGATCCCTATGAAAACTAGACGTAACTATAACGAAGAAGGTGCTCGACCAAAGACCCAGGAAACATCATTGACAGATGAAGAGTTTATGGATGAACTCTACGCTCCGAAAGATCCTAAGTTTGACACTCGACATATCCACTTCTCACAAAACTTATCGGAAGATGCTAGGCAGATGCTATTCAACAAAATTTTGGAACACTATGAGGATGCAGGAATTCGTGGCGTACTCGAAGTAGCAACCATGGAAGACGGTAGAATTGCCATCCACGCTTATGCAAGCGATGAGAAACCTGTCCCTTTAACTACTAAGAAAGGAGCCACATATAGTAAGATTGGTAAGGATCTCAAATACGTTCTAGGTCCTACAAATGAAGAAGCAGTAGAAGAAGTCATCCTAGCTTATGAAAAGGCCACCGAACATCTCAAACTAGAAGACAACATACTTCAAGACCCAACGTCAACTGAGGATCAGAAGGAAGCAGCTAAGAAAGAGAAAATACGCATCCGTAATGAAATAGAATTACTTGAACGTCAAGAAGAATCCATACTTGAACGTATGTCATTACGCGATAGGGTCAAAGCTATTTGCAGAAAGTATGGAATGACCACCCTTGCGGTGGTAACTTCTATTGGTGCTATCGTTAGTGCTATAGTTTCCCAGTTATCGAGATCCGTACCGAAACCAGCAAAAGATGGTATCGATAAAGTGGCAGATGCAGTAAAGAAGGGATTAAAAACGACTGGTGGGTTGTTAAAAGAAATGGGAAAGAAACTTGGACAGATCCTACCTGGAATGATTGGATCAATTGCGAATTTTATATTCACTATGGCTGGTAAGGCCCTGGGAGTATTAGCAGAGAACGTTTGGTTATTCATCGTAGCAATAGTGGTGATCACAATAGAGCAATACAAACGACGTTAACGAAATAGGGTCCATGCAATTACAGCTCCTGCAATAGATACTATCGCTAGATTGGTCTCGTGTTGTGGAGTAGGACTATGTGGAACTCGCTGTGGAACTCGTTGCTTTATGCTATGTGGTAATTGTTGCTTTGCGTTATGTGGTAATTGTTTCTTTTGTTTCTTCCCTTCCATATCTGGTGGTAATTTGGTTTTGCGAACATCTCTATTAATATCGTTTACACCTAATACCATATCTTTCGTGGCGTTCGGGATTGGATTTCTATAACCATCCTTCTTGCTAAGGTAGTACTCAAGATTGCTTGGTAGTAATCGTACACCTATAGCTATTGCTAGATCTAATCTCTTATGTGTGTGTAGTATGGCTGTAAGATAGTTTTTGTAGCTCACCACTAAATCGTTTTCGAGAATGGCGCCTTCGACTAAGCTCTTAAACTTTTCTTTGACATTGAAACTATCTATGATGGATTCGTTAAGGTCGTTTTGAGCACCTAGAATGCAATATCCAAAAGCTTCGACAGATCGATTCAATCTACCTAATCCAGCATTCGTTAACCCCTTACCGATTGGTGGTGTAAACCAATTGTATTGTTTCCCTTCGTGTTCGTCGTTCCGAATAAATGATACTAGATCACCCTTGTCCACCCTGCCTCCTTCGTCTTTAAACAAATTATTGTGGTTGGGATAATTACCTGCTTCTTTGTCGTAGCCTCGGATTACATGAACGTTTTTGTAGCCATCACCATACAAAAGGAATATGTCTCCTAATCCGTGATTCCTACCTCCGTGCCATCTAAAGTCTGGCGTTCGAGATATACCAAATTCGATGCACAATTTCTCAAGAGCTGATTTGCTGTAGAGATTGTTGAGTCGTTCGAAAGCACGGTCACCAGGTAGAGGGCCGCCAAGTTCATGCAGAATTCTTCGTATTGTAAAATAAACATGAAATCGTAGGAACCCCTGAATGACTGGTGGATACGTTTTGAAAGTAGGGTCGAACAACGATACTCCACATCCAGAAGTCGCGCACCACGTTGCGAAATTTAATTGTTGAGGCCAATATTTGAAATCCGGACCTGATAACCAATGATGGGACTCCTCTGCTGTTACATGCTTTATGGTGGTCTCCTTGAATATGTTAGGAACGCCAGCTTTGAACTTCTTTGTTGGTGTGACGTATATCCATAGATTAGTTAGATCGATATCTTGCGCCGGTTCGATAGAAGGAACTGCTGTAATAGGATATTTCACACCTTTGTCTAGTGTCAACGTAGATGGAAAACCTATATGCACATCCCACAATGCGCTATCGATACGTTTTTGAATGGTCGATGGTAGCTTGTAGACATCATCACCATAAACGACATAGCTAGAATCCCCATCTCGAAATAAAACGTTCGTTGAATATTTGCCAGGCCCATCTATATCCGTAGATGCATAGAACTTGTGAAAATCTGCATGTGGGTATTTCTTCTTGAACTTCTCAAATAGATTAGCATTCAATGTTGCGACCACATCTGTCATATTGAAGATATACATCATACAGTTTATACCTTCAATATATAATGACGATCCTTAACGTTACCACCACATCGACCGATCATACTGCGTACCTCCCAGAGCCTATGAAGATACGGAGTATAGCCCTCCTCGAGGTTACTATTCCAAACAGCTGGTACAATTTGAAGGCCGAGGGTGTCTTTAGTTGGTGGTCAGACAATGGCACGCGATCACAAAAATACCGTATACCTATTGGAAATTACGATCTTAGCGAAGTGATAAGGTTCTTCAAGCCTGCAATCGACAATAGCGCTGTAGAGTTCGTCGAAAAACCCGAACTTGGGGAGAAATCACTGAAGATCTTGAAGAGGTTCCAAATGTCCGACTCACTATGCAATCTTTTAAGAATTTGTAGAGAAATATCTGATGTGGATCGAGTTGGGTTCCAGCCAAGTACGCATTCCTATACAATTAAAACCTACCAAGAAATGTATGTCTGTTGCGATCTGGTGGATCCCCATAGATCCCTCAATGTTATGAGAAAAGAAACTGAGGCCAAACCCTCGCAAACTCTTGCATGTATCCAGGTTCGTGGTAATAGATTCCAACGAGTTACGTACTCGGTGCCGTATCCCATAGAAATAGATGCACGACCTTCGAATAGCATTCGTTTATCTGTACGTACGAGGACAGGGCGTTTGATTGACTTTCATGATCAGCCTCTACACTACGTATTGAAGCTAGGTATTGCTTAAGTATAATACATATGATGGACGGTGATTCAATTCAATTACTTCCAACGGCACCAAATATCTATCCATCGCTTGCTAGTGGCACTGGAAGGAATTTTAGACTGCAAACAGTCCGAGATACGCTTTCGGATATCGAAACTCAAGAAAAACACTATGAAGGCGTGCGTAAGAAATATGCACGTTCTCAAGGAATCGTTCATTGCATCGCAGTGGTAACGGCAGGTCTATCTGTGATTTTGTCTGGATCTGGATTGGGAGTAGCTTTAACCGGGCTTGGAATAGTGATTGGTCTACCACTTGGCGTTGTTGGTGGGCTATGTGGATTAATTTCAGCATCTACGACCATTGGAGCTAAGAGACTTGGAATGAAAGTATCTAAACATGAGAGGACCACTATGTTGGCAAAGGCGAAAATTAATATGATTCGCGATCTAGTATCGAAAGCCCTACGTGATGAAAATATATCCGACTCTGAATACAGTCTAATCCTCGCTGAAGCAGATAAATATGAGATTATGAGGTCTGAAATTCGTCGCGAGACTTCAATGGTCGCGGGGGGTGAAAAAAGTGTGGAACAGATTCAAACCGAACTCAAGCAAGAAGTGCAAAAGGAAATGCGAGAAAAACTTGGAAGTCTGGTGGGATAAGAATCGACATTTCCTATGAAAGAAACGAGCATGGATCTTATTTTCACTTTACAAAATCAAACCCTATCGCTAGTTAGACCATGTTTAGTATAGATTGGCTCAAAGTGGGAATGGTAAGAAAGCAACTCATTGATAAAACGCGCGACCGAACCCTTATGTATAACACATCGTTTAATGGCATCGTTAAGAGATATATGTGATCCCAAACGACGCAGCACCTCGTAACTTACTCCAACGACTTTAGTTCGAAGTATTGAGCTGGTGCCTATATTGCTTTCTATTGCTGTGTTAACAATCTCATAGACTATTTGTTGGATATTCTTAGGTACTCCTTTTGGGTCGAGTTTAATAAAAGTCGTTGCGATGTGAGGAGCTATGCGATCGGCATTTAAATCTATATCGATCTTATCGTCATCATGTAGAGAACGTAGAAAGACATTTCCGCTACATATGCTTTTATTGTTTAGTTGCATAAAGCGAGCAACCTCACCTTTAGTTCGGACGAACCCACATTGTATACACGCATGGTAAAGTAGAGCAGCAAAAATAGTTCTCTTAGCATAGCTACGCTTGATACAAACTTTCTTTACTTGAATGAATGCGTCGGCTACGATTCCTAATACGTTTGTAGGAAACGAGAGGTTATAATTTTGTTTATAAATAGTATTGTATGCCTGTAGTTCTCGCATGATCGTTCGTCGTTGTAATCCTTGGTTATCGCTTTGCTTTGGTCTTGCGCGGTCTAGATCAGGTTGATACTGAAATCTATCCGGACCTACCATAAGCAACCTAGTAGTAGTATCATCGATCTTCGTCTCTTCACATGCCTCGGCCTCGGAAACAAGACCACATGTGGGACATATGAATTCCGTTCCTTGCCTTTCCATTGGATAGAGACATTCGGGGCACGTTTCACCGGTGTTAATATGCAACTGTGGTTTCATATGTAGGCTTGCACAAATTCCCGAACCAAACAATCTAATGAGCTCGTCCATAATATAGCTGCATATACTATAGGCTATCATCCGTCTAATTGTAGGAAAAAAAATAAAAAATGAAGAGAAGTCACGCGACAACTTTTCTTCATTTTTTTTTTATTTTTATGTGGTGATTTATAATCTTCCTTGTCGCAGATCTTTAGGGCAGCCAACATCTTGTCAAACTCGTGGATGGGGATCTTGATGTTCGTCGCGTTTGTATCTTTCTCCGGTTCTACCACAATTAGATCTGTAGCCAACAACATATCGTTGAACGCATTTGGATCTTTCTCCGGTTCCACCACCTTTGGTTTTACAAGGGGCGCCTCGTTCAACATATTGTCTAACGCACGGATCTCCTCAACGCGTTTTATATCAAGGTTCTTCTTATTGAGAATGAGACGGCGTTGAGGTGCACCGCATTTTGAGCAAAGCCCGTAACTCGTACGACATCCTTTACCACACTTCGAACATGGAACGAATGGGACGACGCCTTTTGAAATCTGAAAGTTATGTTGAGAGCAGTACTTCGATGTCTTCGAAATCTTCCTTATGCATTTCGTTTCCTTTCCCCGCATCAACCAATCGCAAGTTATTATCTCAGCCATCGTGCAATATACCTATATACGTTATGTGTCTTAGTTGTGACGTCTACGTTGAGGTTCTTCAATCGCGTGCGCTTGTCTAATCTGTATGGTAGGAGTTTGTCTAATCTGTGCGGTATTAATGTGTACTAAGATAGCAGTATACGTCAATATCGTGAAATAAAGAATACATATTAATATCATTGGTGGCTATACTGTATAGTAATCACTCCTCTAATAGATGCTTAAGTTGTCTATTTTCATGGGATTTGGTACATATTGTGGTTTACAAAGTGCAACAAATGCGTTTGGGGAAGGGGGCCATCGGGCGGGGTTGCAATAAGAAAACGAAGATGCTGCACCAGAACCCCATTTGAGACGAAAAGTATTGAGGGAAGGGGTCATCGAATGTTTGACAACAAGAAATACAAGGCGGTATCATTTTACTACCGACTATACTACTCATGAATACAAACACAATACAACATGTCATGTGATATATTAAATTAACATTGTACAGACAATTTCAGATAGTTTCGTAACGCTTTATAAGTAGATATTTATACCTGAGTTTGAAGCTGGATCTCGTCATGAATTTAAGTGAATCATCTATAGTATTCCAAATTTTTGGACCGAAGTATCTTATATTAAATTTACCGAAGTTCGTGCGAATCTGTGGAAGATAGTAGGAAGCTTTTGAGGCTAATCTTGTATTATAAGAGTGTTGTCACTAGTGAAAGTAAAAAATGAATTAAATACTTGGGGAAGCAGACCATTATAGAACTGATACACGAAAAAGACAGTTTGAAATGTTATTAGGTCTGTAAATGTAAAATATTTAGGTTTAGGAAAAAAAGATTAGTATGAGCATCGAATTTAGAGAAAGTGATGATGCGAATAGCTTTCTTTTGAAGTATTGTAATTGGTTAATGTTAGTATTGCCCCATATAATGAGACCATAAATGTTTTCATTAGCATTGGCCTACGGCAAACGTCGATCTTAAGTCGCGTCGATCCTATTAAAAACAGGTTCGGTAGAAGATCGACTTAGTGCCGACGTGGCAGCAAACGTCGAACCGTTATGTTGATCTTAATTCACTTGCGCCTAATTAAATCACGGGAATTAACACGTGTCCTGGTGCATTTCACTTTAATTTTCGCCCGCGGTTAGTGATATGGCGAAATACAGCGCTCGGTCGAATATATTAAAGAAAGGCCTTTCTGTGGAAAATGATTGTCCAAAACACAAACAGAAGAATGGCGTTCTACACAGCACTCGGTGCCGTGTATAGGAGACGATGGTTGTCACTGAAAGTCTGACAAGACAAGACAAAACAAGATGTTTATTGGTACCTTTCAATATAAAAAATACAGTTTGGAATAATAATGTAATAAAACTAATTATCTATGGTACGGGCGGTTATCTGAAATGGCATAGCTAATCGAGAAGAGAACCCTCATTCACGTAGTTTTAGTAATAAAACACGGATGAAGAGCATGTTGGTTGTCTAGTAAATTAACAAAAGGCACGAACAACAAGCAAAAAAATACCACACTACAAGACAGACTGGTAAGGTAACATAAAAAACTTTAATTAAAAAATATCCAGACAATCGAATGAAAAAGATTATGTCAAAACTAATAACAAAATAGAGATAGTGTAGGCAAAAGTCCTGACCAATAAAAATATATATTGCAAGGACAACTTTACGATTAAATGTAGGAATCAGGGAAGCTTTGTTTAAATTTGTATTTGAAAGATTTATGTGAAAGTTTTTTTAAATTATTCATTGAGACTATTCGACATTTTAGGACTCTGGAAGCGAATAGAAAATTTAGCATAGTTTGTCCTGAGGACATTTTAAAATAAAAAGCATCAAAAAGTTCATTTACATTGTCATTAGAGGGGAGAACATGTTCCCATTGTATATAACTCACATCCTCTATGAATAGAGATAAAAACGAATAACTGCATCATTCAATTTGTCATTCAATTTACTTCCTCCCGGCTATTTATTACGGTTAGACTTCACTGTTCTGTAGGTCGTATCCTATTGGACTTCACTGATAAAGAATCCCATTGTTTTAGGGTTAGGGTTTGTATTGTTGTAGGGGTAGGCTATTGTTTGGGTAACCAATAACATTTCAGGTTGCAAACGGTGAAGTCTGCCCCATTTATTAAATTGTACCATAACGATAATGTTATACTAAATTTGGGACCATTTTCATCTTCACCGACCAACAACAACATGTGAAAGAAATCAACTGGGAAACCCTGTTTTGCGTAATACGACAGTACCTAGGGCAATTAAATGGCAGCTTGGACAACTTTAGTCTGAACTAATGTTTTTCGTCAACAAAAAAACTAAATGTATTAGATTATAATTCATTACTTTGCATAGGGCTACTAGTGTTTGGTAAATCTTAAAGTTCTATACATCATGATTAATGAAACACTTTTTTGACCTTTACTTACGCGTTGCTGTAATGTTCAATGATGGATGACTGTACGGTCCTGGTCCAGCTTTCGTGTAGCCTCTAACTCTTATAATGCACGTAGTGTAAGGAGGAAGTTCTTGTGATATGACATACGAAGTTGTTGTTGTATTACTAAGTTGTACTAAGTTGTGTTTATTCCCTCCTTTCTTTACATTTAACCACTGAACTTCATATCTCCTAACGATACCATTACTTCTATTTCTTGGGATTGGCAGCCAGGATACATTGAAGCTCGTTGCCGTTATCCTGTCAAATTCTACGTTTGATGGAGCTTCGCTTGGTGCTAAGATAAAATACAACAAAATGTAAATGTTATGCAGATGCAACAAATTATCCCTATGGTGTACAAAATACTTGCAAGCAAATATTGAAAGTATGAGAGGAAGTATGAAAAATAGAATGCGTGGGCGCCGAAAGACTAAAAAGTAAATTTGACGTGGTATATGGAAAATATATATACATGAGTTCTTATTCATGATTCTTATTTATAGACTACTTTTTCTTTTTGATTTAAGAATTAATCAAGGTAGGGTTGCCAAATACTTGTGGCTTGTGACGGGTTTTCCCCACCTTTGCTGAATACATTGTTCATTTACGTACATTACTATCGTTGAAATGAGGTTTAAATAAAATCGTCACAATAGTGGCCAAAATTTACTCCAAATTGAGACTGGCTATCATTCTCTTATTACCTTCTTCAGCAAACCAGTGCGACGCCATACAGAGCTTTCGATCTTTTCATTATGAACAAATGACTCGATATAAAAACAAACATGTCAAAGCATAATGAGATTTTAAGTCGAAGCAATTCGCAATATTGTACGTGCATGGTAATTGATAGTCCGCAGGACTCGGTATTATCTTACGGCCTTTGTCATTTCTAACCAGTTAGAATTTGGAGGCGTTCCCATAGATGGGATATAGGAATATGTTCTTCCAACCACGCCGCCCTTCCAACTCTTAACAGCTTTGTGTACAGTTTCTTTAAGAGACCCTGAGGCGAGAATTTTCCCACCGCCTCTCCATGCACCAGCCTGCGGACTGTCTTAATACATTCATGTTTCGTTCTGATAGTGTGGGCGGGTTTTCCCCACCTTTGCTGAAAAAATTGTTCATTTACGTATATTCCTATCGTTGGGGTGAGGTTTAAATTCGTCACAAAGTGGCCAAATTTACTCCAAACTGAGTCTGGCTATCATTCTCTTATTACCCTTCTTCAGCAAACCAGTGCGACGACACACAGAGTTCTCGATCTTTTCATTATGAGCAAATGACTCGATATAAAAATCCTTTTTAATTGAGCATGAGTCACTTATTTCAATCGCTAACTAAAATTACTTACGATAAGCAGGGATGTTGATACTTTCTCCAGTACCGTATGGTCCCTCTTTTATTGTTGATGCGCTGATGTTGTAACAGAACCTGGTCTCTCCAAGTACATCAAGGGTGATGGTCTGTTTAATTATTTCTATGTTACGTTTGGTCATGTGGTTATTTCTTTCATGGTATACAACTGTGTACTTCCTAATCACTCCATTCTGGTGATGAGGCTTTCTCCATGTCAAACGAACACGAGGACCAAGTGTAGGGTTGGCAACTGGTATCAGTACACTTGTTATATTCCTAGGGGCACTTGGAGCTAATATTAAGTAGAAAAATATATATCACGACAGAATGTTGAGGGTTTAACAGCAAACATGCCATGAAAAAGACTTCAGGCAGTATTTTAGTGCTGTTTACAAACTCGGTGTATAGCCCTTACTATGAAGTTTAACATTTTTGTGTTTGATTTGAATTTCGCGCGATAAGCAATCATTAGGGAGCACTCAAGCGAAGTATCACGCAGAAGTTCACACGACAAAACAAAGGGTGAGTGCTAACTGAAGGTGTCAGTGTCCTGGCCACGGCTCTTTTATACCGGAATGAAGATGAAATATTATTTTTCACTATTTGTTGATAATTGAAAAACAACGAAGAACAATAATACAATGCAATACAATACAGGGCAATATACCAGTTTACCATGTGCAGTTGTTAAAGCATTTTGTTTCAACTGGCGGGCCACCACTGCGCATGAACGGTAAACAAGTCTATATAGTACAATGCAATCAATCCCAAGAGATTCAGATAACAAAGACAAAGCCATGTTGGTTGACTCAAACAAAGAAATATTTTGGTTTCATGATTGATCGAACGAGAAATATTATGTTAACGTCAACAAAGATGGCGACGATGACGTCACGTGAAAACGAGCAATAAATATCATATTTCAATCAATCAGAGTTCAGCTTTACTATTAAATACAGAGCGATATTTCATGGGTTTTCTATGAAATGCAGAGCGGTATTTCATGGCTAGATTAGACCAGGAAAATAGGAAATTTCGCGCCATTTCTTTATCAGCCAATAAGAAATTTAAGAATTGTTAATATAAAATTAGTCTGCAGACGCGTCCGGCTCACCCGACTTTTTTTTTTAAATATAAATTTCGCAGTCCACACCTTCCTCCAAATTGTTATTTATACGATAATATGGTTATTGGTTTTCTAATGGTATGCTGGCGAAAATTTCAATCGAAATTCATATTATTTTGTTAGACAACTCGCCTAGAGGTTCATTGTATACAAAATAATACAAATTTCTCGTCAAATATCCGTCAGTATTTCATAGAAAACCATGAAATCACCAGTAATTATTTTCTTTCAAGAAGAAATATACAGTCCAAATTTTACATCTTTTCATATTCTTAACTACCGTAGTTTTTAGATCACAAATTAGCTACATGTCTGGGAAACGCTGTCCACACCCGCTTTCAGAGTCTAGGGAAAATCAGATAATTTGTTTTGTCCTTTTCCATAACTGAGATATTGTAGCACATAGTTACCATCCTCTTGAGTTCTGATACTCCTTTCAGCACCCTGTGGACCAACAAGCCATCTATTTCTAGCTGTAATCGTTACATAATACGTGGTATATTTCTTCAGAGATGTCAACAGATATGAAGTTTCTTTGGCTCCATACACGTCGGCCGTCTTTGAAGAGCCTTCTTTAGGTCTATACACAATCTTGTATCCAATATAAGGTGTACTTCCTAATTCGCTCGTGTTTAACTCAAGGAAAACAAAACACGAAAACAATGTTAAGGCAATGAGTACACATACAATATATTACATGGCCTAGCGAAGATACGAATTTTATTTTTGAGTGTTTCACGGACTAAGTGAGCGCAGCGAATGAGTACTGTATTACATCAACACGAGAAGATAATATTTCTAGCTACAACTAAAGTGGCCATGGAATGTTCTGTTTAATATATGTGTCGCCTATATTTTTTAAAAAACGTTGATCCGGCAAATTGAACAATGAACAATGAACAATGAACAATGAACTATAAACATTGATTTGGAATAATACACACGAGCCTTGAAGTATTTCGTTTTCATTTCTTTCTTTAATATTTTGTTTACGGGATTGTCACAATTGGATTGCAACAACTCTAAGGGCCCGTTCAAACAGATGCAACATCGTGCACGTTGCATCCCTTTGAACTCCCTGTTGCACGATGTCGCATGAAGTTTGAAACTTTCCACAAACTCAATCAAACTAAAAATTATAATTGTAATTTGGTCGTTTTCTACGGCGAATCCTCAAACAAAAGCGTAATAGTGAAAGGAAACACATGTGGTTTTTTGATCACTGGGGTCCCCAATCCCGAATTCTTAAGAATTCTACTCGTGTCATGAAGTGACCGAGTGAAAGTGCCGACGCTGGCCTGGAACTATTATTATTAAAAGAGAATCGGTCCATTTACTACTATATTTGATACCATTACTTTTAACAGAAACGAATATTAAATAACAACAACGCAATCTGATGAATGTTATGTGTATTTTACTTACAAATGTCATTTCACCACGTCTGGCCACATGCGTTTTCAATAGGAGCGCCAGTAATAATCCATAAGCCTTTCGTAAAATGTGAGAAATTTCCATCCAACTACTCCTAGAAAATCTCAACATCTTGCCCTTTCTATCGAAGAAACCTTTGGTTTCAGCAAAACTTCGCAATCCAAAACGCTAAGTTCTAATTCGATCTGTGATTTAGCCGGGTCCTGGCTTTGATCAGCCCCTGTGGTTGTTTCACGTGCCGTTACAAAAACGTTCGCCGTGTCGTATGTAAAATCTCTGGCCATCTGGGTAAAAAACGTCCTTCGTCTCCGACAAGGGCGCCGGTTGAAATATCCTGAGCCTGTTGGAAAGCTTTCCCACGAATGAAGTTAAAAAAACATTAAACTGCTTAAATTTGAGAGATGGGACTCAAAATTTGAGAGAAATTTCCTACCGCGCCATCTTGTTTTTACTGTGTTAAGTTGTGTAAATGAATTAAACGCAATGTGTCACGTGACCAGTGCAATCTGATTGGTTGCCAGAGCCACACAGCGACGCGAATAATAATAAACGAACACTTGCGATTTCTGACTCGTGCCGGCCAAAAGTCCTGGCCCGAGTAATTAAACTACCATCAAATTCCAAGCGCAGTATACTCGTCCCCGTCATTCGAACTATTTTCCCTAATCCAAGTTGGGTAAAGCAAAATCTTTTCACGAGAACTATGAAACGTTAGCGAGAAAATAGTGACTGCTGACCGCAGAATCACCGTTCAACAGCGAGCTAACACTTTTGGAAAAATATAAATGATTGTACTTTATCGATATAATGAAAGCGTTATTAACAAAGTAGAATGCTGCAAAACATTTTGTTACACGTTAATTAGACAATTATTACATTTACTATAACTTATAATGTGATATATTATATTATATTTGTTGTATTATTATATTAATGTAAGACTCGGTATGTATTTTACCGGTTGAGAAATTAAGACATTATTATTAGTCTTCAAATTAAGGAAGGCATACAATCAATAGGCTAGCCCACTTTCGATATATACCTCACTTGTCACACACAAAAGTTTCAATATGAGGCTCCGGAATAAATAAAATGTAATATATATTTTCGCTTGGCTCATTGTTGTCCATGCATTTCAAATATTATAGTTTCTTTCGCTACGATCAGCCTAGGAGGGAGCCGACAGCTTACAGCATCGTTTATTATAAGTTATTGCAATTGTATACGTACTCAGAGACGGTTATGTTACAGTTACTGTTACGTACTATTAACTCAGACTGTAAGAGAGCTACAATATGTCAAGAAAAACTAAGGCCGCTGCTGAAATGCGACGTCAAGTGGTATGAATGTTTGAAGGAGTGGTATTTATAGCATTCCTAATTGATCGCAAAGGGATAATGCAAAAGCATATAAGAAAGAGAAAAATATTTTCGGGAATAATATTCTTTGGTCGAAGTATTTCCATATCAATGTATCTCCTCATGCGTTAACCAGAAATAAAAGAAACAATGCACAAAGGGATGGTCACGTGATCTGAAATGGGACAACATTGAGCCAAGCGAAAAAGGTATATTTCTAATATTCTTCGTGCAAATAATAACATTTACCCCGGAAATATGAGGATATTGAAACCTTTGTGCGTGACCGAATTGAGGCATACATGTATAGCAAAGATGGCTATTGAACACTTCATATAACAAGGGTAATAATAATATTTTTTCGTTTCATACAATATATCTCTTTACACGGTGGGTACAAACGACCATAAAAACGGCATGAGTTCAATATTTTAAAATGTTTTCAACGGAGACGATTGAATTTTTGGGGAAATATACAACACAAAAGCATTTATGAACAACTATCGCTTCATTCATCTTTTAGAGTTTTAACTACTGTTGCATGACATTTTGTCCAGTCAAAAAATACGTTGGTGGCTAAAATCGATGTTTTTTAGATTTTTTTGTCCATAACCGGCTTAAAATTGAAGACATATTTTCGACAACGTCATTATGACGTCATAGTATTTTATACATGTCCTTTGTCCTTTATCCATATTGATGAAATGCACTAGTCTCGCACACAAAATGCAAAAAATAAATAAACAATGGACAGTCTTAATTAGGTACGATACCTGACGTCCTAAATGTGACGTCATAGCAACAGGCATTCCTCTATAACTTTGGCTGTAATCGTCGTAGAATGTTCAAATTTGCACCAAATGAATTTGTGTCATGAAGGCCTTTTGATGGGTTAGTCTGTTTGTACCGTTTATTAAAGGGGGAATTTCACCAAAAAAAAGAGGCATCGCTTATGACGGTAACGACGACGTCATAATACTAACATAAAACACCTAAAACAGGTAGTTTCATTTTGTTACCAAGTCACCAACATTTCTTCAAATTCAGACTATAAGTTAAGAAATGGTGTTAATTTCAATTATGTGGTCACGTTTAATGATGCCGTTTTGACGTTCTTCGTGACCGCCGTGTTAGCTCCATTTCAGATCACGTTACCATCCCCTTGTGTATTATTTATTTAATTTCTCATCGACGCACGAGGAGAGACATTGATTTGGACATACACTTCGAACAAATAATATTATTCCCGAAAGATTTGGAATGGGACAGCATTGAGCCAAGCTAAAGAGTTATATTGATTATATATCACATGCCGGTACAATCGCAATTACTGTACATTATCATATTTTACTTTTCATTGGCCTGATGAAATAGGCAAACAATCGTAAGGGTAAATATCAATGAAACGTTGTACAATATAGTTAAAGTACGGTTAAGTAAAATAATGCAAAATTGTTATTTCATTTAAGGGATGCTTTCCTTTTACAACAGACCTGCTTAAAAAAAGTAATTGATATCCCATAATATTAAGTTTATTGTTTGAATAAACGTATTTAGAGTGTGTATTTCTTTGACCTAGAAATATAGAGTCAAATTTAATTGTTAGTGATCCTAAACACATATTGTTTTATACCTTCCATTTGATGTAAATAGTAGTTGAGTTTGGTGACGTTATGTTGACAATGGTGGGGATGACTGTGGGTGCTATAAATATCGTGCATAATTAATTAGTAATAAGATAACGATAACAAATTAAAATACCAATTTTTAAGCACATAGTACAAAACATCAAGTACAACCTGAGCCAACCTTTCGCAATTATCAATAAATAAAAGATATTAATCAATAACTAAAATATTTGTCATATCAATATCTTAAAAGGTATATGTAACGATATGCGCCCGCTGCCAATGTATACGTTTCCATTCTCGTCAGCTCTAAATGTTATCTTTGATATACAAGCTGTAAATTACTGCAGAAACAGCAAACTAAATTGATTAATACTTATCAGTTCCATGTTCTACTCAGTTCTATGATTATAATCAATAGAAAAGTAATACTATATAATAGTTGTATTTTCCTCGGTATTTTAAACAATACTTAAAATGTTGTTTAAAGTTTTAAGGTTTTCTGCCCTGAAAATGATAAATGTTAGTATTAAGACCAATAAAGTATATCATAAACATAAAGGAATTCCTACAATAATTCTATGACCTAAATGTGACTTGACGAATCTTTACCCTGGTCCCAGAGGTTTTCTAGAGAGGGAACAGCCGTGGAGAAAGAGACGCGAAGCGGCTATTAGCTAGCTGCGAAGCAGCGAGAAGCGAACTGCGAGAAAACCTCTGATATCGGTGGGTGCCAATCTCACTTTCATGAGGGTCAAGATCTGACTGTCTTTTCTGATTGGAGGAATATTTAATGAGCTCAACAACTGTGATTGGTTAGATATATTGTTCTCAGGGACGGAAGGTTAAGTAATCATTGTGATATCGTATGGTCAATTAGAGAGGAGACGGGAATTATTTACGTTTGCTGGCTTAGCTGCGATCAAAGTCCGCTCGATCTCGCACGTAGAAAATTCTAGTATTCGTATGTCGATTCCTCAAATCATCTATGAAGACATCGTACATCTGTACTAAAAGATCGCCGGCTTTCTCAAGATAACATTACCTAACTTAAATACAAAGCGTTAGTTTGGCGTAATAAATCGGAAATCCTACCGACTGGTCATGGCAAGTCGATAATTTTTCAGTTGCCACCAGATATAAGCAAATAATTATCATTGAGAGGGTTTAGTTATCTACGGAACGCAATAGTCATTGTTATCTGCCTCTAAAATCATTGGTGGACTCTCACATTGATCTAAGGTATATATCTAAGGTTTAGAATAGTTGTGTTCTGTAGCATATATAATTTTCTTGACACTGGATCACTTGTGAAACTCCATGCATTTAGGTCGGTATTCGTTGTAGATCGGCTACCTGCTTTAATGTTTTTAACAACGATACGAAGAAATATATATCTACGGCTTAGAAACGAGGCTGAAATCACATTAACCGATCGGAGTGCAAAGACTTTACGAAAAGTTAGATAAAACCTTTCTTTGCTGGCAAAACAACCTCATGAACTCAAACACGATAGCCTTATAGGCCTACTCTGGGTCCTTAGGTCGCCTTATGTCGCCTTATGTCGCCCAATGTCGCCTTATATCGCCTTACGTCGCCCTATATTGGCTTATGATATAATATCAAATTACACATTTAGCTTAAATAACTGGTTATTATAAAACTATATTTAGACTGTAAGTGTTTTTGTTTTTAATAATTATTAATGAATACAAATTTATGTATCTCTACACCTACATTGTATATCAGTTGTAGTGACTAAACCTTACCACCCCCGCCCCCCACCCCCGAGGTCCCACTGCCCTTACATACCTTAATTACCCCAGTACATTTCACAATTGCTCGTCATAGTTGAGAACCCCATAAGGTACACATTTGCCTATACGACCGACTAAAAAGAACTGTAACTAATTATGTTAATGTATCTATACACAGCTAATAATTAATAATCTAGACAAGGATCTATACCATAAAAGAGATTTGTACCCGAGGGATTGGTATTGGGAAAGGTATTGGGATGATTGGAAGTGTATTGTCATGGTTGTGTTCATTATAGGTAGGGGTTATTGGATGCTAGAGTATTCTCAGACAGGTTTAGTACAATGTACATAAGATAACATGCAGGACAATTAAAGGAAGGGCTAGCTGCACTAAGTAACTGTTTCACTGAGCAGGTGGTGAACATATTTTTTTTTTTTTAGTAATATGCACATTCAAATCCTGTACAGTTGTTTGCTGACTGAGCATCAGATAAATCCTCGCTTTGTGATTGGATTACGCCTGCCATACGGAATTCTCAATCTGTGTCGGCCTATTGTTTTACTCTAATATAATGGAGATGTGAACGAACAAGTATCGATCCAAAAAGGTTCCTTGGGATTGCTAATGCTTTTCTGCGACTCTGTTGCATTGTCCAGTGCACAAGTTCATTAGACTCCAAAATTAAGCTGTACATAAAGTTATTTTTAGCATGGATAATCAACTTTCCTCTGTATTTGCTACCCATGTTGTAGTTCAGTGCCCTTTAGTACTTACATAATCATACTTTTATGAATAGTGAACATATCAAGGTAATTATTATAATTTATCCAACATGTCTGCCAAAATCCTCCTTGCTCATTATTGATCACTAGTTGAAGTTTATAACACACACATCTCTACCTCAAGTTAAAATGAATGAAAGCCATGAATTTTATAACATAATAGGAATAGCTATGAGTAGGACACACAAAATTAAAATCTTGAATAAAGTGACAATGACATGTCGACTGCAGTATACTGTATGTATAAATATGCATCTACCTAAAATTGTCCGGTTGCATCCAAATCAATGATGGCTTCATTTTTGGGGCCCTAGTTCTTTTGCAACTTGCGTTTAGAACTTCGTGCTTTTACGTGAAGTAAATGGTTCCAGTACAACTACATGTACAGTAGACTATCCGCTGGTCAAGAAAGCCGTGGGCAACTTTGAAAAAGCCTAGGTACTTCATATATGGTCTATTATTGCGTCTTCTTTATATAAAACAGTCTTGCACTATATAGAAGACATATAATAGACCATATATGAAGTACCTACCATTTTAGCGGAAGTCGACCGCTGAACTGGTTTATAAAGCAAAGTGCTGGCTCACCAAGATCAATTATGGAGGCGTTGGGAATTTGTACGACTTTTGCACAAACGTTTCTGGTATTTTCCATGACACAAATGAAGGTAACAATTCCAACTTCTTTGTGTAAACTTGTTATGTCATTTGTTCTTATTTCAAATTTGTAAATCCGTGTCTGTAAGTTAAGATTTAACAAGAGCCCATCTGGGCTTTCACTCGGGCCACATGAGATTGCAGATGAAATACACTTTCATTTGAAATCCTCTTAGTAATAACCAAAGGGAAGAATTATTAGCAGTCTTTAGGAGTGGCCGGTAGCGCGGTGACTTTCATTCTCTGCTCCCCTAGTATATATACATGTATGTAATTTAATATTTTTGTTTTCTCGTATGTAAATTAAAGTAGTTGATCTTTCACTGTAAACACTACTTATTCATGCAACACACGTTTACAATTTAGTCTGCAGGTCCGGTAAAACTGCAGGTTCCAGTCGTAAACAGTCCGAATTTGACCAAAGTGAAACGATCAAGCTGCTCGCGTCCGTAGATATATATTTCTTCGTTTGCACTTTTGACATGATATAATTCTTCAAATGGCACCATTGTTTTATTTCTTATGTTTAATAATACAGTTCTCAGCTGTAAAAAAATAGAACATTCTATGGAAGATTTCTTGTCCTAAAGTTTGGAAACGTAACACATGCATTTGACGCTAGAAAGTTCAGTACTCGCGGAAGTACGCAAGGTTAATTTACTAGTGGCAGTTTACTAGTTTGCACTATCGGCTGTTATGGAATGGAAACATACTTTCACAGCTTAATATGTATGTCGATTAGTCAGAAGGATATCTTGTTTAAATGCTACGGTCCTTTCGGCATCAGGACATTTTTAAACGGAAGTTTTCGTACAGTACGAAAGTAGAAACGTTCGCTTGTCACGAAAGTGCGTAAACGAACTGTCACAAGCGGTTTCATAGCAGCTCGATGTTTGACTCTCATATAGTCGATGATAACTTATATAGCTTCATATGTACGTCGATTGCTCACAAGGATTTCCTCTTTCAGTTTTTCCCGTTAGTTTGGACATTAGGGATTTATTCTTGGAGATTTCGTACAGTTTAGCGAGGGCCCGCCGTGTGTCGCAAGTAGAAAAGTTCGCTTGAAATTTAATACATGGGAACAAAGAAAAAATAACCGCATGGGTCAAAAGGTGAAATTTTGTTGCATGAAACAAAAAAAAAATAACCGCTTGCATTGTAAGACTCGGTGCTGCCACAGGCAGCCCGAGTAATAAGCTTAAGTGTAAACAAAACCAACGCATCCTTTCTTAATTTTACAAGATATAAGAAGCTTAAATATATAAATAAAGCTACATTGTATAAATTTGTGTCTTTGCCTTTGGCTTTGAAACCTATCTAAATTGTGATTGGTTCATTTATGTTTTCTGGTTTTATGACACTCAGCTGAAAACTGCTCTAAAACCAAAACCAACTTAATTATTTTTTAGAGCAGTTTTCAATTGAGTGTCATAAAACTAAAGCCAAAGTACTTACAGAGCCAATCACAGGAGCAAGTGAAAATGCAATTAGCCAATCAGGAACTGAAGTAATGCATGATTGGGGGCATTTAAAGTAAAAACAAATGAGTCACTAACCCAATTGGTCAATATTAAAACATTTGAAATTTAATATCTTAATATCTCTAATTTGCTGCATGTTACCAAAATTGGGTTAAAAATATTACACACATTAGTTTATGTGTTATACATGTAGTCAATATGTACTTGTTCATGTTTATTTTATTTAAATTTTATATGGAAAACATGCATACTGGCAGTTTTGATTAAAATTAATCTTTCTAATTGAAATGCTTCCAATCAAAACCTCACAAGTAGTAGTATTATTTTAGATATACAGTACAATGTATGGTCAATGAATGTGACCTTATGTATGTGACATGGTAAAAGCCACACTGTCACCTTATTTTACAAACTAATGTTGCTCTACATTGCCTTCTATCACCAAATGTTGCCTTGTATTGCCTAATGTCGCCTTGTATTGCCTAATGTCGCCTTGTATTGCCTAATGTCGCCTTGTATTGCCTAACGTCGCCTTGTATTGCCTAACGTCGCCTTATAATGCCTAATGTCGCCTTATAACGCCCAGTGTAAAAACTTCCTGATGCCGAAAGGGCCATAGCATCTTAAACAAGTTATCCTTTTGACTAATCAACATACATATTAAGCTGTGAAAGTAAGTTTCCAGTCCATAACAGCCGATAGTGCAAACTAATAAACAGCCAACTAATAATTATAAACCTTGCGTACTTCCGCGAGTACTGAATTGTCTAGCGTCAAATGCATGTGTTACGTTTACAAACTTTAAGACAATAATTTTTTCATATAATGTTCTATTGTTTTTACAGCACAGAACTGTATTATTAAACATGTAGAAATAAAACAAATTGGTGCCATTTGGAGAATTAGTTTATGTCAAAAGTGCATAACGAAGAAATGTATATCAAAGAACGCGAGCAGCTTGTTTCACTTTGGTCAAATTCGGACTGTTTACGACTGAAAACAGCAAAAAATACAAGCAAGTAATGAAATACAGATACCATTCTTTACTCAATGCTGTTTACCTTGGATATAGGAAGAATAATATCCTTGTAAATCTCGCCATATATTGCGCAAAACCACAATCTGTGAATCACCCGAACAGTGTGGCATTTTGATTGATTCTCATTGGCGCGGATGTTACACAATACAGCTGTCAATTCAATGTCTGAAGACTGTGACATGCCGAGTACCGTGACACAGCGCCTTTAAACCCGAAAACTTTTGGCACATTATTCTTTTACTGTAACTAACCAACTAAAGAAAGTTCATAATGTGACTCCTGATTGGTCGATGTATCAATTACTCAGTTGATATAAAGAATATGATGTAAAGTTGTAAGCTGCAGTGCTATGTGTGCACGCCCTACGAGGGAAAGAGAAAAAATATCTGACCCAAGTGGGACTCGAACCCAACGATTCCTAGGCGGCAAACATGATTTCATATAATAGCTACATATACTCAGTCGATATGTTTGACAGTTTGCAAAACATGAAAGTGAGATTGGCACCCACCGATACCAGAGGTTTTCTCTGATCGCCGCTTCGGGGCTCTTTCGCCGCGGCTCTTCTCTCTAGAAAACCTCTGGAACCAGGGTACTTTAAATCAGGTTTCAATGGAATCTTAGAAGACGCCCTTCCTTGAAACAATAGATAAGTAAGGATTATTGACCTAAAGAGTTATTCGCCTAAAGGTTCGTTGTATACCAAATAATACATTTATCGTGAAATATTCGTCCGTATTTCATAGAAAACCATGAAATAACCAGTTTTTCTTTCTTTTAAGAAGTCCAGTCCAATTTTTACTTATTTTCATATTCTTAACTACCGTAGTTTTTAATTAGATCATAAATTTGCTACATGTAGTTATATGTCTTGCAAGAAAATATGATAGGAAAAATAATAACGCTGTCCACATCCGCTTTCAGAGCCGGTCTAGGGAAAATCGGATAATTTGATTAGTTTCCTTTTCCATAACTAAGATATTGTAGCTCATAGTTACCATCCTCTTGAGTTCTGATACTCCTTTCAGCACCCTGTGGACCAACAAGCCATCTATTTCTAGTTGCTATCGTTACATAATACGTGGTATATTTCTTCAGAGATGTCAACAGATATGAAGTCGCTTTGGCTGCATACACGTCGGCCGTCTTTGAAGAGCCTCCTTTAGGTCTATACACAATCTTGTATCCAATATAAGGTGGAGTTCCTATTTCGCTCGTGTTTAACTTAAGGAAAACAAAAAACGAAAACAATGTTAAGGCAATGAGTACACATACAAGATATTACATGGCCTAGCGAAGATACGAATTTTATTTTTCAGTCTTTCACGGACTAAGTGAGCGCAGCGAATGAGTACTGTATTACATCAACACGAGAAGATAATATTTCTAACTTCAACTAAAGTGGCCATTAATATACGTGTCGCCTATTTAAAAAAAACGATCCGGCAAATTGAACAATGAACTACAAACATTGATTTGGAATAATACACACGAGCCTTGAAATATTTCGTTTTGATTTATTTCTTTAAGATTTTGTTTCACGGGATTGTCACAATTGGCCATTGCAACAACTCTAAGGCCCGATTCAAACGTCGAACTTTTCATGCGCCGAACCCAATTGAAAGAAAAGATAATTAGGCGGCTTCTTTTGAGCTAATTAGGTTCGGCGCATGAAAAGTTCGACGTTTGACACGGGCCTAAGGTCCGTTCAAACAGATGCAACATCGTGCACGTTGCATCCCTTTGAACTCCCTGTTGCACGATGTTGCATGAAGTTTGAAACTTTCCAAACTTCATGCAACATCGTGCAACAGGATGTTCAAACGGATGCAGCATGTTGCATCCAACAATGTTGCATGGATCATGTTGCACGATGTTGACTCCGTTTGAACGGGCCTTACAAAATCGAACAGCGGGCCTGGTGCAAACTAGTAAAATAAATGTAAGCACAAGAAAATAAAACAATAGGTGCTAATGATTCTGCATACATGGAGCGCTGGCATGACCACAGCGTGCCGTATTATAATATTATCAAGTCAAGTTTTAGATCGGAAAATGATATTAGCCTATTCTGTAGCTACTCTGTTAAATCCGAGTATAAGTAAAGTCTACGTATGTATGTATGCTCAATGTTTTTAGTTCATTGTTTAATGAGATCAACGCGTTTTGAAATATATAGGTGTATGATTATTGATGAAATACTACTATTAACTTTTTTCTTAAAAGGCTAGATGCTTCGAAAGACAGTGAATTTTCCTTCATGTGTATGCTTTCATTCGCAAGCTCAGCTGAATGATCAAAGAGTGCGCTTTTCGCATCGTTCATAACAGCGAAATCCCGAGAAATAATCGAGAAATAATTGTGAGAAGCAGAACATGTAATAAAATAAACAACTCTCAGTAGACGTTTATTTTATTTCCACAAACTCAATCAAACTAAAAATTATAATTGTAATTTGGTAGTTTTCTACGGCGTATCCTTAAACAAAAGCGTAATAGTGATATAAACCTGAGAGAAGGTAGCGTTCTATCGTTTTTGAGCATTAAATAATGTCGATCTCTCTTCGATCGATTTAAACAAGTTAGCGAAATTTCGTCGCTCGAAATCTTCTTAAGTTAAACTACCATCAAATTCCACGAGCAGAGGCATAAATGATCAGTATACTCGTCCCCGTCATTCGAACTATTTTCCCTAATCCAAGTTGAGTAAAGCAAAATCTTTTCATGAGAACTATGAAACGTTAGCGAGAAAATAGTGACTGCTGACCGCAGAATGACCGTTCAACTGCTAGCTAACACTTTTGAAAAAATATAAATGATTGTACTTTATCGAAATAATGAAAGCGTCATTGACAAAGTAGAATGCTGCAAAACATTTTGTTATACGTTAGAGTAATCTTAAGATATAACTTGACCCTTTAATTAGACAATTATTACACTTACTATAACTTATGGTATGATATAGTATATTATATTTGGTGTATTATTATATTAATGTAAGACTCGGTATGTATTTTACCGGTTGAGAAATAAAGACGTTATTATTAGTCTTCAAATTAAGGAAGGCATACAATCAATAGGCTAGCCCACTTTCGATATATACCTCACTAGTCACACACAAACGTTTCAATATGAAGCTGCAGAATAAATAAAATGTAATATATATTTTCGCTTGGCTCAGTGTTGTCCCATGCATTTCAAATCTTTCGGGAATAATATTCTTTGTCCGAAGTATTTCCATATCAATGTATCTCCTCAGGCGTTAACCAGAAATAAAAGAAACAATACACAAGGGGATGGTCACATGATATGAAATGGGACAACATTGAGCCAAGCGAAAAAGGTATATTTCTAATATTCTTTGCGCAAATAATATATTTCATTTACCCGGGAAATATGAGGATATGGAAACCTTTGTGCGTGACCGAATTGAGTCATACATGTATAGCAAAGATGGCTATTGAACACTTCATATAACAAGGGTAATATTTTTTTTCCATACTATATGTAAGGGTTAGAGACTGCTTGTGAGTTCTTTATCGACAAATACAGGCACGCGCTGACTGTACGATGAACGAAAAATAATGAATACTGCATGGGGCCGAAGGCCGAATGCAGTATGAAGAAATTTTTCGTTCATCGTACAGTCAGCAAGTGACTGTATTTTGCCGATAAAGCACAAACATAAAGTCTCTAACCCTTTTAATATTCAAACTGAGTGCACTGTCAGCCGTGAATTTCAATTGAAATCAGTTGTTAATAACAATTTCATAAAGAAGTCAAATATTTCGCATGAATTAAATCATTTTACGGTAAATATCTCCACAAAGAAAAGTCATTTCAATAGACAATGAATAAAAACAGAAGTAGATAACTTTGCAAAGAATAATTTACTTTGGCGTTCGGTCAGTTTAGTTGACGCCTTGCGGGTACATGTTTGTACATTTAACTCGAAAACGTTTCTCTTGTACCCATGTATTAAAATATCGAGTATTTAGCCGACTTAACTCCTAGATAGTCTACTTTCTTTAATAGTTTCTTTCATTCGAAATTAACTAACCTGCAGATTCCAGTGAATTGAAATCTTGAAACCGGCCTCCATGTGCTCGGCTCTGATGCAAACATTTTCCAAATAAAAATATCCTAGGTTTCCGAACCTTCCACTGAATTGTCGCTTCATTGTCTTCTCTTATTGACAGAGTAAGGTCTCGCCGGAAATAAAATCCATTTCTTCAGTTTGGACTGCTAGAGTGTTGTAGAAACTTTTGTTTACTCAGGCACATGTTGACTTGTTAGTTGTTGTACTTCCAGCGCTTGCAAATCAGCCATTTCTAACGAACGATTATGCAAATGTTTGTCTCAAAACATAATGTGAGGCGAATAGTATGATTGTACATTTCACTCGAAAACGTTTCTCTTGGAGCCATGTATTCAAATATCAATTATTTAGCCGGCTTAACTCCTAGATATGTAGTTATGATATTGAATCATGTTTGCCGCGTAGCACTAGTAAGTGTAAAGAATGTGATATAAAGTGGTAAGCTGTAGTGCTAAGTGTGCACGCCCTACGAGGAAAGAGAAAAAATCTCTGACCCAAGTGGGACACGAACCCAACGACCTCCAGGTTACATGTCTGGCGCTCTACCAACTGAGCTATCAAGTCAGATGAGAGCAATCGTGGGTATTGGTGCGTTATATGGGGCGTGCAAAAACGGTTTTTCATTAATCGTGAGCTTTAAAATGAGACGTTTCTTGTATTTCTGTTTGCTCTGGAACTCAAACTACCACAGCCGTGAACGATTCCGCAGTAGGTGGTGCTTTGGCTGTGAAGTGACCTTAAAGGCGGCCTGGAAAAAGTTATTGTTAAATGAAATGAAAACTAACAGAACAACGTATAAATCGCAAGCGCATCATGAACAAATCCGAAAACGAATTTTTGAAATCATCAGCTTTAAAATGAGACCTTTCTTGTATTTCAGTTTGCTCTATAACTCAAATTACCTAAGAATGATTCCGCTCTAGTTGTCTTGACGGAAAGGAAATGCGGCACCGTTTTGTATTCAAACCATTTTGAAGCGTTTATTTGCTCTAGAAATCACTGACTACCAAAGAAAGCGAAAATTAAAACTAACAGACAACGAATATAAACAACGTAGAAAACGTTTTAAGAGCATCAAAAACAAATGTTAGAGCGATTGTTAATGTTTTTCTTTAAAGCGAAATCTTCTCCCTCTATCACTGCATTCCCGCGATAGCCAGAGTAATTTGTTTGTCTGACTGAATCAGAAGTTAGTGGAAGTAAAGCCGTCACTCTTTCGAGAAGTCGCCTCCTGATCGATCCCTGATCAATATAACAGGACTTCGATAATTACAAATAGTAGAGCGATTGTTGATGTTTTTCTTTAAAAGCAAAATCTTCTCGCTCTATCACTGCATTCCCGCGTACTCTAGAAGTACTTAAACGCTAAAAAGATCTCCCCGGAGGAGTTGGCGGCAAAGTGAATTCAATCTAAAGCAAACGCAACAAAACAAATCTTAGAGAGCATTAAATAAAAACTATAAACTTAGCGCGTCAAAAGCAAATCATAATGTTCTATTCAGAATAATCCAAGCCTCTTATTGTTTCATCTCTAACGCACATCTTCAACCAATCTATTAAAACTGGCATTTTTCCAAACGATTGGAAACATGCCAAAGTTTTTCCAATTTATAAGGCCGAATCTAAAACCGATCCACATAACTATAGGCCTATATCTGTTCTTTCTGTTGTTAGTAAACTCATTGAAAGAATCATATTTAATCAACTATATGCTTACTTGACAGAGAATAACCTACTTGCCGATTCTCAGTCTGGCTTCAGACCATTGCATTCAACACTAAGTGCTCTTTTAGATACAACAAATGATTGGTACTTTAATATTGACAAAGGTCTTCTAAACGGAGAAATCTTTTTAGACCTTAAAAAGGCCTTTGACACTATTGACCACCAAATCCTGTTGGAAAAGTTGCAATACCTTGGCATTTGCCAAAAGTCACTTAAATGGTTTTCCTCATATCTATTTGAGCGGAGTCAATCTACATATGTTAACGGTAATTTATCTGATCCTCTAAGAATAAAATGTGGTGTTCCCCAGATTCGATCTTAGGGCCATTACTATTTATAATCTATATTAACGATCTGTCTGCTTGTAGTCTTTATTCCAAACCAAGGTTATATGCTGATGATACTAGCCTTTCTATGGCATCGAAAGATCCCATTGTCCTTGAGCAATTAATGAACCATGATATAAATGAGGTCCAGGAATGGCTCAAGGCCAATAAACTCAGCCTAAATGTCGTAAAAACGAGATACATGATTATAGGTAGTCAGTACAACATAGCACACCTTCAACACGAATTTAAAATCGAAATTAACGATCAAGATATACTAAAAAACGAAACCTATAAATACCTGGGCTTAGAATTTGACCAAACTCTATCTTGGGAACACCACATTAACTCTATCTCTAAGAAAGTATCAGCTGGCATTGGTGTTTTAAAACGTGTAAGGTATCTGGCTCCTTTCGAAGTATTACTCTCCATGTACAGAGCGCTAATACTACCATATTTCGATTATTGTAGTACTGTATGGGGTAATCTTGGCAAAGGACTATCCGACAAACTCGAAAGACTTCAAAATCAAGCTGCCAGAGTAATCACTTTTTCTCATTATGATAAAAGATCTGCGGAGTTACTTCTAGAGTTAAATTGGCCTGATCTCGTAACCAGAAGAGCCCAACAGTTGGCAATTACTATGCATAAAGTGATGCAGGGCCGTCTCCCACCCTATCTAAAAAATATCTTTACTAAAATTTCCAATATACATTCCCACAATCTTAGGAAATCATCTACTAATCTTTTTATCCCGAGACCCCTAACTGAAGCTGCCAAACACAGCTTCCATTATAGAGGGGCAGTTCTCTGGAACAATCTAACTAATGAGGCAATAAATGAACAAAACACTAATGTTTTTAAAAGACTTGTACGCAAGCACATTTGATTACCTTAGTCCCAGAGGCCACTCCCTCCTCGCTTGCACGAACTTTGTCGAAAGTTTGACAGTCCTTGCACAACTTTGTTGAAAGTTTCCCAGAACCGCCACTCTACATACTACTTTATACACAGTGTTGCCCAAAAATTGTCACTAGGCATCCTTGCACCTAAAATCCAAACTTGATAACCTATTAGAGAAATGATTACTATACTGTATATCGATATCTTCCACTATGGATTATATATCGTACCTCCCCCTAGAAATCTTGCCCAAGATAGTAGAGCACGCAGGTCCTGCGTCGTTCGCGAGCGTCGCAAGGACGTCAAAACGTCTGAACGATGCCGCATCTCTCGCGCGCTACAAAAACGTAGACCAAGAGTTCCGCACGCGAGTACTCACCCTAGGTCTCAAGGCCGCCAAAGACGACGCCGATCGAGACGGCTTAGTTAGGAAATTCAGTATTTCTGTAATTGACGAATGCTATGATGATGCTATACTAGACGCCGGTAGGAGTGGTAACCTCTATGTCGTTAAGTGGATAGCTAATCGCTTCCAGCCCATCGTAGATTATTATCATAATAACTCCATTAATGCCATACTAGATGCCTGTAGGAATGACCATCTTGATGTCGCTAAATGGATAGTTGAGAAACTTCAACCCTACATAGATGGTGAATGCGTTATTGATGCCATACTCATTGCCAGTAAACACGGTCATCTTGATGTCACTAAATGGATAGTTGAGTATTTTCAACCCATTGTAGAGGATGAATGGGTCGTCGATGCTACATTCATTGCCAGTAAGCATGGTCATCTCTCTGTCGTTAAATGGCTAGCTGAGTACTTCCAGCCCATCATAGAGCATGAAGACTTCGATTGTATGAGGCTCAACGCCTACATAAGTGGGTTTTACGACATCGGTAGGTGGTTCACTGAGAACTTTCGGCCCGTCCCAGGGTATGACTACTGCGATTGTGGAGAATGCGAGACCTGCGAAGACGGGGAGGTCGCTACGAGTTATTACTATTTACCAAAACGGCTAATTCAAGAATTACCTAAAAATCCAAAACTTGAGTATCTGTTAAAGGAATGATTATTATACTGTATATCACCACCAAATGGTATTAGTATATATTCTTTATTCAACAATACTAGCTTACGTTGTCATCTTAGTACGCATTAACACCATACAGATCGAACATGTCGAAGAAGAACTCGAATGTAGACGACGCAATAACTTGTGATTGGTTGATGAGAGGGAAGGACACGAAATGCCCAAAGAGGATTTCGAAGACATCGAAGTTCTGTGCCCAGCACAACTGCCAAATCTCAAAAGGCTGTGCCCCATACGTACCATGCTCGAAGTGCGGTAAAGGATGTCGTACTAGTTACGGGCTTTGCTCAAGATGCGACCGTCTCATTATCAAGAAGTCCCCCCATATAAGACGCACTAAGAAGTCCAGCAAGACGCTAGAGGAAACTCCACAGCCAAGAAAGGAGGAACTTGCAGAGCCAAACGTGGTGGAACCGGAGGAGCCTGCTGAGGTAGCATTGCTCGCGGAACCAAGAGTGTTGGAACCAGAGGAAGGTCTCGGAGAGTCTCTCAACCATGCGCTCAACGAGGTGTTGGCTGCCTTGAGGAGCGAGAAGGACGATTAGGAATAGCCACAAAAAAAAAAAAAAAAAAATGAAGAAAGTCGTTGCGTGACCCTCTTCATTCTTTTTTTTTTTTTTTTTTTTTTTCTATTGAACGTATAACATCTATAGTTGTATCATGGACGAGCTAGTCAGATTGTTTGGTCCTGGAATTTGTAGAAGCCTGAATATCAAACCACAAGTGGGACATATTAACGCCAGTGAAACATGTTCTGATTGTCTCTGCCCCTTGGAAATACAAGGAACTGAATTCGTATGTCCCACATGTGGTCTTGTTTCCGAGGTTGAACCCTGTGAAGAAACTAAGATCGATATTACTACTACTCGACTGCGTATAGTAGGTCCGGACGGATTTCAGTATCAAAGTGATCTAGACCGCGCAAAACCAAAGCAAAGCGATAACACGGAACTGCAACGACGAACGCTCCTACAAGAACTACAAGCATACAACACTATTTACAAACAAAGTTATGACCTATCGTTCCCTATGAACACGTTAGGAATCGTAGCCGACGCATTTATCCAAGTAATGAAAGTTCATCCCAAGCGTAGCGATGCTAAGAGAAATATTTTAGCTGCTCTACTCTACCATGCGTGCATACAATGTGGGTTCGTACGAACTAAAGGTGAGGTTGCTCGCTTCATGCAACTAAGCAATAAAGGCATCCATAGTGGAGAGGTCTTTATACGTTCTCTGTGTGACGACGATGAGATCGATGTAGACTTGGATGCCGAGCGCATAGTTCCTCACATTGCAACGACTTTCCTTAAACTCGATCCTCAAGGAGTACCTATAGACGCTCAACAAATAGTCCACGAGGTTGTTACTACAGCGATAGAAAGCAATATAGGCAGATCGGTAATTAAGACGAAAGTTGTTGGAGCAAGTTACGAGGTGCTACGTCGTTTAGGATCGTCTATGTCTCTTAACGAGGTCATTGGGCGATGTGACGTATTTGGAAATTCAGTCAAGCGTTTTGTCAAGGAGTTGTCTTCTTACCATTCCCACTTCGAACCAATCTACACTAAGCATGGGCTAACTAGCGATAGGACTTAGCGAAGTGGAAGTGAGAGCCATGTTCGTTTCTTTCATAGGAAACGTCGATTCTTACCCTACTAAGCTGCCAAGTTTTTCTCGCATTTCCTTTTGCAGTTCTTGTTTGAGTTCGGCTCGAACCCGATCTGGACTTTTTTCACCTATGGAAGTCTCACGACGAATTTCAGATCTCATGATCTCATACTTATTCGCTTCGTTCAGGATGAGACTGTATTCAGAGTCGGATATGTTTTCATCGCGTAAGGCCTTCGATACTAGATCGCGAATCGTATTGATTTTCGCCTTTGCCAACATAGTTGTCCTTTCATGCTTAGAAACCTTCATTCCTAACTTCTTAGCTCCAAGGGTCGTAGATGCTGAAATTAATCCACATAGTCCACCAATAACTCCAAGTGGTAGACCAATCACTATTCCGACCCCAGTCAACGCTACGCCCAATCCAGATCCAGATAAGATCACAGATAGACCTCCAGTTACCACTGCGATACCATGAACTATTCCTTGAGAACGTGCATATTTCTTGCGCACACCTTCGTAGTGCCTTTCTTGAACTTCTATGTCTGAAAGCGTGTCTCGGATCGTTTGCAGTCTAAAGTTCTTTCCAGTGTCGTTAGTGATCTGTGGATAGATACTTGGTGCTGATGGAAACGGTTGAATCGAATCGCCTTCCATTGTACGTTATACATATAACTTACTCAAGCTTCAACACGTATCGTATCGGTCGACCACGGAAGTCTACCACATTGCCTTTCTCATCACGAATTGTCAGACGAAGACTGTTTAGCGTCGTACCTAGAGCTTGCAGGGCTTGGGGATTCGTTATAGTATAGATCGTTTTCTGAAACCAAGGACCTTGGACCTCTATGCTAGCCAAGACTTTCGAGCGCTTTCCCTCTAGGAGTGAGAAACCGGAATCCACCGCATCGCAATAGACATACATCGTGTAGATATCTTTGATCTTAATAGGGTAATTACCAACTTTTAGCAGGAACTCGTTATTCTCTTCTTTTCCACCTTCGACACCTAATAGTGCGTAGAAATTCTTATCGAACTTGATTGGTTTCTTAACTACTAGGGCGTGGACCCTAAGGGGGCTCCTGCTCTCAAATTCCACGATACCAGCATTACTTGCAGGCTTTAAGGCACTCTTGATTTTCTTAAAATTGTAAGACCCTACAGCAACATCGTGTGGGAACATAATACTACCGGCATTCCACCTGAACGAGCCCGCCTCCGTTAGGTTCCACCAACTGTTCTCAAAAGCGATCTCGAGTAGCGAAACGTTCTGTATAAGAATAGGGTCGTCGAAGTAGACAGTATGGTCGGCAAATGTTGTGGTGACATTAAGGATCGTCATTACGTATTAAAGGTATAACTATATGTATGTATAGCTTCAACATGACAGACGCATGGCGACAGTTCAAGTACCTATTTCCTAATGCCGTACTTGGTTGGTTCGAATCTACTTCCGATAATGTTAATTTCATCGATCGGGGAATGTCTCATCGCGTGTTCACGGAGGAAGGTCCTCCTACTAAGACGGGAGGTGGTAAATTGATGGGGTGGCTTGGTCGCACTGGTAAGGCTCTAGATATAGCACTTGGTGGTAAGTCAGTTTACGAGAGCGTACTATTCGCGCGGGAACACGAAGGTCTTTCCAAACGCGATTGGATAGAAGAAAACGATAAGATCGCAACGTTGAATGCAGATCTATTAGCAAAGTTCAAGAAACGATACCCACATGCAGATCTTCACAAGTTCTATGCCTCTACGGAAGTGAATGGTCCAGGCAAATATTCGACGAGTATTCGGTTTCGAGATGGAGATTCTAGCTATGTCGTTTACGGCGATGATGTCTCAAAGTTACCTACTACGATTCAAGAACGCATCGATAATGCGTTGTGGGATGTGCATAAAGGTTTCCCATCTACGTTGACACTAGACAGGAGTGCGAAATATCCCATTACAGCGGTTCCTTCTACTGAACCGGCACAAGATATTGATCTCACTAATCTACGGATATATGTCACCCCAACGGATAAGTTCGAAGTAGGCGTTCCAAATATATTCAAGGAGATCGTTGTAAAGCATACGACAGCAAATGAGTCTCGTAGATGGTTGTCAGGTCCGGATTTCAAGTATTGGCCTCAACAATTGAATTTCGCAACGTGGTGTGCAACTTCCGGATGTGGAGTATCGTTGTTTGACCCCACTTTCAAAACGTATCCACCAGTCGTTCAGGGGTTCCTACGATTCCATGTTTATTTCACGATACGAAGAATTATACATGAACTTGGTGGTGCTCATAGAGTTCCTTTACCTGATGACTCTGCTTTCAAGCAAATGGATAACCTCTATAACAAATCAGCTCTTGAGAAATTGTGCATCGAGTTTGGTTTATCTCGAACACCAGACTTTCGGTGGGGTGGCTTAGGAGACGTCTACGTAAACTCTCATGGAAGAATGGTGAACTATACGGAGAAGTACGCACATAATACTTCGTACTCTGCGAAGTGGCCTGGTGGTGACTTTAAGTTTCCTGAGGAGAGTCTTAAGGACTATCAGTTTCATTTATCGTACATTAGCAATAACAACGGTAAACAATACAATTGGTTTACGCCACCAATCGGAAAGGGTTTGACAGATGTTGGATTGGGTAGGTTGGATAGATCTGTCGAGGCTTTTGGATATTGCATACTTGGTGCACAAGCAGATCTGAACGAATCCATCATAGGTAGCCATAACGTCAAAGAAAAGTTTAAGAGCTTAGTCGAAGACGCTATTAAGGTAAACGACTTAAAGAAAAGTTACGATAACTATCTTCTTGCTATAAAGAGGACGCATAAGAGGCTCGATTTGGCAATAGCTAAAGACGTACGATTATTGCCAAGCGATCTAGTGTACTATCTTGGTAAGAAAGATGGCTATAGGAATCCAATCCCGAAAGCCACGAAAGATATGTCGCTAGGCGTTAATAACGACATCAATGCAGAAGTCAAAGGACGCCCACCTCTTCTTATGGAAGGACCATCAGATAAGAAATTGGTGCCGCCTCTCGAGACGCCCAAGAAAC
This sequence comes from Actinernus sp. WN-2022, assembly GCA_030867875.1. Taxonomy (NCBI): domain Eukaryota; kingdom Metazoa; phylum Cnidaria; class Anthozoa; order Actiniaria; family Actinernidae; genus Actinernus; species Actinernus sp. WN-2022. The sequence continues at coordinate 3,902,468 of JAOWCC010000936.1, read as the reverse complement.
GAGTTCCTGTACCAAAGGCTGTCTCACAACATGAGATCAATCTCGCAGTGACATCCATTGCCGCAGCTGGAATTGCATGGATGTTGTTTCGTTAACGTCGTTTGTATTGCTCCACTACGAAGACCACTGCTGCTACGATTAACAACCAAATGTTGTTTGCTAAGACTCCAACGACGTCAGCAGCCATACTGAATAGGAAACTCGCAATTGGCCCAATCATCTTAGGTAGAATCTCTTCTAACTTTTTACCTATTGCTTTTAAGGTTTTGGCAGTTGTTTTAGCGGCTGCTTTGACAGCCTCTCCAAATCCCGGTACTATCGCGGAAACTGCCTTCGTCAGATTGGAAACTATTACGCCTATCACAGTACTTACCGCAGCTACCACGCTAATTATACTGACTCCATACTTCTTAAAGATGATTCTTATACGATCCCTAAGTGGCATCCGTTCTACTATAGCTTCTTCTATTTGTTCTAGGACTGCTTGCTCCTCCTGATCGGTCTTTATTTCATTAGTAGCGTTTTCTTTCTGAGTTTCGGTAGACGTAGGGTCTTTGAGTATTTCTTCATTTTGTTCGATCCTCTCACTCAATTGGTTTCGAGCTACTATGACTTCTTCTACCATTTCTTCCCTCGAAGGTCCTAAGACTCTTTTGAGACCTTTTCCCATCTTCTTATATAACCCACCTTTCGTGGTGGTCATAGGAATCGCTTTTTCTTTACTTCCATACTCGTGGATAGCGACTCTACCATCAGACAGGGTTGCAATCTCAAGCGTGCCTCGAATTCCCACATCGTGGTATTTTTCCCAGACAGTCTCGAACATATCCTGTCTCGCATTTTCCGATAAACCCTGTTTGAAGACTACGCCTCGATCGGTATACTTTGGGACTTTCTCTTCCTCCAGCTTCTCCAGGATTCTTTCATTTCTAGAAACGTTCGAGTCTTTCGAGTCGATGAGTTCGTCGAAGTAATCGTCATCTTCTATAGAAAACGAGGTTTCCTGATCCTTTGGTCTAGCACCTTCTTTGCCGTAGTCGCGTCTGGTTTTCATTGGGACCATTTCTCCTGGCTCTTCTGAAAACGTCGCTTTCCACTCCTCCTCCACATCGATAGTATCATCGTCATCGTAGTCTCCACCTCCTTCAGCTTCACCAGGTCTTTCCTCTGCGGTATCAACGTCCATGTTAGACATAACTATATATATAGTTATATTCAACATGATCTCATCAAAGTTGGATCCCACACAAGTACGAAGAGAGCCTCATGCACTAAAGGCTCCACGAGACTTGTATAGGAAAACTTTCACTCGATCATCTGCCAATCCAGGTGAGACTTTATACGTAGAAGTCCCAAAGCTAGCAGAAGGTGTAGTACTAGTACCTGGCAGCCTAGCGCTATTGGGCGACATCGTACTATCTGGTGGACATGCGAATAACAGAGTCGTTTCGAACGTTGGACGCTGTTTGGTCATGCGTAGAATCTGTAGGATGGGAGCTGAAACAATAGAAGACCTTGTCAGGCCAGACCTCCTACAAACGTACTCCGACGTATACCTATCTACGCAGGAGAGAGAATCTAGAGTACAACAAGGAATTCAATCAGAGAACGTAAACAAGCTACGATCGAAAGCTGGTGACGCAAGTACTTCGTCTGCTGCAGACAACGCGCTCCTAGCTGCATGTGGTTCTAAGTATAGGATTCCATTAGATGTCGACATTCTGACACAACATGGAGTTCTATATCCATATGCCTTAGAAAATACAATTACATTCGAGTTGACTCTAGCGCCTGCCAACGAGGTCGTAATTGGATCGGATACGACGAAGATAGGTACGTACCAACTTACCAACATCCAACTAGAATACGAAGCAATCAGGGACGGAACGCTGGCTAGTAGTGCACTTCACAAATACGAAATAGGTACTGCATTCCTATACAACTACGCTGTTCACTTCAAGACAGTAGATATCGCTAAAACATCCGATACTTTGATATCTCAAAACGTCAACGTTCCACGACGATCCTTTGCTGGACTACTTCTACTATTTATAGATCCACCTACCATTGGCACGCGAGATAGCGAATCATTCTCGAATCCAGATATTTTGAAGGTAGAAGTAGATGTCAACGGGATTCCCAACAGACTCTTTCCAAGCGGCATGCTTCCCCTAGATTTCTGGGAGGCTGCAAAAGGTTGGTTTGGTACACCCAATACTTCCATGACTCCAAAGAAGTTCTTTGAAAATAGATTCGCTATCCTAATCGATTGTCGCACAGCGAAAGATTCCACCGTTCATGGTGATGGCTTGACACAAACCGGCAGTGGAAAGGACATCGACATTCGCATACATAGAACTGCGAAGGGAAGTGGAAATGTGAAAATGCACATCTACGTCCTTGCAGATGCCCAGGTCATGATATTGAACAGATCTTTACATAGTATAGTATACTGATGGATTCTCTCGTAGAGCACGTACCGTTCAACGCACTCATAGTCGGTCCGACTAATTGTGGGAAGACTGCGTTTCTCATAGAACAACTTCGTGGATCATTTCGTGGTAAGTTCGATTACATAGTACTGATTTGTCCTACGTATGCCCACAACAAAACCTATCGTGGATTTGCAAATCGAGATCCTCATTTCTTCGTCATGTCACCACCGCAGGATGCCATCGATACTACTTTGAGCATTTGCGCAACATTTTGGTCAGGTACCAATACTCTATTGATTCTCGATGATTGCGCCGCATCGAAGGACGTCAAGAAACGAACTGACAAGCTAGTAGACTTAGCCTTTTCTGCACGACATATAGGGCTTTCCATTTGGGTACTGTCCCAACAACTAACGAGCATATGTAAGCCCTTCCGTGAGAACGTAGCTATCGTAGTAGCATTCCATACAGCATCGGCCGTAGATGGCAAAAGGATATTTGAGGATTATGGAGGCTCGCAAGAATGTAAAGAGTTACGAACGATACTTGGATCCCATAAGTTCGCTCGCATGTGCTTCTGTCTACGCCATCCTTTCGAGGTAGTGTTAGAGCTCCCAGCACCTATGACATATTATCATGGATAAAGATATACTCGAGATATTCGGCGAGGACGTAACAGGCCCACCACCAACCGCCCTAGACGTCACATCAGACAATCGTGAATCGCTTTCGATCTTAGCTGCAACAGGCGTAACGAAAGAATACTTAGGTAAGAACCTTTCCCTAGGAGACGTCTCTAGACTTCCTGAGAAAGAAGTAGACAAGTTGTATAGGAGGTATCAGGCCGTCCTAGCTCAGCAAGTAACGAAAGGCTTAGTCGACGGCGTGACGCGTCTAGCTACCCGCCTAGTTGCCTACCTAGTACCAATAGATTCTCAAGAAGCACTGATCAAGGACCTACAAGAAGACCCTCTAGTCCGCAACGAAATCAGTGCTGCGACTGGCCTACTATCGCTCAAAGCAGGTCGCCTTGTAGCTCTAGCTAGCGTTCTATTTCACGTATCTGGTCATGTAGTCATTCCTGGAACAACTGTTGAACCTCCACATATACCTACTATATCGAATCAAGATGGAAGGACAGATAACTGCGAATCCTCCGACGACTGTACCAACTAAGGTAGAAGATCCAAAGCGCGCTACGGCTGGAAAAGAACTACGCAAAGAGAAAGGTTGGTTCGAAAGCGCACCTACTAATGCTGTCTTCGCAGTCATCGACGCAGGCGACATACTGGTCGACATGAGCACTTTCTTAGTTGGCACAGGCGTCTTATTGTTTTATACAGGCGCTTTATTGGTTGGTATAGGCGACATACTGATCGAAGCGTTCATTCCTGGTACAACTGTTGAACCTCCACTAGTACTTACTATATCGAATCAAGATGGAAGAAGCGGACCAGATAACTGCGAACCCTCCGACGACTGCACCAACTAAGGTAAAAAACCCAAAGCGCGTTGCAGCCGGAAAAGCACTAGCGTTAAGCAACAAACTCGCTAAAGAAGGTCAAGAGAGAGAGTTGGCGCGCGAAAGCGAATCATGCAAAGAAGTCAACGTAGAGAAAGGTCAATCCGAAAACCTGGCTATCCTCGCAATCATCAGTACTGGCGCTGCATTGTTTGGAACGTACTATGCGTACAAGAAGTATGTAGATGGCAACAAGTGTGTTGCCGCCGTTAGCACGATACGATCTACAGCTCCGGTAAAGTTTGCGACACTAGACATGGAGTAACACTTAAAGACTCGAGACCATACTTGTATATGTCGAGATGGATAAGGAATTGATGAAGACGGCAACCGATGCATCTATAATTGTTGGACTCGCTTCTGGTATTGGGTGGATCGTAAAGAAGACTACCAAGGAATCTATGCTTAGCGATCCTTCTTCTTTCCTAGTGAATTACGCAAAGTGGACTGTCGTGATACTTGGTAGCTTATACGCAAAGCAATATCTTGAGAAACAAAAGATCATACCATAATGGGAGCAGCAATTTCTATGTCTATTTTCGGCGCTGTTTTGAATGCGACGGCATTCACTGGTGGTAACATATTAGCTAGAATGATTGGAAAGGGTGATATGGATGCAGAACGAGAGAGACACAATAGGGCCACCGAAAAATACGAAGCTGCAGTGAAAGCGCGTAGAATCAAACGTCAAAGATTATACGACCATGCACAAGAGCAGGAAGGTCTTGAACGCGACGCATACAACGCTCAAAGAGATACCAACAAAGCCTTTGAGCAATCCGATAAGTTACGTAAAGCGCTAAAACGGCTCAAAGAGCTGAAAAAACCCCGCTTATCTGACAACTACCGACCCTCAAACAATCAGAAGACTGGCGAGTTGCTCTACGTTGGTTGTGGAATGCTAGGCGTTGGATACGCTATTAGTAAATGGCTATAGAAACGTACTAGGTACTACTACTAAGCTACTACTAAGCTACTAGTAAGCTACTAGTAAGCTACTAGTAAGCTACTAGTAAGCTACTAGTAAGCTACTAGTAAGCTACTAGTAAGCTACTAGTAAGCTACTAGTAAGCTACTACTAAACTACTACTAACTACTACTAAGCTACTACTAAGTTACTACTAGCTACTAAGCTACTACTAAGCTACTACTAAGCTACTACTAGCTACTACTAAGCTACTACTAAGTTACTACTAGCTACTACTAAGCTACTACTAAGCTACTACTAGGTTACTACTAAAAAAAAAAAACGAAAAAAAAAAAGGAAAAAAGAAAGGAATGAGGCCTGGTTCTTATTCTTTCTTTTTTTTTTTTTTTTTTTTTTTTCATCTGTTGAAGGTTAGAATGTATAGATGTATGATGGATTCTAAACTTGCGAATATCTTCTATGGTCCTATGGGCTATTGGAAAGGCCACTCTGCAATTGGTAAGCTATCGGTAGCAGCGAAAGCATCCGAAGACGTGGCTAGGAGATGGTTGGAAAAGCAATCTATGTGGCAAATATATCTACCACCACCAAAACACATTCCACGACCGCATTGGACTGTATCGAAACCAAATGAAGTCCACCAAGCTGATTTGATATTTCTACCACACGATCGACCTGGACGTGGGCGAAAGCTATATAAGTACGCATTGGTAGTAATCGACGTAGCTTCTCGATACAAAGAAGCCGAACCTTTGGCATCTAAAGATAGTGGTGAAGTTTCTGCGGCATTCGAACGAATCTATAAACGTAGTCCACTAGAATGGCCAAAGACGTTGCAAGTAGATCCTGGTAGAGAATTCATGGGACGTATGTCTGAAACGCTAGAACTACATGGTACGAAAGTTCAACGAGGTGAGGCTGGTAATCATAGAGCGCAAGGCTTCGTCGAACGAGCAAATAGAACTCTAGCCGAGAGATTGTTTGGGTATCAGTATGCACAAGAGATGGTACTTACTTCGGAAGGATCAGATGAGCGTAGTAGAGAATGGGTAGTTCGTTTACCAATGGTTATCAAAGCCCTGAACAGTGAGGTGACTCGACTTACAGGAAAGGAGCCTTCGAATTCCGTAGTGACGCAACAAGTAGATCTAAAGACTCCTACATATTCGCGCACTGTTGGTTTGAGAGAAGAGCGCCTACCATTCGACGTTCTAGTTCGATATCTTTACGCACCAGGAGAATTGGAAGGGGGTGAAAAACGTAGAGCTACTGATCCTGTATGGAGTTTGCAGATATACACCATTTCGCGAAGTGTAGTATCTTCGGGACAGCCTGTGCTGTACTACCTTGCGAAGCGAGAAGGGGAGAAGGACGCACCCAAACGTGGATTCGTTCGTGAAGAGCTACAAGTTGTTCCTAGGGATACGGAACTACCACCAAGAGGTATTCTGTTCGTGCCTAGTGTAGCAGCTCGTAAATGAAAATCATCCATGTCTAAGTCTTTATGTCCATAGGCTAATGTATCGATTCCATTATTATGGATCCAACGCTTGGAGTCGAATGGTGAAAGGGATACCTTATTGATGTGCTGCCCATAGATGTGGTGGCCTTCCGATCGTAGTACATCCATCCCATGCCTGAAGGTCTTCTTAGCAAATAGCGACTCTTTGTACTGTTCGTGGCGGATGTGCTTCTTTACAACTACCTTGCGGATGCCTTTAGCCTTCCTTATGCTTTTCCCATCAGTCTCTAGGATAGAATACATCTTCGGTCGAAGACCTACATACTCAGCGATCGGGCGCCCGGCACACCCGTCCTTCATCTTTCCAAGGACTTTCTTGTTCGCTGTGCTATGTAGTGGATGCTCCTTAGGGTAGTCAGATGTGTCGTAGAGATCTTCGTGGGCAGCCATGTCGGCATACACGTCGTCTGTCTGGATCTCAAGTAGTAAACTATATGTGTCTGTATAGACTAGCTGGCATCGGTCTCCATACTGTCCAAGCAGTTGGTTGTAGTAGAAGTCGTACATCAGATGCTTTGATAGATCAAGAATGCTCATCCCCACGTAGACTGGACGGTTCAAAGTTAGTCGACTCTTATGCATATGCAGGGCTGCCAGATCGTCATCGAAGATGTTTGCCCGTGCGAAGGTTGGGCTAGCAATCAGACGTCTAAGTTTGTCCTCTTCGCTGGCACGCACTAGATCGACATTTACACGCTTGCGTAAGTTCTCCATGGTTTTGCCGAAGACGCTGTTGTTCATCAACTTGTACAGGTCCTTTTCGAAGTCGCTCGTAGCCAGTTTACGAAGGTCAGTGTTCTTTCGGATGTAAGGCTCCATCCATGGACTTTGGTCGAATCGTAGCGCTCTGTGAATCTTCTTGAGATGCATGCCTAGGGATATGTAAAGCTGTAGATTGCGGTAGTGGAGTACGTACCGCTCTTTGTCGTGGAGGTTTGGCACAAGCTTTTCAACCTCTATCGATGTACCTTTGAGGTTGCGCTGATACTCAGACATCCACTCCTTTGGGACCTTCATGCGCTCTGGTGCTAGCGGATAGGCATTGTGTGCGTTGTGGAGTTCTTGTGGGTATTCAAGATCCACTTCTAGTATGTAGCCCTTGAGGTCGTCAGGTGGGTGGTCTACTATGGTATTGGTGAGTTCTTGAAGGTCCTCTACCCATTCAAAGCCTCCCGTTGGTAGTGGCTGACTCATCGCCCATCCATATAGGTTGTTGGCATCTAGGTACTGGATGTACGTTGTGGGCTTGGATTGGTCATGGAACTCAACCAGAGGATTGTTGGCCTTGGCGTGTCTCTTGGATACCATAGATATTCCACCACGTAGACCCTTCTCTACGAAGAGATGCTGGTCATAGTCCACAAGCAGCTCGAGCTCCACACCTGTAGTTTTCAAGAGCGCATCCCAAGATAGACCAGGGCTGGTGTAGTAGTGTGCAGGATCCAAGCCATACTGATGTTGACACGTTTCCCGAAAGGTCTCAAAGACATCTGCCAGAAGAAGCACGTCAGTTCGGAGATATAGATCGTGGTAATCTCCCATGTTCTCACAGCCGAAGGTGTTCCAGACCATCAAAGCGTGTTCGTAGTCCTCCTCGGAAATGCCTTCAGCTGATAGCTTGCTGTAGAAGTCGGCTTGTGGTGGGAGTGGATCTGCAAACCGATCCCAGCTATCCATATACTCATACGGATAGATGCCTTTCCGCAAAAGCAGGCGTTGCCGCTCTACACTAGGCTCATACAGAGCAGTAATCTGGAAGGCTTCTGGCTGGTTGGCTGACACCAGCTTGTCTAGGGATGCTAAGAGGAATTGAGCGCTGTCGATGAATCGCAGCTGGTCTAAGGAGAACGATATGTACTTCTCCGTGTTGTTAGGGATACACGTGATCTGCCCCTTCGTCTTGGAAATAGCCTGCATTATTAGATGTGAGTCGTAACCCCGCAAGTTGTGGAATACGACTGGTATGGTCGTGGTTTTGGGGTTCAACCGCAGCTTGAGGTTACAAGCTTTGTGGGCTGCGCCTCTGTACTTGCCTGTGATGTGGCAATGGTCGCGAACTGAGTCACAGTAGAGTGGCTCCTCACACACATGGCAGATTGTGGCCGTATCGTGGGCAAACCAATTCTCTGGGGTCATCCGTATTGCTTTTGGGGTCATCAAAACTACTTTGATTCTCGATTCTTCTCGTTGCATTGCCTCCAGGAACCGTTCTGCGGTATCCCGACCTCTGTAAACGACTGGAGGCTCTGTATGACCATCGCATCGAACCACGACATAGCCAAAGCCACAAGCCACATGATGTTGTGTGTTCTGAGTGTTGCTCTTTGTGGGATCCAACTCTGGTCCTGCGATCTTCGTTGTCAAAGCCTCGAAATCTGCATAGATAACGTATGGAGCTGGTAGCTGTCTGTGGTGGTTTCGGAAGGAGAGCTTGTTTTCACCCTCTTTAGGCATTTCCACTCTCACGGCGGTTCCCCCTATACCTTGACACTCTGGCTTGTGGGCTTCGAGGAGGTCTTCTCGGCAGTACCCATGTAGGCATCGCTCGCAGAAGTGCTTTCGGTGTTCGTGCTTGCTATGACTGTAGAGGAGGCGGTTCAAGTCCTTAATCCAGGCATAGTGGTACTTTCCGGACTTCTCTACGAGCAGCGTGTTGATGCGTGGGATGTCCCCACATTGCTTGCTAATCCTATAGACTACCACAACACCTTTCTCCCAGCCGAAGACATTGATTGCTAGGTCGTTTTGTTTCTCAACCCGGCAAATCTGCGATATGGGTGTTGGTGCATCGACTCCTGTAAAGTCTAGGCCGTCGTCTATAGGATACCTAGATGGTCTGTATGCATGTCCTCCGTGAAGAACTGGAAATAACGATGACCTAAGAGCCCATCGTAGGCAGTTATCATCCTTATTTCGAACATTCACCACGGCTTTCTTATTTGCAACTTCCGGAGGTAGTTCGATGTAGGATCCACCTCTCAGAGGTTGGTAGAGAGCGATGTTCAGATAGAGCAGAATGATGTTGTCGACAACCCATCCAGAGCCTCTATTCGTCCACTTCTCGAGACGCTCTAGAATAATTGGGATGGCCCTGTCTAAGGCCTCATGAATCTCGTCGGTCTGCATGACAACCTCCTGGTTGTGGCGCATCGTAGGGTTAGTAAACTCGTCGCTACCGTCCGGATGGTCCTTCCGTAGCATCACCTTCAGAGCGAGTTGGAACTTCACTCCACGTAGGTCGTCGACTTCTTCCACCAACTTCTGATGAATATCGTGACGGACACCATCTAGAAAGGCCCTTGGGTCAACGCCTAGTTCGTGGCCTATGGGGACGTCCATCTGCCACCCACGTAGATACTTACCGATGGTCCTATGGGTTCGCTCGAATGTGAGGTGTTCCATATTGGGTGGTTTATATATCTTAGTAAATCTATATGTTTAAATGGTTATACGATATTGAGTAAATGTGTGTGTGTCTAGTCTAGTTTTCGTTAACGATGGGTTTAGGGTGGTAGGTAGGACAGTTCTTCTTCTTATGTCTCCGCAAGGCAGAGTCGCAGCTTAGCTCTCCGCCACAACTCTCACAAATGTATTGCTTTGGGACCCTAACGCACGGGGTTTTGCGACTCTCTCGATGGCGTTCCAGATTCCAACTCCTCTTAAATACTCTTCCACACTTCTCGCATTCCATCTCATATGGATTATATATCTTAGTAAATCTATATGTCTAAGTGGTACTGTCATGTTGAGTAAAAAATCATTAGTCGGCATCCCAGAGGTTGAACATTTTCGTTACATAACCTTTTTTTTATTCAACCGTTTTAAGAATGGGAAAAAGATGGATCGTTCCTGGAAGTCTTTCCAGAACGAAGGTCCATCGTGGTTTTTAAAAAGTCTAGAACTCCGATTCTCATGAATGCTTTCAGAAGTAGAGGTCTACGAGCCAATCGTGTACCTCAGTGTCCTCATCTTCTGACGTGTTCCACAGCATGCATCGAACGTAATCACTGTGCTCATCTAGTCTAAAGTGCTTAACTATCCATCTTATGATGTTGAGATCATCGTATACTTCTACATCTAGTATGGTGCGTTCAATGATCCCCCCGTTACTTGTGTTCGTTACTTGGAAGTATTCGAGTAACCATTTCTGTGTCTTGAGTTCGACGTGTCGTACGGTACTGAGGATTGCAAAGGCTACTTCGTATTCATCGTTCGTTACGTTCTTTGCGAGCCATTTGACAACAGGAAGGTTTCCACGCCTGCTAGCGTAACCTAGTGCTCCTTGGACCATCTCTGTGGAAGAAAACTTCCTAGTCAGACGGTCTCGTTCGGCGTCGTCATGTATGGCTTCAAGTCCCTTGGTTAAGACTAACTTGCGGAATCGCACGTCTACGTTTTTGTATTGTACTAGAGACGCTGCGTCGTTCAGACGCCTCGAGACTCTCGCTACGTTCGCAAACGATTCAGGACCTGCACGTTCTACTATCTTGACTAGGACTTCGAGTGGAAGAGTGTCCATGTTGGAAGAAAGTTTGATATACAGTATAGTAATCATTTCTCTAATAGGTTATCAAGTTTGGATTTTAGGTGCAAGGATGCCTAGTGACAATTTTTGGGCAACACTGTGTATAAAGTAGTATGTAGAGTGGCGGTTCTGGGAAACTTTCAACAAAGTTGTACAAGGACTGTCAAACTTCCGACAAAGTTCATGCAAGCAAGGAGGTCGGAAGTTTGACAGTCCTTGTACAACTTTGTTGAAAGTGGCCCAGAACCGCCACTCTACATACTACTACCTTTTATAAGTAAAGTAATTTTACCTAGCATTCTATATTAAAGATTTATTTAGGGCCCATTTTTATCAACTATACATGTATTAATATTTAGAGTCGAAATTTGTAATTGCAGATAGTGTATTTATTATTTAACTTATCTTATATTACTTATATATTTTCACACGGCTCCCTGGAAGAGCATTTATTTCTGTATAATGATGGGATACCGTGTATAATAAAGTTGATGATGATGATGAAGCCTCGAATTGAGACATTGCTCATGTTCGTACGTGCTCTAGAAGTATTTAAAAGTTAAAAAACATCGCCAAGCCGAGTTGGCGGCAAAGTACTGTCAAACTAAAGCTGAGTAAAAGGCAACCGCGACAAAACAAATCTTAGTGAGCATTAAATAAAATATATAAACTTAGCGCGCCAAAAGTAAATCATAACGTTGTATTCAGAATAATTCAAACTTCAGATTGAGACGTTGCTCTAGAAGTATTTAAAAGCTAAAACATCGCACCGGGCGATCTCAAAGTTATAACTTTCTCCGTTTTATACGATTCATAGAAAAAAAAGTAAACCAACACGATTCTATAATTTGTCAGAGATAAACTAAGCGGCGATTCGAATCATGGATTTAACCCAAAACTTTTACAAAACAAGGTATCTTAAACTTTGAATTGATAAGTTTTAAGTCTGTATATGTGTAATTGGCCCACCAAAGAAATAACAAGATCGAACAGACGAAAGGCTTTGCTTTTGAACTTCAGGGGCGGTAATGACAAATGGGCTTCTGATATAACAACATTAGTTAGCGTGATGACCTTCTTTAACGAGCTTTGGGAGTCCAGTATTCCCATGAAGCGAGCAGTTGACAGTAATTGACATGTGTTTCATGTGATGTGGGAGTAGAGTATTCCCAAACCGATTTGTCAAAAGCCAATCACAATCGCTCTCCCGCAGAATAATTAGCAATGTTATAATTATTCCGTCCTCACTTTAACCTCTCGGCGGTAAGTACATGTCGCCGAGAACAATAGAATTCTGCCCGATGATATAAAACATTGCTTTTTAGGAAAAGGTTTTCGGCAATGTTATTTATCTTCTGGCGTTACTTTTTGTTATACCTTGAGTCAAACACGTCTATTTTCACTAAACGTTTCGTGTGGAAACAATCTCAATCAACTACTCTTGAAAGTGACTCGGCCGCGAAGGCCGAGTCACTACCAAAAGTTCCTTGGCCTTTAAGCTCCCGCCATGTTTTGAATATTTGTTTGTTTAAGTATATAGCAGCATGTTGCCTTTTCCAGTGTCGGTCATTAATTTTTTTCGTCAATTGCCTCAAGGCAGGCGTTTTCTTTCTTCCTGCCCCGACTCGTTTACCTCCCCTTCCTCCAGAGCCTTCATTCGTCACAATTTCGAACAAAAAAATGTAAAAATGAAATACTCTATATTTAGAATGAATGCTAAACAAAACGTTCCTGCAAAAAAAATGTTTTTGAGGTTCGAAATTAGAGCGATGGAAATGGATTCCTGAAAGGTTCCTTCGGAGGGAGGTTTGATTTGGTACCGGTGGAGTCGGAAATCAAATTTTGCCTTTGGCCGTGCGATAGCCTGGTAACGAATGAGCGCTGATCAAGCCCCTTTCATTATTTTATTTATCGTCGACGCATGAGGAGAGACATTTATTTGGACATTTCGAACAAATAATATTATTCCCGAAAGATTTGGAATGTGACAACATTGAGCCAAGAGAAAGAGTTATATTGATGATATATCCTATGCCGGTACAATATTAAGTTTATTGTTTGAATAAACGTACTTAGAGTATTTCATTATAAACGTCTATTTCTTTGACCAAGAAATATAGAATCAAATTTAATTGTTAATGATCTTAAAAACATACTGTTTTATACCTTCCATTTGATGCAGATAGTAGTTGAGTTTGGTGATGTTATGTTGACAATGGCGGGGATGGCTGTGGGTGCTATAAATTTCGTGCATAATTCATTAGTAATAAGATAATGATGACAAATTAAAATACCAATTCTTAAGCACATAGTACAAACAAATCAAGTACAACCTGATGCAACATTTTGCAGTTATCAATAAATAAAAGTTATTTATCAACAACTAAACTATTTGTTATATCAATATCTTAAAAGGTATAAATATCGGTCTGCGCCCGCTCCCAATGTATACGTTTCCATTCTCGTCGGCTCTAAATGTTATGTTTGATATACCAGCTGTACATTACTGCAGAAACAGCAAACTAGATTGGTTAAATATTATCAGTTCCATGTTCTGCCCAGTTCTATGATTATAATCAATAGAAAAGTAATACTATATAAAGCTGTATTTCGTCAGCATTTTAAGCAATACTTTAAAAAATATTGTTTAAAGTTGTAAGCTTTTTCCCCCTGAAAATGATAAATGTTAGTATTAAGTCCAATAAAGTATATCATAATCATAAAGTAAATCCTACAATAATTCTATGACCCTAATGTGACTTGACGTATCTTTAAATCAGGTTTCAATGGGATTTTAGAAAACGCCCTTCCTTGAAACAATAATCTTCAGTAATTTACTCTATATGAAGCCCCGTTTCGGTCCTCATCAACACTCAAAAAGGAACTTGAACTCACAATAATCTCTACACACGAACCTCACTTTGCGTAAGCATTTAACTGTTGAATATAATAGCTGCGGTTACACTATCCCAGATAAAGTTGTTTACCCAGTAAAACTGGCCCCATTAAAATCCATCTGGGGTTTGAATTTACCTGGGTACAGCGGTTTCACGAAGACTGTTGAATATCACGCCCCAGTAACTTTGTGGCTTCGTTGATCTTCGCGTCGTTGATCAAAACAATCACGCCTCTTGAGAGCTGTCAGATCCCTTAAATGCCATTGGCTAAACTGTCTGGAATCGGTAGCGAAACCTAAGACCTATCTGGAGTGCTATCAAGGGAAAGTTCCATTGTTCTTTCTTTCGTAACTATGGAAATATACCTAAGTACGTTTACTCCTGTGGAAATGGGATAGACACGAAAACACGAATTTACCCAGGTAAATTTCCAATATACCTAGTAAAACTGGTCTAGTGTAACCGCAGCTATTGTGTGAGATTTTTAAGAAATTCCAAATGAATTTGACAAATCCATGGGTACTATTTGAATACTCCCACCTTTGTATTCCTTTGTCTTCATACCTTTTATTTTTTCTCCATAGACCTCTACACGTACAGTTTTCCAGCTGTGATATGACAACGGAATAAAGCGAATGTATCTCAGTACGGTTTGGAAATAAAGGTTGTTCTTTTTGATCGTGCGCGCATCCTCATTGCCGATGAATACCTAATAAGGCAATATGAAAGATCAGCTGTTTATACTCAAAGATATCAGGAGTATTAGACCCCCACCTTTTCTCCCCATTATTCCTCATTTCGAAAGCATCTTAAAATTAGATCAACTTAATTTTCGTTTCATATCAGTGCACTTTTATAATGATTTAGATGAGTTTACTGCGATATTAACAAGTTTTAAGACAACCTGTCTGGGACAATAGATATATCAATGGACTGATTGACAATAAGTACTATGCTAGCTTTTATCAAAGTTATTTCAAACAACAACAGATATATATGTGACAAACGCTAGCATGTACTTGCGAATCCGCTAAAGCAAAAGGCCTCGCCGAATAACGTTTTGCTTTGGTCACATTTAATTCATTCCATTCTATATCAATGGAAAAAAGATACTAAAACAAAGCAATATTGAGGACTTAGAAACTCCCGATGGAATATATATAGACCGGTTACAGCGTCATTGGTTACCGTTGTCAAGGCCGAACTGGAGGTCAACCACAATGAAAACAACAGTCAAAGACAGTGAATACACTGAGCTAATGCAGCGAAAAAAGCACCGTATATTTCTCAGAAATGTCATCTAAACGTTTTTACCCGGCTATTTTAAAGGGTTATAACCTGAAGAGTCTCGAGAAATATATCTAACGAAGCTGAATTACGTAGATGGACAGGATCCATACGAGATTCCGAGGGAAGTGGAAAGACGATCTGGAGACTTGGCCTAGCGTTACCTACATACATGTCGGAACGTATCTGCTGTTTAAGGAAAGCCCGTATACATATGACCAGCTCATTAACTATAAAATACTTTGCAAATGGCTTGGTCAGGGAAGGTTTGAACCACAAACGTCTGATGATAGTGAAGGTAAGTACGTGCGTGACGACCGTCGCGTCGTTGTTTACTCGATGGAGTGAACGTGAAATCTGATCGACGTTCAAACGAAATACAAACATTTATCTCTTCAGCAGGTTTAAGCGGACATTCTTTGTGAATAGTTAATACTCCCTGGGTTGTCTGTGATCTCTCGGGAAATATATTGGCAGCTCACTGTGACTGTATGGCTGGCCTTGGGGAAAGCTGCAATCTTCTATTAGCTGAACGACGTGACTCACTCAAAGGATTCTGGGATCACACTCGATCGAGTAAACAACGACGCGACAATCGTCACGCACGTACTTACCTTCGCTATCATCAGACGCGTTTGTCGCCAAATGACTTCCCTTACCCAGCCATTTGCAAAGTTCTGGTAGCACTGAAGGCTTTTATAGTTCATGAGCTGGTCCTGTGTATACGGGCTTTCCTTAAACAGCAGCTACCTTCCGACATCTAGGCCAAGTCTCCAGATCGTCTTTCCACAGTGCCCTCCGACTCTCGTATGGATCCTGTCCATCTACGTACTTCAGCCCTGGCCTTCAGCTTCGTTTGATATCTTTCTCGATACTCTTGAAGTTGTAAACCTTCAAAATAGTCGGGTATAAAACTTTTAGATGGCAATTCTGAGAAATAAACGGTACTTTTTTCGCTGCATTAACTCGGTGTATTCACTGTGTTTGACTGTTGTTTTGATTGTGGTTGACCTCCAGTTCGGCCTTGACAACGGTAACCAATGACGCTGTAATCAGTCTATTAAGTATCGTATGATATGATAATAACTATATCCAACTGCATGAATTAAAAGCGAAAGTATATATTGTGACAATTAATTAATTATGTCACAATATATACTGTCGCTTATAATTTATGCACTTGGATAGAGTTATCATCATATTATAAAATGAAATTCACATCGCCAACATCGCAATTTAACATCGAAGAAAGAGCAGGACAGTCTATAGATTTTCAGACGGTACGTGGTCGTCCGTTCACTTCCTCCCCCTTCCCGTTCATGTTCATAGACTTTCATGTTCCTGATATCATTACAGAAGTGTAGAACAGTCGTGAAGTAGAGGCTTTTACTAGTTAGATCTATCAGCTTTCATGGACTGTAAAAACATTCTACAGATTCAAACTTCTGTCGATTTCTCAGAATGGTATCTTGTTTGAGCTGCTGTGGTTCTTTGGAAAACAGGATTTTTTTAAGCGGAAGTTTGTGTGCAGCATTTGCAGGACAGTGTATGAGAATGCATACAAGAAAGATCGGCCTCGACTCCATGCCGTAAAGTTTATTGCTGTGACCTTAGAACTTTTACGCTTTTAGTTTTATTCTTAAAACGATTTGAAGCTTGATATTTATTCAAGACCGTACAGTTGTTCTAGTTGTTCTTTTGTATCAGAGATTGTTTTAATCGGACTTTTTGTGCAAAGTTTAGATGCCATTTCCGAACATGAACTTACCAAATTGCCAAAATCAAGTGTGTTAATAATTCGGAAAACATATATATTCATCCAGATGTCATGAAACGTTTTCCATAGCATACTCAGTATGTGTGTTCACTCCTGTAAAAAAATCATAAAACTGATTCCATGAAAGATTTGGTCTTTTCCATGAGCCAAAACCATAGGAGAATGTTTGATCTAAACCATGAGATTTATGAGCAGAGGAAGATTAGTGATTTTCCAAAGTCCGTACGTAGATTCACAAACACATCGTTCCGATGGATGAAAGATTCCAATGCTTTCTTCTGCTCTGGATGTATCTTCGAAATCCCAAAAACTTTTCAACTTCGGTCGACACACTGCTCAAATTCTTCACCAACGCCATTTAGCAAAATATATGCGAGCAAACGAACAATTTATGCAACATGAATAAGGTTATAGTGCCACGCTTCAATAGCAATTACATGAAGAATTCGATAGCATATAGAGCGTTAATTGTGTGGAACCTGCTCACCCCTGACTTACCGGAGACCTCTAATGTCAAGAACTTTACTAGTATGGCTATTAAATCACAGACCCTGTATAGTTTTGATTTTGGTGCTGAATCACCGCCACAGGAGCCCATTACCAGGAGCGTTCCTCTGTTATGGGTTGAGTTCCCAGCACAGGAGTAGATGAGGCTATTTTTAGATTCGAAATTCCCGCGAAAAGAGGTTGCCGCCATGTTCGTGCCCTTAAACAATAGATTCCTCGTTAGCTTCTTTTGTTGGGGCACCAACATTTGAATCTCTGGGGATTGAGTGAAAACAAGCAATTCGAATTCCCGCGTTGAAAGTGAGAAGAATGATAATGAGAAGTGACGTTAGCTATCTGATTGGCTAAGAATAGCCTACCTTTGTTCTTTTTCGCGCGAAACGCAATGCTAAAAATAGCCTCATCTACCTCTGTGCTGGGGTACAGACACAGTGGGGAAGATGGACGCTCCTGGTAATGGGCTCCTGCCGCCAATAACGATAATTTTATATATTACTGAATTATTGTTTTTAAATATAGATGCTTAATAACAATGATATGGACAGAGCAGATTTTGACTTTTACTTCTATACTAGCGTTAATTTTAAATAGTTATATATATAGTTAGTATTTTAATGTGAAATTTGTATATAGTTAATTAGTTTCTTTTAGCATTATAGACGACCCCACAAGCGTTAACGCTTTAATCTTTTATCGTGTTTAAATAAAAGTTATTGTCTTGTATTTTATTGTAGCACATTCCTTAAATTCCAGACTTTCTCAAAAGTGTAAAGTTCGCTCTGATTGGTTGAAATATAGACAATTGGGAACATGAAAGTCTATGAAGTCCACCAGACGGGGATGGGGAGGAAGTGAGCGGACGACAGTCTTTGATTTAGAGTAATGTCTATCGAAGATTAAAAAGTACGAAAATCGACGTATCCTATCCGTTTAAATTCGAACGCGAAGTTAGTAATGTATTACGAAGTGAACTATATAAAATTCTCAACCAATAATTAATGAGCTTTTTAGTCAATCAGAGGACCGCATTTGGTCAGGTGGATGAGTTTGGAAACCCAATGAAACACCAGTTTAAAATCACTCAGTAGTGTTTGGACCATATTTTCATCCCTAGTGATGAAACTGTTTCCTTAATCATCATATTCATGAACCACTAACTACTTACATACTGGTAAACTACAAGTAAGAAGTTAAGAAGTAAAGAAACGACATAGAAAGAAAAAATGTGCCTGGAGTTCGAACCTCGACCCTTCCAACCGGCATGTACTAACTTTTCACCACTACACTATTGGTACGCTAGTTGAAATTCTTGATAGCAAAGAATAATAAGCCATATATTTAATAGTTATATACAACAGTCCAAACGGTGAACAATACTTGCTAATGATGTTTGAAAAGAAGCGTAAGTTAAATTTCGGTTTAGTCATTCGCATGAGAAGTAATTTCAAACACTTATTGTTCGTGTTTCATCAGTGGATCCAAATATCGAGAAAACAATAAAACCATCGAGGCTAGGCCTCTCGGGTTTCAATTGTTTTCTCAATATTTGGATCCCCTGATGAGTTTGAAATAGTACTTCTCAAACTCATTAATAATTCATGAGGCGAATACAATAGAAGTCATGCCCATGACGGGTATTTAGAAATCGTTTCCAAATACAGCTCGCACTTCAAGACTTTTAGATCGCTAATTTTATCATTAAAGTGGAGTTTGAGAAGCCATGCAAAACACCAGGAGCCCATAACTAGGAGCGTCCGATATCTCCTATAGATGGTTTGCGCTCAATCCCCAGAGATTCAAATGACAAAAGGGCATGGCGGCCATGTTGGTGTGCAGAACAAAAGAAGATAATGAAGAATATATTGTTAACTGTACACCAACATGGCGGCTATGACGTAAAGTGCAAAGCGTCCATACAGGAGCCCATTAACAGGGGCGTCCATATATACTATACCCGTGAGTCAGCGTATGACCGGTTTGAGCTATTTTTAGAACATGTTTCCCGGGTAACTGCCTTCTGCTGCGATCGTGCATATGCTTGCCGTAATTATCGAGATTAAGAATGATCTATTGTTCTTTGAGGTGATTTTACTAACGCTGCATATAACGCCGCTGTTATAATTGTTATAAAAAAATCACACTCTATAGAACAAAAAACATCTTCATTAGTACCGCTGGTATTTATTACATAGTTTATTTAATTAGATACGAGAATGTAATTACTTAGTTCTATATTTTTCTATTATTATTTTGCATTTCTAATTGTGGTTGTATACTTATTGATATCTGCTTCAGTTATAATATTAAAATATAAAAGAGAAGTACACAATATGATCAGCAAAGAAAAGACAAATACGTTTTTCAGAAACACAGTCGCTTAAGAAGAGTGGTCGCTAAGGATAATCACGTAATGCGATAATAATGACTATAGCAATTTCTTTTAGTATAATAATAACACATATTTTTAATTAAATTGTGTTTATATCTATAAATGTTGTATATTTTCAACACGAGCCAGCAGTAATTGGATGACGCTAAATAAGTTGAAACTTAATACTGATAAAACAGAACTTCTCCTCCTGAGCTCTAAGTTTATTCGTGAACCTGACTTCTCTACGCTGACAATTGGTCCTGATAGCATATCGCCATCGAATGCAGCAAGGAACATTGGGGTCATATTTGACAAGACTCTGACTATGACGTCCCAAATTAATAACACCTGTAAATCTGCATTTTTTCATTTACGTAACATTGCTCGTGCCAGGCGATACTTGTCATTCCAGACTACTGTGACGCTTGTGCATGCGTTTGTTACCAGCAAGCTAGATAGTACTAATGCTTTACTCTATGGACTTCCTAAGAACCAGACGAAAAAGTTACAGTGTGTTTTTAACGCAGCAGCACGATTATTATCGGGTACACGAAAGTACGATCACATAACACCAATCCTTATGCAGTTACACTGGCTACCAATTGAGGAGAGGATAACATATAAGATTTTGCTATTGACTTTTAAAGCTCTTAATGGACTTGCTCCGAATTATATTGGGAATATGATAAGTCAATATAGACCTAATAGGAACCTTAGATCAGGTGGAGTAAACCTGTTGAGGGAACGAAAGTATAATTTAAAAACCTATGGAGGTCGAGCCTTCTCCGTGGCGGCTCCAAAGCTGTGGAATGGGCTACCTGTTACCTTGAGAAAATGCACAACGTTATCTGACTTTAAGACTAAATTGAAAACGCATCTGTTCCATGTCGCTTATGATTGAAATTATTTTTAGTTTTTTTGTTTATTATTAATACTCTTTATTATTATATTTTTTATTGTATTTATGTGCTTTTTATTTTTTATTTTTGTTTATTTTTAGATTATTCAGTGATATATTCCATTTTTATATATCTTAGATACCTGTAAAGCGCTTAGATCTATTTGTATAAGCGCTATATAAGCTGTATATATTATTATTATTATTGGCAACAGCTGTTGTGGTGTTCCTGCCCTATTACGAATTCTTATTTTTTTTATGGCAAAGCTAAATAGAGATATTTACATGTTAAGAGCTTGATATCGTTATTAATCACGAGTTTTTAATGCCATATTGCGAGTCTTCGCCATTCCTTTCAGAAAACGGTAAAGCCAGCGCGGACGCGCCGTCAAGCCTATCTTGGCGGGAAACTGGCGTCAGCATTCAGCAAAATATAATACAAACAATTTGATTGGTCTAGGTAATTTATTATGGGAAATTTGATTGGGCAATATCCCACTTCCGAATATGCGCCAACTTCCGAGATATGCCTCACTACCTACATACAAAGGAATTCTGTAGTTTGTCACGATCGACTGAGCATTATGCACGGAGCCTCATAGTGATTCCTTCGTGTATAGGAAGTGAGACATATCTCGGAAGTGGGCTATACAACCCGTGAAGTGATATGATCGTATTACTTCACCGTGAAGTAATATCATATCACTTTACTTTTGATACGGATTGTATTCACGACTTTATCACACTGATATCGACAGGACCCTATGTATGTAATAAATAAATGTTATAGAGCGCTATACACCGTCACGTACCCGATTTCCACGATATGGCTGCCAGAGCTTGTTGTCCATTGATGTTTTAATGCGGTATCTAGTCACCCACTCATATTTCTCTTGATATCCTATACCTTGAGTGGCAACGGCACAAATATCGAACACAGCACCAAGATTAATCTGTAAGTAGTCAGTACCATCTTTGTCTTTAGGTGCCCAGGCCCCAATGCCGTTAAGTCTTGCTTTGTAAGGTCTGAATCTTTTGTCGTAGGATGATGTTGCATTGAACCATGCATCAGGGATAATATCTCTATTCTCTATACCAATAGGTTCACTTATACATGCTGAAATTAATTAGGTATGATGTAATTTTTGATCATTCCTACAAAGTTTAGTATTTGCAATTGTTGAAGTTTTAACATAACATACATGAGAACGTACATTACTTCAATATCTTAAGCCAATAGACTGTACGACATTTCAAATTCAGCAGCGTAAAATGCTCAAAGTTAATAGGAAACAGGAAAAAGCAGCGTTATCTATGAGACAATGTAGTTTTGATAATGTAGCGATTATAATGTGGGACATTTCAAAGTAAGCAACAAAGTCAGAGTATGGTTTCTTTATATACATTATGTACATTACTAGGTTCACATAATAGCTATAACCACTGAAGGCAGAAAAGTTGCCAACTCGGTTATTCCTGAAAGATGGCTGCATGCTCAGGCTTTGTTAAATTTATATTTTTGCCAAAAAATAGTAAGATAAATATTTACAGTCGATGGCGGAAACAACGTTAATTTCCTTTTGACACAAAAGAACACAACAGTGCGGTACGATAGAAACTAAGACATTTCTGACCGGCTCCAATTTTGCGATCTCTTGGACAGCTAGCCTCGCTCTGATATCAATTATAAAAAAATTGTTCGCCGGAGAGCAGTTGCTGTTTGTAAATTATGATATGTATTTTTGGGGCATTCTGTACCTTTCATTTTGTCTCCGTAAACCTCGATACGCAGAGTTTTAAATTCGTGATACGTCAGGGGAACAACGCGAATGTATCTCAGTACGGTTGGCACATCAAGGATGTTCTTCTTGATACTGTCCCTATCCTCATTTCCGGTGAAGATCTATTAAATAGATGAACATAAAACAT
Source organism: Actinernus sp. WN-2022 (assembly GCA_030867875.1). Taxonomy (NCBI): domain Eukaryota; kingdom Metazoa; phylum Cnidaria; class Anthozoa; order Actiniaria; family Actinernidae; genus Actinernus; species Actinernus sp. WN-2022. The sequence continues at coordinate 3,879,870 of JAOWCC010000936.1, read as the reverse complement.
ATCAACAAATGATAGAAAGCCATTAACTTATATATTGCCGCGATACCTATAGTATTGTGTTTATCGAGTTCTCAATTCAGAAAATGTTAACATTTAATAATTAAACTTTTCTTTTGAGCTTGAATTGATATCACCATCATCAATGTACTATAAAATTACAAAAATATTACTTTGATCATGATCTGATTGAAATAAACTATTAATATAGTTTTGTTATCATTCACCTGATTCCCATTGTAAGATCGCCACTCTCTGTTGTCGATGGAGACCTCAATCCTGTATGTAGTGACCCATTCACTATCTAACTTTGGTCCGGACCCTTGAGTAGCAACAGCGCATATATTGAATACAGCACCAAGATCAATCTGTAAGTAGTCAGCACCATCGTTGGCCTTAGGACCCCAGCCCATAGAACCGTTAAGTCTCGCTTTGTGGTATATGTATCTCGAATTGTCATAGGATGAAGTTCCACTGAACGAGCTGTCAGGGATTGTTCTTGTACTTGATACTCCAACAGGTCCACTGGTACAGGCTGAAGGATTGTAATACATTAGTCATCATGGCTAGCCTTAAAAGGAATGCTCATTCACATTTATTTTGCTTTGGTGCAAGTATTGTTACATATGTTAAGATAAAGGATCTTACGATTTTAGACAAAATCCTACTCTAGGAGAAACATATAATAAATTAACAAGTTCTAGTTTAGCTCACGGTCGACACATCCAAAGTTGAGTTACTTTAATTAAAACGTTCTTTTGTTAATCTCGGCTTGGTCACGAGCCTGTATTTACTAAGGTAGCTTTCGATTCATTGACAACATTGAATAGAACTCATTTTCCAATAACCTGTGTTGTTACAGGGAACTAATTAAGTATTGATTATATCTTAAGCTATCGGTACCAAGCGATCCCGACAACAAGCCAATAAGATTTGAGTATTCCTAATTACAGTTCCGTACTTTGTCAAGTACCAAATCCATTGAACTTTCCGTCAATGCAGATTAGTCACCAACTTCTAGTTGGATTTCTATGGAACATATCTAAAGACTCGTATAATGTTTTACGCTCAAGCTATGATATTTGATTTCTAGTTTCACCTTTGACATATCTTATTTATATTGTCGATCGGTTAAAGTACTTTTCTTTCAAGGTCAGGTTTCCTTTGTTTGGACAACAACACTACTTACAATAGGGGTCCATGTAAAGACACCTGTTTGGTTCCCAATAACTATTGTTTGTAAATTACATAAATACAGAACGAATATCTTGTAACATAAGAGAAGATAGAGAAGATAGCCGAAGAAACAGAAGTCATGTTGCGTTCATGATTCTTCATGATCAGCCTCAATGGCTTAGTCATGGCCAGTCATTGAGACCAGTAATAAAGTACGTAAGATCCAACCTTGGTTGTTGTCGCTACAAGCTCTACGAGAATCCCCCTCAGCTCAGGTAAAGACGCCCTGACACATATGCTTGTCAATCAGTTTTAAGCACATGGAGGGCATAGAAAATACGAAAGAACACATTATTATATGACGACTAGTCAGGGATTATTTAAGGGTTAGATACTGAAGTATGTGAGTACTTTGTCGGCAAATACAGGCACCCGCTGACTGTACGATGAACGAAAAATAATGAATACTGCATTAATACCTTTTTTTACCTAAGATTCTTTATACTTCAACCATGGATCGTAAAGAGACTGGATTGGGCACGCGCTGACGTGATGGACGCAAGCAAGTGGGAAATCGTGACGTGACATGTAAACACTGATTGACCTTGTTGTTTGGTTAACAAGCTGTCTAAAATTCATACTAGAGAGACCTCTAATCAGCCGATGTTTCTTGAAAAATATGTTAGCGAGGAAATTTATATTGAAATCTCCCAATAAAATGGTTTCTTTGTTGAGTAAATATGCCGATTCGATATAAGTTCCTTAGGATACGAGGGAGGCCGGTAGATTCCAGCGATTAAAACCGGGCGATTGGATTTGAAGGGGCAAATTTCCAGCCAAATAGCCACAAGATCAGAGCCTTCTAAATCAGTCCTCCGCCGATTACTCAGTTTATCATTAACACAGGTCATAATTTACTCCTCCTCCACACTTATTCTCCTTTCGATCCCAATGATAAACACTACCATCCCCGGCAAGAAGAACCAAGAACATAGTAGACAGGCTTGTGTTAGTTAGGTAGATTAATTTTTGGCTTACAGGGAATATTCTATGTTCTAGGCTTGTTTGAAATGGTGAAAATGTGACCTTTCCTGACCGATGACCGTGTAAGAAAAAGCCTGGGTCGATTCTGGATCTTACGTCACCCCATTAATGCATTATTCTCCATGGTGCCTTTCTATCACAACAACATCGATATATAGAGAATTTATACAGTCTGTGAGTTGTTAGTAAAGAAAACAGTTATTTTAGACAAAATGCTAAACATTTATTCAACTTTTTGCGAAGTCGAATGAATTAGATGACGTAAGATCCAGAATCGACCCAGGCTTTTTCTTACGCGGTCATGGGTCAGGAAAGGTCAAATTTTCACCATTTCAAACAAGCCTAGAACATAAAGTATTCTTTGTTAACCAAAAATTTCTTCGCAGAAGTACTCAAAAGCTTTTGAAAGAATATAAAAAGGTATAAAAATCGTAAAAGGGTTAGGTGCATGAAAACGTACAACGGTTTACGCCACTATCGACGGGACCCAAATGCACATGCCTACTGGTTTATTGCTCGAGCACACAAATCTCCCACATGGTAAAATATTTGGTTGGACAAATATATAATGAATGCAGTTGATGCGTTATTCACATAGAGAAGAACAAGTTAACAGTGGTCTAGTTTTGAGTTTGAAGCAAAATTGACTGTCAATCCGAACAATTTTGAAATATCACTCGCAGTAATTACTAGCATGGTTCACAGTGGTATTTAGCATACATACACATGAAAAACAGTCATTATCTTTATACTTAAGTCTGAATATACACTTTCATTTTTTTAAAATTTGCAGTATCGAGTTTACTGTCAGTAAACTAGTCAATATATAATTGATTTAATTCTTCAAGTACAGCATGAACTGAGTAAATTCATTTTGAAGGAAATCATCAGTAACGATAAGAACCGAGAATTGACGCAAACATCCTCATTTGTATCTGACAAATGAAGTGCTAACATGATCTCCAATTAGAACTAGATCTTCGCTTTATTAAGTATGACAATACACGAAGCATGTATACATATAATATGCTATTTGTGAGAGAAAACAATCAATTGGAAATTGTATAAATGCATGCAGTTCGAATCAGTAGTTCGAGCACGAGCCATTTAAATATATAACTTATTTTCAGACTCGCATCACAATCACGCAATTTTGTATATAATTATTTTACGATTTATATTTTTGTCTTTCGTTAGGTATTCATCGGCACAGTTTCACCTCCTACATCTGAATCTCCATAAAATGGATAATCTAATTTTTCCTTAAACACACATCGCCCAGAATGCCGCGACATACATCCGGGACATTTTTACGGGCAAGAGCGCTAAGTTCAAAAGTTATGCAACGAGTCTTAACGCAAACAATAGAGTAAATGGCCTAGAACTCTTGAAGGGGGCTACGGATTCGCTTATTTTTCGGAAAAGGAAAGTTGGTAGTAGGACACAATCCACGGGTTTTTGTAGAAGAGATGTCAATTAAGAATTTGCGACTAAGAATAAATTCTTAGAGTGAATGAAAACTTTATCGGTTTTGACTTCAAAATCGGTTATTTTTAATGTTTTTTTGAGTGGACCATGGACTTTGAGGTCGATTTTCTCATCAAAGAATGACGTTATTACACCAAAATCCACGAGAAAAGTTAGTTTGGTATCTTGGGAACTAGTAGCCGTTTTTTCGTTGAAATCTGACGGCTGGTAGTTCTAACGAAATCAACATTTCTAGAACACATTTTGCAAACAGAAATTCGCTTGCTAAATTTGAATTTTAAATATTCCCGCGAGACCTCTGTTAACTTCTAAGCTCCTCCTCCATGAACAATAGCACACATACACCTAATTAAGCATTGAAATTGGCTTGCAGACACAATGCAAGAAGGGAAGCGGGAAGCATTTATTATTTAGAAGTGTTGGTCGTAAACAATTTGGAAACAAAAGCATTACCATACAAAGGGCCAGAAACCCTTAGAACTTTAGGTTGTAAACAAGAAAACAAGTGTGTCCCACGAGTTGTATCGCACGAGCCTTTGTAAGTCTTGAAACTATATGATTCAAAAGAACAACGTAGGAAAATCCAAGCGCATCAAAATCAAATAAAGAAACGGATTTTTAAGGTCTTTAGCTGTAAAACAAGACGTTTCTGGTGTTTCTCTCTGCCCTAGAAGTCAAACTCTAAAAAAAAGAAAAAGCCGTCTTCACTCCGCGGTAGCCAGCGGCACTGTTTGGAGTTAAAACCAAAACGTTCAGTAAAGTGAACATGACAAACTCGGAGAACAGCGTGAAAAGCGATAGCGCATCAAAATCAAATGAAGAAACGGACTTTTTTAAATCTTCATCTTTGAAATGAGACGTTTCTGGTGTTTCTGTCTGCGCTAGAAGTCAAACTCCTAAAAATGTAACGTCCTCCCGTCTTCACTCCGAACCGGCTAAGTGTGAACCAGAGCGGCAAAACGTTTGTAGGTAAACATGACAAACTCGAAGAACAGCGTGAAAAGCGATAGCGCATCAAAATCAAATGAAGAAACGGACTTTTTTAAATCTTCAACTTTGAAATGAGACGTTCCTGGTGTTTCTGTCTGTGCCAGTAGTGAAACTCCTAAAAATGAAACCTCCCGTCTTCACTCTGAACCGGCTAAGAGCGGAACTGTAGAATTCAAGCTAACTCGGTAATTAAAAGTGAACACGACAACCTCGATCAGAGAAGAACGTGAAAGGCGATAGCGGATTAAAATCAAATAATCTTTATCTTTAAAATAAGACGTTTCTCGTGTTTTTGTCTGCCATTGAAGCCAAACTCTTCACTCCGAACTGGCTAAGAGCCGCACTTGTTTGAGTTCAAACTAACGCGGTAACTTTTTGGCCAAGCGTAGAGAACGATTTTCTAGTGGGGACTTCATATAACGGGTATGTGCTTCTCAAGGTTTGTGGCACAGAAGTTTCATCTATCGATATAACAAGATTAGGATAATTACTAATCGAGGTTAGGGATATTGACATCTCCTTAACGAGCGTAGGGATTTCATTAGTCCCACACCGGAGAGTGAACGACAGTGATTGACATGTGCTTAATGTGATGTGGGAGTATGGTATTCCCACACCGATTAGTTAGTAGCCAATCATAGTCGTGTTATTGAATAATAATTAGTATTACTCATAATTGTGCAGACCTCAGTTAAACATCACAGCCGTAAGTACATGTCGCCGAAAACAATATCATTCTGGGCGATGATATATTACCTACCACGAACCTCAAACGTACTTAAAGTGCCTGTCACCCTTTTGCAATGTTGATAGCTTATGAACCTCCGAAAGGTTTTGAGTACTTGTGTGAAGAAAGTTTTGGTTTAAAGTGAATACTTTATGTTCTACGCTTGTTTGAAATCGTGTAAATGCGACCTTTCCTGACCCATGACCGCGTAAGTAAAAGCCTGGGTCGAAACCTGGGTAGACGTCATCTTGACGACATATAATTAATTCGGCTTTGCAATCATTCGAAGAAATACTTAATATGTTGACTAAAATGACTTTTTTCTTTACTAACAACTCGAAAACTGTGTATATATTCTATGCATCGATGTTGTTGTGATAAAAAGGCGCCATGGAGAACAATGCATTAATGAGATGACGTCTACCCAGGTTTCGACCCAGGCTTTTACTTACGCGGTCATGGGTCAGGAAAGGTCACATTTACACGATTTCAAACAAGCGTAGAACATAAAGTATTCACTTTAAACCAAAACTTTCTTCACAGCTATCAAAATTGCAAAAGGGTGATAGGCACTTTAAGAACAACACAGAGAAAAGCGTAAATCATCAGTAAAACTTTACCAACACCTACATCATCATACCTGTGGTAAGCTGAAGGAGTACGGAGACAACCACTGTCTTCAGAATTTGTTTTGAATTAGTTCCACGCAAATCCATGGTATGTGGAAATAACAATCTTGATAAAGGAATGATTCTATAAATTAATAACAGGTATATTGACCCGTATAGTCCGTACAGGAAATTATACTTGCCGCACTGATTGGATGGTCCAGGGATTAGAGGTTAGAGCAGATGGAAAAGTAAAAATCTGCTATGGAAACTGACAGTACGAAAACGAAACAGACTACTTAGCTGCAGCCATCTTAAACGTTCAGCAGGCCTTCACCTCTATGGTGGCCCATGTGTGCCATAGGCAAAATCTTAGAATTTTAGTGTTAATCTCTCTTTTTTTTGTTTTGTTTTTTTGGTTATTTAATAACGTTTTTTAATTTTTTTAATTTATTTCAATAATTTTTTTATTTTTTATTTTATTTATTTATTTATAGTTATTTATTTTATTTTATTTATTTATATTTATTTTTATTTATTTTCATTTATTTTTATTTTATTCAAAAAGTAAATACGTATGGCCTACGAGTGCCATAGAGAAAAAAAATTAAAAGGGTAAATACGTATGGCCTATGAGTGCCATAGAGAAAAAAATATTAAAAAAGTAAATACGTATGGCCTATGAGTGCCATAGAGAAAAAAATATTAAAAAAGTAAATACGTATGGCCTATGAGTGCCATAGGAAAAATATTAAAAAAGTAAATACGTATGGCCTATGAGTGCCATAGGAAAAATATTAAAAAAGTAAATACGTATGGCCTATGAGTGCCATAGAGAAAAAAAATATTAAAAAAGTAAATACGCATGGCCTATGAGTGCCATAGGAAAAATATTAAAAAAGTAAATACGTATGGCCTATGAGTGCCATAGAGAAAATTAAAAAAAAAAAGTAAATACTTATGGCCTATGAGTGCCATAGGAAAAAATATTTTTAAAAACAAATAAAAACTTTGAGCGGCCTATGCGTGCCATAGACCAGGATGCATTGCAAGCAGATAAAGTGAGAGATCAAATATGGCGGAAGTGAGGATTAGAAACAGCGATTGGGAAGGCGACATAGATATAAAGAATGACCTTGATAAGTTTGTCAGACTGAATTTGAGGAGGGTGGAAATATTAGACTTCATGAAAAAAGGTTATCCAATGTACGCATGGAGAAAACTTCTCGGCTACAGAGCCATGCATCAGAAGGTACGGGAGATACACGGTTTAAATGTGCCAAGGGATTTGGTTTACGCTGTAATGACCAAAGTGGATCCCGATGGTCTGAAGGAGAGAGGAGGTGTGGGACAAAGCAAACGACCTCGAAGAAAAAAAGCGTTTGTGAGCGGAGTAAGTGTCAGTTTTACAGAATACAACAATTTTAGGCCCGTTGTGGAGTTAAAGTACAAGAATCAGTCTGCTGACCTGAGTTTAATAGCTGAACCATATCCGGTACAAAACTACATGTACCCAGAGTACATATAACTTTAAATAAGGATTATCTATGAAATTAAATATGTTTTGGTGATCACGCGTTGCGAAATGACTTTGTGCCCCCCCCCCCAGTTTTTCAGAGCATGCTACGGCCCTGATCTGGGTTGTGCATAGCAAAATAAATATGATGGAATTCCGATTTATTTTCACGTTCTTATTACGTGTTCAATAAATGACGAATAATATACTCTGTCTCGCTGAATATCTTTGTATAAATACATTCAACCGCAGTCTACTCGTTGACACGATGACTCGTTGATATGAATAAAGTGTTCTCTATATATTACTACCTTCGTTCTACAAGCAACCGCAGTCTACTCATTGACGCGATGATGTGTTGACATGCATAAAGTCTACTTGCTGTGCTGGGGTATTCTGCAGTCGTTCCAACAGAACATACCTACTGTAAAATCCCATGTTAATTTTTTGCCTTTGGTATTCCAGATCTCCTCAACAGGGGAAATGCATTTTATTATTCTTTTTTTTTGGGGGGGGGGGGGGGGAATCACCCATTGTAGTTTAACCAAACCAAATTTATTTGCTGTTTATTTTGTAGGGACCAGATTGCACCATGTCTCTTGATGGGCATGATAAACTTTGTGGCTACCAGAAATCCATGTTCCCTTTATGTATATGGTGGCCAAGATACATACAGCGGGCGCATCAATTTTCTAAGAATATGGACATCAAACAACAATCCAAAGATTATTGGAAGATTTTATCTAGACTACCTGTGGGAGAGTAGAGGTACATCAATTCATTCGCACTATACAGAAGATTGGGTATATACAAGAGTGTAGCCATAGCTATTCCCTCAAATGAATCAAATACATGTTTTTTTATCAATAAGTGCCTTTCCATTTTACTTGTCTGTAAAATATCATTGTTAGCTAATGAAGTAAAGTAACACTGAATTGTAATTTTTGTTTTTCAGCATTGCCTGAAACTCTGAGAGTAGATAAGGGTACAGAAACTGGTGTAATGGCAACAATCCATTGTTTTCTGCGCAGTAAACAAGGTGACTTGGATGATCCAACTGACAGTGTGTTATATGGGCCATCAACCCAGAATAAGATAGAGAGATGGTGGAGGGAGCTCCATGAGAGAATGGAAAAGTACTTTAAATCCCAACTCAAATCTCTTGTCGAGGGTGGGCATTATGACTCCAGTGACCAAACAGACAGGTCAGGTAAAGACAGTACTGTTTTAATAATAACAAGAAGCTGCACGCAGCTTGAACTCCGGCGTATTTTTTGTAACGCGGACTATTTCAGATACCTGCGTGTTTGCCAATTACAACGCACAATCAGATGCGGAAGTACGAACCCACAATTGATCTCATCTAAAACGAGTCAGAACACGAGTGAACAAAAGTAGAACACGAGCGACTTAAAGTAAGCCAGGGTACCCTAGGGTAACACAGGTAGCCCAAAAATACTAGGCTCGAAATACTAAGATGATCTCTTCTAAAACTCCACATGAATCAGGACAAGAGTGAACTCGAGTGCACAGCGGTTCATAATTTAATTAACAAAAAATTATAATAAACAAATATAATTATAATTGTTTTATCGTCTTAGTTGTGTCGGGTTACCTGTGTTATCAGTGCAATACCCTATTTTTTTGTATTTCCGGGCTACCTGTGTTATTCTAGCTTGGCTTAGTTGTGTCGGGTTACTTGTGTTTTAAGTAAGGTACCCTCTCTTTGTATTTTCGGGCTACTTGTGTTCACATCGTTATTAGCATGCACACAGCCAGATCACTGTTAGTACACACGAACAATCTGTTAAATTGGATTGGACAATCAGATGCGAAAGTATTCACGCACAGTCGCGTCACGTAGCAGCGCCAGAGTAACAAGAAGCTGCACGCACCTTTAAAAAGGAACTAAAGCCTAAAATCAATTCAATATCTATGCAAAGATGTATTCGAAATAAATAAATTGTGCTATTTAATTTTTCTATGTTACGCGTCTTTATGAAGAGAAAAGCTGAAACCTTCCTTGCAGCCTCCGCTCAGATGGGTCACATCTGTGTTTTTTTGGCTGGAGTAACGGCTCCTAATTGCGAACCGTTGTGTTTTCTTCAATATGGGGAAATTTGCTTTTAATTGAGCCACCACACAATCTAAATTTATCAGCGGAGAATCGAACTTGAAAACTAATTTTCTCTGCAAAGTCGCGCAACACAGAAAAATATAATAGCAAAACTTATATATTTAGAATACGTCCTTGTTTAGACGTTGTGAACACAAGTAGAACACGAATGCACGCAAGTAGAATACGAATAGACACGAGCAACTTCACGTAAGCTAGCGGGGTACCTAGGATAACACCGGTAGCCCAAGAATACTAGGATCCAAATACTAGTAGGATCTGAAATATAACTCCACACGAGTCAGACCAGGAGTGAACATGAGTACACTAGCGCTTCATTTAATTAATACAAAACATAATAATAATAACAATCATAATAAAAATTGTGTTATCGGCTTAGTTGTTTCGGGTTACCTGTGGTATCAGTGTGTGCCGTCTTTGTAGGTTCGGGTTACCTGTGTTGTCCTATTGTTAACAATGCGGTACGGTACTATAAATTGTTGTAACATGGCTCACTTTCGGTGGCCGTCCGCATGTCTTGACCTTTTAGATATGTCTCGTTCCAGTCTGCAACCGCGAGAAGCGTGTTACATAGTGCGATGTTGATGAGTTGGAGCTGTCTGCTGTCATGTCATGGACTTGAAACTTATTTTTGCAGTCAATTGCTCAGGAACATATGCTCTTTGTGATGCTGAGGTTTTTTGGCCATCAGAAAGTATATTAACTTACTTGGACGAGATTGGCCGATATTAGATTTTACGCAAAATTGTCAACATCATTTATGTTGCACATCTAAGAACATAACTTTTCACCCAAATTTTTTCATTTTTTTTCTTTTGCATAGTCAGCATCCCTGTTTATTGCTGTATAAAACATTAGACAATTACAATAAATATTTCTGGTCCAAAAGTTTCGAAAACTAATACATAGTGTGGAAGTCCGTAAAGTGACTAGCGATTTTGAAGTAGTTCGAACTATCAGTTGTCATGGACTGAATAATTTGTTTTACAGCTTTATATGTATGTCGATTGGTCATTAGGCTATCCTCGTAAAGCTGTTGTGGTCCTTTGGGATGTAGCTTTTTTTTGACGGGAGTTTTCGTACAGTATTTCTAGCCTCTACTTTGTAGCGCGCTTTGAACACTGGGCTAGAGCCATATTCAGTTACGTTGTCACGGAAAATTACTAGCGGGTTTCTAGTAGTTCGAGCTATCGGCTGTCATGGACTGAAAACGTACTTTTACAGTTTCATATGTAAGTCAATTGGTCAGAAGTCTATGCTCTTTGTGATGCTGAGGTTTTTTGGGCACCAGAAAATATTTTTCACTTACTTTTCGTACAGTGTTTGGACGAGATTAGCCGATATTAGATTTTACGCAAAATCTGTCAATGTCATTAATATTGTACATCTAAAAACAGAACTATTCGACCAAATGTTTTCAAAAATTTTTTTCGCATAGTCAGCATCCCTGTTTACTGCCGTACAAAAATGTAGACAATTGCAATCAATATTTCTGGTCTAAACGTTTCGAAAACTAAGACATAGTGTAGCGCGTTTATCGCTAGAAAGTTCAGCAGTCCGGAGTCTGTGAATTAAGTGACTAGCGACTTTGAATATTCTTTAGACTGTTTTCCTTTATACGATATCCAGTCTCTGTTTCTAAGTCGGTTTTCAAAAACGCTTTTCTAGTTCTGTTTACAATTACACACTTATCCAACTCCAGTGCGATTTTCTATCCCGATAAACCCGCAGGGGAAGCCAGAAGGCACTCTGTCCAACATGCTTCCACAACGCCGGTGAGATCCGCCAATAAGCACTTCCAAAACATACCAAATGTCAGTTGAGAAAACAACCTTACGAGTTTGCTAGAAATGCCCGGCAATCAGCCTTAGTTTTTTTTTATTAACCAGCAATTTTGCATATAGAACGCAAGAGACTGCTTGTAAAAATGTGACCTCGTTTCCAGACATGTTTTGACTCGTTCTAGACTTAGGAAAACACAATTAATTGATCAAATAACAAACGCCCTGTCCTGTCATTCACTTTGATTAGTTATCAGCCGATAAGACGGACAAGTTATCTCGAGTTGTCTCATACTGCTGACCCCGTTATCTAAACGTGTTTGCATACACTTAACTTGAGACTGTATTTCGCTTATGCTATTATATCTCAGTGTTCAGGCATATTACGTTGTTCGTGTATTTTTAGGTCTATGACAGTTCCTGAATCATAAGATTAAAAATTAGTTAAAAAGAACTATAGCGCCTCGAAGTCTCACGTGTTGCTCATTTCACATTCCCACAGTGGTAATTATACGGTGATGTTAGTGTGATGTAAACAGTGTTAAATAAATCTAAAACGTTTAATCCGCATGCCTACTGCTTTATCTATCTCTCGATCACAGCGTCTCCGACCCACATTGTTAGCGGCAAAGGTCTTAACTGATCAACTTCTGTCGCCGCTAGAACAAAAACAAAAACAAATAAACAAAACAAAAGACACAGACTGTATTTAAGACTCGTAATAATTGCTTAAATACTTGGCAACATATAATATACCAAAAGCTTTGAATTAAAAGGTCTTGTTTTAACACTAGAATTAAAAGAACTAAGACAATCAATCCCGGGGAATCAATAGACCTCATTTCCAGTGGTAATGAGTTCCATAAAATAGGAGCAGATACCGAAAAAGCCCGGAGTCCATGATTTCAACTGATACTTCGGGACCTTGAGTAAATGTTGATTTGCCGAGCGTAGCTTCTGGACTTGTCGAACTAGTAGCTTGTCGAAGTAAAATGCTCTCGTTGTTTATTTGTTTCATGAAAGAAGTAGACATGCGCTTTGGGTAACGAATTTCATTATTTCTAGTGGATTAAAAACACAATCGAACCCATGAATTTTCCCCGGATGCTTCGAATATGATTTGACCTCGGCAGGAAGCCAGTGTATTCCTGTACGAGTGGGACTTTTCACAACCACGCTTGGTAGTTTGAAAAGTACTCGACATCACAGACACATAGACTTTAAAACAGAGCGATAATTAAAATAAAAGAATGAAAAGCACATTAACAGACTATAGAATCCTCGTAAGTCTTGCAACGATACCGAAACACGATCCCGTAAATTTTGAATGAGTAAGTCTATTGAGTCTTGACAACACAGTGAAAAGTCTTGAATAAAATCCCGTTCGTTAAGTCTAGAGTTTTAATTTAATTGAGGTCTGGCACACAATCTTGGCCCGTAGATAATTCCGATTTGTATCCTTTGTCGTGAAACTGTCAGCAGAGTCCGCTGCAAGTGGGTGGACAATCTTTAGAGAATTGCATAAACTAAATTATGCAAAGGTCTGCGGGTCGATCTGATATCCTTTGAAGCCTTGAAGAAACATACTTGTCATCTAGAATCCAGAACAACACTTCTATTGAGCTTGCAATGAAACAAAGTCTAGAGTCTTGATAACACAGTGCAAGGTCTAAAAAGGAAGTCTTCGTTATTAAAGTCTGGACTTAATAAGCCTGGCATACAATCTTGGCCCGTAGCTCGTAGATAGGATCAAAGTATGGTAACGAGAGTCACTGGTATTACATCTCACTGTGTATACGTATACACACTGGAACAAGATATGACAGACCATAGCGGCATGTAACGCAACGTCGAATCAAATATTATAATATTAGCGCTGCCCAAAATAAACCAATTGTTATCTGTGGATTGATCACGTTTAGTCTAATTGCTTGATCCTGCTATCTGCAATCTGCCTAGAACATCTAACCTCAGATTGTATTTCGATACCTAAGTGTTTCAAGTTTATCAATTACTTATGCGGTCGTAGACTGGAAGGCGCCGTAGTTTCGCCTGAGTCAACAATACTTCATCCATATTAATAACTCGGTTAGAGAGACGATTGAGGCAAATTAAGTACTTCATGACGTGCGGTAGCCTAAACCCTCTAAAGCTCTCTAGCGAACATTTATCTTTCAACTAATGCGCATGCCTCCTCTTTATCGCTCGATCATAGCGTCTCCGACCCACATTGTTAGCGGCAGAGGTCAGAACTGATCAAAAATTTTACTGGACTGAACATTAAAAATAATAAAAAAAATAAGACACAGACTGCATTTTAAGACTCCGGCTGCTGCCATAGCAGCGCCGGAGTAATAATATTTTGACAGGAAAGCTCCACTCACAATTTGTGATTTTCAGAGAGGTCCTGTATTAAAAATATATATTTCACTAATATATGGAAACAGAAAAGATAAATGGTTGAAATAAAATAGGAATAGAACAAGGATTATTATGAAATTAAGTTATGTGCCAGTAAGATTTAAAAATTGATAATGTAGTTGATTGTATAACTTCAATTCAGAGTCTAAAGAGTTCCAGTCTAATAGTTCATGGTAGGTAAACTTCTGTTGTCCCCAATTCCTACGTGCGAATGGTAAATGTAGATTGTGCTGACGGCGTGTATTATATGTATGAAAGTCGTGATTTTTCTTTAATTTAAAGTTGAAGTCCACCATGCTATTTAAGTATTTGAAGATAGTAATACAGTTGCCATGCATGCTAACCTCTGTTGCTCAAAAGAAAATTTATTTAATGTATTTAGATGTTAGTGAGCCATGTTGTAGAAAGTAAAATAGATCAACATAGCTTCTAAATAGCTGTTGCTTCTAAATGCTCGCCATCGCCCGCTGCCACCTCTTGACTCCATCTCTGTTTGTGATGAAGTGATCTGCCCATCCTCCCTTGTTAGAAACATTGGTGTACTATTTGATTCTTCTTTGACAATGGAACGGTATGTTACTAGTGTCTGTAAATCTGGCTTCTACCATCTTAGAAATATTAGTCGTATCAGAAAACACCTTAGCTTTCAGTCTGCTGAAACGTTAGTCCACGCATTTGTTACTTCTAGGTTAGATTTCTGTAATTCGCTACTGTATGGTTTACCTAAACACCTTATTGTCCGTCTGCAGAGTGTTCAAAACGCCGCAGCCCGGGTGGTTACCTTAACCCGTAAGTGTGACCATATAACACCTGTTTTGTTCAATTTACACTGGCTTCCGGTAGAAGAACGGATTATATTTAAGATATTATTAACTACTTATAAGGCTCTACACGGAACGGCACCGTCATATATTGCCGACTTAATTACTGCCTATGTTCCTAAGCGTAATCTTAGATCGTCTTCCAGTAACCGGCTTGTAGTCCCACAATACAACTTGCGCTCCTATGGCTATAGAGCATTTTCTTGTGCTGCGCCTACTCTGTGGAATTCCCTGCCACAGGATATAAGAGTCTGTGACTCACTTATGAGCTTCAAGAAGCAACTCAAGACCTATTTGTTCAAGAAGGCATTTTATTAATTTTATACATATCTTTGTTTACTTTATACCATGTAAAACGCAGTTTGTTTTTATCATTTTACCTATAGTTAGTCTAGCTTAGTTTTTAGTTTCTCATTTCTATAATGTTTTTAATTAGTTAGCTGTAATTGCAGGTTAATTTTTATTGTTGATATAGTTATTTATTCAATATTGTTGTGAGCGCGATTTTATTGTTACGCGCAGCCTTATGTATTTGCTAAGCGCTATTGGGCACTTATTCTCTGTGGAAACAGCGCTATATAAATAAAGATTATTATTATTATTATTAACATGGAATTAGTGCAGCTTATTTGTTTACTATTTAGGCTATTGAAATAATTTTTTTCATGGTTCAACATGTACCAGCAGTAGAATCTGCATTCAACTTACAGCTGTTAACTGTGTTGCACTTGTTTCTTTTCAAAACGTTGTATGTGCCTTAGCCTCTAGCTTGTAAGGATTAAGTGAAAAGGGGCTTCTGCTCATGTGGGCTTTAAAGAACCAGAAGTGGATAATATTTCCCTTTTTTTTCACAGAGATCTTCTTGCATACATTTACATTCCAGTCTTAGAAAAAGAGCTTCATGTGTTCAAAACATCGGTATGGAACAATCATAGGACCCGCCAACAAAAGGAAAAAGAACTGCCAAGTGGTGTTCCAGAACACATTTATAACTTCCCAGAACGGTATGGTGGACAGAAATGTGGCTTCTGTGTTACAGAGGAGCAGCTAGAGGAAGTGGCAGAACTGTCAGACGTTCTTCAAGGAACAGATGATTACTTGGAACGAGCTTTTCGGAGGGAATGTGAGAGGCATTTGCCAAGCCTTGATAGTATTGAGCCTGCTGAAGCAGCTGATGCCTACACATTTTAAAAATCAGCATTTGACCCCAACATGCTTTAGCTGACTAAATACACAACTCTCATTTACGGTTACATGTAGTGGGCATTTATTGCCTATACATCATGTGAAATTCACCCAAACAACCCTAGCCTGAGTATCAAACTAAAACAATCCAAACGAGTGTGCGAGTGATAGCGCTACTGTTCCCTAAAGGTTTGAGTGTGACTTGCAGTCACAGCATAGCTCACTTACAGAATTTCCAACTATCTCTCTACTCAAATTAAACATACCATACATCTTAAAGTACAGAAAGTATGGAAATACAGGCACATAGGCTTGGAGGTGCAGGGGTATAAATGTCCACTGGAATCTTATTTACTAAATCCCTCTGCATAGACCATAACAATGGCAATACTCATAGTAGAGTGGTTTTACTTAACCCATGAAAACGTTGGCAAACAAATAGTTACTATTCAACTTTTTTCACCGGTTAAGTAAAACCACTCTAATTGTAGCTGTTGATATCATAGGTGGACAGGAGGAGTAGGGGCATTACCTGTTGGAGAGAAAAATCTATGCAAGTTCTACTCAGGACATTGTGTAGGTGAAATCCCCTAGGACATCCAGTTTAAACCACAATCATTCACTGAACAAGAGTTAACAATATTATACTTTTAGACTTTTATTAAAAGGTCTTCTTATGAAAAGTGCTTGTTTTGGGTTTGGGAATTGTAATATTTTTTCCTACAAATAAACTTTTGTCTTCAGAAGTTTGGTGGGTTCAAACCCCCCAAAAAACTTACATGGCAGAGGTATGGATATTTTCTGGAACAACACAAATATACATTTCCATTTAATAGTTCTCAAAAATAATCCACATAGAGTGCAAACAATAATTATACTCATGAAACAGTACTAACTAATTAGTCCCGGGGGGGTACTCCTGTTTGTGACATATTATGTATGTGCCGCCCGGGTGGGTCAGGGTTTTGAGCTCAGTTTGGGCAGGTAGGGTCAGGGTTTTGACCTGATTTGGGCAGATCAGGGTAAGGATTTGAGTATAATTTGGGTGCAGTCAGGGTCGGGGTTCAGTATTTTTTAGGCAGTTCATTTTTTTAAGCTACTATGTCAAAAACAGACATTCTGTTGCCGCATTTTGATCGCCTGCCCACATGCAAGCACTGAGGTTGCCATACATCGTGAGGCCGCTAATTCGCACTTCAGTACAAGTTTATCTATGTACTTCATCTGCTGATTTGTTTACCCAGTGCCACGTCCCGACTTGAAATGTTCCGTATTTTGCATGAAATCCCGGTACGCGGTATACCGGCCAGGATATATATCCGATCGTGTTTTGAAAACAATTTAAAGAAGGGGCAATCAGTTTTTTTTCCCCAAAAAAGGGGCAATCAGGGTTTTGGAGCTCGGATTGGGTCAAACAGGGTCAGGGTTTGAGCCTCTTGGCCTCACATACATACCCATTTTTCATGTAAGTACCCCCCCCCCCCCCCCGGGTAATTAGTACTAAATGGCAGTAATGAAACAATAGCTTTAACCAGGAGCCCATGATATAACACTATTTAGTACTATTTAGTAATAGTACTGTTTCATGGGTATACTGTTTGCACTCTACCATATTTTCTTGAATAATTACCCCTGCACACAAAAAAAATCAACTGCCCAGCTTGAATAATAAATCACCTCCCAAAATGAAAATGTCCACAACCAGCAAATTTATGTGAAATGATTGTGTTCATGGCAAATGCAATCATGAATAGTTCACCATTTCATGATCTTGATTTTCTTAAAACAAAGAAATCACTAACTAATATAACAACAGAGACGTAGCCAGGATTTTCCATTTGGGGGGGGGGGGGGGTTCACACTCCATCGTTCACCACCAAATCCCCCCTCCCCTCCCCAAACATATAAATTTAAATAGTAGACCCAGAGGAAGGGGGGTCTCAGGCACCCTGGGACCCCCCTTGCCTATGCCCCTGAACAGTAACCAATAAAATTGCTCTATAGCATAAACAAACAGTCTGGCATACCAAGGTATAGTTTTTTCAACTGTATACATGATTGTATATGTTAGTAAATCATGCACTTTGTGAACATTGCATGTTTTACTCATCTTCTCTTTAATCCAGTTTAAGCATCACACAGTATTTGTTGCAGATGTGGTTGCCTAAAAACGTATCGATTGCTGTTGTCGAGAGGTTTCCCGAACAAAACAGAATCGTATCATCGTTGGTCATCAGTGTAGAACTTGCGATCTCTGGATCACAAAGCGAGTAGTTTACGCCCTGAATATCTACAACCATGAGTTGCCTCGCTGATGCAACGTAGCTGTAATGGACGAAAGTTTCCGCTTTCAAGCTTAGTTCGCTAACTCCGTCACCAAAAATGTCACCAGTGTTGTTAATGTGCTTTTTGAATGTTCCATTCAAGTAATTCTCCAGAGTTACAAACTCGCCATGGACCTTTCCAAAATACACTTTGGTGTAGCTGAAAGCGTTTCCAAATTCTGCTGGTACTTCCATGGCAAATTTCATGGCAAACTTTCGTGCCAGAGTGTTCATCTGTACCATTTTTCTCGTGTGATATTCTTCTGAAACGAAGAGCTTCTCCACTTCCTTGGCTTGCTCTTCCTTGAATTTCTTAAGGACATATTTTTCTCTAGGCTGCAATCCCCCTGATATGACTGTGGCTTCGTAAGCATCTCTAAATGCCCCACTGGCAAACTTGTCCTTACTCAGGGAAAGTTTGACTTCGAAAGGTGGCAACCATTCCCTAGTTTTCAAGTCGAACTGTTCGAGTTCTACTGTCACAACGTCAACTTTAGGCTGAATAAGCTTCCCAATTTGAAGTGGGACGGAAGTAGGGATTTTAGAAGGCGCTGGTGCAGAAGCTAGTGGACGCCTTTCGCGATCCGACTTCACGGGGCTCGCTGAAGATCTATTTTTGGCCTCCACTCGCGGCACAGGATCACAAATTGTGCTCGACATGTTGGGGATGAAGCGAATATGAAGGACCTTCCAATTTGTTATCATGCTGATGTCGGTGAACGATGGCCCTCTTTCCCCGGCGAGCACATCACACTCCATTTCTTGCAAATTAAAGTAAGTTTTGCAGGCTGTCTTGATGTTGCTTAATGAAGGCTCACAACCGAGTGGAACAATCGTCAGTGCCCCGATACGCGAATATTTTTGACATTTCCCTTCGACAGTGGAAGACAGCCTTTGGACAGTTATATACTCTAAACTGTCACTACAACCTCCTTCATCTTGCTTCCCCGTCCTTTTGTTTGACATTTTCTCTTTGTATTCATCCCACTTAGTATTCCGCTTTCGCTTGGACATGATTTTACCAGTGAACTCAGTGAAGTCTTCAGTTGTCGAAAGTCACCACGTGGAGACGTGGACTTCGTTTCCATTTGACCGCGCTTTATCTGCTTGCAATGCATCCTGGTCTATGGCACATCTTTTATTTGTTAAAAAAAATATTTTTTCCTATGGCACTCATAGGCCATACGTATTTACTTTTTTAATATTGTTTTCTCTATGGCACTCATAGGCCATACATATTTACTTTTTCAATATATTGTTTAATATATTGTATTGTATTGTATATTGTACGAGGGAAGGGATGGGATGGGATGCATGCTGCTTTAAACATGCCAAGGAAAAAAAGAGGAAAAACAGCCAACACTAAGTAAACTTTCTCTTACGACATTTTTAGTGTCGACATTTGAAAATAAATAAAACAGAAACCATAAGGAGTCTGTTTTCTCCGTCGACTGCTACGTATAACAGAATACTAATTTAATAACTTACAAAACAGAACTTTATTGGCGACAACGTTGAGGGGGTTTCTTTACAGGGGATATTATATATTGAAGTCATTGGCACGGATTGGAAATGAGGCTCATGGTATGATTATCTAACCCTTATATATTTTCTTTTCCATGAAATGTATATAACTTAGAAATGATAAATTGTATATTTAACAATTAGACCCGCAGCCCGAATGGGCTACGAGTCAATAGCCCATGAGGGCGAGAGGTCTAATTGTTTTAGTATAAACTAACTAGTCGGACAGTAGAAATAATAGAAAGAAACAAATTGAAGTTGATTTTTTTTTATTATTTCGTGAAAATGCGTGCGGTTTTTCTCTACCATAGACCTATAGTAGCGTAGCCAATCAGAATGCAGGATTTGTAATAGTCCACTAGTTGGTTTATACTAAAAATAATTAGTACATTGTAAGTTAGCTCCAAAAAATACAAGATATATTCCCTGTGATTCCTTTCGAATTATTGTAATTGTATATTTTCTCTCTTTCGCTTGATATTTCTTTCTCCGTATTGTAATCTCTTTCGCTTGTAAAGTAACTTTATTTATTATTTGTTTGGTAGTGGATTTGTAATACTAATAAAATTATGACATTATATTTAGTCGTGTTTGACACTGTCTTGAAATTCATTATTACTCTGAACGTCATGTTCGTGGTATAACTCTATTTAAATGAAGTGATCGAGGCCTATCACGTAAATATACTATGTTCCTTGAATTTTGTCCTCAAAGCTTTCTTGCCACAGGAAATATTACATTCGTATCGTTATTCAGCAGCCGAGCAGAAAGCGCTCCTTTATTTCTCATTCACTTGAACATTTGAAATGTTTCCTTTATGACTAAACTTGGCGAATATTAGCAATACAAAAATAACATGTACATCCGGTTGGAAACTTGGCTCTGGACACAACAGCTGAGGTGCGCATTTTTAACAAATGCCTTCCTCCTAATCCTCAAAGTGTGCTTGAACTTCTGAATGAAGTTCAGCAATCTCAGAGGAAATCTTTGTAACCGTGCCGGTTATCGTACAGTGCAGGTAAACGTTATGCTTATTTCTTTCTTTATATTGTAACTCAGCATGTGCAAAGTTGCATTTCTAGTGGATATTACATGCGCACGTGTCTACTATTCTGTTTATTATTGACCAAGCTATTAATTACCGGTATTAACGCGCGACACGAACATGTGACGTCACAGAAAATCACATGTGTGACGAGGTAATTCAATGGAAAATTGTACAAGAAAACCGATATCGAGTTTTTGAGTGCAATTTTCCGTGGAATTGCCGAGACAGCCATGTGACTTTCCTTGAATCGCATAGCCCGATGAATTACTTGATGATTTATTACTTTTTTTGATATTTTGCTGAGTTATGAATACCGCGCGTAGCCTACAGTGGTTAATCACGACTCCTCTCAGCCAATCAGCGCCTGATTTCGCAAACGCACTAGTGCGATTCAGTTGTGACTATGTTTTTTTTAAATATTTCACAAATTTTGTCGCGCGTAACACCCGGTATTTATGGAATTAATGTGTTTTGATTTTTCTCTGTTCTGTTCAGTAACGGTGTCGGTCATAGTGGCACATTCTGTGCAATTTCATCGATCCTCGAGAGATTGAAGCAGGAACAAGTTGTTGATATCTTCCAAACCGTGAAATGCATTCGAGTCAACCGACCAGGAGCTGTCGAGAGCTTGGTATGTTGAAGAATCCTTATGACCTACGGGTCTTTGCGCGAATGTCATGTTGTTTACAGAAATTCGCAAGTGGTTTTGAGGGGGCCTATAACGGAGAGGGCCTATATTCAGGAGAAGGGAATTATAACCGTGATGATAAAGACGTTCTGAAATACGTTAACAGAAAACTACTTTTCATTCGTTCATTCACACTATTGTCGTCTCTCTACCATACATAATTTGTTAGTGTTACTTGATAAGCCTTCGCTTCACTAGTATTCGAGCAAGGAACATTAAACCCTTCTTTCAGTCAATTTATAAAAGTAAGGACAAGGTTGGAAAAGAGTGCGCCTATAAACGGGAGGGACTACAGCTAGAGCATCTTGTTAAAGAATGGATAGCGGATTGTGACGAATGCAGTGATCTCGCTTTACAGAAAATGAAGTAAGCAATATATCTAAATATCCTACGGAAGTAAGCGCTTATCACTCACAAGTGACAGCAATAAGTTAGTTGTTCTAGCGCCGACGAAAGCATTGCCAATCGAATCGTGATTTCTGGTATTATTATATATCATAGTTGTATGTTTGAGCACTCTCGCATAGTTGTTTCAATTCAACTGAGGTTTTCTTTACTGGAGCTGTGTGTAACTAGAAACTCATGTATCCAAGTCGATACGAGATTAGATACTTCTCCTTCCACCGCCTGACTATGCAATACGCGATAGAGTAAAATGTATGAAATATATAGAGTACAATATTGCTCGTTTTCACCTGACGTCATCGCCGCCATCTTGGTTTCGTTTTTCAAAAGATTCCTCGTTCGATCAACCATGAAACCAACAGATTTCTTTGTTTGATTCAACCAACATGGCCGCCACGTCTTTGTTATCTGAATCTTTGGGGATTGATTGCAAACCAGCAATAGTTCAAGGATATAGATTAACTTGAGCTGTAAACTGAGTCTTGGTGTTCGCTTGCCACACTTCACACATACTAGGTACTATAATAATTCAATCCACTTTGGCTTAAGGATTGATAAGATCTACAAAACATGAAATTATGTGAAATATAAACATTAGTAGTTGGTACTGATCAGAATTAGCCTCTTTTTGGCGGGTGAATATCATTAGCGTGAGGGTGAACAAATTATTTCAATGACGTCACGGATCTATTGTTCATGAATAAACTGCGGGGGAATCAATTATGATATAATAAATAATAAATAATAAATAAATAAATAAATAAATAAATAATAATAAATAATAAAATAAATAAATAATAATAAATTTGAGATGTTGTGAGAATCGTTTTACTTTTTTATCCTTTGTTTGCTAGAACCGATTGAAAGGTTTGTATTACTTAATAGTTTCGGAGGCGGTGGGTCCTGGCTTCATAGCTGCCCCACTCAATAGGCACCTAAAATAGAAGCATCAAACTCATCCACAGAAACAATAGATAATGAAATCCACTTCACTTTATTAACATCAGATAATGAGATTCCCCCGCACTTTATCCATATGGAAAGGCAATAGACAATTTATTCCCCCGCACTTTATTCATGAACTAAAGACAATAGAACCGTGAAGTCATTGAAAATAATGTATTCACCCGCACGCTACTGAGATTCACCCGCCAAAAAGAGGTTAATTATGATCAGTCCCAACTACTAACATTACATCATGATGTTAACTGCCCTTCTTTTCATGTGTGTAGCTGATATCGTTGAACTCTACTGATAATCACATTTCACCAAGCTGCCTTAACATACCACAATACTTTTTTCATGTTATCATCCTATCATGTAAACAGCCCCTTAGTAATCTCACAGTGAATTATAAATTAAGAAAACTCCAACCTGTTAAAGTTTTAGGTTTAACTTTCATGTAGTTCTCTTGTTTGTCGCGAAACATTTCACGTACGTGGCTAAAATTAGAAACAGGGGTGTTTGCCTCAATTTTGTTTTCCTTTAGATTCGGCGGGAAACTGACGGGCTGCGCATGCGCGTGACGTTTTCGCCGCGGTTTGGGTTGTTCCAGGCGTTCTTTTTCCTCTCTCATCCCACTTCCCTAGAACGCATGGCTATGCAGACAACAACAACATGTATAACAGAAACGTTGAAAATTTCGAAGAGTATTTCCATTTTTTAAACACAAGGCCTGGAGTGGAACATCCAGGGTAAAAGAGGTTCGGAGGGGTCCAATAAAAAAGACTTGGTGTGGGGGTTGGGTTGGGTTGGGTATTTTCTGAAACCACATAATGCAATGCAGTCTTGCTGAGACATACAGTTAGCCTCCTATCTACGAGCTCTCCATTGGTAGTTTATTGGAGAGCATTGGGTACGTTTTAAGAATTGTGCTAGAAAATTAACGATGGAATAAAAGAAATGAGCGTAGATCAGTTTAAATAGCATTTCACTCCTAAGAACAACATATATTCATATAAAAACATTGTAGCTTTATAAAAGAGACAGATTACATAGTATATTGAATATACGGTTGAAGATTGTTATCGATTAGCGAGGTTCTTTGATTAACTGAACAAGTCTTCATTAAGGACCGAACATTTATTTTATAGCAAATCACGTAGCGTGTTTAAAAAAATACGTTTAAGGAAATGTATTGAACTAATTCTCGAAGTCAATTTTTTTATAATCAATTAGGTTGAAACTGTTGATTAAAATGGGGAATACCTTTAGTAAGGCAAGGTGCATACATTCTATTGTCTGGATAAGTCGTCCAAATACTTATAGCACAACTAGGCTGCAATACGTAAGGGTTATCGGCCTGGAACAAGGAAGTATCGGGTTTATTCACCGAGGGTTCCGCCCGAGGGTGCAGCCAGACCCCTGAACGGAAGACCGATAAAATGCTTATTTTTCACAATGACGAGGTTTTCTCGTTTCACGCAATAACAATATCTCTTTTCGTAAGTCAGTAGGAAGCATAGGATCATAGGATTATCATTGTGGACAGGACAGCAGATTAATAACCAAGATATCGAGGGATCGATAGCCACTCAGGACACATGCTTTTTTCATGTTCTCCTTTCAAGTTAATGCTCCGTAGGTACAGAGTAGGTCAGTATTTGTAAGTGGAATATCAATTAAAATGCAAGTGGAATGTATATTAAAATATCGTTAAAATGCAAGGAGAAATAATATTCCCTGCAAAGAACAAATACATTGAGGTATTACACTGTTTATTTCATACTTGACACGGTTTTCTTTGTTATTCACGAGGCTTTATTTTCCATACATACCCCATATGTATCCAGATACATCCCGGAAACTTTTCTCATACATCGCTTGCATTTATAGCGATCAATTCAATACAGTTCAACGATATTTTGTTGTTTCTAGCTTATTATTTTCTCCAAGGAATTCATTCACCTTGGCTTCAGCCAAACTTACTAAATATCCCTATAATGATTTAGAACCCTTTTTCCGTCTTGGTACTCGCCCAAAATCTACCTAAAAAGAGCTACATCAATGAAAATTTTGCGAAGACCTCGTCAAGTATGAAATAAGTCAGTTAAATACCTCGAACCTCAGCTTTTATCCAGATGTATCTGGCTAAAAGCCTCGGTTCTCGGTATTTAACTCTTCCATATATACACTGTGTTTCCTGAAAAACAAAACAAAGAAAACCGAGCCATGTCAAAAATAAACTATCCAAGTCTACCCAGCATGCCGTATGGAATATTGAGTTAATAACTTTCTGACTCCTAACTTGTTACTATTATGATAAATCAACAATGTAATTTCAATAAATAGATAAGTATATAATAAAATCGTGTTTGTCATCATTTTACATTTAATGAAAAATGGCAACACAAAAATAAATGTAGTGAAACCGGTTCACGTTAAAGTGCCCACTTTTTTATCATTAAAATCGAATCTATATCAAGTAAATAGTTGAAAAATGAAAAACATTTTTTGGTTTGAGTTTATCGTCAAGAGTCGAAAACATTTCACGAGTGAGCGTAGCGACGACAAACTTCATATCTTCAAACCACCGTGTAATTTATTTTTATTATATTGACAATTAAACTGCTCTAAGAACTCTTATCTATTAATATGACTTACTGTCAGTACAAACTTCTTCGTGATCTTTCTAAGCTGTTCTGGGGAGTTTCATCGGGTTTTCTTGTCTCTTCGTTGCAGTCTAGAAAATCTTTCGAGAGTTTTAGATTGTATTTGGCTTTTGTGCTCGGAATATTCATTGTCATGCAGCTCATTTAAGCTGTTTACATCTTCCTCTGTGATTTTCACAAACCTAGCGCCATCTTTGTAGTTCAAAAGGCGACACGCGTGACGTCATCGATATTTTCACCAGTGAGGATATGGAAAATACGCTAGTACTCAGCAGCCGGATGTAGTGTCATATGAGTTGTATGAGTGGTTTATTTCTCAGTAAAACACTATCGTCCATATAATAAATATTCTTTACCACATAGTATTATAGTCAGGTGGCTTAGCGTAATTTTTGTGACAGGTTGGATAAAACACCGAAATTTGCTCATTATGATACACGTGAGTAGTATAGGGCGCATGGAATTAGCCTCCTTTTTGCGGCGCTATGCTAATTTTTGCGGCGCGATTTTTTAAGGCGCTATGCTAATTTTTAAGGCGCGCTCTCATTAATTCAATGACGTCACGGTTCTATTGTCTTAGACTCATGAATAAAGTGCGGCGCGCTCATGAATAAAGTGGTGCGTTCATGAATAAAGTGGTGGGCTCATGAATAAAATGCGGCGCGCTCATGAATATCTATTGTTCCTTTGGATGAGATCATCGATCTATACGGGCATGTTTGGGCAAAGCCTATTGTTTGGAGGCATGTTTGGGCAAAGCCTATTGTTTGGAGCAGCTATAAAGCTAGAACCGATCGGCCCTGAATCCATTCGAAGTTGAATAAAAATAAATAAAACATACCTCGCAATATCTAAACCCCTTTGTAGTGTAAATAGTAAGAACAAACTACTCGTGATAGGCTCTAAACTGTCTTTATTATTTTCCTTTACTGTTAATAACTCGGAAGATAATTGTATACAAGATCCACTATGATTCATAAGAGAAATTTTGCTATTATCCTTAGGGATTAACGATAACTGAAGAGCCTATTGTTTGGAGGAAAACTCTTGTGATGCAAATTCTTCTCTAAAACTGAACTAAATTACCATACGAATATAAACAAACCACCAGATAATTAAACAAAGTTTACTCAATCTCAAAAACACCAATTTAAAAAACAGTTCGTTTTCCTTATCCTCGCGGAGTTGATAACTTTCTTATTTCTCAGTTCTTGGGTTTATGAAGAATTGTGAGCGAATTTGGAAAATCCTGAGCGGGCAAGATGAAAAAATCTTGCCCGCTGAGCAACCAATCAGATTGCAGCATTCAGAGTCATCTTGCCTGCTCACGGAGCTGCCATATAGTAAGTTTTCGTAATACAGGCGTTTAGCAATTCTCAGAGAATGATTTAATTTGTTTTTGTAATCTTTATAAGACAGTTCGTGATTAGGAGTTGGAAAACGCAGGTATTTTCTATATAATACCTGCCCACCCACCCACCCACCCTCCCACCCACCCACCCACCCAACCAACCCTCCCTCCCTCCCTCCCTCCCTCCTCCTACCTAGGTCATTAATTTTCCTCTCCTCGGTAAAAACACAACTGTCTGTAGCATTTGTCAACAAGAAAAAATCAATGAAACATATATCAGTGTAATCTTGTAACATGGTATATTATATCAACCCAAGAACTGAGAAATAAGAAAGTTATCAACTCCGCGAGGATAAGGAAAACGAACTGTTTTTAAAATTGGTGTTTTTGAGATTGAATAAACTTTGTTTAATTATCTGGTGGTTTGTTTATATTCGTATGGTAATTTAGTTCAGTTTTAGAGAAGAATTTGCATCACAAGAGTTTTCCTCCAAACAATAGGCTCTTCAGTTATCGTTAATCCCTAAGGATAATAGCAAAATTTCTCTTATGAATCATAGTGGATCTTGTATACAATTATCTTCCGAGTTATTAACAGTAAAGGAAAATAATAAAGACAGTTTAGAGCCTATCACGAGTAGTTTGTTCTTACTATTTACACTACAAAGGGGTTTAGATATTGCGAGGTATGTTTTATTTATTTTTATTCAACTTCGAATGGATTCAGGGCCGATCGGTTCTAGCTTTATAGCTGCTCCAAACAATAGGCTTTGCCCAAACATGCCTCCAAACAATAGGCTTTGCCCAAACATGCCCGAATAGATCGATGATCTCATCCAAAGGAACAATAGATATTCATGAGCGCGCCGCATTTTATTCATGAGCCCACCACTTTATTCATGAACGCACCACTTTATTCATGAGCGCGCCGCACTTTATTCATGAGTCTAAGACAATAGAACCGTGACGTCATTGAATTAATGAGAGCGCGCCTTAAAAATTAGCATAGCGCCTTAAAAAATCGCGCCGCAAAAATTAGCATAGCGCCGCAAAAAGGAGGCTAATTCCATGCGCCCTATACCACTCACGTGGAAAATGTGGCACTCCAAAATACAATATTATTGATTGGTCTACCTGTGGTAATTGCTGTTGTTTGATAGGGACTTGTCTACGACTTGAAACATTTGTTCAGCTGGGGTACTTAAACACGAAGTTCTGGTATAAAAGGGTTAGCCACTTCTATTTTCATGCCTTTTCACATCAAATGCTGATTGACAACTGAATGCAAGAAGCCCTGCGGTCCCCCTTATTATACCAATTTAAATGTTCATAATCACTCGAGAAATGGTCTATTGTTTTCTGATATTTCCGACCGTTTACCGTTTTTTTTGGATTTGT
This sequence comes from Actinernus sp. WN-2022, assembly GCA_030867875.1. Taxonomy (NCBI): domain Eukaryota; kingdom Metazoa; phylum Cnidaria; class Anthozoa; order Actiniaria; family Actinernidae; genus Actinernus; species Actinernus sp. WN-2022. The sequence continues at coordinate 3,851,630 of JAOWCC010000936.1, read as the reverse complement.
TCCGAAGACATGCTGTATCATAACCCAAATGATTATATTCTTGTTCGTGACAAAAGCCAAAACAACTTAGCTCATTTTAAAGATAAGTAATAAACAATTAATTGGTCTCAACTTGACGCGTATAATGACCCTAAGAAAGCATACAATAGCTTCTTAAAAGAATACACTTCTACTTATAACGCATGCTTTCCGTTACGAAGAATAAAGGCAAAACGTCGCCTCGTTGGTAAACCATGGTTATTCAAAGTCCATAAAAAGAAAAACCAAGTTATATAGAAAATACCTGCGTTTTCCAACTCCTAATCACGAACTGTCTTATAAAGATTACAAAAACAAATTAAATCATTCTCTGAGAATTGCTAAACGCCTGTATTACGAAAACTTACTATATGGCAGCTCCGTGAGCGGGCAAGATGACTCTGAATGCTGCAATCTGATTGGTTGCTCAGCGGGCAAGATTTTTTCATCTTGCCCGCTCAGGATTTTCCAAATTCGCTCACAATTCTTCGTAAACAAATAGCGACAGAACCCATACATTTTGAAAGAAACTAAACAATTTGTGACATGAAGGCAAATACTAATTTAAAAATCGTTCTGCTTTTTCGTTTACAGCTAAAATTCAACTTTTTAGAGGGATCAGTGTTGAATGCACTTTGTTCTGGCTCTCGCAAGTTCGATTAAAACAACTGCAGCAAAAGCGACTGAATTGAATGAAGATAAAAACTATAGCGAAGCTGAAATGGCCGTGACTTCAAAAGCACAAAGAAAAGTTCGGCTACCTGAAAACGCTACTACATTCGTGGTTCAAAAAAATAAAATTCTTAGGGAAACGAGTAGCTTAATTAGCACACAGTTTCATCAAAGAAAGCAGGTTTTATATTGTATGAGCTAAGAAATTCAGCATTCACATTTCTAATTGGCTTACAAACTAAGAGTATTTATTAAATAATACTTACAAGTTTGTTTGTATTCTTCTACAGCTCTATTTGTCAAGTTTTGCAGTGTCCTTATCTGAGTTATCGCCACTCGAGTGATTTCAACGCGGGTTTTCAACTTTCAAATCTTCCACAAATATGCACACTTTTGTCTCTAGATAATTAATGCATTCGGCCTTCCTGATGAAGTTGTCATTGAAACTCAGTACATCTGAAGTAAAGTACAGGTCAGCTTTCATCCATAAAAACGCATTTTTACGTTGGAAAACAAACTGTTTTGAACGCCACAAGGTTGAACCGAAGTTGGATATGGGAATTTCCGGTTAGGACCAACCGTCAAATAGCCTCGGTCTATTTCTCCAGAATGTGGTATCGCTGGATCTTAAAATTCGGGTAGGGATGAGTTCATTTATCATTCTATGGTTATAATTAAGCAAATTGATGGATTAGTTAATTTTCACAGGTTTTGGTTGATTCAAATGATCGCATGTAAAGTACGTTAATCTATTAAAACTGCATGTAGTGTTCGATACTTTCACATGATTTTATGTAATTACGAGGTTAACGATATTCTTTCTCATCACTGCACTATAATAATATAAATAAAAATCGAGGTCATGACCGTGTTGGAGCTTGAGAGCCAATGCAAAACAAAGTTTTAGTGTGGAAGGCGACTCTAATAGCTTAAAATAGAGGAAAAGATTAAATAAAACTGAGAAAGGAGAAAAAGAATAGAAAAAAATGTTACTTGCTGGTATGGCAATCGAACTCCAAATCTCTGCATTCGAAGCGCGCGCTCTACACCACTTTACCATAGAGCCGATTTACTTGTAGAACAGTTTCAAAATAAGGTATATAATGTATAAGTTCTGAGCCCGTGATCTTTGGGAACTAGCCGTCGTCAAGCGTTGTCAACTTGTTTGAAATTGTAGCCACGCCATTGGCTACTCAGTACAATAGGCGGCACGTTAGACCCCGTGGGGAGAGAGTAAAGTATCTGACAATTTATTGACTGTCCCTTTGCCGGAAAGAGGAATTTTGACAGCATGCCCGAATTGGAGTGAAAAATCGTCCTCAAGTGACTCGTGCTTCGAATTTGAGTGTGCAGCCTTTCCTTTCTTTTAGACAGAGAAGAGAGAAAAACCCAAAGTGAGAGAAATGCCCCATAACCGCCATTTCTAGACTCCAGACTGTAACAACAGGACAACAACAAACTCTTAAGGTTAAGTTTATTTTCTTTATCTGAGAATTTTGTGAAATAATAGTCACAGTGCAAATACAGAGCTTGGGCTGCCTATGATCGATTCAGTCTTTTTTGCTGCAGTTCACTGTTTTCATTGAACATGCGATAAGCGGAAAAACTTTTTTATTAAATTGCTCTAAAAAATTGAAATATATTTTAAACCAGTATTTGACTTCATGACTCAAATTATTTAGCTTCTTTCAAAATGTATGGGTTTTATCGCTATGTGTTTACGAAGAGTTGTGAGCAATTTGGAAAATCTTCAGCAGGAAAGATGGAAAAATCTTTCCCACCGAGCAACCAATCAGATTACAGCATTCAGAGTTATCTTGCCCGCTCACTGAGCTGCCATATAATAAACGTGTAATATAAAAAAACACAGCCATGCATGCACCAATCCATCGTTTAAGTAAGAGTTTCATACCGAGAACCGAGGTTCTAAGCCCTAAACATCCAGAGGTTCGAGGTATGAACCTGACTTATATCACATTTGGCGAGGTTAGGTCAAATAGAAAGGAGTTTTAAAACTGAGCTATAAACCTCCCTGTAACAGTTATATACCTCATATTTATGATTAAATTAGTCTATTGTTGAACGGGTTTATACCAGAGTTTCACCCCTATGAAGAACAAAGAAAACCGTGTTAAGTGTGATATAATGCGGTATTGATCCTGTGGACAGCCCTACATTTTAAAAGCAGGCAGCGGATTTGAATAGCAAAGGGAGCGGGGCTGATAAATGTCTAACACGGTAGTCATTTGGAAATTATAATAATAATACCTCATCACGTACGGATTGGTGCAATTATCGACCTTTCATTGAAATCCAAATAATGAACAACACAGTTGTTCATTAACCCTAAATGAAGGATTGGTGCAATTATCGAAAAAAACTACTGGACAACCATGCATCACCGGACGACATTGTGCTGGAATATGGCGTCAAACCTTTTTGCCTCAGGATCGGATTGGCGGATCTGGTCACATCAGAGAGGTTCTGGAGCGCCGCACCTTGCGTAACACTGGTGCAAAGCTCGTGGCACAAAGCCTCCAGCAAGTTGCAAGACAAACTTGCGTACCAAATGGCACAGCCTTTTGCACAAAGCCTCTAGCGAATGAAAAGTTAAACGGCACAAAGCCTCTAACGAGTTGGAAGACAAATTTGCGTAACAAATGACGCAAAGTCTCCAGCGAGTGAAAATTAGACCGCGGCAGAAAGCCTCTAGAGAATTGCAAGTCAAACTTGCGTAACAAATGGCACAAAGCTTCTATAGCGAATGACATTCTTATGGCACAAATACCTCTTGCCAGTTTGCAAGACAAACTTATATAACAAATGGCATAAAGACTCTAGCGAACGAAAATTAGACGGCACAAAACCTCTTGCGACGTGCGAGTTACAATAAAAACTTGCGTAACAAATGGCACAAAGCCTCTAGCGAATGAAAAGTTAAACGGCACAAAGCCCGTGGCATAAAGCCTCTAAAAAATAAAATTTAAAAACGGCAGATAGCCCATGGCACAAAGCCATTTTTCGAGTGGGTCTGGTACGATATTTGGTGGCGGATTAGGTCGTTGATCTCCTGCAACCGCCGCCTCAGTAGACAGAAAATTCACCTGGTTTTCTTGTGCTTGTCGAAGTCGGGCATTATAAACGGCATCAGCTACATCCTGAATTTGTGGCGCGGCTGGTGCTAGAGCCATGTGGAGTGAAGTATTGCTAACTTGTGAAGGGCGCAGCGATGACCAGCATTGAACGTAAATATCCTGCTAGTCGTGGCGAAAAAGAGGCATTGATGCACAGACATCTGGGTTATGCATACCCCAGGAATATTGGATATTTATTTGGCTTCTTCACACGTCACGCAAAATCCGTTGAGCGCGGATCACGAAGAATAATGTTTAAAAATCACGCGTCACGGAAAATAAAAACGTCCGATCACGTGCCACGGGAAACCCCCTGTACGCCACTCAATAATAAGTTCAGACTGATTCCAAACCTGTCCGCAATTGGTCAGTTCATTTGGTTTGTGACCACAATTGGTTAGTCTCGGGTTATTTAGTTTGAGACCACCAGTACGTAGAGCGGTAGACTCAATCTTTTCGTCTTGAAGACAGTCGACAACACATGCCAAGTTCGGCTTGTCGTAACTCTGGTATCAGGAATATTACATCCTCCAAAAGTAATATACAGTTTTCTCAGTCTTAGACCTATTGTTACGGTGAGATTGTCAGACAGCATTGCATTTGATTGAGGAAATAATTTAGCTAAACCTACTGAGCAAAGCAAACCCAACGCGGCCGACAAGAATAGAAACAATAGATTTCCCACGTGTAGCTGAACTGAGCAGAACGAGTTCACGCGTGCAAAACAAAGGTTTTTATACTCCTGGGATTAAACATGGCCGCCGTGTGAATAAGACCATTATATGATGTTTTATGAAAAAGTTTGCGTCATGAACATGCGCAGTGTGAAAAATCCAGGTCCCATACTTGTGAGACGGTTTCTTTGCATCAATACAGGAGTTTACCTTGACATTTCACCTAAGTCAGTTATCGAGAGATCACAGGAGGCCAACAATAGGTCAATTATTTCTCCTTGTGAATGAAACTATTTGTGATTTATAAAAAAATATTTTGGTAAAATCATTGATATAATGCTCACATATAACATGGATGTGTAAAATAAATTAATTTCTGCCAGCACGTTTTCGTATAATAAATGAGGCCTGCTGTGACATCACATCATGAGCATATAAAGGTTTTGCACCACCACGTGATGGCAGCCATGTTGGTGGCCAGAACAATAGGATGTTATTCCTTTGAGATTTAATTTTTCACATGATTGAACAAATCTCATTGTTCTGGCCACCAACATGGCTGCCATCACGTGGTGGTGCAAAACCTCTATTGGAAATAAAAACCTCTATAACTCATAGACGCAACACTCAAATCAGGATTTTTGTTTTACTATTATTTTTTATTTTATTTATTATTCACCTATTTAGTTGATATAAAATCGATTTCAATGATTACAAATTTGTGCTTATACGGATTTTAAGGTTTTGACGTTATCTAAGTGTGACAATATGGCAACAATAAAAATCATTGACGTCTTTAGCCTTCATAATGTTTTACGCTGCCACCAAAAATAAACCGATTATAGCAATACAATACCGAAACAGAGCTCGAAGCAGGTCTAATCGTCACAGGAAGCAATCGACATATTAAAAAGTCAATTTATTGCGGAAACCAGGTTTATTGGCTATGATTATTTGTTTGAAAATAAAATGAATAATTATGTGCATTAAAAATATTTTTTGAAGTATGTGTGTAAGTAGAAAATTGTAAAGAAATTGTCAATTCTGCCTTCCGTAACATTTCTGAGTTGTAAGCAACAAATATAAAATTTATTTCTGGTATTATAACGACAAATAAAATGTAACGTACATGTGGCTTTACAACATGTTATTGTTAGTAAAATGACTTCTGTAGACTATATAAGGCTGTAGGAATCAGTTAGCTAACACGATAAGACAATATACAGTTGAAGATTAGCGGTGTAGAAAATTAATGATACATCTGTAATTCAATATTTAAGAAATTGGCTTTCGAATTAATACTGAAAGGCATCTTATAAACGACAATGATATGAAGAGGTGATTCTGTTAATTTGTTTTCTGGCCTCATTTTAATATCACACATTTGCATTAATGGTCACATTTACACAAACAAATTACTGTTGAAGGATGTTTTAACTTATATAAAGAGGGATATTTAACAACATAACACATAACACTTTATCATTAGCTTCGAATTGAATTGATTGATTTGTTTTGTATAAACCATTGAGTAGTACCACGAATTTTAGAAATAGAGGCTTTATTGTGTTTAAATCCTAACAAAACTTTCGAAATAACCAAATAAAATAAATATCAATCCAATACGGCTAGACAATGTTTCAGATAAACCCTACCTGATGCAACCTGTAGAACCAAGAAGAAAAGTATTACCCACAGAATTCCTCCATACCTATTCACAACCATGGTGTTTAGTATAATATGAGCACATCATAGAAACCGAAACATTCTGCTCAGCAGAAAATGCTGATGGACAAAATTGAATATGAATAATTTTAAGATACAACGCGTTTCATTGCCAGGCCTTGACGCTAATATTATATCTTAATCCGGTTGACTTGTAAATATACCAACAAAATATGCTAACTAATAATACGGAAAAGTAAGACTGAATATTTCGTATTAGATTACTATCATGAAACCTATAATATACCTACTTCACAATGTAAACCACAGCCAATAGGGCCCTTAAGTAATCAGGACGACGGCCGATGTGACAACGGAACATAGAAAAGTGTTTTCTTCCGAGATTTGGTGTTTAGTATTTCCTTTACTTGCTTTTAGGTGCCTTTCACCACCAGATTTTCGAAAATAATATGACTAGCATCGAGTTCCAATCAGGCCGAATGATAAACTGACCTATGATATATAGGTCCCTATTATTAAGAAGTCTAGACTTTAGCCATTGCCGCTTATCGAATATTAGAAGGAATAGCAGAAGCTCGTAATATGCTAAGTGCATAAGGGAAAAAATAGCGTTTGTACAAAAATATGACCTATAGATTAACGCAGGAGCCCATACCTCCTATATAACTGTCAGTGTTTTCACAAGTTGGGCTATTTTTAGATCTGTCGATCATTTTCACCTCCAATTAGTTGGTTGCACCAGTGGCAAAAGAAGATGCCACATTAGCTACTTTGGTTATACCAACAACATGGCTGCTACGCTTTTGTGATTTTATTCCCTTAGGAATGATTGTAACTCAATAAGAGTGGGAACCGTTCTAAAAATAACCGAACTTGTGAAAACGCTGTGATGGATGGACACTCCTGGTTATGGGCTCCTGATTAACGTTTAGATTCTACTTTATTTTGAGGCTATTTATTTAAAGCGTGAATAAGTCTTGTTTATTCTGGTACTGAAAAGCAATGTAACAGTACAATACCGAAACAGTTCAGGGAAGAAGAATATGCTGCAGGAGTAATAATATGACCTATGGATTAATGTTTAGATTCTATACGTTTGAGGATAATACCTTTAAAGCGTGTATAAGTCTTGTTTGTTCTGGTACTGAAAAGCATTGTAACATTACAATACGAAAACAGATCAGGGAAGACAAAGACGATACAGGAGTCATTGTTATGTGACTCTCTTTATTCAAAACAATAAATTAGCATCCGAAGTGCGATCTTCTAATTGAAAAATGGGATAATTTTGGATAATTTTAAAAGGCACGTCTTACATATGATGTTTACCATCGCCCAGAATCAATGGACATATCGAGTTCTGAATATAATTAAAAGCGACTGTCCACTAATATCAAGCAAACCGCGGCAAAAGATGAAAACAATTTAAGTCTTCATATTTCGTTAGAAGATAGGCTTTGGTCAGCTAGTAAACGTGCTGGGATTTTTTTGTTCAAAAATTTATTTAACTTCGAGAAAAAAACAAAACGGATACGGCCGGCGTGAGTCCAAGGTAGCCTGAAATAAAAGTGATTTTCCCGGACTCTCCAGCCTTGCCCTGTACAAACGCTAAAGGAGCTTCGTACTTTTCGAATTCGGATATTTGTTTCGAAAGCATTGATCAACTGTTTGAGTGCAATAATTAGTTGATAGCTTTATTCGCAAGATCCTGAGAGCCCACATAAATACGCTGTAGTTTGCTAATTTGAAAACCTTATTTCAGGGCGCTTTTTTGAAAAAACATATTTTATATGCGGCATAATTCAGAATCCCATCAAGCTTCGAGTTTGATACAATCAAGAGCCCATTACCAGGAGGCAGAACAGATGATGTAGCTATTTTTAGCTTTGTGTTTCCCGCGAGAAGAAACAAAGGCCGTCACTTTTAACCAATCACGATGCACTGAAACATTGTAATTAACACGGTTCAAACTTCTAAAAATACTAAAGCGCAAGAGAACAAAAGACAACGTAATCGCATACCAGAACTTCGCGACTATAAATAGCCACATCGTCTACTGTGCATTGGGCGCTACCCATCACATAGGTACGCTCCTGGTAATGGACTCCTGATACAATTTAGCATTGATCTAAAACTTACATGATAATTATAATTAGTTTGGGTTATTTTATCAGTGCTACACAGGAGCGGTGTGAATTTCATCGAAATGACAACATGAATTTGGTGTGTGGAATATACATGGCTATATAAATGCAGAAACCTCGGAAACAAATTACAGCTAAATGAAATGACCAAAATATCCAACGGCCATGACATCATAGGATTAGTCGAGACTCATGCCGATCTTATCTCAGAATTATCAGTTGATAGGTTTGTGCACTTTACTCAATGTCGTGATAAAACGGGAAATAGGAATGCCGGAGGGTTAGTCATAAAGCAAAGGGGTTATTTATACCCCGTCCAAGAACAAACATAGGGCCCCTAAGGGCAACTCGTGGATGGTCAGTGAGCCATTTTGGTATACATGTATACTAAAAATCACGTGACCAATGACGTCATCGTTACGTCATCACCACTAAGTGAATCGTGGGAAAATAATACCATATCTGTCCAAATTTGAACTGTCTGGCATTAGAAATGAGGGAGATATTGGCATGCACTTAAAATCACGCAATCGATGACGTCATCGTTACGTCATCGCCACCAAGCTTATTCTCTGAGCTCCACATTAGAGTATTCTTGGCCTTATGAGCAGTAGGTTTTCGTCGAAGCTCACTTTGCCTGCTACTGGTCATGCTGACGAGTCCAAATGAGGACGAAACAGCTGCCCATGACTGCATTCTAGTACGAGCACCTTTTTGTGTCAGGTCTAGCTAGCCGTAGTGCCATTTTTAGGGTTACAATATATAGGATTTCACAATATATAGGATTTCACATTATGTGAATAGGAAGTGACGCAATGGAATGATACTAGTAAAAAATTATGAAATAAAAAATTGATGTAGATAAGGTAAATAAAGGAAGGTAACAAATTACAATAAACTAATGGATGCAAAAAACTAATACAAAATGATATAAAAATAATGACGATAAATAAAACATATGTGAATAAATGTATGTGAATAAATGTATGTAAATAAATAAACCAAACACGTTGCATGGCACTACCCAACACACGCTATAACGTAGCTAGCGTCTAATACGCATGCTCACATCTTATTACCGGTAGAGTGGCAACCATGTACAGCTGTTTCGTCCTTGTTAGGACTCATCAGCATGGCATACCCCCAAGACCGTCAGCCTCACTTTAGATCATAGGCCTCAGAATCTGGTTACTCTAACGGCGAGCTCGAAAGCTGCTTTAAACCCCAGCCACCACGCTACACGTGTGGGAGCTAGAGATGTGAACAAGCGCTATAGCAATGTGGATCTCTCCGAAGAGGATCTGGTAGTGCAAAATGGAACGGCCAAATCCGAAATTATAAACCAAACACGTTGCTGGGAGTATACGTTCCCGTTTAGTCCACACAGTGGTTTTGGGTTTTCGTATCCGGCAGTGTCGCAATAATTAATAATAGTAGTAAATAGAGACTAAAAGTTGAAGAACGAATGACTGTAAGCAATTATGAGCAATTATATGAATAAACGTCGTTGGGCTCGGCTGACCGACATCCCCAAGTATCCTATATGACTGTGTGTGTCTGAATTGTGTAGTGGAGGCAAAATCTGGTTACTCTAACGGCGAGCTCGAAAGCTGCTTTTAGCCCCAGCCACCACTAGCTAGCTACGTCATAGCGTGTGTTGGGTAGTGCCATGCAACGTGTTTGGTTTATAATTTCGGATTTGGCCGTGCCATTTCCATTTTGGACTACCAGATCCTCTTCGGAGAGATCCATATTGCTATTGCGCTTGTTCACATCTCTAGCTCCCACACGTGTAGCGTGGTGGCTGGGGTTTAAAGCAGCTTTCGAGCTCGCCGTTAGAGTAACCAGATTCTGAGGCCTATGATCTAAAGTGAGGCTGACGGTCTTGGGGGCTATGCCATGCTGATGAGTCCTAACAAGGACGAAACAGCTGTACATGGTTGCCACTCTACCGGTAATAAGATGTGAGCATGCGTATTAGACGCTAGCTACGTCATAGCGTGTGTTGGGTAGTGCCATGCAACGAGTTTGGTTTATAATTTCGGATTTGGCCGTACCATTTCCATTTTGCACTACCAGATCCTCTTCGGAGAGATCCCCATTGCTATAGCGCTTGTTCACATCTCTAGCTCCCACACGTGTAGCGTGGTGGCTGGGGCTTAAAGCAGCTTTCGAGCTCGCCGTTAGAGTAACCAGATTCTGAGGCCTATGATCTAAAGTGAGGCTGACGGTCTTGGGGGCTATGCCATGCTGATGAGTCCTAACAAGGACGAAACAGCTGTACATGGTTGCCACTCTACCGGTAATAAGATGTGAGCATGCGTATTAGACGCTAGCTACGTCATAGCGTGTGTTGGGTAGTGCCATGCAACGTGTTTGGTTTATTTATTTACATACATTTATTCACATATGTTTTATTTATCGTCATTATATTTATATCATTTTGTATTAGTTTTTTGCATGCCATTAGTTTATTGTAATTTGTTACCTTCCTTTATTTACCTTATCTACATCAATTTTTTATTTCATCATTTTTTACTAGTATCATTCCATTGCGTCACTTCCTATTCACATATTGTGAAATCCTATATATTTTGAAATCCTATATATTGTGAAATCCTATATATTGTGAAATCCTATATATTGTGAAATCCTATACATTGTAACCCCCTATTTTAGACCTCTACTTACAACATCTAGTACCTGAAGAAGGCAAGTTTGGCGAGCCGAAATATAGTACGTTTAAAACTATACACGTTGTTTCAGCTTTGCTACAGTCCTTGGACTTCTCGCTTCGACCTATTCATAGCTTGATTACGTCTAGAACGTTCGCTTGATAATGCCTAATTGTGTTGATGCATGCAGTCTAAGTAGTTCTGGAACTTCCAATCTGTACAAGGATTGTGTGACAAAGTTATTATTTAGTGTAGCTAAATCAAATTGATCTTTAAATTAAAATGCCCGCTGAACTTTGAAATCACATATCGAAGAGGTGAAAACGAGTTTTTATCCGTTTCACATCGGCGCAGTTCTAATTGAGTTTTTGGGAATCTAACGCTAGCCAAATGTAGCTTGCAAACGTTTTATCAAATATAAACAGTGCATGATCCGGAGGTCAACTGGCTGGAAGATCAAAGTAAACAAAGGCTTATTATCTTTCCCACTGGTATTCTTGAAGGTTGTCTAGCACTATTTATATCTGCAGTCAATCTTGATTTGTTCCTCCTACTCCAAGATTGATAAGTATTCAAGCCTTTACTAGATAACAATACATGTATATATACAGTGCTCAGCTGTTCGCGTTCGACCATCAAATTCAAACTATTTCAGTGATATTTACCGTATCATATCTCGAAGTGATCACATTTTCCATTAGCTTTTGTTTGGCTATTGTATGGTTTTGTTTAGCTTTGCTTTCCTCACTTTCCAAAATCTTGGCTTTCATTCCCCAGTAAGCAGGGGCGATATCGATGTTAGTTAACATCTCCTCGTCATTCAACTGAACTTTAAGCTTGTATTTACGCTGACGAGTACGAGTAAAGAGTGCAGCACGTTCTACATGTATCTCTGAGCCTAGGCATGTATTATGAACGTGCCATGAGACTCGGGGAGCTTTGTCGCGAAAACAGTTCAGTGTACATTGCCATCTCTATCTCTGTTGCATCCAAAACGTTCCCAAAACTGCCAACACAGTACATTCAAGACACTAAATTCTGCTTAGCTAAGCCAAACGCTCTCATAAATTTCTGGGCTTCTCTCGTAAATACGACACGCGACCAAATGTCAGTTTTTAACAATATTGTTGTAGCGATAAATTAATTATAAGGCATTTCGGAATAATAATTACCTTTAACAACACCGCCAAATCCTTTCGAAGGGTCTTTGCGATGAATCGAAAACTTTGAGTCATGCCATAAAAATATAAACTCCGTCAATACGTCTTCGGAAAATCGAAGACTATTCGGACAGCCAACGGAGAGTCCCCGATGTACACAGAAAAAACGAAGTACACACCATAAAACGATGAATAAATTAACTCGGAGAACTTACCCTAATAACTCGTGTTCTGCGCTTGCGCGCATCCACGAGTTAAAAATGTTATGTGGTGTAAAATAGATCAAAAAATATTTACATTGCAAGAGGATATCTATCTTGGCACAGTTCACCTGAGCCCCCCAAACTCAGAAATATATACCGATGAAGATTTCAAAACTGACCTAGAGTTAGATTTTTTAAATTTCGTAACGAAATATAAAATTATATTGCAGGGAGACTTTAATGCGCGTACCGGAGAGTTACAAGAGTATATAATAATAATAATAATAATAATAATAATAATAATAATAATAATAATAATAATAATAATAATAATAATAATAATAAATAATAATAATGGTTTATTTACAGTATATCCACGGAGTGGCTCCAATGTGTAATGAAATATATTACAGTAATTACATTAAGTGATATGTTACCACTAAAAACTACTTATAAAACTATTCTAATTACAGTAATAATTTTGCTACAGAAAATAGGAAATATAAAACTACCTGATCTTTTAAGTATGACTTAGTAAGCCTGTAATAAGACTTAAAGTCTTTACATTGACTTAGATCACAGGCAGCCCAAGCTGACAAGTTACGAAAATATAACTATATTTTAATTGATAAGGGTTTGTATGGGAGCGTAACGAACTCCGTTTACTAGCCATAAATACTGTAAACATGTTGAGTAAAAATGACTTACCTTGCCACTGCGATGTCTTCTGTCATGTTTCTCTCCTTGTTGGGTGGCTTTAAGTTGATTTTAGCCGGTTTTTTTTCGGAATCCCTTCTTCCTAAAAATAGGGAAGGCTGCACACTCTATATTGACAATGCTCGCCATCCAGAGCGATAAATCCCACTTCAAAATCATTCAGAGTTCACAAAACCTCTACGAATTCCCGGCCCAAAGGTTGTTCCTTCCATAGAATGCCACTGTTAATCCATTCCTGTATTATCAAGCACACACGACTACATTTTCTTTCTCGAGTCCAATTGAACTCCTAACCGCCGTCAAGTATAATTCGACGACACCAGAGTTGAAAATCTGGCTGAGCAGCCTAGCCTTCGCAGCAAAGGTAACCCCTTCAGGGGTTGGAGAGGCTGCTCAGCCAGCTTTTCAACCCTGAAAATGCCTAGGGGAATGATGCTAAATAGCTTAGAAGTGCTCATGGAGTGATCCTACTTTGCATTGCAGTGTGCCTTTAGACTTATACGCCGATTGATCCGATGGTATGTAAAGTTTTGCAGTGCATCCTGGGACTGCAGTCTGAACTATAGGCCCACATCATGAGCGTAGTTATCACAAAAAGGCTACTACTACCCACCATACTTGGCTGGCATGCACGTAGTTTTTGGTCTCCCGGCTTTTCTCGTTTTCTCAGCCCTTAACCGGTTTTCTTACCATAGGGGTGTTAGACGTGAGTCCTCCTTTTGTGTTAACATTGCTCATTATGCTTACGTGCTAGAAAACCATTCTTTCCTCGCGTTCTGAAGATAAGGGCGCTGAATGTCAAATAGGATGGCAACAGAGACAATGACATTCATGGTCAGTTTGATACTTCGTTTTTCATTGAATGTATCGCAACCAAGCTTCCTGTGCTGCTATGAAAATAGTATAGAAGAATCAAAACGAAAATTAATAGAATTTGAGCGAATTTTAAGGCGTTTATATTGTTGTTGTGTCGATCTCAGGGAATAGTTAGTATGCAAAAATCGGGAGCAGTGTTGATTAGCGCTTGTTATTCCTACGGAACTCTCTCAGAAGTATTTCAAGAACTTATAAACAACTATGACAGTACCTTTTTGATCACTTACTTGTAAATGTTTTGACAGTACGCACATATGCACACGCCGGGAAACTGGTAACTACAATCGATCGAGTGTCCAATGATGCAGTAATGTTCAAGAAGTTAACAAGTATGATTTATCAAAGTCTGAGAAAAGTGTATGCAACAGAATAGTCACAACTCGGCCATAATTTGTGCTGAACTATATCCAGTAAAAACCGAGCTAGTGAATCTGCGATTGCTTGCTCGCTGTACTGGATTCTGCTTTTCGCTGTCCATACAGTTAATCTATACTTCGATATGCCAAGGAACTTGAATATCAACACAAGGTGAGGGGAAAATTCAAAGTACTGTTCCCTAATCAATTAATCTAGCAACATTGATGATAAATTATTCTGCAACTAACAATGGCACTCAATATTCTTCATCCAGCCTTGCTCTCACTTGAAAAATAATTTGAATGATCTGAAGGAACTGGGGTGTAGTTTATCAGGTTGATAGACATGCATATATAGTTTGTTCTACACTGGAGTGTAATTAGCATTGTGAATGCAAGGAAATGGAATGCAGTTTATACACATCTAAATAGCCGTAGCCAGCTATAGGGTTGATTGTGTTGTTTCGATTGTGTTCTACACTAACTCCAATTACTGTTTTACACTGCATACCACAAAGCAAAATCATAGTTTAAGAACAGTGCTACAAATGCTCAAATGAATGATAAACATATAATATCAAGCCACATAAGCATCCAATGATTTAATGTTACACAAAGATAATTACAGTTTTATAACCAGATGCATCCCATTGCGTATTAACTTAATATAACAAGACATTCAACATTTTCACATTAGTTAAAATCAAGTATTTTTGATCAGGATTATTCACACCCACAGTCCACATCATTACAGCAATCTTTCAGTCTCCGAAGGGTTGTATTTGTGTTACCACAGGAAACCAAATCCTTTCTAAAAGAATATGTCGAACGCACTTTGATAATCTATGATTACTTCTAGTTTATATTATAATGTGAGATAAAGTTCTTTATTTGGTGCAGAGTAAACTTTTAATACAACTGCCAGGACGTTTTGGAATTCCTCTTCTCATTCCGATTTTTAAACTCCTTTGAGAATTCCAAGACAATGGTCCAAATTAGAGGAACAAAACGAATCGCTCAAAGAGTTCTGGTAGTTGTAGTATGTGACGTCATCGTGCAACTATCGTATTTGTTTGATCCCAACCGAGTTCAAAGGTGTTTATGGTTTGTTTTTATGTTGATCTGGTTAAACGGACGCAACCTGTGCGTACTATAGAAGGGGTCTTAGAAAATGGAGCACTTCTTGCACTGTTAGCCAAATATGAGGTGTTTTAACAGTTTCGTTGGAGATTCCATAACATACCGCTTCTTTGTTGCCTTTCAGTCGATACCGGTTAAATGTTTACCGGTTAAATGTTTACCGATTCACTGTACTTCTGATCAGTTTTGGGCCCAATACTATATTTGATGTATACGTCACCCATAGGAGATATGCTACGCGCTCATAACTTGGACTTCCATCATATGTCAAATCTCGTGTTGAGCGTTGCTTATCTGATATTATTGAATGGTTGGCCTTCAATAAGCTGAAACTCAATACGGATAAAACTGAAGTTCTGATCCTAAGCTCCAAATACCGCCCGGAACCTGCTTTTCCACTGCTTTCTGTAGGCTGTGATGTTATTTTACCTAAGAATGCGGCTAGAAATATAGGTGTCATATTTGATAATACGCTGAATATGACTGCGCACATTGATAACATCTGTAAGTCGGCCTTTTTCCATCTTCGCAATATTGCACGCGTTAGAAGGCATCTGTCTCTTAAGACCACTGAGATTCTGGTTCATGCTTTTGTATCTAGTAAACTTGACAATTCTAATGCTGTTTTATATGACTCCCCAACGAACAGTTAAAGAAGCTTCAGCGTGTTTTAATGCTGCGGCTCGTCTTATATCTTATACGCGTAAATACGATCATATAACAGCAATACTTAAGCAATTGCACTGGCTCCCTGTTGAGCAAAGGTTAACCTACAAAATCGTATTATTGACTTTTAAAGCTGTCCATGGATTAGCTCCTAGATATATCTCTGATCTGATAGAACGTTATGTTCCTGGTAGGACTCTTCGGTCTGGTTCTGCTAATTTGTTAAGAGTACCCAAGTATAATCTGGTATCACATGGAGGGAGAGCGTTTTATGTTGTAGCGCCCACACTGTGGAATGATTTAAATTTCGTGTTTATATAAATGTTTTTGTATTGTATTGTAATCGTCATGTTTGTAATTTCACACCATAGCGTCAGATCCCTACGTTTGTTTTCTTGCGTATTCACTTGTAAACCCTGAAGAAGGTCGGCCGTGCCAGCCGAAATCTTGGTTATAATACTTATACCCATTACCGTATAATCAGCGTTTTCTTCGTTGTTACTGCATATTTACAAATTTTCGCTGATTAGATCCCTCCGAGGTGATCCGGTACTATACTTCGTCCGTTGGTCTTTGAAGTTTTCTAGTATTCATGTATAGCGATGTTCAATGCATGTCGTCATCCATTGTCATGTGTTTATAAACACGAAACATCGCTATACCTTGCACTGACATTATAAGAAAGGCAGAAAATACTGTTTCCTGAAGGTAATATGTAACATAGTAAGGCACGTGTTATGCGTTTATGAAAATTGATGCATACTTATTAAGGCCAAGACTAATACAGAATTAGTTAATGTCTTCGTAAAGCGTGACGTCTTCCTGGTTATTGGATGTATTTTCTCCTTCCATGGTGATGTGTCTCAGTGGCTCATAATCAGCTTCCTCACATGTACCTGGCCGAGGACTCAACTCCATATAATCTTGATTTGCTGGAGGATATTTGTTCCCTTCCTGTACGTTTGATTCCGATATTTCTTGCCGTGGCTCTTGTTCTTGAGTTTCTCGACCCAAGTAATCGTGGGATTGTTTCTTGAGCTGTTTGTAACGTCTTTGGCGGTAAATTAAGAATATGCAGAATCCAAGAAACACGGCGGTAGTGAGGGACAGGACAACAACAGCTGGTAGTAGAACTGTCAATGTAATATGTTAAAGTGGGTATGCATTAAATATTAAGCTCATCTCATTTGAAAGCCCTTTCAAAATGATAAGGCATTGACATTTACGGAAATGGCATTTTCAGTTTGTGAATGTGTCATCTCATTCCATATATATATACAGATTTTTTTGCGATATGGAAATGAATGATATATGACGTCAGTTGAATTGAACAGCCTTGAGTGTTACCATCGCAACATTATTCTTCATTTTGTGATTTGTTTCAAGGTTGTTCAAATCAATTGACGTCATAGATGATCTCATTTAAGAAATAGAAAACGTTTACCGTGTTTACATAGCCTGATGCAAACAAGAGGGGAAGTTTGGGAGAATTCTCAAGTTGTTGTGTAAACCCGAGACGGAAGTAATTTTCAGTTGTTTTCGCCATTCTTTGCAGAAAAAAGCAAAAACTACAATGTATGACGTCATTTCCATGTTTACATAGCCTCATGCAAACACGGCTTTCAATCAATCAGAGCGCGCGTTTTCTTTGGGTTATTTTATAAATGCATATTTCAAATACCTGAATATCTCTGGAATGAGATGAGATATTGACAAACGGAAAATAAAATATTTCATCAATTCGAAGGGGCTTTTAAATAAGACTTAATTATTTTTAGAGATCTCTTTAGGCACTCTAATGCCTAATTAGAAGTAACACGTTAACTTATATAATTATGAAAGCAAAATTAATCTGATTAGCATAGATCAGGAGCCCATTACCTGGAGCGTACCTATGTGATTGGTAGCGCCCACAGCACAGTAGACGATGTGGCTATTTATAGTCGCGAAGTTCTGGTATGCGATTACGTTGTCTTTTGTTCTCTTGCGCTTTAGTATTTTTAGCAGTTTGAACCGTGTTAATTACGACTTTTCAGTGCATCCTGATTGGTTAAAAGTGACGGCCTTTGTTTCTTCTCGCGGGAAACACAAAGCTAAAAATAGCTACGTCATCTGTTCTGCTGCGGGACAGACCTAATCTGGGAGATGCACGCTCCTAGTAATGGGCTCCTGCATAGATATGACATTAAAGAGTGTAGCATATTACTATTTAGCCTTAGCCACAGTAAAGCCACTTTTAATGGTGATGAACCGTGAAATGAAATCACCACTCCATTAAATGTAATCTAAAATAATACATAATATAATACATTTATTATATGGACGATAGTGTTTTACTGAGAAATAAACTACTCATAGAACTCATACGAAACTACATCCGGGTATTGAGTGACGTATTTTCCATATCCTCACTAATGAAAATATCGATGACGTCACGTTTGCCGCCTTTTGAACTAGAAAGATGGCGGCAGGTTTGTGAAAATCACAAAGGAAGACGTAAACAACTTAAATGAGTTGCACGACAATGGATATTCCGAGGACAAAGAGCCAAATGTATAGATCTAAGCTCTCTGAAGATGTTCTCGACTGCAACGAAGAGACAAGGAAACCCAATGAAACTCTCCAGAACAGCTTAGAAACCTCAGAGAAGAGATCATAGCATCATACAGCAAAGAGAGGTGGACAAGGCTAGCGCTCTACTTCTCTAGATAGCTGGCATCTCAGATTGCGCGATCTATCAAGGGCACCGAGTTGATATACATGAACTAAACCCGCATATTTCCTAAAGATTTAAACTAGTAATTGTATAGTTTGATTTGACGAAGATCGTATCGAGGTATTGATTTACGTTGAAGAGGCACTCTCAACTGTGATCCCTCGGGCGCCTCTTTTATTGTACATCTGCGATTTCGTTGCGCCGCCATTGTCCTGTGAGCCTGCTCACTACGCCGCCATTGTTCAGAGGGACTGCTAGCTACCCAAAACGCTTAAATCGACATTTTCCGTGAAGGAGAAAATAACATACTAGACGCGAGAAGGATCACGGTTGAGAGTGGCTCTTCAACAAAATCAACAGTTTCTTAGTATTACTTACAGTTGTTTCCATTCCCACGATTATTCCTAAGTGCTTCTATATTAACGTCTTGTTGTAGCTCTATGCTATACTCAACAGATCCAGCTTTGTTAGTGACATTACACACGTAGGTGCCGTAATCGTCGTCTCCTCTTGGTTGTACAAGAACAATATTTTCCAACACACGCACTGCTTTACTTGATAGAATCTCTCCATCCCTTTTCCACAGGTAGGTAAGTGGTTTCGTACCAGTTGCGAAACAAGCAAGAAATACATTACTATTGAGAGACGCTGTCATCGTTTTAGGTGATATGTCAGTCACGATTTCTGGAGAACCTAAAAAGTCATCAGAAAATTGTATTGGTGGAATAAATAAAATGCTTCATTACGATTTAATATGATATTTTTTCTTATAATGATGTTACACCTTATGTTGAGAACGTTTACATACATGTAATGTACATGTTTAGGCAAGCCTAAAAGCGAGTACAATACATACTGGTAGTAATTAAGGGCCCACTGACATATTTCGTTGCTATGCAACACCGTTGTTATGCTCGCAGCAGCAGATGCAATTTTGACTTCCGGTTTTTGCTAGCCTGAGAAAACAGCCGACTCGGGCTATATGAGTCGGCTGTTTTCTCAGCCTAGTTTTATGCGTGTTGACCGGCCACCCGATAGTTTTAATACTTACACATGTTTGTAAGTTTTATTCGTTGTTTCCTTGAAAGGTTTTCATGAATGAATGAAGTAAAGTGTTCAAAAGTCGGAACAAGCTGTAGCGGGGAAATGAAAAGCTTGGTTTATCGTGTGAAAGAATATAATACTTGACAAGAATCTCAATCCGATAATTTTGAAGGAATCGTTCAGGACTCGAAAGGCACCTAACTGTACTTGAACCTACCGAAAGGCACCTAACCTGTACTTGTACCGGCCGAGTAAAATAGTAACGGCAAGCGTACGGCGCCGCCTACACAGTGATGAAGTCAGTCAGGAAATCGCCGATGTATGGGAAAGCAAACTTGTATTAGACTCTCCGATGTAGCCGAGCTCTTTCTACTGTTAATAGAAAGAAAGAACATCTAGTAAATAGTATCTAAATTTGTCAAAGATACAGAAGCTGAAATGGCTGCTTCCAGCGAGAAAATGGCTTCTAAAAACACGAAGTACGGCCACTCAAGAACACTGCAAGAAGTCAAGTGATTTTCGACCAGCATGTTTTCAACTCAAATCTTCCACAAACATGCACACTTTTGTCTCCAAATAATGCTTTCGGGTTCCTGGTAAAGTTGTGATTGAACCTCAGTGCAACTAATTAAAATAAGGTCAGTATTCACCCTTAAAAAAAGTATTTTTGATGTCGGAAAACAAACTGTTGAGAACGCCACGAGATTCAACTTCAAGTGAAAGTTGTCGAATCTCGGTCTAATTTTAGCTCGATTTATATTGGCTCTTCGGTTTGCCGCGAAATGGGTTCCTGGAATGTGCTCCATGGCAGTCCGAAACCGGCTCATTGCAGACAATCAAGTTAGCTCATTGTAGACTGGAGTATTCAGCCAAGTCCCAAAACTGGCCCATCGCCAGAAATTCGAGACATTGAGGCCTGATAGTATATAGATGGTAGACATAGCATATATGGAACATTGGGACACTATAACGCAGGATACATAAAGTACCAACCCGTAATTGGGTAACACCGCTCCCCAAAATTTTATCGCAGACTCATCTGTTTTGGTCCGTTTAGGACCTACTTTCCAAAAGGACAAATTAGCTTGAATAACTGCTGGCTGTTTAAACAAACACACTGCAGTTTCTAGAGTACATAACAAGGTTTCCAAAGCTGCCATGTTTGTTGGATTTGGTCACTTGTGGTCAGAGTTATGTCAGTCTCAAGACGAGCAATATTACGGGTTTTAGCGTGCAAATATTGAGTCTGAGGTTTCTTGTCGAACAGCTGATTTTTCAAGAAGGAAAATGAATCATCGAAAATGTCAGAAGGAAAGAATACGGTAGGTCTTGTTTATATTTTCAACTCTTCGCTCGCACATTTTTTGCTAAGGTTTTAGATTTGCAGCAGATATATTTTATAAACTCTTATCTGCATGTTTTTACTGGAAATCGTTTAATGTCCACTGTAAATAAATCGAATTTTATGCTTTCTCTAAAATCAAAGAAATGAATCATCAAAGTTTACTACTTGGCTTTGAAAATATCAAAATTAAATTGATAATATCTGTAGAAATAATGCTTCGTCGCACATTTTTACGATTGTACCGTATTTCATGAGATATAAGGAAAATGTTAAGGATCCCATACATTTCTCTGTAAATTTTCACGACACATTCCACACAGTGAACAGGGGTCAATATGTATTGCGCAATAACCATGTCTCGAATTTCTGGCGATGGTATTATCGGGGAAAATAGGAGAAAATGCACATCCTGTTCGACAAATCATTGTAGACTTGACTGCAACAACAGTTCTGCGACCATTTCATGACCACAAAACAGGCACTTTTGCGCATGCGTTAATTTCTTTACTTCCGGTTTCTAAAAATCCTAAACATTTAGCGCGCTTTCACTAAACACCAAACTTTTTCCCGTTAAAACGTTCTCGACCACGTTCTCCTCAAAATTGAGCATGGATTTTGGAAACCGACAATAAATGCCAAAGTTATGGCTTTTCATTCACCAAAAAAGTTTAAAATTGGACTGAAAAGCGTTGTAAAATCTTTATTTTTTGTCGTAATGGCAAACGCATGCTCGGTTTTATGCGCCTTAATTCGTAGGTTCGGAAAATATTCATAAATTACTAGTATTACTGGTATTTTCAAGCTCTCAATTTTTCGATTTCAACGGAGCCAGAGAATGCATGGCCTGCCGGATTCAACTTCGCAGTCATTCCATTACCAAACTACTGGCAGCAGGCTAGATCTCGTAGAATGAAAGAGATAAAAGAAAGTAGACTTTCTATGAGTTTAGATGAAGGCTTCATATGTAAATACGTGGCTCCAAGCAAAATGTTTGGTAATTACAGGTTGGGAATTATGTGTTATATGTCTGGGTATTATATTTTTACGATTGAGATATATTTTCTCGAGCCTGATAGTCGAGGAAAACTAAAACTGACGAGTGTATATTCACAGCCATATTACACAAACTTTCTGTGATATATTGATCATTAAACGACGTTTGACACCTTCGATCAAAGGTTGCAAGAAATTATTTTCGAATTTCCAGTAAAAGAATATTTCGAGCGCGCATGCGCTGACACACGCTATCACCTGGGTGGCTACTATACTACTGCAACAGTCACATTTTAATTGGTTTACAAAACCGTTCAAGTGAGTTTACAATAAACCGATGAAAACCGGTTTGTGTCCCGTGTAATTCGAACTCATATTTGCACTTGTTTTGGCCCGTATTTGACCTCGATCGAAAACAGCAAGTATAAGTAGAGGAAATCGCATGAACGCGAGTGCTATACGGGATTTATAGGCACTGAGTGATATTGTGAAAGTTTTACTAATTGCACGATCCTTTAGGCTAGTACAATTTGAGAACTTTCAAAATATCACTTGAAAAATGTCAGCTGAAACCATTTTTATACTGCGTACATAAACGTGCATATTTAGCCAAATTTATATTATTTGTTACAAATCAAAGCCACTGGTGTGAATTATTAAAAAAAAAATGTACCAAATAATAGGGAACAGCAGGGTCATATTATGAAGAGAATACTTGAATATTTAATTACCATCTTCCTGTGTTCTAATGGTTTTTGCAATACTCGGAGAACCTGTAAACCTATTGTTACGTACAGCTACCGTTACAGTGTATGACGTATATTTCTTCAGATTCTCCAACAAATACGAAGTACTTCCAGGTCTATTCACGTAAACCGAATGTGGTGAGTATCCCATCTGCGTTTATACAATCTTGTATCCAACTAAAGGTCCGTTCACTGAGGCACTTGATGGATTCTAGAATGAGGGAAAAATATATTAATTCATCAATTGAGACGAGCCAAGAGGGCATGCTCCTTTAAAAGTTTGATTTCCAGTATCTGTGATTCCGATATTCGGTACACTTTTTTGTTCAATGTATATATACACTATAGTTTCTTCTTAACATTTGTGATTTGAGATTTCAGAAAACTAACTTGTTTTTAAAACAATCATTTTGTAGATCGTACTCAGTCGATCCACATTTTGTAATTAATCAGAAGTGAATCATGGCAGTCTACATTTTTAACAAAACTGCGTAATGTTAAAAAATGATATGTTTTAAGAACGGTTGTTACTTGAGACATGCATTGCACAAAGGCTATAGGAAAAGGGACAGTAATATACCGAAATGAACTTTGGTTGAGACAAAATCGTTATTTTTTAGCTCGTGGATGCACGAATGTACAGGAACGAGTTATCGGGGTTAGGTGGATTTCATTTCCGAATGTGCCGTATCCGCGTATCCTTTACCGAATGTGCCGTATCCTTTTCCGAATGCCGTAACCTTTCCTGAAGATGTATTGACGGACGTTTGTGGTCGCTGTAACTGTGAGGAACAAACTTTTATCAGAGAAGACGCGTCGAAGCTTTCGAAAGGATTTGGTCATGCTGTAGATATGCCGTTTTCTAAGGTAAATATTCCTCAATGACTTACAATTTACTGCTGTGAAGTTTCTCTGTTGACTCTCTGTCTACCTTGATATACTCGCACGATATTCGGGATAAGCAATAGTGAACGTTTGGTGGTAGCTCATATTTATTTATCCACGCTGGCGAAACATTGATGTCTTGGGGTTCACAAAATAGTGAACTTTTGGAATAATAAATTCTCTCACAGTCGACCTGGGCTCTTATGCAGTCTTCTCTAACTTCTATAGCTTCATATGTATGTCGATTGCTCACAAAGCTATCGTGTTTGAGTTCATGAGCTTTTACATGGGATTTTTAAAATTCAAAGTTGATTATAAAGCTTGCATTTCTTCACGAGTATAAGATAACATATTTAACACAATAACATATATCATTCAAATTATTTTTTCCATCGTTTTGATTGGCCGAGAGAACTACAAATAACTGCCTACAAATAATGGTCTGCTCATGCGCATTACGGCGCAAAGCCGTTTTGCTGCAAATAATGGTCTGCTCATGCGCAGTAACATTGCATTTGTCGACATGGCTCGCTTTTAATTTATTCATTTGTATTTTGAGCTCTGAAATGCAAATAAAACATTGAACTGGCTTCTTTGTTATTGTTTGACGCGTGCGTCCTGCACCATGAGAGATTGCAAAATATAATCCCAGTGGCCGTGAATGATAAAACAATTATTGGACTCGGTTTTCGTAAAATATCGTGATTTGTTAGTGTCTCGCAATCAATTATTTGCCTCTGCCTTCGACATCGGCAAATAGTTGATTGCTCGCCACTAACAAATCACGATATTTTGCTCAACCTCTGTAGGAGAGAAATGTAATACAATGCCAGTGACACAAATAATTTAGCATATTTGAATGCTGCACTAATATATTCATAATTTGTAAACCATAAATGTTTCAGCTCGGTGCCGCATGCTTCTAACCAAAGCGTCTCCCCATCGTCATGTCTAAAGATAAATCAAAAGCTAAGTAAAGAAGAAATGAGCTGTCCTTGGAACAACGTTTTGAGATTGTAGAAGAATATGAAAGGGGATACTTAGGAATACGATTGGTAACTAGTTCCTGTATAAACTAGTGTTGGTCTGCGTCGGCGGGGAGGATAAACACTGATATATAATCAACTAACGTCGATTGAGGTATGCTAACCGCCGTGGAAAGCGAGTAGCAGCTGGAAAAAGGGATCCTTAGGGATACACCAACTCGCAGAAAAGTACTCGTGCGGGAAGACAGAATAAGTTCCATCATACAGAGTAACGACAAAGTGAGGGAGAGATATGAGAGAGGATTGCCCCAAGCAAAGAAGAGAAACCGCATATCATGATATGTTTTAAGAACGGTTGTTACTTGGGGCATGCATTGCACAAAGGTCATAGGGAAACGGACAGTAAAATACCGAAATGAACTGAGGTTGAGACAAAGTCTGGCGTCGTTTATTAAATTGGGGATGAGAAATATTGACATATTCTGTCGAACTCTTTTTGAAGGTGGCTACAATAAACACTTAATGACTGGCCCCGAGGGAATCAGTGAGTTTTGTTTCCCCTCAATCCTCGATGTTCCCCGAGACGGAGTCGAGGTATCTCAGGGAAACAAAATTCACTGATTCCCTCGGGGCCAGTCATTAAGTGATTTGTTATATAGACATAAGTGTTTATACTACCTGATACAAGCAAAGTTTGTCGTCTTCTCTTTGGGAAGCTGCTTTTCAACTCAAAACGCTGCCAGCGTCGCTACGGCATTTTTAGCATCGTTTTGTGTCTTTCTTGCATCCGTTTTAGCTACCAAATTCTCTCTTGATAAAAATTGTTTCTTTGGAGCTGGTTCCATTTTGAATGCTTTCTCTCGACGTAAAATTGTCAGGTTTTGATGAAGATCTAGACATTAGGTTAGCTTTTGATGAAGATTTAGACATTTTGGTAAACAAATATTTCCCGCCTTTAGCTAGCCAGTGGCAGTGGCGCGTGCGACACATCACACCATCTTCTGTCACGATGTGATCACATGGCGGGCAACAATTGATGAATTGTTGCCCGCGCGGGAAACATTGGATTTTGATGACTGCCACGTGATCCTGAATCAGCCAATGAGAGCGTGCATTGTGTGTGGAAAACTTATGGCCATGTAACAATCATAAGTATTTTTTCCCCAAAGTTACATAGATATTGGTGCACTCGATGTTGTCCTGGTAATGCCCGATGTTATATGTTATTTGTTATATAGACATAAATGAGAAATTGGTAGCTAAAAAAGGATACAAGAAAAACTAAACGATACTGAAAGATTCGTAGCGATGCTGGCAGCGTGTTGAAAAGCGAAGACGACAAACCTCGCTCACATCATGTAGGTCCTGTATTTATGCATAACTTTGCCTCTAGTAAAACTTATGTCAATATAAAAAATCACTTAATGACTGTCCCCTCGGGAATCAGTGAGTTTTGTTTCCCCTCGATCCTCGATGTTCCCCTAGACTCCGTCTCGGGGAACATCGAGGATCTCGGGGAAACAAAACTCACTGTTTCCCTCGGGGCCAGTCATTAAAGTGCTTAATGTTATATGTCCCTTCCCTAATAGCTTAATCCGGTGTTGGTGCATACATGTTAGTGATTTATATTATTTCACTAAACATGGGCAAGATGTATTGAAAGAACCGCAGGTTGATTGTATTCGTTGCTTATTATTAATAATTAAAATATATTTACCGTCCAGGTGACACGGATGCTTGTTGAAGATGGTGAAGTAATTCTCACACTGGTTGGAACACCATCAGGTACTGTAACATTACAAATACAGACACAAAGGTACTACATGCAATTAATAATCCTTGATAGCGAACGGCACGAGGCACGTACCGCGAAGTACACTGGTATTGCCAATGTTCAACGAGAGTGAGTGCAATTATTGTTTTATTTCTTTAGATTCTTCAACAAATAAGAAGTACTTCCAGGTCTATTCTCATAAAGAGAATGTGGCGAGTATCCCATCTGCGTGTACACAATATTGTATCCAAAGAGTGAGTTAACTAACACATTTCGCTTAAAAAAGCTTTTTTGTTCGCTGGGTTCTCCACTATTACGAAATGAGGTGATTGCCTTGTAGTAGGGAACCAATTAGAGCGTTCTTGTGCTCATAACATATCAAGTAGTTGTGTTTATAATAAACAAATACAGCCATATTTAATGGTTACGAATCAACATTGTAACTGTAGAACTAGGAACATCTTTGTAAAGTAATAGTTCTAATATTATTTATGTGTAACAGTTTGAGAGCAATGCTTGTGATACATATGCTGTATTTAATCGGACACAAAAACTCACACAACCATACAAAATAAACACCTCGAAGCTGTGGCGAAAGAGTGGGAAACTACCCCCTCCCCCCGAGTCGATGTGCCACTTAAAACGCATTCTGTAAGAGCGCGTTCATATTGCGGCTATTTCGATAAAGGAATACCCACACTAGGCGCTGATCAAAGGCAGGACCCGGCTATACCACAGATCGAATTGGAATTTAGCGCGTTGGTGTTTCTGGAGGGAGGAAAACCGAAGAACCTGGAGGAAAACCTCGGAGCAAGGGCGAGATACCAACAAACTCAACTCACATATGGCACCGCGATCGGGAATCGAACGCGTGTCACAGGTGAGAGGCGAAGCGCTTACTACTTGCGCCACCCCGGCTCTCCATATAAAAAAAAAACAATCTTCTTTACGTTATCAATCAAAAAATATAATTCCCAAATGATGTACTAAAAGTGGTAGTTAAGTACTATTTTCAAGGTAAAGTCGATGGCTATATAGCCTTCGACTCAAACGAGACCAAGAGCATTCCCAACTCTCATGAGCTGTTGTGTCCCTCTACATGTACGAACTTATATATATGCACTCGTTTTGGCTCGTATTTTCACCCGATGGAAAACGACAAGTATAATAAATCATATTACTTTCGTGTATGATGTCAAAACAAAACGTTGTAAGTCCTTAATTTACCGTATCATGATCAGCAACGTTACAACACAACGTCTTACCATCTTCCTGTGTTCTAATGGTCTTAGCAGTACTTGGCCGACCTGTAAATCTGTTGTTTTGTACAGCTACCGTTACAGCGTAAGACGTATATTTCTTTAGATTCTTCAACAAATAAGAAGTACTTCCAGGTTCATAAACATTAAGCGAACGTGGTGGGTATCCCGCTCGCTGCGTGTATACAATCTTGTATCCAACTAAACGTCCATTTACTGAGGCACTTGATGGATTCTAGAATGAGGACAAATGATATTAATTCGTCAATTGAAAGGAGCCAAGAGGGCATGCTCCTTTAAAAGTGATTTTTCTGTATCTATGATTCCTATATGTAATATATACACTATAGTTTCTTCTTAATATTTGTGATTTGAGATTTCAGAAAACTAACTTGTTTTTAAAACGATGTTGATTTTGTAGATCGTACTTAGTCGATCCACATGTTGTACTAATATAATTAAACACTTAATGACTGGTCCCGAGGGAATCAGTGAGTTTTGTTTCCCTGAGATCCCGAGACGGAGTCGAGGGGAACATCGACGATCGAGGGGAAACAAAACTCACTGATTCCCGAAGGGACAGTCATTAAGTGATTTATTATATAGACATAAGTGTTTATACTACCTAATACAAGCGAGTTTGTCGTCTTCTCTTCGGGAAGCTGCTTTTCAACTCAAAACGCTGCCATTGTTTTATGTCTTTCTTGCATCCTTTTTTAGCTACCAATTTATCTCCTGATAAAAATTGTTTCTTTGGAGCTGGTTCCATTTTGAATGCTTTCTTTCGACGTAAAATGGTCTGCTTTTGATAAAGATATAAACATTTTGGTAAACAAATATGTCCCGCCTTTAGCTAGCCAGTGGCAGTGGCTACGCGCGCGACACATCACACCATCTTCTGTCACGATGTAATTACATGGCGGGCAACAATTGATGAATTGTTGCCCGCGCGGGAAACATTGGATTTTGATGACTGCCACGTGACCCTGAATCAGCCAATGAGAGCGTACATTGTGTCTGGAAAACCAATAGCTATGTAACAATCATAAGTATTTGTTCCCCAAAATTGCATAGATATTGTTGCACTCGATGGTGTCCTGGTAATGCCCGATGTTATATGTTATATGTTATTTGTTACATAGCCATAAGAGGGAAATTGGTAGCTAAAAAAGGATACAAGAAAAACAAAACGATACTGAAAGATTCGTAGCGATGCTGGCAGCGTGTTGAAAAGCAGCTTCCCAAAGAGAAGACGACAAACCTCGCTCGTATCAGGTAGGTCCTGTATTTATGCACACCTTTGCCTCTAGTAAAATTTATGTCTATATAACAAATCACTTAATGACTGTCCCCTCGGGAATCAGTGAGTTTTGTTTCCCCTCGATCCTCGATGTTCCCGGTCTCCGCCTCGGGGAACATCGAGGATCTCGGGGAGACAAAACTCACTGTTTCCCTCGGGGCCAGTCATTAAGTGTTTAATGTTATATGTTCCCTTCACTAATCGCTTAATCCGGTGTTGGTTCTCCGTAGGCACTAGTTTGGAGTAGGTGTATACATTTTAGTGATTTACATTATTTCACTAAACATGGGCAAGATGATGGATAAAAAGGAGAAAGAAAACTGCATTGAAAGAACCGCAGGTTGATTGTATTCGTTGCTTATTATTAATAATTAAAATATATTTACCGTCCAGGTGACACGGATGCTTGTTGAAGATGGTGAAGTAATTCTTACACTGGTTGGAACACCATCAGGTACTGTAACATTACAAATACAGACACAAAGGTACTACATGCAATTAATAATCCTTGATAGCAAACGGTACGAGGCACGTACCGCGAAGTACACTGGTATTGCCAATGTTCAACGAGAGTGAGTGCAATTATTGTTTTATTTCTTTAGATTCTTCAACAAATAAGAAGTACTTCCAGGTCTATTCTCATAAAGAGAATGTGGCGAGTATCCCATCTGCGTGTACACAATATTGTATCCAAAGAGTGAGTTAACTAACACATTTCGCTTAAAAAAGCTTTTTTGTTCGCTGGGTTCTCCACTATTACGAAATGAGGTGATTGCCTTGTAGTAGGGAACCAATTAGAGCGTTCTTGTGCTCATAACATATCAAGTAGTTGTGTTTATAATAAACAAATACAGCCATATTTAATGGTTACGAATCAACATTGTAACTGTAGAACTAGGAACATCTTTGTAAAGTAATAGTTCTAATATTATTTATGTGTAACAGTTTGAGAGCAATGCTTGTGATACATATGCTGTATTTAATCGGACACAAAAACTCACACAACCATACAAAATAAACACCTCGAAGCTGTGGCGAAAGAGTGGGAAACTACCCCCTCCCCCCGAGTCGATGTGCCACTTAAAACGCATTCTGTAAGAGCGCGTTCATATTCCGGCTATTTCGATAAAGGAATACCCACACACTGAATTTGAATGGGAACTGAAACAACCATAGGCGCTGATCAAAGTCAGGACCCGGCTATACCACAGATCGAATTGGAATTTAGCGCGTTGGTGTTTCTGGAGGGAGGAAAACCGAAGAACCTGGAGGAAAACCTCGAAGCAAGGGCGAGATACCAACAAACTCAACTCACATATGGCACCGCGATCGGGAATCGAACCCGTGTCACAGGTGAGAGGCGAAGCGCTTACTACTTGCGCCACCCCGGCTCTCCATATAAAAACACACAATCTTCTTTACGTTATCAATCAAGAAATATAATTCTCAAATGATGTACTAAAAGTGGTAGTTAAGTGCTATTTTCAAGGTAAAGTCGATGGCTATA
The DNA here is from genome assembly GCA_030867875.1 of Actinernus sp. WN-2022. NCBI lineage: Eukaryota > Metazoa > Cnidaria > Anthozoa > Actiniaria > Actinernidae > Actinernus > Actinernus sp. WN-2022. Next base: position 3,820,954 of record JAOWCC010000936.1, on the reverse strand, counting down.
TAGCCTTCGACTCAAACGAGACCAAGAGCATTCCCAACTCTCATGAGCTGTTAATTGTGTCCCGCTACATGTATGAACTTATATATATGCACTCGTTTTGGCTCGTATCTTCACCCGAAGGAAAACGACAAGTATAATAAATCATATTACTTTCGTGTATGATGTCAAAACAAAACGTTGTAAGTCCTTAATTTACCGTATCGTGATCAGCAACGTTACAACACAACGTCTTACCATCTTCCTGTGTTCTAATGGTATTAGCAGTACTTGGCCGACCTGTAAATCTGTTGTTTCGTACAGCTACCGTTACAGCGTAAGACGTATATTTCTTTAGATTCTTCAACAAATAAGAAGTACTTCCAGGTTCATAAACATTAAGCGAACGTGGTGGGTATCCCGCTCGCTGCGTGTATACAATCTTGTATCCAACTAAACGTCCATTTACTGTGGCACTTGATGGATTCTAGAATGAGGACAAATGATATTAATTCGTCAATTGAAAGGAGCCAAGAGGGCATGCTCCTTTAAAAGTGATTTTTCTGTATCTATGATTCCTATATGTAATATATACAATATAGTTTCTTCTTAATATTTGTGATTTGAGATTTCAGAAAACTAACTTATTTTTAAAACGATGTTGATTTTGTAGATCGTACTTAGTCGATCCACATGTTGTACCAATAGAATTAAAACTTAATGACTGGTCCCGAGGGAATCAGTGAGTTTTGTTTCACTGAGATCTGGAGACGTAGTCGAGGGGAACATCGAGGATCGAGGGGAAACAAAACTTACTGATTCCCGAAGGGACAGTCATTAAGTGATTTGTTATATACATGTAGACATAAGTGTTTATACTACCTGATACAAGCGAGGTTTGTCGTCTTCTCTTCGGGAAGCTGCTTTTCAACTCAAAACGCTGCATCGTTTTGTGTCTTTCTTGCATCCTTTTTTAGCTACCAATTTCTCTCCTGATAAAAATTGTTTCTTTGGAGCTGGTTCCATTTTGAATGCTTTCTTTCGACGTAAAATTGTCTGCTTTTGATGAAGATCTAGACATTAGCTTAGCTTTTGATGAAGATCTAAACATTTTGGTAAACAAATATGTCCCGCCTTTAGCTAGCCAGTGGCAGTGGCTACGCGCGCGACACATCACACCATCTTCTGTCACGATGTGATCACATGGCGGGCAACAATTGATGAATTGTAAAATTGAACTTTTCCTGCATTTTCGAATTCATGAAAATACTGTACAAATTAGACATCTGTTATTATTTCCTGGTCCCTTATTTCCAGGAAAGAAACAATAACAAAAATCAGAATGCATTACCCTGCTCAGATTTCTATAAATCCCTATCTTAGTACAAACCACACTCTTGTCGTAATTATATATATCAGTTTTATTGTATGAACTCATTAAAAAATATTACAATAAAATGCACAGCATACAAGATCACGCTTGACAGTCATCCTCTTGCTTCTTTTGCTCGACTTCAGCAGAACCTTTCTATCCAGTCCCCTCATCATATTATCGACACTCTCCGTCCTCCATGCCTCCATCATGCATGCCCCGTCGTCAGCAGACTCCCCCAATTCTTCTGAGCTTACGAAGTCCATATTTAATACAGAATGGTACTTGGTGGCCTGCTCTGGAGTGGTGGTGGAGTTCGCTACTACCTCCAGTTTCTAAAAATAGAAAACAGAACCATGTTTGATTAAATCTATGAAATTTTACTTTTAATCAGCTGATGATGTTCTCTGAAGGTCTTTTAACTAGCATTCCTAAACCCCAATAGTGCTATCACCGGGAAATCTGAATCAACATGAGCATATTGGATATGTCGGTATTCCTGTGGTACGTATTTGTAGGTGACGTCACGTACACGACATGACATAAAAATCTAAACTTGAACTATTGGTGTGGCATATATATAGTTTGTTGTTAAGTGCACAATTACGATCCAGAAAAACATTATTTTAAGCGCGCGTAGGCGGCGTTTGAAATTTCACATGCAAGTGAAATACAAATTAAGCGTGAAATTTCAAGTTGAAATTAGGGATCAATTTGTCCTCTATGGTATTATATGAATAAATGCAAAGGGCTTATATTTGAGAAAATACAGCTTACATTGTACATGAACTGCAATGCATTTTAGTCATGTAACCTCTGCAGTAATTCTGCATTTTCTCAAACAAATGCTTATGCTTTATTTAAAATTTAGGCATAATAATATTGATCCAGTTTTTATTAGACATTATTATTGTTTGTTGTTGAGAGCATTATTTCTGAAATCCTTATTGGCTCACTGGGAACCAGGAATAAAAAAATGGGACACTCCTCTCCAATATTTATAGGTAATCGCATGGGGTCAAGTAAAATGAAGGATTAATTTCACATGTTTTTCAACTTTACAAAATTTCCCAAGTCATACAGGGATCAGAGCAATTTTTTATCAACTTTGAAGACACAAGTGAAATTAATCCTTAAGTTTACGAGAACCCATGTGATCCCTACAAAACCTCATATAGCCCAGTGTGTGTGTTGGGGGGATTCACATGTACTTTGATGGGTACTGTACATTAGGCTCTGGTTTCATTGTCATGAAATGGCCTGAAGATAACAAATGTAGCAATCAGGCAATATTAAGCCTGTCTATTTAGTAGCTTACCGGAAGTATGGACTTATATCTAGCGCCAGAAGCATGCGAAGACTTCTGGGTAGAGTTGAGACACGAGGTTCACCACCAGTCTATGGTTTTGTGCTTCTTCTTTTCATTATTTACTCGCTCAGAAACGACCTTATTAACTTAAAAATATACTCAAACACAACATAATGTCTAAGATTGTAACTAGATGGTTAATTCGAGGCGCCGATGTGTATTTAAGTTATAATGAAACTTCACGTTTTCACTCTGCTCGGTCGCAGACCCAGCAGTTGGAACCTGGGCCACATGCACAGTTAGTTAGTCCATGAAATACTCATTTACTTTTTGTAAGTATTATTAAGGGATCTACTGATCAACATATCTACTTGTAGGTAAATTAGGAATTACGTTGGTCTTGTTTGGACCATTACTTTAAAACTGTGTATTAAACTGTATTTAGTGTAATAAGGCTTACCCGTTTCCTCGAACTCCAAGCATACCAGCCCACTCACGGTCCAAACGACGTCTTGGTGATCTCTTAGCTTGGTTCCAAAACTCTTAAACTAGCTATCCTTCTGTAAATCCATTGAAGTCGTAGGAAAAGACCGCTCAGACGCTGCTTCATCGTGAAACCGTTGAACTTGAAGTTTGTTCGACCGCCAAACCTTGCCGCCGACATTTGATATACATGTACTTATGAACATGCGTCATAGCGTTGCCGCTGACTGATTTACAGTATTGTTTAGTTACCAGTTTCTACTCGTGTTAGACCAATTGATCTTACGGACTATTTTCATAATATTATTTTGTACTATAGTATTATTTTTCATTTATTAATGCTTAAGCAATTTACATGCTAATTCCTCACAAAGTAGATACTATTTAAAATATTCAACTTCGTAAATGCAAATTAAATCCGCGACTGAGTTGGACTTGACTGCAAACAATATATATAAATCGCGTTTACAATGTGTTTTCTTAGGTATGTCAAAGCGAAAATTCCAACTTATTTAATGCATTTACACAACCAGGAAATGCGCGAAAACATCAAATCTGTTTTCGTTTATCTTTACAAGCTATATAAAATAAAATAAAATTATATGTCAGATTCACCGAACATGATCGATGCATGTTAAAGGTAAAGGTAAAGCGACCTTATTTAACGTCTGTAACTCGTAACAGTCTTGAAAGACTGATAAACTTGAGGCCGACGGGAGACCAACGATTTAACGTCCTTATCCGAGAAGACGTGAAGGTCTAATCATTTGCAGTTCGTGAACGAGATTGTTTCACAAAGGCAGCACCTTCTACTCAGTTATTTTAAGACCCTGAGTGTTGGTCCGGCCGGGGTTTGAACCCGCGACCTCCCGCACAACAGACCGTTGCTTAACCACTGAGCTAACCGGGAGGCGGATGTTGAAGATTTATCCATGTTGTACAAGGAGAAAATACATGTAAATTAAATAATTTCATCACATTTCCTGAACGTATAAAATGCCAATAAAACTCGGAATTTACACACGTTTCCTTGGCAGTAAACTATCGTAAACTTTGCATTTACATCAAGTTTTCGCGAATATTTAAAGGCGAAAATGCCATGTTTATTCTGCATTTTCAGTTCTAGTAAACGCACTAAAATATTAAGTTTATCCAAGTTTTCAACGAGGAAATGTGAAACTTAATGTTTATTTCCATCAAATTTGTGTAAACCTATAAACGCCTAGTTTACATTTGATTTTAGCAACAGTTAAAATTAGTGTAAATGCAACTTTTCATCCCGTGATAGCCATAAGAGAGAAATTGGTAGCTAAAAAAGGATACAAGAAAAACAAAACGATACTGAAAGATTCGTAGCGATGCTGGCAGCGTGTTGAAAAGCAGCTACCCAAAGAGAAGACGACAAACCTCGCTCGCATCATGTAGGTCCTGTATTTATGCATAACTTTGCCTCTATCTAGTAAAATTTATGTCTATATAACAAATCACTTAATGACTGTCTCCTCGGGAATCAGTGAGTTTTGTTTCCCCTCGATCCTCGATGTTCCCCTACTCCGCCTCGGGGAACATCGAGTAAGTTTTCCAGACACAACGCACACTCTCATTGGCTGATTTAGGGTCACGTGGCAGACATCAAATTTCAATGTTTCCCGCGTGGGCAACAATTCAAAAATTGTTGCCCGCCACGTGATCACATCGTGACAGCAGATGGTGTGATTGTCGCGCGCGCCACTGGCTAGCTAAAGGCGGGAAATATTTGTTTAACAAAATGTCTAGATATTCATCAAAAGCTGATCATTTTTCGTCGAAAGAAAGCGTTCAAAATGGAACCAGCTCCAAAGAAACAATTTACATCTTTATCAAGCGCGTGAGTGAGAAATTGGAGCTAAAAAAGGATGCACGAAAGACACAAAACGATGCTAAAAATGCCGTAGCGATGCAGGCAGTTTTTTTGTGTTGAAAAGCAGCTTTACGAAGAGAAGACGACAAACTTCGCTCGTATCAGATAGGTCCTGTATTTATGCACAACTTTGCCTCTAGAAAAACTTATGTCTATATAACAAATCACTTAATGACTGTCCCCTCGGGAATCAGTGAGTTTTGTTTCCCCACTCACTGTTTCCCTCGGGGCTAGTCATTAAGTGTTTAATGTTATATGTTCCCTTCACCAATCGCTTAATCCGGTGTTGGTTCTCCGTGAGCACTAGTTTGGAGTAGGTGTATACATTTGAGTGATTTACATTATTTCACTAAATATGGGCAAGATGATGGATAAAAAGGAGAAAGAAAACTGCATTGACAGAACCGCAGGTTGATTGTATTCGTTGCTTATTAATATTCGTTGCTTATTATTAATAATTAAAATATATTTACCGTCCAGGTGACACGGATGCTTGTTGAAGATGGTGAAGTAATTCTTACACTGGTTGGAACACCATCAGGTACTGTAACATTACAAATACAGACACAAAGGTACTACATGCAATTAATAATCCTTGATAGCCAACGGCACGAGGCATGCACTGCCAAGTACACTGGTATTGCCAATGTTCAACGAGAGTGAGTGCAATTATTGTTTTATTTCATTAGATTCTTCAACAAATAAGAAGTACTTCCAGGTCTATTCTCATAAAGTGAATGTGGTGAGTATCCCATCTGCGTGTATACAATCTTGTATCGAAAAAGTGATTTGACTGACACATTTCGCTTTAAAAATGTTTTTTTTTGTTCGCTGGTTTATCCACTAGTACGAAATGAGCTGATTGCCTTGTTGTAGGGAACCAATTAGTGCGTTCTTGTGCTCATGACATATCAAGTAGCTGTGTTTATAATAGACAAATACCGCTATATTTAATGGTTACGAATCAACATTGTAACTGTAGAACTAGGAACATCTTTGTAAGGTAATAGTTCTAATATTATTTATGTGTAACAGTTTGAGAGCAATGCTTGTGATACATATGCTGTATTTATTCGGACACAAAAACTCACACAACCATACAAAATAAAGACCTCGAAGCTTTGGCGAAATAGTGGGAAACTACCCTCTCCTCCCGAGTCGATGTGCCACTTAAAACGCATTCTGTAAGAGCGCGTTCATATTCCGGCTATTCCGATAAAGGAATACACACACTCTGAATTTGAACGGAAACTGAAACAACAACAGGGGCTGATCAAAGTCAGGACCCAGCTATTCCACAGGTCGAATTGGAATTTAGCGCGTTGGTGTTTCTGGAGGGAGGAAAACTGAAGAACCTGGAGGAAAACCTCGAAGCAAGGGAGAGATACCAACAAACTCAACTCACATATGGAACAGAGGTGAGAGGTGAAGCGCTTACTACTTGCGCCACCCCGGCTCTCCATACAAAAAAAACAACAATCTTCTTTACGCTATCAATCAAAAAATATAATTCCCAAATGATGTACTAAAATGGTAGCTAAGTACTATTTTCAAGGTAAAGTCGATGGCTATATAGCCTTCCACTCAAAGGAGACCAAGAGCATTCCCAACTCTCATGAGCTGTTGTGTCCCGCTACATGTACGAACTCATATATGCACTCGTTTTGGCTCGTATTTTCACGCGATGGAAAACGACAAGTATAATAAATCATATTACTTTCGTGTATGATGTCAAAACAAAACGTTGTAAGTCCTTAATTTACCGTATCATGATCAGCAACGTTACAACACAACGTCTTACCATCTTCCTGTGTTCTAATGGTCTTAGCAGTAGTTGGCCGACCTGTAAATCTGTTGTTTCGTACAGCTACCGTTACAGCGTAAGACGTATATTTCTTTAGATTCTTCAACAAATAGGAAGTACTTCCAGGTTTATAAACATTAAGCGAACGTGGTGGGTATCCCGCTCGCTGCGTGTATACAATATTGTATCCAACCAAACGTCCATTTACTGAGGCACTTGATGGATTCTAGAATGAGGACAAATGATATGAATTCGTGAATTGAAAGGAGCCAAGAGGGCATGCTCCTTTAAAAGTGATTTTTCTGTATCTATGATTCCTATATTCGGTACATTTTGTTGTTCAATGTAATATATATACTATAGTCTATTCTTAATATTTGTGATTTGAGATTTCGGAAAACTAACTTGTTTTAAAACGATGTTGATTTTGTAGATCGTACTTAGTCGATCCACATGTTGTACTAATCAGAAGTAAATCATGGCAGTCTACCTTAAACTAACAGAACTGCGCAATGTTAAATGAAATATATATCATGATAAAGATCGGTTGTTACTTGGGACGTGCATTGCACAAAAGCCATAGGAAAACGGACAGTAAAATACCGAAATGAACTGTGGTTGAGACAAAGTCTGGAGTCGTTTTTTTAATGGGAAATATTGACAGATTGGAAACATTGACAGATTCTGTCAAAGCCTTTTGTGAAAGTCATTACGGTGTATTTGTTCCCAAAAGTTGCATGGCCGCACTCTATTTCGTATGTCCCCTACACTAATAGCTTTGTTCTGTGTTGGTTCTCCGACCCTGAGTTTTAGTGATTTAAAGTATTTAACTAAACATTATATCTTTCAGTTTCGAAAAAAATGCAGGACAAGATGATGCATAAAAACGACGGTTGATTGCATTCGTTGCTTATTATTAATAATTAAAATATATTTACCGTCCAGGTGACTCGTATGGGGACACGTAATAGGATATGTACTGTTCGAAAAGATTGCAACGAGAATTGGGGAAAAGTGAAATATCACTTCACTAACACTGTTATTTTCAGGGAGTTATTTCAACTCCAAAAAGGGAGTAAGAAAAAAAGGTACAGGACAACCCTCTTTTGAGAGTCATTTTAACTCCAGTATTTTTAACTCCTTTATGGGGTTGTTTTAACTCTTGTTGGTGAGTCAATATGACCCTTCTATTGGAGTACAATTAACTCTCTTTTGGGAGTTAAATTAACCCTAAAAATGGAGTAGGTAAAATAGGTACAGGACAACTCCCTTCGTAGAGTCGTTTTGACTCTGGCATTTTTGACTCCTCCAAAAGGGGTGGAATTAACTCTTGCTGTGGAGTAAACATTTTACTTACTATATGCAAACAAGGAATCTGATGTACAAATTACATTCATATTTTATTGTTCTTTTAAGATATTTACACTTCAATTTATATAAATGTTTATGTTTTCTACATGAATGACTTCCAGCACTTTGTATGAATAAAACAGCAAGTAGGAAGAATAAAACTTAAACATTGGAGTGAAAAAACTAATAGAATCTTTACACTCATTGTATCCTTACACCATGATCAAGAAGTGTTTCAAGTGTTATTATATCTGGATAATGCAATCTGCTAAAAAAATAGACAAACTTACATTTATGCGCCCAGCATTTATTCGAGACCAAAATGCTTATTGAAAACCCAGCCTTATTGAATGAAGCATTGTCAATATACCATTTTATATGAACCAGTTTCATTTCTACTGCTTACTTCCCATATAATATTATAGACAGACGAAGAAGTCTCCTTCAGAGCCAGTCCTAGGGTCATCACACAAGCACTAGACCTACTAATGGCTGCTTACACCAGCAGACATTCCATTCCTGATTGTTTGTATAAGCCAATCAAGACCGTTATAACATAACATGGGTCGAACAGCAATGGTTTGCTTATACATGTATCAACACTTTCAAGCTCATCGGTACAGTGCCAAAACGAACAATTTCTTCTAAACTCCATCTGCTTTCTAGAGAAAAACTTAGAACAGAATATATATACAAAACTATTTGATCCGATTTCATATAAAATTTAGCCTCTAATATTTGATTTCCTGGATTTCCCATCAGAACTGAATTCTGATTGGCCATGCAGTTGGAATGGTATGTCTGGCTGGTGTAAGCAGCCGTTAGTGGGGCTAGCATTTGCATAACAACCCTAAGAATGGCTGCGAAGGAGACTACGGAAAGAAGCGACTGACTAAATTATGTTCCTGGTTTTCAAAGGCCTACAAAAATGAGCGGTAAAGAAAATATAAAAAAAAAAATCATGTTTAAAAAATACTACATGAGTCCCAAATAAATGGCAGGTTCAAATAAATGCCAGGGCCCAGTTGTTCAAAGGTTGAACAACTTTATCCACTGGATAAATCCTTATCCAGTGGATATTAAGTATTAACCAAAGTAGCTTATTTTATCCACTGGATAACAATTTATTCAGTGGATAAAGTTAACAATGACCCATCCTTTGAACAACTGGACCCTGGTCCAGAGTCAAATTTTATGAATAAATGCCAGGGGCTTATATTTGAGAAAATACAACTTACATGAACATGTACTGCAATACATTTCAGTCATGTAACCTCTGCAGTAATTTAAGTAACTCTGTATTTTCTCAAACAAATACCCAGGCTTTATTTCAAATTTAGACATAAAAATGATGATATTTTTGTTGTTAAACCCAAAGTTCCAGTATAAATAGGTTAGCCCCTCCTCTTTTCACGCATGGCGAGCTGGAAATAACAAAATTCAAATTGATGAACAGTGAAGAAAGCAAGGGAGCATATCAGCTTCTCCTTTGAAATGCTAGATTTTTAATGTTTCAAATTAAACAAGCCATAAAAAAAGTGACCATAGGGAAGATAGTTGTCCATTTATGACTTCCAATGGTATTTTATTGCTGTTTGCGAACTTTGTAGCCCTTACTCTGAAGTTAAACATTTGTTTCATTTGAATTTCATGCGATAAGCAATCAGTAGGGAGCACTCAAGCGGAGCATCACGCAGATGTTCACCTGATTTTCAGACGGTCGAGGTCATCCGCTCACTTCCTCCCACCTCCCCATCTGATGGACTTTGACAGAAACTGACTGTTCTGGTCATTGTTTCATTTCGACCAATCAGAGTGAAGGTTTCATTTTTTTGAGAACTGAGGTATGCATAGAATGTCCAGTGCAGCCTGCATGAAGGTGAAGCCAAATGGCGGACGATACAAACGGACTTGATATGGCTTTGGAGAAAGCGTGCGAAACTTTCGACATTTCTGAATTATTTCCCAAACAGAGAAAGGCAGTATTATACTTCGTCTACCGGAAGGACCTTTGCTACCACAACTGCATCTATAAGGCTTACGACCGACCAGGTCGAGAATCGAGAGTGGAGAAATTATGCAGTCTTCTTCAGATCATCAGAATCACGGCTCTTTCATGTACTGCAGAATATGTTCTACAGCTTCAAACTTATAGAAACAGAACGTGGAAAAACATGTTGTCCTCAGACGTGTACCGGAAAAATCTGATAGGAAGCACTATCGATATCGCGATGTTTATTAATCTACTAGCTACAGGCTTTGGAAAATCATTAACTTCCTCGACCGCTTTGTATGCCGTATTAAAATGTAATGTCTCCTAGAATGTTGGCATTTAGAAGACCAAATATTTCATGAAATGTAATGATTTTTTTACAGCAGTGAACACACATACTGAGTGTCATGGTAATAGTTTCACGACATTTGGGCAATTATTTATGTTTGCATAAATCTTTACACACTTTATTTTGACAATTTTGCGGTCCTAAAAGCTGAAATTTCTTAGCTTTTTCGCCATAAGAAGACTAAATCTTTCATGGAATGGCATGAAATTTTTACAGGAATGAACACATATAGTGAATATGTCATGCTAAAAGTTGGATTACATTTGCCTAAATATTTATGTTATCAGAATTTTGAACAGTCTTGATTTTGACAAATTGTAAAGTACAACAAATCCGGTAGTTAGATCAGTGTTGTGACCATGCGCTTGAAATACTGTACGAAAAATCCTATTTAAAAAGTTCCTACTGCCCAAAAAAACATAGCAGCTCAAACAGAATATGGTTAGGGTTAGTTCTGAGAAATCGACATAAGTTTGAAGCTGTTGAAAACATCAGAATATTCTGCAGTGCAGGAAAGTGTGTGATTCTGGCGAGTTGACTAGAAGGCTACATAATTTTTGATTCTCTACCTGGTCGTCACCTATAGATGCAGCTGTGATGGCCAAGGTCCTTCCGGGAAACGAGGGGTAATATTGCCTTTCGCTGTTCGGGAAATAATTCAGAAATGCCGAAAGTTTTGCACGCTTTCTCCAAAGCCATATCAAGTCCGTTTGTATCGTCCGCCATTTGGCTTGTCCTTCATGCAGGCTCCACTGGACATTCCACGCATACCTCAGTTCTCTAAAAATAAAACCTTTGCTCTGATTGGTCAAAATGAAATGAAAGTCCATCAGACAGGGAGGTGGGAGGAAGTGAGCGGACGACCTCAACCGTCTGAAAATCAGGCTAATGTTCACTCCACAAAGGCTGATTGACAACTGAAGGGTGACAAACCCCTGGGCTCCCCTTTTTATACCGGAACTTCGTGTTTAAGAGCCTCATTTCAGAAATCCTCACTGGCTCAGGGAACCAGTAAAATTAAATATTAATCTCACACATGTTTTTGAAAGTTAATACAATTTTTTTCAAGTCATGCAGTGAAATGAAAGTGAAATGAATCCTTAAAGGGAATCTTGGCTGAAAAACAATGTTTGCTCTCAAATGATTGTTATACATGCCTACCATACAAGTCTGTTTCTGTGTTTGTCTCCAATAAATTGTACACTAGATGTCATTTATGGACCGATTTTCCTGTCGATAACACTCATTTGAATTTGCTGTATGCTGCCATCTTGGATTTTATGATGTCACAGTGTTGCCCCAATTGTCAGAAAACAATAGTGGCAACACTGTGACAGCATGATCCAAGTTGGCGGGGTGCAGGATATTCAAATGAGTTTAATCGACAGGAAGATTGGTGCATAAATGACATCTACATGTAGTGTACAATTTGCTGGAGACAGACAGCAATGTATTTAGGCATCTACAAACACACACTTGAGAACAAACATTGTTTTTCAGCCAAGGTTAACTTTAACAATTATTTTACGAGGACCCATGCTATTACTTGTTAAAGGGATACCCCAGTGAAAAACACATTTGGGCTCAAAAGCATTTTTCAGATTTGTTCATAAAATGTATTTTTCAGAGTTGAGAATGAACCCCTCAAAGTTGGACCTGTGAAGAACAGGGCGCCACCATCTTGTTGACATATAATTCATATGACGTTTTTTACTGTCATCACTTCGTCCCACCATCCCATGCCAGGGCTAAAAATAACGGCCGGTCATCGGACAATGTCCGGCCAGAATTGGAACTTGTCCGGTCAAATCTTTGCCTTGCCGGTCATTTTGACCTGTCAATGTTACTACAGTTTCAACCAAATACTGATCTTGACCGGCGACTGACCGGCCATTATTTTTAGCCCTGCATGCGGCTAACTTGTAGCGACTTGATTTCTTTGTAGAATTTTCACACGCTCGGAATTAGAGTAGATTTTCATCGATATGGCAGAGCAATTTCGTACTAGAACAAAAACATGATGAAGACAATATTGTGAGAAGTTCAGAAGACTGGGAGGACGAGGAAAAGCGTGTGGAAGGCAAAAATATCAGACGAACAACAAAAGGCGACTACCGAGCTAGTGCAAAACTGGTGTTGTGCAATGAAGTAAAGATTTGCTGTGTTTTTTTTTGTATGGAACTTGTCAGCCTTAAACACAAGACTAAAGGTAGATTTTGACAATATTGATATCGGCATAGCAATCAAAACTTGTTTAATTTGACCCAGAGAGATAATCAGGGTGTAGCAAGCCACAACTTTTAATTTTGTTTACCTAACTGATGTGCTGTAAACAGCATGCACCAAGTTCCACCACAAACATGCCGGGCTTGATCGCGCCAATGCTTATTTTTGCAAGAAAATTGCTCTGAGTGTCTCGTTCTTGTGTCATTGCCTATATTCTGTTATGTTGGGCTAGTTATGATCGGTTTTACAGAGAGGTTTTAACTTTTCAGGTGTTTCGTTTCAGTTGCACAAAGCCATGCAGATCAAACCGGATAACTCTTAAATTTTGCTAGCTCCAATAATACATAATTTTCGAAAGCAATGCCAATATCAATATTGTCATAATCTACCTTAGTCTTGCGTTTAAGGCTGACAAGTTCGGATCAAGTGTAGTTTACGACTCCAATTGAACATTATTTTCCAATTGAGAATCACTAAAAAATCAAACACTTTAGAATGACAAAATCCCCAAATGTTGACAGTTAGGGGATGGCAAGTTCCATACAAAAACACACAGCAAATCTTTACATCGTAGCACAACACCAGTGTAGCACTAGCTCAGTAGTCGCCTTTTGTTGTTCGTCTGATATTCTCGCCTTCCACATGCTTTTCTTCATCCTACCAGTCTTCTGAACTTCTCTCATGATATCGTCTTCATCATATTTTTGTTCTAGTACAAAATTGCTCTGCCATATCAATTAAAATCTACTCTAATTTCCGATCGTGTGAAAATTATACAAGGAAAAAAAGTCCCTACAAGTTAATCACAAGACTCCGGTGGGACGAAGCGACATACAAAACGTCATAGGAATTAATGTCAACAAGATAGCAGTGACCAGGTCTTTGCAAAGCCAACTTTGAGGGGCTCGTTATCAACTCTGATTTTTTTAAATCAAATTTGAATACATTTTCTGAACAAAGTACACCTGAAAGATGCTTTTGAGCCCAAATGTTTTTCACTTGGTATCCCTTAAAGAAATGATGTGTAAAAAGTATGATAAATTCCATTGTTCTGCAGTATTGAGCCTCCCTCGCATGGAATTTGTCTTTGTTTTAGACTACAAAAAACACTGGGTGATATTTATGAACATTCTGAAATAGAAGTAGTAGAAAGTCTTAGTTTCATCCCAAATATATGGACAAGTTCTCTTCCAATTACATGTAATACTAGGAACAGCCAAAAGCAACAGCTACGAAACAGGATAGGCATGATTGACAACATTCCAAACCGCAGTGAAAAGACTAGTTTATGTTTTTATAAGTCTTATCTGTGGTCTTCTCCCATGTGTACTCAGCAAACCAGCAATCTTGTAAGTGAATTCCATACTGTACACATACATGTATGCCTACCAGTCCTGATCTATCTTCGCTTTTCTGGCATACACATATGCTGAAAAAAGGAAGAGTGCAACTGTTAGCAGTGCTTTAGCCAGTGACTTAATTTACATTATTTTGATAAATAAATGTGTTGCCACTGGAAGGCCCATTAACAAAGAAAGTGTATAATGTTAATTTAATTGAGAAATTAAAACAAAAATCCAAATTCTAAAGATTACACTGGTACATATCTTAGTCATGAAATGACCTGAAGACAAACACTTTTTCTAAATAAATAAATAATTACTAGCAAACAACTGATAGACAAATGTAAACATTTATGCAATATTAAGCTTCAACATACAGATTACATGTGTATACAGTCTGTACATGTAGCTATTATAAATCAGGACTGAACATGAAGCCAAGAATATTTTTAATGATTATGCAGGCCAACCGAAGTTCTCAAAGGAGTCCAGCCTACATAAATGCAGTCTTCAACATTTACCTATTCAGCCAAAAAAACAGACTGTGCGAAAAACTACAGAGTTGCATATGGACAGATAAAAATAACCTTGAATTTGTAACAGGACCTGGAACCATGGGGATGATCTAAGCCAGGACCCGACTAAATCACAGATTGAATTGGAATTTAGCGTGTTGGTTTTTATGGAGGGAGAAAAAATGGAGAATCCCCCCAAAAAACACTTGGAGTAAAGGCAAAATACCAACAAACTCAACTCACAAATGGTGCTGCAAAATGCCATCCCGAAAATATATGGATCCATTCACCAAGACCAATGGCTGGTTTACAAATTCAAACTGTTGGCACTAAAGTGGGCCATAGAGTATTCAAATAAAAGTTTAGTTTACAAATCGTAGCAATTGCAGAATACCCCCTCCCCACTGAAGTATGTTAGGTGGAGATGCCAACATGCCAATGTGTTAGTCCATATATGGTTATCTCTCTAGAGATATACAATGTATGTCTGGGTGTTAAAGAGTCTCTGCTCACGGTAGTAAAACGAAGCAACATGTATGATGTCAACGCATCAATGTTGGCGTCAACACCTATGTACTTCGGGGGGGGGGGGGGGGGGGGGGGGGGGTATTCTGCAATCTAGCCTACAAATCTATTTGAAAACATCTTAGAACAACAGGTTCTGATAGAAAGATCATGCTGAATTTTGTTCTAAAATGTTAGATTAATTGCAAGTGATTTTTACTTGATCCTTGAGATACTGATTGTAGTCAAATGTATATTACGGTAAGTTTATATGCATGTGGCCATTGTCCCTGACATTGTTATTTTGTCTATTTAGTAGCTTACCTAAAGTCTGGGCTGGAAATTATCATATGATTAACATATCGGTGCCCGCGAAGACTTCTGGGTAGAGCTGAGACACGAGGTTCACTATGATTTTATGTTATTCTTATCATTATTTACTCGCTTAGTGTTATACTAGAAACGTCCTTGTTAACTGAGAAATATACTCAAACACAACGCAATGTCCTAAGCTTGTAACTAGATGGTTAATTCGAGTCGCCGATGTGTATTTAAGTTGTAATGAGACTTCATGTTTTCACTCCTCTGCTCGTCAAGCAAGGTGAGAAAGCTTTGCAGCAGTTGGACTCTGCCGTCTCTGGCCACACGTTTTTTGCATAGTTAGTTCGTCCATAGTCATTTACTTTTTTGTTAGCATTATTAAGGGACCTACTGGTCAACATATCTACTTGTAGGTAAATTAGGAATTACTTTAAAACTGATGAAAAATGCTTACCGTCGTATCGTCTTCGAACTGTTTTTAGTGTTTCGTTTTCCTCCACGGATACCAGCCCATAAATAGCCCAACCAGGGTCCACACGACGTCTTGATGAGTTCTTAGCTTGGTTCCAAAACTCTTTAAGTAGGTAACCTTCTGTAAATCCATTGAATTTATAGGAAAAGACAACTCACAAAGTGCTTCGTCGTGAAACCGTTGAAGTTCGTTTGCCCGCCGCGGCCGAAACCTGATATGCTCACGAACGTTGCCGCTGACCGATTTACAGTACTGTAGTTACCAGTCTCTTGTGTATCAGGAGGCACGGTTGTACTCACGGAACAACTTCCGGACATTTTTCATATTATATAGTGATAGTACTATAGTATTATTTTTCATTTATTAATGCATAAGCAATTTACATGCTAACTTGCTCACAAAGTAGATACTATTTAAAGTGCCAATAAAATGAAAAACTGGATCCCGTTTTTATGTTATTTTATCAAATTCTAGGTTTCTCTTACTCATTTTGTACAAACAGAAATCAATATGGAGAGCGCAAACATATTTTTTTTTTCGTATCGAAGTCAGGCAGAATTGCCAAAATCTGCCGACAATTTTTATGCCGTTAAAGATATGGTAATCACATGCATGACGTGTACTCATTTATATTCGTCCTCATAAATACTACGAAATAAGTGCATTTTGGCCAGTTTTCAATTTAAATATGTAACACTTCGAGAAACCTTGAAGATGGCAATATTTTTTTTATAGAATCCTTGCAGTCGGCTTTGTGAATATAAATGAGTACACCTTGTGACGTCACGCATGTGATTAGCATATCTTTAACAGCGTAAAAATTGTCGCCAGATTTAGGCAATTCCACTTGAATTTGATACGAAATAAAATTATGTTCGTGCTCTCCAAATTGATTTTTAATTGCACAAAATCGCTAAGGGAAGTCTATACTTAAATAAAATAAAATAAAATAAAAACGGAATCGATTTTTTTCATTTCATTGGGCATGGCACTTCAAAGGGATACCAGAGTGAAAAACACATTTGGGCTTAAAAGCATCTTCAGATGTACTTTGTTCAGAAAATGTATTAAAATTTGATAAAACTTTTTCAGAGTTGAGAACTGGCCCCGCGAAGACCTGGTCGCCGCCATTTTGTTGACATTAATTCCTGTGACGTTTTTTACGTCACTTCGTCCAACCGGAGTCTGGCGGCTAACTTGTAGCGACTTGTTTTCTTTGTAGAATTTTCACACGCTCGGAATTAGAGTAGATTTTCATCGATATGGCAGAACAATTTCGTACTAGAACAAAAATACCATGAAGACGATATTGTGAGAGAAGTTTAGAAGACTGGGAGGACGAAGAAAAGCATGTGGAAGGTGAGAATGTAAACAAACAACAAAGGCGACTTCCGAGCTAGTGCAAAACTGTTGTTGTGCTATGATGTAAAGATTCGCTGTGTGTTTTTGTATGGAACCACAGGCAGCCCAGACTCGACATATATTTCCCGCTTTTTGGGTTACCTGTGGTATGTTTCATAAGCGATCTCGGAAGAGTTTACATAATTGCTCCTTGTGAATTTTCTTTTCCGATTCCTACGAAATAAACCTTCAATAATAAAAGATTATACATATTTGTAGCTATGAGGTAGACACACGGCCAACCGTCAAAACCATATTTGTTGCTATGAGGTAGACACGCGGCCAACCGTCAAAACCTCGAGGCCTAATAAACTGCTTCAGAAGTTCCCAAATCACCCCAAAACCACTCACAAAACTTCATTAAGTGTCAATCTTTCGAGATCGCTTATGAAACATACCACAGGTAACCCAAAAAGCGGGAAATATATGTCGAGTCTGGGCTGCCTGTGATGGAACTTGTCAGCCGTAAACGCAAGACTAAGGTAGATTATGACAATATTGATAATGGCATTGCTTTCGAAACTTATGTATTATTGGAGCTATATAATTTGCGAGTTATCCGATTCAATCTGTATTGACTGCATGGCTTTGTGCAACTGAAACGAAACACCTGAAAAGTTACAACCTCCCTGTAAAAACCGATCATAACTAGCCCAACATAGCAGAATATATGCAATGACAAAAGAACGAGAAACTCGGAGCAATTTTATTGCAAAAATAATTCCATTCCATTATTAAATTGTATGAAAGCACTGGCACGATCAAGTCCGGCATGTCACTCAACACATCAGTTAGGTAAACGAAATTAAAATTATGTGGCTTGCTACACCCTGATTATCTCTCTGGGTCAAATTAACCAAGTTTCGATTGCTATGCTGATATCAATATTGTAATAATTTACCTTTAGTCTTGTGTTTAAGGCTGACAAGTTCCATACAAAAAAACACACGGTGAATCTTTATAGCACTAGCTCGGTAGTCGCCTCAAGCATGTTAAGGCATGGTTTGAACATGAAAACGAGGCTACAGCTATTTTCTTGAATAGAGCCACTTGAATTTGCTCAAATCCTAGAACAATGGTGGTTAGAACTAATCTCAGCGTTTTTAATCGCTATAATAAAAAATGTTGGTAAAATGTCTAACACGTGACCAACCACGGGATCACAAAAAGATGAAAATTAAACTAAAAACGGGGTGGTGCATTTTATATTTTAAGTAACGATTTTGTGTTTATCTGATTACATTTATGGTTGACTTTAAAGATCAGTCCGGAATGGTTGACCCTGATAAACTGTTAAGGCGAAAATATAAAAAACAGGTCACGTGACCTATTCTTGGAACCATTTTTTGCCATTTATATCCTCTTCAGTGATAAAAAGTCAACCATTCTGGACACAGTCTCATTTCCCATAACAAGCTTAACATTTCGAATCGAAAATCTGAAACAAAACAATAACTTCCGCCACCCCATTTTGATTTCTTTGCTTTATCAGCCTTTAGGTCACGTGACCTTCAAAACACCAAAATACCGATCCCTAAATGTTAAGACACACGATTACCGTATTATTCCAAAGTCATAGGTATTTCATACGTAAATAACAAAGACAACGAATTTTGAATGTTTTATCAGAACGGTTCAAAAACCATGCCTTAACATGCTTGAGGCCTTTTGTTGTTCGTTGATATTCTCGCCTTCCACAAGCTTTTCTTCGTCCTCCCAGTCTTCCGAACTTCTCCCACAATATCGTCTTCATGATATATTTGTTCTAGTACGAAATTGTTCTGCCATATCGATGAAAATCTACTCTAATTCTGAGCGTGTGAAAATTCTACAAAGAAAACAAGTCGCTACAAGTTAGCCGCAAGACTCCGGTGGGACGAAGTGACGTAAAAAAACGTCATAGGAATTAATGTCAACAAAATGGCGGCGCCCAGGTCTTAATACATTTTCTGAAGAAAGTACATCAGTCTGAAAGATTCTTTTGAGCCCCAATGTGTTTTTCACTCGGGTATCCCATTCGATCGATGCGGTCAACTGCATAGAAATCAGCTCATGACACCAGACTTCATGCCTATGTGGTCTCAAAGAGCTTTTAGTTAACTCCAAGAAAGAGTTAATTCAACTCCTTCGGATGAGTGATTTAAACCCCTTAAATTTTACTCCAAAGCGGGAGTTATTTCAACTCTATCTCTGAAAATACAAGAGTTAAAACAACCCCTAACTTGGAGTTAAATGTTTAAGCATTGTAATAATTCTTATGGGGGAGTTAAATTGACTCCAGTAGAGAGTATAGTAACGTTCGACTTCCATGTGTGGGTTAAATTAACTCCTTTATTGGAGTGAAAACAACTCTATAAAAGTTACTCCACTCTCTAGAGTTATTTTAACCCCCTTCGGGGAGTAAAAATAACTCCCTGAAAATAACAGTGAAGGGAAGTGAAATATCACTTTTGGAAAGTGAAATATCACTTTTGGAAAGTGAAATATCACTTTGGAAAGTGATATTTCACTTTTTGGAAAGTGATATTTCCCTTTTGGAAAGTGATATTTCACTTTTGAAGAAGTGATATTTCACGTCACCAAAAGTGATATTTCACATCACCAAAAGTGATATTTCACGTCACCAAAAAGTGATATTTCACTTTTTGGACCTGGACCTTTCACCGTCGTTATTATTCCTGTTCAAGCATGATGAGTTGTCAGTTTCTTACTCAACAGCGCCGTTCGCGTTCTTATTAACTAACAAAGCCAACTGCTTCAAAATAAACATTCTTAAAACAAGGCCCGCAAACAATCTTCGGTTAACTTTTATTCCTGTTCACACTTCATGTCTTGTCAGTTTCTTACTCAACACTGCCGTTCGCGTTCTTATTAACTATCGAAGCCAACTGCTTCAAAATAAACATTCTTAAAACACGGCTTGCAAACAATCTTCGGTTAACTTTTATTCCTGTTCACACTTGATGTCTTGTCAGTTTCTTACTCAACACCGCCGTTCGCGTTCTTATTAACTAACGAAGCCAACTGCTTCAAAATAAACATTCTTAAAACACGGCCCGCTAACAATCTTCGGTTAACTTTTATTCCTGTTCACACTTCATGTGTTGTCAGTTTCTTCAACACTGCCGTTCGCGTTCTTATTAACTAACGAAGCCAACTGCTTCAAAATAAACATTCTTAAAACACGGCTTGCAAACAATCTTCGGTTAACTTTTATTCCTGTTCACACTTCATGTCTTG
Organism: Actinernus sp. WN-2022; assembly: GCA_030867875.1. Classification (NCBI taxonomy): domain Eukaryota; kingdom Metazoa; phylum Cnidaria; class Anthozoa; order Actiniaria; family Actinernidae; genus Actinernus; species Actinernus sp. WN-2022. Next base: position 3,800,396 of record JAOWCC010000936.1, on the reverse strand, counting down.
TCAGTTTCTTCAACACCGCCGTTCGCGTTCTTATTAACTAACAAAGCCAACTGCTTCAAAATAAACATTCTTAAAACACGGCTTGCAAACAATCTTCGGTTAACTTTTATTCCTGTTCACACTTCATGTCTTGTCAGTTTGTAAAGCCTTGCCAATCTAACATATCACGCTTTAAGCTGATATCTAATGAAAAGATACTCAAGCTCTTGAGTAGTCTCTCTAATTCTAAAGCAACAGGCATTGACAAAATATCTGGAAAAATGTTAAAAATTGCAGCACCTGCTATTTCCCCGGCACTTACACATATTTTCAACAATGCCATTATTTCGAGCTGTTTCCCAGACGAGTGGAAAATAGCCAGGGTCTTGCCTCTTTTTAAAAAAGGGGAAAAAAACGCAGCGGATAATTACAGACCAATTTCCATTCTGCCTGTAATTAGTAAGATAATGGCAAAAATTGTGTTTGAACAGTTATATGAATATCTCACATCATATAAACTAATTGAGATTTTGAGACGCCGATACCGAATTATATTGCCGGCCAGTTGGGAGAAAATATGGAGTCGCGCAGCGACGAAGCCCAATACGAAGAATATATTTTCTTCCAACGCCGGCAATATAATTCGGTATCGGCGTCTCAAAATCGCAATTAGTTTTGTATCACGATTCAACAATTAAGTCGTAAATTGTTAAAAGAAAGAAGAGAATGAAGCACCAAACGTATGCTGATCGTAATTTCAATTCTCAAAAGGCGCCTAGTATATCTATGGCAACGGTTTCACGGCTTGAGTGGAAAAAACTTTCGCGACGTGTTTTGAAATCTCTTCCAAAATTGTGAAAATTGTACTTTTAGCGGATAAGAGTGTTAGATTTCTGACGGAACCTTACCTTTAGGATTTAATAATTCTTAACTTGTAATTTACAGTGTTTTTGAAGGTGAAATTGTAGAAATCTTGCTGTTGAACAAACGACTTTTGAACTTGACCTGGAACCCATGTAACTGCAAGGGCTCGCGCAAGAGCCAATCAGAGGCTGGTATTCTGAGACGCCAATACCATGTTATATTGGCGTCTCAAAAGTAAACAAAATGATCAGTGAATCGTGATACAATAGTATACTTTCTGAGCATCAGTTTGGCTTTCGAAGACATCACTCAACTGCTTCAGCTCTTTTGGATAGCACAAACAGCTGGTTTGTAAACATGGATCGGAAAATGTTTAATTTGGTTGTATTTCTGGATCTAAAAAAGGCATTTGATACGGTCAATCATAGTGTTTTACTGCGCAAGTTAGAACTATATGGTATCACCGGCAATGCCTTATCCTTAATACTATCATACTTAACTAACCGCAAGCAAAAATGCCAGCTGAATAATGCAGTGTCTTCGGAATGTCAGATTAGGTGCGGTATCCCCCAAGCTCTATTCTTGGCCCACTCTTCTTCCTCCTATATATAAATGATTTACCAGAGTGTCTTAGTCGGGCTTCTCCTCGGCTGTTTGCAGATGACACAAATCTAACGACATCTGGAAATACTATAGAGGAAGTTGAGACGGCCATGAACGAAGACCTTGAATGTGTTAAGGAGTGGCTATTAGCAAACAAATTAAGCTTAAATGTCGCAAAAACGGATTTTTTGTTAATTGGCTCGCATTATAACCTTAGAACCCTTCAATCTAAACCGTGTATTACGATTGATGATAAAACTCTAAAACAAGTTTACCATAGTAGGGTTCTTGGCGTTGAAATAGACCAACATCTATCCTGGGACAAGCACATTGATAATGTTGCCAAAAAAGTCAGCTCAGGAATAGGAGCCATGAGACGAATTCGAGATTTTGTTGAAATAGCCACTCTAGTCAGCATATACAACGTATTAGTTCAGCCTCATTTTAATTACTGTAGTGAGGTATGGGATACCTTTGGTCAAGGTCACTCTAATAGGCTTCAGAAACTCCAGAACAGGTCTGCAAGACTAATAATTATGAATATGAGTAACGATACCCCTGCCATAGAGGCTTTAAATGCCTTAGGCTGGGAAACTCTAGAAACTCAACGAGCAAAGTCAAAAGTAAAACAAATGTATAAAGTGACCAATGGCTTAGCTCCGAGTTGCCTTGCAGATCTGTTCTCGAGTAAGAAGAATACAACTCAATATAACCTCAGGGGCTCCTCTGCCTCACTGCAGTTACCACTACCAAAAACGGAATATCTCAAGAAAAGCTTCTCATATAGCGGAGGTAAATTGTGGAATTCGCTTCCTGAAACCATTCAAAAATCTGACTCCCTATCTATCTTTACTAGCAGAATTAATGCTCACACTTTTACATGATTCTATTTAGTAAAGGTTTTTATAGTAATAAATTAGAGTAGTTATTATTAATGTAGTAGTTATTACTATTAGTCGTTAGTATTAATGTAGTTTCAGTATAAATTTTAAATTAATAGTTTAAATTTTTATGACTTTGTAACCACACGCCCCTTGTGGAAACCAGCTTTTTATCTAATAGTTGACGGGGCAAGCGTGTATAAAATAAAGTTTTACTTACTTACTTTCTTCAACACCGCCGTTCGCGTTCTTATTAACTAACAAAGCCAACTGCTTCAAAATAAACATTCTTAAAACACGGCCCGCTAACAATCTTCGGTTAACTTTTATTCCTGTTCACACTTGATGTCTTGTCAGTTTCTTACTCAACACCGCCGTTCGCGTTCTTATTAACTAACGAAGCCAACTGCTTCAAAATAAACGTTCTTAAAAGACGGCCCACTAACAATCTTCGGTTAACTTTTATTCCTGTTCAAGCGTGATGAGTTGTCGGTTTCTTACTCAACACCGCCGTTCGCGTTCTTATTAACTAACAAAGCCAACTGCTTCAAAATAAACATTCTTAAAACACGGCCCGCTAACAATCTTCGGTTAACTTTTATTCCTGTTCAAACTTCATGTCTTGTCAGTTTCTTACTCAACACCGCCGTTCGCGTTCTTATTAACTAACGAAGCCAACTGCTTCAAAATAAACATTCTTAAAAGAGTGGCCCGCTAACAAGCTTCGGTTAACTATTATTCCTGTTCAAGCGTGATGAATTGTCAGTTTCTTACTCAACACCGTACTATGCTACTATAATCATCCTCCTGTTGGCAGTTATCGAGTCGTTGAATTGTTTATTGAACTACGTAGAGTACAAACTCTGCCGCCATTTTGTGATCGACTGACTGTTGCGCCTGCGTTGTTTATGTCAGCGGTTCCCAAGGTCAACCGGGAAGTTACTGAAGCGTGAAGTTCAATTCAAAACGTCGAGTTGAAAATTAAGTCGTCGACTTTGTAATGTGAAACTCGAACGACGAATGCATGACGTGGAGTTTAGAATGAACAGTGACAATCTCGAATGTAAAACTTGAACGACAAATATAAAACACGTATGTTGAAACCTTGATAAAGCTTATAAAATACAAAATAACAATATGAAATATTCTACTTGAGTGTAAAATTCATGTGAAGAACTTCGAATTGAAACCATGAATTTTGGCGGGGATGGTACGCCATATAATTGGGCCAAAGTCTCACTTTCATGAATACATAATCTGTACTAGAAATGTGATTGGATGATCGCACCAACAGGTTTTGTAGACATTCGTGATTGCTTAACGGACCTAAACCGGTTAGATTTTGAAAACAGGGTTTCAGCTGTCACTTTAGTTTGTCTCAGTGCCGTGCAGATACTGAATAGTTTATTTTTATATGGCGGCTGTTAACTTCGAACTGGCATGCAAGAAGGCAATAAGTTTCGCGTTGAAAAGCTTCACAAAACGTCCAAAAAGAAGCGATTATTAGCTTTGTGAAACTACGAGATGCCATTGCTGTCCTACCAACAGGCTACGGGAAGTCTTTAAATTTTCAGATTATTCCGATCGCAACGGCTCAATCAAATGTAAATTTGTACATTTGTGATTTGCGGCACAAACCTCAACTTTCGCACTTTCCGGGTTATCCTTTGAGGGGACAACAAGATCGAAAGGCACAACAAGCTCGAGTTCGAGTTGATTTGATCGTGATACTCAGGAATGGACAAGATATTTCATTGTGCTTGAGGCGGTAAGCTGGCTCTTTTCTTGGTTTGGGTTGTTTCGATCGTACTTGGTGAATTCCCTTTGCATGGTTTCACTCGGCAGGCAAATCCCTCTTCTTGATTTTATTTTCCTCTACCAGCAGTGTTGCGAAATAATAAGTTTCTCTGCACCTCAACAGATCTTTCAGCGAGAGATTTAAAACTTTCCAAATCAGTCGTTGCTTCAAGATTTTCAAACTCCCGATTGCATTTCGCGCAAATGATCGAAGAAATGAATTCTTTCTGAATTACTTCAGTCCCAAGCAGCGCCGTCAACCTTTCGGCTACTTTCTCCTTTAGAGAAAAGTTTTGTCTTCGTCGACCAGAAATTGGAATATTCATAATGCACGTCCTGCAAATCTCTTTTAAAGTTACACACAGGGGTTATAGAAGTTATCCGTAATACGAGACAAGTAGCTGTCAAAACATAAAATCCTGTTTGACTGAATATTTGAGCCTTTCATTGGCATATCCAACATGACATTGAGATTACCACCCAGTTAGCCCAGAGGCTCGTCGCTTCGCGACTCGCGACTTTCGAGCCTCTGGTAACCAGGTTAGAGCCAAGAGGGCATGCCATTTACAAGTTATTTTGCTGTATATGTGTTTCCAATATCTGGTGCACTTTGTTGTTCAAAGTAATATATACACTATAGTTTCTTGTATATATTAGTGATTTAAAATTTCAGAAAACTAACTTGTTTTTAAAGCAACGATTTTGTCAATAGATCCTACACTGAGTCGATCCACATTTTGTACTGAATCAGAAGTAAATCATGGCTGTCTACGTTAAACTAACAGAACTGCGCAATGTTAAATGAAATACTAGGTACTTATTGACTGAGTGGGAGGGCCGGACGGGAAAATATTTGGCTCGAGGTCATGACGTACGGACCGAGCGCAACAAAATGACCGAGAGCCAAATATTTTCTCGTCCGGCCCGAGCTAACTCAGTCAATAGGTTTTTTTATCATATGACCATATTTTTTTGTAAAACAAACCGCAAAACAGCAAAAAAAAAATGTGCAGGGCCGGACGGCTTTTTCCGGCCCGCTCACGCCATACACGTCCGGCCCTCATCACGTGACTTTTGTAAATGGTTTAGAAAGGAAAGCGCGCGCGGGGCCGTACGGGTCATATGATAAATATCATTATCAACACCGGTTGTTACTTGGGACGTGCATTGCAGGTTCTGTGTTGGTTCTCCGTGAGAACTGGTTTGAAGTAGGTGTATAAATTTTAGTGATTTATATTATTTCACTACAGATTATATATATTTTTCGAAAGAATGTAGGGTAAGATGATGGATAAAAAAGAAGGTTGATTGCATTCGTTGCTTACTATTAATAATTAAAATATACTGATTTACCGTCCAGGTAACTCGTATGGGGACAAGTAATAGGATACATACTAAGAAAGGTATATATCCTAGCCTTATATTAATGATCGATGATCCCGGCCGAAGCTAATCTTACACATAGTTAACAACCATAACGATTTAAAATTGGAAGGAATCTTAGATCAATGCAATGTTGCAAGATTAACGCTCGCTATTATCCTAGCGCCCGTAGTAAGATGAATATTAATGATTGTCGTCGAGTCCGTTATCCAACATCACCGGAGTCTCTAAATTCGTTCTGAGAATGCCCTTTGACCTATGCCGTATAACCTTTGTCCTATTGCCTACGTTCTACGTTGATTCTCCGCAACAACTTGTTTTGAAATAGGTGTTTACATTTCATCACTAAAGTTAAAAATGTGATTGCATTAAGACGCACACAGCCGCTGATGGGCTATCGAAATGATACGAAACTACAGGTGATTAGTCGGCTAAGCATCTAATAAGGCTGTGTATTTCTACGAGTCATGCGCATTTTGACGAGCCTTCAGCCGAGCCAAAATACGGATGACGAGTAAAAATACAGTCGTATTCGATGCTTAACCGACTAATAAGTAATTTATAACACACAATGAAGCGAAATGTTCTTTCCATAGTAATCAAAACTCTTGCGCGGGAAGCCATTTTAACGTAACTACTCATATTTGGTGCGTTCTTGTGCATATTTCGTGCATTCTTGGCAGAATTATATAATAAAATAAACGAATGCATCAAGTTTCATTGTATTCATTTTATATTTTTATTCAGTAAAATAATTAACAAATATTTACCGTCCAGAAGACACGGATGCTTGTTGAAGATGGTGAAGTAATTCTCACACTGGTTGGAACACCATCAGGTACTGTAACATTACAATACAGACACAAAGTTACTACATGCAATTAATAATCCTTGATAGCCAACGGCACAAGGCTCGTGCCGCCTAGGGTACTGTCACTGAACGTTCAACGAGAGTGAGTGCAATTATTGTTTTATTTCATTAGATTCTTCAACAAATAAGAAGTACTTCCAGGTCTATTCTCATAAAGTGAAGGAGGTGAGTATCCCATCTGCGTTTATACAATCTTGTATCCAAAGAGTGAGTTGACTGACACATTTCGCTTAAAAATGCTTTTTCGTTCGCTGGTTTCTCCACTAGTAGGAAATGAGCTGATTGCCTTGTAGTAGGGAACCAATTAGAGCGTTCTTGTGCTCATGACATATCAAGTAGTTGTGTTTATAATAAACAAATACAGCCATATTTAATGGTTACAAATCAACATTGTAACTGTAGAACTAGGAACATCTTTATAAGGTAATAGTTCTAATATTATTTATGTGTAACAGTTTGAGAGCAATGCTTGTGATACATATGTTGTATTTAATCGGACACCAAAACTCACACAACCATACAAAATAAAGACATCGAAGCTGTGGTGAAAGAGTGGGAAACTACCCCCTCCCCCCGAGTCGATGTGCCACTTAAAACGCATTCTGTAAGAGCGCGTTCATATTCCGGCTATTCCGATAAAAGAATACATGCACTCTGAATTTGAACGGAAACTGAAACAACCATAGGCGCTGATCAAAGTCAGGACCCGGCTATACCACAGATCGAATTGGAATTTAGTGCGTTGGTGTTTCTGGAGGGAGGAAAACCGAAGAACCCGGAGGAAAACCTCGAAGCAAGGGCGAGATACCAACAAATTCAACTCACATATGGCGCCGCAATCGGGAATCGAACCCGTGTCACAGGTGAGAGGCGAAGAGCTTACCACTTGCGCCACCCCGGCTCTCCATACAAAAAAACACAACAATGTTGTTTACGTTATCAATCAAAAAATATAATTCCCAAATGATGTACTAAAAGTGGTAGCTAAGTACTATTTTCAAGGTAAAGTCGATGGTTATATAGCCTTCGACTCAAAGGAGACCAAGAGCATTCACAGCTCTCATGAGCTGTTGTGTCCCGCTACCGGCATGTACGAACTCATATATGCACAAGTTTTGGCTCGTATTTTCACCCGATGGAAAACGACAAGTATAATAAATCATATTACTTTCGTGTATGATGTGAAAACAAAACGTTGTAAGTCCTTAATTTACCGTATCATGATCAGCAGCGTTATCACACAATGTCTTACCATCTTCCTGTGTTCTAATGGTGTTTGCAGTACTTGGCCGACCTGTGAACCTGTTGTTTCGTACAGCTAACGTTACAACGTAAGACGTATATTTCTTTAGATTACTCAGCAAATAAGAAGTACTTCCAGGTCTATTCTCGTATAGTGAATGTGGCGAGTATCCCATCTGCGTGTATACAATCTTGTATCCAACTAAACGTCCATTTACTGAGGCACTTGATGGATTCTAGAATGAGGACAAATGATATTAATTCGTCAATTAAAAGGAGCCAAGAGGGCATGCTCCTGTAAAAGTGATTTTTCTGTTTCTATGATTCCTATATTCGGTACATTTTGTTGTTCAATGTAATATATACACTATAGTTTCTTATTAATATTTGTGATTTGAGATTTCAGAAAACTAACTTTTTTTTAAACGATGTTGATTTTGTAGATCGGACTTAGTCGATCCACATGTTGTACTAATCAGAAGTAAATCATGGCAGTCTACCTTAAACTAACAGAACTGCGCAATGTTAAATGAAATATATATCATGATAAAGATCGGTTGTTACTTGAGACGTGCATTGCACAAAAGCCATAGGAAAACGGACAGTAAAATACCGAAATGAACAGTGGTTGAGACAAAGTCTGGAGTCGTTTATTTAATGGGAAATATTGACAGATTGGAAACATTGACAGATTCTGTCAAAGGCTTTTGTGAAAGTCATTACGGTGTATTTGTTCCCAAAAGTTGCATGGCCGCACTCTATTTTGTATGTCCCCTACACTAATAGCTTCGTTCTGTATTTGTTATCCGACCCTGAGTTTTAGTGATTTAAAGTATTTCACTAAACATTATATCTTTCAGTTACGAAAAAATGCAGGACAAGATGATGCATAAAAACGACGGTTGATTGCATTCGTTGCTTATTATTAATAATTAAAATATATTTACAGTCCAGGTGACTCGTATGGGGACACGTAATAGGATATGTACTGAGAAAGGTACTTCCTTGGTTTATTTTAATGATCGCTGATCCCGAAGCTAATCTTACAAATTGTTAACAACCGTGAGCGATTTAAAATTGGAAAGAATCTTAGATCAATGCTGTGATAGCGTCCATAGTTAGATCAATATTAATTATTTTCGTGGAGTCCGTTATCCAATATCACCGGAGTTGCTCCATTCCTCATTGTTACTTAGTTATAAGTACGATCCATTTCGTTCTGAGAATGCCCCATGTCCTATGGCGTATAACCTTTGTCCTATTGCCTACGTTATATGTTGACTCCTCATAACAACTTGTTTTAAAATAGGTGTTTACATTTCATCACTAAAGTAAAAAAAACGTGATTGCATTGAAACGCACACAACCGCTGATAGGTTATCAAAATGAAAGGAAACTATAACATAACAGAATGCATCAAGTTTGATTGTATTCGTTTATTATTGTTATTACAATAACTAACATATTTTTACCCTCCAGATGACGCGGATGCTTGTTGAAGATGGGGAAGTAATTCTCACACTGGTTGGAACACCATCAGGTACTGTAACATTACGAATACATACAGAAAGTTCCTAAGAAAAAGCCTACACGGAAAATAGTGATCACTTAACGACATATGATATTCGCTAGAGCACGTACACCAATACAATAAAGCGTATATTCTCAATGCAACGGTTTTTTTATTTGAAAAATATCAGCTGAAAACCATGTTTATACTGCATACATAACGGTACATACATGTATTTCGCCAAATTTATTTGTTACAAATCTAAGTTAGTGGTGTGGTTAATTAGCAAAAATGTACCAAATAACAGAGAACATCAGGGTCATATGATGGAGAAAATATTTGAATATTTAATTACCATCTTCCTGTGTTGTAATGGTCTTTGCAGCACTCGGCGAACCTGTAAACTTGTTGTTACGTACAGCTACCGTTACAGTGTATGACGTGTACTTGTTTAGATTCTCCAACAAATACGATGTCGATATAGCTGTGTTCACATAAACCGCATTTGACGACACTCCCAACTGCTTATATACAATCTGGTATCCAACTAAACGTCCATTCACTGAGGCATTGGATGGATTCTAAAATGAGGGAAAAGTATATTAATTCGACAATTGAGAGCCAAGATACCCTGGTTCCAGAGGCCACAGTGCAGTGACCGACGTAACCGAGTGGACCTAGGGTCGATAGCCGGATGTGGCCTCTGGGCTAATTGGGCTAAAGTCTCACTTTCATGATTACAGAATCTGTACTGGAAATGTGATTGGATGATCGCACTAACAGGTTTTGTAGGCATTCGTGATTGGTTAACGGACCTAAACCGGTTAGATTTTTAAAACAGGGTTTCAGCTGTCAGTTTAGTTTGTCTCGCTGCCGTGCAGATACTGAAGAGTTTATTTTTATATGGCGGCTGTTAACTTCGAACTGGCATGCATGAAGGCAATAAGTTTCGCGTTGAAAAGCTTCGCAAAACGTCAAAATTTTAAAAGAAGTCCAAAAAGAAGCGATTATTAGCTTTGTGAAACTACGAGATGCCATTGCTGTCCTACCAACAGCCTACGGGAAGTCTTTAATTTTTCAGCTTATTCCGATCGCAACGGCTCAGTCAAATGAAAATTTGTAAACTTTCGCACTTTCCGGGTTATCCTTTGAGGGGACAACAAGATCGAAAGGCACAACAAGCTCGAGTTCGAGTTGATTTGGTCGTGATACTCAGGAATGGACAAGGTATTTTGTTGTGCTTCAGGCGGTAAGCTGGCTCTTTTCTTGGTTTGGGTTGTTTCGATCGTACTTGGTGAATTCCCTTTGCATGGTTTTACTCGACAGGCAAATCCCTCTTCTTGATTTTATTTTCCTCTACCAGCAGTGTTGCAAAATAATAAGTTTCTCTGCACCTCAACAGATCTTTCAGCGAGAGATTTAAAACTTTCCAAATCAGTCGTTGCTTCAAGATTTTCAAACTCCCGATTGCATTTCGCGCAAATGATCGAAGAAATTAATTCTTCCTGAATTACTTCAGTCCCAAGCAGCGCCGTCAACTTTTCGGCTACTTTCTCCTTTAGAGAAAAGTTATGTCTTCGTCGACGAGAATATGGATGACGAGTAAAAATACAGTCGTATTCGATGCTTAACCGACTAATAAGTTATTTATAACATACATTCTGCAATGAAGTGAAATTTTCTTTCCATAGTAATCAAAACCCTTGAGCGGGAAGCCATTTTAACGTAACTACTCATATTTGGTGCGTTCTTGTGCATATTTCGTGCATTCTTGGCAGAATTATATAATAAAATAAAAGAATGCATCAAGTTTCATTGTATTGATATTTCGTTTTATATTTTTATTCAGTAAAATAATTAACAAATATTTACCGTCCAGAAGACACGGATGCTTGTTGAAGATGGTGAAGTAATTCTCACACTGGTTGGAACACCATCAGGTACTGTAACATTACAAATACACACACAAAGTTACTACATGCAATTCATAATCCTAATTGATTGCCAACGGTACGATGCGCGTACCCCCAAGTACACTAGTATCGGCCCATATTCAACGAGTGAGTGGACTTATTGCTTTATTATTACAAAGCCAAAGAGTGAGTTAACTAACACGTTTCGGATAAAAATGCATTTATGCTGAGGCATGAAGGTCAGTTACTGGATTTTAACCAGTTTTTTTGGTTTTTACATGTTCAATATCAGTTACAGTAATTCAGTGAAAAAGTGGGGCACAATTAGCACCCACTATTAAAAGCACCAAGTAACCAGGGAGGCGATAAGGGGTGGAGGCAGGATCGTAAACAAATTGCACCTCAGTGGTTTGTCTCACGATTAAGTTGTTGACTTCACTCGCTAGGCGTTTGCAGTGAAAAGGGGTGGTATTGAAATATCACTCCCTTCATATATGGTTTAATGCAATACCATGAATCTTTGCACCCTATCATCAACTTATCACTCATCTCTAGCTACTTCGTGATACCAAGAGTCACATGGGCTCCTGGTGATACTAATCACTTTCATGTCCCAGCATAAATGTCATTAATGGCTTGTTTTGTATTCGCTGGTTTCTCCAATAGTAGCCGGAAAATGAGCTGATTGCCTTGTAGAAGAAACCAATTGGAGCGTTCTTGTGCTCATGACATATCAATTAGTTGTGTTTATAATAAACAAATACAGCCATATTTAATGGTTACGAATCAACTATTGTAACTGTAGAACTAGGAACATCTTTGTAAGGTAATAGTTCTAATATTATTATGTGTAACAGTTTGAGAGCAATGCTTGTGATACATATGCTGTATTTAATCGGACACAAAAACACACACAACCATACGAAATAAACACCTCGAAGCTGTGGCGAAAGAGTGGGAAACTACCCGCGGAGTCGTTGTGCGCAAGCCACTTAAACCTAACCCCCTCCTCCAGAGTCGATGTGCCACTTAAAACATATTTTGTAAGAGCGCGTACATATTCCGGCTATTCCGATAAAGGAATACGCAAACTCTGAATTTGAACGGAACCTGAAACAACCATAGGCGCTGATCAAAGTCAGGACCCGGCTATACCACAGATAGAATTGGAATTTAACGTGTTGGTTTTTCTGGAGGTAGGAAAACCGGAGAACCCGGAGAAAAAACCTCGGAGCAAGGGCGAGATACCAACAAACTCAACTCACATGTGGCACCGCGATCGGGAATCGAACCCGTGTCACAGGTGAGAGGTGAAGCACTTACCACTTGCGCCACCCTGGCTCTCCATACAAAAAAAAATTTGTACACGTTATCCATCCAAAAATATAAGTATAGTTTTATGATTTCGGAATAGTGGGGCCGGAACATGTCCTAAAGTACGCGCCCTAACTCGCGTTACGATAGAACCTCAGATAACGTGACTGGCATAGAATAACTGCACTGTAAGCTTATATTTTATCCAGCTCCATATAGGTATGAGCAATTGGTGCTCATTACATTATGACCAATTTTAATGTATTCCCATACTTTCGTCGTGATCGTCCAATCACGTATGAGAACGACCTCTCCGAATAAACAAATAAATCCATAAAGAAAACCATTTTCTAGCCGAAACCACAAATGAAAGTGAAACAAGAACATTATAAACAGTCTATTGATCTATTGCAGACTTTCGTATAAAATTAATAGAGGCCAGAGTTGCAGTTTGACCTCAAAGCCGACATCAAGGAGTCTTGATATAGAGACTTGTCGAAACAGTTGGCACAAATGCGACACCGACTCATTTGAATACAATTTGAATTTTCGATATTTTAGTAATTCTTGGCTGAAACAAAACAGGAACGTCTTTTTCCAACATTGTGTTTCCTTTTTGGAAGAGTTTTGGGCACTTTGTTAACCTTCGAACATTCAGTGAAATAAAATCGACATTTCACACGCGTCACGGGTAGATTGATTTACTGAATATATACTCATCAAGCATTTTCTATTCTCAGTGAACGGGCGACCTAAAAGGAAATAATTCGTATTTTACTCATATTTCCTTCTTGTAAAAAGACTTTTGCCAAGTTTACTTCCCATTTGTAGTTTTGTTTGTTCATTTGACAGGCCGTTCTCGTACGCGATTGGATGGTCGCAATGGAGTATGGAATACATTAAGAACTGGTCATACAATTTCGTAATTACGAGAAAAAAGTCAGGAAAATATTTGAATAATTAATTACCATCTTCCTGAGTTGTGATGTTCTTTTCAGTACTTGGTTGACCAGCATACCATTGATTCCGTAAAGCTACAGTTACAGAGTATGTCGTATATTTCTTTAAATTATCCAACTGCCATGAAGTCACTTGAGGTCTGTTCAGAATAACGGCATTTGATGAACCTCTTCTTATCGTGTAAACAATCTTATATCCAACTAGAGGTCCATTCGCCAAGTCTTTCTGCGAAAACTTAAACGATGAAAAAGGAAATTAAAGTGGTTAGTTCGCAAAACTCATTAGCTGTATAATAAATGTCTGTTGATAGATGTCTGTTGTAAAGACAAGGCACATAAATATGTACATATACCATCAATATATAGGTCTTCAAAATAGATGTAGATTATTTTCAATCGTATATACGAGTGTTTTTAGCATATTTATTTGTTACTTCAAACCAGTTATATAGAAATATACACCATTGATTTACTGTGGCTAATAATCAGATTGAAATCTAATGTTAGTGTGTATATATACAAAGCTACTTTTGTACAAAGGGAAAATGGTTTTATTTACTTTCCATTTGACAATGATACTAGTTGAGGACGGTGATGAAACGCTGACAATGACTGGAATGCCTTTGGGTTCTATAAATAAAATAAAATAAAATACATTCTAATTGAAATGATTAATATATGCATATGTTTTTATGCTACATGTAACTACAAATAAAAAAACCACGTGCGCCTCATTAATAATTATAAGGTTACAGTAACAATAGCCTCTATTTATTTCCAATGAAATAATTCAGTAATAGTCCAATAGACCGATTTAGCTTGTACATTTGTTGTCCCAATTCAGATCATGTGACAGCTCTCCAGAGGATTCAGTGCTTCGTTTTCCAATTACTGAAAGTTGTACATTTCCTCAGAAAAACAAGAAAACATTATCCAAGGGAAAAGTTAGGTGACCTGAATTGGGACAACAAATGTACAAGCTTAAATCGGTCTATTCGTAGTTCTTGAACGCCTATGGTGATATCGAGACTGGTGTCGAGACTGTATTATTTAGTCGATTTGTGATAATTTGGGAGTAAACAACTCAGTTCAGTCTCAGTCTTGTGGAAAGTTAGTTTAATTTAACCGACCACTGCTACATTTGCAACGTTACCTACTGGCTTCGGGCGGAAGAGCTTAATTTTTCAGTTAGTCCCTCGCTTGATGAAAGTTTTGAATGGTAAGAATACAGCTACAATTGTTGTAGTTTCTCCAGCCGCCGCAATAGAGTGGGATCGTCAAAAAGATGGACAACAAAGCTAAAAGAGGAGAAGGCAAGGCAGCAAACTGTTGCAATAGCGATTGATGAAGTCCACTCAGTTACAGGATGGTAAGTCCATTTAAAAAAATCATGTATAAAGCTTTTACTGGCGAAACTGACTTCACGCCCAAATGGCAAATGTGTGAAATTTCAACCGAACTCGTATCGAAAAATTATATCGATCTACTCTACCTGGAACGGAATTCACAGTAAACTTGATTTTATTTCTTTTGAAAATTAACGTTTATAGCTCTAGCTTTCTTTAGCTATGCAGGCTTTAAACTGTGCGTCTCTTTTCCCAGTATCAAGAGCCTGTGAACAGGCAAATTATATAGCTATAGGTCCGCTTTGACATGCTGCGGTATGTTTACATCCCATCCCGCGCTGTAAACTGGAATTTGATAGACAGCTTGAAACCGCAATTCAGTGACAGCTTGACAAGTGGTCGGAAGAGGTTTCGGAATAGAATGTCCACAGGCTCTCTTTCCCTCCCCCTCTCCCCAGTCCCCCTCTTCTTTCCGTCCACCATTTTGTTTTCGCCACGTTTTATTTTCATCATTTTCCCCAGTATCTAGAGCCTGTGAACAGGCTAGATAGATAGAGAAATAAATTCATTGTCTGTGGTAGACCTCATGTTTAAACCATACATGTACTGTATATCGTGGCGCAGAAATGGATTAAAGGGAGACCGTTTTGGGCGAGGAATGTACTTTATTGTTAACCCTCACAAAGAACTTAATGTTATTAATATCCACGTTGCGAGAAACAAAGAAAAATTTGAAAACCACGAGCCGCGAGCGAATTTTAACTTTTTCTGCGTTCTCCCAACATATCCCATGTGTTTATAGCAGAGAAAAAAAGACATAACGAACCGGCAGGAAATATACGAGAACTAAATCTTGCAACATTATCGAGAAGGATAACTCAGAACTCAAGACACTGCCGCAAATTTCAGCCAAGTCATCAGACATTCAAGGAATAGATGATTTTGTTGTCGAATGTGAGTACGAGGAAATGTGCTTCACACAGGAAGCATTCAAAGATTCCGTTGGAGCACCTTTTACTTATATGTCAATGAACTCTTATATTCGCCAAACTCAGTGGAAAGATCTAGCTGTTGGGACCTTCCTTCCTAGCCTAGCTGGGACTTCGAGTCCGTCCGCTAGTCTCTCGTAAATAAACAAGAGACTGGCGCTGCCAATCAAACTCGTTGCTTAGTTCTGAGAACTCGTTCAGGACTGGGTGAGAACTGACGTGTTTCATTTGAGAACTGGTTGATCAGATGTCAGTTCAAGTAAATGGATACAAACGAAAATGGCGTAGCGAGATCTGTAAAGCGGCACTTATTGCTTATGAAGTTTATTCCATGTCTGGTTCTTCATTTACAGTTTATAATATCGTCTGCTGTGTCTGCGTTCTTCCAAAGATCAGATTCGAGACTAAAATTATAATCACAAGGATGACACTGGGCATCATTAGACTTAAAGTGCCTATCACCCTTTTACAATTTTGATAGGTTATGAACCTCCGAAAAGTTTTGAGTACTTATGTGGAGAAAGTTTTGGTTTAAAGTGAATACTTTATGTTCTACGCTTGTTTGAAATCGTGTAAATGTGACCTTTCCTGACCCATGACCGCGTAAGTAAAAGCCTGGGTCGAAACCTGGGTAGACGTCATCTCATTAGTGCATTATTCTCCATGGCGCCTTTTTATCACAACATCATCGATGCATAGAAAATATACACAGTTTTTGAGTTGTTAGTAAAGAAAAAAGTCATTTTAGTCAACATGTTAAGTATTTCTTCAAATGATTGCAAAGCCGAATTAATTATATGACGTCAAGATGACGTCTACCCAGGTTTCGACCCAGGCTTTTACTTGCGCGGTCATGGGTCAGGAAAGGTCACATTTACACGATCTCAAACAAGCGTAGAACATAAAGTATTCACTTTAAACCAAAACTTTCTTCACAGAAGTACTCAAAACTTTTCGGAGGTTCATAAGCTATCAAAATTATAAAAAGGTGATAGATACTTTAACACGAAGGTAAATGTACTTGATTATCCACAGACAAATGCAAATATACACGCATTTCAACGTTTTCTTCATGGCGGATTTCCAATCACTGTTCAGTTTTGGAGAGCCGCTTTGCTTCTCTTGAGTTGAAGTTCTGGCAGTTTGTTTTTGGACTTTGGTTTGACTGACTTCAGTTAAGTCAAGACTTCTCAGTTGTATAGTATTGTGCAGTATAATACGGTATATTTGAGAATATATTTGAACGACGGAAACATCTCGACAATGAAAATCGCTGAAATGAAGTTACGTGATACCTCCGTCGTTTGCGTGTGGGCTGATAAGAAGAGCGTTTTCAACAGTGCTGCAGTCAGATAGAATTAAATGTAGCAATATAAACGGTTTCCCTCGGTTAATGAAGCAGAAACTGTAAAACAAATCCTTCTCATAAGTAGCTATAGTTGCATACACTGTACATATATTTTATATTTTACTTCTTATATTTACTATATTTTTAGAACAATGTGTAAACCTTAGTAATTCAGTTTTTTAACTGCAATCAAGGTATCGAAATAAACGATCTATATATCTCGGTCTATCTATCTCACTTCCGACGCAGGACACGTAGTGTCACATGATCTTGCATGGCGGCACTGATCTGCCAGCTTGTAGTGTTCACGTGACCATGCAGTGCAATCTGATTGGCCGATGGCGAAAAATAAATGAGATCCTGAAATTCTCGACGTGGAAAAAAACCTCTTTGCGAAACTTCACTCGGGCCTGCTCACAGGCAACCCAAGTAATAAGAGTGCAAGAGTGCAAGGTAAGAAGGAACAGCTCCCTTCTAACATCTTGTTTTAGACCCATTTCGTTTGTAAAAAATCAACAAGATTTCAGACTACACAACATCACATCTGATTCATAAAATGGTATGGAGAAAGCTATTAAAAACCCTCTCTAAATCAGTATCTAAGTTCAAACGTACTATAAATGACGGCCTTATTATTTAAATGTCAGTCGTCTTATTATTTAGCAACTTCGTCACGTCGACAAAACTGTCGGACTTACGGAGATCGAGTGTCTCTCTTAGATGAAATGACATTCGAAAATATGCCATATGTGTCGCTGCCATTAATAGTTATGGTTTATTTTATAAAGTAAAGTAGAGGTCTAGCAAAAAAGAAAACGAATTAGGAACGTAAGCATGTCTGGGTCTGCGTCGTTATTTCCACGTCGTCCTCCATCATGGACAAGGCCGAGCGAAACATTGTAATTTGTCAGTGGAGTGATGCAGGTGTTTTCATTGATATAACTTCTTTACTTTATTATGTCATCTCTTGAACCCTGCGAGCAGAGCCTTCTTCAACTCCACGAAAAGCGAGAAGAAAAGAAGGCTCTGCATCATTCGTGTTGTATCGAGCATGCGCCAACGGTTTTGTCTCGTACCAGACCTACTCGGTCACTCAGTCGTGCCACCTTTGTCTACCATTGTTCCAGTGGGCTCAGATTTGGTCATCAGTTTAAACCAAAAATTTAGCCGCGCGCTGATAAACCAATTTTAACAGGCTTGACAAGCCCATAATCTTGGGCGAAAACAACACGAATGCTGCAGAGCCTTGTTTTCTTCTCAAATGTGTCTCTAAGATTATATGTAGCCTGCTTACAGGCTCTCAGGTTTTTACGGAAATATTAGTTTTCGGGTTGGGTGGAAATGTTGGGTTACCTGTAACCCAAGCCCGACCCGAAAACTAACAAACCCGAGAGCCTGTAAGCAGGCTAGATTATATGCCGACAACACAACAGAGTACTTTGCTGACCATTCCCCTATGGTGTTGTAGTTTACAATCAATAATGAACTGAACATTCTCGCAGAATGGTTTACATCGAACAACTTATCAATTAATGCCACCAAAACACAAGCTCTGGCAATCGGACCCACAATATATAATTATAATTTTCAGTTGAACGACTCTTCTATTGAGGTGAAGGACACGCTGAAAATTCTCGGACTAACCATCGATCCAATGCTTACGTTTAAGAAGCACATCAAAGAACAAGTAGTAGAGCCGGAGTCAAAATTATACCACTTTTTTTCTTGCACAAGGAAGTCAAAAAGCAAATTCAGAAATCTCCTTTTTGACTTCCTTGCACAACAAAAAAGTTGTATAATTTTGACTCCGGCTCTACTACTGAGTAAATGATACCACTTTTCTTGCCCAGAGGCAAAATGATACAACTTTTTTCTTGCCCAACGAAGGCGGATTAAATACTATTTATCACATTTTTACGATATCGATTTCTACCGCTTTTTTCCGGATTAAAGCAGTTTTGTTGTACTATTTTTAAATCGTATTTTTTACATTTCAACACTCTATTAGAGAAAGGTTATTTTATAGTATATCCTATTGGTACCATACAGATTAGACAACCGCGCGCGATTGAAGAACCCCAAAAGTGAATACATATTAAGGATAAGATTTGTATATAGTATATCAACACACAAGGTTGCAAAAGAAAATGGCAGCCCGACGACCTCGTAGCGAACCTTTACCAAGGAGTCTAGCTCGAGAGGCAGGTGCTATTCTCAATGAGAGAGATGGAATGCTCGAGGGAGTGGAGATAGGCCGCCGTACTATTCGATGGCGCTTCTTCCAAGGTGTGGCAGGAGATTTGACTCCTAGGATCATGGAAGGGTTAGTTGCAAAGGTAACCACCAGCTTCTACCTGCGCTACAGCTACACCTATCGCATTCGCAATGTCAACGACGGACGTGTGATGCTATTCTCCAAGACTGTCCCCGGCTCTCCATGGGTGAACATCCTAGGAGATGCAGAAGAGTGGATCAATAGCAAAGAGCTATCTCGATTGAATCCTGACAACATCAATCGACCAAATACCCAATGGGCCTTCGTACGTTGGATCTACGTGGATGTCAAAGTCGTGATCGATCGTCAGCCTCTGTTGGGAACAGGCCCACTGCCCCAATGGCTTCGCCATAAAAAAGGAATGCTTGCCCTTGATCAATATGGTGACAACCTATGTCTGTGGCGCTGCCTTGCCATGCATGAAGGAGCACGAGTAGATAGGTGTTGCGTCAAGGCTCGAAAACTTGCCCAGGACTTATATCGCCTGACAGCGCCCACGCAAGACGTTCCCAGAACTTCCTTAGACCAGCTGGAGGAAGTCGAGTTACGCTTTGGAATCGGTATTCGGGTGTATGAACCCACGGAGGATGGCGCTTGGCATCTGACGCGACATGCAGCTCACTACAAGCATACGATGACGATTGGGATATACGAAGGACATACCTTCTATATCAAGGACGTCAAAAAGCTAGGCAGCATCTACGTATGCAACGATTGTAAGCAACGGTTCACAAAAGCCTCGAACCTTCAACGCCATGCAGATCGTTGCAGTCGTGGAGAAACGAAGATTGTTTGCCCCGGAAAAGTAATCACAGTACCCCAGTCGGCATACGAAAAAGCCTTCTGGCCAGAGAGCGATTCCAACAAAGCCAGCAAAGTCGCTCTACGCTGGTTGAAACGCGAAGCCGAAAGGATTGGGCAACACATTCATCACGCAGCTTGTGGACATGGTGGAGAGCATTGGATAGAAGGAGCGCCGGTCGACGGCTACGAACCTCTTTCGAAAACCATCTTCCAATTTCATGGATGCTATTTCCATGGCTGCCCGAAATGCTTCCCTAGGGAAACGAGGCTCTATCGCAAGACCTGCGAAAGAACCGAAAGTCTACGCAAGGCAGGTTATGTAGTAGTGGAGGCTTGGGGCTGCTCTACAAAGGAGACAAACGAACCAGTCCCCACGCCAACGCAAACTGCCTACCAACACGCCATAGTGTACGATTTCGATTTCGATACAACGAAAGGAAGACAACCAACGGATCGATTGACCATCGAAAACGTTCATATCCCAATATCAGTATCAATTGCCGACACGTACGATCGAACGCCAACCCACATCTGTCGACGCGATCCAAAAGAACTTGTAGCCACCTTTGTCGAAGAACTCCAACGAAGAGCGAAAGCAATCCGAGAAGTCGTTGCGGACCCCAAGACACCTGAATTCTCCTTCGACACCCTATCGAAGGCACAACGGATGAGAATCGACGAATGGGTCAACCAAGTTCCCGTTCTAGGCTTCAACTCTGGCAGGTACGATCTCAACCTGATCAGAAACTATTTCGTAGAATCTATTGCCGACACATGCAAGAAAGTCAGAGTAGCAAAGAAAGCCAACACCACTATGTTTCTCTTAACTCCCGATTTCCGTTTCCTCGATGTGATGAACTACCTTGGACCTGGAACTTCCTACGAACGTTGGATCACCGCCTATGGATGTGAGTTGCAAAAGAGTTTCTTCCCATATGAGTGGTTCGACTCTCCAGACAAGTTGGATCACGTTGGATTGCCAGATTATCGAGAGTGGGGTTCGAAGTTGAAAGGTCAACACCTACTATCTAGGTCAGAGTTCGAAGACTGCAAGAGCACCTTTCTCGACAAGGGAATGGAGACCTTTGCAGACTGGCTACGATACTACAACAACCTAGACGTAGTTCCATTCCTAGAGGCACTCGAAAAGATGCGAGATTTCTATCACGAGAAGGGAGTAGACATGCTGAAAGATGCAGTGTCCAACCCAGGAGTCTCGCTACAGTTCCTGCTTCGAGGTAGTGTAGAAAGGGGAGCTGAGATGTACGCCCCAAGTAAGGAAGCCTACCACATGCTGAAAGACGCTGTCGTGGGAGGTCCAAGCATAGTGTTCACCAGACGCCACGAAGCAGGAGTGACTAAGATTCGTAGTCATCAGGGGGGAACCAAGGTGTGTCGCAAGGTTCTTGGATACGATGCCAACGCCCTATATCTTTCTACCATGGAATTAGAAATGCCTTGTGGAAAAGAAGAGGTTGTGCACTACGACGAGCCAGGTCTAGAAGCCGAAGGATTTGTCGAATGTCTACGAAACGCTGCGTGGTTTGGATATGCGGAGGTAGACATCGAGATACCAAAAGAATTGTGGAAGAAATTTGAGGAGATGCCCCCCTTCTTCTACAACAAGAAGATCCCCAAGGAAGCAATTCCTCCACAAATGTTGGCCTACCTTGAGAAGACGGGAAGAAAGCGCAGTGAGGAAATGAAGCTAGTTGGGAGTCTATCGGGAAAGAAGTTGCTACTCTATGCTCCTCTTCTACTTTGGTATCTAGACCATGGCGCAGTGATCCCCGCGGTCTACCGCACGATAGACTACGAACCCAAAAAAGTATTCGAATGGTTTGTGGATCAAGTCACCGAAGCACGACGTACAGGAGATGTAGACAAAAGTAAAACCTTGCTAGCAGACGTGTTCAAGCTACTTGGAAATAGTGCCTATGGAAAGTTGTTTGAAGATTTGGGGCGACAAACAAATGTCACCTACACCAAAGACGAGAAGGTCGTCGACAAAGCTATGCGAAGTGTTTGGTTCGAAGACCTGGAAGAGATTGGTCTGGCATACGAACTTGAAAGTAGAAAGAACCAGATCCAAATCAAACGCCCTTTCCAAGTAGGTATTGCCGTGTACCAGCTTGCCAAACTTCGCATGCTCGAGTTCTACTACGACTTCCTCGACAAGTACATCGCTCGAGATGATTTCGAATACATCCAGATGGACACGGACAGTGCCTACATCGCAATTTCGGGAAACACCATCGATGAAGTCGTACGACCAGAATTGCGCGAGGACTTTGCAGCCCACAGAAAAGAGTGGCTAGCTTGGGACAAGTGGAGCAGTCGTACCCCAGGACTCTTCAAACTCGAATTCGAAGGACAGCGCGCCATTGCCCTATGCTCGAAAGCCTACTACGTCGATACGGGTGGTAGCAGAAAGTATTCCACCAAAGGTATGTCTAGACGGCACAACGACGTTTCATGGGCTAGATTCGAAGCAGCGCTCCAGGGTAGTATTGATGTGGCGAAAAACCGAGGCTTCCGCCTATTGCCAGAAGGTATGGCAACCTACGAACAACGGAAGCTTGGGCTATCAGCTTACTACGACAAAAGATTCGTTCTGCCTGATGGAATCCATACCGAACCAATAGAGTACGCTGTCTAGCGCTTGGATACAAACAGAATTCCTTTTGGTGGTAGTTCCGTATCCCTAGGAACGACTTGTAGCTCTTCACGAACGAATCCACGTTTGGGTGCGTCCTTCTCCCCTTCTCGCTTCGCAAGGTAGTAAAGCACAGGCTGTCCCGAAGATACTACACTTCGCGAAATGGTGTATATCTGCAAACTCCACACAGGATCAGTAGCTCTACGTTTTTCACCCCCTTCCAATTCTCCTGGTGCGTAAAGATATCGAACTAGAACGTCGAATGGTAGGCGCTCTTCTCTCAAACCAACAGTGCGCGAATATGTAGGAGTCTTTAGATCTACTCGTTGCGTCACTACAGAATTTGAAGGCTCCTTTCCTGTAAGTCGAGTCACCTCACTGTTCAGGGCTTTGATAACCATTGGTAAACGAACTACCCATTCTCTACTACGCTCATCTGATCCTTCCGAAGTAAGTACCATCTCTTGTGCATATTGATATCCAAACAATCTCTCAGCTAGTGTTCTATTCGCTCGTTCGACGAAGCCTTGCGATCTATGATTACCAGCCTCACCTCGTTGAACTTTCGTACCACGTAGTTCTAACGTTTCAGACATACGTCCCATGAATTCTCTACCAGGATCTACTTGTAATGTTTTTGGCCATTCTAGTGGACTACGTTTATAGATTCGTTCGAATGCTGCAGACACTTCACCACTATCTTTCGATGCTAAAGGTTCAGCCTCTTTATATCTAGAAGCTACATCGATTACCACTAAAGCATACTTATATAGTTTCCTTCCACGACTAGGTCTATCATGAGGTAGAAATATCAAATCAGCTTGATGAACTTCATTAGGTTTCGATACAGTCCAATGTGGTCGTGGAATATAGCGGGGTGGTGATAGATATATTTGCCACATGGCTTGTTTCTCTAACCAACCCTTAGCTACATCTTCCGATACTTTTGCAGCCATTGATAACTTACTAATTGCAGCATAACCTTTCCAATAGCCCATAGGACCATAGAAGGTATTCGCAAGTTTAGCATCCATTATATATCTATGTATTCTAACCTCCAACAAGAAGAGAAAAAGAAAAAAAAAAAGGAATAGGAACTTATCTAACCAACTAGTTCTTATTCTTTTTTTTTTTTTTTTTTTAGTATCTCGTCGATCGTAAAAATTCTCGTTTTTTAAAAGGCATATCGACTAATAGCGTATCCAGCGACTAGAGATAAAGACTTATCCAGCTGACAAGTTCTTATCCTTCTTTTTTTATTTTTTTATTTTTTCTTATTTTATGTAGATTCGCCTAGTAATCTTATAGTAATACTCTAGTAATCTTATAGTAATACTCTAGTAATCTAGTAATACTCTAGTAATCTAGTAAGTGATCTAGTAATTACGTTAAACGTAAAAAGCTCGTTTTTTAAAAGCATAGCTATAACCAATTCTTATAAGAATCGAGTGGCAACGTATCCAGTCGCGAATACACTACCACCTAAGGCCACCAATTCGGCAGTTTTCCTCGAATTAGATGGTCGATAATAATCTGAGAGTTTAGGTTTCTCCAGTTTCGTTTGCAATATGTGATATATATGGAGTTTTTGCATTGCATCGATTCTATCTTTAAGTCCAACGTGTGCATTGTTTTCTTTCCAGTGGTTCCAGGCGGCTTGTGCTTCTAGTCGTTTCTCTCGATCTTTTTCATAGATGGCAATAGCGGCATTTAACTTCTCCTGGGCCGTATCATGTCTTAACATCTCTGCGGCAGCCGCATTCGGCCCGCTAGTTGCTTTTTCTATTTCGTGTGCGGCAATACTAGCAGCAGCACTAGTTATGGCGAAGACAAATCCCATAAATATTATTGATGCCATAGCTTCGAAGGCGAGGTAGAGTCGCCTCTGTTACTCAGCAGGCTTCCAATACCCTTTGTCCTTTAGGTATTTCTTAGCTGCAAGGCCACCAGATAGAACCGCTATCCACTTCACGAAGTTCAAAATACTAGATGAAGGATCGTTAGTCAAAGGCTCTTTGATTGCTTTTTTTCCGACCCAACCGATACCTGCCGCAAGTCCAGTCAATATAGTAGCTTCCTGTATTGTGTTCATAAATTCGTTAACCATCTTATTGGAACAACGTTTACATCACCGGCCAATGTTGGACGTTGCATATATGTCTATGGCATGGCTTCAAATGCTATATCATGCCTTGAGTTTTTAGGTTACGACCTTTTGGGGTTTCTTTGGTGGCGGCGGCTGAGCTGTCTGTGGCGGCAGCAAAGCTGCCATTGAAGCTGTGGTTAACTTGTTGCGTTTGTTTGTATTGCTTATACTGATAGTACAAACCCACAAATGCTATGCTTACCCCAATTACAGCAAGTGTGGTATTAGTTGATATCAAACTTGGCTTATCGGTGGCAGCAAAGCTGCCATGACTGTCTACCTGCGCCCGCGTTGCCGCCACATTGGCGATATTTTCTTTCCTTCTTTGCGCTATGAGTTTGCCTGCAGCGACTCGTTTTGGATTTGGTGGGGGCTTTACTGGTTCTTTCGTGATGGGATCGTTTCGATCTTCGGAATGGGTATCAATTTCCATCTTGTTAAGAGTAATTACTTAGTAGTTGAGGTAGCTTCAATACGTTAAGATTATTTTAAATTTGAATGTACCTCAAGTGCTTCATCGATTTGTGGGGTATCCACTTCATATTCGCTCGGCAATACTTGCTCCTCGGAGTCCTGTTCCGCCGACATAGAATGGTTAACAACGTGACAAAGGGCACTAGTTAGTGCCACAAGTGGGCCTGCTTTGAAGGCCAATCGGCCAGCCAGTGCAGATAGCTCGTTTCGGACTAAGCGGTCTTTCTTTAGAGCTTTCAACAGCCTTCGTTGTTGTCGAGAATCTAGAGGCCTCACATATGCGACTACACAAGTTGCTAGACTTAGTGCTCTATCCACTAAGCAGTCATTTACTTGCTTCGCTAAGACGGCTTGGTATCTACGATATAGGCGTTCTATGTCTTTATCGGGTAACTTAGAAATGTCTCCAAGAGAAAAATTCTTCCCTAGATATTCTTTTGTCGTACCAGTCACGGCTAGAATAGAGAGAGCTTCCTTATGTTCGATGCTTTCTATGCTACGATGGCATCTTGCTATCGCTTCATCGGTGGTAGCACAGTGTAGGTTCGTTTCGAAGCCGGTAGCTCCGATGGTAGCTTTGCATGGCAGCTTGCTGCCGCATTCGGCCCTTGGTGGAGGACCTGTCACATCTATTTCGCCGGATTCAGTTAGTATGTTCATTAATTCATCATCAAAATCTTTATCCATCTTACTTCAACGTATTGTGACATACCATAGGTGAAGGTATCTCTAATAGTGTGGAAAAGGGATGTCGCAAACAGAAACATATATGTGCGAACTTAGTCTCAAGTTCTGAAATGAATAGCTTCTTATCATCTAAGGATATGCTAGCGCCGTAGTCATCGAATAGATCCTTTAATCCCGGTGCGCTTGCGATGCGAAATGCCACAATGATTGCGCAATTCTCGCGAAAGTTCTTGCAGATACTTTTTTGTGTTTGCGATGAGGCCCAAATCGAAATACCAATGTGGCGTGCAGAAAAGGCTAAATCGGATATCTTATTGGTCCTTCCCTTAACATCCTTGCTTGCCGCACAATCATCAAGGATAATAAGTGTATTCGTTCCTTCGAGAAAACATGCACAGTCGCCTAGGGTTGCATCAATATCGTTCTGAGAAGGCGCTAGGACAATGAAGCGAGGATCTCCCTTACCAACGCCTTTATAGGTTTTATTGTTAGCATAGGTGGGACAAATTAATACGATATATTCAAACTTAAAACGAAATGGACCTCTCAATTGATCAACTATGAACTGAGTCTTTCCGCAGTTTGTGGGGCCAATTATGAGTGCGTTAAAGGGAATTTGTTCTGTCAATGTGTCCATGTTAATGATAAACATTTTGTAGCATTCCTTGTTCAATAGTTGCTTGTGCATCAGAAAGCACGAATATGTGCATGTTCACCTTACCTGAGCCTCCACTGCGATGAATCCTAAGGCGAATGGATGCTCCAGCATCTTGTTGGGCTAAACCATCTCCATGAACTATACTGGTTTGCGAGGTGCGACAATCGATGAGTGCGGCAAACTTGTTCTCAAAGAACTTCTTATGCGTCATGGATGTAGCTGCGGCAGCCTCTCCGAAACGCGGGACAAACCAATTCTTTGCTGACTTCCATAAATCCTTTGGTAGCATCCCAAAAGAATATAGAGCGTTAGGAATGCCATTGACGTGTACCTCGACCTTGGTGATTCCTGGATTTACGAATTTCTCACTATCTCTAGTGCCTGCCACATGAGGATCCACAAATAGAAGAAGAATGCCATTGAGAGAGAGACGAAGTACGTTTATGCTTTCAGATACGAGTGTGTCGGTTCCTAGATCGATCGAGACGGTTTTGAAGTACTCATAATGGTTATACAGAAAGGCTTTACCGCTGGCGTAGGTACTATTGGCCTGCGACGCAAGATCGAGACTTTCGATGACTTCATATTCTAGTTCAATGTTCGATAGTTTGTACGTTCCTACTTTCGTACTGTCGGATCCGACTATGACGTCTATGGCCGGTGCCAGTGTCAAATGAAATGACATCTTATCTCGAATCGCATGTGGATAAAAGACGCCATGGGTTGTGATAACTTCATGATCAATAGGTATCTTATATACGCTACCATATGCCGCTAGTGTCGCATTATCAGCCGCATTAGACGTAGATGCGTTACTGGCCTTTGACCGAAGTTTGTTCACATTAGCAGATTGAATGCCCCGCTCTACGCTATTCTCTCGTTCTACCTCAGATAGGTATAGATCGCTATATACCTGTAGTAGATCGGGTCGACTTAGATCTTCTAATCTAGTAGTTCCCATCCATACGACTCGCTTTGAGACTATGCAACGTCCAACATTGGCCACCAAATAGTTGTCGGCATGACCCCCGGATAGAGTGATATTGGCACTAAGGGCTAGACTACCAGGTACTAGAAGTCTATTTTCGCCTAACGTAGGAACGTTAACAATTAAAGTTTCCCCTGGATTGGCTGATGAAGGAGTGAAAGTTACACGATGGAACACACGACTGGCTTTAAGAGATCTACCTTCTCTAGGAGAATAGTCAGGATGGAGCGTCGTCGATATCATGATGTTTGTTTCACAATTGAATATGTTTTGTTCCACAATTGAATACTAATATTATATCACATATCAAGTGTTCAATATGACGGAAACTTTAGACTTCGATCCTATATCTGAAGAAGGTAGAGCCGATGTGAATGATCTTACTGCCGAAGAATGGGCGGAGATTAGACCTGATGATGGTGAGGCAGAAATGGATTGGTGGAATAGAGCTAAGCATAGCTTCAAAAATACGACGAAAAGCATACGCGATAGGCTATGGAAAAATCGTAGTAACTGGGGAACCAGTTCAGCTGAGTATATAGAATTAGTCAATCAAGGTGATGATGTGGAAACGCAGTTTACGGCAGGCAGTAGCGGCAGCGGAGCTGCTTCTGCGGAAACGCCATTTGAAAGACTGGAAAGACGGACTGAAAATGCACAGGACCAAATAACTATAAAGTTTCCAAAAGCAGATCTAACGAAGTTCACTGCTAGTTTGGATGACTATGATAGGGTCGTGATAAAACTCAATCGTAAAAATGCTACATCACACTTACTGTCGGATGCCGTAGACACTCCCAACGTATTACCGAAAACGCTTAAAAACGCTCTTGGACCTACTGCGGAAAAGGAGATTAGTATGAAAGAGGATATGGCCACCGAAAAAGATAAGCAAAAGGCCAAGGAAATAAAAAAGATGGATTCATTAACTAAGGGAACTCCAGAATATGAAGTGGCAAAGAATAAAGTAGTAGCACTAGAGGATCAGAAACAGGAGATCGAGAAAGAAATAGAAGCCATCAAAGATCGTATGTCGTTACGAGACCGCATAAAAGCCATCTTCAAGAAACATGGATTTACGGTGATTGGGGTGTTAGCTGTCGCTGGTGCCGTAATAGGTACTGTCGTTAGTATATTGACAAAAGGCTTGGCTTCCGTCGCTAGGGAGGTTGGTGGTGCTTTGAAGGATCTTGGAAAAAAGTTGGCTACCGTTCTACCTGCGGCGATAGGCGCTATTGCGAGTTTCATATTCCGTACAGCTGGAGAAGTTTTCGGCTTCCTTGCAAAGAATGCCTGGCTACTCCTTGTAGCTGTGGTCATATTCCTAGTAGAGCAATATAAATCGTCGAAACGTCGGCGCTAACGAAATATCATCCATGAGGCTACGCCGGCCACAATACCCACGATTGCTAAATTGGTTTCGTGACTCGTTGGCGATACACCGCGACTTTGTCGCCCATGTGACTTAGAGGCAGCTACGCTGCCTGTCGTATCAATCGTAGCAGTCGTGGCTCCGCTGCTCGTAGCAGTCGGGGCTCCGCTGCTCGTAGCAGTCGTGGCTCCGCTGCTCGTAGCAGGTTTATTCGTCTTTGATGTCGAGCCTTCCATAAGGGCTGGTGGTGGAGATTTTTCGTTAAGATTGATGTCATAGTTTATTCCTAAACTGATACCAGGTTTATTTGCCGTTCGTAGGCTGTTTACATATGTAGAGCCCTTTAAGATAATCATAAAGCTAGGTATTAACAGACAATCCTTCGCAACTGCTAGATCTAGACGAGAACTAATATCCTTAATAGATTCTTGGTATTGGGCTAGAGTGTCTGAAGCCGATTCTATGATGGCATCTTCAAACATCGTATCAAATTTATTTTGGGCGGCTGGGGACTTCGATCCTACGATTGGTGAGCCGGTTGAAGCCTGGGATGATAGGACGCAAAACAAATATACCATTATGGATGTATTAATTCGGACTATCCCGGCCTTTGTCAATCCTTTTCCCTTCTGTGGAACGAACCAATTGTAGTGCTTCTCGTTCATATCATTTCTATGCGAGGCAAAGTCGATTTCATAAGCACCGAACTCTCTTCTGATCTTGTCATACTTGACGTAATTCCATGGAACGTTGTTAAACTTATTAAAGACGTTTTCTCTGGGGAGAGGTACTCCTAATTCGAATAGTATTCGCCTTATCGTATAGTATACATGAAAGCGGTAAAAGCTCCGAACATTATCAATGATTGCTGCATCGTCTGAAAGATGGTCATCGAATGATACACCGCAGCCTGCCGTAGCACACCAAACGGCAAAGCAGAATTGTTGCTGCCAAAGTTTCATTGGTTCAGCATCGAACCACATATTCGTTTTTTCTATCCTATCGTTAGCATTAGTGATACTGTCTTGCAGGGCATAGCTCGGATCCTTAATTTTTATTTTATCACTAAGATCAAGTCCTAGCTCTTGAAAGATATGTCGTGGCTCATACGTAAATAGCTGATACTTTGCTACGTAGATCTTTAGCGTTTGTATGATGGGGTATATGTCTTTAGCGACGTGTGCCCAGGGAACGGCTGGAACTGGATACTTAAAATCAGTCCTTCTGAATGGAAGTGGAAAACCCCTACCGAATGCGGCCGCCGCATGTTTTTGCGTTGTCACGCGTAACGCTTCGTGTAGATGATTTCGTACATCTACTGGTATGAGACCACTCATATTCCAATGCCGCCCACCATCGTAAAACATGATTCTAGTCTCGTATGTAGACTCATCGTGTATGTCGGATGCTGTTGTCCTAGCTGAGAACTTATCGAAGTCCGCGTGAGGATAATTTTTCTTAAAGGCCGCTAAAGCCTTTGCATTGCGAGGTGCGATATAGTCACCCCAATCACCATCGAAATGAACTCTTGCTTGGAGACTAGGCATGGTTTCTTATCCTTGGCGCCGGACCAATCAATCCGTTCGATTCATCCACTTGACTAATCTGTTTGATATTGATACGTATTAAAGTTATGACATATGTTAATATCGTGAAGTAAAGAACGTATGTTAATATCATATCGAAGTAAACTTCAGGCTTTAATATGGTAATCTTAAATGTCACCACTACCTCGTCTGATCATACGGTCTACTTTCAAGAACCTATTTACATCCATAATATTTCTCTAATCGAGATCACTCTTGAGAACAGTTGGTGGAACCTAACTAATAAAGGAAGCTTTAAGTGGGGTGTCGATGGTGTGATGTTTCCACACGAAATTAAGGCGGGACATTATAGTATAGGAAGATTGATGACCAAATTCGAACCCGCGGTTGATGCTGGTTTATTGGAATTCATAAACCACACATTTAGGAAATACTATATTTTAGATGTTAAGAAACCAATCCAGTTAACTAAGAATATCTGCGATTTGCTTGGTATCAAAGTAGGTGGGGGTTCGACAGGCTATGTGACTATCAATGTGGGAAAATACCCCCTGGTGCCACAAGATATTCACTATATGTATATCTACTGTGACGTGGTGGATTCTCTCTTCTCACTTCTTGGGGGAAAGCCCTCAGAAGTCCTAAGTATATTTAATATGGAAACCCATGGCTTTGGTGCAACGACTTACTCTATATCAAGCCCCCTAGTCGTTAAAGCTCTAGGGACAAGACGAAACAGCCTTCGCCTGACAATTAAAGACGAAAAAGGAAACATTATAGACTTCCGTGGTCAACCTATACGATACGTATTGAAGATTGAGTAAGTTATGATATAGCGAAGATACGTATTGAAGATTGAGTAAGTTATGATATAGCGAAGATACAACATAATGGCAAGTGATTCGATTAAAGAAGTTCCAACAGCGCCAGAACTTTATCCGCGGCTGGCTAGCGGAGATAATTTTCGGTTGAAAACGGTCCGAGATACTCTTTCAGATATCGAAACTCAAGAAAAACACTATGAAGGTGTGCGTAAGAAATACGCTCGCGCACAAGGACTTGTCCATGGTGTCGCCGTAGTAGCAGGAGGTCTATCTGTATTATTATCGGGTTCAGGACTAGCAGTAGCTTTAACTGGTTTTGGTATAGTGATTGGTTTACCATTAGGTGTTATTGGTGGCTTATGTGGATTAATTTCAGCATCTACGACCATTGGAGCTAAAAAATTAGGAATAAAAGTATCTAAACATGAGAAAACCGCTATGTTAGCTAAAGCGAAAATTAATACGATTCGCGATCTAGTATCAAAGGCCCTTCGCGATGAAAATATATCTGACGTCGAATACAACCTAATCCTCGCTGAGGTAGATAAATACGAAACTATGAAGATTGAAATTCGTCACAAAACTTCGGCTAATTTAAGCCGAATGAGTGAAAAAAGGGTGGAACAAATTCGAGGCGAAGTCAAGCAAAAAATGCTAGAAGAAATGATAGCAAAATTGGGGTAAAAATTGACATCTCATATGAGAAAAGTGAGCATGGGCGATATTTACGCTTTTCTAAGCGGTTCGTATAAATTAACTTGTATGTCGAGTTCGTATGCAAATTTCGAGACAGAGCGTAGGCGGCGCTAATTAACATACGACAATTGCTTAAAACATAAGTAGGATATTTTTCGCCTACGTCACTGTCTGGCATGTATAGCCCTCGCGGTTCAGCGCTGGACTGGAAGGAAAATGGAGGCCCTTTCAGTTCAGAGTTCGAATCCGTCTGGGGACTATACATGGTAGACCGGTTTGTGGGGGGTAAAAAGCCTCCAGCCCCCCACAAATCGTAGCGCGTCTGCCGATGTGGTAGAATACGAACAAATACAGTACAAACAGTGTCAATCCTGGGTCGGGTGCTTGGGTAGAGCTTACAGATACTCGAATAGGGTTCCAAGGAGTGCCTGTTGTGCCTCAACCAGTTAGGACCAAATACAGTAGACCAAATACAGTAGACCGAATACAGTAGACCGAATACAGTGGACCAAATACAGTAGACCGAATACAGTAAGCCGGGCCCGGTAATAAGCAAAAACCTCTCTAGGAACGAAAAGGCGAAGTAAGGAAAAAGGAGAAAGGGGTTCCTAGAGAGGTTCTGGAGACGTCCAGTTTTGCTTTTGGTCTTTTTCTTCGTTTTGATTTTTTCTTCTTAGAACTAAAATCATATGGTCTAGTTCGAATTTTTTCTATCTATATCGTGACCAGAAATGGGAAAGAAGTGCTTTTTATAGCGAGCGGGGTGCCTATTTTACCGGCATCGAATAGTGTATAATAAATGCATGGTTAAATAGGAAATGAGTTGTTAAATTTTTGGTTGAGTGATCACCCACGTCGGAATTATTTTAATATAGTCACGAAAGTCTATGAATAGAAAGTTTCTCACACGTCGGAATTATTTTAATATAGTCACGAAAGTCTATATAGAAAGTTTCTCACACGTCGGAAAAAAAAAAAAAAAAAAAAAAAAAAGAATGAAGAGAGGCGGTATACACAGTCTCTCTTCATTTTTTTTTTTTCTTCTTTCTTTTATTATAATCTACTGGACTATCTTAAGGTTCTTAAGGTTCTCCAATTCGAAGTTATCCGATTCTACCAATACATCTGGAAGGCAATCCTTAGTATCTTCCATATATTTCACGTCTCGGGCTTTCTTATTGCGAATGATACGGCGCTCTGATGCTCCACACTTCGTACAAAGTCCATGACTCGTACGACAACCGCGACCACACTTCAAACATGGAACGAATATGGCGATACCCTTTAGTATCTGATAATTGTGTTGAGCACAGTACTCTGAAGTTTTCGAGCTCTTCCTTACGCATTTCGTATTCTTACCACGCATCAACCAATCACAAGTCGTTATCTCAGTCATCGTGTGATATATACCTTATTATAGCGTATCTATAAATGTTGTTTTAATTATGATAATATATGGTATAATGCCTTGTAACCACACGTCTCTAATAGATGTTAAAATGTAAGCGGTAGAAACCGGAGCTGTGCTCAAGTTTGGATCTTTAGGTGTAAGAATGCCTAGGGACAATTTGGACGTTGCGAGGATCCTATGTGGCAGCATAAGCATTTATGTAGTAATCTAGTAGAGCGTTTTCGTCCTCTATGGTGAGCTGGGAGCGCTTAATGAGCCACTCAATGATCCATTTAGCGGTATTAAGATGATCGTTGCTACAGGCGCATAGTAGAGCATGATGAACGTATTTATGCTCTATAGTTATCTGAAAGCGTCGAATGAGCCACTTAACGGTATTGAGCTGGCCATTCCTACAGGCATCTAGTATAGCAAACCCGACGGCTTTATCCTCTTTGGTGAACTGGAAGTGCTTAGTGAGCCACTTAATGATATCAAGACGGCCATCCTTACAGGCAGCGCATAGAACGTAATCGGTGTGTCCATCCATTTTATCGAACCATAGGTGCTTAATGAGCCACTTAATAACGTTAAGATTACCATATTCACTGGCGTAGACAAGAGGAAAGCTATCATCGATGTAGTTTGCGGAAATACCGAAAGTCCTAGCCAAATTGTCTCGATCGTTATCATTACGAGTAGACCTAAGACCGAAAGTGAGTACTCGTTTACGGAACTCTTGATCTCCGTTTTTGTAGCACACGAGAGCTGCGGCACCGTTTAGGTGTTTCGACGTCCTTGCGATGCTTGCGAATGATTCTGGGCCTGCATGCTCTACTATCTTGACTAAGATTTCTATGGGAAGGCACGATATGCTATCCATAGTGGAAGAGATCGATATACTGCATAGTAATCACTGCTCTAATAGAGTGTTGAAATGTAAAAAATACGATTTAAAAATAGTACAACAAAACTGCTTTAATCCGGAAAAAAGCGGTAGAAATCGATATCGTAAAAATGTGATAAATAGTATTTAATCCGCCTTCGTTGGGCAAGAAAAAAGTTGTATCATTTTGCCTCTGGGCAAGAAAAGTGGTATCATTTACTCAGTAGTAGAGCCGGAGTCAAAATTATACAACTTTTTTGTTGTGCAAGGAAGTCAAAAAGGAGATTTCTGAATTTGCTTTTTGACTTCCTTGTGCAAGAAAAAAAGTGGTATAATTTTGACTCCGGCTCTACTACTGAACAGCTGACGAAGGCTTACGCAAAAACTTCAGCGCTACGTAGAATAAGACGATTCCTACCACCGGACGTGATGACAAGGCTGTATAAGGCGTTTGTCCTACCGCACTTAGAGTACTGTAGCCCAGTCCTTGTCGGCATTGCAAAGACTGAAACTAATAAATTGGAGGACGCCAATTTTTATATTATAAGATCAATTCTAGGATTAGCTAAATCGAATACTTATGAAAGGGCCCTTCAGTTAGTCAAAATGCGAACGTTGAAGCAGCGAAGGTATTTTCAATCACTAGTTTTATTTTTTAAATGCATGACAGAGCAAGGTCCATTATATATCCAATAATTTTTTAAACTACGGTTAGCTCACTATAACTTACGTGGCTCTGGTACAAAACTGGAGCAATTTCGCTTTAACACTAACTGGCTAAATAATTCGTACTCTTCCATTACTAGCCACTTATGGAACAATCTACCCACTAAAGTACGTGAAGCACCTAATTTAAAGACATTTAAGAAAATGCTCAATAAGGTAGAGCTTAACCCACACATATACAATACATAGATGTAATTTTAGCATTTTATCTTAGCTGTAAATAGATGTTTTAAAGTAGGGAAATTTTATAGTAGATTTTCAGACAGTCGTTTTAACATATTACATTTAATTTAATACATTTAGAAACACGTGCGCGTTTTAACGAGTTTTTTAGCTCCTAGGCGTTATGTGTATAAATAAATGATTGATTGATTGATTGATTGATTGATTGATTGATTGAAGTGGGCTTCTCGCAGGATACATCTCATGATATCAGTTGTAAAATTTATTTCAACCGGCTCACGGGGCTATATCAAACAACACGCTTTTAAGAGACTTATTTCAATGTCCTAATCCTGTAGGTTTCATCTAAAAGGACTTCTAAAGTAATAAGCAGAGGAAATCACATGAACTACTCGTGCTAGACGGGATTTATAGGCACTGAGTGATATTTTAAAAGTTCTAATAATTGCACGAGCCTTTATATCACTCAGTGTCTTTAAATCAACTATAGTACATAAAGTTCACGCGATTTTTTGTTTATGTACTGAGCAAACATTTGCTGAGAGCGTGCGACTGTGCACTGAATAACCGGCTTTAGATGCACTCATCATTGACCAATCAGAATCCAGATATTTTGTTGAGTATGTTATAACAAGGGATATTTCTGCATGTCAGGGATACATCCTTTTTTATTACATGATAGTCAGTGGTATACCGGCTGATAGTAAAATCGTTAAAATGATATCACACAGCCTGCAGTGGAGATATCATTTATATCAACACGTGTGGGATATCACTTTACAGACCTAAACTTGTTTTGTCTGATTTACACCCTACAGTTCTAACATATGAACAAGAAATGTGTTTGATTTTTACTTGGATTGATCAGTAGGCTTTTCAAGGAGGTTCGGTGATGTTAGTGAAATAAAAATGTTCACCAACTGGTTGCCATGTAATGAAAAGTAATTACGTGGCTGCTTGGAGATACAGAATTTATCTTCTCGTGTTTAACTTGATAAGTCACTCGTTCGATGCGTTCATCAAGCTAAACACGAAGATAAATTCCATATCTCCGCGCGGCCATGTAATATCCCCTATATATCGTATGTACGCTCTCTTTAACACCCTTATTGGAATTGGTCTATTTTACCTTTGACCTTTTCCCCGTAGACCTCTACACGCATTGTTTTCCAAAGATGATACTTTAACGGAACAAAGCGAATGAATCTAAGTACAGTTGGGACATCAAGGATGTTGTTTCGGGTAGTATCACGATCCCTATTACCATTGAAGATCTAAAAAGGAAATGAGATGAAATTGGTAATGACTATACAGAGTTGATTTACGAAGACTTAAAAGGTATAATTCATATCATATATTATTAAATGGCCGAGTTTCTCATAGTCTGGGTGCCAGCAAATCGAGCAATCTGATTGGATAAAACAGGGAAAATATGACAGTGATTTGATATTAAGACCAGTCTAGATTCTCCGAGGAAGACCGGTCTTTCTATTAACTGCTTTGTCTGTCTGTCATTGAAACTCTTTTCGACACTTCGCTTCGTAAACAAAGCAATTTAAGTATAAATGTTGTACTAGGTTGGATTTATTTAAAAAAAATTACCTAGGTAATTTTTACATTTTGAGGGTATTTTAAGGTTTCTCGATCGAAACTCCGAAGCCACTTCGCGAATAAAAAAAATATGAGATAACAACAACACTTTTATTTGGAAAAATAGGACATTACAAGTTTTGTCTCCGGCAGGCTTGCCTGCTATGCAGACGTAGTTTTTCACTCATAAATTCGAAGGAAAAAGTAACGTCTGCTTACCAGAGCGCTTAATTTGTTTCCAATATGCAAGCATGATGTCAGCACGTATGTTTTATTTTTCTGCCCAATCAAAGCCATTGTTCGAATTTTAGTGAATTGGCGCGCCAATGAACACTCTCCTATGATTGGTCGATGGCAAATGTATTGTCTTAATGCCATTTAAATGTAACATTACGTCACTTTCCAGGATATGGAAGGTAAAATCTGATTGGTCCATAACACGATGAGGTGTGCATATTGGAAGCTAATTAAGCGCTCCGTTAAGCAGACGTTACTTTTTTCTTCGACTTTACGAGAGTGAAAAAATACGTCTGCACAGCAGGCTACCGGCAGGCTAGCTAAATGAGCTATTCAAGGCGTGGGACAAATTATATACAATAGGGCAACATTACGAGCCAGACGTTCTTAGCAACCGAGATAAAAAACGATATCCCACCGGGTTTCAACTAGGCTGTAGTTTCCAGTTTGGCCTCAAGTGTCATAATCCCCAAGTGTGAAAGTACATTAAAGCCTGAATTAATGATACATTCTATCATCACTCGGGCAGCCTGGTTTAATTACAGCTATCATTATCGCGATCGAGCTGCTCGTTTCGTATCCGAGAAATAAGTTTGAGGCGCAATAACAAGGCTCTCTACGGCAAATCTGAAACTCACACATGCCGCAGTTGCTGTCGAAAACATCGATCTGAAAGCTGTTTTTAGCTATATGGGTAATGCTTAAACGAGATTCAAAGCGAAACACTCGCCATAACCAAGAGGACGAATAGTGGACTTGGACGATGTCCGCGAAAAGCGCTCCGAGGAATCTGAAAGTGTCCATAAGCCCTGGCCAATTATTGATTATTTTAAAGTTAAAAGGTTAAAATAGTATTTTCAAAGGAAAAAATAACCTATTCGAGTTTTTCATTCTTTTTTTTTTACGCTGAAAGTCGTGGGTCCGATCACTTAGAAAACCTGGGAACTAGTCCCGTGACGATCTGGGTAAATCAGAAAGGATATAGAACACAGACCTAGTTTTTCATCGCACATTTAAAAAATAATGTAAAGTTGTGTTCCATATCCCAGAAGTGCTCAGGCATATGATGATGCCAGGACTTCAACCTGGGTGAACCAGAAAGGATATAGAACACATACCTAGTTTTTCATCGCACATTTCAAAAATATTATAATGTTGTGTTCCATATCCCAGAAGCGCTCAGGCATACGGTGATGCCAGGACTTCAACCTGGGTGAACCAGAAAGGATATAGAACACAGACCGCCTAGTTTTTCATCGCACATTTCAAAAATACTATAAAGTTGTGTTCCATATCCCAGAAGCGCTCAGGCATACGGTGATGCCAGGACTTCAACCTGGGTGAACCAGAAAGGATATAGAACACAGACCTAGTTTTTCATCGCACATTTCAAAAATAATGTAACGTTGTGTTCCATATCCCAGAAGCGCTCAGGCATACGGTGATGCCAGGACTTCAACCTGGGTGAACCAGAAAGGATATAGAACACATACCTAGTTTTTCATCGCACATTTCAAGAATACTATAAAGTTGTGTTCCGTATCCCAGAAGCGCTCAGGCATTCGGTGATGCCAGGACTTCAACCTGGGTGAACCAGAAAGGATATAGAACACAGACCGCCTAGTTTTTCATCGCACATTTCAAAAATACTATTAAATTGCGTTCCATATCCTAGAAGCGCTCAGGCATACGGTGATGCCAGGACTTCAACCTGGGTGAACCAGAAAGGATATAGAACACAGACCTAGTTTTTCATCGCACATTTCAAAAATAATGTAACGTTGTGTTCCATATCCCAGAAGCGCTCAGGCATACGGTGATGCCAGGACTTCAACCTGGGTGAACCAGAAAGGATATAGAACACATACCTAGTTTTTCATCGCACATTTCAAAAATACTATAAAGTTGTGTTCCGTATCCCAGAAGCGCTCAGGCATTCGGTGATGCCAGGACTTCAACCTGGGTGAACCAGAAAGGATATAGAACACAGACCTAGTTTTTCATCGCACATTTCATCAATTTTGTCAACAAATCAAGTTTTAGATTGACTTCTATAGTTTGTCTATCAGGCTGATGCAGCTTGGTCTCCCTCGCTTCCCAAGCAACTGCAGCAGAAAGGTTGACTTGATAACCTTGAGGACCACTATCTGGCAAGGGCTTGATGTCTAACATCCTTAACTTGATTCTTGTTGAGAAGGATTGGGGGTGTCAGTATTCCTCTAAAAACAAAACAAAAACAACAATCATAATCAGTCGCATGAAATTCAAAAACACCTTCAATCGTGTAAGTTGTAAGTGTACACAACCTAGGTTGGATGTATTTCTTTAAAGCCCAAATTGATATTTAAAAAATATATTTGGTCATGAAAAAAACCCAGGGGTCGGGATGATAAAAATAAATCTGAATTCAAATCCCACTGTCTACCCCTCACCCCTCCCCCCTCAGGTATGTATCTGAGAACCAATTTAATTCATCTCAATAAAAAGATTAAAGTTAAATTTCGCTTACCCTTTATCATTGCTGTCCTAACGAGATCGCTTGTGAACGTTCTCAATTCCACCTCGAAGGCATGATAAAGTACATGGCAGCTTCGAGAGCAACTTTGAGCTCGCTATTTTCTCCTTCGAGTCGATCTAATTATAATGGCGTTCCTGGGACAGTTGTTGACGTTGCTGATGCAGTTGTTGTTTCGAGTCGATCGCTACAAAATTTTAATGCATTGATATGTCATCCACCAACCAGCTGTATTATCTTGGGTTTGAGTCCAGTTTCTGTAGCAATATGGTGGCAACAACACGGGAACAACACCAAACGTTATATAGACTGCTCTTTGACCCTCTTTGAACACTCGTCGATAAGAAAGCCCGCCATTTTCAAGATCAGATAACTGGACTTTGGCTATAACTCCTCGGGACAATTAGCCACTACAGGGCTCCTTGACATTGATTTTTCAACGGGAATATCGCAGATCTTCGAGTTGAGAACACATCAATTCTTAGAACTACAGACTAAATCATCCAACCGGAACAGGCAACGGGATGATGTCAAAATTTGGTTCAAGTCCAGCCTCCAAAACTAAACAGGCACATGCATCCTTGCACCACAGGCGATCGTACGATCGCGTACGCAAACCGATAAAGTAATTACCAGACGCTGTTATAATAAAACCGCAAATCAAATACAACGACATAAGTTTAGCAGGTCCATGGCAACCGGACCTCGCGTATTTTTTAACATCCGGTGATCTCTGGCTCGTGATGTAAGCGTAACGGAAAAAAACCCCAGAAGCTTTTATGTAGAGTTACAGAAAAGGTAAGTTGAATTGGTAATAAAGTTTAGGTAAAGTTGATAAAAATGATAAAGTTGCTAATTAATATTTTGCCTGATTCTGCTCAAGT
Organism: Actinernus sp. WN-2022; assembly: GCA_030867875.1. NCBI lineage: Eukaryota > Metazoa > Cnidaria > Anthozoa > Actiniaria > Actinernidae > Actinernus > Actinernus sp. WN-2022. The sequence goes on along the minus strand of JAOWCC010000936.1, from coordinate 3,759,856 downwards.
TTTCAAACAGTACAAAATTGATACGACTGACAATGTCAAAATCTTGAAACGTACTAATGACTTAATTGTGAAGTAAGTCAACCCCACTTTTTAACTCGTGGATGCACGCACGTGCAGGGACGAGTTATCGGGGTTAGGTGGATTTCATTTCCGAATGTGCCGTATCCACATATTTTTTTCCGAGCGTGATGTACCTTTTTTGAAGATGTATTACCAATTTGAATGAGAGAGAAAAACAAAATGGCAGCTTTCTTGTCTTTTCCAACCAGCGATGTCTAGGCTAGGCCAACTTTAGTAGCCTTAACCTACTTTAGATTGTCTAAGAAGCAGATTATTTACGACTAGGATGTCCAGCGATTCAGGATAGCTACGTTTTAGGACCAGAAGCTGCGAAGTTGTATTTTATTTTAAGGCAAATGTACTGAAGACTTTGGTTGTGACTAGAGACTAAGAACCTTTAAACAGAATTTGAAAAAGGAATTTATAAGTAAATATTAGCTTAAGTTATTTTCTTGTGTTTATTTACCGTATTTACCTCCAGGCTTATACTGCATGCTTTATACTATGATTTATTTGCTGTTTCGTTTCTCTTACATACATTATAATGTTAGGTTGTGTGTGTGTATTTGTGTGCATTGTGTGTGTCGTGTGACTCCGACCTTGTATTTTATATTTCTTCCTTTAAATCTGGCTTCCTGGTTCCTTAACCCCATATGGTTATTTCAGGAAGCCAGCACCCCCCCTTAGTATTTATATTTCTTCTTATTTATTGTATTAACTTTAGTTATAAGGGTAAATGAAATTGTTGTTGTTGTTAGAGAGTTTTAAAAATATTTAGCGCGACCAAGCTAATACAAATAATAAAGGAACTGAAATCTGTTGTGATTTTTTTCGTGTCGAAAAACGTATGATACCCTAGAGGTTGCAGAGTGTTTTTATTTGGTGAAAATCGATGCAGTAGTTCTACTACAACTATAGGCTTCTCACTTGAAAATCTGCCACTTCAGCCGTTTGTCGCTAGTGTGATTCCAATTTGACTTTTAATAGCATATTAAAAGCGACGAGAAATAAGCATTTCCGGTTTCGGCCAGTTGAATAAACGGCTTTCCTATATCATTCTGTCTTGCTGGGTTTGCCAAAAAATTGTGGGATTGTTTTTAGAATTGAAAACAGACAGAACATATGGCAGCAGACTAATGCCCTGACATATATGAAGACTGCAAGGATGACGCTCTCTGAGTGTTACCTTTAACTGCTACAGAGACATTCAGTGAAACTAATCAAGTCACACACTACACACATATAGGCTCTGCCAACAACGTCCACACTAACACAACACAAAATAGCTCACTGACCACCCGCGAGTTGCCGTTAGGGGCCCTATGTTTTGACATTTTTAGCCATTATTCGAAATCTCGTCGAATGATTTTTTTCAAACACCTAGAGACTGTCTAATCTTATTAAACACACAACACAGTGCAAAATTGATCAAAATCCCTTGGGCGGAAGTTAGCACAAAAAAAAGGGCTATGAATTTCTCACCTTACTTACATTGTCAAAGTTGAAAGGACCATAACTTTCTGTTAATAGAAGTTTTTAGAATCCAAACTGGTTAAAAATATTCCACATATTTCCTAGCAATAGTTATTTCGTGAGAGTAAAAAGTCAAAAATGGCAAAAACTTCACAATCTACTAATTTCAGATTTTCTGAAAAAACTCCAGAGGATTGTTTGAACGTTTTTGAGCATTAAATTAAATCTTTCATAAGAATAATACGCCAAATTCAATCGCTGAAAAATGTCTACAAAGAGAAGCACATCAGAGCAGAGTTTTTTTTAAAGTGCTTTGTTTGCATCTAGAGCTGCCACAGCTGTCTAACGGAATAGGCACGTGCATTCAAAAGTGGAACATTATCATAATGTTCCATAAGGAGGTACCCCCTGGTCATTACGATACTTTCTCACCATTTGAATGCACGTGCATATTCCATCAGTCAGCCGTGGCCGCTCTAGATATAAACAAATCACTATCCAAAACCTCCGCTCTGATGTGCTCCTCTTTGACAAATTATATCTCCAATTGTAGACATTTCTCAGCGATAGGATTTGGTGTATTATTCTTACGAAAGATTTAATTTAATGCTCAAAAACGTTATAAAAATTATCTGGAGCTGCTTTTTAGAAAACCTGAAGTTTGTTAACTTTTTTCTGTTTTTGCTAGCACAATTTTATTTGGCATCAAGATTTAATAAGTTCTGGGAAATACTTTTAATCAGTTTGGATTCTGATCAATTCTATTGATAAAAAGCTACGTTCCTTTCAACTTTGACAACATTAGTAAGGTGAGAAATTCAGGGTCCAAATTTTCGCCAACTCCGCCCAAGAGATTTTGAAAATAATTGCACTGTGTATGTGTGTCATAAGTTTGAACAGTCTCCAGTTGTTTGAACAGAATCCTTCGACTGAATTTCGAGTAATGACACAACATGTCAAAAAGTGCGGTTGACATACGCCACAATTACGTCATTAGTATATGTGATCGGTTCAGAATTTTGACATTATCAGTTGTATCAATAAATTGTGTGCTGTTTGTGAAAATTAGAGCAGAATCAGGTAAACATCTCGAAAGTTATGAGAATTTGTTTAAATTTGCAATGTGGCTTCGTAGTTTCGATCGAGAACCTTATTAAATGTTAGGTAGCATTACATTTGTCTGTTGTTTAGTGACTCCGCTCTAAACATACAAAATTAGTGAGCACCCATTGTTGACGGTTAGGGTGCATTTAAAATATCGGGTTAGGTTTTGGATTAATTAGTTCACAGTACCATTGAAGAAGTATTATAATTGTCTGTTGTTTATTGACTTAGCACTAAACACCCAAAAGTATAGCGACTATAGCTCTAAAGACCAAAAATTAGTGAGCACCCATTGTTGACGGTTAGGGTGCATTTAAAATATCGGGTTAGGTTTTGGATTAATTAGTTCACAGTACCATTGAAGAAGCATTATATTTTTCTGTTGTTTATTGACTTAGCACTAAACACCCAAAATTAGCGACTATAGCTCTAAAGACCAAACATTAGTGAGCACCCATTGTTGACGGTTAGGGTGCATTTAAAATATCGGGTTAGGTTTTTGGATTAATTAGTTCACAGTACCATTGAAGAAGCATTATAATTGTCTGTTGTTTATTGACTTAGCTCTAAACACCCCCAAATTAGCGACTATAGCTCTAAACACCCAAAATTAGTGAGCAATTGGCTTTACTGAGGTTGCTGTTAGGGTTATTTAAATGTCGGGTTAAGGTTTGGATTAGCTCACAGGGGTACTGGGTACTCAAAATATATTTTGTAGGAGTGGGTGGATTTGTTTTCTTTTTAAATCCCCCCACCCCCCCCCCCAACAAAAAAACAAAACCTCTTTTTTTGAACCCCAAAAAAATAAAAAGTCCCTTTTTAGAATCACTGATATTCCAACCTAGGTTGTTTTAAAATGACCTAGATTCTTTGAAAAACAACCTGAAATGAAAAAAAAAACTACAACATATACATGTAGCTTCAGCCTTAAAGTGCAAGTAGCGCCATAACACGATATTAACTCTTTTTGCCCCAAATTCTATTTCTGATATATTTCAGTTGTCTAAATTAGTTTTCTTCGAGTGGCAGGAGCAGCAATTAAACTATGTATGTATGTATGTATGCGTGTATGTATGTGTGTATGTATGTATGTATGTATGTATGTATGTATGTATGTATGTATGTATGTGTGTATGTATGTATGTATGTATGTATGTATGTATGGGAGAATCTTCACCGAGGTCGGAAAGTACAGACCGAGCGGGTAGTGTTTATAGGCCATTTTGACGATGTTGCGCACGCAGCTAGAACAATGGCTATCTATTTTAAATAACAAAAGGCTGGTGAACCAGAACGAGTCTTAGCAGCTCGCGTCTATTGTTCTACTTATGCGTGAGCAACATCGTCAAAATGGCCTATAAACTCTACCCGCTCGGTCTGTACTTTCCGACCTCGGTCAAGATTCTCCCATACATACTCACGCTCGGTTAACAAGAGCGTTAATACAATAAAATGCATAGGACGTATTTTAGAATACCATGCAGGCTTTAACTGTATTCACATGACAGTTTTCATCATAAATGCAAAGAAAGTCACTCAAACTTAATATCACGTTTTAGCTATATTTTTATCATGATCATAAGTTAAAGCAGGAGTATATTACACAGGAGTGTTCCTCTTCCCACGTTGTATTGTCACACAACACTGTAGATGGTAGAGTTATTTCCCGCGAGAAGAAACAAAGGCCGTCACTTTTAACCAATCAGAATGCACTGAAAAATTGTAATTAACACGGTTCAAGCTGCTAAAAAAATACTAAAGCGCAAGAGAACAAAATACAACGTAATCGCATACCAGAACTTCGCGACTATAAATAGACACACAATCTACTGTGTTAGGGGCCAACACAAGGGCACAGGAACACTCCTGTGTAATATACTCCTGGTTAAAGGTATAACAATCCGACTACTCTTGATTTAAGTAAGAACGGTTATCAATATCATCTCGGCTTGCGATGTTTTACCTGATTTTCATTGTATGATGACCACGCGCTGTTATCAATGGATGTCATTATCTGGTATGTAGTCACCCATTCACTAAAATCGTGATTTGGTCCGGACCCTTGAGTGGCAATGGCGCAAATGTTGTATATGGCACCAAGATCAATCTGTAAGTAGGCACGACCAGCACTGCTGCGAGCACCCCAACCATAAGAGCCGTTCAGTCTTGCCTGCTGAGGTCTATATCTTTCGTAATAATAGTGTGATGTTGCAGTGAACGAGCTATCAGGGATAATATTCCTGTCTGATACACAAATAGGATCACTCTCACAAGCTGTAATCAGTAACAAGATTTATACTTAGTGCCGCTGCTGCAAAACATTCCGCATATTTATATTGTAGAACGCCACCTTAAAGGTCGTAATGTTAATGTGCACTCAGTATAGACCTATTTAAAAAAGGTTGATTAGTAATTAGAATCTGCGTGTACAGTCCAAGTTAGCCTTCAACTCAAAGGATTTCAAGAGCATTCGCAACTCTCATGCGCTCTTGCGCGCGCTCATCGAATTTGTTGCGAGTTATCGCTCCATTTACCGGCCCTTTACTCGATTTATTACTCTTATGGACTCTCATTCTCGTTTGACCGGGCTGATAGGTTACTGGCCACTCCGTAATTTTTCTGACCCCTCTACCGTTGAATCAGCCTTGCCTTTTTGTCCTTTTTTCGGTAAGGGAGCTTGTTCTTCAAACAAATCAATCTTTTTTGAAATAGGTGTACATGCGTGTAAAATAAGTGGTCATAGTATTTTAAAGTTTCTCGAGTGAACCATTTAAATCCCCAAGGGGCTTTAACTGATATTTAGCTATTTCTAGATTGAGACGAACCCCCACCCACCCCCTATACGTTTTGTTTCCGGAGCATAGATCTCGGGCAGAGGAGAGTGTTGAGACATGGTTTGTTTTGCATTTTGTTGTTGTCTATTTCCATTGACAGCCAATGTACACGATGGGCACATACATATATGCTTTTTGGGTTGTACGTGAAATATTGAGCGATATACGGTTCGTTGATCACCTTATCCGGCAGTTCCTTTACTTCTGGCTCTTGGATTGGCTTGCCAGTGTCCAGAGGTTCCTCCGTATCCAGAGCTAGAGGTTGTAGATATACCGGATCGTCCTCCTTGGCTTTTAATAAATGCTTCCGGTTTCGTCGGTATTCAGCGTCACTCTCAGTTTTGACTATGAAGCTTCTTGGTGTTCCGTGTTTCGCTAACATTACTGCGGGTTCCCACTTAGCTTGAGGGTGTTTCTTCATTCTTACTACTTCATCCTCTACCAGTAGTGGCAAAGGGCTCGCCTTCCGGTCGTAATATTTCTTTTGTGAGGCTTGCGCTTTCTTTCTTTTTCGAACTCTGTCGGACTGATTAACGAGGGAAATAGCTTCCTTTGACTGATCGGTGGTGTAGTTCTCAGCCTCCGGTTCATCAACGTTTGTGCTGGGCTCACCCCTTCGATCGGCGTGTTGCGGTAATCTAGTAACGCAAGATAGGGGTCTTGATTGCTTTCACTGCATTTTTGTAGCAAACGCTTGACTGTTTGAACGGCCTTTTCATGAAGTACGCCAGACTGGGGGTACCTTGAGCTGGTTGTTGTGTGCACAAATTCGTATTCGTCTGCGAACTCCTTGTACTCTTTCGATGAGTATTGCGGCCCGTTGTCTGATACTACCTCCTTCGGCATACCATGTCTGCTGAAAAATTATTTGGTCTTTGTTATGACCGTCTTAGCACGAGTGTACCGGCGTCCAGTGGTCTCGTTGGAGGGGAGGGAGGGATTAGTAAGTGTCAAATGAATTTGATATGTCCCTCTCAGGGAAAGAAATAATTTGTAACGGCCTGGTTACCCAAACGCCTGGTTACCAAAACGCGTTGTCAAGAATCACCATTCTATGGACTACACGGTTAGTCGGCCGTTTGAGGCTGCACGAATTGCTTCAAAAATCGTTCAAATCTAACGGGTTTGGAAAGGAGTTATCAAGCCTGGGGACTTCTGAGGGATAATTGATGTCCATGGATTGTACCGCGGCCGAGTAAACGCCGATGGGATTGATATTTTGTGTAAAATTCGTCCTCGAGCGAAGGCCGTGGTTGTATCGAGTGTTCAGCCTTCCCCTCTGGTTATAGGGGTGAAGCGTATGACTCAAGAATTCCATGAAACACCGTTCTAGCGACCTGAAATACACATAGGACGACAAAACAACTTCAAGTAAGTCTTCTTCCTTTATTTACCTTGTATTACAGGAGATTTATGTTATTATTCTGAGTTATCGGAAGAACTCCCATACAAACCTTGTTATACAGTCAGAACTTGGGCGGCCTGTGAAGAACTTGGCTCCAGCGAGGCGGCTTGTAATCTCCTGTTGCGTGGGTAGTTGGTAATGTTCCCATTTTATGGCTTTGTTTAGATCTCACGGGTCGATACATATTCTCAGTTTTCCTGAGCGCTTTTCGTTCACGACCATCGAGTTCACCCATCTGGTCGGCTCGTTTACTTTCACGATGACTCCATTTCCTTCCATGCTTTCTAGTTCGACCTTCACTCGTTCTCGCAAGGCCGCTGGTATTTTCCTTGGCGGGTGAATGACAGGCGTGACATCTGGGTCAATCTTTATGTCGTAAAGTTCCGAAATGCAACCCAGACCTTCAAAGCATGGCGAGTATTTCGAGAAGATCTCTTCGGAAGATAGTTCCGTTAATGTACACATTTCGTGTTTTCTGTGTTTCTGCTCATTTACTTCGTCAACATTGCAGAGTTTTCGCATCTTGTACGACATGAAATTCTATCACTTCCGTTGTGTTCTTGTTTTGACATTGTGGGAAGCACTTTCCCAGCGTAGGAATGTTGTGGCCTCCAAATGCCGTGAGTTTCGCTTTACTTGCTTTGAGCTTGTGGCCTCTCTGTTTCTTTAGAACTGCTCGTTTGAAATCTCGTTCTGTTAGAATGTTCACTTCTGCTCCCGTGTCTAACTTCATCTTGATAGTAGTGTTGTTCACTTTAATTTCGGCGTGTTCCTCGCTTTCGAACGTGTTGACACTATCGATTGTCAACTCATCGATTCCGTAGTCGGAGCCGTTGCTGTCATACTCAACATCCCTTACAGGCTCTGAGCTAGAATATGGTGCATTGTTGGAAGATCGGCAGCATTTACTGAAATGTCCGAGCTTGTTGCAAGTATTGCATCTCTTTCCGTAAGCCGGACATTGCCTGGGCTGGTGTGTTCTTCCACAGTTTCCACAATTTCTCTGCGATTGTTCTGTTCTCTGTGGCTTTGTGGGTGTGTTCCTCTTCCCTCTGCGAACTACGCTTGTTGCGTTTTCCTATCTCATCGACGTTCGTTTTGATGCTGCCGTTGAACGTTTTGACTCAGTTGTTCTTTTGAGTGTTCCGCCGCCCTACATGTGTCTATGGCCTTCTGTAGCGATAGATCAGCTTCACGTAGGAGGCGTTCCCTTAAGGCTTGACTTCTGATACCGCAAACAATACGGTCGCGGATCAGGCCATCTGCAAGCTCCTTGAACTCGCAGGATGCAGATAGAGTACGCAGATCAGTGGCGTACTGGTCGATAGTCTCTCCCTCAGCTTGGTTTCTCATGAAGAACTTGTGTCGCTCCAATGTGATGTTCTTGCGGGGATTACAGTACTTCTTGAATGCATCTCGTAGTTCTAGTTGTTCTTCGCCAGGCTTCAACACCTTCAACCAGCTCCACTTCTGGCGGTAGTGTGGGCGTTTTGTATATCTCTCTACCCCTTTCGCCGATACATAGAAGGAAGTAGGAGCACTTTTCTTCTTCCGTCTTTGTTTTCAGTTCTGTTTTTTTTTCGAACAGTATCCAATGTTCTTCGAATCGTCGATAGTTTTCACTCAAGTTTCCTTCGAAACTCAACGCACTGGGCGCTGCCCATTGTAGATTTGTTGCGGCCATTAAACCGATCTATCTTCAGGCGCAAAAGGTTTCCAAATCCCACTTCTGACACCATGTTGTGTTGTATGTTTAGTATAACTTCAAGCATATGTATGGACGTAGCAACCACATTTATTGTCCTCCACTCTCTCAGCCGATTCCATAAGAAAAACTCATTTGATACATGATACATGAGCCATAATTATAACATGATTGACATATAATTCACAGAGTACCAAACTTCCAAATTCATTTGCCTGCTCTGAAGTTCAGAGTATCCAACTTGCTTGCATGCTCTGAAGTCTACTGAGAATATTCAAAACACAATACGTTCGATAATCTCAAAGGTTTTTCTGAAATTATAAGGAAACTAATAATTTACCAAATCCTTAAACCAAACTAGTGAACACATCAAGGTTAAGACGATTAAGTCCAGAAAATTTGTGACGAAGCGTAAGCAAAATGCTTCAGAAAGTTCGGACACTTTTCAAGTCAGAGACAACTGCAATTAAACAGTATACACAATCTATCAGATTAATCAGTAACAGATAGGTTTAGATTATTATTTTAATAATAACTGCATAATGCATGTATTAAATTGTCAGTGTTACAAATTGATCGTCGGCACCCGTGAATCTGACTTTTCTGATGGACTTTTGGCTTCTCCCTTTTCTATAGATGTGCTCTACACTCAGACTACAGTAACACTTTTCTGAAAAAGGAAACATATCAGGTAGTTAATAGTGACGGGATGAAAATCAATGTTAGTGACACTACGCCAGGACAGTTCCTCAAACTGCAGTGCTTGCCAACTACATAGGCTCTAAATACATAGGCACAAGAGACCGGTTCAAGGTTCTACATTCTAGTGCTCAATGAAGTGGAGCTTTGATAAACCGCGCTAGGGGAATTATAATTAAAGCTAACATTCAGAGTGAAGGCTTTGGCTTTAACACGTCCGTCAAGCCGTCGCCACCGGGGAGGTTCAAGGGTTAAAAAAAACGAACTACTATAATTTGCATCTTCCTCGTCATTACTGATATTAAAGGCATCAAAACACCACTGAGTTTGAACACTCGTGAACTGTATTTTACGTATACAGAGGCGACTACGTATATACACGGTCAGGCCCTATTTGAACGGATGATAACTGGTCAATAAATTGTTGTTTATACAAGCAGGCAATTTCGTTGAATAAATTTTGAACTGACTATAAAACCTGAGTTCCAGTTCAGTTCATTGACTTGTTTCGTTTGACTTATACGCAATAATCAGTTGTGGAAACCTTGGTTTGCTTTGGCTTAGCTTGTAAGAGAAACTGACAAACTGATAGTAACAAACTGACCGGTCGAAGTACAAATAAAAGGCACCTTACACTGAGGCCGCGGTACCGGTGAAAGCAATCTTGATCTAAAGTACGTTACACGCCCTCTAGAGCTCTCTAGTAATTTGCAGCTTGCATGTATATTGTAAATGCTGTGGTTTTCCTCATCATATGGCTTATTAAATGCTTCGTAAACTTACCTTCAGTCTTTACGTGTAATTATCCTTGAGATTCCTATGACGAATTAGTAGAACAAGGCTATAAAGACAAATGGCGCTACAGCATAGCTGCTACATCGCCGGGCGGTGTAGCTGGACTTTTAAAATGTGACAGTTATTATAATTTGGTTTGTGTCGGTATTCAAATTTTGTGCGCCGACCATACTGAAACTAATCCGTGATCCAATTGGTTAAAGTTGACACTTCACACTGAACGCAATCATGATTAAAGTCATTGTGCACAGGTACGTGTTGGCCGGAAAATTGGCCATCTGATAGTTGTTGGCTTCAGCCAGCACTTGAACAAAATCGAAAGTAAAAAAATTATAACAGCTAGTATGGATTCTATTTTGAACAATTTGAAATCACGGCTTGCAATTTGTGCTTGCTACACAGGCTTATAATGGAATTTAATATCCCGCTAGGGCGAGGTGTCAACTTCATAACCAGCACGGAAGCGCAACTGATTAGAATTACTGGCACAAGCCAAATTATAATTAACTGGTACTTCAGTTTCACTTTCACAGCGGCGTTTTAGCGCCATTTGCTCTTAACCAGCATAAGCATTGTTCTTATGGTTATTCATAGGAATCTTAAGGATAAATACACGAACATTGAAGGTAAGTATACTAAGCATTTGCCATATATATAATATGACGGTAAAAACCACATCATTTATTTTTAAGCTGCCAGTATCCGTGGACTTTGCAAGCTGTATCTACATGTATGTATAACCTCGACCGGCCAGTTTCTCTCAAAATCCCAGCCAAAGCAAACCAAGGTCATGACATATTTCGAGCTAGTTGTTCTGAAAATAGCAGTCAATCGAGCCGGCAAATTATCGGGTCAGTGTACTGAACAAGTTCAAAATTTATTCAACGAATCAGTCAGTCTTCAAAGCTTGTAAACCACAATTAATTTACTGACTTTATGAGTGCAATAATAGTCTACTCGCCCCGGTTGATTCTGAATAAGGAGGTTCGTTTATCACAAGCATACAGTAGTGTCCAAAGTGATGTATTTAATGGCAGTAGTATAGTTCGATCATCCTAGTATTAAACCTCTTGAACCTTCCCCGTGTCAACAGGTTTAAACCTTCAACACTAGAATTAGAACCTTCGAACTCTTGTGTTTATATGTAGTTGTCAAATACTGTAGTTTCTGTCGTTCCGGTGTCACTTAAGTTTGAGTTTTAATCCTATCACTCCTAACTAGTACCAGTTAACATGAACATAATATTATGTTCTCTTTCCAGAGAATTGTTGATGTAGCCAGAGCATATCTACCGCAGAAGAAGACAAAAGTAATATGAGGGTCCACAATAGGTTTGGCGGGATGGCGGGATCGGGCTTATTTCGAGGGTGGGATTCGGGATGCGAGCTAAAAACAGGAGTGGGACGCGGGATTTCAGGTACGAGCGGGAAGCGGGATTTCATGTTTTTGAGGGGGCGGGAAGCGGGAATCGCGAGGGCTAGAAGCGGGATACGGGATTATAATTTCCACGTGACCGTGTGTGTCACAAGGAGAATGCATGTCACACACTCCACGTGACCGCAGCGTGTGTCACAAGCAGCATTCACGTCACTCGTCACAACCCAGCGACTGTGCGAGCTCTTGAATTGAACCTTGAACGCAAGTGATACTGAAAATCTTGGCCCCGGGAAAAGCTACGCATGGCTAGCCTGGTGGCTTCACAGCCTGAGGACGCAAGCGAAGTCAGCGAAGCCCTTGATGTGATAAATTGTGTGGCCCTCTATTATGAAAAGGGATCGAGTGGGAATTCTCTCAAGGAAAATTACATCGTTGAAAGTTCTAAAACAATATGTCAGGTGAGTAGACATCTTTGAATCTGACTTGGGATGTAGTCGGAGATGTGGAGGATAGAGACGAATACGACTCCAGTAGTAGCGAGGAGGACGACATCGACGAGGCTGAATCGGAAGGCGGGGGACTAGCGACTTTAGATGGGGAAGCGAATTTCCTGCTTGGGAGGGTGTCTAGATTTGGCCGAACCGTTCGCTTAAATCACCGGCTCATGTTTTGATTTAATGCAGATTAACTCTTCAAAACGAACAATCTTCGTCTTCCATATGTCAACAGCATGTCGCGTACCGTTTGTGTGACTTTGCGTGTTCGTCCAAGGGTCAGAAACATCATCAAATCGTGTTTAGTCTGTTTACTTGGCAGCTATCCGGATTTTAATGAAGGTGGGTATTTCATGTTATCATTATTGTAATAATTAACGCAGAAAAAAAATTGTAGTTAAAAAAATTAGGGTGGGATCGGGATTTCAACGTAAAGAAGTCTAAAGAAGGGTGGGATGGTGGGATTAAGAGAAAAAATGAGGTGGGAAAGCGGGATCTGAGGACCCTATTGTGGACCCTCTAATATGTCAAGAAAAAGCTTTAAAATCATTTACATCGCAGTCCATTTCAGACATTGATGTAAACCATGCAGAAAAGATAAGTCGATCAATATATTTTCAGGTTCACGGGCGGAGCGAAACCCGACTCGATCAATTTGTAAAAACATGCCACGAAATGTAGTCATAATAAAATCTGGAAGTAACCCGCTATCTTTGATTTGATGCATTATGTGCACCGATTAATTACGGTTTATAGTTCTTTGAATGATAATCCGAAAAAAGTGCCAGAAATGCTGAAGCACTTTAATAATATATATATATTTTATCAAAATATTTACCTCGATCTTTCGAACATTTCCTGACAAATTCAAAAATCCATTGTCAGAAGATAATTTATTTTGTCTTAATCTTTAATGTGTTCTTCAGGTTTTTGCGCAAAATTATTATCAGTTTTCCTTTTCATTTTGGAATAATCTTCAGTTGAGAATATCGGCCTCGTCCTTCAGAGCAGACAAGTTGGAATTTGGTTGCTCTGAACTTCAGAGCAGGCAAACTGTCTCTGAGTACGTATACAATTGCAATAACTTGTAATAAACGATGCTGTCAGCTGTGAAGCAATATTGTTCTTAAAAGTATATTAATAGTATATTAATAGGAAGCTTTAAACATTTAGACTCCAGGGCCGTGTTGTTCAAAGCCCGATTAGTGTTAATCCTGGATTAACTCTGCACAGAACCTATTGGCTGTCATGGAAATTATCCCTGGATTAGCACTAATCGGGCTTTGAACAACCCGGCCCAGAGGTAGAGGTGAATTTGCACTGGTTTGGAGAATACGTTTCCGGGGTTTTCCTCAACTGGGTTTTTTTTATCCCGGTTTTTCGTATCCGGCAATTCACCATCTAAAATCTAGCTCAGAGTTGTACTATTATTGTACTGGACTACTGTTATTAGTTATAACACCAATTACTGCTGTAACCTGAATGTAATAAACGATGCTGTCAGCTGTGCGGCTCCCTACAAACGTTGTTATCATTGTTCATATGTAGAAAATAGAAATACTTTCTATTTGGCTGAGCGTAGCGAAAGGAAATAGAATTTTCATTTCTGCCAGCACTCCTGTGACGTCAACATTAGCATATTGGAAAAGAAACTTCTAAAGTCATAGACGCAACACTCAAATCAGGAAATATTTTATTATTCACCTATTTAGTTGATATAGAATCGATTTCAATGATTATAAATTTGTGCTTATAGGCATTTTAAGGTTTTGACGTTATCTAAGTGTAATAATATGGCAACAATAAAAATCATAGACAAACATCTTCTTTATTTTGGGAAATTTAGTAAGACATCGCTTCAGCCTTCATAATGTTTTACGCTGGCACCAAAAATAAACCGATTAAAGAAATAAAATACCGAAACAGAGCTCGAAGCAGGTCTAATCGTCACAGGAAACAATCAACATATTAAAAAGTCAATTTATTGCGCAAACTAGGTTTATTGGCTATGATCATTCGCGGTTTGAAAATAAAATAAATAATTATGTTCAAGAATGTGTGTAAGTGGAAAATTGTAAACAAATTGTCAATTCTGCCTTCCGCAACATTTCTGAGTTGTAAGCAATAAATATGGACTTTATTTCTGGTATGATAACGACAAATAAAAAGTAATGTGTGTACAACATGTTATTGTTAGTAAAATGACGTCCACAGGCTGGGGGAATGAGTTAGCCAACACGGTAAGACAATATACAGTTTAACATTGGCAGTGTACAAAATTAATGATACATCTGTAATTCAATATTTAACAAATTGGCTTTAGAATTAATATTGTAAGGAGGTTATGTTAACGTTTCCTGGCCGCATTTTAATATCACACGTTTGCGTAATTGCCACATTCACACAAACAAGTTACTGTTGGTGGTTGTTTTGACTTATATAAAAAGGGATGTTTAACAAAATAACACTTAGCTTCGAAGTGAATTGATTGATTTGTTTTGTATAAGCCATTCAGTAGTTCCATAAATGTTAGTGTTTAAACCCTACCTAATATTTCACTTTTCAATTCAATAAGTAACCAAATAAATAAACATAAATCCAATACGGCTAGACAATGTTTTAATAAACCCTACCTGATGCAACCTGTAGAGCCAAGAAGAAAAGTATTACCCACAGAATTCCTCCATACCTATTCACCACCATGATGGTGTTTATTCTAATTTGATCACATCATAGAAACCGAAACGTTCTACTCAGCGGAAAATGCGTGCCATCCTGTACCGCTCGAAACGAGCCACATCATTGGCTTACCCAACAATACAAAACACCCTAACCTTTAGAACGTGCAGTACGGAAACAATAGAGCTACAGTATAATGACAGCAATCAGAATACAGGTCTCGAGCGGTACAGGATTACTGCAAAATGCTGATAGACAAAATTGAACATGAATAATTTTAATATAAAACACGTTTCATTACCAGAGTAATACAGTACCGCTCGAAACCTGTATTCTGATTGCCCATTATAATATAGCTCTATTGTTTTCGTACTGCACGTTCTAAGGTTAGGGTGTTTTGTATTGTTGGGTAAGCCAATGCTGTGGCTCGTTTCGAGCGGTACAGGCCGGCTCCATTACCAGGCCATAACGCTAATATTATAGTTAATCCGGTTGACTTGTAAATATACCAAAAAATATGCTAAATAACAAAACAGAAAAGTAAGATTCGTATTAGATTAATATACTATCATGAAACCTAAAAGATACCTATTTTACAATGTAAACTCGCCGTCAAAGGCCCCTTAACTAATCAGGACGACGGCGGATGTGACAACGGAAAATAGAAAAGTGTTTTCTTCCGAAATTTGGTGTTTAGTATTTCCTTTAGTTGCCTTTAGGTGCCCAGTTCACAACCAGATTTTCGAAAAATATGACCAGCATGGAGTATCGTTCAGGTCGAATGATAAACGGACATATGATAAATACGTCTCATGGTACTGCGCATGTATCGAGTAATTGCTCGATACATGCGCAGTTAATTGGATACAAACAGTTAAACTTCCCTCCCTCAATGCTTGATTGAAAGGATATTCAATATTTTCCCTAGAGAGTGTTTATATACACTGTTGTTAGTAATTTTTGCATATTTGCTTTGATTGTAAGCATCCCACATGGCCGTTCGTTCGTTAGTTAGTTCATATCGGTGGAAATAGCTGTTCCGGCCCAGAACGCGAATGTAAAGTATATTACCAACTTATAAAATCATGCTGAGGTTTCATCATACACACAGTTTTCCAAGTACAAGATTCTCTTTTCTTAACACATTCTTCATAACCCTATTACGTTTTCATTATTGCTGGAAAAAAATCGGAAAGAGCCAGATTGACCATCTCGTATATGATTACTGCCATTTTTCTCGGTAATCATGATTTGTGTTTCTCGTTTTTATATATACTTCTCTTACTGCAGGAGATATCGAGAATGAAAATTATTTGACGCCTTAATACATCATAAACGTGGAAGACAGCAATAACAGCAAAACAATAACATGAAAAACTAAGTCTTACCCTGGTCTGTAAACATGAATGCGCGGTAAAAGGTGCTAGTGCTGTTAATAACAAAAAAAGTTAAAGTACGTGTTGAATATGGTATTTATTTTCTTGATATTTCATGTCAAATGTTGCTTCTTTTATTCATTTTGACAAAATGCAAAACCATTGTCGGGATACGAGTCCTTATCCTTGACATTATATCAATATATTGGGTGCATTGTGGGAACGATTTCCCGTTACTGACCCGCACAGAGACCGACGCGACAATGGCTACGTACTGTTAATGCATAACTAAAGGTTTTGGATGCAGTAACTAAACAAACATCTTGCTGCACTAAACAGATTTAAGTGTCGTATTTATTTGAGCATCATCCGGCAATAATCTCTGCAGTTATGAGCGCGTAGATGAAATAATTATTGTCGCGGTTCGCGACTAGCGCGCTGGCTAAAGCTGAGAATACTTGACAAAGCGTTTCCGGAGAAAACATTCTCGACCAGATCCAAGATGGCGGCTCTAGGTTCGTTTGGCGCGCAAGATCCTGGGAAGGAGGTTGATTGGCTAGTCATTTTTGTCCGCACACCAGTGGAATGAATTTCACTTCTATTCTCTGTCACTTCGTTCAGCCGAATAGAAGACAATTCTATTTATCAGCAATGAGAACACAATGAAGTGGAGGGTAGCCGTCCAGTACGCATATATTAATGTAAGAATGGTCTAGTTACAAGCTGTTACTGAGTGGGTACCATGTACGTACATGTATATCAGTGATAACAGTAAGCTTGGTCTGTAAAGTATCATATCATTTGGTATAATAATTAAGTACTGCTTTAGTGGGAAAGCTGCCGGACACGAAACACCGGGGAAAAATTACCCGCCTTGCTTCAGAAAAAACAACAACTTGGAAACGTGTTCTCCAACCCAGTGCATGCCCACCCGGAAAATCTCCTGGAGGTTAAGAGTTGGAAAAAAACTATTAGACGCCCAGAAAACAACAGGGAGACTAATGAGTGTTATAAAAAACGTGGCGTGAACAACATCAAGGAGTGGTTTAGGTATGCTCTAATAGGACCCAAGGGACCGGGTCGTGCAAAGCACCTCATTAGCAGCTAAAAGAAATACGTATGTCTAGCCATTGAGATCCATCGGACCTCCCTTCGGGCGAATTTGAAATTCCAACGTCTAGATTTCCGCGGACGGGCATTTCATCTCCTTTCTAATGGATACCTTGACCGACTTCTTCTGGGTTTAGAACCTTGACGGAAGACCGTTTCTACGCATGACTGGCGTCATTAGAACATAAATTATCTGTCTGTGCACTGGCAGAGTTTGAATGTGAGGGAACGCGATTTTAGGGAAGAACATCTGAGTCAATCGAGTGTGTGTGAGTTCGAGATGACGAGCCGAGTCTCCTGGTTTCCTTCCCTTTTTTCAAGGTGAGATGGAAAGAAGTGGAAGAGGGGGTTAACAATCGTCGAAATAGCTTGAAATTGCCACCAGGGAGCAAAAATGACATCAACAACTCTTCAGGCAAGTTATATTTACTTTATTGAAATATTTACCGACGGAAATTTCACAATCGCAAATTCCCATACAAAGCCTTATAATTTTAACCTGTGGTGGGGAGAGATTGAGATAGAAAATAGATCTAAAAGTACCTTCATTGAATTCAGGTAGAGTATATTTGTATTGCATGGAATATGATCGTAATATTGTGTTTTGGCCATCCAGGAGCTACATTCGTTTAAAAGAGTTTACGGCCGCCATTTCTACTAGCAATCCAGCGGTAATCCAGCACAACTGTCAGCCTTGTATGGCTTCACTATTCGCACGCGACACTGTTGATAACGAGGCCCCACACCACGTGGGATACCCACGTGGTGTAAATCGCTTGCTCTTCATTGGATATACTTAAAAAAGAGGGCTTTTTAAAATTTTCGATATATAATACCAAATGTTTCAAATAGCTCAGTACTCCTTTAGTCTTTAATCTTAAAGCAGATACAGTTGTTTTAACATTCACGTTTAATTGATTCGGACCATTCATCTAAATATGCCAATCAGTAATGGCTCATTTTTCGGGAATCGAGCAGATCCGTGAGTTCGAGCAGTGCACGAGGGATATAACCGGCCCTGGAGTATCAAACAATGTCAGTCGTGTGTGCTTCCTCTGAGGTACGGTCGGTTATCATTCTTCACTTTACTGTGTTACTGTGTAATATTCACTGGTTTGTTTCATGTTATATTTTAAACTGTACAGTGAGCCAATCATTACGTAAATCTCATGTGGTTTCATCTTCCATCATCTGTCGATATTCCTGCTGGTCGTTCAACATTTTGAGGAAAACCTTGTGCTTCTTCTCATGGAACCTAAAACCAAAAAAGTACTTCAAGAACCAATTCGTTGAACTTTTACACGAGTACTTTACTAATCAGTTGGAAAAGTTAGTTCTCTGGAAAGATCTGAAAATTTCTACGATCAAACGAAGAAAATTAGTTAGAAAACTGAATCACAAAATACTCGAGTAAAAACACTCAGTACGTCGGTAAAATAAATTAGCTTTCCGTTGGTGGTCTAAGAGTTGAAACTCATGCCGTGTCCTTGGGTAGGGGTGTTAAAGCCTTCGGCCCCTCGCTAGAAGTCTATTTTCGGTGTATCTTTTGGCGCTGCTCGAGCTCTGCCACAAAAACAAGCTGACTACAATCTTTGCAGCCTTCCTTTTGTGGGTGGTTAAGTTTCTTTTACCAAATTAAGAACATGGTGATTACGATTGTTTAACCCTACCTTTGAACCTCTGAACATGGTTGGACGACTTTCCCAACAGCCGTCATGTTCCTCATTGCATCCTAAACACGAGAATGAAAAGATTCACACACGACCTTTTACTATTTGCTGTCTATCTCCAGGGCCACAAGTTTATCAATTATTATAAACCTACCACGCCCCGATTCCATTGTTCTATGGATGGAAGACCTCAAAAAGGGGTGAGAGTTACAGAAACGAGGTCTTGCTATGCGGAAAAGCAACAAATCGCGAATGTTTAACTCATGATTTCTTGAATAAAAGATGGCAATATAATTAATAATAATAATAGCCTTTATTTATAGAGCGCCATTTCCAAAATGCCCAATAGCGCTTTACAAAATATTTACAATATAAGTACAAAAATATCATTAACATTAAAAATCCTAATTTACAATTTCTCGTGATAAACAGAAATACTGAGAAAGATTAAAAAGCTATTAAAAATTTATATAAAGTATCTCTAATAATAATGATAATCATAATAATAATAAAATATAATAGAATGCTCCAAACGCTTCTAATCATAGACCTTCTTAAAAAGATGAGTCTTCAGTTGAGTTTTAAAAGTAGTTAGCGAGCTACATAAGTCTCAAACTCTGAGGCAGATCATTCCATAGCGAGGGTGCTGCGCAAGAAAACGCTCTGTATCCATAACTACGCAGATTGTACGAAGGAGCGACAAGTCTCATGCTAGCGGATGATCTCAAATTGCGCCTCGGTATATATAAATTAATAAGATCAATTATGTACCCTGGTGCTATTCCATGCAAAGCCTTATAAGTGATAAGTAGTAATTTGTACTCAATACGTTGTTCTATCGGCAACCAATGTAGGTTGTACATAACCGGTGTTATATGATCTTTCTTACGAGAAAGCGTCACGACACGAGCGGCAGCATTCTGAACACTCTGTAAGCGATCAGTCAGATATTTGGGTAGTCCATACAGTAGGGAATTACAGTAGTCGAGCCTAGAAGTTACAAAAGCGTGGACTAGTGTCTCAGCTGACTGAAAGCTGAGGTATTTCCTGATGCGGCTGATATTTCTTAAGTGATAGAATCCTGATTTGCAAACGCTGGTAACATGTTGCTCCATTGACAATGGTGAGTCAAATATGACGCCAATGTTTCTGGCCGCATCTGATGGATGGATGGCTTCATCGCAGACAGAAAGCGAATCAAACGGTAGCTGGGATCGATGTTTAGCATTTAAGAAAAGTAGCTCAGTCTTATCCCCGTTTAACTTCAGCTTATTCCATGTCATCCAGGCATCAATTTCTTGGACACAGGACTCAATCTTCGAAGTTGCCATGTCGAGGTCACGGGTATCAGATGAGTTGAAGGTGATGTACATCTGAGTGTCATCGGCATAGAAATGATATTGCATGCCATGCCTCTGAAGCAGATCACCAAGAGGCGATGTATACATGGTGAACAACATAGGCCCCAGTATGCTGCCTTGGGGGACCCCAGAACGAAGGGGGCGGACGGATGACTGGGACCCACAAATATTGACGGTCAGGGTCCGGTCGGTTGGGTACGACAAATTTGTAGGAGAGCCGGGACAACAAGATCTCATGGTCGACCGTATCGAACACAGCTGATAAATCCAATAATAAGAGGATAACAGACTTCTGGCTGTCGATGGCCCTCAGGATATCGTCCTGGACCTTTAGTAGCGCTGTCTCTGTACTGTGGAATACTTTATATGCGGACTGGTACAATTCAGCCAATTTGTTATCTTTGATGTGTTGATGTGTTTGATTTGCCACCACCTTTTCTATGGACTTAGAAATAAACTTCAGATTAGGTATAGGACGGAAGCTGGAATAATCGTCCGTGTCCATAGAGGCCTTTTTAACGCGAGGCTCAAGAGACGCAGCTTTCAAGCTCTTGGGTAGAACTGCTTGCGACAGTGAGGTGTTTACCACTTTGGTTATTACAGGAAGTAGATCTTCAAGACACTCTTTCAGAACTCGGCCAGGGATTGGGTCAAGAATGCAAGACTTGGCAGCTGGTTTTCTAATAAGATTACACAGTTCCTTTTCTGTTATGGCATTAAAGCATCTGAGCTTGACATCACACGATGACGGAGAAGAGGTATACTGAAAATCAATTAAACCAGACTGGCATCTCAAGGAAAGTCCATTCCAAATCAGAGATACCTTGTTGTCAAAGTAGTCTGCAAACTGATTAGCAAGCTCTACAGGGGAGTCACATGGTGGATATTTCCGCTCTACGTTCCCCTGTAACAGTTTTTCCACAGACTTAAAAAGTTCCCTCTGATCTGATCCACATCTAGCAATTAGCTCCGAATAGCAGTCTTTCTTAGCAGACATAATAAGTTCATTAACAGTACTACATTGCTGCACGTATTGTTGCCTGTCAACAGTCAGCCTCGATTTGCGCCAGCGTCTCCTCAGCACTTTCTGCTCTTGAATATGACTCGTATACCACGGAGACACAGGACGCATAGTAATTACTCGTGTCTTGACTGGGGCATGGTTATCCAGCAGAGAAGTTAAGACCGTTTCATAGCGTCCAATCCGATCATCCAATGATAAACGTGAGAAGGATTCATTCAGTAGGTCAGAGTCCCGTATATCATTACGTAAACGTTCAAAATCAATATGCCTCAGTCTTCTGTAAGTAATCTCTTTTCTCTCTAAGGGTGGCTTTGCCAGTAGAATGTTACAGCTCACTGCACAATGGTCAGACAGTACTGGGTCAGATATTTCAGTATTACAGATGATCTTGTCTCCAGTTCTGGTGATAATAAGATCCAACGTATGGTTGCCCTTATGCGTAGGTTTATCGATATGTTGAACATAGTCGAAGGAATGTAGCAACTGCATGAACTTATTTGCAGGGGCATTGTTGATATTGTCTACGTGGAAATTAAAATCTCCAGTTATAAGTACAGATAATGGATCTGTCGACAGCTGCTCAAGAAATCCCTTAAATTTAGAGAAGAAAACTTCGCTTGTTTTCGTTGATGGTGGACGATAAACAACAACAATCCTCAGTGACTTAGAGGCAGATTTCAAAGTCATATTAATGTGCCCAAATGACTCAAACCTCTTGGAAGGTTTTAACTTGAGCGCCAGTGATTTCCTAAACATTAAAGCCACACCACCACCGCGGCCCACTAGTCTAGGGATGTGTTTGAAGACATATCCAGTCGGAGTAATTTCATTAATGGCTAACGCATCCGCGTCATTCGGCGCAAGCCAAGTTTCAGTTAACGCCATAATGTCAACACTGTTCTCCACGACAAAGTCATTAAGTAATGTTACTTTGTTTTTGATTGATCTAGCGTTAAGTAAACAGAAATTAATAGCCTTGCAAGGTTTGAACGTAGGAGGCAATGGCGATCGAGGAATTGTAATTAGATTGTCGAAACATACGCCGCGTTGTTGTTTAGGGTGATGCTCTCGAGTGCTAGCAGCGATGTAATCCCATGACTTCTTCTTAATAAATTCAGTACTTTGTGAACAATGCACAGTTATACGGTTGAGAGGGTTGTCAGTTCGAATACACCACGGTGCATTGCTTCTTGAAGACCGACACGTTGAGACAATAGAAGAAATGCTGTTGTTCACGGGCCCAGGGTTGAGTTTGAACACTAAGTCCCCATTCAATGGCAGATGGAATGCCGCAGTGCTGTTTGCGTAATAAGCGCATGGGCATCTGTGTCGTCTTATCCTGACTTTGGTTGGAATGCGTCTATGGAAACTAGGAATGATGCTGCTAACAGCCCAACTGCCACCAGTAGACAATGGTCCAGTGTCTTCCAAATGACTGCCATTGTTGTTAACAACAACAACTTGGTAGGAGTCGAGTGAGCGTTGCGTCAACCAACCAACAAAATGTCGATGTTCTGAAGCGAGTATGGGATGTCCCGGCATAATACAGCTCCCCAAGCTGAAAGGCCATGTTGGAAATGCTGTGGTATGAGTAGAATTGTTAAACCGACAGCCAGAAAGGAGAAAGGACAGCGGAACTACGGACAAACTAGATCCGTGACCGCACCTCATTAGTTGAGTATTAGATAGGAATAATTCAGACCTTCCAAGATACGACAGAGGCGCTGGTAACTACATTTTAAAACAGACATACAAGTCCTGATACACGAGAAGTACGCGGATGACGTCATTGATGATACTTACAGTCAGACTTATTATAATGGTGCATACTAGGTCTTGAACTCCAAATAGATGGTTTGCACGTTACGTCATAGCCGCCATATTGGTGTACAGTTAACAATAGATTCTTCGTAGCTTCTTTTGTTCTGTACATCAACATGGCCGCCATGCCCTTTGTCATTTGAATCTCTGGGGATTGAGTGCAAACCATCTATTAAAATTTGGAATTCAAGAACTGCAGTCAATGGAATTGGGGAATCAGCATAGGAAGAGAGATACGAGTACAGTTATCATACCAGACCACTTTAAGCCATGTGGGATGCTTAGTATGATATAATGCGCACGTCAGAAGTAAGCTAATGTTAAATTACCCAGTTTGTCAGTCCTAATTTTGACATTGCGATGACGCAAAAGTGAAAACGTGGTAAATAAGAGGTCAAAGCACGGTAACTGAAACTATCATAAAATTGTTAATTGCCGCTGTTTCAAGCTTGTCGTCCTTGTTCTCTTTTTTATTTTACCTTGTCGACGCTGTAGCTGGTGGAATATTTCCGCTTCACTAAATTCGAGATACTCACCTGGACAGAATCAAATTCTCCCGCTGCACATGCGCCGAGAATGGCTGAGCCGACCAGGACCGATTCCTCCTCCCTTGGTAGAACACATGGCATGCCTGGAGGACATGCAATATATGTGTTTATTTATCTACTCTATCAAAAAAGCAACAAAAGTAGACTGACAACAACAACAACAATAAGAAGAAGAGCAATAATAACAATGATAATAATGATACTAATAACGATAATCATAATTATAATGCTAATGATGATTGCAATGACACTGATGATAATAACAATAATGATTTAATCATGACGGCAGATACACCACAAAAGCTTCAGCCAATTATTTGTCAATTGGTAATTAAAGAGGAAGGTCAATGACAACTCAACCACTTCAAACTTTTGCTATTCTTAGTTCATGTTCTTAGTTAACCCACCACACAAGAACATCGTGTTGATGTGATATGTTACCTGTAACATCAGCATGTCACTGCACGTACAGCATGTTCTTAGTTAACCCGCCACACAAGAACATCGTGTTGATGTGATATGTTACCTGTAACATCAGCATGTCACTGCACGTACAGCATGTTCTTAGTTAACCCGCCACACAAGAACATCGTGTTGATGTGATATGTTACCTGTAACATCAGCATGTCACTGCACGTACAGCATGTTCTTAGTTAACCCGCCACACAAGAACATCGTGTTGATGTGATATGTTACCTGTAACATCAGCATGTCACTGCACGTACAGCATGTTCTTAGTTAACCCGCCACACAAGAACATCGTGTTGATGTGATATGTTACCTGTAACATCAGCATGTGACTGTACGTACAACATGTTCTTAGTTAACCCGCCACACAAGAACATCGTGTTGATGTGATATGTTACCTGTGACATCAGCATGTGACTGCACGTACAACATGTTCTTAGTTAACCCACCACAGAAGAACATCGTGTTGATGTGATATGTTACCTGTGACATCAGCATGTGACTGCACGTACAGCATGTTCTTAGTTAACCCGCCACACAAGAACATCGTGTTGATGTGATATATGTTACCTGTGAAATCAGCATGTGACTGCACGTACAACACGTTCTTAGTTAACCCGCCACACAAGAACATCGTGTTGATGTGATATATGTTACCTGTGACATCAGCATGTGACTGCACGTATAACATGTTCTTAGTTAACCCGCCACACAAGAACATCGTGTTGATGTGATGACCACTGCTGTTCATGTTATCGACGATGTCTCGCGTACCGTGCTGAAATAAACAAACACATACAAGAACACTGACACCACAAAAGACACACTAGCCCAACACTAATTGTATAATCACAAGAGCTTCTACTAGAACTTATAAAGTCTGGCTTTCACTTGCGCACAAGCACTAGAGCAGATTTCGCCGGTATGAGTGGGCAGATTACGGCAATGACTTACGGCACGGTTACTGTACGACATGCCGTGACATTGAAATGGTTTTCTCAATGTTTTTGTCTTTCTGATCCAATCAAATTACAGAGTTATGGTACAGTTACTGTCTTGCCGTATTCATTACCCGAAATCTGCTCTACCGCAGACGCAGTTCGTAGTTATCATTAGCGGTACTTGCTCTACTCACAGGAGAGAGATAAGAATATTGCAAATGATTAAGAAACTGAGACAATCCTGGATAGCAGGACCTCTTGCTTGTAAGAGCTTCGATAATCTTGGACAAAATAATGTTGGAAAATTAAGACCTTCCCTCCCACTATTTCAATAATGTTCAATATCAATTTCAGTTGGGTTACTGACAGTCATCATTGAAATGGTGGGAGGGTTTAAAAAACTCATTTTGTCCAAAATTGTAGCGCTGTTCCGAGTAAGCAAATACTATTCCATATTTGAACATGTAAGTCAGTGATCTCCACATCAGCTTGCACTGACTTATTTTAAGTGCAGAGGTGCATTTGGTTTGATGATTTCTTTCTTACACGTCAAATGCCATGCGAGCGATCATATATGTTCTTTTTATTCAATCCGAAGCCGAGATGAGCAATATACGGCTGCAATGTACTTACTGCCAGGGCTTGTAGAGTAGCAATGTACAACATCGTCAAATCGTGAAGATCTGAAGACAGTGTCAACCCACAGATCTGATAAAACAGATGAAACTATGAACACACTAAGTCGTGTAAATCACCATCATGGTGATTTACTGTGCTGCGCGCCATATTGTTTTTAAACACGTTTTTGATTAATTTTGAGTTGCTTAACCAATCAGGAAGCTCATTATTTTGATACTTTAAATACTTCGCTATCCGATTGGCTAACAACACAAAATCAATCAAAAGGATGCCAAAAAATAATTCAAAACTGTGTTCGGTGATTATGGTACGGCGCGCAGCACAGTAACAATCACACCGCGGCAAAACGTTACGCGCATGCGTATTTGCTATTTCTTGTCGGCGCGCGGCCGCTCCAGTTTCCCGCGAAAACTGAAATGAAGCAACAGGTATATGCCGTGATTTTAAAATTTCTGCTTAAAAGTATGCATTTGTGAACTGTTTTGTCAAAAACTAAGAAAACTACTTAAAAGATAAGCCTAAGACTTTAACAGGTTGAAGTTTTCTTAATTTGTAATTTACTGTGAGTTTACTAAGTTATAAAATTATTTACTAAAAAAGTTGAAGCCCTCGGTAATTTGTATTTCATAGGAGAGCCTTCGTTCATTCGGCCAGCGGTGCATACCGTTTTGCCGCGGTGTGAGTAACAATAGGCCTTTTGCAGCTAACAGTCACGTGCTGATATAATACAGTCACGTGCTGATATAATACTTCGTTAACGAATGAATTGAGCTCGTGATCCCCATGGGAAAGGCGTTGCCATGGATACTGGATGGCAAGCTATCTTTAAAAACGCTGTTTTAGAAAGATCGACACTCGATGGAGGTGGAAAATAGCATTTACAAACAGGTTTTGCTAATAACACTACCGATCTCGTACAAGTGCCTTTACATATATGAATTAAGATTATTTGCCCTCCACTATAACCACGTGATTGCATTCCCGCAAAAGCCCCATTCATAACTCTTTACCGCATCCAACAACAATACAACTGTATAGAGTGTGTTACTGTTCTTTCGCCGTGGTGTGCAACGACAATAGCAGATTTATTATAACATAACTTAAAAACAAACAAGTATAACTATGACTTCCACAAAGAGTTCCCGCCCTTTACGTCTATAATAGCCTACAATTCACGTGTATCACAATGACTTTACACTTACATAATAGATTACACTTTGTGCTATAATAGCTCAGGCTTCAAGTGTGTCACAATGACTTACGCTTCACGTATGTCAGAATGACTTGGTACGCTTCACGTGTTATAATATGTTTTATAAAATAACCCAAAGAAAACGCGCGCTCTGATTGGTTGAAAGCCGTGTTTGCATGAGGCTGTGTAAACATGGAAATGACGTCATACATTGTAGTTTTTGCTTTTTTTCTGCAAAAAATGGCGAAAATAACTGACTAACTTAAAAACACATGTAACTAGTTTTCTATAGGAAGGTTGTTCAGAAGAACCTACGGAGAAAAAAAGCTAAATTGGACAGAATTTTCACAAGATTGAGTCAGTCGGAGCTCAACTGCCTCATTAGCAAACTCGATGAAATACGCACAAAATATACTACTTCTGTTAACGTTTAAGTTTAAATATTTACTTCAGATACTATAGAAAAACAATTATAAGCTCTGATCCGACATTCTCTGGCTTTCAAATAGTCGAGTATGATGCCTGACGATGGGAAATAAAGATCTGAAACAATACAAAGGCACAAACCTGCTAATCGAAGTTGTCAGTTCGAGCCGAGCAATTCCAAGCCATGAACTACAAGTACTGGCTCCAAATATCCAGCAAGAGATTCCTCAGTCCCAGAATATCATGGCCGAAACAGGAACACCTTTTCCAGGCAGGACAAATTATCTTTTCTGTAATGCTTACTGCTTTTCGGCCGTCCAGTTCGTCTTTGAATTCCCAGCAGTTTTGTTTAAAGTGGTTTTCGTGTCGATTTTCGTAATCCAGGACGATTTTCGTTGCATGTCTAGCCCGATATGAATCAATACTTTGAGGTTTTCCTATTATTTTGCATTTTTGTCTTTTAAAAAGCTAGTTTTGGGAGCATAAAATCACACTAGTACTTTCTCTCGCCTCTTGGCTCTTGTTCCATGCCGATTCGTACGCAGAGCAAACACGGCCAACTTCACAAGCGAATATGATTGACATTTTACAATGTATGGAGAATTTCGCGTTTTACATTTACGAAAAAGTTTTTAAAAATCGTTTCGCGCTCATCTTGCGTCTATTTTATAAAAGAAATAGAAAACGTTTACCGTGTTTACATAGCCTGATGCAAACACTCGGGAAAGTTTGGGAGAATTCTCCCAAACTTCCCCTCGTGTTTGCATCAGGCTATGTAAACACGGTAAACGTTTTCTATTTCTTAAATAATTCACGTGTCACTGTCACAATGGTTTACACTGACGTGCTATAATAGCTTACAATTACAATTCACGTGTGTCACAATTACTTGCACTCACGTGAGATAATAGCTTGCACTTCTCGTGCTATAATAGCTTACAATAACAATTCACGTGTGTCACAATGACTTACACTCACGTGCTATAATAGCTTACAATTCACGTGTGTCACAAAGACTTACACTCGTGCTATAATAGCTTACAATTCACGTGTGTCACAATGACTTACACTCACGTGATATAATAGCTTGCACTTCTCGTGCTATAATAGCTAACACTTCACGGGTGTCACAAAGACTGACACTTCACGTGTGTCACAGTGACTTACACTTCACATGTGTCAATAACTTACACTTCACGTGTATTACAACAGCTTACACTTCACGTGTATTACAACAGCTTACACTTCACGTGTATTACAACAGCTTACACCTCACGTGTATTACAACAGCTTACACCTCACGTGTATTACAACAGCTTACACTTCACGTGTATTAGAAAAGCTTCCACTTCACGTGTATTACAACAGCTTACATTTCACGTGTATTACAACAGCTTCCACTTCACGTGTATTGCAACAGCTTCCACTTCACGTGTATTGCAACAGCTTCCACTTCACGTCTGTCACAATGACTTACGCTTCACGTATGTCAGAATGACTTGGTACGCTTCACGTATTATAATGTTATAATTCATGTGTGTCACAATGATTTACACTCACGTGCTATAATAGCTTACAATTACAATTCACGTGTGTCACAATGACTTAACACTTCACGTGTGTCACAATGACTTACACTCACGTGATATAATAGCTTGCACTTCTCGTGCTATAATAGCTTGCACTTCTCGTGCTATAATAGCTTACATACACTTCACGTGTCACAGTGACTTACACTTCACATGTGTCAATGACTTACACTTCACGTGTATTACAACAGCTTACACTTCACGTGTATCCTAACAGCTTTACGCTATTCGTGTGTCCAACGACACTTACACTTTGTGTCTATATTAGTTTAACATCTTGTGTGTCCAATGAGGTTACATTTCACCTACATGTATGTCTACAATAACTATGCACTTCACGTGTGTCCACAATGACTTGTTCACAATGACTTTCGTGTCCACAATGATTTTAATTACGTGTATGTGTATCAGTCTATAATACCTGTACATTTAAGTGTGAACACAAGACTTAACACTCACATGTATCTATAATAGCTTATAACCTTACGTATGTCTATGCAGAATGACTTACACTTACGTATACATGTATCGATAATAGCTGTACATAACGTGTCTACAAAGACTTGCACTCCACGTGTATCTAAAACAGCTTTACACTTACAAGTGTCTAAGCACTAGGACTTACATGTGCCCACAAAGGCTTACACTCACATGGATATATAATAGCTTTACAACGTTACGTATGTCTATGCACAATGACTTACGTGTCCACAAAGACTTACACTTACGTATACATATATGTATAATAGCTGTACATAACGTGTGTCTACAAAGACTTGCACTCCACGTGTATCTAAAACAGCTTTACACTTACATGTGTCTAAGCACTAGGACTTACATGTGTCCACAAAGACTTACTCACATGGATATATAATAGCATAACACCTTATGTGTGTGTCTATGCACAATGATTTACATGTGTCCAGAATTACTTTACGCGTGTCCACAATGATTATTACTTACGAGTACATGTGTCTATAATAGCTGTACCCGGCTTACGTGTGTCCACAACGATCTACACACCACGTGTATCTATAATAGCTTACCGCCTGCGTGTGTCTGTGCACAATGACTATATGTGTGCCACACTGACTTACACTCTGATGCATCTATAATAGCTTTACACCTTACGTGTGTGTCTATGCACAATGACTATACATGTGTCTACAATGACTTTACGGCACTCCACATGTATCTATAGTAGCTTTACACCTTAGGTGTGTCTGCACAAAGACTTAATTGTGTCGATAATGACTTTACATGCATCACAATAGCTTACAGTGTACATGTGTCCATGACTTCACGGTTTACAGATGACAAAATAACTTCACACGTAACTGTATAATAGTAAGTTTTACAGTCCTAGAGTGTCCAATGACTTAACACTAACGAATTCACACTTACGTGTTTTAAACTATAATAAGCTTACATCAGCCAGATTGTCTAATGGCAATAACATAAGCTAAAAACGTGCTCCGCCCGATACGAAAAACCCAGAGATATAAACCTTCTTTAGGCAAAAAACCTCTGGGAAACGTATTCCCCGATCGAATGCAGTAGCACAGGGGCTCGGGGATTAAGACCTTAAAATAATTATCTAGTAAATAATTACAAGTTGAATAAAAGTTGCCTTCCGAATGCTGCACGAACGGCGAGAGATGAATTACTCTCTCAAGTTGCCCGTTATATACATGCACCATTGCATGCCGGCTTCTTGTCACCAATGACATGCCAAATATAAACAAAACTACGACACCTTACTGCAATGATACTCTTAAGCCGTTATGAATACGCTTTCCGACTTCAGTTGTTCCGTCGGAAAGCTTCAATTCGGTCGGTCATGCAGCTAAGGTCCGTTTCAAACGTCGACGTTTTCATGTGCCGAATTCAAATCTAATATACTAGAACGGTTTTTGATTGTGTCGCAAGTAATTCGGTGATTGCTTTGGTTATGGGTTTGGTAAAACTGTGTCTGTGAAAAATGTTTTGTAATTATCAGCCAATCAAGTTCTAAACTAAAACCAAACGCAATCAATTCTTGTTTTAGCGACAGGGTTGGTTGGTTGGGCCTGGGTCCGAGGCAGAAACACGGGACCGTCTCAGAGCACGTACCTCTGGGATTTGGGTCCTAACGGACTTCCTAATCCCTGAAGAAGGGGTCTGTTAATCAGAAATGTGCGCTTGGCAATTCGATTATAGTGTAGCCTTAATGTAAGGGTATTTTCACATAATTTTTACTCTAAATATTTTAGATAAATAAATTACAAGTGTTTTGGGTGAAATGAGTGGGTTGGATAAATTGTTGTAAATAAAATGAAAATAAGGGGGGTAGGGGAGCATCATTTAGCCGGTGATGGTTGTGGTTGTATGCTGGCTTGGGATATATATATTTTTATACTCAACATTCGAAGTTCCCGTGTCATATCCATGGCATAATCACATTAATCAATTTCATACCACTGTTTGGATATATTTCATAACAACCGACTCTTCAAATTAATTATCACTATAATCTACATGTAACACACACTAGTCTGACACATATAAATACAATACACATAAGATAATAATACACAAAAGAAAGAAATAAGTATGAATTGGTAATGCTTGTCTTATACAAGTAAATATACACACCCTTAGAGCAGTTTTTTTCAATGGAGTATCGTAAAACCAAAACCTGAGCCAATTACAGGAGCAAGTAAAAACGCAATTAACCAAAACAAACTGAAGTAATTCACGATTGGTTTTACTTCAACCAATCACGAGGCAAAGTAAACGCAATCATGGATAACTAGCCAATCAAATACGAAAGCGATCACGTAACTGACGTTTCGACACTCAATTGAAAACCGCTCTATTAACTATTACGTTTACTTTTCTTCATGATTGGTTCAAGGAAAACCAATCACAAATTACTTCAGTTCAAGATTGGTTCATTGCGTTTTTACTTGCTTCCGTGATTGGCTCTGCAATTACTTCGGTTTTGGTTTTACGATAATAAATGTCAAACTGTTCTATACAATAGATTTAGCATTCGATTCGGCACATGAATAGTTCAACGTTTGAAACGGGCCTAACTCTGCTGGTCCTAACAACTATTAGGTCCACTCCACTCATGTGGCAAACGTAATTAGCCTGGTCCCCAGGCTTCTACTCGGTCATTTAATCGAAACCGGCGGTTTTCCCCAAAAAAATAGCGGCCGTTTTGACTCCCGCGTAATTCACTTATCAATTGAAATCCCAACCCTTTTTTAAAATCATATTGACAAGGTTTTGTATGGAATGAAGCTACAAACTGTGAGCTTGGGCTGTCTGTGGTCCAGCATCGCATAATACGGCAGCAATTCGAACATGTCGAATCCAATTGATTTGTACAACGTTCTTCTGCTGTACTTAATTCATCATTTGAAGTTTGATAAAAACCATCATCATAATATAAAATGCCATAATTTACTACCTCTATCAATAATAGCTAACTAGATAATCGTTATTAGTATATACAACACCGTGAATATCACTTTTCGCGCGCTCTGATTGGCTACTCAAACAGTGAATACAATTTCATATTCACCTCCGAGCGAAGCAGCGATCACGTCGCGCGAGTTTTTTGTCCATTCGATAGAAAATAAAATAACTATTTGCTGCTGGCTATTTACCTGCAGTGTGGTATATACTAAACAATTATCTACCTCGGTGTTGGTGAATAGTGATGGGTATTTACTGAGCCGCCTCGGCGAGGTAAATATCCACCACTATTCACCAAAACCAAGGTGAATAATTGGGGGTTAAATAACTTTTGAAAACATTGAAAACGACTTACCATTCCCTTAAGAGTGGCGTCAGCGACAGGTGATCGGTTGCCATGGAAATCAGGTAGCACGTGAAGGTCACGTGCAAGGAGGGCTGAGCTACTTAGGCCTTTTTGCTTTGTCAGACTAGCCGCGAGTTGGTTTAACTCGTCATAAACAGTAGTCCCCCTGCAAAAACAAGCCATGGCTTCAATCAAACACAATATCATTATACGGTTTATGTTTATGTCTGCTGACTGCCTCGAACCCAGGCGTCTGAAAATCGCGGAGCGAATCGAAGCGCCTGGGACGAGTGCGGAGCTCGAGGAATTATGGGGAGGGAGCGCGCTATTTGCGTTTGGACGCTAAGAAGCCTGGGAACGAGGCAGGTATGTTAATCACAGAAATGGAGGCTTGTACTTTTACCCACAATTCTTTGCACGCGAAGAACCTGAAATCCCTTTCCAAATCGCGATAGAGTGGTTTGGAATACCAAAGAGAAGCAAGTGAAATTCTGTACTCACATGACTGTCACGTAAGAGAATGGATGATTAGATTCCTACTGTTACTTAGACTATGTTACGTTCGCAAGGAACTGTGGTCATTGAACAGCCGCCATCTTGTTCCGAACGGTGGATTGATGACAACAACAGAAAATGAGCAAGTAAAAGAGAGGAGGTTCAGGCTTACGGAAACATAATTTACTACAGATGCTTCTCTGTTACGACAAGGAGCTCAGGTTTAAGCCGACCAATAGCCTGATAACTGGCTGTACTACAAAAACGTCTTAAGGAAGGCAAATTTGTTCGATTATGGGTTACCTGTTGCACGCGGTCATATGATACCACATGAAACCAAAAATCAGATTTTCCCGGAAAAAACAAACATATCATGACCGCGCGGGACGAAGTCTGGTAGCAATGGTTTCAGAGCGAGACTAGTTGTCTCGAAGATCGGAGTCGATCACAAATGTATGTACAACCACACTGTTGTGTTCTATTGTCATCAGGAAATTAACGTTATTTTCCGCCATCGACTGGATATCTTTCTCTTCCTGTGACAACAGGCCTCGCTTTGATACCTTTAAGGTCAATGTGCTAAGGTCAATGTGCTAAGGTCAATGTGCTAAGGTCAATGTGCTAAGGTCAATGTGCTAAGGTCAATGTGCTAAGGTCAATGTGCTAAGGTCAATGTGCACTTGTATAGGTTTGCAGCACAAAACACAATGAACCGATTATGACCAGCTTATGTATACGGTTCATGCGCAGTTGTACAAATTCTTTGTTTATTTGGTGGGCAACTTGATGTTAAACAGTTGAAACAAAAGACTGCGCATGAACCGTAAACTGGTCTATTGGCCTTTTGCAGGAAACAGTCACTTGCTGATATATCACTTCAATAACCAATGAATTGAGCTCGTGATCCCATGGGAAAGGCTTTACTGGATGGCAAACAAACTTTGAAAGATGTCTTAGATAGATCGTCAATCGATTGGAGGTGACTGAAAAATAGCAGTTACAAACAGCTATTGCCGATAACGGTATCGATCTCGTACAAGTGCCTTTAAATATATGAAGTCAGGGTTGTTAAGTAATACAGTACCGCTCGAGGTCTGATTGGACCCAATATACTGTAACTCTGATCTATTGTTTTTGTAAAACTGTGGCTCGTTTCGAGCGGCTCGATTTTTTTGCCGTCCAGTACAACCACGTGATTGCATTCCTGCAAACAGCCCATGCATTTGATTTCATTCATAACTTACTTTAATGTTTGCCATCCGTTCTGAAAAACGTTTGGAAAGCAAATCAGGAAATTCCGAGGTACGGTATATCTCCTATGTCCTCAAAGTTGATTTTATAAACTAATTGCGATTTTGAGACGCCGATACCGAATTATATTGCCGGCCAGTTGGGAGAAAATATATTTCGTATTGGGCGGAGTCGCGCAATATAATTCGGTATCGGCGTCTCAAAATCGCAATTAGTTTTGTATCGCGATTCAACAGTTAAGTGGGGAATTGTTAAAAGATAGAAGAGAATGAAGCACCAAACTTATGCTCATCGTAATTTCAATTCTCAAAAGGCGCCTAGTATATCTATGGCAACGGTTTCACGGCTTGAGTGGTGAAAACTTTCGCGACGTGTTTTGAAATCTCTTCAAAAATTGTGAAAATTGTACTTTTAGCGATTAAGAAATTTCTGACGGAAACTACAATGCCAACCTTACCTTTAGGATTGAATAATTATTATCTTGTAATTTACAGTGTTTTGAAGGTGAAATTGTAGAAATCTTGCTGTTGAACAAACGACTTTTGAACTTGACCTGGAACCCATTTAACTGCAAGGGCTCGCGCAAGAGCCAATCAGAGGCTGGTATTCTGAGACGCCAATAGTGGAATATTTCTTGATTTGAGTTCTGCGTCCATGAGTTAGAGGTTTCTATTTCCAATGTGGCAATGACGTAACGGAATTTACTGTCATTTCTTTTTCCTTGTGAATGAAACCGTTTCCTGATTTTGACTAAATATTTGGTAAAATGACTGTTATATGCTTCACATATAACGAAGATGTTATAGGTCAAAAGGTAATTTCTCTCTACCAGTATGTTTTTGTATAATAAATGAAGACTGGTTTTACGTCACCGGCTTAAACACATAAATAGAAACCTCTATAACTCATGGATGCAACACTCAAATCGAGAACTATTCTACGATTTATAATTACTTGATGTAGAATCATTATCAACGATAAAACTGTTTGACAATACATACACTTTAAGTGCTGATCAAGTGTAGCAATACATGAATGCTAAACTACCTTTTGTCTGACTGGTTCTTTAATTCCTTGTACGACGGGTGACTCTCGATTACGTAATCAATCTGTATAAATATGGAAAATAACGAAATGAAAGAAAGTCAACAACAACAACAAGAATGAAAATTTATTTGTACCACGAGTAGAAAAATGTGTTCAACAGCCAAGAAGATCAATGAAATGAACACAAAAATACTGGCTATCTGAATCTAATCTAGCCTGATTTTCAGACGGTACGAGGTCGTCCGCTCATTTCCTCCCCCTACCCGTCTGATGGACTTCATAGATTTTAATGTTCCTGACGTCATCAACCTTTGTTTTTACAATAAGCCAATACGAACACGCGTAAGAATTGAAGCGTGAAGTGTAGAACAGTCGTGCAGTAGAGGCTTTTACTAGTTGGATCTATCAGCTTTTATGCACTGGAAAAAAACATTCTACAGCTTCAAACGTCTGTCGATTTCTCAGAATGGTATCCTGTATGAGCTGCTGTGGTTCTTTGGAGAGCAGGAACTTTTTAAACGGAAGTTTGCGTTCAGTATTTGCATCAAGAAATATCAGCCTCGATTCCATGCCGTAAAGTTTATCACTGTGATCTTAGAACTTTTACGCTTTTACTTTTATTTTTAAAACGTTTTGAAGTTTTTTATGTATGTCGATTAGTCACAGAAGACCCTAAAGTTGTCATAGTGTAGTTTTTTTATATCAGAGATTGTTTTAACCGGACTTTCTGTGCAAAGTTTAGATGCCATTGCCGTACATGTTCGTAATTCTGAAAACATAAATATTCACCCAAGTGCCATGAAACTTTTTCCATAACATACTCAGTATGTGTGTTCACTCCTGCAGAAAAAAAAACAATATTCCATGAAGGATTTGGTCTTCTAAAAGCCAAAAACCTAGGAGAATGTTTGATCTTGTGCAAGAGATTTATAAGCAGAGGAAGATTAGTGATTTACCAATCTAACAAAGCCCGTACGTAGATCCAGAAACACATCGTTTCAATGAATGAACGAACGATTCCAATGCTTTTTTCTGCTCTGGATGTAGCTTCGAAATCCTGAAAACTTTACAACTTCGGTAAAAACACTGCTCAAGTTCTTCCCCAACGCCATTTAGAAAAATATGCGAGCACATTCCTTAAATTCCAGACTTTGACAAAAGTGTAAAGTTCGCTCTGATTGGTTGAAATTATGACGTCAGGAACATGAACGTCTATGAAGTCCATCAGACGGGGAGGGGGAGGAAGTGAGCGGACGACCTCGTGCCGTCTGAAAATCAGGCTAAATCTAATATAGCGCTAACTGATTTGTTTAAATGACACGATGAGGCGGACATATTGCAAAGTCTATAATCAGATCTGTAAGTAACGGAAGTAAAATATGTTGCAACTATACATTGTGAAACGCGCGCACTGATTGGTTGACTCGACTGTGACTCTGGCGTACTTCTCAGTTTGTTCTCGCTACGTATTGATGTCACACGTACATCAATAAGAGGACAGACGCACAGCAAAATAACAGGAGCCCATAACCAGGAGCGTCCATACATGTATCTCCAATATAGCTATTTTTAGATTATTGTCCCCACCAATAGCGTTGCGCACAGTTGACGTCACATAATGTAGAACTCAGACAAACAAACCACTTTTCGCGTTAGAACTTACAAGAATTGACTAGCGCTTCAGGTCGTCGTCTGACAATTCTACCAAAAATGATATTATATTTCGAAAGATAACTTGATAATTGTACTGTCGAACAGTTTAAACGTTGGCTAAAATACAGAGGATTGAAAGAAAGCGACAAACGGCGAGTTTCGCGTCTGGGGGTGCAAAGATGGCGCGAAATACAGTGTTTGTATGGGAATCCATTGCCAAATAATTTCCGTTAAATCGAATTTCTGAAATATTCACTGTCTGCAAACTTAAGATACCAGGTAAGAGATTAACTGGCATCGAATTCTCATATAAACACCGCTGTATTTCGCGCCATGTGTTTCCCCGGCTCCTACAACTACAAGACGGTGGAAATTATCTTGGACTATTCGTTGCCGAAAACCATATAGTCAAGCTCTAACTGAATCCCAAACTTATCTTTTCCAGTTGAATATCGTTGTAATACTTCACTTATAAACGTTGAAAAGTCAGGTTTTCAGAGATTCATCGGCGAATGGGGATATTGTAGCCAGTATAGGTAACTTAATTTTGAAATTCTTTAAAACTCATCGGAGACCAAAGATAATGTAATGGCTGGAAAATTACCAACTGTGCAAGGTTTTGAACATATATTTTAGATATAGACTGTATATACGAAAGGTACGAGCTAATAATTTATGGTTCGACAAATTTTACAGACAAATGTGCCCACCACCATACATTTCTCTGTAATATTTTTGTTTGCAAATTAATAGCTTTGTAAGATAAAAATATTACCCTAAAATTCGGCAGTCTTGCTTTATATTTTGGTGTGCTCTTTCAAGCTATTATATTATGTTTTGCATTTGTCGAGTTTTCAAATTACCTGAAATTTTAAAACTTCATTTGTGTTCGGAAAATAATTCAAAGCATTGTAGATGTACACTGGTATATAATCAACTAAAGTCGATTGAGGTATGCTAACCGCCGTGGAAAGCGAGTAGCAGCTGACGTTTCGAGCACTAGCCCTTCGTCGGAGCAAAAGAGAGAATTGTGGGTGGGGAAACGGTTTATATAGTGTTGAATGTACATGAGTCAGTTCGCTTCAAAACTTTATTTCAAGTAAACTGGTTGAAGTGTAATTCCTTCTCGCTATATATGTTTACTGGCGGGTAAGTATAGTTCAGACAAACTCCCGCTTGCATTTCATTGCACTTCTCTCGTTATTATTCTGTGCTTTTGAGGTCTCCTATCCTGAAGCTTTAGCAGCCAGTAACCTAACTCCACTCTACGATCGCAGAAATGCCCTAACAACCAATCTATTCAACGAGATCAGCTCCAATGTGAACCATAAGTTGCACAACTTACTGCCTAAACCAAACACATGTAATGCTAATCTTAGAAGTAAGCGGAGTTTCAATGTGCCCATATGTAGGACCAACAGACTGAAAAACAGTTTCATATATATATATAGTAATAGTAATTAGAATATAACAATAACCAGAATATATATAGCAATATTGATTAGAACCTTAATTATCAAGACACATTTCTACATATAGTAAGATTATATCTAGCAACTATCAGTAGCAATATTGATTAGAACTTTAATTATCAAGTCCAACAGACTGAAGAGTTTTAGTTTTATATTTTATAGTAATATTAATTAGATTATAATTAGCAACTAGATTTTATATCAGTAGCAACATTGATTAGAATTAATTATAATTATCAGTATTTTCAAATTTAATGTAAAGTCTTACGCAATTCAGCTTTCCAGCTGCAACAGTTATTACTAATAAACCATCTATCCAACCTGTACAAACATTTATCCAACGCTGACATTTCTCACTGAGCTTTGGACGGAAAAGCACCGAGAAAAGATGAGAAACTCTGCTAGCGGTGTACCAATCGATGCTCCCATCTCTGAGAGGATATCTCTTTGAGCGATTTATGAAAGTTTTTACACATCTAGAGCTACTCTTACATCTCCCCCAGCAACAGTGCTTGGTAGTCACCATTGCTGATATGACTGGGAATCTTATTTAAGGCATTTCTTCTTTTTTTGATCGAAAATACTACGAATTGTCCTAACACGACTCTCAAAGTCACTGAAATACTGTAAACAGCTGCGTGTGTTTGTCTGACTTTTGCGGGGGGTCTCGTTTCAGACAATCTATTTTTAGAAACTGTGCACAGCGCTATTGGTGGGTTGCACCGTGGCGGAACAAAAGATGGCTTATTAGCTACTTCTGTTATACCAACCAACATGGCTGCTACGCTTGTAATTTTATTCCTCTTAGGAATAATTGCAACCCAAGAATAGCGAGAATCGTTCAAAAAACTTGTGAAAACGCTGTGACATAGGCCAAGTGTGGGGGATGGATGCCCCTGGTTATGGGCTCCTGGTAACATCTATTTGTAAACATGTAGTTGTAAATTAATTACACCCACAATAACTACATTTATAGGCTAGAAATACAATAATCTTCATTCTACTAGAGCGGATTTCGAGCAAGTGGGAAAGTAACGTAAATGTCTTATGGCACGGTTACTGTACGGCGAGCCGTGACATTGAAATGGTTTCCCTATTGTTTGTGTCCAACTGATCCAAACAAATCACAGAGTAACAGTATATGGTATCGAGGCAAACTGTATCGTAGGGATTTTTTACCAGTTTCCCACTTTACGAAATCTCTATGGACGCGAACTTTATTATGGAGAATTTGTTACCAGTTTCCCACTCATACGAAATCTCTATGGACGCGAACTGTATTATGGAGAATGTGTTACCAGTTTCCCTGTAGCGCTTTGTCCTCCCTCGTTTAACCATAGGCCTGGAACCATAGCAGAAAAGTATGGGCCCCAGACTCCTCTCACAAATACGGGATCCTCGCTGACCTATAAGCACGAAGATACAGACAAACCAAGCTGAGTTAGTATTCTAGGTGTGCTGTGTGTATTGCATTGGTTTTTGTATTGCCAAAGATGAATATACGAAGTAACCTATTATAAATGTTTATCTTACGACATCAAACTAAATATACTCAAGCGGCAAAGCCTTAACAGTACGTAGCCATTGTCGCGTCGGTCTCTGTGCGGGACAGTAACGGGAAATCGTTCCCACAATGCACCCAATATCTTGATATAAGCATATATCCTTCAATATTAATTCCTCTCAATACTATTGAACCATTTTCTAACAACTCACAAACTGTGTATATTTTCTATAAATCGATGTTGTTGTGATAGAAAGGCGCCATGGAGGATAATGCATTAATGAGATGACGTCACCCCGGGAAGTTGCGGGGGAAAGTCAGATCTAGCGTGCATGATTTGGCAATATATGCGATGCGCGTGATCACGCTATATACCGTAGTACGTCCTCTTATTTCCAATGTTAATCAGCCAATCAGAAAACGAGAAACCAAGAGCCCATTACCAGGAGCGTACATCTCCCAGATTAGGTCTGTCCAACGGCAGAACAGATGATGTAGCTATTTTTAGCTTTGTGTTTCCCGCGAAAGTAGACAAAGGATACCTGCACTAAACCATTCACACGACGAAACGTCACTTCTCATTATGCATTCACGCAGCTATGTTCCTATGCAAGGGAGCGCGCATTGTCCGCAGCGCAAGCAACCATTCTATTTCGCGGGAATCGGATATCTATAAATAGCCACATCGTCTACTGTGTTGTGGGCGCTACCCATCACATAGGTCCGCTCTTGGTAATGGGCTCCTGGATCAACTTAACAGTTGTTGTAAAAAAAAACTTTTAATGAGGCCTTATTCTATTATTCTAATTGCAGCAAAAAACGTATCAAACTTTCCATTTAATTGACCAATGGTGAATTAAAGGGGCTATTATTATTATCATGGTGTTGCGCGCATGTTTGAGTCGATGTACGATTGATGGCTGTTAATTGGCTACAAATAATTAAGTAATGATTCGTGTAAAAAGTACGCTAAAATCCATTGTTCTGCGGTATTGAGCCTCCCTCACATGGGATTTGTCTGTGTTTTAGACTACGAAAACACTGGGTGATCATTATGAATATTTTGAAATAAAAGTGGTAAAAAGTCTTAGTTTCAATCCATTTTTATGAACTAATTCTCTTCCAACCAATAGGAACAACCCAAAACAAAAGCTACGAAACAGGCACGATTGATAAGGTTCCGAACATACGATTTGCTTTATAAACGACATTTGTAACCGCAGTGCAAATCGTAGTTTTAATATTTTGAAAAATTGGAGGAAATTAGACGTCTTCCTGACCTTTAGGGCGATTTTCATGTTTCAACCAATGAGATCAAGAATTTTCACAATACAAAATTAACACCTTGCTCCATGCGAATGCCGTTCGGTGCCGTACTTCTTACACGAATCATTACTTAAAGGTCCCTCCCTCAATGCTTGATTGAAATGATATGCAATAGTTTCCTCGAAGACTACGTCAATAGTCATTTTTGCATATTTACATTGATTTCAAACATCCCACATGTGTGCGCGAGGTTCTTCAGTTGATATTGAAATCGCTGAAAATAACTGCATCCCGCACGGACTGCGAATATAAAGGCATCTCACCACGACACAGCTCGTTTAAAGTGCCTATAATCCCTAGCCAGTTATCTTTGATTTCAAAGTGAAACTGGAAGACAAAATGATCGACATAGGAAATATATTAATTATTGTCTGCCAATTTCGTTTATTAAGGAATCAAATTTCAATGACGCCGTTTGAGGGATAACCTATATATAGTTCCTTTTGCTCTGTTTTTATGTCTGCTCCACTTATTAAATTCTCTAAGATTGTAAGTATCGAATGTCTGACACCTGAAAAACAACTGTATAAATGAAGAAATTCAATGTTGTGACTCAATTCATTTTCAACTCATTTGCACAACGTCCCTTAAATGACGTAATTTCAAGGATTTGTAATGCTTTTTATAGCAATACTGTACTACGACCATAAAGCGGTTGAGAAAGATTTTAAACACTTTACTGCACCCACATTAATGATTTCTGGCTTGGGCTTAAAGGTACTTTAAGAAAAGAGCGAGTATTTTTGAAGTAGCTCAAGCAGTGCAGGGGCCGTCCACCGCAAAACGAAAACAAAAAAGCAATTTTCACTTTGTCTGCGATTCAATGAAAACGTTACAGAGTTGATATCTTTTTAAATTAACTTCAATCGGTATCTAAAAGATACCAAGTGTAGACAGAGCACCCATGTTCATTTTTGAGGGGAAGATCACAGCACCTTGTTCACGGTACTTTTAATACCTGGAAGTGAAGTGCTATTTTTCATCGTTTAGGCTCTGTTTTCTTGTTGTTTGGTATTGTTTACTTTAATCTGCTGGAGATGACGCAGGATAATAAATTACTGAGTGCAGTGTAGCCGAATGCTCTACGATTTTGCAAAGTTTCTTAGTCAGTTGTTAATCGGATTTCGCGGTTTGACTGGGAAAGTTACAGCGATGATTTTGAGTTGAAAGCCAGTAGCCTTACTATAACCGTACTGCAACTTACTGTACCGTAACTCTGTAATTTGATTGGACCAGACTGAAGATAAAAACAATGGGAAAACCATTTCAACGCCAAGGCATGTCATACAGTAGAGCAGGTTTCGAATGAGTGAGACAAACTACGGCATGTCCATCACCGTGCTGTACTGTAATTTGATTGGATCAGCAGGACAAAAACAATAGGAAACCATTTCAACGTCACGGCATGCCGTACGGTAACCATGCTGTAGTCAGTGCTGTAGTTTGTCCCACTCATACGAAATCTGCTCTAACCTTGCCGTAAGTCGCTGCCGTTGTAAGTCACTGCCATTGGTTGAAAAGGGCATAAACAATGGGAATCCATTTCAATGTCACAATATGCCGTACGGTAACCGTGCCATTGGTCACTGCCGTAACTGTCCCAGAAATTGAAATGGCTTCGTTCTTCTGATCCAATCAAATTTCAGAGTGCAGTACGGCAAAGTTACAGTACGGTTACGGTATAGCTACGGTATTGCCGCATTTTTTTCCAACTCACACAAAATCTGCTGTATACTTACTGCCATGTGACATGTGGAGGTACCACAGATAACCGCCAGACGCGATGTGATTGGTTGGTTTTCACAGGGCAAGCCAGTCCCTTTGACATCTGCACCAATCACACCTACACAGATAGTCACACAAGAACATTTGATACAATAAAATAATTACAGCGACTTCTGAAGCCGGTTCCACCTTGACAACCAGAACTAAACACATTGCAAAACACAAATAAAGCATTCCAAGTATAAATCCTAGCATGCATGTGCATGCGATTTTCTTTATTCAACTGACTTTAGAACTGGTCCACCAAATTCGCCTTTTTGCAGATCGAAGCTCGAGCAAGTCAAAATGCTATTGTCTTGTAATCGACACTGATTGGCTCAAGTAACAGTAAGAGACGGACCATTTGAAAATTTATGGGAGGGGGTACTCCTATTGCTGCCATTTTTTTTTTCTGGCATCGGACCTTTTTCCTGGGCGATCGCTCGATCTTTTTTTTCCAAATTCGGCTTGCTCGTTTTTTGGGAGGATTTGCAAATTTTCAAATGGTCCGTCCCTAAGTTGAAATGCTTTGTTTTCGTTCTGCAATGTGATTGGTTCTGGTTGTGGAGGTGACTACTTGTGTTGACTTC
Source organism: Actinernus sp. WN-2022 (assembly GCA_030867875.1). Taxonomy (NCBI): domain Eukaryota; kingdom Metazoa; phylum Cnidaria; class Anthozoa; order Actiniaria; family Actinernidae; genus Actinernus; species Actinernus sp. WN-2022. Next base: position 3,716,153 of record JAOWCC010000936.1, on the reverse strand, counting down.
GCAGTTCGGCAAATATCCACCTCTAGTCACCCATCGCTGAGAGTAACAACAATTATCACATAAATACTATATTTCAGCCAATCAAAGCTCATCATTTCTATGAAATACATGGAGGTATTTCATTTAAGAAATGAAACAGATCTTCCGTGTTTCAACAGCCTCATGCAAACCGAGGTAAGTTTGGAAGAATTCGAGAGCAGAACAAACACGAGACCGCAGGTTGAGTGTTTGTACCTGCTTGAGAATTCTCTCAAAGTTACCGAGGTTTGCATGGGCCTGTGCAAACACGGAAAATCTGTTTCATTTCTTTCATAGATAAAAGAAGCACTTACAGTGCTTGTCTTACGGTGTGACGTCATTTCCATGTTTGCACAAGCTAATGAAAACTTGCTATCAGCCAATCAGAACTATCTAAATTATTTTATAAAGCTAGATGAAGCCAATTGAACTGCAGGAAATTTTGCGCTGTTAGTCTCGAGACGCGGCCGTTACTCACGACGGTTATGTTGCCTTCAAATGAGAGGGACCCGTATAGAATGGTCCCTCAAAAATAGGCAAAATTCGAAATCTCTGCGTTTCCAAAAAGTCTCGTATTTTGAAACAAGGGTCTCGGCGTCTCGGCGAGTCTCGGATTTGACCATTCTATACCCCTTAGAGAAGAAGTCTCGGGCTCGGATTTTGAAAGAAGGGTCTCGGTGTCTCGGATTTGACCATTCTATACCCCTTAGAGAAGAAATTTCGGGCTCGGATTTTGAAAGAAGGGTCTCGGTGTCTCGGATTTGCAAATTGACCATTCTATACCCCTAAATGAGAAAATTTAAACGAACGTTTTTCATAATGGCTTCAAATCTACTCTCTCTTTCCAAAGAAAAAATAGATTTCTCCATTTCTAATTCATTGGGTACTATGGTTATTTCATGGTTTTCTTATGGAATACAGGCAAAAATTTCACTCAAGATTTACATTATTTTGGAATACAACGCAACTAAAGGCTTGTTGTATACCAAAATATATAAACTTCTCATGAAATATTTTCCCTTATAAATAAGGGAGCAGGTCAAAACACATGCCTTCTCGACGGACACATTTTGGGGTAGGAGGGTGGGGGCTGTTGCCAGCCATCTCCTCTGGAGAAAAAACTCAATATTAAAAATAATTTGTTCTTAAATATCTTCAAAACTAAAAGGCATAATCTATAAACGAATGCACTGCATGTTTTGTCTTATGTTAGCATTTCATTTTCTGTGTTAAAATTACCACTAGGCCACCCAGAATGGAAAATAGATGGTCAAAAATGGGGGGTGGGGGTGGTACCCTGCGCTGACAGCTGTGTCTGTTGAAAAAAATGGGTCCCTATCTGGGGCATGTGTTTGACCTGCTCCCTAATATACTCAATAAAAGATATGTATTCTGATTGGTCAATAATGAGTGCATAAAATGGTTACAGAGTGCACTGTTGCACAATCTCAGCAAATGTTTGCTCAGTATATTATAAACAAAAAGAAGCTACATGTAGGTGAGTGCAATTTCAGAACTTTCAAAATATCACTCAGTGTCCATAAATCATGTATAGCATGGGATTGAGCAGTTCATGCAATTTTGTCTATGTGTTCCATAGAAAACCATAAAATAACCAGTAAATATGACTTTATTCATTTTAGAGAATTACTTGGAGAAAAACCTGAATGCCACATATATCTACTCTTAAATCATACATTCAATTCCATGTCACTGAATTGTGTCTGTTTTTTTTTGGGAGGGGTATGTTTTTATTTTATATATATATATATACAGCGAAGTGCAAAAACTTTGACCCCCCGCTCCTCAACTATATCAATATATCGGGTGCATTATGGGTAGGAGTAAAGTCATTAAAATGCAACTACAGCCGATATCCGCGCGCGTTTGCAAATCGTCATAGCGAAGACTTATGCAGTTGATTTAAAGTTCAAGATTTCATCTAGAATACAACATTTTTACTCGGGACAAGCAGGACAGCTTAAATAAACCTGAGTATTTAAATGCACTCTATATATTTACTGTTAGATCGAATATTTGCAAAACAGAACATATACCTGGTGGTAGGCCTGAGCGGATTGTGCTAGCATATTTTTTGGCATAATTGGAGCAAACGAGCATAATTTTTCAAAGAAGCACTGCTCGAGCATAATTACCAGATTGTAGCATAATTTGAAGCATTAAAGCCAAAAGCAATGCTATTATTGCTTTTATAGTGCCTTTCCTAATTATTAGCTGGTATATTTTGCTTAGATTCTACATTTTTCCAAAGCGAATACCTGAATTTCACTTTCTAGTTATCTATTCTGGTTTTGACTTTATAAGTGTGACTTAACCTTTGAAAAATAGGTCACCTAATAAAATGTTGAGTGAATTCGAACAACTAAAAATGCCGCGCATCAACTAATGCCGGCCGTCTTCGAAAAACGTTTTTTTTTGTGAGCATAATTCAGTGTAATCTACGAGCATAATTTTTGAACTTTGGCATAATTTGGGCATAATTCGACAAAATTTGGAGCAGTGCTAGCGGCATAATATGCCACTTTTAGGAGCACAATCCGCTCAGGCCTACCTGGTGGGCGGAAAGAAAACGGGAAATGATCATGCCGAAGTTTCAGGTTCGAAGCGCGAATTCAGAGCTATTTGTGAAGCTGTTAAGATATCTTCTGATGACCTAAAATATCGAGATAACCCATGAAGAGAAGACCTGATTACACCTGATCTGTGGGTTCAGGGCCAATATCAATTCGTTTGAAACTTTGACATGCTACATTTGTTGTCAGTGATTCTAAACCAAAACTGAGAGCGATGAAACAATTCAGCTCGATATCAGCGCAGTTATTCCGTTATCTGTCTTCTACTTCTGTGAAGACTGAACTGATCAGTGTTATTAGACTGATGTAACGTTTCAAGGAGCAGAATGAAAGGATTCATATGTACTGACCAGAGCTGACCGTATGCACAGACTGCACAAGAGCCTGGCATATACGGTTGGAAAACCTATCGACAAAGCAAAATAAACCCTTTATAGTGTAACGTAAGGAAACCTCTTACAGTTTAAACATCGACTTGTTTTGTTTAACTGTTGTGTAATGTTTATTTTTAGCTGATCCCGATGAGACGAAATTCACAATCTGATAAAAAAAACTGCTGTTGTTTGGAGCTGCAATATAATTACAAAATTAAACTTCGAAAATTAGATATTCAAAAGTTTGCCGCGGCTCGTTATCTACGAAATTAGGAAACCAGGATTCACAATAAAGTGATGTTGTTAAATGGGACCATAGCTGTTAACGTGTTTGGTTTAATGACGAAGCTATAATAAACAGTTTCGTCACAAAATACATTTTAAGAATGAAAGAAACTGTGCAACAATAATAAGATAATTCAGCGATGCGAATCCAAGAATTATCGAACGTACCTTTCATAAAAGCTCAGTTACTAAAAAAAAATTGCCATAAAAACAGGATCCCCCCGAACCTTGAATAAAACTGGATAAGAGAATTTCAAGAGGAATAACTAAGAGTTTATTATAACTTTTTTAGAATCGTTTAATACCATAAAATTTCTATCCGTTTCTTAATCAAAATAATTAAATGTTTCATGAATTTGTTGTCAATAAATTAATGAAATTGTGTAAATCTTTAAGCTATTTTAATCTCTTCAATTTTCCGCGAAACAGTTTCAAAAATAGCGTTGAATTCTTGCTTTGCAGATGAAATTCGGCATGATAGTTCCGTCCGCGTTACGTTCTGCTAACGTAAACATTAATTTATAAGTATAAAATCAGTAAAAATATTTGTCCAAACAGAAAATAGCGAGTGCATTTACTTTACTTTAAACTTTCCTGCCTGTTCCGAGTAAAAGTGTTGTATTCTAGATAAATTCTTGAAATTTAAATCAACTACACAAGTCTACGCTGTGATGATTTGCAAACGCGCGCGAATATTTGGCTGTAGTTGCATTTTAATGACTTACTCCTACCCATAATGCACCCGATATATTGATATAGCTGAGGAGCGGGGGGTCAAAGTTTTTGCACTTCGTTGGAAAGCCAAGTTTACTTTATTCATTCCTATATATATATATATACATGTATATATTTTTTTTTGGGGGGGGGGGGTTGCAAGCAAGGGTGCTAATATAAGGAAATACAGCAATTAAAACAGACACTGGAAACATTATATGAAGGTCACTTACCAAGTCCCCCTGCATGTGCATCAATTAATGAGCAACCAACAGGTAGACCTTCCCATAATTCCATCTGCTCTGCTGCCTGAGCTGATAGCCCTTCACCAAGAGGACAACCAGGTTGTGCAGTGAGCTGCCCTGTGAAATGAAGAGGATGTACATGTCTTCATGTGTTGTTACAGTACAGGATAAGCAGTGAGCTGCCCTGTGAAATGAAGAGGATGTGCATGTCTTCATGTGTTGTTGCAGTATAGGTTGTGCAGTGAGCTGCCCTGTGAAATGAAGAGGATGTGTATGTCTTCATGTGTTGTTACAGTACAGGATAAGCAGTGAGCTGCCCTGTGAAATGAAGAGGATGTGTATGTCTTCATGTGTTGTTACAGTACAGGATAAGCAGTGAGCTGCCCTGTGAAATGAAGAGGATGTGTATGTCTTCATGTGTTGTTACAGTACAGGATAAGCAGTGAGCTGCCCTGTGAAATGAAGAGGATGTGCATGTCTTCATGTGTTGTTGCAGTACAGGATAAGCAGTGAGCTGCCCTGTGAAATGAAGAGGATGTGTATGTCTTCATGTGTTGTTACAGTACAGGATAAGCAGTGAGCTGCCCTGTGAAATGAAGAGGATGTACATGTCTTCATGTGTTGTTATTGTATAGGTTGTGCAGTGAGCTGCCCTGTGAAATGAAGAGGATGTACATGTCTTCATGTGTTGTTACAGTACAGGATAAGCAGTGAGCTGCCCTGTGAAATGAAGAGGATGTACATGTCTTCATGTGTTGTTATTGTATAGGTTGTGCAGTGAGCTGCCCTGTGAAATGAAGAGGATGTGCATGTCTTCATGTGTTGTTACAGTACAGGATAAGCAGTGAGCTGCCCTGTGAAATGAAGAGGATGTGCATATCTTCATGTGTTGTTACAGTACAGGATAAGCAGTGAGCTGCCCTGTGAAATGAAGAGGATGTACATGTCTTCATGTGTTGTTACAGTACAGGATAAGCAGTGAGCTGCCCTGTGAAATGAAGAGGATGTACATGTCTTCATGTGTTGTTATAGTATAGGTTGTGCAGTGAGCTGCCCTGTGAAATCAAGAGGATGTGCATGTCTTCATGTATTGTTACAGCACAGTCTGAGCAGTGAGCTGCCCTGTGAAATTTGTAGGGGTTTTATCAGTATTTACTTGGACAGGTGACCAATAATTGGAAACAAGCCACTACGTACATGTACAGTTTCATAAAATTAAAGCTGTCAACAAGACAAACCATACAAGTATTGTGCTTTCAAGCAAAAGAACAGGCATTGCTACTTACATGTACATCCCAACAACCAACAGTAATCCACCAGTTGCTGGGTTCCACTTCCTGGGTTTAAGGTCTGTTTCAGTCTGTAACTATATGCATACCTAATTTGGAGTAACTGTCATTCACCAAGTCTTCAAGTCCTATTTGTTTCCAATATGAGTTCACCCAACCACTTTTTGTCCCTGTAAAGCAAATTAATCATAGTATTGATTATAGTATATATCTCATCATGGGCTCACAGCTGTTGCAGACTGTGTCTATCATTATTCTTTTTATGGTGTAGAATAGAATTTCGTTTCGTTTGAAAAAAATCACACTGGACCAGTTTACACGTACATGTATATAAATGTTTAGAGAAGCTTGACTGAGTGCCTTTGACAAATACTATAATGTGTACCTTTGTCTACATGCAGGTACATGGTGTTGGCAATTTAATCAGTTAGGGTAAATTACTCCTTGCACAGTGAACAGTTTCCAAGAGTGTGTAAATATAATAATAATATTTTTTCGATTGCTCACTATGTGTTTGGTTACTCTGCTATTACATGGCAGCATGTTGTATATTACATGTACATGTAGCTAACCGCCTCAATGGTTAGCTCAGTTGGTAGAGTACGGTCTAGAGTGTGGGAAGCTAGGGGTTCAAATCCCGGCTGCGTCCTTGCATTTGGGCAAGGATGTTTATAAGCCATTGGCCTTGTCTCCTTCTACTTCTAATCACTATTTGAAGGGGACGTGAAGAACCTGCATTGTACTACTCAAAAAAGAGCAGGAGATTGTCACCCGGAACAGCAGCCTCAGGCCATTGCACTAACCACACACTCAACATTGTAAACTGGGTGGCAGCTATTAGCGCCGTAAAGCAGTCCGAAATAATTCACTGATGGAATATGTCAGTAATATGTAAAGCGGCATGAGACTGTGGTGATATGGCGCTATATAAATATGGCCATTATAATTATTATTATTGACAATTAAAGATAAAAAACACATTGTATAATAAATATAAAAGACTGAATCAACAATAATTCCCAGCTCTTATGTAGACCAAACATTAACCTGGTCAATAGTTTGATTGGTCTAAGGCTTTTTACTATAGGGAATAGATGTGTTAATTAACAACTATTAATGAAGTCCTGTACCTTCAGATCTTTGAGACTCATGGCCCATGTAGTTGAACTTGCAAACAAGGGAGCATAAAGACCTGACATTTTTTTGGGGAATAATATAAAAACAAAGTTTTAGCATACTTAACGAATAAAGAAGCCTTAGCCATGTTTTATACTATCATAAAACACGATGGGCATTTGAGAACATGAGAGAAATGTTAAAGTTAAAGAGTATTCTCAAATGACCAGAGTGTTTTATGACAGCATAAAACATGGATTTAAGGCTTCTTTATCTGTTTTATAATATAGATTTACATGCGCGATGAAAGGAAACCGCCAGTTGAAAACAATAAAACACGGCAAACCATGTTATATGTAAGGGTTAGAGACTGCTTGTGAGTTCTTTATCGACAAATACAGGCACGCGCTGAATGTACGATGAACGAGAAATAATGAATACTGCATGAGGCCGAAGGCCGAATGCAGTATGAAGAAATTTTGAGTTCATCGTACAGTCAGCAAGTGACTGTATTTTGCCGATAAAGTACAAACATAAAGTCTCTAATCCTTTTAATATTCAAACTGAGTGCACTGTCAGCCGTCAATTTCAATTGAAATCAGTTGTCAATAACAATTTCATAAAGAAGTCAAATATTTCGCATGAATTAAATCATTTTACGGTAAATATCTCCACAAAGAAACGTCATTTCAATAGACAATGAATAAAAACAGAAGTAGATAACTTTGCAAAGAATAATTTACTTTGGCGTTCGGTCAGTTTAGTTGACGCCTTGCGAGTACATGTTTGTACATTTAACTCGAAAAAGGTTCCTCTTGGAGCCATGTATTAAAATATCGAGTATTTAGCCGGCTTAACTCCTAGATAGTCTACCTTCTTTAATAGTTTCTTTCATTCGAAAATAACTAACCTGTAGATTCCAGTGAATTGAAATCTTGAAATCGGCCTCCATGTGCTCGGCTCTGATGCAAACATTTTCCAAATAAAAATATCCTAGGTTTTCGAACCTTCCACTGAATTGTCGCTTCATTGTCTCCTCTTATTGACAGAGTAAGGTCTCGCCGGAAATAAAATCCATTTCTTCAGTTTGGACTGCTAGAGTGTTGTAGAAACTTTTGTTTACTCGGACACATGTTGTTGTACTTCCAGCGCTTGCATATCAGCCATTTCTAACGACCGATTATGCAAATGTATGCCTGAAAACATAATGTGAGGCGAATAGTATGATTGTACATTTAACTCGAAAACGTTTCTCTTGGAGCCATGTATTCAAATATCAATTATTTAGTCGGCTTAACTCCTAGATAGTCTGCTTTCTTTAATAGTTTCTTTCATTCGAAAATAACTAACCTGCAGATTCCAGTGGCAGTGAGTGAATTGAAATCTTGACTCGAAACCGGCCTCCGGCCATGTGCTCGGCTCCGATGCAAACATTTTCCAAATCAAATATGCTGGGTTTTCGAACCATCCACTGAATTCTCGCTTAATTTTCCCCTCTTATTGACCGAGTAAGGTCTCGGAAATACAATCCATTTCTTAAGTAAGACTACTAGTGTGTTGTAGAAACCTTTGTTCACTCGGACACATGTTGACTTGTAAAGTTGTACTTCCAGCACTCGCAAATCAGCCATTTCCAACGAGCGATTATGCAAATGTCGCCTCAAAATATATATCTTCTGTCACACAGGCAACAGAGTTCAATCCTGCCGTTACCTTTCTAGTAATTGTCTGCATTTTTACTGTTTAATATGCGATGAGGTTTTCCAAGCCGTCCAAACACGTAACTAAGCGAAGGACTATAGGTCTCCCTTTCCCCAGGTAAGAGAGGGTCTGGGTGGAGTGCTGTGGTCACCAATAATTCACGCTCATTAGCCAATCACATGCTTGGATTTTGTACAATGCACGAAATTTGAACATTAAACTCTGATAAAACATGGCTTTTTAGTCAATCAGAGCGCGTGTACTATCGTATCTTTATTATACAACTATTAATTTTAAACAAACTTTGTCATGGAGATATGAATGTGCAAATAGTTACTTAATTTTCCTTTCAATTTGTGTCTATGTTACAGGTTATATTTATTTTGAGATCAGTTTTGTCAACCTAAATGTATGCAGGGTTTTCAATAGAAGCCGGCAGCCGGCGAATCTCGCCGGGTATTTTACATGAAATCGCCGCCTACTTTGATTGAAAAATTAGGGAAAACGTGATATTTGCGCCAATGCCGCTCGATGCTCGCCGCCTACTCTTCAAGTTTTGCCACTTACTTCAAATGTTATTGAAAACCCTGTATATGTGTAGGCAATTTTTTTTCCAACCAGGATTATTTTACCTAGGTTTTTTTTTTACCTAACTACATTATTTTTGTGTACTAAAAATAAATTCACCCTCCCCTTCTGCTTTCCTTCCTCCACCCTTATCACTTCCTTTCCCTACCCCTCTCCCTTTCTCCTTACAGTGGTACATTGTACCCATACATGTACAATCAACTATACTACTGGTAATTATCATATTTATTTATGGGCAACTGTCCTTGCTGGTTGTACTTGAACCAGCAACCATCAGATCTGTTGGTCAGAGCCACAAGAACCACCAACTACACTACCAAAAAAATTTCACTTGTACCACCAAACAATTTCACTTGTATCACCAAAAAACTTCATTTACACCACCAAAAAAATTCACTTGTACAAAAAAAATTCCACTCGTACCACCATAAAAAATCATTTACACCAAAAAGTTTCATTTACACCAAAAACATTCACTTGTACCACCAAAAACATAATTTACTGTATACCACCCCAAAAAAATCACTCAGCTCACGTAGTTGATTGGTTTAACTCCTACCTTTGTAACAGATATCAAGTAACTGTAATAGACAACCAGTACTCCTCTACTCAATGTGTACCTGTTGGAGTGCCTCACAGAAGTATTCTTGGTCCCCTGCTCTTCCTAATATACATTAACAATCTTCCAAATTGTCTGGAATCCTGTGAGATATCTATTTATGCTGACGACACAGTCATTTACTTCTCTTCGTCATCCCCGCGTATTGTTGAACAGACACTCAACAGTGATCTAGCAAATGTTGCTAATTGGTTCAATGATAACCTTTTGATGCTGAACATTAGTAAATCTAATTTTATTCTAGTTGGTAGCTCACATAAGTTAAAGGCATGTAATGACGTATCACTTACTATCAATAGTTTCTCTCTTACGCACGCTGATTCATTTAAGTACCTACAATGTAGGTGTGACTATAAACCAAACCATGATGTGGTGCGATCATATAGATAATGTTATTTCTAAGGCGAATCAGCGCATTGGCCTGTTGAGGCGCATAAGGCATCTTTTACTGTTGCATGCTCGTTTAACTTTTTATAATGCGCTTATTTTACCCATTTTAGATTATGCAGATATAGTTTGGGGAGATAAAAATAACATTACACTTATGGACTAGCTCCCTTCAGGTTATTCAGAATAAGGCTGCCAAAGTAATATTAGGTTACCAATCTTCTCTTCTTCGAGAGAAGCTTTAGATCAGCGAGGTTGGAAAATGCTCAAGGTACGTCGTAAATTCCATCGCTGTACCACGGTACATAAATTACGTAATTGCCAAATTGACTATGATTTTAATTTTATAACAAATAGAGAAGTACATAATTATAATACCGAAGAACAGATGACATACATCTGCACAAACCCAAGAGAAACTGGGGGAAGCAGCGGTTCACTTATCACGCCATAATGGATTGGAACAGTATACCTTTAGAGATTCGTAGTATTACATGTAGCTCTTTTCTGATTTTTTATCTTTATCTTGTTATTTGTTTTTAAATTTTATACAGGGCTCCATTGAAAAACACCTCAGTGACATGGGCACCCTAGGCCTGTTAAAATATTATTATTATTATTACTTGTACCACTAAAAATATTGTCCTTGCTGGTTGTACTTGAACCAGCAACCATCAGATCTGTTGGTCAGAGCCTTAACCACTTGTACCACCAAAAAAATGCACTTATTTTCTCTACTCTGATCCGAAAATAACTTCTTTATGCTCTAGTCCTCCCTTTACAAAAACCAGTACAACAATATAACAAAATCATTTATTATTGTTGGTAGGAAGGAGCATACAGAACTAGAATGAACGTAATTCGTAACTGATTATGGTCTGTCAGCAACGCATAATTCCGTTTATTACAGGAATTACATAAATTAAATAATAAAATACAATTATTGTATTGACATGTTACAATTGACTTAAATGTTTCCAGCTGTACCAGGGAGGCCAGAAAAAACCTCCAACCTTCTAAAAACCACTTGGGGAAAATACAAAGGTAATAGAAGGAAATCTGGGTCGGGGCCAAGGCACAGCTGTTGTCCCCCGACAGAACTGTACAAGCTTCTGAGATGGTATAAGTACCGAACCTGTGACAGAACAAGTTACTATGTAAGCCAAGGTTTTGTGAAACAATCAAGCGAGACTTTACTTAGACTTTAAACGTATCCGTCTTTGACCTTTTCAGACTTCTATCTGCCACCCAATATGGTAGCCCTAAATTTGCATTGGAAGTGGCACCTCCGAATCTAAACTGTAAGTTTACTATAACCCGACGGATCAATGCCCACTTCCGCTGATTTAACTTTTAAGATATCTCTTGCTAAGTACTTCGTGTTTTTCAGAGAACACATTACTTTTAGAATCCTCTTCATGTCTAGTAGATCTGATTATAAAATCAGTAGATTCCTCTGCGATATGAGCGTGACAAATGTCAGTTCAGCGGTAAATAATAATATGGGCATGTCTTATTGAACGTTTTCACATGTAAACCCATGCCCGTCTCTGTACTTATCAGTTTTGTTTGATTCAATTTAAATTCTTCAAACCTGCTATTTTATGTGCCCAGTTTATAACATAGTAATTAATAAGTATTTAAACTTTTTCCTACCTTCCAACATTGATTGAAGAAATAGTAAACCGGATAAAGTCATATCTGGCAAATATATACCAGAAAATGATCGCTATCTTGGCACCATATTAAAAAAATTCTGCAATAATCTAGGACAGTATTATCTGCCCTTGTAGCGTTTAATATTGAAGGGCATAAACTTTTATGGATTACAAAAGCTATAGAGCTTGAGGAAAAACAAACATCCATCTATTTTTGCTGCCCTTGCGATGTCTAGAAATAAATTCAATATTCTGTTATATCGGTAATTGGTTAAGTGTCCAAGTGGATTGATCTAATTATCCGATCTATAGAAACTTGGATTTTCGCTTATAACTATGTCCAAGTGAACTGTTATCTCTATTATGATTCAGTCGCGTATCACGACTCCCAGAGGTCCTAGACTGGCTGGGTACGGGTCCAAGTGGTTTCGTTGAGGACGTAGGTGTTCCATGAACAGCACTGCGTTGCTCCGTAACATGATAAGGTCCAAGTGGTCCTTCAATCATCACCAAGTGTACGAAATCATCCAAGGGTCCAAGTCGTCCCAAGGTATAAACATACACTTCAACGTATTTATGACCTGGTCCAAGTGGACCCAAAATGTATAAAAATAACATGCGTGACAGTAAGTGCCTACATGTAGGTCCAAGTGGTCCCAAGGTATAAACATTCACGTCAACTTACTTGTGACCTGGTCCAAGTGGACCCAAAATGTATATATAACATGCGTGACAGTAAGTGCCTAGGTCCAAGTGGTCCCAAGGTATAAACATACACGTCAACTTATTTGTGACCTGGTCCAAGTGGACCCAAAATGTATAAATAACATGCATGACAGCAAGTGCCTAGGTCCAAGTGGTCCCAAGGAGGATTGAAAGGGCTTCCCGTGGTACTTTGAGCGCTCACATGGTATTTTTACAAGTTACAGAGATTGAAAGGAGAGGTTCGCGCAAAAATTCCCTTCTATTACAAGCGATTTTTCTTCTCTTTAAGAATTGAAGGAGAATCTTTTATATACCAATCGTCTCTTTATTATTCATATTACGTGGTACAATGTTTTTTTCCAGGTAACTGTCGTTGCATTAATTCATGCGAAGTCGTTTTGTTATGCTTGAATTCATAATAGCGTCCATTGTTCAAAGTTCAAGGTGACTGACCTTCTCATGAATTGAATTTTCTTCCTAAATAACTGAATACCTTAGAGATTTTATGTATCAGATATCTTATTCAAGTGTTCAACAATACTCGGTATTCAAATGTATTCTAATGTACTCACGTTCTGCAGGAGCATTCACGTCTGCATTAACCGTTAAAATTTGGCGCGAAACGGATATTCTCAAACCACCGCTGCGAATTCACGGTCGAATTCACTCACGATGATTTTGCAAATCTTTGCTACTTGTGAAGGGGAATCTGTTTGATTGATCCTTAGGTGTTAATATTCAAATTCATGAAGATAATATTGGTAAAAGACCACATATTGAAAGTGGAAAATCAGTAGCTTCTCTCTCGGCACAAAACTCGGTAGCAAACTCGGTAGACGGTAGTCAACTCTCCGGCCGGCAGCAAACTCGGTAGTCAACTCGTTTGGAAAACTAAAAATTAACCTCCAGACATGGAAAACTTCGTACTGGGGTGAACTTCTTTGTACTTTGATCCATATATATAGATAAAATAGACATAAATAAGCTCGCAAGTGTCAAATGGACTAGCAGAGAACAGTCTTATCCGAACGCCAGCCATCTCAAATGAGCAAGTCACGTGATTTTTGTCGTTGATAATATATTTGGTTGCAAAGGATCATGGGAAGTCCTTTCAATCCTCCTTGAAGTGGTCCCAAGGTATAAACATTCACGTCAACTATTTGTGACCTGGTCCAAGTGGACCCAAAATGTATATATAACATGCGTGACAGTAAGTGCCTAGGTCCAAGTGGTCCCAGGTATAAACATTCACGTCAACTTATTTGTGACCTGGTCCAAGTGGACCCAATTGTATAAATAACATGCGTGACAGTAAGTGCCTAGGTCTAAGTGGTCCCAAGGTATAAACATTCACGTCAACTATTTGTGACCTGGTCCAAGTGGACCCAAAATGTATATATAACATGCGTGACAGTAAGTGCCTAGGTCCAAGTGGTCCCAGGTATAAACATTCACGTCAACTTATTTGTGACCTGGTCCAAGTGGACCCAATTGTATAAATAACATGCGTGACAGTAAGTGCCTAGCTCCAAGTGGTCCCAACTTATTTGTGACCGGGTCCAAGTGGGCCCAAAAGATATAATTAGCGCCTTCAACTCAGATTAGGTTTGCAAAACCTATAAACATGACACGTGTGAACTTATTTGTAACTGGGTCCAAGTGGGCCTAAATGATCAGATTTCCTCTTAGAACTTCCGTTACCTGAATTCTATAATCGATCGCGTCCTGATGAAATTATAATAAAATAACAACTGTACTTAGTTCCATCGAATCGTAGAGTACTACGGCCGAGCAAAAGTTTTGGTGAACTGAACATGAAGTTCTCGTTAGAACCTAACTCGTAAACCGATACGATAAGTATCAGCAGGTATCGATAAAAAATGGCGACGGTGGCCTGTACCACTATGTATCCATGGGCAAAAGATGTTCGAGGGCCAATAAGGCAACATAAAAATAAATCCCTACGCATCTAGCACAAATATGAGTAAAAACTCTAGGGATGAGATAAATAGGAAGAACGAGCGATTTGTTCTCGTACTCGCGAATATGTCAACTGTGTAGGAACCCAATTTGTATGGGCCATATCGAAAGATTCTCTCTTAACTCGATCTACAATTCTACTGATAAAATCAGCTCGCTGATTCTGATCTCTAGGGATCCATACGACTTCGAATCTTATGTTACTAAGTAGGTAACAGTAAAATATTTATAAAGCGATGCTTGCATGCTTAAATCTTCGACACACGTGTAACACTGATTATCAGTGTACCATTTTGATCGTATACAACAGTATACAAAAAGATCCCAGGCCTATTTTTGTTTACGTGTCTTAACTCCAAGATGACCACTTTTACCGGATTTTTACACCGAAGCCGAAATCGGGTTTACTACTGTAGCACCGTCTAATCTAGACTGCTTCGCGGGAGTTATTAGAAAACGTTTCTGACGAAGGCGTGGTAATAAAAGGAATTGTATCTCCCTTCGTCTATAATCTTAAATGACATCGCTGGTGGTTGATCTTCATGTCTCTCCGATATTGACAATAATTAATATGAGCTCTGAGTGTACCTTTGCCAATATAACTGGGTATAACACTTATCGTGTGACTTAATTACCCTTGAACTCGTAACTGTCTCGTTTAGAGTGTAATGTTCTTTACCTTTAATAAGTTTTTTTACTAGTTCGTTATTAGATATGCTACTAGTATATTGGAGATATTTTCCGCTTGTGCCACTGGCTTGGTTTTCGTTGTAGAGCCGGGTGTATGTTTTGTATACAGGCAGTTACGTCTCCAAAGACCTGAAGCAGATGTCGACTTGGTTCTGGAAACGGGTGCTGGATGTTTTCGTTGACGGACGAAATTACTGAAGTTCTGAGGGGAGATGGTATCAGAAGTGGACGACGACGTCTGAGCGAACAGAGGGCGCTGTTTGACAAACTGAAATAAAGCATACGAAATTAACTGTCGAGTCATTCGTAGTAGTGTAGCCCTGAGAGTGAAGAACGCTTAATCTAAGTATCTTATATATGGTAAAGATACAATAGAAGAAACACAAACAAGTGTGGAATGTGAAATTATTTGCAATGCAAATACTGTAAAATCCGGACACGAGCATAAATACATTTATTTTCTCTACTCTGTTCCGAAAATAACTTCTTTATGCTCTAGTCCTCCCTTTACAAAAACCAGTACAACAATATAACAAAATCATTTATTATTGTTGGTAGGAAGGAGCATACAGAACTAGTGTAGTTCTGTGATGAAACATGAGATAACAAAGAACGGGTAAAATTGGCGGGAAAGAAAAACTCTTATTATGAATCAACTACGCAAGAAAATACTCAATACTTAGCTTGGGTCCTTGAACTTGTCTACGAGAAGTTCTCTTCTTCTTTAAAGCTCTGTTCTGCGGGTCGAATATTCTTTTCGTCTTCAGATCCTAAGGCGAGTTCGTCAGAAAGGTATTCATCTACAGCGGCCTTGACTTCTCTATGAGTCCCAACTGACGACTTTCAGCTGTGAACGTGCTCCTACAGCGGCCCGGCGCTACTGGTTTGTCTGCAACCTGCTCAAGGTTTTCCGAATTAAACTCAAACTGTTTCTTGTTACGGTGAACTTGAAACTAACCGGTTTTAAAAAACCGACTTCAGCTTTTTCGATAATGAAGTGGTATACTTTATGTGGTCGTCAGAAAGTTCTCTAAACTTTGGCTCGAAGTAAGACTTCAACTGGTTCACTATGTCGTCAATTCGCTTTGGGAACCGTGAAATTCATCTCTATCGGACTTATTTAACTGTCGAGTTATTCGTAGTAGTGTAGCCCTGAGAGTGAAGAACGCTTAATCTAAGTATCTTATATATGGTAAAGATACAATAGAAGAAACACAAACAAGTGTGGAATGTGAAATTATTTGCAATGCAAATACTGTAAAATCCGGACACGAGCATAAATACATTTGTAACACCAAACAATTTCCTAAATAAATCATTTACACCACCAAACAATGTCACTTGTACCACCAAAACAATTCACTTGTACCACCAAACAATTTCATTTGGGCATGGGGATGGATATTTTCTGGAAGTACACATTAGAGATTAATTGACGAAACAGATGTGTGATATAGAGAATATCGTATTTTTACGTGTGTTCACTCTGATGCAATATTTCTCAGTGCTGGAAATCCTTGTAAAACACTGTAGTTTATAGAATAAATGGTAATAATTAATAAACCTCTGTAAGTAAAATTAATATATGCAACACTCAAAACAAGAAATATTCTATCATTCAACTTTTCATTTGATGTAGAATCAATATTTATAATAACAAAAATAATGTTAGAGGTACTTTAAGTGAACATAATTATTTACTGGTATTGATACAAATTCCCACCTTTGTGAATCGCCAGTAGCCTTGTATGTCAGGTATTCAGGCAGATCCAGGAACAAGGATGCCTTGTTCCAGCACACACTTGGTAGATTTTCCTTTAACCACAACAACTTAGCTGCTTGCATTTCTGGTGACAATACTCCACCAACGTACCTCAGTACTTCATGATTGATCTGGTTAATTCTTTCTGCCTGTATAAATAGGGAGGGTCAGCCATTCCAGCAGCTGAGCATCAATTGATTGACCATGATCAATCCTAATTGAGTGTTCGGTTTTAGTGCTGGGAGATCACAGAATAGCTTGAAAGGAAAAGTTCAGTTGACTGTGATCAACCATGTTTGAGCAGTAAATGACTGTGTTCAACCATGAATGGCCTACCATTGTACATAATAGAGAGATACAGATATTATCTTCAAGTGTTGATGAAATAATATCTTACGAGTGAGCAAAGCATGAGTTTTTACAGCTTTTCCTACTGGTCATAACAGCTGTTTGGCTTTGTCTCCCAATGCTTTCTCTTCATAAATGTTAAACCTGTTGTGCTATTCATGAAGCCCTGGGATTGTTACCAAGTACTCACAGTCTGCCCTCATTTTCTCCTGGGGGGTACTCCCATATACATGTACATGTAAATATAGATTAT
The DNA here is from genome assembly GCA_030867875.1 of Actinernus sp. WN-2022. Taxonomy (NCBI): domain Eukaryota; kingdom Metazoa; phylum Cnidaria; class Anthozoa; order Actiniaria; family Actinernidae; genus Actinernus; species Actinernus sp. WN-2022. The sequence goes on along the minus strand of JAOWCC010000936.1, from coordinate 3,698,827 downwards.
ATGGGTACGTGCTGCTGGACAGGGTATGGTTTTTGACAATAATTATTCTTAGCCTGGAACGGTATATAAATCACTGTTTTGGTTTGGAACAGGGTCAAAAAAATTTGGAAGGGCCTCAGGATGGTTTGAGTTATTCACGGTCCCTTACTACTGCAAACGCAGAGCCCATTTATCTGTTTATGATTCGAGTGGCAGGTGGAGCACAACATCTTGTGTGTATCATACCAGATGCTAGCCTGGTCTGGAACAGGATACCAGCATGTTTTTGTTGTTTCTAGCCTGGAACAGGGTACCATTTTCTCTGGAACAGGTTGCAAAAATACAATTTCTTGGTCTGGAACAGGGTAATTAAGGGTTTCAAGGGCTCAGCAGCACCCCAATCCTATTTTTTAGGGAGTGGCCACCCTGGGCATTTTCTACCACCAATTGTCTTATCTTACCTTGTCAACAGCCCTATGGTCAAGCCACATAATGATGTCTCTGTTTTTGTCTTCTGATACACTAACTGTTACACCTGCACCATTTTGTCCAACAGCAACCAGAGAGCATGTGGCATCAAAACCAAGACCATAAATTATCCTTTTGTCTTTGATGCCTGCAGTGATTGTCTACTAAATGCAAGATTTAAACAAAATGAATAATCTCAAAGGTTAGATGATAATAATTGAATTTGAGAACTCTTACACCAATGATGGGCAGTGTTGTTACCCAAGGGTCAAATAGGGGGAATGGCCCCTTTCCCCAAGGAACGACTGCCCCCTCCTGTCATCAGACTGCAATCCCAATTAAATTTAGCCACTGCATGTCACTTACTGGATTACAATTTTAATGTGCTCATGCACCCTCTGATCTGAGTCTTGAACATTGTTTTCCCATTTGTTTTCTGATTTTGTCTGACCTTACCCAGGATCTTGGCAAGATCTTGGCAAATCATGTATGATCATGCAAGATCTTGCCAAGATCTTGCCAAGAATTAGATTTTAGATCTTGGCAAGATCTTGCAAGATTCTCAACCTGGGTACCCCCAAATCCTGGAAACAATTACCCTGGCATGGTGCATACATTTAGGAGTTGCTGTTTTTTTCCTTGTAACATCAAATGGTGGATCTCATGATTATATATCCACACTATTTGTAATGTAAACAGACCATCCACAATTGGTCATGTGATGACTGTTTGAAATAAATGTATGTACAAACATGACTATCACTCTTCTCAATAGAATGTTTTTGGTCTATATTCAGTGTTAGGCTTTTTAAAATGTTTATTTTATATGAAGCCAAACAAACTAAATGTTGCAGTGTTTCCAGTAACCCAACTCAGAGGTGGCCTATCTCAAACTTTTTATTGTTATTTTCCAGGACTTGAAACAGATATTAAGACAACGAGAAGTACACAAATGACGACTTTCACTACAGTGACATGTACATTAAATCTTCAGCATGATCGCTTGAACATGACAACAACATAAACACAAGGTTATCATGCAAAAAAAAGCACACACAAAAGGCAAACATTTGTTTTTAGATCTTGCCTACCTGGACATTTTTCAGGTTGTTACCAGAAACACATTTATTTTGTTTGTCACCTATAAATTTAATATTAAAGCTGTTCATATTGCCCAAGGGAGTACAGAAAGCAGGGCATTTGTGTGGGGACATTAATTAACCCCTACAGCGATACTTTGTGTTAATAAACATTATGATTGTTATGCTAATGTGCCAACCATGAACAAAAGGCCGCTTTGTGTCAGGAACCAATGGATCTCTGGTCGTTACATTAATAACAATGGATGGGTGTATTGCTATTAGAACAAAAAAAAAAATGGCACAAGGTGCAGGGCATTTTACAGCTTTTGTAGTAATTAAGCCCCAGTCAAATATGCCCTGCCATGTGCCAGATTTTATTTTTTTGGAGGGGGGGGGGGGGGGGTGGGGATGGTAATAGGTCCACTGACGAAGGCTGCCGAGTCAGGCTCATCTGATCCAAATGACTCAAATCAAATCTTAATGGGACATCATAGCCTAAAATACAGATTAAGGCAAATGTTCACCCTTTTCTCGCACAATTCATATTTACCATCACAGCTTCACACAAGTTCTCCCACACGTCTGTTGTAGATTGCTCGTAGCAGTCTTTCTCAGTCTGCCATATTTGGAGAGATTTGCTGCAATGTTTTACAAGCCTGCCATTACTCGAGACAAGACCAGCTCTAACACTTGCAGTGCCTACATCCACTCCAATATAATAAGGCTCCATGATTGAAAACAACTCCCTGATGTATTACAACTTAAAAAAACTCTGGAAAGGTGGCGGCCGCCATCTTGGAATTTCAATTCTAGTACTTCGACCTCCACTTCAGTTGAATGTGCTCCTGTGTAGGTTCCAGGTCTTGATCGTTAAAAAACACAGTAGTAAGAGTGTTTATGCTCCATTACTTTACCATGGCAACTAAAAAAAACGTGACTCGTCCCTGCACAAATACGAAGTACATGTATCACAGACTTACATGTACCATCCTCAAAATTGGTTTTGGGCTTCCTGTAGCCGGATTCATTTGTCAAACGGATTTCCCCCGGATTTTGCCAAGTTTACCTCAAATTTGCAGGATGAATATAGCGTTAATTCTAAAGTTGAAATCTTTAAACTTTACTTATTATATTTACCAGTTGTGTGTGTCTTCTTGTCGTCCGATGCATTTTAAAGATGCTACAGGTTACAGTCGAATTAGATGAATACACGTGTACCGAGCCCAGTTCCGTTTCGGGGCCATAGGCGCCTATGGTCCCATAACGGGTAAAATTGGCACGGGTAAATTAAGTAGGCTACGGATCGTTTACACGAATGAAATTACCCGAACCGTTCTACTTTTTATCTGAGCCGTGCCATAATAATAATAGTAATAATTCGCGAAAGAGCTATAGGAAAAAACAATAGACTGTGGCAATGAGGAATTATTCTGGGATGATTTTGCTTGAATGTGTCTTAAGTGTTGTCGGAGGTGTCCTCAGTCAAAGTTACAAGCAGAAAATACAATGTAGAGGAAACTGTGTGCTGTTGGTCATATTTACAATGCCAAAAACGTCATACTTGTCCAATGACGTCACCTCCGGAATCGACCTAGGCTTTTTACTTACGCGGTCATGGATCAGGAAAGGTCACGTTTCCACGATTTCAAACAAGCGTAGAAGATAAGAGTATTCCCTGTAAACCAAAAATTTCTTCGCAGAAGTACTCAAAACTTTTCGGAGTTTCATAGCTATGGAAATTGCACGAAGGTTCATATACACTTTAAGTAATCAGGACGACGGCGGATGTGACTACGGACATAGAAAAGTGTTTTCTTCCGAGATTTGGTGTTTAGTATTTCCTTTACTTGCTTTTAGGTGCCGTTCACCACCAGATTTTCGAAGAAAAAAAATTTACTAGCATCGAGTTCCAATCAGGCCGAATGATAAACTGACCTATGATATATAGGTCCCTATTATTAAGAAGTCTAGACTTTAGCCATTGCCCCTTATCGAACATTAGAAGGAATAGCAGAAGCTCGTAATATGCTAAGTGCATAAGGGAAAAATAGCGTTTATACAAAAATATGACCTATAGATTAACGCAGGAGCCCATAACCAGGAGTGCCCATATCTCCTATATAACTGTCATAGCGTTTTCACAAGTTGGGCTATTTTTAGATTTGTCGATCATTTCCCCCG